>JARJIL010000001.1:75932993-77292993 GCA_038502395.1 Dittrichia graveolens | reverse complement strand
ACCCCATAAATAGTAGATTGTCTTCAGGATCACAAATAATTGACTTTGTTGGTCAAAAATCAAGTGACCCCATCGAAGGAGGAAGTCCAGAGAGGTTCCTACCATCGTTCCCGATGGAGTGGATTTTTTCACCCGGGTTTTGGCCGAAAGATTCACTCTCGTGCTTCCCGAGTTGTTGCACATCCTCGGGAGAAAGTATCTTGATATACCAGACACTATTTACAAATGCCCTGCATCAACCATAAATAAATTAATTAATTAAACATCTCATCATTTGTCAATTATCTAAAACACCCTTCAACAAAGACTTAGATACAAGAATCTTAGTGTGGGCTTTAGTACAGTCAAATAGGGTGTTCTTAGTGTGGGTAGAAACAGGTCAGTCTATCTGTAAACATAGATCATCTTTACTTTTCTGTTTAATTTAAAAATAAATACTGTCATATGTAAATACAAAAATTATATCATACAACGACGATCTCATCCTTCTCAAAGTTTGATCGAGGAGGTTTTAGGTATTTTGAAAATATTTTGACCAATTTTCGAGCCTGTTTTGACTTATTGAAGCTGCTTGACCCATTTTCATCTTAGCAAATAAAATTTAACTTCCCTCTTTAACATGTTAGAAAAAAGTAAAACCCAAATCAATTAAGTGAATGTATTTACTCCCAAGGGTCGTCTCCAAGGAGAAGAACGTCATTCTCCCTGTCAACGAATACAAGCTGCCAGCCTGATCTTTGAGGGTCTTCAAGCAAACCCTCGATCCCAAACATCTGACCCAATTCCTCTCGCAGCTCGTGGTAGCTGTTGAAGCGGGTGATGTCCAGTGACCTCCCAACACACCCTGATTTGTAAACCTGCATTCATACACACATAACACACTTAAAACCAAATTTAACAAAATTTAACCGATTATGAACAAGGGGTTTACGTTAGCATATCAATCAACGGTTTTAAAGCTTGCACCTTCACAAATGTCCGGTTTGGGTTAGACTGCAACAGCTCAGATGAGTCTTGCATGTACCCAAAGTTCTGAAACCCAGAAGGCGGTGATGGTATTGTAGACAAATCAGTGTCAATTGTTGGAAGCAGAAGCCCAGATGAGTCGATACTGATTGCAGTAAATAAATTATGATTTTGGGCATCCAAACTTGACGATTCCTGCTCGACTGATGGTGATGTTGAAGATGTGTTGACTTGTGATTGACCAAACTTCGATACCCACAGTTGCTGATTCGATGGATGCTCGTTAACCACCGCCTGATTGGTTCTTGAGAAACCCGCAAGGTTGCTGCTAGACCCTTCTGAGCATAATGAACCCAAAATATTCTGCATGTTGGTGGTGAATTTAGGGGTGGAGTCCATGAAGTCGGTCTTTGGAAATGATTGATGCTGGTTTTGCATCAGTTGGTATGTCTCGGGATATGAGTTTTGTGGTTGATTTTCTTGGTTGTTGACTTGTTGCTGCATTGACCTCGGAAAGTTGTCCAACATTGGGGTTTGACCATGGACAAAAGGCTGTGAAATTGACTGGTTAGTTAATTGAGTACTTGGGTTGGCCGGATGCTGAAGATATTGAATGGGCTGCTGAAACTGCAATAAATGTTGTTTCAAAGCATCCCCACTTCCGACATTTTGCACACCGGCTGCCAGTGCTGCTTGATACTGCTGATTAAGATTACTTTGTAGAAATGATTGATCTACCCTTTGCTGCATCCATGGAAACATGCCACTGGATTGAAAATTAAGAGAATGAAGGGCTTGCTCACCAGTTTCACCTCTTAACCATGCCATCCCACTAACGGCATCATCTCTGCTGTCTGCACGATTACAAAGAAAATTGGAAAACCAGAAAAAACAAAATTTTGAAACTGAATGAATAAAGTTAGGAGATGATTAATCAGTCTCGTAATCCCGGTGTTTTGGGGCTGGAAAGGGGTTAAGAAAGTTTGGCTTACATTTTTTATAGCGTAAAGCCATAGGCCCATAGCTGACAACTTGTGACTCAAATCTTATATTTTGACTCGCGACTCGACTTGTAACTAGACTCATAAGAATCACGAGACTACAAATCATATACAAAAGATATATATTATAATGTATATGCAAAATATAAGTTAGCTATACTATTTACAAATATTATATATGTTAAAAATAATAACTATTATATAATACCTCCATCCCAAAAATATTGTCCACTTTTGACTTTTTGAAGTCTTTCTTTTTCAACTTTGACCTTAAACACTTTTGTTTGTGTTATTCAATGTTTTAAAACCCAGGTTGACATGGCCGGTTGAACTGGTTGACCCGTGTCCGGTCGAGAGAGCGGTTCTACAATGACCGGGTTTATGTCGTTTTTTAACCGTATTGAACCTGTTGGGTTTACGGTCGAACCGGTTGACCCCGCCCTATTACCAGTTATTGACCCGGTTTTTGGCTTTTTTAATGTTTTTATTTTTATTTTTTCTATAATGATTAAGTGAATAAGGGCGTAAGAGGGATTCGAGATATCAATACTAGATCGACAAAGTTCACAAAAGCGGTAATTTGAAAACACAAGTTTGATACACATTACACACACCCACACACATATATATATTGAAAACCAGGGTGACCCGGTTCTTAAACCGGTTGATCCGTGACCCACTCGTCACACGGGGTCAATTGAAAACACGGATTTTAAAACATTGGTGTTAAATAATACTCGGATGCAAAATGTATGAATGGATTGTGTTTTAAATGTATTTTCATTGGTATATTTTTTTAGCAAGTATTATATAACACAAACACTTGTATTTAAGGTCAAAGTTGTACAAGAAAGACATCAAAAAGTAAAAAGTAGACAAGTTGTTGAACTATGAGTATTTGAATTAATCAAGTCTATCTATTTGTTAGTAGTTATCTAGTTTCCTAATTTATTGAGTTAGGTCAATGGGGTCGGTTTATATAAGCTTAGGGCCGACCACCTAGGATTTTGGAGAACTATGAGTCGTTTTTTACTAGTGAGATACTTGGATCTCGAAACCCATACTGTTTTGGTTCTACACACATCCAATTTTGGGTGTGTTTGATTATCTATTACTGATTACCACTTTGATTCATATCAAATTGGTATAGATTCTGGGCAGGGGAAAAATTCGAAGTTACTATTCATCGGCCCTGTTCATGATACTGTTCATTGACCACTATTCACACACTTACTGTTCACCAGAATTTTTATCCTGGACATCTCAGTTTGATTTAGCAATCGATCACATTGATTAGCATCATGACGAAAATAACCGATCTTCAGGCCGAACTCACGCAACACCGATTTGAGATGGGCCTGATTTTTAAAAACTGGAAAAGGAGATGGATTCCATGAGTGAGGCGGAACAGCTTCATGCAGAAGTATTGAAGCTGCTGATGCAGCAGGCGCAGGATTCACAGCCGCCACAGCCACCGTCATCAAGGATCGGCACTACCCAACCTCTAGTCCAGACATCAGCTCTGGTTTTTTATGAGCATGGGTTCCCGATTCCTACGTTTCAAGAGGAGAATAGTGCAACCAGGTGTAAGTTCAAAAGAGTTTTTCATACTGACTGGAGAATTTTTCGATAGGAGACACGAGCTGCCACCATGGGGCAGCGGTACGGAGCAAGGGTCAGGACCAATAGGGGAACGATTTTGGGTCCGGGGTACAGATTACCGCTTACAAAAACTTAAAATGCCACTATTTGAAGGCGAGGATGCGTATGGTTGGGTATACCAAATGCAGCTAGCCGTACTAGGCATGAAGTGGAAGATGTTACCAGTATTGTTGGAGTGACAAGCGAGAACCGTTACACCACTAGGAAGGGTTAAAGAGTCGGCTGTTGGACCAATTTCAGCCGTCTCAGGAAGGGAATTTATATGAGCAATTCTTGGTAGTCAAGCATGAAGAGACGGCTCAAGACCATGTGGGTGTTTGAGACCTTAGCCGCGCTACTGGATGGGATTCCAGAGAAGGTCTTGGAGGGAACAATGGTGAAGGGTCTGAAACCAGAGCTACGAACATTTGTAACCTGCCAGATTGGGCCAGGTCATCATGGTTGATGAGAGCTAATCTGGTAGCAGGTAGCATGGGGAAGCAATGGAAAGAAGGGGGAAAGGACCCACCAACTCAAATAGTGGGAGGGAGAACGCAAACGCAGGAGCCACTGAACTCCGGGGTGCCACTAACTAATCCGAGAGGGCCTCGGCAACCGTTCAAACAGATGATGGAGGCGGAATTGGCCGATCAACAAGCTAAGGGGGCTTTGTTTCCAATGTGACGGGAAGTTGGCACTGCGATACCGTTGCCCGAGAAAACATTACAAGTCCTTGTGGTTGACGACGGGACGGCTGAGGACAACGGAACCGAGAATCCAGAGGAGCACGTGCATCTAGATATGGTGAAATTATCAGCCGGATTGATGGTAGGACTTACAATGCCTCACGCTTTGAAGCTAGGAGCAAGATACAGAATACCGAGCATAGTGGTCTTGATCAATAGCAAAGCAACTCATTTGTATCGCTACAGCTCGTTAAGTTGTTAAGTCTACATGTAGAGCGAAGCCAAGGGAAGGACTGACAGCAGCTATGGTCAATGTCACGGGATGTTGCTACCCAGGATGCAAGTTGTCAACGACTTCTATCCACTAGAGCTGGGGAGCACCGCGAACGAAGACAGTTCAAAGTCTAGAAGCAATTCCCATCCTTGTCTGTCTTTCGGGCTATTCGTTCGACTTTTCTCTAGCTGAGAGAGAAACTCGTGTTATACTAACCACATGGTGGAACAAAGGGAATTTTGGGTGAACAATGGTAGTATCATACAAGCTAAGCGGGGGGCGTTGGACGAGCGCCCTGTGATAGCTTGTCAGTTACCCTTATGCCTTTTGCTTTGATGTTGCTGGGTATTTTCTCCGGGGTCACCGGTTCCAAGCTCTGAATGAAGCCCTCAAAAGAGGCGTAACCTCAGAGCATTTGAACCAGTCCTATTTTCTCTCAATTGCCTATCCTTTTCACATCAAGAGTACCCGCGCGTCTCAAACCCACCTTTATCCCAACAACCCATGATGAACAGAGAGGAACCCGATGAGGGAAGTCCTTGCTTTAAGCAGTGTAAGTAATAAAAAAACAAGATGAGCGATTGATTAGAAAGATCAACCCCAGCCCTAGTGAGAAGAAGATGGTTAGACGCCAATTGAAAGAGTGGTAGTTTTATCCATGATGACCGGGTGGCTCTCTTTGCCCTTTCGATCTACTTCCTAAACTAAAGGAAGATCTAGCTGTGGATGATGTCCCAGCTGGAAAGTAGATATCAAAATAAATAGAATAATGGAATTCTCTCCAAGAGCTGTTGAACTAACGACTCTATTAGAAAGTAGAATTAGCAACTTTTACACGAATTTTCAAGTGGATGAGATTGCCTTCAGTCGGTAAATAGATCGAGGGGAATTAGGGGTCAAGTGGTTGAGAGTGTTGGGAGATACAAGGATCAATTGACAAGAATTGATGATGTCATTTGAGAATGTGGAGAAACGGTATGGAGCCCGGGGATGAGGTTCAAAAGGATAGGTTGGAAGGAGCTATTGATGGTGGCGACTTAGGAGCCTCGAGCACAAGGTGGATTTTCAAGACAAGGGTAACAGTATGAAACAGGACCAAGAGGGCCGCTAGAGCTCAGCCCCAGAGGTGCATGGGAGATGGGAAACAAGTTGAACCATGAGGGGGTTGAATGAAATATTTACTATTTAAATTAATTAAGTCTATCTATTTGTTAGTAAATAGTAATTATCCTGTTTCCTAGTTTATCGAGTTAGGTCGATGGGGTCGGTTTATATAAGATTACGGTTGGCCATATTCTATTATTACCCAGGCATTATTAGTCGTTTGTGACTAGGAAATACCAGGATCTCAAAAGCCAGGACTGTTTTGTTTACACGCATCCGACTTTGGGTATGTTTGATTATCTGCTACTGTTTGATTCATATCACTATACGTATTATTTGTTTAGATTTAACTTTTAAAATATGTGTTTCGCTTAAAAATTGAACACTGGTGGTGGTGTGTGGTGGTGTGACTGGTGAGTACAGCAGTAATTGCTTTAAGTGGGAATTGTTATAGGATTTATGTCTTATAGTAAATGAGGATATTTTATTTTAGGCCTTGTCAGGCGACAAGACAGAAATCAATAAGCAACAATTCAACGCTCCAACAGCCATAGAGAGATATAGAGATACAGAGAAAACCTCCGTTGAAGACAGAGAAATCACCGATGAAGACTAATGATCTAAAGCTGATGTTTCAAAAATAAATGAAAAATCAAAAGTAAATCTCCAGTTTTGCACAAAAAAGGTTCTGTTTGTGAGCTTTTCTCAGACTTTTCATAAATCTATGCTGAATGGTGTGGAAGCACTGATTAGAAGCAACGACCACCGTAAATTTGATTCATTCTTTTACTCGACCGAGTTAATTCGACTCGGACCGAGTCGTCTCAAAACCGCGAGTCACATACCGAGTCCATCGCCTATACCCGGTTGGCTTGTTTTGTGTGTTTTTTGACTCGATTCGTACGAGTTTAATAACTATGCATAAAGCCCATTAAATAGCAACTTATGTCTCATGATGGGTAGATTACTATTTTATTCTCCCTCCCTCCATCCTCCTCCCTCTCTCTCACTCTAATCCAATTTTTTAGATATCTAAGTTCTATGGTAATGTGTGTTCTTGGTGTGTTTGTGTGTTCTTGGTGTGTTTGTGTGTATCCTTGGTGTGTAAGAGCATGTGTGTTTTCTAGAGTCGACGTATGTGTGTTCTTGGAGCATGTGATTAAAATTTACAGTTGTTTGTGTATTTTCTTGGTGTTCTTAGTCTGTTCTTGGAGCTAAACTTTTCCAGATTCAGTTCTCAAGTTAACATCCAGATTCAACACCAATATGGGTAATTTCAATAACAAAAAGTTATCCGATGGATAAAAGTTAACATCCAACACTAGAGGGTATACAATCTGAACATGAAGAACAAATCAAGCACTACCGAAGGTGTTCTTGAATGACCAAGAACATATGAATTTTACTAAAAGATATACTAATAAATGAATAATTAAGTGTTGAGGATATGAAATATGCTTCTAGCAACACCTATCTTAGGTGTTTCCACACTTACAAACACTTTAAATGAGGGGTATGTAAGTCATTTCATAATTTACTTGTTTAAGTGTTTGTGAGTGCGGAAGCACCAATCATAGGCGTTTCTAGCTGCACACATCCTTTTCCTTAAATGTTAATAAGATGCTACATTAACATTATTAATTGGTAACTAATTATGGTTGACGTTTATATCAGAGTTTGATATATATATATATATATACACACACACACATAGATAAATGACATAACCATAGAGAAAGATGCTAGAAATAAAGATATATAAGGTAAAAAAAATTAATTAAACTCGTATAATTTCAATAAAGAAATTTATTTAAAAGAAAAAATATAGTATTTATATTAAGTATAGGATTTTTATAAATGATTTTTTTAAATAATAACAATAGTAAATAATAATAAATATTATACAAGTAATATTAATAAACAAGAATAATATCCAAATAATAAATATATAATATATAATATTACTAATAATAACAGGTCAAAAAAAGTAATGTTGATAGGTTATCAAAAACTTTGTTACCTATATTGGTAATTAAAAATGTATTTTACCTATAATGTTTTATCTAAGTTTTATCTCAAAAGGTTTTAATTAAAAAAAACATATTAAAGGAAAAGAAAAGAGATTGAATTCATCCAAAAGTGTATTTTTAGTTCATATGATCTCTATCGCCTAGATTTCGTAATATGTCATTATTAGATTCTCCTACTAAATCCCCCCTCATATCTTCCTACCAACTAGACTAAGATAAGTGTCAAAATCAAAAAAGAGATGAGAAAAAAGAGAATTAGTAGCTTGCAAATATCATCGTTTTGTGATAGAAGGATAAAATAGGAGGATATATCAATTTCCTTAATAATATAGTTTTCATACTCATATTTAACAAATTAAATATTTATAAATTTACAACAAATATACCTTGAAAGGATGAAGGTCCAGAATACCAAGGTCGTTTCATGCGAAGGGGAAACAAGGACGGATACATAGGAAAAGTTGTCAACGGTTCAATTTCCCACAACGACACACGTGGCTGCCTCTCCCCTGCAGTTGACTCGTCCCAACCAACCTACAAATTCATCAACATTTCAGAAGTCGCAACTCGCAGTAGATATTTTGAAATTTCTTTTATAATGAAATTTTCATGGAAATAAATAAAATATGGTACTTACATTCATTTTCATCTTATAAAATATCGAACTTTTGGAATTCGTTATTGATTTCCAATTTCAGAAAGACTAATGCTTAATGTACGTTTTTTATTTACTTAATTAGACCACACTCAAAACTTATGCTTTTACTAGCAGATATCTACACAAAGCAACGGATACTTATTCTTCTTTATACCTTTAATAGGTTCTTTGGGTTCATGGGTTCTGGTCATTCGTGCTTTCCCAATACTTAAATTAAGATATTTATTACATAATCGAATATTTTAAAAATCTTAATAGAGATTCTTTCATTCGATTATTAATTTTTGTATTTAATATTTTATGGGTTGTAATTTAATTTGTATTGACTTGCTATCTTTAAGTATTTTTTTGATTAAGGAACGTTGTCCATTTAATTTGGTCAAATGGCCTTCATTTAGTTTAACATTAGGGGCAAAGTAGTAATTTCAAATCCTTAAAATTATGGGATTAAGTCATTAAACCAAATGTTTTATAATATAGTATATATAACCACAAAAATAATTATCAGCATACATTATCCCTTGTCGACACAAAATAAAACAAATTTAAACCTGGCATAAATAAGTTTAAGACGACTTACCTTAACAGATCGCCAGTGAGAATTAGGCCAACGAGCAGGGTCTAAATCACCAATGCCAGTAATTGTTCCCATGTATCTGAATACATTTACATGATTATAAAATGCTATTTCAATTATTTTATTTAATCATTTCTAGCTCAGGTATAAATTATTAAACACCTGCGGACGCTTGATTCTTCAGTTTCAAACAGCATACGGAAACGCATCCCGACTGAAACCCGTGTGTGATAAACAGATTTCACATATTTTGAAAGTGGGATGACGAATTCACATGGACTTGCCCTGAATGCAATAACACTTGTAAGAAAAAGCTAAAAAACATACATGACGATAATAGTAATAATAATATACAATTATAAATCTCTATATATTTTAACAGTCACCTTGGATTATAGAATATTGTGAAACAGCTATTAGTAGCAGCTGCATGAGCTGCAGCAGCAAGAAGGCCGATATGCATACTATCACTTGATAAAACAGATGATGGCATCACGGTTTGTGGACGAGTTGCACGTCGGATTCCCAAAAGAAGCTGATTTTTCTCATTCCTAGTTTTCAAATAAACAAATAATGCGCTAAGTATAATTATTGAAACTGAAAATTGAATACATCAATATAGGAGGTTGTAGACTTTTAACCTACTTGACCAGTTACCATTTAAGATAAAAACACAAGCCAAATCGACCCATTTAGAAGTAAACGGGTCAAATTGCAACCTTTAGGAATAGCTAACTACATGACAATGTGCGATATCAAATTAAAAATGCTACCAGATAAAAAGAACAGAATCTCCTGCAACAAGTCTTTTTGCGCTAACAAAAACGCTCCACCCTGTGGTAAGAAGATGGCGTTTGGGCTGCCCTGCATGTGAAAAAGAAGACACTTAACATTACCTTATGAGTACCATATCTGTACGTATTTTATAACATCGCTCATATACGTGATTTCAACTAATTTAATCTTTCTTATTGTTTGGATAGGTTCAGCTTTTGATTACCTAATTATTAGGGGGCACACAATAATAATCAAAACTGATTATTTAAGGATTAACTAAAATTACAAATTTACCTAATCTAAGAGACAATGAGACATTAACTTTCATTTCGCAGAACGTCTCTGTTTTCACACAACTATCCTTTTTTGGAAAATTATAACCATTAACGATTTAAATACTGAAAACTTTTAACATCAGATATGTGATTTATAATCATTAAAATTTCAAGAAATAGAGGAACATTTAAACGCTATCTTCTATTACCTGTTTTAGTACAGCTACTTGATTATGATTATTCTATATCACATAATTACTTTTAGAACCCACATGCAAAAAAACTTAATAACTTAACATAATTATAAAAGCATGCGCATACCCCGAAAAATATGCCTAAACTTCCATTCAACATCATGGAGATCCCTTGCAATAAGTTCTTGAGCAGGTGGCTGCTGAGAGAAATCCTGAAAGAGCAAAAACCAAAAACATTTTTTTTCGAATTGGTCAGTTTAGGAACCTTGGTAGTTTTTATGTTCAAACAAGTCAAAAGGGTCAAACCGAAGTTTTTCTGCTAAAAGGGAACCTCGCCCAAAGTCTAATGTATACAACCTCCTATATCTTGTTATTCAAAAATTGAATTACTAATATAAAAATTTTATTTTTGTAATCACAAAGAACACCTTCATTATCTAAAAGTATCTATAAAAAGGATAAGAAAAGGTGTTAACAGGGTCAATCTAACCCGACACGGCCCCTTCTAACGGGTCAACCTAACCCGACACGGCCATTATGAGCATTGAGCAGTATCTAAAAATGACCTCTTTGATCTGTTACCAAACCCATCAACTCGCCCATCTTGCCACCTTTGCATTAACTATAAGCATAGGATAGATTATAGAACGTGTATTACCAGTGGAGGAAAAACTTTCTCAGCAGCACGCCTAGGAACCGAGAATCCTCCATGTGTACTCGTGTCACTAGCAGTTAATGTCTTACAGAAGTAATTTGTTGGCTGTCTACTCGGAATACCCAACTCAACAGGAAGAAATGTATCCTTCTGCTCTTGCTGCCAAATTATCACACAAATATAAACTTTTGAATTCCTCCTAATAATAACATATAAATCAACATTAAAGATTAGAGATTTAAAATAAAAGATTACCGGAGTCAATGGCTGCAATGTCATTTGGGCATATACTTCATCCGTTTCAACATCTGCCTAAAATTGCAAAAATAACCAACCTTCTTTTGACCATGAAGTTACACAGACAATGAAAAAAGAAAACATATATGTATTTCGAAATAGCAACTTACATGCATTGTGACATTGTGAAGTTGGCAGATCAATTGTGGAGGCAGACTTGGATAATTTGGTATATGAGCATCGATTTCTTTATTCGTTGTGGCAGCAACCTGTTTCACATTTATATAAATAGGATCATAACATACATAACAATTAGGTAATTCAAACCTAAACATTATAGTGAAAGTTGAAAAATAAGAAAATTAGGACCTGCTCACTATGCCCCTGAGGGAAATAAATCACACGAGCCCCTACTGTCGGTAGGGAAACAAGAGGGCCTGCACAAGCATGCCATAGCTCCGAATTCAAGCACTTTTTTTCTCCTTTCATAATTAAAATAACAAACAAACAATCAATCAATAAACTAGTCGAAAAATGGTTGATTGATCAAGAAAATAACATACACTAATTGACAATTTGACATTAAGAAAATATACAATATCCAAGTAAGAAGAATCAATGAAAAGGACAGACTCAAAACATCATAAAGTCAGATTAAAAAAGTCAAAAACAGAAAAAGGGGTTGGAAGGAGATATATATACATATATACCTTCTTCAAGCTGCTGACCAGACGACCCAGATGTTGAAAGCTTCATTTTTTATAGCTAAAATATCTATCTAAACTTATAATATATGTATTTCTTTAATTAATTTTATAGACATGAGCTAAAGAAATCCTCACTGCAGCTTCTCGGGGCCAACTTCGAGCTTCAAATTAAAGATGATCGAATTCAAAACCCCTCAAAACTGCCAATTAACATTTCCCCTTTTCCTTATATCAGCTCAATCTCTTCTTCCTCACTCTAAAACACCTAACTTTCACATGCATTATCCCACAAACAAACCTTTCCCCCATAATTGAAATCGAACAATTAGTCACACACACACGAAGAGGAGAAAACTGAAGAAAAAAAAACCAAACCCTAACCCAGCTCAGAAAACCACTTGTTGGTCTCGAAAAACGCCATGAATTGAATAAACCCTTTTCGTCAATCTCTCTCTAACTTTTGTCCCCGATCGCTATCGGAAGCAATTAATAGAAAAAGTTCGAATTGAAAAAGGAAAAAGAAAAGAGAGAGTGACGCATGGGAGGAGGAGTTATATAGGTGATCCGGGCTACCGTAGGCGACCTGAAGAAGAGTACTAGAGTAGAGAGTAGAGAGAGTGTGAGAGAGAGAGAGAGAATGGAAGGAAGGAAGGACGGAAGGAGGTAAAATAAATGGGATCAGAGCCGTAGGGAGATCCGTACCTTGAGATGAAGACCGTTGATTTGATTATAGAGTGAGATGACAGAAGGGCATGTGCCACCATCCTTCAGTGGTCATTGTCAGAGTACGGACCTTACTTCCGATTATATATAAATATAAAAAAAATAAGAATAATCGCATCCTTCTATATTTATTACAAGAAATAAAATGATATATATTCTTATAATTTCTTTCTAATTTATTATTTTAGTTATAAAATACATATCAAATTCATTAATTTTGATATTTTTGTTAATCTTGTAAGTAGAAAAATAAATAAGATAAAATAATAAAAATATATATAACATCTTATTTATTAGACATCAAAATTTGCCTTATTGTCTCGCTATAATGTCTCAAAGAATTTTTTTTTAAAAACTTAATAGTAACAGAATATTAGAGTAAATTGCGGAAATGCCATGAGTAGATAAAAGTCGGATACAATTTCCCAAAATTACAATTCATAAGTTCGAGTTGAAATAAGTTTTAGAAACAAAATTAAGATCATTCCTGGCTATGAGTTGTCTTCACTGTCCTGGAGCTCCACCGTGGTCCTGTCATGAAAGAATAGAATTTAATAACAGTAAGCGTAAAGCTTAGCGAGTAAGTTACCGCAACCTATGACAGATTAATATGGTCACATTTCATGCACATCATACCCGCTACCGTCGTAGTCGGTCATACATACCCGATGCCGAAGCATGCGGTCATAACTACCCACTGCTGAAAGCAAACGTTCATAACTACTCGCTTCTGAAGCAAACGGTCATAACTACCCGACACAAGTGTCGGTCGTCATACACTCACATTTAATACTAGTTCAGTATGCAAGTAAGAATACTCGCTTGGTCGTAGTTCAATCACGAGTAACTAGTAATCACGAACTTGTTTAACTAACGAGTCTGGCAGCAATAACCTACAACATCTCTTACTGGATTAGTACTGAGTACAAGTCCTAATCCCGCATCAGTCAAAAACAGGGTTTTCTAATCTTTCAAAACACAACCAAAATGCAATCTTTCAATTTTGACTTATTTCTTCACTCATATAAACTAATTTTTTTTAGTTTCTTTGTGTTTTAATAAGTTTTGATTCCTCAAGGCATTATCTTTCTCTCGGCTCTCACACCCCACGAAGAACACATTGTACAGGCTCAAACATCACTAAAATCATGCTAAAAATCCATACAAAAGTATATAAATGATCACCATAAGCTAAGAAACATTACCTGGTAGTTCCTTTCATAATTCTTGAAGATTTAAGTGAGGATGAAGATTCCTTGCTCTTCTTCTGTTCTTGGCCTTCGACACAAAGCCAACACACACTGTTCTATTTCTTGAGTAAGGTTTCACTAGGTGTTGGGGCTAAGCCCTAACCCTCTATATACATCTCATAAGGCCTAGGCCTAAACATAATAAACCATACAAAGTCCACCCAAAACAATCCTTACTTAAAATAATTATACAAGCCCAATAGCTCAAACTTCAATCTGTTAAGTCATTACAAATAATAATAATAATAATAATAAAAGCGCTCTTTTATAAATTTAGAAAAACCGGGTATTACACTTGCTCATCTTATACTCTCTTGTATATCATTTCAACATCATATCAGATTTCTCTTCCATTTCATTCCTACTCATATACTCTCATATTTATATCAAACAACACTTATTTATTTTTAAAAAATAAAATAAAAGGGTAGAGAGAGGAAAGAGATAGAGAGAAGGAAGAGAAAGAAAACTCGCGAAAGTAGTAACCCGTAAAAGCATATCTCCCATGAGTCAATAGGAGGGGGCTATGATATTTTGCTTCACTACATGGCTATCACAATGGCTCTCAAGGGACTAATGCGCATGTTTTTAAGCCATCACTTCTTATAGTGATAATAATAATAATAATAATTTATAAGAGTCGGTTATTTAAACTATTTATATGACTATATATAGTATGGTCTGGTTGTTTTTATGGTTATTTGTGATT
This sequence comes from Dittrichia graveolens, assembly GCA_038502395.1. Lineage (NCBI taxonomy): Eukaryota > Viridiplantae > Streptophyta > Magnoliopsida > Asterales > Asteraceae > Dittrichia > Dittrichia graveolens. Next base: position 77,278,529 of record JARJIL010000001.1, on the reverse strand, counting down.
AAAAAAATTAGGTTTATAGTTTGTACCATTTATTTTCTTACTAATGATTTAGTCATTTAAACTAATGTCCATCAAAATTGGACTTGGTTCATCTTTATTAAGAAATATTTTCGTCCTTATTTTATTATTTAGAGAAAATTACTTATATGGTCTAAGTTGTTTAGTGAAGGTCACTTATTTAGTCCTTCATAATAATAAGTTACTAATGTAGTCCCTAGTGTTAAGAAACTGTAATAATGCCGATCTTTTACCCAAAGGAACGTATAATGTGAACGTTAGTGTAAATAAGTGTAGGAGTATTATATAATACCTTACATTTTGCAGGAAATTTTTTTTGTCTTTTTCTGCAAAAACTTGGTTCTGTTTATATAGTTTCATCCACGTTACTTCAAACTATTTTTCGTAGCACGGTTGGTTGGTATTATGTGTGTTTGTAGAGGCCACCATAGTTCGAATCCTTATATCTGACTTAATTTTTCTTTTTCCTTCCTATACGCGCATGTGCGGAGCCATTTGCCACTATTTTTTTCTTCTTTTTAATATTCAATTTCTATCTCTATATTTATTTTCTATTTTTACCCGTACCCAATTAGATTTCAATTTTTAGAATTCAGTTTATTTAAGAAAACTATTCTTTAAATAAAAGGCACGAATCAAAAACAAAATGTAATTTGGCGGAGTGGTTTAGAAGGTTTTTGTTTTAAAGAGATTAATCTTGGGTTTTACTCATGGCATCAACAATCTTTTTGTTTTCATTTCCTGCTCTTTTTTTATCTTTACTTCCCTTTCTCTGTTAATTAAAATAAATTATTTTTCACATATTTCCTTTTTGGAAGTTCTATTTCAGCCTTTTCATTTTTCTTTCTTTACTTCTTTTTAAATTATAAATTGTAATTTTCAAATTATTAATTGGTTAAATTTACTTTAAATTTTGTTTTAGCAATTTCACACTTAATATTTCTTTCTTAATTCTTCTATTTCCATTTTTTTCATATTAATTCAAAATCAATTTCTTTGTTTTTTTTACCATTTTATTTAGAATAAAATTATTATTTATATAAGGGTTTAGTTCATCAAAAAGTATATAAGTTGTCACGTTTTGCTATTATATGTATCAGGCTTAAAAATTTCTGTTATTTGTATTGAACTTCTATTTTATCGTTATGCGTGTATTAAAGTTGTTATTATATATACTAAACTTGTAGATTTTTTCCTATTCTATGTAACCAAAATACGTATAGTAACAGAAAATTAAAAGTTTAATACACACAATTAAAACTTTCAAAATACGTATAGTAGATTTTTTGCTATTGTATATACCCAATTTTCAAAACTACCATTTTGTGTATCGAAGTTTCTAAATACTACCATTTTATATACTTGGTAACCTTTTCAACAGGTAACCAGTCATATTTTTATTTTTTTTTTAAATTTTCCATGCCACATCAGTAATAATCTAAAAAAATAGAAAACCAGGTAGATGAACATATGAAGAACACATGAAGCCTTCCATGAAGGCACAGGATTGATAAACCCAAATCAATGAAAAAAGGATGAAATCACTGATGAAAATGAACACATTAATCAACATCATCGATGAAATTAATCACATTAATCAACACAAGAACAAATCGCAGCCTTATTGGTTTAATCACAAAGTCAAAACATAAAAGCATATGAATCAAAGTCGAAACATAAAAAAACGAAAAACAACGTAGATCTGGTATCATAAACACAACTCGATACTTACCATGGAATTAGAAACCCTCGATGAACCCAGAATCGGAAGAACCCTAAAATCAAAAGAAACCCCAATCGATGGTGGTGTCCGGAAAGCTCTTTCGAAGAAACCCTAAAAATCAAAAAACCCTTTTCAGAAGAAGCCCCTTTCAAATTTGGAAATAACGAACATGAATCCTCATTCAGATCTGGTGCGGTTGAAATAGAAAAACCCCTTTCAAATTTGGAAACCTCATTCAACATGATTTCCGATGGTGCAGTCCGTGGTGGTGTGCAGTCGGTGGCGGAAAGCTCTTTCGAAGAAACCCTAGAAATCGAAAAACCTCTTTCGATTAGAGTGGTGCGGTTGAAATTGAATAACCCCTCTCAGATCTGGAAATCGAAAAACCCCTTTCGTGTTTGTACCTAAAATGATTTCCGATGGTGCAATCGGTGGTAGTGTTTGTTGAACATGAATGAGTGGTAGTGTTTTGTTGAACATGAATCTATCAGATCTGGAAACCTCATTCCCCCTAAAATGTTCAGATATAATTAACAATTTTATATATTTATTTATTTATTCTTATTCTTATTATTATATTTTTTATTATTTTTAAATAATAAAATTACTTTAAAACGTTCAGGATAGTAATTTATAAATTGTTTGATAAAAAAATCGATAGATTAAAATCAATATAAATAAAAGTTTCATGTCTTCGTAAAAAATATACTTTAAAACGTAATAATAATAAACTAAAATTTCTTCCCGCCGCGAAGCGCGGGCTATAAATTCCCTAGTTTTAGACAATTTGTCACTCTATCTCCATCAATCCGACTTCGCCTTTCACCTTTATTCCAAAATGTCAATTTGAGTGCAGGCCTCATTCAGCTCCATATCTATCAAAGATCTTTTTCCTAATCTTTAAGCAACCCTAAATATTGAAGCATTAAAATTTCCTTAACACAAATTGAGTATCACGAAAACCGTACGTGCCACAATTTTAAGAATCTTTCCTCTAAGTCAAGAAATCGAGTATCACGAAAGCTGTATGTGCTACAATTCTTCTTGATATTGATACTTGATGATTCTTAGTGTTTGATCCTTCACCATCGCTTGGAATCCTGTAAATCTCTTGCAACTGATTAACAGTATGAGCTCTATCCCACGTGTAAGCATAGGGTACAAATCCCTTGCTCCTCAACTCTTCCATATGTAAAAATAGTACATTACTTTCATAACATATTATAATATGGATTATGAGAGAGTAGATCTCTTATAATACAATACTCTGTGTATTGTACTGATAAAATACAGATTTCAAATATAAGCAAAGTGTGAAAGTGTATAATGGTAACATTTTAAATCTGGCTGGAATGTTGTGCTAGTGGCGCACGGTCGCAAGCCACGGTCGACCGTGGGCCTGCGACTATCCGGCCTCTAGACAACCCAACTTTCTCTCTTCATTCTCTATAAATTCAAGCTTTGGGTTTTTATTTTAAACCAACCTCTTGCATCTGAAATCCTCTTAAATATTAATCACACACTTGTGATCTTACAACTTTATATTTATATGTGTGATTCTTGAAGTTGTTATAATCTTTGATTCATTCAAACACAACTCAAGTTTAGCAAGAGAAAGAGAGATCATTGAGATTTCATATATTCAAACACTTGACTCTTGTATCTTGAGAGGGATATTTCTTGTACACCTTTATTGGTGTTTGAGAGAGTTCATTCATTGTTCTTGTGAGAAGAACAATATTGTTGAAAGTGGGTTTGACTATTCTCCACTTGTGTTCTTGGTGAAGAACTTATGTTAGCTCTTGGACTAGAGCTTGGTGAGGTTGTCATCTACCTTCCAAAGGTGATTGTATTCGGTGGTCTCTTCTGTTCTAAGAAGACTTTTTGCACGTTGTGCTAGTAGAACTCTTGACGGTGGTTAAGGAGTTGACGTATGTTGGAGTTCAACCGAACCACTATAAATCTTGGTGTTATCTTTCTCTAACCCTTAAACTCTTTACATACTTGTATTTATTCTTGTCTTTATATTCTTGCTCTTACATTCTCGCATTTACATTATCGTATTTGGTTTCAAGTCATTGATTATATTGTCAAGAATATACATATATATATATACACACATACATATATATATATATATACTAAAGATACTCAAATATATACACACTCTTATATAGATATATATTTCATATATATACATATAGTCATAAAGAGTTTGATTATTAATATTTAAAATTTTAAAAAGTGGACATAGAAACCATTCAACCCCCCTTCTAGTTTCTACACATACCATAAACTCTAACTAACTTCTAGAAAAAGCAAAATTGATGCTTTGACTTAAAAAGCAAATTGTGGGATGTTTTTATCTAGGAATGGGTGATCGATGTTGAAGTAACGATAAAAAATAAACCTAATTACCTAGTAAGTGGGTATCGAATCCACAAGTAGCATGTGATTAGTATTTAAATCTTATGTTCAATTGCAAATTAAAATCCAAAGTTGTGATTGAGTTTTGGTAATTTCTAGATTAACTACTAAGTATGAAAGTACAAGTAACAATAATAAATGATTGGTTGTAGCAAATATATGGAAAATGTAATCGTTAACGGTTTCGGGTCTAATCAATTTATGCTCAAATGATTCCTAAAACATTTGAATGAATAGGCTACACAGACATAACCATTAACTCGTGAATTTGGGTACGGATTATGCCCTATCACACCAATCGTCTTATCCTTAACTAAACTACACTAATGGTCATATCAGAACGATTAGGGTGCTCACAATAATACCGTCTTAACACTCAAGATCAACCAACAAGTGTTCATACACGAATGAAAGGTGTAATCATATGGAATTAATCTCAAAACTAACATTCAAGTATTCATATACATAATTGTTCATCAAATATAGACATAAATTAACTAAACCCTAATCCCAGTTATGATCACGGGGTGTTTAGCCGAAAATGATGGTGTTGAAAGATGAAAATATGGTAGTAGAAGACATATTCAAATGGTTGACTAAACTAAGGTTTATGGTGATGAGGGATTGGGTAGAGAAATGGTGTAATCCAACTAACCGAATGATTCTTGAAGGTGTAAAAAAAATCATCCAAAAACCACCTTTTAAATCTTGGCAAACCTTGAGTTCACCATGGGAAGATGATGTGAGATGATGATTAAGTGTTTCACAAATAACTCTCTATAGCCCCTTGATGAAAAATTCTCAAACGGGTTGAATAGATTGAATGGAGATGAATCGATTATGATAGTGGGTTGAAAGGGATGTATCCTTATATGAAGGAGATGAGTTTTGGGAGCCAAAACTCATCTCCTTCATATAAGAATACATCGCCAAAACTAGGGTTTGGGGGTTGGAATTTTTGTGGAAGGGATGATAGGGAGAAGATAAGGAAAGAGCTAATTTATAGAAGGAAAGAAAGGAAGGCACTAGCATTAATCTTGAGTAAACTGTCTCTACTCCTCACTCTGAAAGCTTTGAGAGTAATGCTAGTTAATTCTACTTCTGTCTTGTTTTATTTATTCTTCCTTCTTAAACTCTCATATCATAGCACATTCATCCCCATTTATTGTAAGCTTTCATCATCTTCATTTTAAACATCAAATATCCTCATTTAAGCACCATTTTGCGCACACCTATCACAAACACAAAAGTATATCAGAGCACAACTATCTTAGAGAAAATAGGTGCATTATAATCAAATTATGCATGTTAAGAGTATACACAAAAGACACCCATCAATGGGGTGCAATATTCTAATATCCCTTCTCCATTAATTGCAATCACACAATTTAACTCGGTTCTAATAAAAGATTCAGTAAATTGATTATTAAAGCAAATATCTTTAAAAGTACTGAAATGGAAAGCTTTATAATGGTGTAGAGTAACGGGGAGAGACCTTTTTAAGACAGATTGCGTGAACGCTGTCTCCATCAGAGTTTGAAGTTGTAGTCGAAGCGGCTGATGGTCTCTTATTCCTGTCGGATTTTTTTGGCGCGACAGTAGACGTGGTGGCGCCTCCCACTGCGGCTGAAAAGCAATAAGTAATTTACTTTATCATTTACCTCCTTTCTTCCCTAAATATTTATACTATCTCTTTGAACATGACAACCACTCTACTTCTTCTATATGTTTCTTGTAGTTTTGTGACAGCCACTCAGAGGATGGTGGATTTGAGTTCAAAAATTTAAAGAATATGTATCTATCAATTCTGCCATTTTATTGATCGGACCTTCACCATTTATGAATAATTTTATTAGGCTCACTGCCCAAAATGGTTGTTGGATTTGTTGAAATCGACTACCCATTTATAGACAAGTTTAAATCAACTGCTTAGTTACAAACAATTTCAAATTCTCCTTTCTATATTCATTACAATCGCAAAGCAAATCATGCAATATGTAACATGATATGCAAAAGATGATTGAGAAACAAATCACTCAACCCTTATCCTTTTCTTCGTTGATCGTTACTCTCTCAAGCCCATTATTCTATCTTTGTTACTAGATATATAAATAATTATTGAGACTAGTTATTCTTGCCGTAAATCCTCTTCATTATTATCTCTATACTTTATGTCTATGATTTAGAAGCAAATCATGGAACCACTAAAAGACCCTTTTTATGCAAAAGCCCCCTGGGAGTTTATTTTGATTTGTGGATTTAAAGAACATATAAGGCATGGTGATGGCAGTGAGAAGCAACGATCTTTGCGTGCTCCCTATAACCATCCTCCAACAATGTTGGAGTTTTTGATGGGTGAGGATTTGACCGATGATCAATTGTCGCGAATCGAGATAAACAAGTTAAGTCGATCTTGACATCCTCCGGCTTTACAAGCAGCAATTGAATCAACTACATCGGTCTCCTCTAATTCTTTTGATTTTTTTATTAGATACATGGTATGGTGTATGCATAGAAATAGATAGAGAAAGGAGGAGGGAGGAAGAGAAGGAAATGTGTTATATATGGAATGAGGATAAACGTGCAAATAACCAAAATACTAACACACTAAAAGACGACTAACATTTCAATTGGATAGATAGCAGTCTAAAGGATTAAATCAACAACGAAAAGTGGACAATGTGGACTATTGGTGAAAATTTTTTAATCTTAAAAACTAAATCATCAACCAAGACCATAAGACATGAACCATTTAATAATATATTCTATTTTACGTACTCTAAAACGTAATATAAATGTATATGAAATAAACAAGTAGCAAACGTACAAAATACATAGGATTGTTTTATTAGAATAATAACTAATGATCATTTGTGAAGTCTAAACAAAAATAAAATGTGTTGAATACACGGATTAATGAGTTTTTCTTTAAGGCGAAAGTTAAGTGAATTATAAAGCACAAACACAAACATTATTTGGTTTAAAAACCTTATGTTTTGAGAAAATTTTAAATTCAATTTATACCAACTTTAATTAAATATCGTAACTTTTATTATTTTTAAGCATTTATTGGTTTGCCTCATTTAGTTCCTGAAAATGTATCTAAGTTGTCACATTTTGTTATTATATGTATCAAAATTTGAAATCTACCATTTAATATACTGAACTTATCAAAGTTATCATTTAATGTATTGAACGTGGTAAAGCATTTTTACCCGCTGACATGACACCGGTTAAGTTGACATGGTGATTTTCTTCTTTAAAAATGATTGAAAATGAAAAAACTTTACAGTTGATAGCCTCATCTTGCTATTGTACTTCTTCTACTCTTCTAGATCTTCATCAATGTTCATCGAAGGTTTATGGGTGTTGCAACTTTAAATATGTGATTTGTGTGTATTCATCTTGGGTAACTCCTTGTTCATCTTCTCCATTGGTCAACTCCGTCCACTCATATCCATCTTCTCCGACAATTAAACTCCGACCAACACCTAATGATCTATGTGAGATAATAAAATAAACCCAAACTCCGACCAACTCCGGCCATCCATATTCATCTTCTCCTTATCATGGTTTTCGATGTGTTCATGTCAAGATTTTAGGTTTGATTGTTCGATATCTTTTCTTAAATTTCTTGATTTTTCGCTCTAATCATGCTTCTTCCATCGATGATAAACCCTTATCTATGTTTGTATGTTACCGTTTTAGGTTTTAGGTGTGCGATTTAGTGTTTATACGAGTTCCTACCTATATCTATGCTTATATAGATTGACGGTTATAAGTTGATTAAGGTTCAAATTTGTGTTCATATCTACAAATTTATGTTTTTTATTTCAAAGGTATCTGCGAACTCGTGTTTTGGGTTTTGATTTTTAGATATGCAAATTGAGGTTTTCGGATCTGAGTCAGATTTTCGGATCATCGAAGGTATGTTCAACTCACGTTTCGGGTTTCATACAGGAGTTAGGGTTTTCGTTTTGGGTTTCAATTTTCATCTGCAAATTCGTGATGAATGTTTTTGTTCTTGAATGGAGTTCTGCTTGCTCTTGAAAACGATGAATGTTCATCTTTCGATTAATGTTTATCTTCGAATTGAATTTTAATAAAAATAATAATAACAATAATATGTGACATGATTACATAAACTGTTAACTAGAATCATATGTGTCATTTTAGAGGTACAAAGAATAATTCAAAAATAATAAAATTACATGTAAATTGATCGGGATGTCAACCGATACATTAAATGGTAACTTTTGAAAGTTTGATACATTAAATAGTTACTTTTAAAGTTAGATACATACAATATTAAAACATAATAATTTTGATACTTGTGGAATAAAATCCTTGTTTTGATATGTATTTACTTAATTGATGATGAATAATAAAAAAAAAAGTTTAAAATCACGTTCAGTATAGTTCTTATTTGTAAAGAGTTTAATGAGATTAATGATAATAGTACCGTTATACTCTATCTCTCTCTCTCTATATATATATATAATCAAGACCCAATTTTAGTACGATGACCGATCAGAATTCTCATTAATCCTAAATAATATATTTTCAATCAAAAGGGTATAGTAGATAGGTACTTTGCAATATCATTCTCTTTCAGAAAAACTATGGAGATCACTGGCGAGCACCACGACCACCGTCAAATTATATGATAAATTGCGGTTATCGGGTAAAATAAGGTAGTGGATCTAACTAATACTTAATTAGATTTACATTATATGATAAATAATAAGTTAGATATGGGAGCAACATACATATCTGTCTAAATGAGTACACTAAGAGAGAGCGGTGTGTATAAGGGGTGGGGAAGAAGTGGAAATATTTAAGCAATATTCCCACACCACAGTGTTGTGGTGATAGTCTTGGGGATGGGCCGATGGCAGTCACATGCAGGGGTGAGAAGGTGATGGGGTCCACTTGTTTTTTGTTTTTACCTTTTTTCTAGTAAATCCCTCGTCTCTTTCTTCATTTTATTTCTTTTTTTATTATTATAATTAATTAATTAGGTATTAGGTGAGCCTTAGAACTTTGTGTGGTGATTAGGTATCGTTACGAAGCTAAGTGGTTGATTGAATGGTGAGTGAAAAAACTGATATATCAATGTGATGGATGTAGTGAAATGTGAAACTTACAAATATTCTAACCTAAAGAAATGGTTCTCTCTTTTTTTTCCTACGAGCAGAAGAACTAAACCATGCTTGGAACTCCCGCCGCGACATTAATTGTTTGATTATATCAATCATTTTTGCCACTAAAAATTCTATTTCCTTCTAAAAAATTATTTCTATTTATACCGTCTCTTGATTTAACATTTGTTTTTATCTTATAAGTATAAAGATGAGTAGAAATACAAAATAAGAGGATATAAAACCTCTCTTTTGCCACTTTCAACGTTATCCATGTTTGCACTGAAACTTAAAACCAGTGTTTAACTTTAATAACTCGTTCATATTAACTTATAGCAACTCAAAAACATCATATTTAGTCACTTAAACTTACTAAATTACAATCAACATAAAATATAACCCATTTCAACCCCTTTGACAGTTAAATTGAGCCAAACTTGCAATTCCATTCTAACAAATCAACATATCAACAAAAATGGTTTAGAATATTGAATTCTTAGAATGGGTTCGTTTTTGTTTCGTATCATGTCAAGAATTATCACCACGGGTATTACCGATTTATATGTTTGTTAACTTTCTTGTATTTATCATGTATCTCTCTATATATTGTTCAACGTGACACCAAATGTAGAATTTTTTTTGAACGTCAAACACACCTCCACTAAACCTAATCATTAATCTACTCTATTGTTCATCATGAGACTTTAACCATCAATCTCTTGAGGAGGGGAACCTTTCACCAATACATGGTATCGTTCGAAACTTCGTAATTTAATAAATAATCAAGTATTACAGTTTTGGTGATTCCTAATTAAGATTAGAAGGTATTTAGAAACTTAAGGGGTTAAAGTTTTCAAAATGAAACAAGAAAAGTTGAGGGACCATTTGTGTCAATGATCAAAGATGTATTTATATATAGCTAGCTTTGACTATAGTAAGTCAAAGTTCTCATTTCATTCAAACAAGTTCACATACACTTAAGAGCAGCCATATTTTCTTTGAACTTCTGATCAAGTATAGCAATTTCAAGTTAACCCAACTGATCCTAGCAATCATACAAGCTTGAGGTAAGAGTTTCTAGCCTTTTTAATTAAGTTTAGTGGGTTTTAAGAAGATTATATGGTGAAATCAAGATTTGAGCATGTTAATGTTGTTATTACTTGTTTAGAAGTTGTTTGGGGTGTAGAAAAACACCCCAGTAGCATTAGAATGAATTATTATTGAGTATTTGTGAAGTTTAGCCAGAACAGCTAGTAAGTCGGCGAAACTGCTGCTGTATGTTGAAGGGCACGGGCGTGACCCTCAAGATCCAACCGTGCCCAGGGCGTACCTGAGGAGGCACGGGTGTGCCCTGGTCTAATTAGGCCTAGGGTGTGCCTCTTGTTCACGGGAGTACATGTGGATAAGGTACGGGCGTGCCTTGTATTTTTTGTAGTTTTCTAGCTTCAAATTCAAGTATGAGTTTAATACTGTAATTATGCATTATGTGTAGGACGTTATTGTGGGCATAAATACTCCGAGATATTTGTGACATAACTCTGTGTTATAACTTGATTACTGAGGTGAGTCTTCTAGACTATTCTTCATATCTACAACATGTGTGTTATCATATCAAATTATGAACATGTATTGCATATATATATATATATATATATATATATATATATATATGTGTGTGTGTGTGTATTGTTTAGCATACTGTTATGTGCAGTAGGGCTCAGATGTGGTACAATATTGTGATCTATGTTGCTGTCCTGGGTCTAGAACCAGAGGCTAGCATTGATTACTTGACATACGTGTATTGTCTTTATATGATCTTATATATGTGTTTATATGATGTTTAGTTTAATATACTCACTAAGCTCTTGTAGCTTATCAGATACTATTTTTAAAATCTTTTGCAAGACGCAACAAAGACAAGAGCAAAGCCCCTGTTTGACCACCTTTTTGTATAACTCTTTTGAAACAATTAACGCTCTTTGGTATAAAATGTTAAACACTTGCAGTACACTATGTTTGTACTTATGTGTGTATCTATTAAAAACAACTTAGTTTTGTTGTAAATATGCTTCTGCTTATGTTTTTCAAACTATGTGTGGATCTTTTAAAAGTATTTTATTCAAATATTATATATAAAATTTAGGGCGTTGCAGCTGTGCTACAAGCCTTTTGATAAACATTACGCATAATGATTTTTGTTGAAGATTTCATTATTCTATATATGGAAAATAAATGCAAATTACATTAGGCTCACAGATTTTTGTTCTTCAAACTCATGATTGCAAACTCATTAATTAGTAAACATGGATCACTAACTATAGCAAATGTAAAAGCCCAAATATATATATATATATATAGTGTCATAAACTCATCATTTTTCACTATAGAAAATTAAACCGTCTTTACAAGGTTTGTCGCGTGACAGTTTGTTGAACTTATTTAATGGATGAAATAAATAGGAAAACATAAATTAATCAATAAATAGAGTATGAAAAGAAGACAAGGAGTACGAGGATGAAGTTGAATGTTGGAGTGTTGGAGAACAATATTGTTCAATTATGAAATGGATTAATAATATTCCGCATGAGTTTTTGTGTTTTACTTTTATTAGACAAAATTTGAGGAAATATATTTCTTATGTTACTCAAAAGGAGCTACACAATCATGCCTCCAATTATCAACCTCTTTTTTTCTTTTAAAAATTTCTTAATAAAATGTGTAAAAAGTTATACATTTAACTATTAAACAAAAAGTCTTTGGTTATTAGAGTGGTTCAGCAATATTAGAGTGTGACTAAGATGTTACTTTCTTTTAAAAGTCGAGGCTTCAAATTCTGTTAAAAACATATTATATAGATTAACGGCAAAAGTTTAAACGAGAACTGTTTTTCGTACGAGAACTGCGAGAACCAATTTTAGTCATCCAATTCCCCCTCCTTCAATTGGATTGCACACCCATGAATTCCTTACATGCACCTTGTCACACTCAATCCCCCACGTTCTTCATCTATGAATTCTATTATCCAAAATGAACAGCTAAGATTAGTTCTTGGAGTTCTCGTACGAAAAACAATTCTCGTTTGAACCCTCCACATAGATTAATTATGCGTGTGTATTTGCTATTCAAATTTTTTTTATTTATCTACTAGTGTATGTAATGCGCGGGCGCACACACGCGCGCGTGCGCACACACACACACACACACATATATATATATAGAGGCAAAAGTTCAAACGATAATTGTTTTTCGTACGAGAACCAATCTTAGCCGTCCAATTCCGTCTTCATCAATTGGATTGCCCACCCATGAATTTCTTACATATACCATGCCACACTCATCCCCCCTACGCTCTTCATCCATGAATTCCATTATCCAAAATGAACGGCCAAATTTGGTTCTCGCAGTTCTCGTACGAAAAACAGTTCTCGTTTGAACCCTCCCGTATATATATATATATATACACACACACACTAGCATGTTACCCGCGCAATGCGGCAACGATAACTAATTCATTCTCGATAACATGTACATTTTCGGTAACGTAGGGTATGGTATACGCACACTATGATGACGTCGAATAATTTCCATTTTGTTTCCAACCACTAATAAATTATTTTGTTTCCTTCTATCAACTCTTTCGTTATCTAAAATAACCTTGAAAATCAATAAAATAAGAAAAAAACAATCTCTACTTATAAAATAAGATAATAAAAACATATCAATGACTTGGTGAATTGTGTTGATTTTTGAATGAGAAATTGTGTAGGTATGAGATAATATATTAGTGGTTGGGTTGGTGTATTTCAAAAAATGTAAATATATTTAAGACTATATTGGTAATTTTCAATTACTTAAAATTTAAGAGTTCAAGTAAAATAATATTAAATATATTATAAATTAAACTTTTTATTTTACTTATATCAGTGTTTATAAATTCGGTTACATGTTATCAAGTTTATGAGTTTTAGTTATACGAATTTTCTAATATTTCAATTAAATTATTTGGTATATGATATAATATTTAAAATAATATTTCTATGGAGGTTTTTTTATTCAATTTTTAATTTGTGTAATATCTTATAGGTTGAAATTTAATTTGTATTGAGTTGACATTTTTAAACATTATTTTTATAGAAAGTTTAGTTATTAAAATGGTATTCAATGGTTTTCTTTTAAGATTTAAATAAAGGGTAAGTTAGTAATATCAAATGACTTAAAATTTAAGAGATTAAAACATTTAGCAGAGAGGGTGTTAAATATTTTATATATTAGTGTATATATATATATATATATATCTTCTAGTATATATAAAAGACTAACCTTCATAAATCTAATTAGAAGATCTTAGCCATTCATTTGATCATAATTAAATCCTAACCATTAATTTAATCAAAATTAAAAGTCTAATTTTGACTTTAAATAGTCAAAATTAAAAGCTCAATTTTTAAAATTTAATTCTTATATGAGATAAGATAGTTAGTAAAAATAATTATTCAATTATAAAATAAAATAAATATATTTGTTTAGACTATATATTTATCTTATTTAAAATTGATTTAAATGCACACGTATATACCTTAATAAGATTAAAAATGTCTGTACTAATTTAATATAATAAAATTATTTAGATTAACCGTAAATAATGTTTATTTAATTCAAATTTTTTATCCACTACATTAATTTATGAATAAATATTCAAATTTCTTATCATTATCTATGATTATTATTTATAATATAAACCTTATTGTAATTAACTCTTATATTGTTCTTACCGTTATCATCATTAATCATTTACTTTTTAATTTTATGTCAACTAACTTTAATATAAAATTCTTTTAGTTTTAAAAAAAAGTGCATATTATGTTTTTCTTTTGTCAACACAAAAAAATTAATTTAAATAAACAAATATAAAATAATACTTTCATAATTACCCGTGTATTTATACGGACATTTAAACTATATATAACTAAAACAATATATTAGGATGACACGTACCATCCTTTTACAATAACACATCATTACTGATCCATTTTATTTTTACATTAAAGTTCTACAAGCTTTTCACAAACAACCTTTTAAATTCATAAATCATTTATTATCACCAAATTATATTCATATGGTCTCATATTACGTAGTTGAGTTTATGGAAATGTAAAGACTTAAAATGTCAAAATAAATAAATATAACACATACATTTATATTTTAATACACCAAATAGTCATAATTTTTAGTGTGGTAAATTGCATTAAAAGACAATGAACTTTGTCTTAGTTACCATTATATATAATCAACTTTATTTCCTTAAAAATAATACAACTAACTTTTATAATTTTCACATTGTATGCAACTTGTTGTATACTATGAAAATTTATGACAATTAATTGTATATAATGGTAACTAAACAAGAGACACATAAAAAAATTGTTTGCATATATGAGAGAAATATAAAAGTTAATCGTATTATTTTTAAATTTTTAAAGTTGATTGTATACAATGGTAACTAAGACAAAGTTCATTGTATTTTCATACAATTTACCTTTTTAGTGCTTTAATTATTTACGTGAATAACATGTATTCAAATTTAAACATGAATAGTCAATCATGAATAAAATCAATAACTAAAATCGTCGATCCACACATAATAATACCTATATAAATTTATCAAAATTGTATATTTCAATACACATACAATAAATAATTAAAGATATCTTGTCTTGGAGGACACAAACAATCATCTTTTGTGTGTATACATGGAGATTCTAGCCTAAAAAAGTATTAATTGGAGAGTGACCATTACACATTTTTTTCTATTAATTAAGGATCATATATCTTTATTTTTTTATCTAAAATATTTTTTAATTTGTTATTATAAAATATAGCATATAATGGTATTTTTTTACTGTCTAATTTGATAACTATATTGTCATATTTCTTGTTTATGTTTTAGTGTCTTTTGTCAAAACACTTAAAACATGAATATCATAGAGATTGATGCATATTTTTTAGATGGACAAAATGTATAAAAATACAATTAACTTTGTTTTAATTATTATTGTATACAATCAATTTTAAATTCTTAAAAATAATACAACCAACTTTTATAATTCACTCATTGTATGCAAATAACTTTTTTTGTCTAGTATTTAGCTATCATTATATACAATAAACTTTTCTATAATTTTCATTGTATACAACAACTTGTATACAATGGGAAGATTATAAAAGTTGATTGTATTATTTTTAAAAAAATAAAGTTGATTATTTACAATGATAATTAAAACAAAGTTCATTGTATTTTCATACAATTTACCATTTTTAAATTTTTGGATTATCACAAAAGGATACCATATGAGTAATTAATGTATGATTTTACAAGTTTAACATGTCACTTCAGTAATACAACTGTGATGCACAGTGAATATATAGATGTTATTCACATATTTTACATACAAGTTTTCATGACCAACATTGAAATTGAATGGTGAAAAAAACTCAAATCATGAAAGTTGTAACTCGTATATACACTAGATTAAATGTTCGTATAATATACCTGTTAGTTTTAAAATGATAAATGTTAAACATTAATAAAAAAATATTAAATAATTATAATACACGAAATAAATGAGAATTATATAAATGGCAACAAATAACATTAACACTTAGATCAGTGATGGAAGCGACAACACAAGGGGGGCAGACGTGATGATAGAAACGTATTATCATGATACGACAAGACGTGATTGTATTTCTTGTACAAGTCATTAATTATTATTGTTACAATTATGAGCAATCACAGATGTAACACTGGAAATCTCACTCTATTTTTTTTAAATCTGCCGAAGCGAATATAATATAAATATATACAACCATGTTTACAAAAGATTTAAGTAAACAAATTACACACTGTTATCAAAATGAGTATATCAAATCCCAGTGTTACATAGTTTTCAAAAAGGCTCAATTACATACTCGTTCTCAAAATATATCAGAGTGACGGTCAATTATTCCAAAACAACTCCAACTCCTAACTCAACAGTTGAACTAACCAAAACCTGCAAAGTGAAGTGGAATGTGGGGGATTAGCTCAAAGCTAAGTGAATGAAAGCTTAACCAACGAAATAGCATCAGCCACAACAGAAAGATACACCAACAACAACAACAATAATTAAACAAGCAACACAGAGGACCGGCGGTTCTGCAGAACCTGCAACCAATGCCGGCCTAGCAAAGGTTTACCGATAGCACATTTGCTATTCTCACACAGTAACGCCCTTAAGTTGCAACGAATGCATCAAAAGATCTAATACTGATTAGCTGATAGCAAACAAGCCTAGGCAAGCTGACCTCCCTCATCACATAATGCCACATATCATAGATGCGACGATTAATTAACACATAACCAGTTAATCAATGATCAGACTAAACAGTCTATCAATGCATCAAACATCAAACAGTTGCAACTATAAACGTTACAACTAATAACCATCCGTGAGTTAAAAGTCCACTCACCTGCGTTCACCACTCTCCAAGCTCAGTTTCTAGTTTTCTATTTACCACCAACATGCAACTACTATACCAAAATCGATGATGTTACAAATCTCTCCCCCTTAAAAGGATTATGTCCTCGGATGTTGCATTAGTGATTGCATATGGTTTGATATTAGATGACGGAAAAGATGCATTTACCATGATGAAGCCTAAAACAATAAACTGTAGCGTAAGTAATGAACCAACGAAGAAGGAGAACACTCAATGAAAGAGAAATTTGACATATCATCAACTACAGAAGAGTTTCAGGAAGAAAGACTCGCAACGGCAGGAGAAGGGGTTGACCAGCCGCAAGGTGACAACTTGCGGGTAGGGCACTAGAGTATTCAGAGAACTAGACTCTGATATCATGTGAACAGTAATTCTCATTGAATAATCCAATCAACGATTAAGGCTTAAATAGGTTTTAATATCAACCATTAGCCTAATACAATATATATACAACAAAATAGCTATACGTAAAACAATACACTAAACTATATACACTAACATACCTTGAAGCAATGACTGATACAAAATATAAACCTACCTTACTTTCGCAAATAGATAAACATTATTATTGTATTTTAGATTTTCAAGGTTTAAATAAATCAAAGATAATTATCTGCTTTATATTCTCCATAATATTGATTAAGCGATACTCATATAATTAAATAATTTAACTTACGGTAGTTGCAATACCAAAAAACTGAGACTAAAAGTGACATACAAAATGTTAATGTAATTTAATCTTATAAGTCTATCTCACATAAATGTACTAGATTGAACATCAATTATGTAAGTTATATTAATAAACTATTAGTCCATTTATGGTGAAGGTTCGACCAATAGGATATTGTGTTATAATCAACTTAATAATCTTGTAACTGTGTACGTCTAAGCCAAAGAAATCAACTGTGACAAAGGTACTGTACGAAAATTTAATAGAAAACTGAAAAGTGAAATTTTGCGGCTTATGAGTTCATTATTAGGACATGTTGTTTCTCGTGGATATTGAATTGTTGTCGTTAGTCGTCGCGATTTGACAAGCACTTAAAATCCCAATGGCTTGAGGATGACACAACTTGTGGCTCAAAGGTAGCTACTCCAAATTTGAATCTCTTTGATCTCATTTGGTGCACTATGAGGTGTAAAAAGGTTTCTATATCCAGCC
Source organism: Dittrichia graveolens (assembly GCA_038502395.1). Lineage (NCBI taxonomy): Eukaryota > Viridiplantae > Streptophyta > Magnoliopsida > Asterales > Asteraceae > Dittrichia > Dittrichia graveolens. The sequence goes on along the minus strand of JARJIL010000001.1, from coordinate 77,260,519 downwards.
TTTTGATTATTGGCATGCTTCAATAGTGCATATCTAATGTACATTAAACATCATAGTGTCAACTTTTTTTCTAATCATCAAGATACTTGGATTGCATTTCTAAAAATTTTGAAATGTGGAAAATGGTAAGCCTTTACCTCATTGTGTTCTATTAATCATCCTACCTAAAGTGCTTTCTTACATGTGTCTAGTTTTGTAGGTGGTGTTTTTTTGTACATCTTAGAGCTACTTATGCGATTATTACGATTTAATAGTCCATCGAGTAATCAAAATACTAAACCTTTAGGTCACGTTACATCTGATAATATAACTTTATTCTTCCGAAAAACCTGTAAAAACTAAAAATCCACTTTGAGAACCTCTTTTAACCCAAATCAAGAGATCTTTACTTTCATTAACGATACCTATTTCATTCTTTCATAGAAATGTTTTTCATTTTGGTCACATTATCTGATAGTTCATCGAGTAATCAAAATATGTTTAACATTTGAACAATTGACTATCTGCTTATAAGTTATAACAACACAAATAACAAAAATACGTCGAAAAACTTCTTTTTCAAGCTCCATTATATTATAACAAACTACCTAACCTAGTTATCTATATCACATAATCACTATTAAAACTTAAATCTGAACCAAATATTCTATGTTTGTACGCCATATTTTTTAATAACCGTTGTGAGTCATGTTCTCAATTATTTAATAAGGGTTAAGATCATAATACACGATTACTTCTTGATTTAATTCAAGTATATAATTGATTTAGTGTGAGTATATAACCGGTCAACCAGACCCGAATCCGATTGAAGAGAATCTAAGCATATCTGGTGACACCCATTCTCGGCCCCATTTCATTTACTTTATATTTATGGCTTGTGGGCTCTTTTTGGCCGGTATGAGTATGACCCCAATTCTATTTAATTAAATAAATATATGTTTTTAATATCTACTTTACTTAGATATTATCTTCAATTTCAATCTTTATATTTATAAGAGTGTAAATTAATTCTAGGTATATTTATTCACTATATATATATATATATATATATATATATATATATATTAGACGACTTTTAACATGTAACACCTAACCCAGAAAAAAAGAAATGCATGTGATAGCTCATAACAAGGTTTTTCCAGTTCTAAAGAGTTCTTATTGACGAGCTACACGTAGTAAATCAACAAAGCCCAAAGTGATCTCTCTTTCCCCTGGTAATGGTAATCAAAACTACACCATTAACAACCTTGAAACTTGATTTCATTGGTCTTTCTCGTGTCTTTCATTCCAAGGCCTAACTTGTATCCAGGGCTATGGAACAAAGAAGTATCCCGGACCTACACCGGACATCCAACCCGTAATCGCAACGACCCAATTGCAAGAGATCGGCCTGCAACGCATTTTTTATTTGAAATCCATCCTCGATCAATAGACAAAATAGTTATACTGATGATTCATTTAAAACCACAAATGCACAAACTTGCAAAAATTCGTGTCGATGGGTTGATCCAAACATAGCGTAAGTATTACATGTTTTGAGTTGAACCTATTACCCGACCAGTCTATTTTACAAAATGTTGAATTGTTAATTTATTTCATGAAATTGCATCTTAATTTACTTAGGGGGCGTTTGGTTCGTAGATTTTTTTCATGGGATTTGCATTCTGTCAAAGGATTTGCATTTGACAGTATTGTAAAATGGATTTGTATTTGACAAAATGGTAAAATGGAAAATCCTTCATACAAAGCATTTTGAAATACCATGGGGGGTGGATGCATTTATAAAATCTCTTGAGTAAGGGAATTTGAGTGATTTTAAAGAATTCCCAGCATTTAAAATCCCTTCATTTTTTTCCAACCAAACACAACATTTCCCTGTATTTGAAATCTCATTCTCACAAAATTCCACGAAATACAATAAACCAAACAGGAACTTATGATTTTAAGGGCCTACTGCAACATTTAATATTGTATCTGAGATTAGAAGGATGACAGCAGAAAGGAAAAGGTAGATGTGTTGAGAAGAGCACATGCATAAGTGCAGCAGGGTACCTCCACAACTGACACTGCATTGAATTGAATAAAGAACTGCACTTCAATTCCATTAGAAAGAACCAAAGGACAATCTCATTCAATGTTCTTAGCATGTGTAAAAATTGACACCTCAGAAATACTATTTTCTCCTCTCTTTTTTTAAATATATTTATCCTTATAATAAATATATTAAATTAAATTATATATATGGAATGGTAAAATCATGAATTCTGATTTAAAAAAAGTAGAAAAAACATAGACATTAGTCAAATTCATGTTATTAGAAGCACAAGTTATACTAGCATTTCTTGCTTGGTATTTAGGGACTAAAAAATAGTAATACTTATATATTATTATTATTGTTATTATTATCTTGAATTTATTATTATGAAACCTTTGCGACACACTTGTGATTGACATGAAAGACCCCACAAAAGATAAAAAGAGATGAATTGAAAGTTGGGACCTGCAGATCTGCACCAGGTTGTGAATTATGAGAGTAGGTTGTGGAACGCATGGAATCTAACATTTATAATATAAACTCTTTGAATTCTTGATTATCATAACCAAGGAAGTGACAAAGTTGGGTTTTTTCTAGAGAGGTGATTTATTATCCTATTTTTTTTCTTCTTACTTATTCTTCACATGTTATCTTGTGGTGAGTAGAAGAAAGAAGTTGGAGAAGAATGTATCATTTTTCTTTTATTTATCTTTTATCTTTTGTTTATTTCTAAGATGAACACGCGCACACACACACACACGTGTGCGAGCGCGCGCGCGCACACACACACACATATATAGGGGAGGGTTCAAACGAGAACTGTTTTTCATACAAAAATCACGAGAACCAATCTTAGCCATCGAATTCCCCCTCCTTCAATTGGATTTTCCACCCATTAATTCCTTACATGCACCTTGCCACACTCAATCCCCCACGCTCTTCATCCATGAATTCCACTTACCACCTGAATGGCCAAGATTGGTTCTCGCAGTTGTCGTACGAAAAACAGTTCTCGTTTGAACCCTTCCCTATATATATATATAGGCAAAAGTTCAAACGATAACTCTTTTTCGTACGAGAACCGCGAGAACCAATCTTAGCCGTCCAATTCCCCCTCCTTCAATTGGATTGTCCACCAATGAATTCCTTACATGCACCCTGCCACACTCAATCCCCACGTTCTTCATCCATGAAATCTATTATCTAAAATAAACGGCTAAGATTGATTCTCGTGGTTCTCACAATAAAAACGGTTTTCAACCGAATCTTCCCATATATATATATATGTATGTATGTATGTATATATGTATATAGGGTAGGGTAGGGTTCAACCGAGAACTGTTTTTCGTACGAGAACTGTAAGAACCAATCTTGGCCATTCATTTTGGATAATGGAATACATGGATGAAGAACGTGAGGGGATTGAGTGTGCCGGGGTGCATGTGAGGAATTCATAGGTTGGAAATCTAATTGAAGGAGGGGGAATTGGACAGCTAAGATTGGTTCTCACGGTTCTCGTATGAAAAACAGTTCTCGTTTAAACTTTTGCCTATATACATATATATATATATAGGATCAATAAAGGTCCTATGCTTAAACATAGAACCCAAAACATTATAAGATGTAATTATAGAAGGAAGGGTGTGATAGTAATCCCCCTTTCCATAAATCACGCCTTTCTTTTTTTCCCTCTAAATCTCATAAGCCAAAAATGATAATTTCCGGCCCAAAATTTTCTCTCTAAATCTCGTCCATCAAAAAATAATAACATTTTTCACGTGTCTTTTCTTTTTTTTTCCCTTTAAATCTCGTCCAACCGAAATGATAACATTTTCTGCACGCCTTTCCTTTTCTTACCCTCTAAATCTCGTCCAGCCGAAAATGATAACATTTTTCCGATTGAAAATGATAACTTTCCAGATGAAAATGATAAAAACAGACTCCTTTATAGCCAAAAATGATAACAATTTCAGTTGAAAATGATAACACTTTTTAGATGAAAATGATAACATTATTCAAATAAAAATGATAAAAATAGACTCATTTCCAGCCGTAAATAATATAAATACACATTATTTTAGCCGAAAATAATATAAATACACTTTTTTAGCTGCATAAAATATAAATACACACGTTTACAGCCGAAAATGATAAAAATTCACATGATTCAAAATGATAACATTTTGGTACCATTTTTATATGGTTTGCATTTTCGAAATAAAAATTTAAGAAATATATGAAGAATGGTTTTGTTTGAAATGGGATTAAAAATGAGTAGACTGATATAATTTTTTTATTCAAATTCTCAAAATTAAAATAGTTATGAGTTATGACTATTTAAAGAGGGGTAAATATAAAATAAAAAGGAAAATTCTGGGGGTTCTTTGAGATAGGTGCAAGGGTTGACTTTTCATTTGTAGTTCCTATTTTATCCTTTTAAATGAGTGGCTGATATTTGACTTTTTAAACATATGTTTAATGGTGGGGCTATGTGGAACTAGAGTTGTGTTCAATAAAGTTCATTTTAAAAACATAGTCCTAAAATTTTACAATTCAATCACAAGTGATTTAATATACAATCACATGTGATTTGTAAAATCATCACATGTAAATTACGAAAATGTCACTCCGCCCAAATTTTTAAAATTTAATCTGGACCATTGATGCTATTGATCCAAATGTTAAAATTAGTCTCTTAGTAATATGAATTAACTATGGACTATATTGAATATTTCTCTCTCTCTCTCTCTCTATATATATATATATAGGAAAAGTTCAAATGAAAACTGTTTTTCGTACGAGAACTGCGAGAACCAATCTTAGCCGTCCAATTCCCCCCCTTTCAATTTGATTGTCTGCCCATGAATTCCTAACATGCACCTTGCCACACTTAATCCCCCCAACAATTCATCCATGAATTCCATTATACAAAATGAATGGCCAAGATTGATTCTCGCAGTTCTCGTACGAAAAACAATTATATAGGGAGGGTTCAAACGAGAACTGTTATAACATCCTCAACTTGGGCCTAGTTGTAATTAGTACGTATGTATGTATAGTTATTGTAATAAGAAGTATTTTACGTATGTACTTGTTGAGTTAAATGACATTATGTTTATATGTATTTTATGTGTGTTTATATGTATGTACGTATGCATGTATGAATATATGTATTAAGTATGTGTGTATGTAGTTAATTAGAAATTGAGGAAACCCTCATGTGAAGTATGAGGCAACCGCCTCTGGAATAATTGAAATATACATATGTGTGCATGTGCTTGGTTTGACTTCACAAGTCAAACATAGCAAAAGGAAACACATACACTTTCTCTCGTCCCTTTCTCTCTCGTCTCTCGCTGCTGTTCTCGGATTTCAGAAGAAGAACAAGAGCTCTCGGTTGTTGATCTTTAAGGTTAGCAACATAATTCGTGTATGTTTAGAAGATTGGGTTCGTGTGTTGTGTTGTTAGAAACACAACTCTATGCATGAACACCTTGAAGAACATGAAAAACTCACCTTTTGATGGGTTTTGTATGAATGGTGTTCTTGTTAAGATTTAATGTGTTTATGATGATGGTTTGAATAGAATATGATGGCCCAAGATGATCTGGGCAAAAGAACGATGAAAATGTGACCTTTAGAATGGATTTAAAGATGTATCGGAATTCCAGTTTATGAAGTTGAAGGATTCCGATTGGTGAAGTTATCGGAATCCGCATGTATCGAATTCCGAAGGAATTGTCGGAATCCGATAGAAGTGTCAGATTCCGCAACTCTGTCGGATTTGATGTTTTGAAGCCCTAGTGGAGTCCGCAAGTTGTTGGATTTCCTAAATCCGCAAGTTGTCGGATTTCCTTGGTTTCAGATTCTGAGTGTCGGAATCCGATAGTATCGGATTTCATTAAAAGCATCAGATTTCCCAAGTGTTGGAATCCGATTGTTAAGTGTCGGATTTCATGAATCCGACAGAACCATCGGATTTCCCAAATCCAACAGTTCTGGCGGATTTGCGTTATGTCCGAAGTTAAATGGTTGTTTGGTGAGTCTTGTATGCACATGTGAATGAGTAATGTGAGTATGATATGCTAGGTGAACTTGTTAAAGGACTCAAGCCAAATACATGTGCGTAGTGTAGCTCAGGTGAGTGCCTGCTTTCTTGAGACTCGGTAGAGTAAGGCTTGCATGCTAAGTGACTATGTGAATGTACTATGTATGACTAACTTGCTTTTGCAGGTACGCTCGAGGATGTACGTGTATGACTTACATGATGTTAGAATACGTGTCAGGTGTATGCCAGTGGGTCCAGTTTGGAACCACTTAGTTAGTATATGATGATATAGACGTATGAATAACTGTAAGATGTTATGTGTATTATGATGGATCCCTGTGGGATCAAATGTACGTATATGTGTATGTGAACTGTCTGCAGACTATCTGACGCATGGTTAAGGTCAGTCGGTTGTAACTGGATCCTCGGGATTTCACGGTGATTCAGGAGGCATCCTGGATCATAGATCTGCAGAACCGCCGTGCCTTAACGTGAGTGGTGATCAGCCGGTCGTAGCTAGATTACCTGTAGAGTCTCTAGCTCTGTGAACGATGTTTAGTGGACTGCTTTATGCTTCCCCACCAGCGCAGATTGGTCGTGTCTGATCCCCCGGTTTGAGTTGTTGAGCGGGATTGATTACCCTGCAAGATACGACTCTTACTGATCTTGTCAGCACACCGCTATGTGTTAAGCTAGCAATGATGGTTTATGATATGATGCATGACTTATTGTATTGATGCTTATGATTGTATGTACTAACTAACTAGTGTAGCTAATGATATTATGATTTCCCTTTTCAGTTAAAGACTAGAGTTCCTGCGAGACGGATTGCTTTTGGGAAATATATTGCCCCTTATGGGTGGAACACTTGTTGTTATTTAATACGATGTAATGTAAATAGAAACTATGGTCGGTTCCTGAACTAGGTAACACCCGGATGTTTTGATAAGTTATTAATGTAAATAACTGTTTATTGTTTTAAAAAGAAAAACTTCCGCTGCTAAAACCTGATTTGTCATTTAAGTAACTGAATTCAGAAGCGGTGTTACTACTGTTTTTCGTACGAGAACTGTGAGAACCAATCTTGGCCATTTAAGTGGTAAGTGAAATTCATGGATGAAAAGCGTAGGGGGATTGAGTGTGGCAAGGTGCATGTAAGGAATTAATGGGTGGGCAATCCAATTGAAGGAGGGGGAATTGGACGACAAAGATTGGTTCTCGCGGTTCTTGTACGAAAAACAGTTCTCGTTTGAACTTTTGCCTATATATATATGTATATATATATAAATTCAAACGAAGTTGTTCTTCGCACGAGAACTGCGAGAACGATTTGTGATATCATTTATAACTCGGTACTCGCAATAAGAACGGTTCTCAAATGAATTTATATATATATATATATATATATAATTTAAACAAGAGCTGTTTTTCGTACGAAAACTATTTGTTATACCATTATTGACTTACTAATAGATGTATTTTGATTATTAATTTATATTTTTATCTAACCGTGAATTGCGTTCAGATAGACTGTCGATAATGAGCGAGGTTTGATAATCCTAAAATACCTCTAATTAATAAGCATATCAATTAGCTATTGGAATTATTAGTCATTGACTTATTTTAATTAAGGACCAAGATTGGTTCTCGCACAAAATCAGTTCTAGTTTGAACCCTCCCTATATATTGGGAGAAGTTTATCTGAGAATCGTTCTTAATACGAGAAGCGTGAGAACCATTTGTAACCACTATTAATGACTCATTAATAGGAATATTTTGGTAATTTATATATTTACTCAACCGTGAATTGTGTTAGAGTTGACGAGTCATTAATGAGTCATTATCATTATTAGTTATTGATTTATTTTAATCAATGACCAAGATTTGGTTCTCTCGGTTCTCGTAATAAGAATGGTTCTCAAATGAACCATTCCCTATATATATATATATATATATATATATATATATATATATATATATATGAGAGGGAGAAGTTCAAACGAGAATTATTTTTCGTGTGAAATTTGCAAAAACCGTTTGTAACACCATTAGCGACTCATTAATAGAAGTATTTTGGTCATTTAGATATTTACATAACCATGAATTGCGTCTAGGTTTAAACAACAATTATCCATTCAATTAACACTTAACCTTCAAAGTCGATACTCCCAAAAACCTCACCATAACAGCTGTAAAAACCACCATCAAACCTCAAATTCTTAATACAAATCACTTTGGGCACATGAGTAAAAGTTAATGGTACTTACTTGTAGATGTTCTTCACCAATTCACCACGAATCCTTGTGTTCTTACAAGCCGATCGAGAGAAACGAAAGCCTAAAAAAAACTGCCGTGAAGATTGAGGCTGCCAAATAGGAGATTAGCCCTAATTAATCTTGGTCCTTAGTTCACTGATTAACCCTCAAAGTACCCCCTTAATAACCTAAGTCCCTATTATTTTGTTCCCTTAAAAAATATAACCTTTAAGTCACAAACACGTATTATTATTTTTAATTATGACTCCAACAATCCTATCTCTACAAAAAATGGAAGATGGATGGTCACCAAGATACATTGAAAATTTCAATATCCAATCCTATCTCTACAAAAAATGAGAGTGCCATCTTTAGTAGTTCGCTTCTATGTTTCTTCCATTCCACTTCGTTTGTTCCTTACTTCTAGTTATAACAAAAATAACAAACTTGATTATGATAGTTGAGACTCGAGATTTGGACTGTTGAAGGATAACAAGGACATAACTCAGAAGGCTTTCTAGCGACAAAGGAGAGCAAAGGATCGCCCGTCACCAGATCGGACATGCAAGTTGGGATGGCAATGGTCTTCGATCCGATGATCATCCACCTGATCTGATGATGGATATGGATAGAGTTAAATGACTGGATATCAGATGTGGAGCGGATATGGATGTATATAGGAGATGGTATAGATGATAATTATCCACCCTCAGATAAATTCATTAACCCAAAATTAAATATTTATATAATTAAGTTTATAAATCTATACATTTACTATATTTTTAATATATAAATATAATATTGAAGATATACATGTATATTCAAAATTATAATATTATATAATTACAAAATATGTTTCTTGATTGTAGTTATATTAAGTTATTTTTTGATTTGTATCTTTATTTTATAAAGAAACTATGTATTTATGTCAACAAAAATCTTAAATTATATGTAAATATGTGATATTTCCTTTGAAGAAAAGAATTATTTCGACATCCAATTGATATCAATTTATCTGTCTAATCCGATTGATATGGATATGGACGAACGAAATAATTTTAAATAATATGAATTTAAATAATAAAAAACTAAATGAATATGACATTATTCTATCCAAACCTGATATGTTAACATGCCTACCTGCAAGTGCAACTTCTATTAAAGGAGATCAATCCATCAAGGCTTTCTACTGTTACAACTTACAAGGCTTCTGTTCAATTTTTTAATTTTTTTTTTACAAGATACATGTATATGTTTGACTGTTTGAGTGACAGGATACACAAGGAGTGTTTTCTGCTTATTTTGTTAATACTTCAATAGATGTAGACTGTAGTATTACCAGTTACTATTCACAGGTTAATTGGTTACTAACTTATGATATTTGTGGTTGTGAGCAGTAAGCTCTGAGATTTTGTCTAATTGTAGGTTCACATGTGTGTTTGTGTAAGCTCATTGCTTTAAATATACTAGGCCCAGTTTGGTTTTTAAAACAGTTATCATTTTCATTTCCAAATTGCTAAATGCTAAGTTTCTTCGTGGATTTTATATATTTTTTATTTTTTTGTTATAGGTTCATTTCTGTGGTTTTTTTATTATTCTAAATCACTTTCAATTCCAAACATCATGTACCACATATCACAATACAACGATCCGAACACACGAACAAATTCAGAAACCACCAACTTATCGATCTAAATCATGTCTTAGAACTTGTCAAATACGATCTCAAAACTTGTTCCGGGTCGACACCTCCTCGAATATCTCCACACCAAGTTTGAATAAACCTCGCAATTTACTCTAAATCCTTAGACTTGGTCAAACCCTCAACCATACCTCATTTCTCAACCACTTTTAATGCCTACTAAAGTTTCTTAGCCACCTTGAAATACAGAATCTCTTCCAACTAAAATATCCCCACCACTCCTATGAATAGAGGAAGGATGACTTGAACCGACAAAGAAGAAACTACTTCAACACGCACATGGATTCATTAACATACAAGAAGATTCAAGAGTCGGAATCTCCCAAAAAAGAGAGCAGTTCTGGCAACAAGCTCTCAAGTACTTTCTTAATGCCCTCAGCAAACCCAACTACCGTACCACCAATCAACTTTGCTCCAAGTTACGAAATTTGAATTAAAAAAACCACCTAACAAGCCATACTTTCGTTCATATGCATGTTTTGGAGGTAGTTGGTGGTCGTCCAAAACGGAACAATGTCTCCACGAAGAGTATCAAGAACTCAACGATGAGACACCGTTTGTTTCATCATCAAGCCTTCACTTTCAGTAAAGCTCCAACAACCTAAAGGAAGTGATGAACGACACCCATGGGAAAAGCTGTGACCAACGTAATATTTTATAATAGTATTAATACTTATTAGTAGAAAATATGATTTTAGAATTCTGTAAATTTTGTTTATGTAATTTAATTTTTATCATAACTATAAATGTAACTTTTATTATTTGTAATTTTCGCATTAATTAATCATTAAATTGATGCAATAATTTATTTATTTATATAAAGAGTGATTATAAAAAAATAAAAAGAAAAAGAAGGGAAAGTAGTCGAAAGTGGGAATGGAGTGAAGTAGCAAGTGTTCAATATATGGAACAACTTGATTTTACACGACTAAAACTTCAAATTTCAACATTAAAACCGAACTTTCTTTGACTGTGTTCTGGAGCCCGAGTAAACAAGGTGGGATCAGCAAACCCGCTCGTAAACCTGGATTAATGAAAAAAATGGAGTATATCTTAGCATCTATACCCGTATTCCCTGACCCAGAATCCGACCCTAAAACCCTGCTTGAGAGAGTCAATTTTTGGTTTTTGTTATTCCTAATAGGCACCATAAATGGAGTTTGTTTTGTTATAAACAACTGTGGGCGTAGGAATTTTGTATAAAGAATGGCACTAGATTTTTCCTTCACTGGAAGTCTGGATGTGAGCAGCACCTTTTTTAGAGCCTTCAAAGCAAACTAATATTAGAATAAAGCCATAAGTCCATAACCATACAAAAAGCAAACTTGTAAATCCTAATTTCCTAATCACTACAAGGAATGACATCTGCTATAGATAAATTTGAAAAGTTTAATCATATTAAAACAATGGAACTAGACACAAATTGGAAAGCCAGACTATAACATATTGCCAGAGAAGAAAAATAATGCAGAACCCTAATCAAGGAGGAGTGAAATGACAAAATACCAGGCAGACTATTTGTTTCAAAGATGCAGCATAAAGTATCAGGAATTCAGGATATGATTTTATATGCACAAGTGTTTAGCATTTTGGTGTATTGCAAACTGTACCAGATAGTAAGACTCGCGTCTAAATTCCTGAAACAGTTTATACAAAGGAACATGACGGCATGGTCTACATTAGTTAATCAATTCACCCAAATCCAAGTGGTACAACACAGCCCTCAAATCAACTCCTTTGATCGTATATCAGTCATTGGTAGTAGAATAAGCATGTGGCAAGTGTTTTCTTCATTATATGATAATAACATAACTTATGCTACATTAATCCGACCTCCTAAAAATATTAAAATAGACAGCAAAATCTTTTTAAATTGATAAACAGAACATAATACCAAAAGGGAAAAAGATGTCATACTTAAACCAGTGATTAAAGCCAGTATGCAAAAATGTCTAGAACATTCATGTGGCAACAACAATAGATCACTCAAGTGGGGTAAAAAGAGAGATACAAGAAAGACGAGAAAAAAACATAGTACCTTCTTACACTTAGAATGCACAAGTCAAGTACTCAAGTAAGGGTCCAGACTAATAACAACTATTTATACATACGCAACACCTGTTATAGAGTCAAGCAATACCAGAACAATTTGAACATAGAGGGTGTTCCTCAGTGTTCTAAATCACCGCTGATCGTATAGCTAGCTTCATCAATTAACTGTATCATACAACTTTAATAACACCTAGAAGAAACTGAGGTGTTGTTTATTTACAAAAAATGATTAAACATCGAATGATTCTCTGACCTAAATAACTTAAAGGCTCTGTATGAAACTATTTGAGAAAGGTTCTGAATAAACAATCTGAATTATGCAAATTACCATTTTAATCTTAACAGTGATTATTATATTATAAGATATGATTGTTTAACAATACAACAGGTGAAAGAAGGGATATTAGAGTAAAATACTTGATGTTTAACTATTCAGAATTTACTTTAAGGTGGAATGATTCAAGGCGGAATTACTTCTATTTCATTCGGCACGGTCTTCGTTTAGAGGCAACAATCAAACTCAAACACCGAATAATGGTTCCATTTAACAGCAAGCAAACAAACAACCCCGAGTTTAAGGTTTAAAAGCATCCTAGCGAATAGCGAACTATATCAATAAAGCAAATTTTATGGGAGCTCTAACTCATCAAATTATGATTGAAAAGCTACAATTCTGCCCAATAGACGGCCTTAGTTGCAAAGGACAACCATATAACACCATAAATATCATTAACCTCAGATGTGTAGAACGTCACAACTTTAAATTCACACATATCACATAAGAATTAGCAAATCGAGAACTATAGTAACAGTTGAAATTTATCGTATTTTAGTAGACACATATAGTAACGGAAAGGAAGAATTGACAGACATACACCTGGTTCGAACATCCAAATAGCTTACCAAGAAGAGACGCCCCCCCCCCCCCCCAAACCAAGGCTTCATTTATTTCATCGCCTCAACTTCATCAGCGGAAGGAGGCACTTCTTTGGTGGCAGTCGGAATAGCGGCGTAACCGTTCTTCTCGGCGGTGACGTCATCGTATTCATCTTCAGAATCCGAGGCAAAATCCAAACGTCTGTTGGAAAAGAGGGACCAGATTAAGTACATAGTAGCAGCGGTGAGAGCCCCGCATCCAACACCAAATAGCAACGCGCCGACAATGCTCATGATGTCCATGGTACGATCGCGAATCGTGGAAGAAGCAGAGGAAAAATAGGGTTTTGAAGAGGCGACATCGTCCAATGACGATTCAACAGCACGGTCTGTTAAGATCGGGCGGGGTACGGATCTGGTGCGGTGGATTTCGTGGATTTCAGTGATTAAAAAGGTTAAACGAGGGGAATTGGTAGGGTCTTGGAGGGCGAAATTAGGGTTTCCAAGGTGATGATTGTTGGCTGGGTAATAGGAAGACGAGGAGGCGGTGATGAAGAAAATAGTCTTACAAGGTCTGGCGGTGGCTGAGATAGCGAAAACGCCGGCGATGACCGTCAATAGGAGGAGGGCGGTGGTCGTAGACGCCATGAGAGAGAGAGAGACTTATCTTAGTTACGAAATATGGGAAAAGGAACAGAGTTGGATTAACGAAATCATATTCGTTTACGAAACGTTGACCATGAGCCCGAGACAAGTTTGGATTACGTCAAAGTCAAACAGTCTATTTCTTATTTTCTTTACTAATCTAACTAGTTTATAAACAATATTTTTTTTAAAAGTCAAACAGTGTATTATAGAAGTGTATTTGAGATTACGTAAAAATAAAATGAAAATAATACAATATTTTTGAAGTACCAAAACAATGATTTTGTAAATATAAAATACTTTCCAATAAGGCCATATATCAAATTGATTCATCGCATAATCTTGAATAAATATTCTACCCACTTCCAAAGTTTTTTTTAACTATTCATTGCTAACAATTAAGAACAAACCTTGAACAACCTATAATCTTGAAGCTTTTTGCTTAGTTTTCATTCTGTTGTTTAAAAAAAGTTTGCAGATGATACAGGTCCCAATTTTGCTAACCGAATGGAACCATAGCCCATTTAATGCATCCACCATAAGCTTATATGAACTTTAAAATCTTTGCAGATTGTCTTCTCCTAGGAGAGCGTAAAGTTTATCATTGTGAAGATATATGAGAAAAATCTTTGATCCATTAATTACCTGAATCTCATCCTAAAATATGGCTTCCAAAAATAGTGCAAATCCAGCGTACTTATCAACTACCTTCCTACACTTAGTTAGCAATTATGTTTGGTATTGCTTTAAACATAACATTTATGGATTATACCAACTTGCTTATTCAATTGGATAACATATCATTATAGATAGTCGTAGCTTCTTAATATTGAAAGCATAGTTTACTTATCTTTAATATTCATATGTTATTGTCCATTAGTTAACCAACGATTAACACTAGTTCATATTCATGCTAATTATCTCATAAACAGGTCAAATTAGCTTTCGCATGATCATACTCATAATTACTATCTTGCTCACAATCATATTTTTTAATCATTATGTTTCGTACATAATTAATGCCAAACAATAAATTCATAAGTACTACATAATGATTAATGGTTAAGTCAATACTCACCAGAATCCAAAATACGTTTAAATCACTCTAAACAATAGTCCTTATCTTCTTGTTAACCTATAATAACATTACAAGTTTTAGCAGATTGAAAAGAGAATCATGTTTTATAACGGCCGTGGTTTTTAAAATTTGAGGTTTACAAAAATAATTCTACTCAATCATATTCACTACAACGGAAGACTTTAAAACATCTCATTTATTAAAATAGTTAAATCGTATTAACCATACATTTAAATAAAACCACCCTTACGTCAAAATACACCATTGTTTAAAACCAAGGTCATCACATATCTCCACACGTCCGTTTCAAACATCATAACAAGTAACTACCCATAGGAACCCATTTCATAAGGCTACGCACCTAAGCAACATGCACGAGCACGGGACACATTTCAAATAAACAAGTGTCAACTTACGTTTCGTGGGTCAACTTACTAATTACTAAAAAATCATCTCATTAAAACATTCATAAAACAGGTTTAGGTTTAGAGTAATAAATCTCAACCCGTAACTTGACTCACCCGCATAACATCATAAATCCCCGCATGGTCAAGTATCATTGCAAGCATTAATAAGTACATCATAAAACATCATTTTCATCTTTTACTTCACTATCATCTCATGCATCGCTAATCATCACTAAACATCATTTTGTACATCCTTCTTACTAGGGTCTAACATTATACATCGCTACCCCAAATACCACATGCGTGCCCGATAACCACTAGGGTTCCAAGGTCCCCCCACTGGCACCACATGCGTGCCTGGCAACGGTCAAGTCCCGAAGTCCTCCCACATGGGCAAAGGTTCGCTAAGCGTGCTTGGCGAATTATGTACCGAATAAGGCGTAACTCTTACCCGTATCATAAGTCCTAAGTCTCCCCACGTTCGCTACTCCGACTAAATGTTGTTTAGGTGAAAGTACAAACGCTGCCCCCATTTCTAGGTTCTCCTTTCACCCACTTGACGTTTTGCACATGACCTTATCTTTTGGCCAATACATCACTCCAGTGTACGAGTACACCATATGTTTTCAAGGTTATCTAGAAACTAGATAACTAATCATCTTTTTGCTAGAATATCCTAGAAGGCAACTTTTTCCTACTAGGCATCATCTTTTCATCTAAGAGTATGCCTACCCCCTCCTAATTCATCATATCAATCTATCATGATCATCAATTCATATATCTATAAGTATATATGCATGCATCGCAAACATCATGCACATCAATCGCGTGTCATCAATAGATAAGTAGCATGCATTTCAAACAATCATTAGCCACTCATAAACATTCATGTATAGATATATCGTCTTAAAAGTTGTTAAAACATTCAAAATAGATTTTTGTCTTCGTGCTCGGTTATGTAAAACAACTGAACTGACCTCAATTCGGACGAAAAGATCACCACGAAACTAGACCTGACAAGTTTCACACACGGGTCGTTGAATACTAGTCTCACACGCTCCAAACTACTCCTTGAGATCTCCGAAAACGAAGCCGAAGTCAAAACTTAGCTCAAAACGGTAACACCGCAACTCCCGAACCTCGCAAACGCGTAATAACCAAGCCCAAACACTAACACACGCTTTCTAGCCTTAGAATCACTCTTAAAATAGGCATAGTAACAATACAAATGAGAGCAAAAACGCGAGAAATGGCTGGAATGAACACATACATATAGACAACATGAGAACGCGTCATGTCGCGACCGCCTGACATACGCCAACTCCTTACACACGCAACCTTCATGTGACCGGCCGCCCGAACGTGTCGCATCTCGATCTCTTTTTTGCCTGATTTTTCATTTCATTTTTTTCCTTTTCTTTAAATAATAATAATACTCCAAAATTATTATTATTAACAAATAATCTCCATAAATATATTCTTTCACTCATTTAATAAAATTACAATAATTGTCGATTAAATCGGGTCGTTACATGTTTACGTATTAAACGAGGTCGCGTCGCTACCCATAATACTCTTGTGTTGCGACATAGGAATAACAGACGTAAAACAGAGCTTTGATGCTACTCATATAAGATTTGATCCAAACTTAATTCCATCAATTCCAGATCAATATTTGCAGTTTCTAAGGTTATAGAACATCATTTAACACAATACAAATGACACTTATCCTTTAATAATCAATCACACCAATTAGTCCCAAAACTCACTTTTGAATTATCCAAATGGGTTTTATCCCAAAATCAATAAATTATAACCTAACGTTACTAATTCAAACTAGTATGGGTTCTTAAAAGGTGTTGGAACGGATTTTCAAACATCAAATTCATTTCATGGATACAATCTCAAGATTGACCCATTAACCCTATAAACCCACAGGAACATGAAGAACAATCTAAGGGAACACTTATAATTGATGATTCTCGATGAAGAGCAAATTTGAGGGAAGCTAAAATGAAGTTTGATTCTAGATTTTGAAGAAAGCTTGATTATCCTCTTTTGATATTTCTTCGAGCCAAGAACAAGAATATGTGATGTAGGTGTGTGTTGTATAAGTGGGAGGAGAGAAGAGAGGCTACCGACTCAAATGGGGGTTTATCTCAAATGCGAATATCGGCTCCCCTAACCGACTTACAACTTATTCATATAATATCTATAAATCCCAACGAGGATATATTAGGAACCATTATTTTAAGCTATTTAATAATTTATAATTTTTTTTCATTTTCATTATTATTTTCCATATCCAACTGAAATAACAATAACTCAAAATATACTTATAAACGTTGAATTTATTTATATACCAAAGTACTAGCCTACAAACACAAAGTACAACTAGGCTCATTTGAGGGTGTAACAAATAGTCACTAAGCTTGTCATTTTATTTCACTTTTGGTCCTTTAAGCTAACTACTATTAAGTTTCACTATTAGTCAAATGATATTTTGGTTTTTTTCTCACTATATCCTTGTTATCAAACAACCTACAACCTCTTTTTTACCCTTTTATTTTTATTTAACTTTCTAGTTACATTTACTTATATTAGATGACTTAATTTGTTAATTTTAAAATCTAAATTCTTGTGTTTTTATGGTATCTTCACATGATCTTTATCATCTTCAAGAATTAAACAATCACAAACTTATAAATACTTTACATAAATCAAACACTTTATAGATTTGAAAATTAAACAACTCAACAAACTAAAATCAAACAATCAACATACATGGGTATCAAACAAGAGTTATAACATATTTGAAAATTTGTTCAAAGAAAGAAAATCAATACATAAATGAATTCTAGCAAATAATACAGATGAGTACGAGAAAAACCCTAACTGTATTAAACACCAACAACACCATATATGTTCAACAACACCATTGATGCTCATGTATTCAAATTTATGTCTGATTTCATCGACACCTTCATTCTTGAGTTTCGATTTGAACATTGATCACCACCAACATCAGTCTTGGTTTCGGTTTAGTTTCATCTTATGAAACCCACCAAACTTGAAATTCAATCATATCTCTTGGTTTTGGTTCCTTTGATTTCATCGAGACCTTCATTTTAGGTTTCAATTTGATTAGGGTTAGTTAAAGGAATGCATTTTTTATTCATAATTGATCGCCATCCCTATAGCCTTATTCCCTTACAACCACTACTGTCAATGGTGCCGGCGATGGTGTTGGTTTGGTCCTATTACCGGTGGTCTAGTTGGAGTGGTTTAAGAGAAAGTTTTGTAGAGGTTTAGAGAGAGATGTAGATAAATGAGAGATGTAGATAAATGAGAGATGACAGAGAGGAGGGAAGGGTGGTGGTGGCGTGCGAATACTAGAGAGGATTGAGAGAAAGCGAATGTAGAGAGTTAGAGAGAGAAAGATGTAGAGGCTAAGAGAGAGAACGCGAGGCAGAGTATGTGTTTGGTTAAAAGTTAAAAAAAGAATCCTTAAAACCATGTCTCGACACAATTATGATAGTAAAGGTTGTTTCATAATAAGGATAAAGTAAGAAAATACTAAAATATTCTTTAACTAACGGTCAAAGTTAACGGCATTTAGCCTAAAGAATCAAAAGTGAAACAAAATGACAACTACGGTAACTGTTTTCGTAATTTTAAGTTAAATAACAAAAAGTTAAATTTCGTAACAACTAGATGAACAATTTATGTAATTAATTTTAATAATTAATTACAAATACTAAATAATATTTAGGATTTGGTAAATTATACCCCATTTACATCTTATTCGTTGAGTCTAATCAGCATACTGTCGCCCATCTTTGCGAGCTTTAAAGAAAGTTGCATTGTTGCTGGTTTTTTTAAATCCGGCAACTACGGTAGACAAAAGACCGATCATACTCCACCATCACTATTAGAAAAGTGATAACAAAGTAGATAGCATATTTGGATAATAAAAAAGTAAAATATCTATATTGACTTTTTGAAAAAGTAAGACGCTATTTAATGACTTAAACAAAAAAAAACAGAAGAAAATCCCCTTAGACCTTAGTTCGTAAATGGCAGGCGGCGTAACAAACATCTTTTAATAAAGGGATGTTATTTTTCCTTTTGCTTAGCCCAACTGTCCACACCCAACTCCCAACTTCCCAAGTCCCATATCTGATCCAAAATCGTGCAGCCCAGAAACCATCTTTCCTACCTTTTAACTAGCCAGGCCCAACAACCACTTCCAAATAAATTTTTTTTTTTTGTGTGTGTATTTCTCTCAAAGTCTCAATAATTCGTGAAGCCTATTATGTATACTAACATTTATCAAGTACTAATAAGCAGTAACCTGGTGAATGTTAGTTATATATACATTTATCAGGAATTAATAAAAGTAAACTAATAAATGTTAGTTATATATATAATTTATGCAAAAATAGCTAAAAAGCTATATTGGTAACGGAGTGGTAAGTAATTAGAAGTTTTATGTTAAGTGTTCGATACTTGCATCCTGCAGTTTGATTTTTCCCCTTTTTATCCTACTTTTTGCATTTTGGAAGCGAGCAAGCGACACGAGATTGTTTTATTATTTATATTTTATTTTTATTGTAATAAAATAATTAATGTAGTATATTATTTGTTTTCCTTTTATAATGTTTAGCATATAATGCTTAGCGCAAATATAAATACATATGTTTGTGATGATCTCATTTTTATCTACATCAATATAAATTTTCTAGTGATATGATGTCTATCTAAATGTGTATTTTTCGATCAATATTACATTTTCTGTAATGCAAAAAAGTTAACCTTTATATTTGAATTCAAACCAAATGGTACAAACGCACTACAAATGTTATTAAAAGTACGATACAAAATACATGTTTACTATATATAACGCAAGAGTTAGCTTTTTTTAATAGCATAACATATGCAAACCGAAACCTATTTCTAACTCTACACCTTTAACCTTTTGTCCGAAACGGGACTAAAACTCATAACCATAAAAAACATCTCTCTAACACCCTAATACCACTTTGCTACAAGCCTTTTACGCTTCTAACATTGATACCACTTAGCTACACCTTTCCTACACTTTTAACCTTTTCTATAGTTTTCTCATGTATTAGTTTCTTATGTTGAGGATTAGGTAAATGATAAATCATTGAAGATAAATTCTATCTTTTTTTCATAAGTGAAATTTTTTTAACCTCTATTTCATTTTATTTCCTCCATAACTTTTTTCCACTTAATTTTTAAATATTTTTGTTTACGTTATAGTTTTTACATTTTGTTCATTTTTATTTTTCGTTTTTCGTCAAGTAAAAAATATAGAATTTGCTACACATAATGCATACGTTCCAAACCCCGTTGCAACGCACGGGATAATAAATTCCTCATTTTTTAAATGACACAAAGAAACTCTAATTTTCATCAACTAAAGAACTCAAACACAGCGTACTTTGAGCCTCTCTTTTACTTAAAACAAAACCGAACCTTTCCTTATAAAATACAACTAACTCATATGAACATTATTAACATGTAAAGTACCAGAATTGAGAAGCTAAGAATAAATAAAACTTGAGAAGTGGTTGAGTAAAGTACTAGAATTTAATGATAAAAGTTGATGAAATCTCGAGTAAATTACCAGAAATTTGATAATAAAAAAAATTGGTGAAACCTAAAAAATCAAACTTCACTCTGTGAACCCGGATTTTACCTTTCACCCTCTATGGTTTCTAGTTCGTTGGGGATTAAAATGTAGCTTTAACAACATAGTAATGATACTTAAAGAGGTAAATTGACTAGATTTCACGGTGTTTTTCGCCTAATTCTACATCTGTACCTATGACTTGGTGGAAATTTCATCTCCGCCATTGACACCTGTGTTGTGCACATCATCAACCATATCTCCTTTTTTATCCCATGATTAGGCTTTGATTGTAATATCCCGTTTTCAATACGAAAATCACCTTGATTGTTGCTAATTAAAGAAATGTAGTGTATTCAGAAAAGACATAAAATGGTTAGTAATAACTGAGGGACTAATAATGTTAACTTGTAAAGATGAGAAAGGTATTTAAACCAAGAATTAGGGCACAAGACCCAATAGTTTTGCCAGATGCAGTTTTCAGTGTGTGCTTGTTCTTTGTGACACCGAGAGGAAGGGATCGAACCAGTTTCATTTCGATACCAAATCATCGAGAATCAATCAAGTAATCTTCCTTATACTCTCATGATCATAGGTATACCGAATATGTGGCAACTAATTCTATTTCAATGAAGTTTTGGGGATGTTTGTGCGCTATCGTATAACAATGAAAAGCCGACCCACATAAATGGATTTTGAATCCTTTAATCTTGCTAAAGGTTAAATTTTGAGTAAGTTTGGATTGACTAAAGATCGAAAGAGGGCTGCTAATCGAAAATGTTCTTAATCGATGAACAGTAATTCATGGCTGGAACTCAATCGAAAATGGTAGGTTGGTTAGGGAATCATGGATGCAATAAAAAACCATTAATCTAGGGTTGAGTCCCTTAGGGGATTCCCCCTGAATCGAATCACAATATCTACCCATATAAATTCAAAAGTGGCAATCGAAAAATGTTGTATCATGAAGTGAAATCGTACATTGTAAGCTGGGTTGGGATCATGAATCTCAGTTCGCAGGACGGGCGACGAATCATAAATTAATATCTGATTAAGAATTGAAAAGTACAATTGAAAATCTTAAAAAGTTATGGGATCATAAACCTCCAAACCAAGCGATCACAAATCACATGTGTGCTGAGCTCGATCACAAATTTGGAACTATAAGTGTTAACAATGCAAATTGAATTGGAAATTGGTAAGTGGGGATATACCAAATTGAAAACCAATAATAGAGGATAATAAATTGTAAATCTTACCAACCAAGAGAGCAATCGTAATTTAGTTAGGTTGCAAATCATGACTTAAATCAACTGTAATTAGGGCTTGAGAGGAATCGCAAATTGGGCTTTGGCTCGCAAATTGGGGAAAATTATAATTGTAATATGATTAGTGTTAGGGTTCACGACACTGCTGATTAATATTGTGGGAAACCTGACTTGTAGGTGATTGCTGGTAAATTTTATCTTTCGAGTATTCTTGCTATTGTTGCTTGTTAAGCGATTAATATTGATCGGATCAATTACTATTGGATCTTGATCCGGATCGACCCATTAATTATTTATTATTATTTATATAATAAGTAAATCAAATATTTCCCCCACCCCTACCCATACCCCTACCCGACCCAACCCTACCTTACCCCATCTTACTCACCCACCCCTAGCCCATCTTACTCACCCACTCCTACCCCTACCCCTACCCTACCCCATCTTACTCACCCACCCCTAGCCCATCTTACTCACCCACTCCTACCCCACCCCACCCGACCTACCCTACCACACCCATCCCCACCCCTACCCCACACCACCTCACCCAACCTTACCCTACCCATACCCACCCTACCCACCCCACCCCACCTCACCCATCCTTACCTCACCCACCCACCCTACCCTACCCTACCCCACCTTACCCTATAGTCTACATAGGACAGCGGTGATGGTAACGGTGGTTGATGTGCGAAATTCGTACTAGTTTTAAATTTATAAAAATCGTATATATTTTAAGTACGACACAATAGGCAAGTGTACCCAATCGTGTAGCAGTATAGAAAATAAGTACGGGTGTTGAACTCACGGGGAACGAGTATGATTCTAGATATAATTAAACTAATTATCTAAATAATATTAAACTAAAAAGCAGTAAACAGGGGAATTTGGCAGTTAATCAGTAAAAAAGCAACAAATCCAAACCAGATCCTAAAATTACCAGAAATCAAATTTAAAAGCTAATAAAGCAGAAAGTCGAATAAACTTGGATTTTAATCAATCAGAAGCAAGATATCTCTACTCAGACAATAGACTCCCCTATCAAAACAGTGGATTTCAATGCAAGTGCAATGGATAACATCTAACAACATATCAATTTCTAAAATGGCCAGATCTCATGGTCAGACTCACTTGCCCTACAGTTTCAAAGAAATCAACCCAATGGTCATGGAATTAATTAACTTATTAACTAGTCAAATTGATTCGAATTATGCTACACTTATCCTATTGATTTGTTAAGTTCACAAAATCAATCAATTACCAATGAATGGTCATCAAAGACAATTGCAAGCACAATAAAGTTTCAATCTTTAAACCTAACACTAGGATATGGTCAATCACTAGTTATGAATCCTAATGGTCATAGAAATTCATAATACAAGCAATCAAAGGAAGAATGATCATACAACCTATGAAAACTCAGATCTAGGAATACAAACCAAAACTTTATCACACTTGGATCTTTGACCAAGCTAAAACATAATAAATATATCATTAAGCATCATCCAAGCATCGAAATCACACTATTAATCAAGAGTTATCATGTCCAAGTAGAGATAACAGGGACTTAGCCCATAATCAGAGAAATACAGCAAGAGAAACACGAAATCAGTAGACAAAACATAATGAAAAACAAACCAATGTGTAGATCTAAGATGTAAGTGTTCAATCCTTGCTCCCAAAGGCTCAATCTTCAAGAATTCTGCTCTAGAGCTTCAAAATCGTCGCCTTGGATCGTGTAAGGCCAACTAGAAGGGTTGGAATCCTCGTTTTGACACAAAACAAGTCTATTTATAGAGTTGATTTCCAGCCGGAAACGCATCGCGTTTAAGTGTTGGACGTGTCGCTTCTTATTCAACTTGCCCGACAAGATCGCCCAAATTCCAGAGAACGCGTCGCGTTCAGCTCTCCGACGCGTCGCGTTATTGACTTTTCAGACTTTATGACATTCTTTTATTTTTCGAGTCTTTTCCGTTTAAACTCTTCGCCATCGAGTGTTTATGATCTGTCATTGACGATTACACACTTTTAAGTATCAATTGTCATAATTTAAAGAATTATTTAACGATTAAGTATCATTTATCGCAACGAATAGTGGTGGTGGTGGCGGAGACGGTGGCGGTGGTGGCAGTTGCAGCGACAAGGGTAGTGGCGGAGTCCGGTGATGGTGGCGGCAGAGACAGCGACGGTAGTGGTGGCAGCGGTGGTGTCGTCGTCGGCGGTGGCGGTGACGGTGGTGGGGAGGCGGGTGGTTGAGACAATAACGGGCGACGGCTGTAATGGTGGTGGCGAGTGGTAGGGGCGGTAACGGTGTGCGGAGGTGGTGACGATGGTGGGTGTGACGGTGTTGGTGGCGGCGGCGGCGGTGGTGACGCTCAAGGGATGGCAAAAAAAACCAAAACCGACGGGGAAAACCGAAACCGACCTAAACGGGGCGGGGACGGGGAAACCCGATTATTTAAACGAGGATGGGGACGGGGACGGGTTTGATGATCCCCGCCCTGATTACCTGACATACCCGATTATAATTTAATATAATTATATACATAAAATTAATTTTAAATATAAAATATACAAATCTTTATATACTTTCACACAACCTAATTTTAATCGTTGTCTTTATTTGAATTATTTGGTTTTGATATTTTGGATGTATTTAAATTCTTTAAGACTCTAATTTCAGTTCAGATATGTTTGTATTCGATAATGTTGTGTAATTTAGTATAGTAGTTTTCTAAAACTCGTGGTAAAATCTTAACGGTGACGATCCCCGTAGTGAAAAATCATAGTTTTAGTTTAACGGGTATCACTGTGATGAAAACTACCTATTTAATCAAATGTTTATATTAAACGGGGATACCCGTTTCCCCGCGGTTTTCCCCGGTTACCTGACGGGGATCCCCGTTTAATCCCCGCGGTTTTTTAAGCGGGGACGGGGGGACCAATCCCCGCCCCGAATCCGCTCCGTTGCCATTCCTAAGTGTGACGGTGATGGCGGGCGACGGTAACGATGGTGGCGAGGCCGGTGGTTGTGGCAATAACGGGCGGCAGCTGTAATGGTGGTGGTGGCAGGTGGCGAGTGGTAGGGGCGGTAACGGTGTGCGGAGGTGGTGACGGCGGCGGCTGTGATGGTGGAGGCGACGGCGGTAGCGATGGTGGCGGCGATGGGTGGTGAATAATAAATTGATGATTGTTGGTAGTTGTTAAAATAAAATTGTAATTTAATATTAAATTGATCGACCCAGATAGATCTTGATTTGACCCGCGTAGTGATCCAATTAAATGGGTCGACCTATTGGATTACTTATTGGGTAAATGGATCTAGTTTTTGACCCGTTAGATAATATAAATGGAGCAAATCAATCTAGATTAAGATCCGACTCATTAACACCTCTAACCTGGAAATATATGTATAATTAATTTTCTTGGTGTTTCAATGCGCCGCGTGGTATTCTCTCATTTTGAGCATGCTTTAAGAATAAATTGTGTTATGCTAATGCCGTTTTAAACATACAATATGTAAAACATTGTAGTACCCTTCCCGAATGCATTCGGGTTCATTTGGGTTGGGTGGCTTTTTTTGGGAACGCCCCTACGGGAGTTTCGGGTTTCAGCCCAAAATCTTCCCCTCGGGTCTGCCAAACCGAATAGATGACTGTCTTTTTTTAATTTATTTTTTTGATCTTTTAGTGAGAATGAGAAGAAAAAAAAATATTTGGGTTATTTCAGAAGGGTGGTACTTGAATTTTGATTTAATTTAGGTCGGAAAGAAAAAAGTAAAAAATAGTAAAGTTACAATAATTAATATTTAGGTTGATTTAAATTAGAAAAGGGTGCTACGAATAACCTTACAATGCCGAATGCTCTAACATGTGATGTCAACGTTATGTATTTTTTTTCTTATATATAATTTTAATCCAACGTTATAGTACGTGACGTGATCATGATGAATAAAAAGTACAGACAATGATGCATTTGATACTAGTTACATTGCAAAGATCTCCACTCCGTATATACATGGATTCAGTTCAAGACACTCCCCCAAACCATTTCAAAACACACACACACCCTCCCTCTCTCTCTCTTCTCTATTGGTGTGTAACCAATTTCATAAGCCTGCCTCAGCATTCACAAAATTCATATTCAATCTCTCAATTCTCTTCTTCAATTTCCGGATGGAACGATCGTCGTCGAGAAGAGACGCCGGCGGCAGCAATTACGATGATCCGCAGAACACCGAGATCGACGGAAAAGGAATCAAGGAGGTCGGAGAGATGGAAACGATCGAAAGGATATTCGAAAGCAAAGAGGTGCCGGCATGGCAGAACCAGCTGACGGTACGAGCGTTCGTTGTAAGCTTTATTTTGGGGATTATGTTCACCTTCATTGTTATGAAGCTTAATTTAACCACCGGAATCATTCCGTCGCTCAATGTCTCCGCCGGACTGTTAGGGTTCTTCTTCGTCAAAACCTGGACTAAGTTTCTCAATAAATCCGGCTTGTTGAAGCAGCCGTTTACCAGGCAGGAGAATACTGTTATTCAGACTTGCGTCGTCGCGACATCCGGCATCGCCTTCTCCGGTAACTCTGTTCACCTCTCTCTCTCTCTACAACTACTTTCTCTCTCACACACTTCCAAAATTTCATGTTTATTACGATTTGTTACAGGTCAGCTTACTTCTCGCAAAGTAAATCACGAGAAAATATGAAATTAAACTGATACAAACAAACATTCAATTCTGCATTTATAATTAACTTACTATTTTAAGTAATTATCAGAAAAATGGAATGATTTAGCTTCTAATCTACGGCTTCTTATACTACAAGATGTATATTTAGTAATAAAAGTATACAACTGTGTTTGTTTTCATTTATTAAACGATATTATTATGCCCTGCCTGAAATCCAACTAAAAATGCTTTGAACTTAAACATGAAAACACTGTGACGCGAAAGTTAAAACCACTACGAAATTTTATTTTGCTATATTTGTAAACCTGGGATATCATTAACACATCTAAGTAGTTCAATTTATATATATATATATATATATATATATATAGGGTTTAGTTCCCGAAAATGTATCCAAGTTGTCACCTTTTGCTATTGTATGTATCAGACTTTAAAAGTTATCATTTAGTGTATCCAACTTCCCATTTTTACCTTTTAATGTACTAGTTTACCTCCTGAACAGGTAGCAGGTCATTTAAGTATTTTTTTTTTTTATACTTTTGACTTGCCTCATATACTTCTACATCAGCCATTAATGCCAAGTCATATTTATTATTATTATCATTATAATTATTATTATTATTATTATCTTCATCATCATCAGATTCTTCTTATTTTCATTTTACATCTTCATCTTCAAAATTTTGTCATCCAAACTCAATACATTCATCAAACTTTCAAGAACATAAACCCTAAAAATCCGAAAAATCGAAGCAACCAAATCTGAACAATTGAAACTAAACAAGAATAGCATGATTAAGAAAGCATATCAAGAATAAATTGATGGAATCACAAATGATAGTAGAGTAAAACCTAAATCTGTTCGAGTTGTTACCGAGATCCAAAACCATATCAAGAACAATCGGACCTGTAATTTTGAAGAAGGGGTTTCGGTTTTAGGGGGTTTGGAAACATCAAGAAATCAAAACTCACATCAAGGAATCAAAAACCATGAACCGATAGTCAGATCTAACAATTACATACCTAGAATTGCAAACCAAGATCGATGATATTTGTATGAACAAATCGATGATGATGCAAACACATATCGATCGCTGGACACTAAATCACTGATCGATTACGAGCCCTAAATCGCTGAGAACCAATCTGGAAAGGCATGAATCTTAATCGATTAAGAACCAATCCCTATAGGTCGCTGATAAATCGAATCTGACTTGCTGATCGATTATGAGCCCTAAACACAAATCTGGGAATCTGGGTATAAACACGTACAAGATGGAACCAAGCCCTACAGATCTAAATCGGGATGAAAACACGAAAATCTAAATCGCAATGAAAACACGAAAATCTATCAGGAACCAAGCCCTACAAATCTTGTTTTAATCATCGATGGATATGAAAATCGATTAAGAATCAACACCCACCTGCATATCTCGGGTATAAACACTCAGGAAATTATTATTATTATTATTATTATTATTATGTCACATCACATGGTAACCTATGCCACATCATCAACTAACCTACTATAACAGGTAAAGTACATTAAACGGTAAGTTTTGTATCTTCAGTACATTATATGGTAACTTTGAAAGTCTGATACATACAATAGCAAAAGGTGACAACTTGGATACATTTTCGGGAACTAAACCCATATATATATATATATATTGTTATTTCCACTGCATGCATGTTTGTCTCTGTTATACTCACAAAAGGAATTTTTATCATTGAAAAGTTTCGGTATACACACCAATTCAGAACGTGTGTAAGTTGAGTTACATGAAAATTCACTTAACCGTATGGTAGATGGTAACAACTCTTATCACTACAAGTCGGTGTTTGATATAGATGATCAAGAAAAGGAATGAAATGAGTCATTTCACTAATGGAAATAAATATTAGAAATGTGTGGATAAAATAAATATAAAAATTTGATAAAGAAAATATTATTTTCACATAGAAATATATAAAAAAAAAGAAATATTTTCTTATTCTCTAAAGATATCGTATATAATAATTGTTCTAATAGAAATTTTATTATATATAATAACAATTTATTTGAATAACTTATTATATTCCGTATGTAAAACAAACATAATAATGAAATGTAATAGATTATTCAATTCTATCAACTATATCATTACCTTATCCATTTTATTCCTTTATTATTATATTCCTTTTAACCAAACACACTCTGATATGAATTGCGTAATGGGTTCATGTGTGATTACTATATGAAGTTATGGGTGTGAGGGAATGAAGTATTATATTAACAACAACCTCGCCCTTTACTAGAGATTATTTGTGGTTTTAGCACAACAAAAATTTGCCATGTCTAATAAATTTTATTTTTTTTCCTTACACAACTGAAAGTTATTTTTCTTATCCAGGAATATTATATAATTAACTAATTTTTTTTCGTATAACAAAAGGTGTTGTTCATTGCCCTCACTCTTCTTTCACGCACATGTCATATTTTAGGATATTATTATTTGGACCCTCCTCTCATATAGAAAGACATATAACATCAATCGGTTACACCTTTTAATATAGTTCATACATGGTATCACATGGTCAATTTAGATTATGTCCAAATAATCACATCTTTTTTCCTACCATGTCATTTTACTTCATCTTCTTACTCGCTAAAAAATGAAATATTGTTTTCTTATCCACTCTATTAATTTTAATATTTATGTTAATAGAGATGAAATTGTTGATTTTACATAAAGATATATAACTTTTAAGTCGTTAAGCTCGATCATCATACTTTAGGCCATGTGTACCGGTATTCCCAATCCAAATTAACCCAAAACCCAAGTAATATCCATCCCAAATCAACCAAAACGATTCAAATATTTTCTCTCTCCTTACTCTACAAAACAAAACAAAAAAAGAAGAAAGCTTCGGATGCAATCGAGTGTAGAAAGCTGAAATGAGAAAAGAATTAGCGAACCCGAAGCCCACGTAAGGATTTTTCCGTTCCATCCAATTAACCCAAAGCCAACCGAAGGGTCTCGGGTCCGACAATAGCAGTGAGAAAGCTTTTATATGTTTGACCAATGTTTTAAAACCCGGGTTGACCCGGCTGGTCCGACCGGTTGACCCGTGTCCCAGTGAGGAGACCGGGTCAATGTATACCGGGTTTTTGCTCATTTTTGGCCCGCATTGACCCGTCCGGGTTTATGGTTGAACCGGTCGACCCGGGTTGACCCGGTTTTTATTTTTTTCATTTTAATATTTTTTTAAAACATAAAAGTTTAGGTATTAGTCATCTCGACAAGTGATACTTTGAAACCCTCACTCAACAAAAACCCTAAAGTTGAGTTGTGAACCCCTCTCGATAGTCGACGGAAACTCATATCCTCTGTTATCTCCGACATATAACTGTCCTTAAAGCATAAACCTCAATTGAGTACACGTAACACTCTCAATAGAATTTCATTTTATGTTTGATAGATTATTTAGTTTCTTAATATATTAGTAATTGTTTCCAAGTTTATATACATACATATATATACACACATATGCATATATATTTTAAAAAATTTAAAAATGTAAAAACCGGGTTAACCCATCGGTCGAACCGGTTGACCCGGTAAGGAGTCCGGATCAACTAAAAACCCGGATTTTAAAACATTGGGTTTGACCTCCACCTAAGCATAGCCACGGATAGTGACACGTGATAGTGCCAACACTTCCCTAATTTTGCCCAGCTGCCAACCCACGGTTTCCAGTCACATTCCAAGATGGCCCACCAAAATCTGGACAAGGTTCCGTTGTCGTGTTTTGCCGTCTTTTACCCTTGTCGGTCCTTGTCGTAATAGAGTGGGGTTTTTCAGTTTTTACATTATTGAAAAAAAAAATTATATATTTCTATAAAATATTTTTAATTATTCTTTTATTTATAAGATTAAGAGTTAATTTCATAAATGGTCCTTTAACTAATCACGAATTGCAAGTTTAGTCATTTTTTTAAAAAAATTGCAAGTTCTGTCCTTTAACTACCATTTTGTTGCATGGGTAGTCCTTTTTAACAGATTTCGTTAAAAATGGCTGTTAACTTTTATAAATTTACTTATCTACCCCTATCCTCCTTTTTTTTAATTTATTTTCATATATTATTATTATTAAAGTATTAGAACCCTCCCCCTCCCCAAACCCCTTTTCTCTTTTACTTTTACTACACATTCCTCCTCTCCTCCCTATCTCAACCCTACAACCCCTCACCTCCACTCGCCGGTAAGGACGCCACCGTCGCTGCCCACCACGTCGCCACCACCTGTGACTCCTCAACCCCCTCAATATCTCTCGCAGTTATAACCACCGCCACCCACTGCACTAACAGAATTCTTTACTTAACATCCACCTCCGCTAACACACACGCGCACGCATCGACGACGGCGGCTGTTGGTGGTTTCAAGTAGGTGTCGATTTGTGTGGTGGGTTTATGGGTTTCGATTTTGGGTTTATGGGTTTTGATTTCGGGTTTGTGGGTGTCGATTTGCGAGTTTTAGATCTAAAATTTAGTGTTTATGGGTTTCGATTTCAGGTGGCGCTAACATTTGTTTGTGGCTCTCATCACCACCATCATCGCCGTCACCATCGTCATCCAATTCCATCACTACGACAGAGCCACCATCGTGCATTTGTGTTTTAGATTTAGGGTTTTTATGGGTTCGTTTTTGGGCGATTTTTAACAGTTTGGGTTTTCATTTTTGTGTGTCTGGTTTTTTAACTCTGTGTGTGTGTGTTTTGGGTGATTTTTAACAAGGTGTCGGTGGTGATGATGATGGCAGCAGCGATTTTTTGGTTGGAGTTTTAGAGAGAGAGATGGCAGAGGTGGCGGTGGTCGGTGGTGGTGATGATGGCAGCGGCGAATGTGGCGGTGGTGATGGTAGAGGTGGAGGTGGTCGGTGGTGGTGATGGTTTTCTTGGTGGTTGGAATTTTAGAAGAGAGAGATAGGGAGTGTGTGTATGTGTGTGTGTTCTTAATGGTGGGGGTGGTAGGCGGCCATGGTGATGGCAGCGATGGTAATAGCGGAGGTGGAGTAGGGCGGTGGTAGTGGTGGTTTTTTTTATGCTTAGAACGAGAGAGAGAGAGAGAGATAACAGCATGTGTTAATGTAAAGTATTATTTAAAAAAATATTTAAAACCAATCAATAAGTATAAAACCAATTAATAATTACAAAATTAGTAAAAAGACATAAATACCCATGATTTAACGGACCTAGTTAACGAAATTCGTTAAAAAGGACTACCAATGCAAAAAAATGGTAGTTAAAGGACAGAACTTGCAACTTTTTCAAAAAAAGGACTAAACTTGCAATTCGTGGTTAGTTAAAATACCATTTATGAAATTAACTCTAAGATTAATAGTAGGATAAAGACATAAAGTATGAGAAAATAGTAGAAATGAATAGAATTTTTTTATTCAAAGTACTTAATAATATTTTTCTGTTAAGTCCTCAATTTAGCAAAGTATACGATTTATAAGCTTAATTTACTTTAAATAACAAACAGAATATACACTAGTATTTTTTTATATAATTTAAAAATCAACTAATATTATTTTAATTATAAAAACAAGAAACGATCAAATGTACACGAAAACAATGACATCATATTCTTTATATGTTAGAACATTAAATTATTTCTATTTATATTTTAGTAAAGTTTAATATTGTTATTGACTTTTATCATAGTATATGATATTTAGTAAATACCTTATTAATATTAATCAAAGCGGTCATATTTCACGTTAACCGTTGTTCTCGGCTCTTTCTCCACGTTCATACTCTTACAAACCGAGTTCATATCATTGTGTTTTATTGCTTCGATTGCTAATTGATACTTGATTGGGATCAGAGCCAAAAGTGAATCAAAAGGTTAGTTTGTAATCAAAAGATTGATTAAAAGAAAAGGGTTTTCATTCCCGCTGCCACCGTGAATCAATGTGGTTCACCTTGCCGTTTGCTTGGTTGAATTAAATCATTTGTTAGCTATCATGCTTCATTTAATTCTCTTGCTTACTAGTCTACTTCATTTAATTCTTTTGCTTGCGTGCTTAAATCAATTTTCCTACTTGCTAGTCTACTTGATTTTTTTTAGGCCGTAAACGAAGAAACCTAATATTTCATTGGGGTTGCTTAGTTTGATGTTTAATTGAAGTTTGGGTTCTGTTAATTGAGTCCCTTAATTGTAGTTGGAACCGAATTTCCAAGTTTAGTTCTTCCGACCGCAATTCGTTAATTGCATATCACAATCGCATTTCAGAAACACATTTCCTCAATCGCAAATCAAAATCACATTTCACAATCGTAATTCACCAATCGCAATTCCCCAAGCGTAATTCCCTAATCGTAATTCACCAATAACAATTCCTCAATCACAATTCCCATCCATTGTAACTCGTTCAATTGCATTTAATCCAATCACAATTCATCACCTTTTATCATTTTACTCAAAGATCCATTGTTAAGTATCAATCATGCTTTGTGTCAAAGAAGAAGAAGATACCAAATTAATGAAGGAGATACAAGACAAGAGTGCATATCTTCTTAGATATGTAGACTATGCCAATAAGCAGCAAAAGAGAGCAAATGATTTGAAACAAGAAAATGCCAAACTTACTCTACAACTTTCTGAATTGACTAAAAAACTCAATATGTTAGAAACAAGTATTATGAATTTAGAAACAAGTATTATGAATTTGAGAGTGAAAAAGGTGACAATATAAGAAATCTTGAGAAACAATTGTTGGATATTAAAAGCAAGTCACATTTAGAAAGTATGAATTTTAAAATTGAAAGGAATCAGTTTGTGCTTAAAATCCAAAAATTGAAACAAGACTAACAAAATTGTATAGAAGAAAAAGCCAAAACTTCTTTTGATTCTAAAAGGGTCCAAACGTGTAACTTTTCCAAAGGAAAAGAAATTAAAGTGATTTCTTTAATAGTCCATGCAAAGAAAATTTTGACGGAATGAAAGAATGTCTTCCTTAAAACAATTGTGTTTATGTTCCTCGTATTATTCTTTATCGTGTTGCACGTCATGATATGAAAAAGTCTTCTCATAACTTCATGAATCATAACTCTATTATCCATTTATGCGTGTTAGTGAAACAAGATCTTATTGGAATGCTAAGGTGAATGCATGTCTTCCCGTGTTACTTGAATTGAAATATCCATTTGTAGTGCGCTTGCTAAACATCTCTTAAGACTTTCTAATTAGAAAATTTGTAGCAATCCATATTACTTTTCACCATATGTCTACGATAGGAAGATATTTGTTCGAAAGATTAAGAGGGAGCAAGGTACTAAAAAAATATTTAGTCGTTGTTCAAGATCAAGATCTAAATTCGAGGGGAAGTATATTTTTTGTTTGATGAAAAATAACTAGGATGCTGAAACTGAAGATTCCCTCAACATTCATTATCTATTTATACTCAAGATCAAATACTCTAGTGAAGAAGATAATCTTTGTTTATTTTGCTTAATTGTAAAATGGATACAAAGTGGAAGATTGTTAGAACATAAAGTTGTATTCATTTATATTTTAGTAAAGTTTAATATTGCTATTGACTTTAGTCATAATACAAGGTATGTTTAGTAAATACCTTGTGGGTATATATATACTTGTTTACAAACCTTAATAATCTAAGCATTCACATATTCGTATTTTTCATTCATCTTTGTTGATACCTGTTAGAATTGGGAAATACATTGTATATCATAAGAGATAAGTTTTTTTTTTCGGTAGCGAGCACTTCTCCACCTCTGGGGACATATACTTTCCAATTCCTTTTGACATATTTACCAACCAAACATAGTCAAGATTTTTTGTAGATTCAAATTTTATCAAATTCTAATTCCTTTATAAATAATTTGTGAACGAAACAGAGCCTAATAGTTTCATGACTTTTCCTTTCAAAAGGTTGTTGTAACTTTTACATGGGCGGACCTCTATAGAGGGTTATGGTAGTACACGCAAGCATTCAACCAAGCACGTCTAGTTGAAAAACTTGTTATATTCTTTATTTCATATTCGCTATTATATTATGTCACTAAACGTGTAGTTATTGATTTGTTTAGAACTCCATCTATTTTGTAATTAACAGTTAGATGCATAACTAAGTACAGGAGGGTTTGGTAGTTATCTCTTTGGCATGAGTGAAGTCATAGCGAAGCAATCAAACGAAGACAACGCTGCCCAGAATATAAAGAACCCTTCCTTGGGTTGGTTGATTGGTTTTCTTTTTGTTGTTAGCTTCCTTGGACTCTTTTCGGTCTTACCTCTTCGTAAGGTGAATTACCTAACATGCACCATTTATGTCTCGATCGATGTAAACTTGGTCTTTTTTA
Source organism: Dittrichia graveolens (assembly GCA_038502395.1). Classification (NCBI taxonomy): domain Eukaryota; kingdom Viridiplantae; phylum Streptophyta; class Magnoliopsida; order Asterales; family Asteraceae; genus Dittrichia; species Dittrichia graveolens. Next base: position 77,225,439 of record JARJIL010000001.1, on the reverse strand, counting down.
ATTAATTAATGTTTATTCGTCTTGCAGATAATGATTGTCGACTTCAAACTGATCTATCCCAGTGGCACCGCAACTGCTCACCTTATCAATAGTTTCCATACTCCCCAAGGAGCCAAGCTAGCAAAGTAAGGCTTTCGAACAACTCACTAATTACAATTATCCAAATCTCCCAAACATACAGTTCAACCAGTTTTCTCTAAATAAAATAAATTGTGCAAATCTATGTTAGAAGTTTTTCACAGCTATATAACTATATTGTAAACTTTACATTTACAAGTATAGTGGAAATGTGGAATGTAATTTTCTGGGGCTTAATTACGAGTGTAAAAAAACATATCGGCTCGTACTCATAAGCGTTGTAGAAATAGAAAAGAGGGTTTACAATGTAGTTGCGAAAATCGGGTGTAACTAATTAGTTTACATCTTGATTTCTAGAAAAGTTGTATGTTTTTAAACAAATGTCAAGATGTTTCTACCAAGCCGTTGTTAACAGAAGCCGATAGGTTACAAAATGCCAAAATCAAACATACTGGTTATTGGCTAGGTTTTGGACGATAAGTCATCTAAACTTAACGGTATTCCGCGCTTACATGTTTGCAGGAATATGTTAGTTCCATATATAATCTCACATTTATATTTTTATCTTTTGTGCTATTGTAGGAGACAAGTGAGAACCCTAGGGAAATTTTTCACCTTCAGTTTTCTATGGGGTTTGTTTCAGTGGTTCTTCACTGCAGGAAACAGCTGTGGTTTCTCAAGCTTCCCCTCACTTGGTCTTAAGGCTTATGAACACAAGTCAGCACATATCTCACTTTCTTGATTAGCGTCTTAATTTCTTATATTTTGATATATATATATATATATATATATATATATATATATATATATATATATATAGATATTAATTAAATATCTTTCTTGAATATTGTTTAACATAAAATTAAACCAGGTTTTACTTTGACTTCTCGGCAACATACGTAGGGGTCGGGATGATCTGCCCGTATCTGATAAATGTATCATTGCTAGTTGGAGCAATTGTTTCATGGGGTTTAATGTGGCCGCTAATCGACCAAAGAAAGGGTGACTGGTACCCTGCAGACCTTGATTCAGGCAGCCTCCATGGAATACAAGGTTACAGGGTAAACTCCTCATTGAGTGTTTTTTTTTTCCAAAGAGGGGGTGGGATGATCATAACGCTTACAGTATCTGGGATGATCATAACGCTTACGGTATTTGTGTTTGCAGGTGTTCATAGGCATAGCGATGATCCTAGGTGATGGGCTCTACAACTTCTTTAAAGTCCTAGGTCACACTTTCTTTGGTTTATATCGCCAAGTTCGAGATAAGAATTCCAGAAATGAAATCCCGGTTAGCCGGAACTCTTCTCCGGAACTTCCTTCCTTATCTTACGACGACCAACGCCGCACCCAACTCTTTCTCAAAGACCAAATCCCCATGTCAATTGCCATCGCCGGTTATCTTATCATCGCCATCATCTCCATCATCACACTTCCACACATATTCCACCAACTCAAACGCTACCATATCGCCGTTATCTATGTACTCGCTCCAACACTAGCCTTCTGTAATGCCTACGGTTGCGGCCTCACAGACTGGTCCTTAGCCTCCACCTATGGAAAGCTTGCGATCTTCATTGTCGGAGCTTGGGCTGGTGGAGAACACGGTGGTGTTCTAGCTGGACTAGCTGCATGTGGGGTCATGATGAACATCGTGTCAACGGCTTCCGACTTGATGCAGGACTTCAAAACCGGCTACATGACCTTGGCTAGCCCACGGTCCATGTTCGTGAGCCAAATGATCGGAACCGGGATGGGGTGTATCATCTCTCCATGTGTCTTCTGGCTCTTTTACAACGCTTTCAATAACCTCGGAGTCCCCGGTTCAACATATCCCGCACCTTACGCTCTCATTTACCGAAACATGGCTATTTTGGGAGTAGAAGGTTTTGCAGCTTTCCCTAAACACTGTCTTGCTTTATGCTACGGTTTTTTCGGGGTGGCTATTGTTATTAACGGAATTCGGGATTTGGTCGGAAAGGAGAAAGCAAAGTTTATTCCGATTCCAATGGCAATGGCAATTCCTTTTTATATCGGAGGTTACTTCGCGATCGATATGTGTGTAGGGAGTTTGATTCTGTTCATTTGGTCGAAAGTGAATAAAGCGAAGGCTGCGGCTTTCGGACCCGCGGTTGCTTCGGGTTTGATTTGCGGGGATGGGATATGGACTTTGCCGAGTTCGATACTGGCTTTGGTGGGTGTAAGGCCACCGATTTGCATGAAGTTTCTTTCGAGGTCAGCTAATGTGAAGGTGGATGAGTTTTTAGCTTCTTAAGTTGGGTTACTTAATTGTGTCACTTTGTTATTTCTTAAGTTTAGTGTTTCTCTATGCATGGATGACAGTTGGAAATATATATGTAGAGAAAGAGTTGCTCCTAAGTTTAGTGGTATTAGTAGTTATAAATAAATATTCTCTTTGCTTCAGATTATTTTAGTTATATATATATATATATATATATATATATATATATATATATATATATATATAGAACTAGGATCATTTGCGAACCAAGCTTCTCGTTCGCAATTTGGAGCAAATTTGCGAACACCAATTTTGTGTACATAAAAGTCAACTTTGGTAGGCTTTTATTATTATTATTATTATTATTATTATTATTATTATTATTATTATCATTATTTATGTGTGTAAAGATGAGATGCAATGTTTTTAGACAAGATGCAGTGATCTTCTGCAAGATGCAGTGGTTTTTAAATGCCAGATGCAATGGTTTTTAGATAAGATGTATTGAATCTTAAATGAGAATCTATCGATTAATTCGTGCACGATGAACTAGTTTTAAGAGAATTTCATGTTTTTTTAGATATTATGCAATGATTTTAAGTTGGATGCAATGATTTTATAGACTAGATGCAGTGGTTCCTAGAGTTCTCATTTTAAGGGGTGTTCTCATTGGATCCTCACTATATATATATATATATATATATATATATATATAAGTTCAAACGAGAAGTGCGAGAAGTAATTTCAGTCATTGATTGGTTTTTAATCTCGTGGTTCACATTAATCATAATTAATCTTTTTATTTAATTCAAAAAGATAAATTAGTAAAAAAATATTCTCTCTCATCTATCAAATTAATTTTTCTCTCTCTAATTAATTTTTTTCCCAGATTTTTAGAATTACTTTTATTTTATTATTCAATACGATGTTCACTACTGATCACAAATTTACCATTTACAAAACTTTCGTTATGTATACAGTATTCATTAGCGAACACATCCACTCCCAACAATTACCAAAACCAAAACTAAACTTTTTAAACCATATAATTCGTAGTTCGCTAATGAGTATTTAACATGAATAATACAAGATTTTTGAAAGTTTTTTTCTGGTGTTTAGATAGATTAAAATTTTGATATTGTGATTAGATAAATTTAACAACTAATAACTATGATCAACAATGAACAGATAAAATAACAAATTAAACTTACTTTCAACAATAAACAACCTAATATCAATAAATAGTAAGCCTAAAAATTTCTGAGTTCATCAATAAACAATTGTATAAGTCAACTTAAAATCTTCATAAAAAATTGTTTATTAATAAACAAAACTCTAGCTTCCTAGTTCAAATTTTCTGTTAATTTAAAAAAAACCTGCCAACTTAATACATGTTCACTAATACACAAAAATCAAAGGTTGAACACATCAAGATACCATCACCTAAGTTCTTTCTTAAAAAACGCAAATTCCTTAAAAAATAGATCACAAATGTATAAACACCAAGAAAAAAACCGAGCCATTAAATGATATATGAACACAAGAAAAAAAAACACATCGGTGGTGTTGAGCCACCAAAAAATCACAGATCTAGGAACACAAGAAAAGAAAATGAAAAACCCTCCGATGCCGATCAAAAGAAAAAGAAAACCCTCGTGAGAGATATGAGATCCTTGAGGGCAGTGAGGGTAGTGAACCGATTGCCAACCAACCCTCCGACGACCAACCATCCGCCGGCCAACCCTTGTGCTGGAGAAGGCTTTGGTCTTTGTTTCCTACCACCATACTCGTTGCTGCAGCTCTTCAATGGGGGGACAGAGAGAGAAAGAAACTTGAGACTTTTCAGGAGTTAGAAGCACAGGCAGCAGAAGCAACCATGGTTGTTTATGGAGTCGGAAGCAACCATGGCAGCCATGGTGGTTTAGCAGGAGATGCAACCTTCGGTCTTTGTGGTCATCTCCGATCGGTTAGGGTATCGAAGGCAGCCATGGCGGTTGTAGTTGAGAGTGAGATTAATGAAGACTTGGGTTTTTAATTTTAAAAAAGGGAGGGGATGGTTTAAAAGGAATGGGAGGAGAGAGGAGAGGAGTGTATGAAAAAGTCAATTTTAACCCTCTATTTATTAAAAGGAAATAATTTAATTTGCTTATAATTACGAAAATGCTACAATACATCATAACCATTGATTAAATAATCAAACAATCCAAAATACTTCTCGCACTTCTTGCAAAAATAATGTTTCTCGCATGAACCTCCCCTTATATATGTATATATATATATATATATATGTGTGTGTGTGTGTGTGTGTATATATATATATATGAGAAATATTCAATACAGTCCTAATTTAATTTATAGTCCTGAGGGACAATTTATAGCCATTATATTTTAAGATTCAATATTTCAAATTCAACAAAATTGATATATTTGTATGAAAGAGGACATTTATGACTTTTTAATTATTGGTCCCCACTTTCTCTCTGCTCTAATTTATTTAAAATTAATTATCTCACAAATCGTTAATCGTTAGACGAAATGAATTATACCGTTGCGATCCTCGTATTCCCCTCTTTTATTAGAGAAGTCACTTGATATATTTTCGACAAAAAAAATTCTCATTTTTTTAGATTGGACTTAAATTTTATTAAAGTATAATTACATATGATTCATAGAGGTGTGATCAATATAGTCTTTATAAAATTATAGTTTGGTGTTTGATAATCCGGTGAAGTTCTATGGTTTAGTAACAAAAAATCAACAATTGAAAGTGATTCTAAGTTATTAGTTGTTTCATAACACATGTGATTATCTATCTCTTATACATGCACATAATTACAGATGGTTTGATTAAATTTAGCATTTTTATGTCACATATTTGACAGAATCAATCACATGTGATTGCGTATTCAATCACATGTGATTGAATACCAAAAACGTAAGATTTGGTATTCAATCACATATGATTACATATTTAATCACATGTGATTTTGTACACACGAGAGTTTGTACAGATTTACATTTGATTGAATACCAAAAAACATGAGATTTGGTATTCAATCATATATGATTGCATAGGGGATTGTTCAAACGAGAACCAATATAAAAGACATCGAATTCAAAGGAGAACACATCTGGACCTTTGATAGAGGGGATTGGGTGTTGTTTGTACACAATATATGCATTCATGGGTAGACAATGCAATTGGATTGGGTGAAATTGAATATGTACATACATGTATAAACGGTTTTAAGTAAACGTTGATTTTTTTAAGCAAACATTCAAAATTAATAAACGTTAAATGATATACAATTTAAGAAGATAAAAAAAATCAATAAAACAACACATGTAATATTTATTATGAATCACATGTGATTATACATTAATAAAATTTAAATACAACCTAACAAAATGAAAAAAAAGTTTGTCAAAAGTATATCAAGTGACCTCTTTAATAAAAGAGGGGAACACGAGAATCGCAACGGTATAATTGGTTTCGTCTAACGATTAACGGTTAGTAAGATAATTAATTTTAAATAAATTAGAGAAAAGAGAAAATGAGAAACAATATGCAAAAAGTCAGAATTATTCTTTCTTATATCAATTTTAATTATTATCTAAGATTAAATTTAGACCATTGATTTTAAAATCTAATAGCTAAAAATTGTCCCTCAGTACTATAATTTTAATAAGGACTATATTGAACAAAACTCATATATATATATATATATATATATATATATAGGGTAGAGATCAAGTAAAAAGAAAATTAAAGTAAAAAGGGTAAAATGGATGATTATTTGATCATTTTTCGGTATATATATCAACTGATAATCGTTAGTTCATCATCTTTATTGATTAAAACTAGTTGTTCATCAATTTCTTTTTGATGAATCCAACATATTCATCACTTTTTAGATGAAAGCATTTTGTTCATCAACAAATTATTCCAAAATTTTGTTTTCAAAATCTGTATTTGAAATAAAAAAGAAATTGATGAAAAACTAGTTTTAATCAATAAAGATGATGAACTAACGATTATCAGTTTATATATACACCGAAAAATGATCAAATAATCATCCCTTTTACACTTTTTACTTTAATTTTCTTTTTATTTGATCTCATCCCTATATATATATATATATATATATATATAAATTGATTGTAGACTTGTAGTAGAGCAAGCATAGTAGTCCAAAAATCAAATTAAAAACGATAAAACCTAACTCTAACAATTGAATCAAGAGTAAGTTATATTTTTTATCCTTTATGGTTTTACGAATTTAGTTCTTAAATTTTTATTTTTACGGATTCAATCCTTAATTCTTAAACCTATTACAACATTGATCCTTTCTCAAACTAAAATTACCTAAATACCGTTAATCTATTAGTTTCTTCTTTTTCTTTAATTCTTATTTACTTTTTAATATTAGATATCAAAAACAGATTTATTATCTTTTACATACTCTCCTCTCTCTCTCTCTTTACACTATAAAACCACCGCCACTCTCTCCTTTCTCCTTTCTCCTTTACTCGCTCTGTCGGTGACCCTTCCACCATCACCTACAACAACTCCCAACCAGGCAACCACCATCCTTCTATGTTTTACTCTCTATATGACTAAGAAACAACCCCAACACCATCCTTCTCACCTGCCACACTCACAAACCACCTCCGGCCACCCCCCGAACACCCTCGGTGAGTTCTAACCCTAGGGAAAACCTATTATTGGGAAATAAGGCTAAGTAAGTTAAAACTGTTGAACATGCAAAAGCAAAACTGTTGGAGTAAGTTTTGAGAAAACAGTTTCAAAGCTGTTAGTACAAAAAGATTCAGAACTGTTAGTTATATCACATCAACTGTTGGAAGAAAATGAAGAGAAGACTGTTAGAAGAAACTCAGAACTATTTATTCTACAAACAGTTTCTGTTGAGATATTTATGGAAATCGCTATCTTTGTGGATTTCAAAGATATCTTATCAAGATTTGAAGATTATCAAGACTATCTCGCAAAGATAGAAGATTAACAAACTTCAAAAACCTAGAGGGTTATAAATACTCTATTTAGATTAGTTTGTTATTATTGCTTTTGATTTACACTTATTCGTATTGTTTAATATTTTCAGAAAGTGTATTAGCCTCCAAGTTTCTCTGAAACCTAAGAACAGTTTGTGTTCTTCGTCTAACAAAAGAGTTAGATTGGAGGTGTTGGTGAATATTGTAATCATCTTTGATTATTAATAAACATCTTGTGTTTAAAGTTATTCTTTGAATTGATTGAATTTTTCGTGTGATTAAAACCTTTATTAATCAATTAAGTGTGATTCCGCAACTTCTTAGTTGATTGTGATTAAATTCAAATGTTGTCTTTTCATACAAGTCTGATTTAAGATAGTAAAAGATAATTCTTGTTATTTTGTTTATTTACGATCCTGAGAAGTGGTATCAGAGCCTTAACATTAAGGTTCTCTTAATCACCAGTTAAAAGTTTTTCACAATCTGCTGTGTTCTTATTGATTTAAAGTCTTTTTATTGTTTAATTGAGAATTCTCAATCACTAAATTACAATGGAGTCTGGTGGATCTTCTGAAAACACTGGATCTGGGTCAAACATTCGTGTTCCCATGCTCAAACCAACTGATTTTGAGATGTGGAAACTGAGAATCAAGCAGCATGTTCAATTGATGGACTATGATGTTTGGGAAATCATTGAGAATGAGCCCATAACTCCTGTTGATTTAGATAAAACTGGAAAACCTAGGAAGAAACCACCACCAAAAACAGATGCTGAAAGAAAAGAGAGGATGCTAGAGATGAAAGCTCTAAGCATTCTTCAGATTGCTATTCCTAATGAATATCAACATCAGTTTAAGAAGTTTGAGAATGCTCATGAATTGTGGAATGCATTAGAAAAAAGGTTTGCAGGGAATGCAAGCTCCAAAAGAAATCAAAGGGATCTTCTCAAACAAGCTTATGAGAACTTTTCCAGTGGAAAGAATGAGAGTATCACTCAGATCTTTGATAGGTTCTATAAGCTAGTAATTCAACTTGTGAGTGCAAAGGTTAGAATAGAGCAAGATGAGATCAATAGAAAGTTTCTTAGGTCATTAGGTGATGAGTGGACAGTATATGCTGCACAATGGAGGACTAAGGACTCTTTGGAGGATATAGACTTAGATGATCTCTACAACAGTTTAATTGTGTTTGAAGGGGAAATTGAAGGAAAAAGGAAGTCAATTATCCCTATTCACAATGCTGCTCTTTTCTTATCCTCAGGTATGGACTCAAATCTTTCTTTAACTAACTCTGTTGATGGTTGTGTAGGTGCTGTTACTGGAGTAGATATGAATACTTCTGATGCAGTGCTTGAAGCATTCTTAGCAAGTCATGCACATTCAACCCTTACAAATGAGGATCTTGAGCAAGTGCATCCAGATGATCTTGAGGAGATGGATCTCAAATGGCAGATGGCTATGCTGACTATAAGAGCAAAAAGGTTCATCAAAAGAATAGGAAGACAAAACATGAACTTCAGGGCTGATGGTCAGACTGGTTTTGACAAGTCCAAAGTAAGATGTTTCAAATGTCAACAACATGGTCACTTTGCTAGAGAATGCAGATCTGGTGGACAAAGCCAGAATCAAGGTCAACAGTCAACTCCCACCTCATCAGCATTGGTCTCTCAAGAAGGCTATGGGTTTGATTGGAGTGATCAGGCTGAGCAAGCAACTCACAACAAAGCATTAATGGCATTGACTGGCTCCTCCATCAACATGGATTCATCAGAGACAGAAGACATTCAGAGCATTCATAGGACCAATCAAGGAGCAATCTGGCATGTGGATAGTGGATGCTCAAGGCACATGACTGGAAATCCATAATGCTTGAAGGATTTCAAAAGAATCAATGGAGGATTTGTAGCATTTGGAGGAAATCCAAAGGGAGGTAGAATCACAGGTAAGGGAGCTGTAGATGCAGGTAACCTTACTTTTAATAATGTTTTCTTTGTTGAACAACTCAAATACAATCTGTTGAGTGTATCCCAAATCTGTGACATTGGAAACAAAGTAGTGTTTACAGATACTGAATGCATTATCCTTTCAAAAGATTTTAAGTTATCAGAAAAGGACATTCTTTTGAGAACACCAAGAAAGGATAATGTTTACTGCTTGGATACACAAAAGGTTGCTCAGCGGAATGTTTTAAGTTGTTTACTCTCCAAGGCATCTCAGGATGAGTCTGCCACTTGGCATAGAAGGATGTGTCACATGAACTTTAAAACCATGAATTTGTTAGCTAAAAACAGTTTGGTAAGAGGTTTACCTCAAAAGGAATTCTCATGTGATGATCATTGTATTGCTTGTCTCAAAGGCAAGCAACACAAAACTTCTTTTAAGACCAAAGAAGTTTATTCCATCTCTGCACCTTTACAGTTATTGTACATGGATCTTTTTGGTCCTACATATGTGGTTAGTATAGGGAAGAAAGCTTATTGTTTAGTCATAGTTGATGACTTCACCAGATTTACTTGGGTTCAATTTCTTAGATCTAAGGATGAAATAGCAGAGTTAGTTAAATCCCTTATTCTTAGAATTGAAAATCAGTCCGATTTAAAGGTGAAAGTCATTAGGTCTGACAATGGGTCTGAATTCAAGAACTATGAGCTAAACAGTTTCTGTGAAGAGAAAGGGATTGAAAGACAGTTTAGTGCTCCTAGGACTCCACAACAGAATGGAGTGGCTGAAAGAAGGAATAGGACTTTGATAGAGGCTGCTAGATCAATGCTAGCTGATTCTAGGCTCCCAATGACATTTTGGGCAGAAGCTGTGAACACTGTTTGCTATGTTCAGAATAGAGTACAAGTTGTCAAGTCCAAAGGAAAACTCCCTATGAGTTATTTCTTCACAGAAAGCCATTGATCAATTTTTTGAAACCATTTGGATGTCCCTGCACTATCCTAAATACCAAGTCCCAATTAGGAAAGTTTGAAAACAAGGCTGAAGAAGGATTCTTTGTAGGCTATTCCACTCAAAGCAAAGCCTATAGAGTCTTCAACAATGTGTCTAGGATCATAGAAGAGAGTATGCATGTATCGTTCAATGAGAATAAAATCAATGCTGAAGGTAATGGTCCTAACTGGTTATTTGATATTGATGCACTAACCAAATCTTTGTCTTTTGAGTTCTCCACAGAAACAGCTGCTGACATTCCTACAACTGTTGGTACAAATCAACAAACAGTTTCCAACAGTGTCAACAGTCTTGAGACTGTTTGTTTGAATCCAACAACTGTTGATGAAAACACAGTGAATAAAGACTTTGTGGTGCTTCATCTCACTGAAAATAATTCTTCAAGTGCTGATGGCCAAATAAATGATGATGCTGACAAGGAATTTCATGTTCCTACCCATCACCATGCATCTGAACATCAAATAGTTTCCGACCAAGTGTGTATCACTTCTGGGAGTGCAAGAAACTCTGAGGTTGATATGTCAAATTTGGAGAATTCCTTGCCTGAAAAGAACATTCCTACATCAAGAGTTCACAAGAATCATCCTACAATACAGATTATAGGTGATCCTGCCACAACCATTCAAATAAGGGGTATGCTGTAAAGTGAAAACAGTGGCGTAACTCTTGACCAGTTTCATGTGAATGCCTGCTTTCTATCACAGATAGAACCAAAGAAAGTAATAGAGGCATTGAGAGACCCTTCTTGGGTAGAAGCTATGCAAGAGGAACTTTTACAGTTCCAAATTCAGCAAGTGTGGAAGCTGGTAGAACTCCCTCGAGGCAAACGAGCAATTGGCACCAAATGGGTGTTCAGAAATAAGAAGGATGAAAGAGGTATAGTCATCAAGAATAAGGATAGACTTGTTGCACAGGGTTATACTCAGGAAGAGGGTATAGATTATGATGATGTCTTTGCCCCAGTTGCCAGAATAGAAGCTATCAGATTGTTCCTTGCCTATGCAAGTTTCAAAGGATTTAAGGTATATCACATGGATGTCAAATCAGCTTTTCTCTATGGAACCATTGATGAGGAAGTGTATGTGTGTCAACCACCTGGTTTTGAAGACTCAAAGTATCCTGATAGGGTATATAGGTTGGATAAAGCCTTGTATGGGTTACATCAGGCTCCTAGAGCTTGGTATGAGACATTGTCATCTCATTTGATTGAGAATGGGTTTAAAAGAGGCACAATTGATAAAACTTTGTTTACAAAGATTGTTGAAACAGAGATCTTACTTGTACAGATCTATGTTGATGATATAATCTTTGGATCTACCAATGATAATCTTTGCAAGAAATTTGAAGCCATCATGCATAAGAGATTCCAAATGAGCTCCATGGGGGAACTTACATTTTTCTTGGGGTTACAGGTTAAGCAAAAGCCATCTGGTATCTTTCTCAGTCAGTCAAAGTATGTCAAAGACATTTTGGACAAGTTTGGCTATTAAGATGTAAAGTTGGCAAGCACTCCCATGGAAACACACAAACAGTTGGGAGCAGATCCTGAGGGGGAGGATGTAGACATACACTTGTATAGGTCTATGATAGGTTCATTAATGTACTTAACTGCTTCTAGACCAGATATAATGTTTGATGTGTGTGTTTATGCCAGGTTTCAATGTAGTCCCAAGATGTCACACCTCCTTGCTGTAAAAAGGATTTTTAGGTATCTCAAAGACCAACAAAAGTTAGGTCTGTGGTATCCTAAGGATTCACCTTTTGAATTAGCGGCATATTCTGACAGTGACTATGGTGGAGCAAATGTGGATAGAAAATCAACATCTGGAGGATGTCAATTCTTTGGCTCAAGACTGGTGTCATGGCAGTGCAAGAAACAAACAACAGTGTCCACTTTAACAGCTGAGGCTGAGTACATTGCTGCATCAAGTTGCTGTTCTCAAGTATTATGGATTCAGAATCAGCTTCTGGATTATGGTATGACTCTTTTGAATACTCCTATCTATGTTGATAACACTAGTGCTATTAGCATTGTGAACAATCCAGTGAAGCATTCAAAAACAAAACACATAGAAATCAGGTTTCACTTCATCAGAGACTGCAATGAGAAAAGGTTAATCCAAGTTTTAAAAGTACATACTGATGATCAGTTAGCTGATCTGTTTACCAAAGCATTTGATGTAAGCAGATTTAACTTTCTGATCTCAAATATTGGCATGATTAACTTAGAATAATGCTTTGTTAGCTATTTTGTCTATGATTTTTGTGTTTTCACACTAACAGTTTGAAACTGTTAGTTGTCAGTCTAACATCTGTTTATGAAAGTGTTCAGGGCTTTATAGTACAAATTATAACTAACAGTTGTCAACTGTTAGTACTTTGGTGTTACAACTGTTAGGCAAGCGGCCTACTCAGTTAAGGGGGAGTGTTACAGTTGAAGTTCATTAGCCAAACAGTTGTCAACTGTTAGCTCCATACTCTCCGTCAACTGTTAGTCAAGGGTATTTAAGTCTTTGAAGATATTCTGAGGAATTTTGAATTGCATTTAATATGCATTACATATATAAGTCATTCCCTCCTCACAGTTTCCTTTACGCTTACTAACCTTCAATCGAACGCTAAAACCCTAGACGCTCTCTTCGAAATCGTCATGGCTCCCCTTCCGTTTGTCAAAGAACACAACATGCTTGCTTTCCTCTCCAAACCAGCTGAGTTGCATGTCTTTCATGACATGATCGAATATCTCACCCTGTCAAATCTCAATACTGCCCTCACCATTAATCCAACCATTTACACCTCTCACCTTGATCAGTTCTGGAAAAATGCTACACTCACTGAAATAGATGGAGTACAATGGATCAACTCAAAGGTAGATAGCCATGATGTCAATCGCTGAGAACACCATCCGTGAACACCTTCAACTTAATGATCTTGAGGGTGAGTATTCTAATACAGTCTCCTTGGAATTCTTGCATGATGAGTTGATGAAACTGGGGTATGAGGGCCCTAGGGGAAAGGGTACCTTTTACAAAGGACAATTTTGCGCTCACTGGAAATATTTAATACATACCCTACAACAATGTTTAAGTCCTAAAAGAACCGGCTGGAATGAGTTTGGAAGCAACATTGCCTTGGCCTTAATCTATTTGGCCAACAATCGCTGCTTCAACTTTTCTAAGCTAATTTTTAATGGAATGGTAAAGCATCTCGGGACCAAATATGGTCTCTTTTTGATGTACCCCAGATTTGTGCAAACATGTTTAAACTTTTTATTGCCAAATCTTCAAACTCACAAGAGGGTTCTGATTCCCTTTGCTCATGTGGCCTCCACATTGAGCAAACTGTTGATAAATGGGAAGAATTTCTCGGGTAACATCACTCCACCACTCTCTATAATGGTGGAGTTTCTTTCAAGAAACAGAGCTGCCAGAGTTGAGCATGAAGCCCAAACAATTGCTACACCACCAACTCTGGAACCCACAGCTCACGATACTCAAATATCTCCCTCTGCAACTCCTTCTAAAGCTACAACACAAGCCCCCTCACTTATAACATTCAGAAAAAGGAAAAGAACTGTTGGTGCTCCTTCCACCACAGTCCCATCATCCCAAACTGTAAGCCCTGCACAGGTGCATTCACCTGTGCAGAATATCCAAAGGGAACCTATTGTGCTGTCTCCCAAGCACACTGAGGAGGTGATCACTCACAAAAAAGGTGATCATGTGTTTCTTGAGGCTGACACTACTGTTTCATCCGCAAGGGGTGAACAGGGAAGTGTTAACATAAGTAAGACCTCACCCACGGTAACAAAGGCTGGTCAAACAGCTTTTGGAAATCCCCAGTACCAAGAACAAAGGGGTACTGGTGAGGGATCTTCTAGGAGTGACCCACCAGTTTTATCTGTCGATGATATGTTTGAAATGGCAACACTTGCTGACATTGAGGCTAGCATGAAACACAAAGCATTGACGCTAGCATAATGAGCTAATTATTCAGCAACACAATCAAATCAAGGCTTTGTCAACCTCTCTATTGCAAGCAACGGAGGTTCTTCGAATGCATGATCAAATGTTTCAACAAATGCATGCCTCTCCCTCTCAAACAGTTCCAATCAAAAAGGGGGAGAAGGAAATCATAAAGGAGCAAGAGAAGGATGTGCAAGGTACACAAACAGCTGCACCAGAACTACAAACAGTTGCTCAAACAGTTGCAAGGGATCAATCACAAGAAGAGAAATTGTCTGCGGTTGATAGAGTGTTGATCAATAGGATGATCATGTCTGGGGATTATCCGACAACAGAGGCATTCAAATCATGGTCCAAAGCTAAGCAAAATCATTTGATTGAAGTTGGTGCTCAAACGCTTAATATTAACACATTCAAAATGGCCCAAAAGATTGATGATGGGTGGCTGGATGGGAAAGTATCTAAACTAGAGCCGATTGCACCTAAGACAGGATTCAAAGGCATTGCAATTCAAGAATCAAAGAAAGTGAAAAAATGCCTCCTATGCTAGGAAAGGGAAAGGAAGTTGTTGATATTCCAAAGTTAAAACTTTCAAAGGAACAACAAGAGGAGTATGATCATGAGCTTGCTCAGAGGCTAAATGCTGAGATGGAGCAACAAGAGCAAAAAGATTTTAAATTAGCTCAAGAGATGGCTGCTGAAATAACAAAGGAGATTGAGGAGGAAGAAAAGGCAAAGAAGGCTGATAAGGGAGTGAAAAGAAAGAGAGTTGAAAGAAAGAAAACAGTTCCACTTTCAAAGTAAACAGCTGAAAAGAAAAAGCAAATATCTCAACCTAAACAGTCTCAACAATCCTAAAAAGTTCAAAAATCTAAAGAGAAAGATACAGCTGATATGGTTCAAACCATCTTGAAAGACAGGCTCAGAGTGGAGGTTGAACAGAAATTGGAAAAGATGGTGGAAGTTCAACTAGGTCAAAAATCCCACATAACTGAGTGGAGATTTGAGTTGTTAAGGATTGAAACAGAAAAACAAGGGGTAACCATCGTAAGAGAACATGAACCTATTGAGAGCTATGCAAGCTTCTTGCAGTTAATGGAGAATGTGACAAGAAGAGATGTGCAAGAAATGTATGAATATGGTCTAAGGCACTATGGAGAAGCTTCTGGTATTGAAATCAGAGTGCTGATGAGACATTTAACAAGTATATGTGATCCTCTGAGAGTAATGCCGATACTGATAGCTGAGGAGGCATTTCCAATAAGTACTGTCAAGGTGTATGCTAAGTCAAAGACTTAACACATTGTGATGGGAAATGCACTGACTCAATGGTTTGATCTTGAATTCATAGAGCATAATAAAACAAAGCTCTCATATCTAATAAAGGCAAAGTTCTTAGGCCCTGCTAAAGTTAAAGAAAATCTTCTTCAGAGGCTTAAAGAAAGGTTGGAATCCCTACAGTCCAAGAAAGGTTAACTTTCAAGTTTTGATTGAAACAGTTTTGCATAATTTACTTATGTTAAGTTTTCTGTGGTCGAACCCTATAAACAACTTAAGTATATTGTTCAATATCATAAGTTAGGGGGAGATTGTTGGGAAATAAGGCTAAGTAAGTTAAAACTGTTGAACATGCAAAAGCAAAACTGTTGGAGTAAGTTTTGAGAAAACAGTTTCAAAGCTGTTAGTACAAAAAGATTCAGAACTGTTAGTTATATCACATCAACTGTTGGAAGAAAATGAAGAGAAGACTGTTAGAAGAAACTCAGAACTATTTATTCTACAAACAGTTTCTGTTGAGATATTTATGGAAATCGCTATCTTTGTGGATTTCAAAGATATCTTATCAAGATTTGAAGATTATCAAGACTATCTCGCAAAGATAGAAGATTAACAAACTTCAAAAACCTAGAGGGTTATAAATACTCTATTTAGATTAGTTTGTTATTATTGCTTTTGATTTACACTTATTCGTATTGTTTAATATTTTCAGAAAGTGTATTAGCCTCCAAGTTTCTCTGAAACCTAAGAACAGTTTGTGTTCTTCGTCTAACAAAAGAGTTAGATTGGAGGTGTTGGTGAATATTGTAATCATCTTTGATTATTAATAAACATCTTGTGTTTAAAGTTATTCTTTGAATTGATTGAATTTTTCGTGTGATTAAAACCTTTATTAATCAATTAAGTGTGATTCCGCAACTTCTTAGTTGATTGTGATTAAATTCAAATGTTGTCTTTTCATACAAGTCTGATTTAAGATAGTAAAAGATAATTCTTGTTATTTTATTTATTTACGATCCTGACACCTATCAAAACACACATACAATGAAAACTCTAATCACATATCAAAGAAACCCTAAACGAATCCTAATTTTTGAAGAACACACAAACACCTGTCATCACATACTCCCGATAGTCATCTTCACACAAACCTACTTTTCATAAACCCATGTTCATCGTAAAACCAAATTGTGATTTGTGATGGTCATGTTAGAAGTTGTCGGTATATATATATATATATATATATAGAGAGAGAGGTAGGTGAGAGAGAGAGAGAGTGTGTGTGTGTAATAAGAGAAAGAGAAGATAGAGGGATGAAATATGGTTCACTAAACTAGAACCCAAATAAGAACAGAGAAGACAATCAGGCATTGGGGGAGCAATGGAGGCATCCGACAATGATTTGGACTATGGTAGACCCTGGTGAGATGGTCGGCAATAGTGGGCGGGAAAGTGTTCCATGTGTGTTTCAAATGAGAGAGAAAGAGAGAGAGGGCAGTGTGTGTTTTAAATAAGAGAGAGAGGGGGCCAGAGTGTGTGGATTTTATTTTTATAAAAATTTAAAATTATTTTAAAATGAAATAAAATTGAGGATGAACAAAAAAATAAGGTTAGATATATTTTGATCTTTTTAGTATGACCATGTTGAAGATGTAATCGGTTTTGGGCATTTAAGAAATAAATATGTAAAAATAAAAACTAAAGACCAAACCCGTAAAAATCATAAAACCCCAATGATATAAAATGTAATTTAGACTTGAATCAATGAGTTGCAGCTTTCATAAAACTAAACACTATTGTTTTGGGTTTAGTTTAGGAGTTAAAACCAACCCACACAGCCTAAGCTAACTCCTGGTTTGTAGAATATCGTGTAATAACCTTTTGTCATAAAAAATTTCTAATATAAATTAAAGACTAACTAAGGGGTTGTTTGTTTGTTGTCAAATAGAACCATTCAGTGCTGAATATTGAATCGTTTAGCATTCCGCGTATTTGATTGTTGTCTTTAAATAAAAACTATGCTGAATGAAACAAAATAACAGTGCTAAATCATTTCACCTTAATATATATTCTGAATCATGCCAATTGAAATGCTAAGAAAATATTATATATGAAAACATATTAAAACCGTTAGGTTAAATGTAATTAGGAACTTTCTTTTCAAAAGATTTCACACTCCGAATTTTTTTTAGAGAATTTAATTTTGGTTTCTAAAAAAGGGGAAATAAAATTAAAAGTGTTGTGATTAAAATAAAAAATATAAACTAAATTGTTTTAAAAAAGAAAAATAAAAGAAACAAAAATGGTATTTAGTTTATAAAAAAAATAAGCAAAACAAAATTTGGTTTAGAAAGGAAAAAGAAGGTAAAAGGAAGGGGGTAGAAAAGAAAAATGAAAGAAATAAAGGGGTGAAAAGAAAAATTAGTAAAAAAAGAGAAAAAAATGAAGGGCATGAGACAAACTCCCATAGTCAAAAGAAATAGATTTTATCGTTTAAAAAATAATAAAAATGGATTGTGATAATCATATTTTGTAATTATAACCTATCATGTTTTTATAAATATAAGAGTGGGTCTCTTATTTTAAATTTAGAATGAGCCCATTTAAACCCTTTTAAATTTGTGAGAGAACATAATAGGTCATGTATTGACCATACATGAAAAGATTTCAATTCAACAAAAATCAAGGTTATATTGATAATTTTGATATTTATATTACACATCCTGACAATTTACCCTTAATTTTAATGTAATTTAGCTTCTTATGAAGTAAAATATACACTATAATTGAAAAAGGAAAAGAAGAAAATTATAAAATTTTTGAATCTAAATGCAAAAATAAATCTCATAGAAATGCATATAGTTTTAAAAAAGGACTGAAAACTAATAAGAGTGTGTTTGGTAGGAAGAAAAAGAAATGCGACAAATGAAAATGGGGGATTTTCTCTTGTTTGGGACTTTTGGGGCGGAGAAATGGTTTCTCCTTTCAATCCCTTTCCCGGTTTCCTTTGTAATTTCATTTCTCTCCATTTTGTGGGAGAAAGGGGGAGAAATGGCGATTTTTGGTTCGCCATCGTCTATTGCGATGTTTGATTTGACTGAACCCTAAATCGTCGTCGCCGTTGTCTGTAGTGATGTCTGGTTCGATTGAACCCTAAATCACCATTGCTATCATCTGTTGCAATGTTTTGTTTGATTAAACCCTAAATCATCACCGTCGTCTGTAGCAATGTGTGGTTCGATTGAACCCCAAAATAACCGTCGTCGTGGTTTGTTGTGATGTCCGGTATGATTAAACCCTAAATCACCGTCGCCGTCGACTGTTGCGATGTGATTCCGTCGAGGCGGCGAGGCCGCAGCCGACGTGTGGTTCGATTGAACCCTAAATCATTTCTTGCGATATTGCGATGTGGTTGCGATGATGAGTAGTCCGACATTTCTGGCGATGATGAGTAGTCCGGCGTCGGCAAGGCGGTGTCGCCGCCGACGAGTTTCCGGTCACCTGAGCCACTATTTCTCGTTTTCATTTCTTGATGGTACCAAACAACGACATTTTTTACTCATTTCCATTTTTCACCATTTCCATTTCTCCCCCATTTCCATTTTTAATTCTCACATTTCATTTTCTCCCTACCAAACACACCCTAAGAAAAAAGGAAGAGAAAATGAAGAAACTAAAAAGGAAGAGAAAATGAAAACTAATAACAAAAATGGTATTTAGTTTTTTTTATTTTTCCTTTATTTTATAATCAATTTTAAATATTAAATAATATTATATTTAAAAAAGAAAAAGATGATTAATCTCCATCTCTCCTCTCTCCTCTCTCTCTCTCTCTTTACCCTCACAAACAGCACCTCCACCACCCATTACCACCACCGCCGCCATTCCATCTTCACCGTCCACCACCTTCATCTCCACCACGCACAACCACCAACTCTATTTTTCCTTTACAACGATCACCATAAACCACCTCCACCACTCACCACCAACTTCATATTCACCGCCCACCACCTTCATCTTCATTGTCCATGACCAACAACTTCATTTTTTGCTCAATGCCACCATTTACAACCAGATGAAGTCGTAACCCTAAGATTCACCAGCATATTGCTAGTCCCAAGCATATCCCGATGGTTTTCGATTTTTCTTCTCCGACGATTGTATCTACCACTTTCGTCGATTGGAGTTTCGATGATTGTAGCAGCCGCCCCCGATGACTGTAGCAGCAGCTCGTTGATCAGGGTTTCGATTGGGGTCTTGTATTAGTGTGTGTGGTTTCTAAATTTGCGTTGCTTGTGTGTTTGATTAAGATTTGAACACCAACTAGGGTTTGGAAATAGATTTGGGGTTTTATATCGATGGTCGTTTGACTAACTCTGACCTGGAAATTGATTTCGAAATCTGTTAACTACATCTTGATTTGTTTTTCAATTTGGTTCTGAAAACTGTTTGGTGGTGTACAATTTGGGGTTCTATATTTGTGGTTGTTTTCTTGAAGATGAAGGGAGGAGGTAATTGAAGGTGGTGGTGGTGGCGGCGGTGGTTGAAGATGAGGAAAGTGGTGGTGGTGGTTGTAAATGAAGGCGTCAGTGGCGGAGGTTGAAGAAGATAGTGGTAACTATGGTTGAAGATGAAGATGGTGGTGGCAGTCATTGAAGATGAAGGTGGCAAATAAAAGATGTGGCGGTGGTGGTGGCGATGATGGTAGATGAAAGATGAGGTGGTGGTGGTGACGCTGACGGTGACGGTGACGATGATGGTAAATGAAAGATATGGTGGTGGTGTGTCGGTGTCTAGGTCTAACGAGAAGAGAGCGTTGGGTAGATGATAGAGAGAGATAGATACATTTGTTATATATGATATTTTTATGTTTAAAAGAAAAGGATTTAATATTTAAATAATATCTAAAATTGATTAAAAATTAAAGAAAATGAGAAAATGAATACGCTAAGGGTATTTCAGTCATTTCAAATTAGCGAGGGACCAAAAGCGTAAGATAACCGTGTCGGAAGGGACCAAACCCGTAAAAATTTGAACCCAGGGACCAATCCTATAATTTCTAACAAACCACAGTTACCAAAAATATAATTAACTCATAAAAGAAATAAAGAAAAGTTGGAAGGAGAGGGAGCCGGAACTTGACCCCTTATCGGGGACGTTCTTAACCAACTCAACTAGGCTACATATGTTCACATTTCAATAAAAGTAAATGAGCCGAGCTACTCGCGAGCTATTCGAGCTCGGATCGCTAAAAGCTCGAAACGAGCCGAGCCATAACGAGCTCGAGCCCGAGCCCAGATTAAAGCTCATTTAATAAACGAGCCGAGCTCGAGCTCCAAAGAGTGGGCTCGCGAGCTTAAACGAGCCTAAACGAGCTTCATATATAATATAATTTATATTTTATATTTTTTAATTTTTAATAATTATTTATATCATTTTAATAAAAATATCAAAATAATACCCGAGCCTAAACGAGCCGAGCCCGAGCTTCATAAATATGAAACGAGCCGAGCTCGAGCTCAACGTCATAAACTCTAAACGAGCCGAGCTCGAGCTCCAGCTCAACGTCATAAACTCTAAACGAGCCGAGCTCGAGCTCGAGCTTAAAAAGTCCTAAACGAGCCCGGATCAATAAGTGTCTGGCTCGGCTCGGCTCGACTCGTTTACATCCCTAAGATATATTATAAACGTAGGACTCTCATCAAATTTTCAACATTAGAAAGAGACCATTTCTAAGGAAAATTGTACCATCTGTATACTGCAAATGCGGTACAACTGGACCACCGAAATAACATAAAAAGCTAAAAAAATGGACAACTTGTTGCATGGCAACACTCACGCTTTCTACAACAATAATAAATAAAAGGACGAATTCTATTAAAATGTAATAAACTTTATCTTAATAATAATGAAAAAAATCTTAAACTTTAACTTACTTTTTAGTTTTAATCTTAATCTTTGTTTTTAAATGATTTAAACCTTAAACTTTATTTTACTTATTGGTTTAAACCTTAAACTTTGACTTACTTTTTGATTTAAACCTTAATATTTGTTTTTAAATGATTTAAACCTTCAACTTTATTTTACTTGTTGGTTTAAACCTTAAATTTATTTTTACCTATTATAATAACTCAAGTAAAAAAACACCCAATACATTAACAAATAAATAACCAATGCTAGGAATCACATTGCCAAAAATAAGCTCAAGAGTATAGTTATTTGTAAGAATTAGACATCTTCACAACCATAATTACATCAAAAGACACAAAAAAAACTCGAGCAATAACATCTAGACATTGGTTAATTAACTTTAGAACCATCATCAACATCCGAAGTATCACCCAAAAAGTTTCCACCAACATGTTATACTGATTTTGGTATTGCCCATGCTGGCCATGCCGGGAAAAAAGGAAGCGAGCGGCAAAATCAGCGACGGGAAGAAAGGGAGCGAGAGTCAAAATCGACGACGGGAAGAAAGGGAGCGAACGGCGAAATCGACGACGGGGAGAAAGGGAGCGAGCGGCGAAATCGACGACGGGGAGAAAGGGAGCGAGCGATGAAATCGACGACGGGAACAAGGGGAGCGAGCTGCGAAATCGATGACGGGAACAAGAGCTGTGAACAACGGGGAACAAGGGCTTAAATGGTGATGTGAGACCGGCATGGCCAGCATGGGCAATACCAAGATCAGTATAACATGTTGGTGGAAACTTTTCGGGTGCTACTTTGGATGTTGATGATGGTTCTAAAGTTAATTAACCAATGTCTAGATGTTATTGCTCGAGTTTTTTTGTGTCTTTTGATGTAATTATGGTTGTGCAGATGTCTAATTTCTACAAATAACTATACTCTTGAGCTTATTTTTGGCAATGTGATTCCTAACTTTGGTTATTTATTTGTTAATGTAGTGGGTGTTTTTTTTACTTGGGTTATTATAATAGGTAAAAACAAATTTAAGGTTTAAACCAACAAGTAAAATAAAGTTGAAGGTTTAAATCATTTAAAAACAAAGATTAAGGTTTAAACCAAAAAGTAAGTCAAAGTTGAAGGTTTAAATCAACAAGTAAAATAAAGTTTAAGGTTTAAATCATTTAAAAACAAAGATTAAGGTTTAAATCAAAAAATAAGTCAAAGTTTAAGGTTTTTTCCATTATTAACCCTAATTATTATTGTATACAATTAATTTTCAAATTTTAAAAACAATATAATTAACTTTCATAATTCTCTCATTGTATGCAAACAACTCTTTTATGTGTCTGTTGTTTAGTTATCATTATATACAATGAACTTTGTCATAACTTCTATAGTGTACAACAAGTTACATATAATGTGAGGATTATAAAAATTGGTTGTATTATTTTTAAAAAAGATAAAGTTAATTGTATATAATGATAACTAAGATAAAGTTTATAATGTTTTAATACAATGTGCCCATATAAAAAGGAGCCGAATGATCACCTCGACCAACACCACAACACATCAAAAATTTCACCGATGTATGAGAGCCATCTAAGACCACCGATGTACGAGAGGAACAAAGACATCCATCTATCCAAGATTGCCATTTGAGGCTAAAATCATTTACCCCATAATTGAATTCAAATATCCACAATTTAGAGTGGTCAATCTTTTTCAAAATCCACTTTTAAAATTAAAGTGCTCCTTGTAATCCTTCTTGACCACGAAATAACTAGTGCTATACCTATGCGGTACTCAGATACGTAAATAAATTTTTTATATTTAATACTTTTTATACACGCTCTTTTAAGAAATAAAATTATATATTTCACATCTACAAGTTTTTTGTGTAATATTAATATGTTTCTTTTGTTCACTATTGTTAATGAAAGTAATATTTATGTAATTGATAAATGAAAAATCACCCTTATCATGTTAGAATTCATTAATGAAAAATACCAGGATAGTGAATTTTTGTTATTCCAAAAAAATTCTTTTATATATATGGATGCACGTCAATTGTCAATTACATACATACATATATATATATACATATATATAGAGAATTGTTTATTTGAGAACCGTTTTATTGTGACTACTACGAGAACCAAGTTTGGCCCTTGATTTAATTAGATAAATGGCCAATAAAAATGATAGCTCATAATGAGTCATTAATGACTTATTAATAACACATTAATGAGGGTATTTTAAGAAAATAAAGACTCGCTTTTTAATGACGATCCACCCATACACATCAATGATGGTTATAAATGGTACTCGTAATTAGAACGATTTTCAATAAGCCCTTAATAGATAGATATGATGGTTCATAATGGTCCATTAAGTTCTTTATATAAAAGAAGTTTTTTATTGATCCAACATAAAACCCAAAAGCCAAATTTGGACCGTTAGATTTTTTAAATCAATGGTCAAGATATAATAATGACATTATTGTAATTAAGTAAACAATTATAGGATTTAATTATAAAAGGGAGGGTGTTATAGAAATCCCCCACCTCATAAATTTCGCACGTTCCTTTCTTTTTCACTTCCAGCTCCGAAAATTATCTTCCAGCCACCGAAAATGATCCAGCCAGTCAAAAATGTTAACTTTTCAGCCGAAAATGATAACAATTCCAGTTGAAAATGATAACATTTTTCAACCACCAAAAATGATTTCCAGCCACCAGTTGAAAATGATAATATTTTCCAACCACAAAAAATGAAAATTTTTCAGCCAAAAATGGTAACAATTCTAGTTGAAAATGATACAATTTTCTATATGAAAATTATATCATTTTCTAGATGCAAAAGATAACAATATATAACATTTAAAATAATAACATTATCTACATGAAAATGATAAAAATAGACTCGTTTTTGGCCGAAAATGATATAAAGACTCATGTTTTAGCAAAAAATGATATAAAACACATGTTTTATAAACGAAAATGATATAAATACACTCCTTCCAGCCGAAAAAGATATAATTACACATGGTTATAGCTGAAAATGATAAAAATTAACATGTTTTTAGCCCGAAAATAATATAAATACACATTTTTTAGCAGAAAAAGATATAAGTGGTAAATAAAAAATAAACAAAGAAAATTTTAGGGAAGTCTTATATAAAGCATGGGTTTTATTTGTTTTTTTTTTTTGCAATTCCTATTTTGTCCTTTTAAATAAGTGGCTGAGAATTAGACTTTGAGTTCTATGTTTGAGAATGGACCCTATATATATATGTATATATATATAGGGTAGAGATCAAGTAAAAAGAAAATTAAAG
Organism: Dittrichia graveolens; assembly: GCA_038502395.1. Lineage (NCBI taxonomy): Eukaryota > Viridiplantae > Streptophyta > Magnoliopsida > Asterales > Asteraceae > Dittrichia > Dittrichia graveolens. The sequence continues at coordinate 77,200,663 of JARJIL010000001.1, read as the reverse complement.
TAAAAAGGGTAAAAGGGATGATTATTTGATCATTTTTCGGTATATATATCAACTGATAATCGTTAGTTCATCATCTTTATTGATTAAAACTAGTTCTTCATCAATTTCTTTTTTATGAATCCAACATATTCATCACTTTTTAGATGAAAGCATTTTGTTCATTAACAAATTATTCCAAAATTTTGTTTTCAAAATCTGTATTTGAAATCAAAAAGAAATTGATGAAGAACTAGTTTTAATCAATAAAGATGATGAACTAACAATTATCAGTTGATATATATACCGAAAAATGATCAAATAATCATCCATTTTACACTTTTTACTTTAATTTTCTTTTTATTTGATCTCGTCCCTATAGGGTATATATATATAGACACACAATATTATAAAGTAATTCAGCATTTTGCTTAAACTCTTAAATTTTAAGTGTTTTAAAATTACTTAATTATCTCTCATATAAACTAAATTAAATAACTATTAGATATAGTTAATAAGATTATTATATTCTATTTTAATAACTAAACTTTACATATTTAAGAAAATCAAAGTCAATACAATTTTTTTAAAAGTCAAAGCCAATACAAGTTAACTTAACTATTAAAAAAATATTTTCATAATTTTTTTTTCCAATTATGGAGAATAAAAAAGTAAAGAAAATGAAAAAAAATAAAGAAAATAGACATTTCACCAAACGAAAATTATTCGTTGTCACCGTATTACATGAATACCATACTCTTTACGTCTTGAAAACGAATATATTAACAAGTAAATTATTCATTACCACCGAATTGAGCAGGTATCATGCAAGTATGTATATATATATATAATTTATATATATATATATAAATCATTCGCAATTTGTGTAACACCCGCAACCCTGGGCTAGGAGATTAGCGGGTTGGCGATACGTGACTGGTTTGCTTTATTTGATTGTGTGTTTATTAAATGTTAAGTGAAATTAATTTAAATATGAGTTTATAAAATAATATTTATATGTATGCTGGTGGAATTAGAAAGTAATATGTATGCATGTATGTTAAAGTATGTATGTATGTATAAGTTGAAATAGAAAGAATAGGATTTCAAATCCTTGCCACCTCCTGCTTAAATTTGTATCAATTTATGTGTACGTGCCCATTTTATCTGCTCACATTTGCAAGGTGAAAAAAAGGTGTTAGTGTGTGTTTTTGAAAGCAAAACCATTTGTGAAGAAAGTTGCCAACTTGAAATCCTAGAATCAAGATTTTGTGAGCTTTAATTCAAAAGGAAGGTGAGGAAGTAATTGTATCTTGTTATAATATATGTTGATGTGTTTAAATATTGAAAAGCATAAATTTATGTGGTTACACCATTTTTAAGTTTGAAAGAAAGTTTGAAAATGGGTTTTGAAGATTTGTTGTTATGAATGAATGAAAACATGTTTTGATGATCTACATGCTTGGTAAATGCTAAATATGTGTTTTGGTGGAAGTATTACGAAGTTAGAATGAGAATTGGAGAAATTGGGCAATTAAATATATATATGTGTTTTGATAAATTTGAGATATAAATATATATATGAGAAGATATATTTATATATTCGCGACTGATTTGATTGTTGCTGTGTTTTCAGGCAATTAAAAGACTCAGTAAAATTAGATTTCTGAGCCCGTGTGGATTTTTGAGGTGAGTGGGCGTTAATCGCGGATGGTAAAGATTTCGGTTAATGTTATTGGTGTGATGCATGATTGTGATTGAGATTGGATTGGATTGATTGAACTGTTGACTGTGATTATTGTTGATATCTGCTGCGTGAATATTTGGTCGATACGCACTCTTAGTATGATTTTGAGTTGCGTTGGGAAGTCAGCTATACGTAGAATTGGGCTGGGCTCGTTCACTGATTGGTTGAACAGTGTTAGCCTTACTGGTGCATATGTTGCATCAGAGGGGGAGTGCATTGTGCCAATTCAGTGGAGGGCTATCGGTAAACCTTTGCTTTGGCCGGCATTGGTTGTAGGTTCTGCGCCGAACCGCCGGTCTTCTCGGGATACGTGATTACATGCTTTGATATTGACTGTGGATGTTTGCTTTTGGTGTTTAGCCTCTACTCACTTAGCTTTGTGTTAATTCCCCTCAGATGTTGCTTTTTGCAGGTTCGTGTTTGTGAGTTTGGCAGAAGGAAAGAGATGACCTGATATTATTTTTGAACGAAACGAGCCTCTAGTTTTTGTAACACACAATGATGCTTATTTTGTGAACAATGTTTGTACATTTGTTACTGTTGATTTGTATGTAAATGGTTTGTTTGTTTCAAAAGCTTCCGCAGCGTAATTAAAAAAAATGGCTTGAGTTTTCCGGTGCTACAATTTGCGAACACCACCAAGTCAAACGTTGTGTGTTGAATGTAAAAATATATTAATTTATTATTATTATTATTATTGTTGTTGTTGTTGTTATTATTATTATTATTATTATTATTATTATTATTATTATTTGTGTGTAAATATGAGATGCAGTGATTTTAGATGCAATGTTTTTAGACAATATGAATTGGGTTTTAAATGAGAATCCACCTATTAGTTAACGTATGATTGACTAGTTTTAAGAGAACTTCATGTTTTTTTTTGATAAGTTGTAATGATTTTAAGTTTGATGCAGTGATTTTATAGATGAGATGCAGTGTTTTTATCGTTACGCATTTTAAGACTGTTTCTATTGGATTCTTACCACACACACACACACACACACACACATATATATATATATATATATAGGCAAAAGTTCAAACGAGAACTGTTTTCGTACGAGAACTGTGAAAACCAATCTTAGCTATTCAATTAATAAGTGAAATTTATGGATGAAAAGTGTGGGAAGATAGAGCGTGACAAGGTGCATGTGATGAATTCATGGTAAGCAACTGAATTAAAGGATGGGGAATTAGACGATTGAAATTGATTCTCGCAATTAAAATAGTTCTCAAATGATTTTTTCTCTATCTATATATATACTAATTTTTTTAAAAATGTCATATTACGATAAAATTATAACACAATGTAGATAAAAATGAGACGGTCGCAAATATATAATTATTTTTCTCTAAACAAAAAATATCACAAACTATTAAACATAATTTATAGACAATCTATAATTAATTATTAATATACAATTTTTATAAAACCTCCCATATTTTCATAAAAACCCTTTACACGTTTCATAAATCCTCTCATAATTTTCATTGAATTGAATTTCATGATTTCTCAAACTTTTTATCACATTTTACATGTCACAACTAACCATTTCTACGTTACAACAAAAATCAAAAGATCCAGAAGGCTCCTTTATCCACTTATCATTGGGATACACCTTCAACTTAGGGTACTGCCAAGTCTTAGGGGGTGTTTGTTTTAGTTTATTTACGGTTTATTTTTCGAGTTTATTTTTTATAAGATAGTTTTTCTGACTTATTTTCTGATTTTTGAGCTTATTATGAGTTACAAGAAGAAAATAAGCCGGAATCATTAAAAATAAACTAGAAAAAATGAGCTTATGAAAAATAAGCCTTAAATAAGCTAAAACAAACACCCCCTTAATATCCTTGGACTGTCTTTTATGTTATTCGTGTTTTAATTCTTAGTATCAAATTCTTAATTAATTTAAAATGTTCTTTTTTTATATTTTGTTAAATTCGAATTCTACCGTTTTCACATAGATGTGTTATGTGTACGTAGTAAGAGTTTAGTCATCGTCTAATGTAATATTTATGTGGTGTACAAAAAAGCCTACTAGAGTTTTTTTATTTTAAGAAATAAAATTAAGTGTTGCAAAAAGAAGCTTTTCGTAGAATGCGATTACAACGGCAGGCAGGGAGGCAGACAAACAGACCTCCTAAGAAACCGTGTCCGCCATTAATCACTTACTACTCCCACCTTTTTAACTCAAATCCCACTCTCACTCTCTCTCTCACACACACCTGCAACAACCAACCACAAGATATAGCTGCTAGCTAGCTAGGAAGATGAAAGAGGTGGCTAAGCAAGAGCTGAAGATTCTTGAAGCTCAGCACCCGACTCGATTTCAGTTTCTAAAACTCCAGCTTAAGGAATTCATACATCTTCTAACTGATGATAATGAACAAGAACATCAACACTCGTTTCACCACCAGTTTAATCTATCTATCATCGACACTCAAGGTACCTACCTAGCTATCCAAGTTCATTAATTAAAATGTATATATATATATATATATATATATGTATCTCAATCGATTATTTGTAATTTCTGTAGCTGATCCATTTGTTAACGTAACTGGTAATAGAATCGTCAAGCAGCAGGAAGAGGGAGAGAAAAGGGGAAGAAGATGATTGCTACTCCAAAAGCAAATGTAAATGCAAATGCAAATGCAAAATCAAAAGGAGAAGGAAGACAGAAGGGGATGCGATTCAGAAGGCAGAAGCTTGTCTCCGCAAGATTCAAACCTTGAAGTCCTTTTTTTCTTCTTCTTCTTCATCTTCTAATCACTAATCACCATAAACATCACCATCACTCATCAATCTGGATTTTGGCTGGTGTACGTACCCGTTTCTTTGTCTAAATTCTGGTGCAGGTTTTTTTCTTAATGGGTATACCATTTTTGGTGTTTTGAGATATGAATACCACTTAAAAAACAATTCACTTTTGAGCTTATTATTAGTTAGTAAGAAGAAAATAAGTCGTACTCATGAAAAATAGGCCGAAAAACAAGAGCCTACGAAAAATAAGCTTAAACAAACACCCCCTTATGTTGTTGGCTATGATTGTTAGGTGTGTTATACGACAAATGACAATATGAATCGGTTATGTAAACGGACAAACGATTGTGTTTCAAGTTTAGGTTGGGCAGTACTAGTCTTTGGCTATGATGTATGCAGACAGCGTTTTGTTTTTGAGTTTTTCATAAGTTTTTTTAACCAAATAGTCTATTCTTCCCTCTCTTTCTTTCTTAAAACACCTATGAACACATAACCTTGATGGCTTCTTTCGCCCCGCTGAGTATCCATCTGACCATTTTTAAATAGAATCCCCGTTAAATTAAAATTTTTGACCTCGACAAACAAGAGCCTTTATGTTTCCCTTGAATCTAGATGTCCTTCTAATTGAACTTTGAAATTCTAGTCCAGTTTTTGCTTCAAGAAGTTGGCTGCATTGTTTAATTTTTGATCTTTTGTGTTCAATAAATGGTTCAATAAGCTTAGATTTTGAATTGCATCATCTTATACATCATTTCAATAAGCTTAGATTTTGAATTGCATCATCTTATACATCATTTCCAACTTGAATTCACAAATGGTTCTACTGCATAGTTTATTCACTACATTTTTATTCTTGTCATGGGGCATTATTTATTGGTTTCTCTTCTTGAGTAATGTTTCACATCGGACGGAAATTGAGTTCGTAATGTGCTTAATAAGGGTCATGAGCTACTCTACTAATACCAATTAGTTTTGATTTAGAGCTCGGCAAACGTACATGGTATTATAGCAAGATTCATCCGTGGTTGGTCAAAGGTCACACAGACTACATGTAACCCATAAGTATCAACGTGATGGGCGGAAAAAAAAAGCCACACATGAGAGGGCATGTTGAGTAATATACCTCGTATCGGACGGGAAGTGACTTCGTAATATGCTTAACAAGGGTCCTGAGCTACTCCTCTTATAGCCGATTGATTTTGAGTTTGAACCCCACAAACTTACATTTTTAACACGTGCTCGGGTGTTTTAACAAAAGAAAACGAAAAGTTTAGAAGGAAATTAATGAAAGAGGTGTTCTTGATTTCATTAACAAAGGAAATGAGAGGAATTAAAGATATTTGGGGGGTGTTTGTCTAAGCTTATTATTTTGGCTTATGAGCTTATATTTTGAGCTTATCATGTTTTAGGTGTTTGACTAAGCTTATTAGCTTAAGCTTATTGGCTTATTTTTAACAAAATAAGTCATTTTTCATAAGCCATCTTGAACTAGTTTATTTTCTTTCATGTGAGCTTATTTTTACAATTTTACCTTTATACCCTCTTTTTAGTCATTATATATTAATAAGCTAATGTAAGAAAGTCCTTTTTGGTTATTTTCTACATTTTTAAAAAAAATTTATTAACTTATAAGTTATAAGCCAATCCAAACACTTTTTTTCTCATAAGTTCAAAATCTCTTAAGCTCATAAGCTTAAGCCCTTAAAAAAAAAGCTTAAACAAACACCCTCTTGGATGAGAAGTTTAGGCCCATTTGATTCGATAATGAATAAAAAATTTTGAAATTTGATCAATGAATTAGAATTTAGGAAAAAATTTATGTACCCTTACAAACTTACTTAATTATGTATATATTTTTATAAACATTAATATTATGCATATATTTTTCTAAACTCTATAAACTTTTATACTTAATTTAATAGTAATTAAATCATTTAAAAAATTAATTCCTAATTATGTATACACAATTTTTCATGCCTCCACTTCTACAAGCTGTAAAAGTGTGAAACAATAGTATATATTTAGGCGAGGGAGGAAAAAGGTTAAAGGTGGAAGAATGGTATTTAAGGTACTTTATTTGGATATATATGAAATTATCCTTAAATTTTAAGTTAAGTAGTACAACCTTTAATATATATTTTGCAATACTTTAAAGCAATAAAATTTTAAACTAAATTTCGGTTGAATTTAATATGTACTAAATCACACAAATAATTTATAAAATATTTATCTCTACTACTATATAAAACATTTAGACCATTTATTTAAGACTAAATTTTAAGTTAAGTAGTATAATCTTTAATGCATATTTTACAATATCTTAAAACAATAAAACTCTAAACTAAAGTTGGTTTGAATTTAATATGTAATAATTCACACAAATCTTTACTACTATATAAAACATTTAATCATTTTTTATGACTAAATTTTAAGTCAAGTAATACAACCTTCAATGCATATTTTAAGTTAATATCCAATAGATCACACAACTCTCTACTACTAATTTATATCTTTACTACTCTATAAAACATTTAACTCTTTTTTTAAGACAATGTTTTAATAAATAGTACAAGTAATATATCATGTTTTACAATAACTTCCCGCAACAATCTTAACACTTTTAAAATAGTACAACTCAAATAGCATTAAATACATAATTAATACCTTATAATAACTTTTAGCATTTAAGACAATTTAAATATATAATTAATACTTTACAATAACTTCAAGCATTTAAAACTGTTAGAATTTAATTACATTTAGTTCTATTTTAAGACAATTTTTAAAGTTAAGTAGTATAGGTAATATAGCATGTTTTACAATAACTTACATCAACAATCTTAACACTTTTGAAATAGTGCAACTCAAATAGCATTATTTACAATATGTTCCAGCAATAATCTTAAACACTTTAAAACTGTCAAAAAATTAATTACAAAAAATTGTCCCGAATTTAATGATAGAAATCAGACCAAAATACTTTGCCTATATATACCTTATAACTGTCTACAAAGAAGTGTTGCGTGATGAGTGAAGTAAATATGTATTTAGCATGATTTAAATAATTGTCACATTTACTTACTGTTTTTAAAAAGTTTTATATTCTACCATGTAATATGATCGTAAAAGATGGTATGAATTCGTTCATACAAGAATAAAATGTTATCATTTAAACGTAAGTGTTACGTTAACTTGATATGTGTACGAAGATCACAACCACCATATTCTCCGGCAACATGACAAATAACATGTTGAATTGACAAGTCGACAAATGAAACTATTTTACCTCGCCGCATCGCGCGGGTAAAATACTAGTATATATATATATATATATATACATTTCAATTGTGTTTTACTTATGTTTAATAATCTAATACATAAGTATTAATTTTAAAGTGTTAATATAATAGGCTCAACTATAAGAAATGATATTTTCAAAAAATTCAATAATTATAAAAAAAATTGATTATAATTATATATATATTTTAAGTTCTAATAGTTTTTTTTACATTTTTATATCATCAAAATTACTTATTAAATTAAGGTTAAAAATGTAATAAGTTGACATTTCAAACTATTATTAAACTAAGTTGACTATGAAACTAAAATCTAATCATAAAACCAAAAAAACATGATGTCATTTTTCAATTACAAGTGTTTAATTAATTTGGAATTTGTATAAAGTTCACATATTATCGATAACCATACTTTTTTTTTCTTTAAGTTGGTTTAAAAGCGACACATTGAAATGATATTTATAAAAAAAATAAAGTTATTGTACCTATGACATTGGTGTAGTTTAACTTGTCCGGTTTTCGGTTCTCAATGTTTGCCTAAATCGGTTCCGGTTTCAAACTTGATTCGATCTAGTCCGGGTCGGTTTTAACCGATTGCTCAAGCCTACTTGACCACGTTGGATCTCCAAGTCATTTTTGAACTGAAAGTAGACAAAAGAAAATACGGGTGGACTTAAGTTAATAATTATAGTAATTATTAGTTTTAGTAATTTTAATTATTTGTATTTAGTGTTTATGTCATTTTTGTAATTTTGTATAACTTCTATTATTAATGTAATATATTTATTTATTACTTAAAAAACTAGTTTAGAGATCCGTGTATTAAATGAGTTGGTTCAAAGAATCAATAAATAGTGAACACTTATAAAAATATATTAAGTGATTGAAAGATGTAAAGAAATAAAAAATAAATAGTTGTGAAAAATATTTAACCGGGTCTATATGCTAATACATTTAGGAAAAAGTACATGAGTAACAATTCAAAAACTTGACATGGCTCAATCAAGTAACTCATTCAATATGAAAAAAAAAAAATAGTTGTTTCTACGTAAGAAAAGAAAAGAAAAGAAAATAGTTGTTTCTACGTATTGATTAGTCAATCAAGTAACTCATTCAATATGAAAAAAAAAACAGAATCATTCCAAACACATTCTTCAAGCAACATCTATTCAAGATTATAGAGATATTAATTTCAAAGATTATTTTCTTGATTATCAAATCATTCAAAACACGTTATTTTCAGATTATTCGATTTGAGTAGGGTTACTTCTCCAAAATGTATTAAACTATATCTCAAATGTTAATATGTGTATCCACCTTCAAAAAATGTTATTGTGTGTTAAAAAATGATGTTATTGTGTGTATTAAACTTCATATTGTATGTAATAAACTTATACTTTTTTTTGCTTTTTTATGTAATCGAAATACGTACAATAACAATAAATTAAAAGTTCAATACACACAATAACATTTTTGAATGGTGGATACACACATTAACATTTGGGGTATAGTTTAATACATTTTGGAGAAGTACGTAAACCTAAAATAAACACAAAATACCTAGTATACAACTTGTTCAATGAAGAAGCACAAATTGATTATCATAAAATCAGTTATAAACCCAAATTAGAAAGTAGTGTTCATCAAAAGTAATTAGAATTGTAGATATGATTATCAAGTTGATCTTCATGTATCGATTTCAGTATATATATACTTATGAACGACAATATACCATCATAGGAAAAAACCCATTTTTTGCTTAAAGAAAGAAGTAATACATATCATACCCAAGCACAATCAAGAACCACAAATATGGATTCTAAATTAAGGTGGCGTTTGGTTCGTTGGAATGTTGAGAATTGAGATTAGAATCCTTAGGAATTAAAATCCTAAAGGATTTGGAATGTGAATTCCAATTTCTTACCTAATGTGTTTGGTAAGTTGTCCATAGAATTAGAATGAGATGAGCTGTGATAATCAATGCCCATCACCATCATCGCAAAACCATCGTCTCCAGTCGCCCCCTTCAAATCAAAGTCTACGGTCGCCACCATCTCCGGTCGCCACCGTCACGCCACCATCTCCGGTCGCCACCCCACCAAAATCAAAGTACCTGGTCGCCACCCCACCAAGAACCGATTAGGGTTTTCCACGAAGACCCGATTAGGGTTTTTCATTTGCGGGGCTTAGTTTTTCAACCGAAAACGGCGGTCGATGGTTAAGATAATGAAGACGTGTAGGGTTTTCAACCGGGAAAGTATCAAAAACAATGGTGGGGTTCTTCGACCAAGAATGGCGGCGACTGCGAGAATGGTGTCGATTGCGAGAATGGCGGCAACGGTGAGGTTGGATGGTGAGGTTGTGAGAATGCCGGTGGCGAGGGTGAGGCTGAGTGGTGAGCAGATGAAGGAAAGAAGGTGAGGAAGGAATCTGAATTTCATCCAATTTGGGAAGGAATTTGAAATCCATCATCTGATGGAAAGTTTTCCTTAGTTTAAAATCTTTTTCCTTCCTTGTTTTTGAACCAAACAAAGGATTTTGTGGGAATTAGATTCCAATTCCTAAGAATTCCCAAGAATTTCTTCAATCAAAACAGGCAAGTATCCAACACTAAATTTAACAAATGCTAACACAAATTTAGCTATGTATTAGAGATCCCATCAATATCCATCTAATTTTTAACTGCAATATAATCACATTATGGCAAAAGTTCAAACGAGAACCGTTTTTCGTACGAGAACTGCGAGAACCAATCTTAGCAATCCAATTCCCCCTCCTTCAATTGGATTGCCCACTCATGATTTCTTTACATGCATCCTGCCACACTCAATCTCCCCACGCTCTTCATTCATGAATTCCATTATTCAAAATGAACGGTCAAGATTGGTTCTCGCAGTTCTTGTACGAAAAACAGTTCTCGTTTGAACCCTCCCCATCACATTATTATGTAATGTATAATCAATAAAATATTATAAAAGATAATATAATAATTAAAAATATATATACTTAAGTAATTTCAACCCAACTCATTATTCCATTCATTATTTTACCTCTAGTGCACATTGTGGTTTACAAATGATAAATATATGACAACCACCACAAAGATGAATATTTGAAATATAAAACTTTGAAGGAAACTTTGGAAATATATAAGTCTTGCAAAAACCTTGTTTTGAAATATATTCAAAATTAAAGAACCAACTAATGTTGGTAAAAATCAATTTAGTACTTGCATGTGTAATTGTTTTAGTCTCAAATAACTATACTTTGAGATAGCATTATCTTGGCCTCCTCAAATGCAAATAGCACAACATATAAATTGAGTTCTTCATTCAAAGTGTATTAGACTCTTTTTCTTTCACTTTTTTCCTTTTCGCAAATTCTGAAGCCAGGTGTTTTAAATATGAAATTTAAAGGTTGGAATATGTCTTGCTTTAACTTTTAAAGGTTGAAATATGTCTTGTTCTAACTTTTAACACTAAAACATAACTTATTATATGCAATAGAAACATTTAAAAGTGAAACATTAATAACTAATTAACTATAGAACATGAACACAAGAAACGTTAAACCTTAACAACCATCGATTAGAAAGTTGACACAAATAAGCAATAGGCCGTCGATTAAAACATAGTACATTATACGATTACGAACATAGTACAATCAGTAACTTGTCTTAATTAAAATACTACCACATCACCGCTTATTAGGAGACCGTTGATTTGAGCCTTAACAGCCCACAAAATGACCCCAATCGACTTGAAAAACCATAGAAATTACCATTGAGATTTGAAGAAGTTTAAAAGGAGGTAGCCAATTAACATCACAGATGGCAACAAACCGGTATGACCGTAATCAAAGAAGATTATCCATAACAAAAACACATAGGTAATATATGAACTTAGAAATTATCGATCTCTTTTATAAATTGCTAAAACATATAGATGAGAAACTTATCATTCTCTTTTCTAAAAACATATAATGAGAAGTTAGGGTTTAAAATTAGGAAACATTGAACATAGATCAAAGCAACCTTTGATGGTGTTTGAACATGAAGTAGAACAAGATATCTAAATCGATCCTCGATCGTCGCCTGTAACATAGGTAGAAGAAACCATAATTTGGTTGAGCAGAACTTCTTAGGATCAGCCATTTGATCAAAGAATGAAGAAAGGGATGACCGCAAAATGGAGGACCGAAAGCCGCTTAGAAAACATAAAGCGATGACACTGAGAGAGAGATGAGCGGGAAAGAATTTTTGAGGGCATAGAAAAAGACCATGTGTCCTTAAATTACTTATTTATTAAGTATATAAGATTTATTATTAACTTTTTTTATTTCTTGTTATAATTCTTTGAAAATGAGGGAATATTGAGGGGAAGAAAAATAACTAGATAACTATTTGTCTATTTCCTAGGTTGAAAGATAATAAACAATATGGATTTGAGGTGATATGATGTTAATGTATCAACAAAAATGCGAGGGATATAGGCATGTGGGCCTGTGGGGTAGTGCGATAATCGTGTTGTGTTTTGGTTGTTGTGTTACAGGTTCATGGGTTGGGTGCCATAAACACATGACTCGGACCCAATCTATTTATTTATTTGTGTTAGAATTCAAAATACCATCTTGTATATGTAGACATGCATAACCTATTTAATTATACGTTTTAGCAAGTCATTTACAGGTTGAAGGGACCAAAGGTCAACATGTTAAAAAATTACCCTAATACACTATGTAAAAAAGAAAAAAAATGATGAATTTAAAGAAAATTAGGAATTTCTACTTCTTCAATCTCTCTTTCTCTCTTGATTAAAGTTTTAAACTGAACACTGCGTCAGGGGGAAAAAGAAAACCTCGTCATAAGCTGCCTATTATTTTCCCAAAGCCCCTCTCAATCGCTTTGAATTGCGAAGAATCTCTGGACGACCGCAGCATACATGGTTTGGGGCCTCTTTCCCATCGATCCCCTTCCAGGTTAATTTTGCAAACTTCTGGTTTTCCCTTCATATTGCCTTCTCTGCAGCTTATTTCATTCCATCGAATAACTTAAGTGCATTTCGTAGAATACAAAATGATGAAAAAACCCTAGTAAACTGTGGGTTACTTTTATATTTTACTAGATGATTTTGCCGTTTAATCTTCGTATTTCTTTTCTTGATGATTGATGTTGCAGAAACGATACGACTAATTGTGTCGTTGGTTTATGGCATATTAATCGATTACACTTGAGAACCAATTGTAAACAAGGGCTTGTGAAGTTAACTTTATTAGAAAAAATGGGGCTCCTAAAGCTATAAGTTTTGGCAAGTTTGCTAGCAGCACTGTTTTGGTTTTTAGGACAAAGAAGATCATCAAATGACAGTATGTATGGATTAGACATTGGAAATGTTAAAATTTGAATTGTTGGGAAAAGAGTAAAAACTAAAAAAAAACCAAGATTCATAGAATTAAGGAGGAAGCAGTATTGAATCATACGCCTAGAATCTTGGTAATGATTTACCATGCTTTCAAACTTTAATAATTTATTAAATACCAAGTAAATGAAATTTGTTGATATCCATGCAAACATATCTTAAAAACTTTGGCTCTAGTAAACATGACTGTGGTAAAGTTACAAAGCAGATTATCCTGTTATACATGACATGATTTTAAAATTTATTTTATAAAACATGTGGCATGGTTTGTACTAAGGTTACATTCATTTGCAGGGGAAGAAAGTTATTACTTCTTTAGCAAAGGGACGTATAAAGTGGGACGAAAAGGTAATCTGAATTGTTTGTTCATTTTCTTTCTTATAGCTGAATTGCTGTCATTTTGTGTTATATTAATTAAATTCTGGCTAATGCAGCATAGTGAACATTAGGTTTAATGTTGCTGTTATCTGTCCTGCAAAAGGGAAAGTATGATATGCGAGGTTTTTTGAAATTTAAATGATTAAATCACATGCATAACATCTTGGTTGGTGGGCCATCTTTGATACTGCTAGGCCATATTTAAAATCAGTCTCATTTCTACAGTTCTGATGTAATTTCTATAATCATACCAATTGGGTTTCAAAATGAAAACCGTGAACAATATATTCATAGTCTATGTATGACTACTTATTGGCTTGCTTGATAAATTACAACGAGGTTGCTAATCTTGAATTTGTTGTTGTATAGGATGTGATATAATTGTTAATAAAGATAAAGGGGTTTCGCGGGTGCATGCGGATATAGTCATTGATGAAATGATTTGTATGGACAATAAGAAGAAATCATCTGACATTAGGATAAGAGATTGCTCAAAGTACGGAACGTTTATTAAGAAGCCAATTGGCTCAAAAGAAAAGGTTCATGAATTTCCAAATAAGGAGACAGCATTAGATGATGCTGACCTTGTTTCATTTGGAACTGGTAATGCTACTTACAGGTATACAAACTATATTTTATTAAGATATTTATTGTCCATTATTTATTTGTTTTTCTCCTTGGTTATGTTTATAAAAGATGGCTAAAATAGCTTGTTGTGCATGATAACTGCAGGTTTAATTATGTTCCTCTTGTGTTCTTTATTTGTGGGTTGGATTCTGGCCGATCAAAAGAACTTAAAGAGAAGATATCATCAATCGGTAGGGTTGATTTTTATTTATTTTTCTTATTATGTATTTGTAGGAATAATTTTGGCGATAATGCAGGTGCTTCTATGACTAATAAATGGAGCCCAAAGTGCACCCATGTTGTTCTTGATGATAATGTATCACTGAATGCTGGTGTAGTTGATGCTATAATGTCTAAAAAACATATTGTCAGCTATGAATGGATTGAGGTAACTTACTATTTTTCCCACTAATTATTTGTATGCAGTTATATTGCATTCATATGCATATCGACCTTTTGTCACTTATTTGGTTGTGAATTTTCAGCACGTTGTAAAATGATTTAAGAACTTCATGGTACTTAATTACCTGTATTTCAACTTTTTCCTTGGTATTCAGTTACTTTCAGATAAACGAATTGGCACTGAAATCCCAAATTGTAATTTGTAAGTATTGGTTTATGTTAATCTCAATCTACTTGTTTGAACTGGAGGTGGCATTTCAACCCATTTACTTATGAACGGGTCAATTTGGGTTGTATTTTATCTCAAAATGGTCAAATGTGTGAAATCAAATATTAGCTAAGAGGGGAACAAATCAATCATGTTGAAAGTCACCCAAAACTGAGTTGTTGCATACAACAACCTAGATTGTTTTATTCAAAGATTTAGATTATTATTGTGAAAATATAGTTCTATTAATCATAATTAACACAACAATGAGTTATAGAAGACATTTATAAATGAAATTGAAGTGTTTATGGGTTAACACAACCTGATTCAACCGTTTCAACTTGAGGCCATTTTGACCCGTTACCCAACCTGTTCATCTTGCCACCTTAACTTTGATTATTTATATAATTCCTTTTGCCATCTGTGATTTTAAAATTTTATATCCCTACAGGCGTGCTCCTACCTTGAAGTTGCAAGGAATCTCTGTTAGAGTTTCTGAGCCTGAATCTCGGGAAAATTGCTTAACTGGATACACTTTTGTGCTGGAGTCATCAGACAAGGTTAACTTTTATAGTATATTCTCTTTCTGTAAGCTGAAAACCATGTTTTAGCCAATTTCATCTTCTTTGTTATCATGCCTTTTTTATTTTACTGAATTAGTGATTTCATGGCTATCTGAGACTTTTACGTTTTAAGGTCCTCTGTTTCTTGCTTTTTTTTAAATATTTTTCCCTCTTTCGATTGTTTTCATGGTGAGATCAGTGCTTGTAGCAAGAGCGGCAGGTTGAGCGTGTTAGGTAACGGGTCAAAACAGGTTCGGGTTTAAACGGGTCATTATTATTACGGTGTTGAACCACCGACACCATTTTGTCAATTACTTTTTTTTTTCAAAAATTGATTGCGCTAGGATTATGATTACAAAAACAAAATCTATTATGATAATTTAAATTTGCAAATAAGTCAAATTAGAAGGTTGTATGTATTAAAATAGAGTTTGGGCTACCTTCAACCTGTTTGACACTTTGACCTATATGAGATAGAAAATAACCCAAATCAACCTACTCATATGTAAATGGGTCAAAGTCAGCCATCTTATCTTTAGGCTTGCTCCTCTTTTAGAGAAGTGTGATTTAATGATCACTTTGAATTACTTAGCAGTTATTTGAATTATGGTCTTTTTCAACTGGTATGGAAACATTGTAAAGTCAATCTTGAATAATTAACACAAGAGTGCTAAAATATATCAATATACCTGTGTCCTTAAAACCTTGGTAATATGTTAGGATAATAGAGGAATGATTAATTCATGAAATGCCAAATAAAAGCAGAAAAATGCAAAACAAAGAATATAGACAATGTGACAAAGCACAAAAATGCTTCTTGTAAGCTCTTACACTTACGTCACTTAGTAGGTGATTAAGGCAGAGTTTCTGTTCTAAATTGGCCTGGTTATTTTTTCTACGTATTTAAATTATATCTTAGCTTTTCAACACATATGAGGATGGTTTTATTTTTATATATTTGATTTCTGTTTTTATATTTATTATTTCATGTCTCACATGTGTATTATATTTTATAGTATAAAGTTAAAGCAAAGTTGCAGCCATTACTTGAAGCCTTCGGTGCAAAAGTTGTTCCTATTGGTGAATTTATTCCACATAGCCAGGTTTATCTCTTTATTTTTAGTTCCATTCCATCTTAGGTTACATATAAATATGCGTTTCTTAAAGGAGGTTATTTTAGGGTTTGGAGGATGATGAAAATAACCGTTTTGTGCATGTATTCTCTGTTGGAGAGGGAGATACTTCTGATTTCTCCCATAATCTTACTTCTGTACCTAAAGTGAGTGAAATTAATCTAATTTGTGCTACTTTATCTGGGCGCCTGGATCCTGTTGTTTTTGTATCACCACCTGGTAATGTTTCTTATTTGTGTACTTTAAAGTAAAACTTTAATGATTCATTCTCTTCTCACAAATATTTTAAGAAATAAAATGAAGAAATAAATGAATGGTTTTTGCATTTTTCTCACTTAATATATTTTCCGTTTGCAGTACTTGTCTCATCTTCATGCTCTACAGACGAGACGGTAGTAGCGGATTCTGAACCAGAAGTAGAAATCAAATCTCCTGTCATCCGCAAAACAGAATCTGTTGAAATCGAAAAAGAAATAATATCCGTTCATAGTGTTGAATCTGTTCAACGTGACAATGAAATGGAAACGACTCCTTGTTCAATTGAGTCAACAAAATTTACTGATCGTGAGAATCCAATCAAAGATGATAACAATGTGAAGTCAAAAGATGGTCAACTTACAAGCTCGCATAAGAGAAATGATGGAAGTTTGACCCGAGATCATAACATCGAAAACGATGCTGAAATAGGGACTTCGGATGTAATTTTCAGCCAAGATTTGATTATCCGAGATACCAACTTATTTTCTACAAATAATAGTCAAGTTTTGAACTTTAAACGATTCAAAAAGGTAAGTTGGCTTTGCTACACTTTGTTGATTATGACTGCGAAAACAAGACTATTGCAATAATAATATAAATCTTGTTATAAAAACAATGTAAGAGGTTTTATGCATTAAGAAAACTTCTTACAACATTCAACCTGTTTAGCAACATTTTTTATTTTACCTGTGTAGGATAGAGCACAACCCAGATTGACTCATACATAATTAAAGATGATAATTGGGTGAAAAGATTCTTGTAGCCATAAAACATACCAAAAACATAATGCTGCAACTTTTGTTGGACATCTTAAAATGAAAATGTTATAGTTTTCACATTTTACATTATTTGCGGCTCATATGAACCCCTTGGATTCTATATTTTTAGAAAAAAAAATCTTCGATACTTTGGACTTGTTTATTTTAACAATTGAAAACTTGCAGATGGCAACCGAGTCAGGCAATGGTTTCTACAATCTTGTACCTTTTTCAAAGCATCCATACAAGTAAGATGGTGAAGCATCTTTGATCCTGCTTTCTTTGTTTCGTCTAATAAAAAGAAAATCAAATGGTTTTTGTATTAATGCTTAAATATGTGGCAGAGGGTCTGAATATGATAATGAGGAAATAGCAGAGTCTTTGAAGGAAGAAAAGAAGCGTAAACAGAGAGAGGCTATCGCAGAGGATCTGTTTAACAAAACAAAGGTACATTATTCTATAACTTCATAAATAAATAATTTTAGTATATATGATTACAAAACTGCATTATGAAAGTAATAATCTATTTGCTTTTCTAATAAAATGATTTAGGAGGCCGTAAACTTTTGAATGCATGTCAAGTTACTTTAAGGCCGTTTGACCATTTCCATTTTTGGCTATGTTTTAAGCATATGACTACACATTTATGTAGTAGATGGATTGATGTTAATTGCTTTTGTGATTTCTGAATAATGGTTTAGGCGAAGCAACGTGGAGCAGCTGGTTTCCTCCATGGACTTTTTAATCAAAGATGAAGTAGGTATATCTTCTTTAACCTTTTGCTACATATTGATGTTGTATGACAAAATTATTTTTCTAGAATTTTAGTATTTTAGTGCAGTACCTTAACTATGGGCATATCTTGCTTTGTAAGTCTGGTGAATTAGCATCTTGAATCATTGCTAAACAACCAGTATACTTTGCTAGAGTTGCAAAGAGAATCCTAAGTTGACAAAATTCTGCTAAAACCACAATTGGATCCTTTTGTTATTTCCTGTTTTTTTCAGCATAATGATATATTCTTCTCTTTTTTTCTATGGAAAATGATTTGCAGGTCTAAAATATATGCCTAAATTAAAGAGACGATGACATAGCACAAAATTAAAGGTAAAGATTATAAAAAAGAAAAGTACGTGAGACACATGTTAATCATTGAATGGATTAGATATATCATTAGGTTGATTTATGTATATATGTTGGTTGTTTAGAAATGTTCATTGATGAATCAAGCCATCCATACGATGTTCTGCGTTTTTTTAATGAACGTGAATGTATTGAGTCTACCGTTAGACAAACTCGAACCATAATTCTAAATTTATGAACCTTGTGAAACCAATTCAAAAGAAACTAAACCGATTAAACCTTGGTCTATAAGTTGCAAAACCGCCTGCAACTCGACACTCCTTGAATTCTTCCCATGGTTAGTCTAGGATTTGGGATTATGTACGTTTGTAGATTTAGATTGTCCTTTATTAGTGTTCTAGGTTGCAGTTGGCAGTTTGGGGGTTCGTGATTTGTTTATGTTAGCGTCTAGTTTGGTTTTAAGATTCTGTCCGCTGGTTAGTTTTAAATTATGAATTTGTTCGATTGAGACTCAACTCTAGTTGGTCATACACTTTTTTTTGAACGGATGAAGCCAAGTTGAGCTCGTCAGGGCTCGCCACAGCTTTAGTAAGAACCTTAGGTTTAGCTCGGAACCTATTCCGACTTGATGATGCTTCGTTTTCATGCTTGACTTCGGCTTGATATCAAGACTTAAGAGGCATTTGACATAACATACATAAAAAGTCCAACATATAATTTTATACAAATTTCAAACTTTTTGTATGAAAATGAATGTATTGAAGACTTTTACTACCCGTGCCTAAAAACTAGAAATTACATTATTTTCCTGCTTCGCCTAAGTTGTAATTTAACAGGTTAATTTCCACGGTTTCTATGGACACATTATTAAACAAATATCAAAATTAGGGATGTAAACAAGTCGAACTGTTCACTAGCTCCTTAAGCCCGATCATTAAAAGCTTAAAACAAGTCGAACCTTAATGATCTCGAGCCCAACTAAAGTTCATTGCCAAACAAGCCTGAACTATGATATCCTTGCATTTGTATACTTTACCAATATACCCTCCATTTACTAAAACTCTAGCTTTTGTCTTTCCAGACTTCCTCCGTCGTGACCTCCGTGAAAACGCAGCCACCATCAACAGCTCACCCACCATCGCACCTGCACCTCCCTCAACCGTCGTCTCCTCCACCGTCTTCAACCTCCTCAACCGTCTGCAACCTCCACCACGCCTCTTCTATCATCCCCTCCTCCACCGTTGCCTCCTCCAACGTGTTTCTGGCCGTTTCAAAGTTTAAATGCTGCCCACCTTGTTTCCTCCATGCTCCACCGTCTGCCACCTCCACCCGCGACAGTACCATCTTCTATCCCAAGTGTCGTGTTCAAAGTTTAATATGGCAGGTGGTGTAATTGTTTTTCAAAAAAAAAAAAAAAATGGCAAGTGGTGTAATTCAATAAACAAGATTTTAGGTGGTGTAATCAATTTTGTATAGATAATCAATTATTAATATTTATAATAATTTATTATAAATTATTTATCAAATAACAAGGTTGAACATTGTTGTTTTTGCAGTTACGTATATGAAATAGGAGAATGCTAACTTAAAAGAATAAAAAAGACAATTTTAATTTTTAAAAATGGTAATCATAACTTATGTTATCATAATTATCTTTCTATAATTTGTGTAGTTACCTTTTCATTAATTTTTAATATTTCATACATAAAACAAGATTACCATTTTAAAAACTAAAAATAATATTTATTTTATTCTTATACACAACTCTTAAGGGCTGTGGTTAGCATTTTCCTATGAAATATGAATGAAATAAAATGGAAATATTAGACTAAACTACACACCGGCAGTGAACCCATCGTATAGTAGTATAGTATTTGTAAGACCGAATATCGAACCTTAAAAAAGTAAAATGAAATACTAAGTTTTGGTTATTAATTAATCTATGATCAAATAATTATATTACTAAAAATTTAACAATCAAAACAAATGATAGAAAAGGAAACGATATTTTTTAAGAACTTTTCACTTTAAAAATCAAGTGCTATTAGACTCGACAACGAATAGAGTTAAATGAGAATGATTTCATAAATTGATGGGTAAAAAGTTAAACCATTTAAACACTCCCAACATAAAACGAAATCAAACAAGGTCTCCTTAAAATGATACTATAAGATATAATGAATGACTAGAATATATTACTTTGTAAAAGTATTTATGCAAGGATTGAGTGATGTTTTAAAAAATGTCTTATAACATAGTTCTTTGTAAATTAACAATTAATTCTTGAAAACTAACACTCAAAATTCTCCGGAGTAACCATTTCTACAAAAATCAACTTAAAGAAGCATTCTGACACTTGACTAACATGAAATGGACATTCAAAAGTCAATCTCATTAACAAATTGCATAAATAATGGTGAAATCTAAACCCAAATGTAAATACTAACAAATTGGGTATCACAACTAGGAGTAATTGCTATGAAACTAAAAACCAATCAACAGAATACGTCTATTACATCACTTAGTCAAGTAAATTTGATGAAAAACATCAATTCAAGCAACTTGAAGAAGAAAACCTAACTTAAAGCTTGCAACAATGGTGAAATGGATAAATCCCAACAATAATATCAAGTCCAAGTCATAAACCTACTTGAGTCTCATAAAATAGCACTAAAATGGACTAATCCATACTAAACATGAAGAAATCTTAACAAACAAAACTAAAATTTAAGAGAAACATGAAGGAAAGTGTAAACCTAGACGAAACCCAATGGAGAAGATGAAGATGAAGCTCCAAGGCAAGATCCAAACTCCAAATCTTTTTCCCTTTAGACGAATCCAATGAAAATTTGACATAAGCTTTGACATGTCTGAAGAAAATTGCTTCCCCTTAATGAGTTTTGCTGGAAATCGAGTTGTGTGTAGAAAAGGGGGAAAATGCTAATAAGTCAATTTAGCATTAGGTGCGGATACATCCGTATGGGAATCTTGTACGGGCAGTACAAAATGGATCTGGAACTCTAATTCCTCAATTCTTGTCAAATTTTGGTAAGTTCACTACTTTTTTCCTTGGACAAACATTTAAGACTTGAGAATCAAATAACATTGAATTGAGTATCAATTATGACCAAATTGCTAAGAAAACCACATGAGATGATATAATATCGCCCCGAAATATGTATATAATTGGGCGGTATTAGACACAAACAATTATCGGAGGGCAATCAAGTCATTTAACATAAAAACATTCTGAATCCTTTGAATGGTTTAGAACTTTACAAATACAAATCTTGACAGGTTTTCCTAGGGTTGTAAACGAACCGAACGTTTATAAACCATTCCTGAAATTGTTCACCAGGAAGTCTATTTATATTCGTTTGTCTAATTAACAAACGAACATGAATAAGATTTTCCATTCATTTAATTAAATGAACGAACACAAATAGAGCTCTCGTTCTTTCATATATGTTCGTTAACGTTCGGTTATTCGTCCGTTTATGTTCATTTACATGTGTGTATATGTTTATATATAGTGTTTATTTGTGTTTAGTAATGTTGAATTTGCATTATAGTGTGTGTTCCTTTTTTTCATTCGTTTATCATTTAAACGAACAAACAAAAATATACACAAACTAACCAATCTTTTAAATAGTTAAACACAAAAGCTTGTTCGTTTATTGTTCGTGTTCTTTTATTTGTTCGGCTAAGTTAAACAAACGAACACAAACACAGAATTCCGTTCGTGTTCATTTATTTGTATGACGAAATTTTAAACTAACGAACATAAACAAGCTCCATTTGTGCTTGTTCAGTTCGTTTACAAACCTAGGTTTTGCAAACCAAACACAATATAAAATTCACAATCTTGGCAAATCCAAACCCTATGAAATGTAAATCTCATGATAGAAAGTGTATGATGTACATAACTCGAAACCCTATCTATGATACTTGTAGTTGCAAAACTTGAAATCCTAATTGTATCCAAAATAAACCGCAACACAAGATATGCAAAAAATATATATTGTTGCACAAGATTAGATTGCAAACATAGTTGTCATCCAAAATTAATCCCCACATCGTGAGCATGAACCTCACGGCGTGAGGCCTTCGACAAAAGCAAAACCTCCATGATGCAATCATGAGCCCCATGACTTGCAATTCATGACTTCAACCAACTTGCAATTCGTGTCTCGATCTTCTCTCACAATGCGCTTTGCTCCACACAGAGCTCCCATTTTTAATTAGATTCTAATTCTATGAATGCATCATTCTAAATCAAGTCACACCTAACAATTCTCTTCCTTAACTTGAATTTTCTTCAACCATCAATAAGATTACCAAAAAACCGTCTCCTTTCTACCAAACTCCTCGAAGGGACTACCTTCTTGTACAATCCATGAAGTCTGAACCCTCATCACATGCTTTAACCGGAGACCAACTCCATTTGTGATACCATGATTTATTTCGGTCAATTTTTTGCTCCAAGGATGGTACAACCAACGTTCCATTCACAGAAATGCCTTCCAGAACGTAACCACGTTGCAGACTGCCTCATTCTTTTACCAGAATATTCATATCAATTCTTGGCCAAATTTCGAAGTGAAATCAGGTTATTATGAAGATCATGAACAAACAATTAAACCATCTGACCATTTCATCATGCATCTTTATCTGCACCATACCACTACCCTTGATACACTGAATCCCATTGTCTCCCAACTTCACCTTACCGTTTCATTCGTTAAAATAGATAAACAAATCACATGAAAACGTCATGTGATGAGATGCACTTCTATCCAAGATTCAGATATCTGCAGTCATCATCTATGTCTCCATCTCCTCGAACCAAACTAGCATTCCCCTTCCAGGATAATCTCTCTTGATGTGACCTTTCTATTTGTAGTGATAACACTTAATATTAGCTGTGCATTTTGATTTGGAACGTGAACCACTAACTCCACCCTCTCTGTCATGTATCCTTCCCTTGCCTACATACAAAGTTGAACCGGACTCCCACTCATTACCAGAAACCCTACGCTTGAGTTCCTTTGACAAGAAGGCATCCTTCACTTCACTAATAGAAATTGTTTTTCTGCCATACAACATGGTATTAACAAAATTCTCATATGAGTTCGGCAGTGAACACACCAGAATCAGTGCAAGATCCTCCTCATCCATTTTAACATCAACCTGCATTAAATCAAGGATAATATGATTAAAAGGGAATACAACTGTTGCTTCTGATAAAGCCTATTCGTGAGGGTATTCTTCTGATACTTCTTAGACAGCTTCTCCCACATACCAACAACCATTGTTTGATCCTCCACCTCCCGTAACACCTCATTAGTTAAACACAACAAAATCGCAGAATATGATTTTGCAAGAACATCTCTTTACATCCTCCCTCATGTCCTTGGAGGGTGTAATGCCCTGTTTTTTTTTGGATATGTGCAACTTGAAAACAAATAAAAGTAAATACAGAAACTTTATAAGAAATCATCTGGCTCAAAATCTCAACTCAATTGCTTAAATTTCAATTTAGAAAAAAAGGGTACAGCCGGCTACTTAATAATAAAACAATTCTTTATAAGGTGCACAAAATCCATAATCATGTCCACTGGAAGCCTTGTTGCATATCTGAAAAAGAATATCAACAAAACGAATGAGCTAAAAAACCTAGTGAGCAACCCAATAAAGCACTTGAAAGATTATAATTAACAAGCAACTGACAAATGATGCGAATGTTACTTTAGTATCACAGTCATCTCAAAAATAAGATACCACCATATTGTTACTATGTCACTTAGGCCAATAGGTTGCCACTCAGGCTATAATATTACTACTCAGATTAATAAGTTGCCACTCAGGTCATCATCACAACATATAAAACATCTCACGTAATCACATACGTTGCTTAGTTGTCCAAAAGTGCAAGTGTTGTGAAATCAAGTTGAGTGATGGTGGGGCGTGGACTTGCAGGGCATTTGCAACTTAGAGAATCCTCTCAACTTTACTCAATTATGGTGATTGAAGGACACAAAAACTTTATGGGAGGACATAGTTTGTTCTTTTCTTTACTTTAATTGGATGAACATAAATAACTTGGTCTTTTCAAATGAAGATAACGGTTAGAGAACTGCTTTTTTTTCTCCTTTCAACTTGGTTGCTTTGAATGGTTCAAGCTTAGATTAAAGAACTTATGCTTAAACCGGAAAGACCGGCTTGTAAATCCTGGAAGATATAAAAAGAGTCGATTTCAATAAAATCGAAGACTCTGTTGTTTCACTTTTGAATCTTTTGATCTCTCAGGCTTCAAGATTGGTCTTTCCGGTCAAAGTCTGTGTTATGTTCTTTTGTTGTTCGCCTCCACTTCTTTGGAGTAGTTTTGTGTTTTTGGTCAATTCTTGCTAGCTGCTGATTCTGTTTTTAGGTCATAATCAGTTGTATAGTTCTCTGTTTCAAGGAGGCTTTCCATGTTTGCGCCTTGCAGATCTGTAAGGTCTGCCTTTAGTTGTAATTCATTTTGGTGGTAATGGTATCTATCTTGAGTTTCAAAAAAAAAAATTTTTTTATATGTTGAATATTTAAGTATTTATATATATAATTTTAATAAAAACTTCAAAATAACACCCAAGCATAAACAAACCGAACTTAAACGAGCCGATCAACATGAGCTTTATATCTTAAACGAGCCAGGCTCAAGCTCCACACAAAGAGCTGCGTTCAAGCTCGAGTTTAAAAAAGCTTAAACAATCACGGCTCGATAAGGAAGTGATTATTATACATTTCAGGCTCGGACTTAATTCGGTTTTACTCGTTTACATTCCTAATTCCAAAACAAACTAGACCGTATAAAATTCTTTTTTTATATATAAATATGACGGTAGTTAAGCCTTACCTGGTTAAACTTGATGGTTCACACATCATCTTGACATGCAAAGCATGCTGTGCATTAAATAGGAAATGATATTCCTAACATTGAAAACCATTATAATTTTAGATACATTATTAAAAAAAATCATACGACGACGTATAAATATCTAAAATGGCTTTATATTATAAAATAAAAAGAATTTTGATAACCACGTACCTAGGACTTATGGATAAGAATAATTATAAAAAGCATGGAAAGCTACTTACAAAATTATCATTTTGAAAAGTGATATTACCTTCCAAATAAAAAAAGGCTGTGAACAATCTTCTTCTTCTAATATAAATAAAAGACTAACTTTAATAAATCTATTAAATAATCCTAGTCATTATAAAACTTTTAATTATCAAATCTTAACCATCCATTTTGATCAAAATTAAAAATCCAAATTTGACTTTTATTGGTCAAAATTGGATTCAATTTTAATTTTAATTTTAATCAAAATTCATAATTTCATATATGCCATCTTAAGTCTCAAAATATCGTATTTTACTCACCTTAATTTACAAATATCATATTTATCCTTCATAATATTTCAAAATATTATAGTTAACCATATTCTTAGTTTTATCATTTTCTAAAATATTTATAACTGTTTTAATTTTTTTAAGCATAACCTATGAATGCTTAACCTTACTGCCTCTAATTATAAAAATAATGATCGATGGTTTGTACAATTTACGTCTATTCGTATCATGATACCCCCTTGGGTCAATGTTTCCATCATGGTCTAAGTGTTGACGCTGTTTATCGTCATTATTTTAGATTCTCATTTCATTCGCGTTTTCTAATTATATAATATCTTTTTATTAATATTTAATATTTATTTTTTTAAACTATCAAACGAACATTTAATCTAGTAAATAAATATATTAGTAAAGGTTAAGTTCATTGGATGAAGCGAATGTTATATATATATATATATATATATATATATATATATATATATCAACATATTATTTAATGTAAAACTTATATATAGATTAAAAACACGTATATTGTTAAAGGAAGCATGTATGTATCTCAACGTTCTTCTCCTCCTTATTTTATAGCGAAAATTACAATAACACCATCGTAATTTACTAATGAAGTTCTAGAACCATTCAATCGACTGGTTTTAAACTTAAATAATTACAACTTGTTTAATTATAAAATATGTTACTTAATTACCCTTTTAAATATATTGTGTGCACATAATAGCGTATATATGCAACCATGTGTGGCGGTGTCGTAGAGTTTATTAGTCAAGACTCAAGAAGATTTAATTTATTATATTATTAGATTACTAGATTATTAGATTAGATGGGTGTATAATACACGAGTTGATTTAAAAATAACAAATATTATACATTGATAAAAAGATACTAAATAGTTATATGGTGCGAAAGAAAGGCAAACTTAAAAAGATGAAGAATAAGAATTTAAAAAATAATACGTTTAAACACAAAAGAAATATTTATATACTACACGGTTTAGAAATCAATTAAATGAATACGGGATTCTCAAACTAA
The DNA here is from genome assembly GCA_038502395.1 of Dittrichia graveolens. Lineage (NCBI taxonomy): Eukaryota > Viridiplantae > Streptophyta > Magnoliopsida > Asterales > Asteraceae > Dittrichia > Dittrichia graveolens. The sequence continues at coordinate 77,173,608 of JARJIL010000001.1, read as the reverse complement.
AAACTAACTAAAAGACCAAATTGTTATAATACTTTCGTAGCTTAAATGTTTGTTAAATTTAGTGAGCAAACCTTTAATTTAATATGCCGATAGACGTAAAAAAATAAAGGATAATTATTTACTCTATTTATTATAATTAATCAATGATTTTACTAGATGTTTTTATTAAAATATTTAAGTGTTAATAAACTAAATCACCTAAAATTACATTTAAAAAAACAAATCATTCGTAAGCCGATCGAGGAAATAAAAAGATCGAATTAAATATTAAATATAAAATATTAAAGATAATATCTCACAACAATATTAACATGTTAATGATATTACTTTTTAAAATTGAAATCCACGCGTCAATATTTGACATTTAATGTGCAACAATTTCACCAAGTCTTTAAGGGTAGCTAACCCACACAACATCCATATTCCTACCACGCTTCATGAGTTGTACAGCAAACTTACACAGTTGTACGGTACAATCACGCAATGCATGACAAAAAATAAGGTTGAATAAGGCTACAAATTATAAGCTTAAAATGTAAACACAGTCCCCAAACCGTGTATAAAAATCTGCAAAGAAAGTGACCGCTCAACCATTTCATATACAAAGTCAAATAACGAAGCTTCCAGCCCTCTCACTTTTACTAAATTACAAAACTCGTCCCTCGGTTATGTATTTCGACATTTTTGTCGTGGGTTAAATGGGTTTCGTTTAAAGCAATTACTTAGAAGCAAACTTGTCAAAAGAAGTCGATCGAAGAAGGGCTAAACTTATTCTCTCTTTTGAGAATATTTAGTTAGTTATCGCTTTTTCATAGTGGGTTTTAAGTAAGTGATTAAAATAAGATTACTAAATACTGGTTTAATTCAGATAATTTTTAAAACTATTGAATAGATACATTTTGTAAATTGTTAAAAGATTAATAAGTAAAAACATAAAGAAGAGAGGCTAAAGAGGTGGATGATGGACAAATGCCTCAATTTATTGGTCAAAAATGTCAAATTGAATCAACCATGCCAATTAATTTATCTAATGAGGACTGAAAATAGAAATTATAAGGTCTAAGTAACCAAACATATATGTGGGTGTATATTAGAAGGACTAGTTGTGTAACCTTTACTTCCATATGACTTTATCTACTATTGTTATTCTTCCAAGTCTTATATAACACAATTTACTTTCATTAAAGAATGAAAGGAGTGTTCTCCTTTGCTTGCTTCTTTAACCAAACACCCAAACCATAAAAACCACTCATCATCCCATCAAAACCATACTCTCATTCATTCCCAATGGCAGATCATCAAAGAATCCACCCTGACCCGATCGAACCGACAACCGACCTCGAATCGCAACAAAAACCAACCGCACCATTGGTCCCTCGAGGCTCATCTCGGTCCGAAAACGGCCAACCAACCGAACCCCACCTGCCTTTTCAACGCACCATTCCAGTCCAATACTCAAAACCACCAAAAAAGAGACACTTCTGTCGCCGATGCCTTTGTTGCACACTATGCACACTATTCACACTTGTGATCCTTATCGGCGTATTAGCAGCAATCGTATACTTCGGGTTTGATCCAAAACTGCCCAAATACTCGGTTGATGGCATGACTGTAACCAAGTTCAATATCAACAACGATAACTCGATTTCGGCGCAATTCAACGTCAACATTACAGCAAGAAATCCAAACACCAAGATTGGAATCTCATACGAAGGTGGATCAAAACTAACCGTGATCTACATGGGTACGGTTCTTTGTGAAGGATCATGGCCCAAATTCTATCAGGGTCATAGAAACACGACTGTTTTAGATATCCCTCTAACGGGTCAAGCCCAGGATGCAACGGGCTTATTGACATCTCTACAGGCACAACAACAGACAGGAATCGTGCCTCTGGTTCTCAGAGCCAAAGTTCCGGTGAGGATTAAGCTTGGGAAGTTGAAGTTGCCGAAATGGAAGCCATTGGTGAGGTGTAGAGTGAATGTGAATACGTTATCCGCGGATAATGTTATCCGGATTAGGGATAGCGATTGCAGTTTCAAGTTTAAGCTCTAATTATTATTGTGTTTATTTATTTGTTATAATTTCTTGATATGATATTGAAGAGAAAGTGGAGGATTATAGGTTGGTTTTTTCCTCCCTTCTCTATACTATGATTTTTATTTTTTCATGATATATATTTATATAAATATTTGAGATAATAAACATCATTTTCTGTTTTTCTGTTTTTTTTTATTATGCAAGTGTTAGGTTTTAGTTTTAAAATCTTAATTAAGGTTTTGAATTAGTCACAAAAAGATAAATTTGGGACTAGTTTAAAAAATGATGTGAAAGTGTCCAAAAGAAATGTCAATTTCATGCTTTCACAAGCTTAATCTAGATTTATATCAGGGCATGTTAAATAAAAGTACAATGATCGATATTTGTATTAGTTATTACTGTATATAATTAACTTGATTTTCTTATAAATAATACAACCATCTGTCATAATTCTCTCATTGTATATAAATAAATTTATTTTGTCTGAATTTAGTTACTTTATATGCGATGAACTTTGCAATATTTACATAATATACAACTTGCATATATAATGTGAGAATTATAAAAATTGATTGTATTAATTTTAAAAAACAAAGTTGTATACAATAATAAATAAAACAAAGTTTACAATGTTTTCATACAATTTGCTCTTTATATTAAGAGAGATGATTTGTACACAACAAGATTTTATCATACATAATAAATGTAACTTTTATACCCCTAGAATCTCATTATCTTTTATTCTAATCAACATATTCAAGGATATGATGGTCAAACAACAACTAATTATTATGTATGACCAAAAAAATCTGTTGTACAGAGATCATCTCCCTTATATTAATATCTAAAATTATCAATTTGCTGCTAATTCAAAAAGTAGCATCAGCAGTAGCGGTCTTAATTTAGTGAGAAGGGATAATAAACTATAGATTTTAGTAGCAGTCTCAATTTTGTAATATTTCCACTTGTCAAATTGTATTAAAATTTTGTTTTTTTAATAATAAAAAGTATTAACACCATTTATTATATTTTAGAGTGAATTACTGATTTGGTCCCTATGGTTTATTAAAAATCACTGATTTAGTCCTTTAAATATAAAAACTACTAAGATAGTCCCTCAAATTAACAAATTGTTACAATTTCAGTCCTTTATACATTTAAAGTAACGGCTTTGGTGTTAAAATTTTCAAAATGACCATTTTACCCTTTTATAACATCACAAACTCAGTCCCTGTGGTTTTCAAATAGTTTCGCATTTAGTCCTTTAACATTTTTAAATAATGTTTACATTTATGTATGTGTATATATATAGTATTTTTTTTATTCTAATACTTATAACTATATTTTATTTTTATTATTCTTATTATTTAATTTTTAAGATTTTAATCTATATTGTTACCGTACAACAGGCCATTAGAATTAGTGTTATAATGCACTATTATATATTACGCATAAATTTTTTTGTTTACCATTTTTCAACTATCAAAATTGTTTTTTATTGATATAAATACCTCTTTAATCTCAAACTTTATTAATACACCTTTTTTTCTCCATCTTATATTACCTTACATGATAGTATATAATTTTCGAATATTAGTTGATAATGAGTTACCTTATTTAATAGTCTGATATATCCAAGACTATCTAATTAAGTTTAAATATGGTATTAATCATCACGTAATTAGGATTAAGTAATAAGAAAGATCTCTCCCCTCTTCCTTTCTTAATTTGGGTAGACTAAGAACACAAAAATGAAAAGTTTATTAATTGTTATTAAAGCCTTGAGATTTAATAAAGATCATTTGAGTTTTTAAAATGTTTAATATTGATGTATTTAAATTTCTTTCGCAACCTAATTTTAATTAAAGTTTTGATTTTTTATACTTAAATAAAAAATTATTTTTCTTAAAACTTGTGTGTTCCGATTTATGAATATAGGTTTGTTTTGACCGTTAAAACCCAACGGGAAATTGTATATCAATATATATACATATATATATATATATAACGGTTAGTATTAGTGATCTAAGTAGAAAACGAGAATCCTTGCATTTCATGTCATAGGAAATCGTTTGAGATAGAAAAATTTATTGTATAAACATTGAGAATATAATATGTGAATGATAATATAAAAGAAAAAAAGGCCAAGTTGTATAAAAAGTTTGAAAATAAAGATATATATATATATATATATATATATATATATATGAATTACAAATAAAAAAAGTAAAAATAATGTTAGCCAATGAAAAAGGGTAAAGAATAAAAAATTAAGAAAGATATATAGCATATTACTACCGTATTATAACATCAATTATGAAAGGTTGATGTGCAATAATAGAGTATGACGAGTCATATTAAAGATAATAAAATAAAATAATGATAGTAAAAATAAAAATAAAATAAAATAATAATAATTATATACATATAGTAAATTATTAAAAAATCTTATAAAATATAATAATAAATAGAGTTAATTACAAAAATGGTCCCTGTGGTTGTCACTGATTTTCAGTTTTAGTCTTTTAACTTTAAAAATTACGAAAATAGTCACTGTGGTTGTCATTTTGTTTCACTTTTGGTCCTTTAGACTAACTCCAGTTAACTTTGACCGTTAGTCAAAGGGTATTTTGGTCTTTTCAATCTTATTCTTGTATCCAAACATCCTCTAACCCCTTTCTATCCCTTTATCAATTAATTATTAATTAATCTTTTATCAAAATTAACTAATAATTAATTAATTACTAATAAAGTTGGTTACTATTTTCATACATATTAATTACTGATTATCTTTAAAAAATTATTTTTAAATTTAATTATATCTTGTAAATATTCACCAGTGTTTTTGGTGTTCTTGATATTTATCTACACTTAGAAGCAGAAATCGATCTTCTCCTTCAAACCTATTCAAAAACCACAAACCCTAACAGCCATTAATTAACACAAATCTGGAACCTAAAAGAACCTAATGAATTATAAACTGAAACAAACAAACAAGAAAGAAAAAAAGATTCAAAACACATACAAGAAAATGGAGATTCAGCTCAAGAAAGAAATCGAAGAACAAGAAATCTAACCTAATCGAAAATAGGTATGTGTTCGGGTACTCTTTGAACAAGAAATTCAGAGATCGAAGATCCACAAATCTCGAATTTTTGAGAGAGAAACTATTTCTATTTAGAGAGAAACAAATCCAAATCAAGTACCAATAAGAAATCCTAATAGAAGAAACAGCTTTGGGGATGATAAACAGATCTAGAACCATTTGAAGTAATCGACACTAAAAAAGCAAATCTGAAACCATTTGAACTTACTGTTAGTCCATCTAAAAAACTCACCGGTCGATGATCAAAGATCTAGAAACTTGAAAAACACAATCGCTGACAAGAACCCTAATCGCATGAGAGAGAAGGTGGTGGTTATGTGGCGGCGGTGATTATTCGACGGCGATTATGCTGAGGTAGCATCGCAGGTGGTGGGGATGGGGTAGCATCGCAGGTGATAGGCTTCGATGGAAGTGGCAGCGATGGTGATGATGATGTTGTGGTCAAGAATGGAGGTTGGACCGGAGCTATAGCGGTGGTGGTCGAGAATGGAGGTTGGACCGGCGATGGAGGTTGGTCCATAGCGGTGGTGGTCGAGAATGGAGGTTGGACCGGAGCTATCACGCGGTGGTGGTGGTGGCCGTATTACAGAGAGAGAGAGAGAGAGAGAGAGAGAGAGAGAGTGGGTGGGGTCTTGCTTATTTGAGAAAAAAAGTTAAAACAATGTTGATGGCAGCAAAGCGCAGTGAGGGTGCGTTGATGGCTGGCGATGTCGGCAGAACTAAGGTAGTGAAGATATGTAGCAAGCACTCATGGAACATAAAGAGCAGCAAATGAATTCTTTCAAGTTCTTAAAAACACAATCCTACAAACATGCAATCCACTTTCAATCAAAAGCTAAAAGAATCCACCCCAAACAAATACTAGTAGATATAGTTATCTTCTTTTAGTAAATCATTTACTTTCTCTAAAGCACATTGTCTTAATTAAGCAGCATATCATGTGGATTCATTAGTGAATAACAGGCTTCAAAGGATGAGCTCTCAGTTCTGACAAATCCAGGCTTGCATCAAGCTCTTCATCTAGTTCCCCAATAATGCTTCTGGAGACAGATATAAGAATAACACTTCACTCAAACAAAACTACAAATCAACAAAATGTTCACTGATTAACAAAGAAACTTACATGTTATCACCCCTTATGATGTAGAGACCCAATACAAGTTGTTGAACTCCTTCCTGCAAGTCAAAATAGCGATCAACTACGATTAAAAAAACATGCAATTTGGTAAGAAGACGGAATTGGTTTATGTTTCCTTGTAAAAATTGAATAAACCTTTGTGGAATAAACTCTTTCATGAGATTCATCCAGAATTATATTTGTTGCTTGATCAAAACCCTTTAGAATTCCCTGAAATGAAAACCATGATAACCGGTTAAGCATTTACACTCGGAAAAACAGAAGTCGTCCAAATCAAGTGTATTGCTTCGTAGTGCTCCGCCATTATAATGATCCCAAGAGGGAAAGAGATAAAAAGGTTACCACTATGTTTCGCCCGTCATTTGTGATAACTGAAATGATTTCTGTCAGAGAAACAGTTAATATTAGATGGAAACATTAATAAAAATCATATTATCTTGTAAAAAACAAAAGAAACCAAGAAAGATATGGAGATGTACTACTTACGATCAACAACAGATTCGAGTCCAGGGCCACCCAACATTTTGGCAATACCAAAAAAGCACTAACTTTACTTGAACTTGCTTGTGATTTAAAGCCTTCAAATGAAGATATCCAGGAGAAATAATTTGCAAGATGTGGGAGAGAAAAAGTAGTTAGTCAATAAGAAGTATAATGAAATATGTTCGAACCATTCAATGCTCGAAAAGCCACAAATTGTTAGCATCATTAATAATAAGTTGTATAATTTAGGCAAAAACCTTGTCATTGTACAATCAGGGACTAATAAAACATTCATCTGCCAACAAACTTTATGTTTTGACTTTATCAATCACCAAACTAGAAGGTTAAAATAACAACATTCCACTTTTTCCAATTGATGGCACTATTTATAAACATGCAGCATCTAAAGTGATTTCTAAAATATGTTTGGGCTATGAACAGAATGGCATATCATAATCTTTTAAGCCACCTGATAACACCATAGCTAGAGATGTAAACAAGCTGAGCTACTCTCGAGCTCGGATCGCTAAAAACTCGAAACAAGCAAAGTATTAATGAGATTGAAGCTCATTTATTAAACTAGTCCGAGCTTGAACCTCAAAAATCATTTAAGATCGTGAGTGTAAACGAGCGATATATAATATAATTTATATTCTATATTTCATCATTTATATTTATACACACACACACACACACCTTAAAAGACATGAGCTCGAGCTTAATAAATCATAAACGAGTCCGGTTTGATAAGTACCAGGCCTAGGCTTGACTTGGCTTCTTTACATCCCTAACCATAACCTTTTCTTCTTATTGAGGAAAGTGTAACATCACATCTTCTATCCAAGCAAGTAATAATTATACTCGTCCACTTACAATCTCTTAAAATTGGGCACTTTAGATGGAAAAAAGACACACAGAATGTATTTAAGGCACTGAAGCCATCCATGACCTCTACTCCTACACTTTCTATGACCAACTTCAATAAAACATTTGTCATTGACTTTGATGCCTCTAGTTCTCAACAACTAGCGATTGGAACCTTAATGTCATAACTCACTTTTGGTGTGCTAAACTATATGACAAACGAAAGTCAGCTATCCGTGTCTCCACAATCCAAGTAAGTTGTACTGTCACTATAGGAATGACAACAGGGTGGGTTTGGGGTGGGTTTTGGCATCCCCGTCCCCAAACCCAATTTCAAAAACCGTCCCCGCCCCCGCCCCGATCTCCATGGGGAATTTTTCGGGGCTAATGCTAAACCCGTCTCCTTACCCCAAAACCAATTTTCACCAACCCTAATTCAGGATTCAGTAACCCTAATTGGAGATGAACGAACTTAATCTGAACTTCAAGGCAATCGAAGATGAACAATGCATAATCAAATGTGATGAGCTCATTCAAGATGAAAATAGAACTAAATAATGATCAGATATATTTTAGCAAGAACACTATTAATAAAACAAAACCCTAAACTGCAAACTTTCAATCAATTTTAAGAAAAACCAAACTGTAAAATTCTAACAACAAATTGAAAAATGAAAACCTAAATCACAAAAAGCTACAAGAACATGGTTCTAAAGACAGAGTAGCTGAAGGTCGTCGTCGCCCGAAACAAATCAAAAACCTAAACCTCTTCACCACTGCAGAGGTTCGAGACAGTGGCTGTTTGCTGAATGACTATAGTTGCCGACCTTCGATTGAGAACAATGGTTGTAGCCGTCGACCTTCGCCAGTGTATAGCAACACAATTTAAGGTAGAGAGATAAAGATATTTGGGTGTAGCACTATATCGAATTGAAATTTGAAAAGGGTGGGGCGGACGATAGGTATAGGCAAACAAAGTCGGGTTCGGTTTTCCCCGTCGAGTTTGGGTTTTTTGCCATCTCTAGTCTGTCAACTGGTCATTTTATTTAAGAAAGCAGTTGAGGTCATTTATATATATAAAAATCTATCAGGTAGCAACGCAGAGGGGTTGAATAGAAGTTTTGGTTCATTCTCACCTAGAGCAGAATACTATAGTTCAAATTACAGTGGCGGATCCAGGAATTGTGGTCATTGGGGCACAAATGACTTAAAGGAAAATAAATCCTGGGATGTTGGGAAGTAAGGTGGGGCCGGGTCGGTTTAAAGTGACATATAGAGTTAAAATCAAAATCAACTATCATACAAATTAACAAAAAAAAGTGATCAATACCTTGCCTTCGTGTAAAGAAATTCGAGGCATAGCCATGTTTTTAATCTGAGTTGGCAATGAAAAAGAGTGTATCTCTATGCAATGCCATGGTACAGGGTACAAGAATGAGTGTCAATTTTTGGTATACTTATCTTGTTGATCAAGTATGTATCTTTGAGTTTGTTTTCTTAATTTTTTTAATGAGACTGTAACCATTTGATTGAAATGCAGTTATTAATTGTTCAAAAAACATAAAATTAAACGTGATATATTAGGCACCGGACTGTCTTCACCAAACCACAAGCCACAATTTCAGATGGACCCTAGTTCAGTAAATCAACCAAAGCCAGCAGCCACAATTTCACAAAACTACACAATGTCAACAAACATTTACTCGTTAACTCTAAAGAGGAAATTCAGAATAGTATACTAACCTGAAACCGAATCAGCTAGCAACTGATAACCGAATCGAGAGGGTTGTGGGAGTGGAAAAGACACGCTATAGAATCGAAATAGCCACGATATACCTTTCTGGATTTCTGCTGCAATTGAAATAGCCACTGTGCAGAATCAAAATAGTCAGTGTTTTCTTGATTAGTTGATTTCTACTGCATAGTCTGCATTTGAGACTCGTAATATATCAGGGAAGAAGGGTTATGCTACAAGCTTATTGAACCATCTTTCTTTATTAGTTTAGGGTATGGGACCATGGGGTACTGGGATTTTAGTTAGTTAAATTTTCATAAGTGGGTTACAAGCTTATCAAGAATTTTGAATAATCTCATATGCCAACTTTCTCCAACTTACAAGCTTATCAAACCATAAACTCAAATTGATAAGCCTGAAGATATTGATTACAAGCTTATCAAAATTTAAAAGATCCCATAAGCCAGAAAATAAGCTAATCCAAACAACCCTTTTTTAAGTCTAGACAAGAGCTAAAGCTAAAATTAATTCAATAATACACTAAAGTAAACAAAACAAGAAGAAAAAAAGTATGTGTGCAAGCCACTGTCAGAACCACAATTCTTAGAACCAAAAGTATGCAATTATTGAGAGCATACGAGTCCTAAACTTGTCATTCAAATTACACCAATAGTGTGTTTGGTACAAGGAATGGAATTACATAGAAATAATTGCAGAGAATGGAATTGAAGAGAAAGGGAATTAGTCCGAGAATAGGAATTGAGTCTTCTGTTTGGTAGCACAGAGATGATTTCAGTAGAGAAATGTAACAAGGAATCATTTCTCTTGTTTGGTAGCACAGATATTTTCAACAGAACATTGTACCAAATTTATCATTTGCATTAGTGTGTTTCCATAACAACAATCAATTTGGCTCAATTAACAATCCAATTTTATTTCAGAAATGATTCAGTTTAAACATTTGTAGATTGATTGTCTTTGCAAATGAAAGCCACAAGTATACTTGCTAATTTTCTTAGTGGTGATGCTCAAATTTCAAATAGTTGACTAGTCCACTGGAGGATCTATATATACTTGCCTATTGTTGTCTTTGATATCATACATAACTTTTGTATCACTGATTCGACCTTCTGTTGCTCTAAAAAAATCATGAAGACAACTATCGCAGGCTGCAGAAATTACAACCATTTACTCCTCGTTAGGAGGAAGAGGACGATGAGAGATAGAGGGATACCTTAGCAAGGTAGGAGAAGGCGATGATGGAGGTCGAGGTCGCCGCTGTGGAAGTCGCCCGTGGAGGTCGAGTTCGCCGCTAGAGGCGAGGCGGGGAGGAGAAGGAGACGATGGGAAGAAGATAAGCAGTCGACGACGAAGGGAAGAGCTTCGGCAGTCAGCGACGACGGGCAGAAGGTCGGCGCTTTGCAATGGCGAAGGAGGCAAGGAACGATAAGGGAAGGAGCAACGATCGATGGGTCTGCAAGTCTCCGTGTTTATTTTTAAGCCCTAGAGAATTCAGATGTATTTTGCGGGGGAGAAAAGAAAATAGAAAATAAAAAATGATTCATTTCTTCTTTTGTAATTCTAATCAAATAAGATATTTTATTTTTATTTTTATTTTTTATCCCTAATTCTCCAATTCTCTAGGTTAAACACACCCCAAGTGTTATTCAGATTTTTGAACTATAATACATTCTTTATCCGCAGAAAGAAGGAAATGGTATATCAGAGTCTATATTCATTGGGGACTTTAATCAAATAAGTAGCATACCCGATTGATTTAGGGGATTTTGAGCAACAACCGTAATTTCTTGGTACATACCTCATTAATTTGGGAGACACAAAATGGCTGCAAGAAAACATTGTTGCCGCTTGATTCTCGTCACGTAATCGGAGGTAAAGCCTAATTGGTGCACTCTTATACAGGAAGACTGCCCAACCAAAGTCACGGGTATTCACCTCTTTGTACCTTGACTTGAAATACCCTTCAGCCCCTCATAGTTAAATTTAAGGCTTTGAGAACCCCCTAACATTTTTCTTTGGTAAAAAAGTTCGATTCCATCAAGATTGAATTGAGATATGTGAGCAAAGCAACTTGAAACTTAAGTGTTATTAGTTGGAGTTAAGTTTAATATTTGTTAGACTGGTTAAAATTATATTTAGCAATGCATCGAGATTTCTTTTAGCATTACAACGAGATTTAGGAGACGTTTGGTTCGCACTTTGCAGAATTTCACAGGATTTGTATTTCAAGTCCTTTAAAATTCTATGTTCGACTAGAAAATAGGAAAGTGAAATTTACATTTCAAATCTCTTGAAGTCTCGCGGTTGTTAGCTTTCCTAAATCCCATGGAGGAGGGTGGGATTTTGAAATCCCTTGTAGGAAGGATTTTTCTTTATTGACACATTCCGGACACAATGTAGACGTCGCTTCCATATTTTGTCACCCCACCCCCAGCTGTGCCTCCACCTCCGGCCGCCTCATCACCGACACCGCCTCTACCTCCGGCCATCTGTAACATCCTCAGAAAGGGCCTAGACGCATGCTGACGTGGTACGTATATTAAATTAGATAAATTGGATAAAAGATATATATGTATTTAAAGATATTAAAGGAAAATAACTAAATTAGTTATTAAATGAGTAAAGATAAAATATTAGTAAAATATAAAAGAATAAAAGAATATTAAATGGTTTAGAACGAGGTTTCAAAAAATATCCCCGTTAGTTAAAACGGATATTCGTGCGTTAAGTTGTAGGTTGAAAAGTGGAACAAAATACCCACTTGTGGATAATATTGATCCACAAGTAGGCTGTTAACCTTACCACGTTCATAACACAGACTTTGATTTTGTGTGTATGTGTGTGTTCTTGTTCAAGGCTATTAAGAGGGAATTCAAAGAAGAAATCAACCAAGGCTTCAATCTGCTGCAAATTCTTGTTGTAATTCAATCTTCAATCTGATCATCTGCAATCTTTCTTGTAAGTGATTCATCAAGATTCTTCATTTTCTAGTTTTTGGGTGAAAATAACCAAATAAAGCTAATAGATGAAATTGTTGCTACCAATTGATTTCTATATTGATATTAGGATCACAGAAGTTAGTTTTGTTAATTAAAGGTTCCATTTTGATTGATTTTGTGAATTAAAGTTTAGTTGGGTCAAAATGAAGAAATTGGTCCCAAACACTGATTTTGATGTTATATGATGTAAAAATGGTACCTTTTAGTCTTGTTTTTATGTGTTAGTTCATATGTGAACCAAAGCTTTTGACTGGAAATCGATTTGGAAATTTTTTGTAAGAGTTTGGCTAGGAAACAGCAGGTTTTGGTCGAACCTGCTGCTGCAAATGGAAAGGCACGGGCGTGCCTCTCAAGAACAGACCGTGACCAAGGGCGTACCCGGGGAGGCACAGGCGTACCTCCAAAAGGTACGGGCGTGCCTAACCCTAGAAGGTCCGGGGGAGTGTTTTAAGCCACGGGGCGTACCTGAGTATCAGGTACGGGGCGTGCTTGCCCAAAGTCCGGGCGTGCCTTGGCAAGGTACGACCGTACCCTGCTACTGGCAGATTATGTTTTAAGTGTTAAAAGATATGTTTTGATTTGTTTAGGTGTACCAGTTGATCAAGGATCACCTGTAGCGTAATACTTACTTGTTATAGCTCAACAGGTGAGTAACAGTTAACTCGAGTATGATATTAATAATATTAGGAAGATGTTTTGTGTGATAAACCATGAAATTGTAGTTATGCATGTTTAGAGGTTTAAATGAACCAATTGTGATAACCAAATGATATGTATACATGTTTAAAGACCAGAGTAGGTCATTATTGATGTGTTGAAGGCCTGTTTAGGTCACTCTTGATATGTGAAAGACCTTGTAGGTCATTGTTGATATGTGAAAAGGCCTGTTTAGGTCACTCTTGATATGTAAAGGGCCGGAGTAGGCCATTGTGTTTGTGAAGAGGCTGAGTGGCCATTGTTTGAGTGCCGGTACTACATTGTAGAGGTTGTGGTGCGGAATTCGATGATCACGAATTATGGTTCTTGCAAAACCGCCGCCCACAATAGTAACTCGGGTCTCTCAGTTCCCACTGATCCCAAATGGGATATGTTCCCGGAGAACGCAATAATGGACCGCTACCCGCTTCTCCACCGGCGCGGAGGAAGTAACGGTTTCCCCAGTGAGGATCATTGAGTCGAGCTTATAACCCTGCAAGACGTGATGCCTGCTAACAACCGGTACTTCAACGTGTGTTAGGATAGACTTGAATGAAGTTATGTGATGCATGAAATATGTTATGATACTGTTAATGTACTGCTCCTGCTTTAATTGTTATTCACTAGCTATTTATAGCTAACCCTCTCATGTACATTCCTAATGCAGGTAAATAGGCTAAAGGTGAGCACGGGTACTTGCAGGGGTGTCATGTTAGGCTTTTGGGGAACACTATGTAAAGTCTATGTTGTATATTGATTAGTGTAATGGTCGAACGATTTGGTTAACAATACTTTTGTATTACAACTTATATTTATGTAAGTTGTAAAATGTGAAATAAATATTAAGCTTCCGCATGCGTTTTGATAAAAAAAATAATACTCTGAAATTTAAGGACCGGCGTTACACCATCCCTTCGATAACGTCGCTGCCTCCACCTTTGACCTCCCACCACAGTTGACACCTCCTTCACCTCAAGCCACCCACCGCCGACATTGGAAAAAAATTTGGATTTTATATATGCAAATCATTCAATTGTTTTACAAAACAAACATGATCTGATTTTATATATGTAAATCATAATAGATTATAACAACCAAACACCAGGAAGGATTTCAAATTCCATAAAATGCAAATCACATAAAAAAATCTACGAATAAAACGTCCATAGGATATACATTTTTGAGTTAAAATTCTTTGCTTTTGCTTGGAGAAATTTAATAAAACTATATAGACTTTGTATAAATAGTAGTTGTTTTGTTATCTTAGAAAAATTTGAAACCTAGAAGGGATTGAAATTAGGAAGAAGATGGAATTTGAACATTAAAATCCTTAGGTATTATGTTTGGTTTTCTATGAAGAAAATTTCATTTCATCACCTACCACTATCCATTTTTCTAATTTGAACCCTAATTCAAGTAGATGTTGACAAAGAAAGCCCTAATCGAAGCCTTTGAAGCCTTAGTCAAATCCAAATCATGATGGAAGATGAAGCCAAGTCGTCAACGATGATGGAAGATGCAACCTTAATCACAATCGTCGATGATGGCAGACAACCCTAATCAAAGTCCTAATCACAGTCGTCGATGATGGAATTGAATCCCTAATCAAGGCAGAAGAATATGGTTTAGACAATGGCAAATCTAGGATTCAAACTTGATGGGGTACAACTTAATTGATGTAAAAATAAGCTGTTTTAGCATGTTGTATAATTTTCAAACATAGGCAATTTTGATACAAGTTAAGTTCAAGGTTATCAAGATCAAGATCTTATATAGAATCGTTTTTGTCTTTGAAGATTGGATTGTGGTCCTATGATTATACCACAATTCACTAAACCTTTTTTAGTTTTTTTATATGCTTATAACTTTTATCAAGAAAACAAATTATATAACATTTTTGCGAGGGGGCATCAAAACTTAAAATAGCATAAATCAAACGGTCCAAATTTTAAATATTAAAAACATAGAATAAAAATTCACCACAATTCATTGGTTTAAATATCATAATAAAGTTTAATGTGTGACTCTTATACACAATTAATAAATCTAGAGCACACTGTTCAACAACATCAATTCTTTATTTCATAAACAAATCTTCTCGTAAACCTCTATTTCTTATATTAAAAGAAAAATAAAATATGTGTCATGTGTGTAAAGTAAAAAAACAATGAACAATTGTTTTTAGTACAAGGTTGACCATTTTAATAAATTTAAAAATAATAAAGTAAATTAATAGTAAAATTAAAAATCTAAAAATAATAAGGTAAAATATGGTTTAACAATCGAAGTTTCTCTTACTTTTTGGTTAAATCATCAAAGTTTTTTTTAAATGGTTTAATTATAAAGTTTAGTTTGGTTTCTGTTTAAATCCTTAAGTTTTGTTAGTTTTATGATCTGATCCATTTGTTTACCTGATACTTGTTTAGGAGGTAAGCTACATATTTTCTTCTTATTTTATATTTTTTTAATTCATATTCATCCAAAATTCAAACATGAAGAACATAAGAAGATGAAGAGATATGGTGACAAAACTTCAATATACAAATTTGGATAAATAATGAACAATCTTAATATCATCTTCATCTTCATAACAAATTGGAAAAATAAAACATAATTGATGCTTCTACAAATCTGGTTTATAATTAAACTATTTGCATAGATGGTTTTACAAACATATGAATAGGCAAATCGATTTACATAGACATACCTTAAATTGATTTGTGAACCCATAAATACACACAAATCAGTTCATAATTGATGCTTCTACATCCATACAGATCTTGAAATCGGTGTGGTTTTTTCAGATCTAGAAATCAGTAGGGTTCATAATTGGCAATGGCGGTGGTATGCGGTGGGGTTTCTAAGTCGATGGAGGTTCAATGGAGGTGGTATGCGGTGGAGGTGGTGGTGGACGAGAGAGAGAGAGAGAGGCAGATATTTAGTTCCATATTCATTTTCCTTAAAATGCGTAAATCGGTAAAAGAGAGAAGAGAGAGAACAAAGATCAAGGCAATGGTGGCGGTGAAGGTTGATCGGCGGTGATGGTTTGCATGCGGTGCACATCTTTGAAGATTTGATGGGTGTTGAAGTGGGAGAGTGACGGGGAGAGAGAGAGAAGCAGAAAGGGAGAGTGATGGGGAGAAAGAGAGAGGCAAAGAGGGAGAGTGACGGGGAGAGAGTGGCAGTGGATTTGAATCGGCGGCGGCAACCTTCACACCCCCTGAGCTCGTATTCAAGGAGTTAAAGATGGAGAGAGAGGCAGAGAAGGAGAGTGACGGGGGGAGAGGGGTAGGGCCTAGGGGGTGTTTGGTGAGTGAGGTATGTTTGAGAGGGGTGTTTTGGTGTGTTTGGGAGGAGGTTTAGGAGGTATTTGGATATAAATACCGGTTTAGTAGGTAAAAATGGTTAAAGTGAAAGGTAAATAAAACTTTATGGTTAAATAATTCAAAAAAAACTTTAATGGTTAAACTGAAAGTAAATGAAACTTTGATCATTAAACCATATTTCTCCCAAAATAATAATGTAGAATAATAGTAATAATAATAAAAAAGCTAAAAAAATAAGAGTTATGTGAAATCATAGGATCATATATGATCTCACATACGATCTTACAATCCTACCTATTTGCGATCCAGAGTATGATGAGGATCGTGATTTTTTAAACCATGGTTCGGTTGTTACTGAAATTATGTTAAACACACGTTTAGTTGATTAAAAATCTAACAAACGATAAGAACAACTAGCTAGCATAGTTTTTGGCTTTTGCAATAGTTTCCAAAGAATTTCTTACTATGAAAATACTCATAGATATATGTATACTTACTACTATTGTCTAACACATCTTTTTAAAAAATATATGACTGTAGACTATCATCAATAAATTAGTCACTTATTTTATTTAGATTAAAAAGTTATATGGTCCAATTTATTTTTTCTATCTCATGTTTTGCTGCCCAATTGTATATTAAGGCTGAAAACTTTAATTAAATTCTGGAAATGAGTATAACTAGCAATTTAAGGCCCATAACAATAATTTAATACCCGAAAACAGATTTAGATCAAACAAATTGAGCCTATTAGACCATGTAGAAGTGAGTCCGGTTTATAAACGGAAACCAAAACATTTATGAGACTAACCTAACAAAAAAGGAAACCCGAAACCATTGGATCTGAACATGGTAAAAGCAAATATATTACGGTGTGGGCTTAAAACGGACCCAATCGACTCGTGATCACCACTAACAAAAGCTACTCAGCCTATAGATCCTTCCTTTACATAAAAATAAGAGTAAAAAGTGTACTATTAGTAATTCTCAGTCAGCAAGGAGAACTTTGATGTTCAATCTCAAAATAATGCTCTGATTAGTATCTTTTTAGCTCTATAAAGAGAACCGGTATACATTAGTGAACAAAAGGTCTTTTTAAGTCCTCCATAAAACAAGACCACAAAGCCCACTGATTCATCTTTCCTTGCACACATTTAAAATCAAAATGCTGTTCTTCTGTTTTCATTCCTTAAACTCAGTTTTGCTAGTTGAGCTGTCAACATACAAGTCTGATCACGGCTCGAATCCACTGGCCAAGTCATTGGGAGAACTTGATTCCTGCCAACAAACCATAAAACACTTGTATAAAATTTAAGAAAAATATATAAAAATTAATGCAAACAACTTAATTAAACTAGAAGGACCTGCAGACTGCAGTTTTTTACCTTTCATAATGCTTTGTTTGACAACGTTTGATCATATCGTTCGTATAACTCCCATAGTTACTACTCTCCAAGCATTCTGCGTGTTTTTGTAACTGAGGCAACGGCAAGATGTCCAAAAACTTTAAAACTTGAACACATCGCAAGTTTTGGTTCACAATGTCGACACTCCAAACAAGATATAAATGCCCATCCACATTATATGTATCTAACATGTTAAAGTTTCCTCCTTTTGTTTTCTTGGATTGGCGCCAACCACTTGAAAGCTTCACGATTAGCGATATAACTAGTCTACGAACATTAAGATTCGTACCAGCTATTCTTTTGAGAAACGTGTTTGTAAAGTTAACCTGTCATGTCATCAACAAGACATATAACTTATACTCCTTTACGTTAAACAACCTTTTTAGTTATAGCTAGTCTCACACTTCTCAAAATGTAAAGAGTTATGAACAAGCGCGAAAATATATTGTAGGACAAATTTTTATAAAGTCTACACTTAAAATGTGTGAAAATTTTAGTCAAAGTATACATTTATTAGTGTGAACAAGTAATCTAAATCTTCATACTTCTAAATGTGCAAATGTTGAAAAATATCTATATATTATATAAGTTGAGGCTTTTACGAGTGAACTTTGCTCGGTTTCTATTCAATACTATTTGTACACGTTTAAAGATGTGAACTTTTTCATTTAAGTGTTTAAGATATTCTATACATTTTTAAGTGTGACAATGTTTTTTTTAATTCTAGACACGTGCTTGAATAAATAACATATTTGTACCTTCCATTTTGCCTCCTTAAAAAGGATTGATTCAGGTTTTAGCAATTGCCCGAAATTGGCTAACTCGACCATGGCATGCAAAATGGCTTGAGCCAGGTTCTTGTCGTTCCTAGCATTAAAAACGCATCCCCTGTTTTCTGCATCATAAACCAAAGTGGTCCATATAGAACCACTCTTGGTGAAGGTTTCTTTGTTCCCTACAATCCACAGGCAATGCCTGGCTCGAGTTAATGCGACATTTGCTCTTTCACGACTTGAAAGAAATCCAACTGATCCACGACTGTTACATCTCACTGTCGAGAAAATTATCACATCTTCTTCGCAACCTTGAAACCCATCAACAGATCGAACGTTCACAGAAAAACTCCAACCACTCGTCTCCTGATTGTACTTTTTGCCAAGTTTTTCTTCAATTGCATTCACCTGAGCCTTGTATGGTGAAATGCACCCAATGGTCACCCTTTGTTTCTTCGCAACAGATTCTGCAACAAAAGATTGTTCGTCATAAACAAGATCAAAACATAGACAAGAACATAAAAAAATGATAAAACCACCTTTAAAAAGATTTGAAATGATCTCTGCTATTACAGCAACTTCCACCATATTTTTCGTGCTATGATTCTGGTCAAGTTCCTCTTTTCCAGAATCTACAGTAATAAACGAGTATGATCCATACATGCCCCCTTTAAGAAATCGTTTTTCATGAGATTTATCAACAACATTACACCCATCCAAGATCTGCCCGTTGTAGAACTCTGCATTTGGAAACTGGCTAATCGGCGGGTGCATCCTATATTGAATGTTGAGAAGGTGTTTTTTATGTCCGAGTAATACCAACCTCTCGAATAAACTCCTTCCGAACTTAGACTTCTCACAAATCTATCATAGACCAAAAAATATTATAAAACTCTTCTTGAAAAAATTGAAGTTTTCATGACACTAGAAAAAGGTTTACCTTGCTTTGAACCATAGGTGGCAGCTGCCTTTCATCCCCGACAAGCACGGCATTTCGAACACCTGGAAGCTGCAATGGAATGATTGATTCACATTCTTTAAGCTGTGCAGCTTCGTCGATCAATACATATTCAATTGGTCCCTTCCTACACAGTTTGATGGAGTTTGAAGCAGTGCAGAAGATCAAACAGGCATTTGTTAAACAAAACTTTTTAAGTTTATCAAAGTTCATAGATTTTGGAATAAAAGATGCTGATCCAAGATCATTTAGTGCTTGCAAGCATTCTGTTTTGCACAATCTTAGCTTCACAAACAGAGGTCTATGTACTCTTCTCCCAAAAGCTTCCTTTAAGCTTTGATTTCTAGTTACTATCTCCTTTAGAAACTCCCCAACCTTCTGAATCAAATCAACCGAATGATTCACTTTCTTCGCAAAAGTGAGTGGAATCACAGAAGTAGGCAAATGGGTATACAAGTTCCTCATACATGCAATAAGTTGTTTGCCCAAAACACTGAATCTGTTCATGGCAAACTCCTCAAAAGTCAAACAACTTTCTTCACAATTCTCGTCAAATTTTCGCCCATTTTTCTTCTTCTTGTTCTTGCTTTTAGCCTCTGTATCCTTTGGCCCATTATTTTTCTTCTTCCTGCCCTTGATTTTGGCTTCCGCATCCTTCGGGTTAGGAAAAACGAAACGACAATACTCTGTGATGGGATTTTCAAGAAAACAAATCATGTCAGTAACACAAGTTCTCCAGAGAGATAAGCAGTTCCCAAGAACATCAACTCGGTGATCAAGAAATACATCAAGAAGATCTTCATGATGGTCATTGATTTTCATTCTTTCTTGATTTCCAAATAAAACTATGTCTCCAATTCCATAACTATCACACCCCATATCATGATCAGTTACCAAACTCAACAATCTTTTAGCAACTCCAACCACTGCAATATTTGTTGGAGCACAAGTAAGAGTCCTGCGTTTCGTCCTTAAAAATAAGAACAATAAAGACGCAATTGTTTTTGTTTTCCCGGTCCCCGGAGGACCCCATATCAGTTTAATGCATGAGTCCTTATGACAACATTTTTTAAGAGCAAAACAAGTTAAAACCGCAGCTTCTTGTGAAGAATCCAGCTTGAAGGAATCAAAAGCGGGCCTAAATAGTTTCATGTCAACAACACCCTTTTCTCCTTCATTACAACATTTATTGCAGTCTCTAGCAACCTGCATACATGCAACCATATTTGATATAACTATGTTAAAAAGGGTATATATTTAAATGTTAACTTTACATCTTGAATCAAACTTAGCATGACAAAAATACTAAAAAAAGGTATATATTTAAATGCTAAAAACCTGTATATATTTTTATCCGTAGCAAGAGTAAAAAAACTAACTTTTTTTAAAAAAATAAAAAAATTCGTTAACTGTAGCAAGAATTAAGATGGGGTGTGTGCCAGAAGACTTACAAGATGACTGAACGACGACAATGAAGTTTGAATAACATTCATGTTGGCAGACGTATTGAGAGCCTGCCATATACGCATATTAGTAGTCAAGTTGGAGAGATAAACAACAAACCCTTTTACTCCATCCTTTCTCTCAAACTCGTGTTTGGATTCTTCAATGACATCTGATGACAAAATTTCTACCGCCATTGGGTATTTTTGATCCATTACACTTGTCACATAAGCAGTCAGTAAAGAGCTGTTTGATCGACCAAGATCATCGATGCATTTTGGTTTAACTTGTGTCAAAGCAACAAGATCTCCAACTCTTGGCTCATAATTATTGTCCCCAGTTAAAGTAATGTGATATAACAAAACTTTGCGATTACCCGTATCCACTCTTTGAAGTGCACAAACACGACCTGCTGGTGCTTTTGAAATAGTGGCAAGTTGAGACTGCAAATCTGCACGTGTTTCTTCAAGAAGAGGATATATGAATGAGCTCATGTAGTGGGTTGTGGATGAAAATGTCAATGGGATTTCTTTAACCTGTAAAAAAGATTTGATCTTTATGTTTAATTTCAAGATGTGAAGGCATAGATGCATGAATGGTGTTTGGGAAAAAAAGAGAAGTAAAATTAACCTGGGATTTGTAGAGATGTTTATTGAGTATATCAGGTAAAGACCAAGAGAAAACAATATCCAAAAAGCTATTACGTTTCTTGTTTTGCGACTGTTTTTGCTTCTGTTTCGAACTGCTGTCAATGCTGCTGCTGGTGATAGCCATTTTCTGAAAGGTTTTCGTTTGAGGGTGTCTTTTGGGAGAATTGAACAAAAAGAAAAGCAAAAAGGAAGAAGAAGAAGCCACGACAGTGGCGGAGGCGGCGGCGGAGGTGGTGAAGGGAGACGGCACCACGGCGGCGGAGGCGAATTTGCTGAAGGGCGACGGCAGTGGAGGCGATGAAGGGAGGCGGAGTCGGCAAAGGGCGATGGCGGTGGAGGCGGAGTCGGTGAAAGGCGATGGCAGTGAAGGGCGACGGCGGCGGAGTCGGTGAAGGGTGATGGTGGTGGAGGTGGAGTCGCTGAAAGAATTTGGTGGCGAGGCTGGGTTGGTGAAAGAATTTGGCGGCGGATGAGGAGTCGGTGAAGGGCGATGGCCGCGGAGGCGGAGATGAGGAAGGGGGACGGCGGAGAGGGGGAGGGGGGACGGCGATGGGAAAGAGCGACGGGAGAGTCGAAAAAGATTACGACGGTGGACGGTTAGAGTAGTGATAAAGACGATGGAAAAAGAAAGATTACAACGAACTCGTAATATACTGATTGATATACTGTTTAAAAGAATGGAACTAAATAAAATATTTTTAAAATAAGATGAGATTGCTTCGGAAGTAAGTTTTGCCTTGCCGTACAATGTACAAGCCTCTGACAGTTCAAATGGAGCTGCAGAGTTATTATCTGACTTTATGACTAGGCGTTTCAAAAGCTAAAGGTGATAGATCCCTACGCATAATTATATGGTGTACTCTACTTTTAATCTAAGTAAGAAAACTTAGGCTGTCATCTATATATATATATATATATATATATATATATATATATATATATATATAGTTCTCATTGATCTTGTATGAAAAATAGTTATTGTTTAAATCCTTCTATACATATATATATATATATGTGTGTATATATATGAAAAAGTTCAAACGAGAACTGTTTTTCGTACGAGAATTACGAGAACAACTATATATATAGACTCACATATATATAGGGGATGTTCATTTTGAAAATCATTTAATTGCGAGAACTACGAAAACCATTTTTAGTTATTGATTAAAATAAATCAACGTCTAATAATCATAATGACATAATTATAAATAAGGAATCACACTCTCCTACTATCGTTAATGACTTATTAATGATGCATTAATAACTCATAAATTAGGGTATTTTGAAAAAAATCAAACCTTATTAGATAATAACTCTTTAATAGTGCTCCATCCCGACACAATTCATTGTTGATAATATATAAAATGACTAAAATACCCCTATTAACGAGTCATTAATGTACGTGAATATTTTTGCGTGTTCATTTACGTTTGTTTATCGTTTTAAATGAACGAATTGAACATAAATGTATACAAATTAACCAATCTTCTAGCTCGAATACAAAATGTCGTTCACTTATCGTCCGTGGTCTTTTATTGTTCGGTTAAAGTTAAACGAATGAACATGAATATAAAAATTAGTTTATTTATTTATTCGGCTAAAATTATATATATGAACACAAACAAGACTCGTTCTTCTTTGTTCGGTTCATTACAAGCTTAGACAAACAAGTTATACACTTATACTAGTCATCCCTTTCATTCTTCTCATTTTTTACGTTGTATTGACGAGTTTAGATATAAAAGAAATGATTAAAAATGAAAATTAAAAAGATAAATGATAATAGTTTTAGTTTTTTATTTATTGAGTAAGAAAGAAAAGAAAAGGTACCTCTTTTTAGTATGTTCACATGTTTAAGATATAAAAAAGAAAACAGATAATTTTACAACAATACAATTATTTTTTTAAAATTATTAGTTATGAATAAAGGTAATTTAGTCACTAATAAGAAATTATAAAAGATTTGGCTCCATACATAATGTACCAAAATTTTAAAAACATATAAGGAAACGACCTACAAATTAGGAACAATCATCCTATACATAAATTACAAACATTGTCAAATCACAATATTAGAGTATTATTAAAAACACCGGAAGCAAACTAATTGTTTTAACACTTCTAATAAAATACTGATGTTACGCCGGAGCCTTTTTCTTGTCCTTACCCAAAGTACCTGAAATGAATAGAACAACATTGGGTAAGCATATAGCTTAGTAAGCTAACACAATACTAACACCTTACGAAGAATAATAATACATGCTACGGGTATAAAACATCACATCATGATAGCACATATGGATCCCTTGGTCATGACGTCCATCGACATCAATATTAATGGTTCACTCAACCTTGATGCTCACCAGCATCCTAACCCCCTTGGTTATAAGTTCACAATAATATAACCAATGAACACATAATAATTTACACATACGCATCAACCATGTACAACACACAACCATGTACAAATCACATCATAATGAATAGTTAGTGTAAGCACACATATTCTGCAACTTAAAGTAGGAAAATAACAACTTAACAAAGTATCCAAAGGTTATGCGGATACCGACAAACACCTACAAGAAAGGTTTCGATATCATCAAATTCTGACTAGGTCACTTGCCCTAATTAATAAGAACCCCACACTTGGCGATTCATAAGGCCAACACAATTGGCGATCTTGTGCTCTTTGGCAATCCAGTTACTATGGCGATCTAGTGCACTGGGCAATTAGGGAGTTCCTTCAAGAACTCAACCCACTTGGCTGTCTAATGCATTTGGCACTTAAAGAGCTCATTCAAAAATGTAACCCACTTGACGATTCAAAATCACAGTCTAACAATCCACTCATTGATCTGACTAAAAACTTAATCATCTCAACTAACTCTTGTTACAAGGTGTTGTACACATGCCTTAGTCAAACGATACATTTTTAATTGTATTAATATCAAGTTCCAAGGATTCGAAATCATAAACTTGTTCTCGAGCTGTACACACCCAAAGAACACAACCAAAACCCCACTGTAATATATTGAATCTTAACCTATTCGGTTTTGTTAGGTACAAGCTAGTGAAAATCCAGAGGTGATGGGGAGACGACTTAATGAGTTATGGATAAAGATTTATGAACTGAGGTTTTTTTTTTAGAAGGCAATCATCCTCGTAAGGGAGTAAGATAGCGTCAAGGAATTCATAGTTAGACATTTTCAATTGAAAACACAAATGCAGCAAGTAGGGGAGAATAGGTACAAAGTCCATTGTCAGGATTTGGGATACCCCAAACAAGCATTAGAATATGCGGATAACAATAAAGACAAGAAATCACGACACAAAGATATAACGTGGTTCGGTTGTCGGGGTCATGACCTACGTCCACGGGCAGGAACATAGACTTCTTTATTAACCAAGGGTGTTTTTAAGACATATGTATGACTGAACCTAAGACCCCTGTTTATAACCACCTAAAACCCATAATGTTGCCCTAATACAAATTAAGAAATGATAAATTCCTTAATTAACAAATTTTCCCACCACAGACAGAAAATGCATTGGCTTAACAAACCAACCCCACGACGTGCACCCCTTCTCTACGTCGTGCTGCGTCGATGGGCACATGCTGTGGGCTCTATGCCCACGCCGAGCAACAACATTTTCAAGTTTCATGGTTTTTTTTCTTGTTTATGCGTTTTCAAGTCACATTTAGCAATCTCCCACTTGACTTGAACTCTCTTCGACCGGTCAACGGGAGATCACCAAAGAACTGTCTCCATTCCTGCCAACCTCCCCGAAGGGACTACCTCCTTTCTTGAGCCATGAAGCCCGAAATCGCGTCACGCGATTTCACCAGAGACCACCTACAACCGTGTCGTCTCGACTTTGCCAGGTCATTTTTCAGCTTCAAGGATGGTACCACAGAGCCGCCTTCAAGACAGAAAATGCATTGGCTGAAGAAACCAACCCCACGACGTGCACCCCTTCCCCACGCCGTGCTGCGTCGATGGGCACACGCCGTGGGCTCTATGCCCACGCCGAGTAACAACATTTTCAAGTTTCATGGTTTTTTTCTTGTTTGTGCCTTTTCAAGTCACATTTAACATCCATGAACGCTAAAAGGTAGCAGGTGGTAATCTAAGGTCCTATTATGAGGTGGTAAAAGAAGGGTTGTGGAAGACGATGGGACCAGCTAACATGGTGGTTCAAAAAGGTCTGGAAAAGGTTTCACACTGTGTTTACGAGTTTAATTTTGGAGAGAAAGGAAGAGACTTGAAAGAAAATAAAAAAGTTATTCCCGAGTTATATATGATCTCACATACGATCTTACAATCCTACCTATTTGCGATCCAAAGTACGATGAGGATCGTGATTTTTTAAACCATGTTTCGGTTGTTACTGAAATTATGTTAAACACACGTTTAGTTGATTAAAAATCTAACAAACGATAAGAACAACTAGCTAGCATAGTTTTTGGCTTTTGCAATAGTTTCCAAAGAATTTCTTACTATGAAAATACTCATAGATATATGTATACTTACTACTATTGTCTAACACATCTTTTTAAAAAATATATGACTGTAGACTATCATCAATAAATTAGTCACTTATTTTATTTAGATTAAAAAGTTATATGGTCCAATTTATTTTTTCTATCTCATGTTTTGCTGCCCAATTGTATATTAAGGCTGAAAACTTTAATTAAATTCTGGAAATGAGTATAACTAGCAATTTAAGGCCCATAACAATAGTTTAATACCCGAAAACAGATTTAGATCAAACAAATTGAGCCTATTAGACCATGTAGAAGTGAGTCCGGTTTATAAACGGAAACCAAAACATTTATGAGACTAACCTAACAAAAAAGGAAACCCGAAACCATTGGATCTGAACATGGTAAAAGCAAATATATTACGGTGTGGGCTTAAAACGGACCCAATCGACTCGTGATCACCACTAACAAAAGCTACTCAGCCTATAGATCCTTCCTTTACAGCCTAAGTTTTCTTACTTAGATTAAAAGTAGAGTACACCATATAATTATGCGTAGGGATCTATCACCTTTAGCTTTTGAAACGCCTAGTCATAAAGTCAGATAATAACTCTGCAGCTCCATTTGAACTGTCAGAGGCTTGTACATTGTACGGCAAGGCAAAACTTACTTCCGAAGCAATCTCATCTTATTTTAAAAATATTTTATTTAGTTCCATTCTTTTAAACAATAACTAAAAATGGTTTTCGTAGTTCTCGCAATTAAATGATTTTCAAAATGAACATCCCCTATATATATGTGAGTCTATATATATAGTTGTTCTCGTAATTCTCGTACGAAAAACAGTTCTCGTTTGAACTTTTTCATATATATACACACACACACACACATATATATATATATAGAGAAGGGTTTAAACAATAACTATTTTTCATACAAGATCTATGAGAACTATATATATGAGAACTATATATATATAGAGAGAGAGAAGGGTTTAAACAATAACTATTTTTCATACTCTAACCGCCCGCCGTCGTAATCTTTTTCGACTCTCCCGTCGCTCTTTCCCATCTCCGCCGTCCCCCCTCCCCCTCTCCGCCGTCCCCCTTCCCCATCTCCGCCTCCGCGGCCATCGCCCTTCACCGACTCCTCATCCGCCGCCAAATTCTTTCACCAACCCAGCCTCGCCACCAAATTCTTTCAGCGACTCCACCTCCACCACCATCACCCTTCACCGACTCCGCCGCCGTCGCCCTTCACTGCCATCGCCTTTCACCGACTCCGCCTCCACCGCCATCGCCCTTTGCCGACTCCGCCTCCCTTCATCGCCTCCACTGCCGTCGCCCTTCAGCAAATTCGCCTCCGCCGCCGTGGTGCCGTCTCCCTTCACCAACTCCGCCGCCGCCTCCGCCACTGTCGTGCTTTGCCGCGCGCCTCCGTCGCCCTCACCATCTCTGCCTTTCCCGTCTTCGAGCCAATGAAGTTGTGAAGGTGAGTCGACTCTTTCACCATCTTTGCCCTAGAAATCCCATTGTCTTTTACATGAACCAAATGAGATTTAATTGGATTTGAAATACTTAGACCCTGTTTGTTTCGTGGTATTTTTTGTGATTTTCCTAGATTGGGATTTCAAATCCTGGAAAATCTTATGTTTGTTTGGAAAAATAGCAAAGGATTTCAAATGATAGGATTTTCTTGAAATCCTACCAAATACTTTAGACATGGGATTTTATAAATCCTCTCACCCCCCTAGTATTTCAAATCTCATAAACAAATAAAACTTCAAATTACCATATTACCCCCACCCCTACCTAACCCCCACCCTACCTATCCTTACCATACCCTTACACTACCCACACCCTACCCCTACCCCACTCCTACCCTACCCTACCCTACCCTACCTACCTACCAACCCTATCCCTATCCCCACCCTACCCTACCTCACCCTCGCCTTATCCTACCCCACCCATCCCTACCCTATCCTACCCCTTCACTACCCTACCCCTACCACAACTCACCCTACCCTTACCCTTACCCAACCGCAACCTACCTCTACCCTACTCTCTCCTCCACCCTCACCTTACCCTACCGCACCCTACCCCCGTCCATACAATACCCTACCCTACCACATTCCCACCACCCCTACCCCACTCCACCCACCCCACCCTACCTACCCACCCCACCCAAACCCCTATCCTACCCTACCCTAACCTACCCCACCTTACCATCACCTTCTATCTTACCCTACCCACCTCTACACTACCCTACCCTTACCGCACCCCACCCTACCCTCACCCTCCATCCTACCCTACCCACCCATACACTACCTTACCCCCTACCGCACCTTACCCTACCCCTAACCTACCCTACCTACCCACCCCATTCCTAACTTACCCCCACCCTACCCACCACATTCCTAACCTATCCCCACCCTACCCCTACCCTACCTCATCCAACCCCTCAATCCCTACCCT
The DNA here is from genome assembly GCA_038502395.1 of Dittrichia graveolens. NCBI lineage: Eukaryota > Viridiplantae > Streptophyta > Magnoliopsida > Asterales > Asteraceae > Dittrichia > Dittrichia graveolens. The sequence continues at coordinate 77,145,010 of JARJIL010000001.1, read as the reverse complement.
ACCCTAACCCCCACCCTACTCTACCCAAATATAACTGAGGGGAAATTTTGTCATTTGTTACAGAAACAATCCAAATCCTTTGATTGATTTACAAAACAAACAGGATTTTAGGAATGCAAATCCTGACAGATTTTGTCAACTAAACACGGGACTGGATTTACAATCCTACCAAATGCAAATCTTTTGACAGAATACAAATCCCATGAAAAAAATGTACGAACCAAACGCCCCCTTAGGATTTCAAGTCCATGAACCAAACACCTCCATAGGATCATGGTTTGCCATTTTTTTGGTAGGCGGCTTTTTTTAGCAGTAGCAAAAGCCGAAACATACAAGAAAGTATGAAACACCAACAAAATAAAAACAACAATTATATAGGAATTTCTTATAGAGGATCTAAACACCAATTAGCCCTTAACATCTTTTCCCCAAGCTTTTTCCCTTGAGCTTAACCATATAAGGGCCAAACTTTGTGATGCCCTTAAAATATCATAAGAAGGTGAGAAGTTTCGTGTCCTAAAGAACCAAATGTTCCAACAAAGAGTGGATAACTTCGTTTCAAAGGCCAGCCACTAATTGCCTTTTAAAGCCAGAGAACAACGCAATCGAATAACTCTGAAACTAGAGAGAGATGGCTTCAACAGGCCCCACCATTAACAAAAGTCAATCTATCAGAAAATTTTGAAACACCCGACAATGAATGAAAAGATGACTCTCTAAATTGAACTACTCAAGACATATGTAATATAAATCTGAAATCATAAAAACACCTCTTCGAGCAAAACTATAAAGGGTTGCCATCCTTTATAGTTCTCTTTTTTCAAATAAAAATATATTCTTTAGAATAGATCGATTTCAGCCACCTAGTTTGAGGGCCAGAAGTTCCACCAACGGACAGATCATCTACAACATACCTCAATGAAGAAACCCAAAAAAACCCAAATTTCTCTAAAGCCCAACACCAATTACATTTTGATTAATTTGAAATAGCAAAAACATATCCAAATTAAGGTCCTTGATCGAATTATTAATCTAAGTAATAGATTTCGAAGTACTTGTTTTCTTCAAATTCAAAGCATCTACTCGCATCTTCCTTTTTAAGCCATATAATGCAATGATCTCCTTGTGTCAAATCGCATTAGAGTGTATCTCGCCACCAACAATTGCCAATAAGACTATATTTAACGCCTTTAAACTGCTTATTTCTAGTATACCCTTTTCTTTTGTAGCAAGAACTTTTTCCCACACTACCTAACAAATTTTTGATTTATTTTTAGCTTTACCTAAAAAAAGATATCTCAAGCTTTCCAATTGGCATAGAACTTTTAAGGGTGGCTTATACAGTGAGAAATAATAAGAACCCAGGGAGCCTAATAATGTTTTACACAAGATAATTTTGGCCCTACTCGATAAAAGAGAAGCTTTCCATTTTGATAATCTTAATCGGAACTTGTCTATAATAGGTTCCCAAGAAGCAGCCCCATTAATAAACGTACTAGCTGGCAGCTGCAGGAATTTAAGTGGAAACAAACCCGTCAAACAAATTAAAAGGGATGCAATCTAGCGGACTTGCTGATGATCAACACCAACACCAAATAATTTAAACGGGATGCAATCTATTGATTTAACACGATACAAATTTTATCGTACGTAATAATTAGAGTTTCTTACATTTTTTTTCCTTGTGGTTTTTAAGATTTTGGTCTCTAACTTTTGATCCTTGATTAAACTAAAAAGGCCTATTTTCCTTGCCCTCATTTTTATTCATTTTCTCAATTTTTAATTCATTTTTAAAAATTATAATATGCTAAGTCTTTTTTATGAAATAAATAAATATCTCTCTCACTCTTTTACCCGCCCTTCTCTCTAACCATCTCTCTCTTTCTGCTAGAACACCACCACCATCACCATCACCTCCACCATCATTACACCCCGCCACCACCTCTAATCCTCAATCACCTACCACCTCTACCAACGCCACCATCACCTCCACCACCACCTTTCTTTCCATTTTCTCTCTAAAAACCTTCAAAAACTCATGATCAACAAATAGAGAGACTAAAATTGATTTACTCAAACATAAACCCTATCACCGACTTAGATTAACATGGAAACCCTAAAAACGAAAATCCAAAAATCAAAACCCATAATGGTGCTCACCTTCATCTCTTCTTTAGTATTTGTGATTGAAACCCAAATAGTATTCACATGCATCATTATCCATATTTATCTTCGTCGACTTAGGGTATATAATTTTGTTGTGTTTAGGGTGTATACTGTTTTGCTTATGCTTCGATTAGGGTTCATATGTTTTTGTTTGAAAACCGTCAACGTCATCATCATTGAATCAGGAAAATCACGTGAATCTAGAACCGCTATAGGTTCATATGATTTCATTTGGATTTCGATTAAGAAGTTGAATATCAACAGGTAAAGAGGTTATATGATGGAAGTTTGCAGTTGGATATGGAAGAAGATGACAATGTTCTTTATTGTGATAATCAGAGTGCAGTTCACTTTGCGAAGAATATGGTGTCTCACAGTATAACGAAACACATTCATATTATGTATCACTTTATCATGTAGTTGATAAGTGATGGTATGTTATTCTTGACAAAGATCATTGGTACGAAGAATCATGCAGATATGTTACTAAGGTGGTGAAAAAAAATAAGTTGAAGCTTTACATAACTTTAGCTCGTTTTCAGGTTACATGATAAATAAAGATGCTGAGCTAGAGATGGAAGAAAACAAGGTAACTGAGATTTCGTGTTTTAGATGTAAGTTGAGTCAATCAGCCTGTAAGTGGGAGATTGTTGAGATGGAGGTTGTTATGCATTTTGGTGTGTTTTGTTCGCATGTTGGACGTGGAGCAACATTCATGCACGTCGAGCGCCATTTTGGGTCGAGTTAAATTAATTATGACACTATAATTTGGTGGTTTGGCATGTAAACCCTAGTTGTCTCCTATAAATTGTTAACTCTTGTAATTTGTAACTTTGAGCACCTAATAATAAAAAGTAATCTCTAGTTCGGCGATAAACGTAGCTTGATCAGAATATCGATCAAGTGAACCACGCAAATCTCATGTTCTTGTTTTCATTTAGCTATTTGCTTGTTTGTTGTGTTATTTTTTGGGCTTATTATGCATTTCCTTACGGTGACAGGGTGATGAGCACATACATAAATTTATATCTTAATAAATTTATTATTTTCATATTTACAAAGACTTATATGTAACGCCCCAAATTTCATAATATGAGTAAAAACTTAAATAAATGTCATTTGAAACAAAACCGACATTTTACAAGCTAGTGGAAGTAGAAAACATGTTTGAACTTGGTTCATACAAAAGTGGTATCCACATATTTACAACAAAAGTATTTTTAGTTACAAAAGGGCGTTATTGAAACAAAGATATTCAGACAGTCAACAGTCAAACTAGGGCCTTGTCCTTGGTGCTATCATGACCTACAAAAGCAACAAACAGTATATGATAAGCTATAAGAGCTTAGTGAGAAAGCTAAACGTTAAATCATATAAGCATATGCATAATCATATACGAATGTCATACAGTTCTTATGGATACAGTACTGCGCCATCTTAGCATCGCCAATAAGGCTAAATGTGGCTTGTAGCTCATACTGCACAAAGCAGCATGCTACCCTCACTTTGTTCCTCTGATCAATAATACACATTGCAATGCATCACACATATTACACATACGAATCAAAGTTTAGGAAACTCACCTCAGCAATTAGTATAACACAGTGATATGCCATATAAAACTTAGAGAACACGTCAAATATAGTCCTACACATATAATACAATTATGGTATTAAACACATAACCAATCTAGTAATTAATAAATTGCACAGGGCCGAAGCGCCCGTGCTTTCTAAAGGCACGCACGTCCCCCACAATCTAGGCCCATGGCCTTTCTAAACATGGGCGTACTAGGCCGAACACGCCCGTACCTTACATATGTACGCCCGGACCTCAAGAATAGAGGCGGTCATAGTTTCTAAGCACGACCGTACCTCCATAACCCGTGCCTTTCTGGTTTCAGCAACAGTTCACCGACTGTCTTGCTGTAACTCCGGCCAAAACTCAAATAAACTCCATATTTAACAATTCTAACACAGTAGGGGTGTTTTCCTACACCCAAAACATCTACTAACTAACCAATGACAGTAACAAACATACTAAAAACTTGATTCAACCATTGAATCACTATTAACCCATCTAAACTTCAAAATTAAATAAACAATACATACCTAATTAGCTATCAGAGATAGATATGAAGATCTTAAGCTACGTGAATCCTATTGTTCTTAATCAAAATGAAAGGAAGAAATTGATCGGCCCTTGAGTACGTATGTATGTAAGTGTTTGTTTGTTTGGTTGGTTGATTAGCACAAGTCAAAACTAACACATATATATACACATCTATGTCCTAATTACATAAATGGTCCCTCAAAATTAGCACTGGCTTTGCAAAATGACAAAATTAGCAAAAATTTACGTTTTTCATAAACGTGAACTCATTCACGATTGATTGGCATTATATTAGCAGCGAAAACTGTTAACCAAAAAGGTTATACATAAAATATTTACAATTAAAACACTGTATTGACTGTGGTGTTACTCTAACACAACGACCGACCATAATATCATTTAATTACAATATTCATAAGTGTTCCATCCCCACATAAATATCCAGCAGAAGGCAACCCCGCTCACCAGGCCACCTATTCTTTATCTGCAAAAAAGGTCAACGTGGCACCATTAGCTATACACATAGCTAGTGAGTACAAACTTAACATATGCCTCAATAAAGCAAGTCATGTATCACAGGAATAAGCATACAATGCTATCCTATCACATTGCGGTGTGCTGACAAGATCGGTATAAGTTATTTCTTGCAGGATAGCAAGTCCCGCTCAAGAACAATTAACCGGGGGATCAGACACAACCATCCACACTGGTGAGGGGAGCATAAAGCAGTCCACCAAACATCGTTTACGAAACCATAGGCTCCTTAGGCAACTCAGCTATATCCGGCTGATTACCTCTCATGATATAAGGCACGGCGGTTCTGCAGAACCTACGATTCGGAATTTTACTTCGAATCACCTGATAAGGATCCCTGGAACCCAACTACAGAGTTGACCTTAACCATGCTTGAAGATGTCCGTGAACTTTTCACATACACATAGCTGATCCAATCTGGATCATTCACTTAGCATGCATATTCATTTACTTCATCAAGGCGGATCCAATCCGGATCCCTAACATACATATCATTAATCTTTCACATAGTTGATCTGTTGAGGATCAGTATCATACATATCATTCATTTTAACTAGGCGGCTCCAATTTTGGATTCCACTGGCATACACTTAACTTACATTCAACAAGTACTTGACATGGCATTATGCAATAAAGTAGCATGGCAAGACTTACATATTTACTTTTAAGCATGCATGCAACTTAATACATCTTTGAATCACATTCAATACATTTAGCAAACAAGTCTCCCTTTACTGAGGCTTAAGGAAGTCGGTACTCACCTGAGTAGCTTATATATTGATTATTTAACTCTAGTTCAGCTAACTCGGCAAGTTTACCTAGAATAATTTATCATTCGTGTTAAGCGTTTATACTAATGGGATTCTACTACTAGAACCCCTTACAAGACCCTTCTAGTGTTCATAGACCACCTATTAAATTAACTTTTGACATTACATTACCTATCCAACAAGAACATGTATTAAAACAAAGTTCTTGTTGAACAGGCCCCAGCCGTGTCGCGACCATCTAACCCGTCGCGTCGCGACGTGCAAAAGTTGGACCCATGAGTCGTATGACTCATGCGAATGCCGGATGACTCATACGAATGTCGGACCAACAAGTCGGATGAACATCTGACAGTCAGACCTAAATGTCGGATGGATCATCCGAAAGTCGGATGATCACAAAAAGTCGCATAGTTCTATTTTTTACGAGGTCGCGCCGCGATCTTAGTTTGTACAGTTTATCATCTTCTTCAACTAGTTATCCAGCCGACTTTTTCTTAACCTTTTCAAAACCCAGAACTCCAAACTTGTTAGTTTTACTTTTAAAACACTTTAGAACATCATATATCATATATATACAAACTTCATAAACTCTTCAAATCCAAATAAGAACACCAAACATGCAAAACCCACTTTCAAAGTAAGCTTTATATGTTCTTCAATGGAGTTCGTACATGAACTTGAGTTTTAGCCATGATTTAAGCATAAAACTAACATCAAACATACTTAAAATCTATAACAAACACATGCTTACTTTCTTTGGATTCAAAGATCCACAAATCTTCAATCTTTTCTTCTCTAGAGACTTACGAGAGAGTTTGTGTGTGTTTTTTAGGTGTTTTCTTAACTTTGACTTTCTTGGTCAATTCTAAACACATACACATCTATATATGTATCTTTATCTAAAGGCAACCGCCTCTGGATTTTCCTTTTCCTTTTAATTACTTTTGTTAATTAATATAGATACACATATATACTTCACATTAAACACACATTTCATTTAATCATTTAATATTCACGTATACATACAACTTGAATATCTATTACATAACTTACTAACTTACGCATAATTACATACGATTAACAACTAGGCCCAAATCGAGGATGTTACAATTTGTTTTTAATATGTGGAATTTGCATTATAGTGTGTGTTCCTACTTCATTTACGTTTGTTCATCATTTAAATGAACGAACAAAAATGTAAACGAACTAATCAATCTTTTAAAGTTGAACACAAAAGTTCGTTTGTTTATCGTTCACGTTTGTTTATTTGTTCGCAAAAGTTAGCGAACGAACACGAACATATAAACCTGTTCCGGCTAAAGTTAAACAAACGAACACGAACAAACCATGTTTGTGTTTGTTCGGTTTGTTTACGATCCTAACAACAAGAACACCACCATCATAACAACTATAGTAATTCTATTGCAAGCAACCACCACCTCAAGTTCTTTCCATGCCACTCTGTATGTTATATCTCTCTTTCTTTCCCCCATCGTTCATTTGATGTGTTCCAAGATACCAGGAAGGTTTGAAGATAATTTTCGAAGATGATGATGCCTTTTGTTTTAGTAGTGTTCGACGTGTTTGATTTTTTTATGTTTCTAGATTTGTTCATCAAAGGTAACCAAAAGTTTTGAATCATATGTGTGTGTTTATGATTTAAACGATTTGGTCATCAATTTGTTTTTTATCCAAATTTTATGAATCGATTTGTTCATCGATTTCTTATATGTTTCTAGATCATGTATGTTCATCGATTATGTATATGTTTATTATTAGAATAGATCTTCTATGCTCATTGATTTAAATGATTTGTTTCGGACAATATATATATATATATAGAGAGAGAGAGTCCATCTGTATCTTGTAATGTTGGGTAATCGTGATGGGTTAAGTCCATGAAGCGGATCAGGTTGTAGGTCACGGATCATGGAGCGGGTCAATGGATTAGTATTTGCTCCATTTAGCATTTGAATAAAGTGTGGGTTTACTGCGTACTTGTGTTGACCGAGTCTCATTGTAATGTATTTCATTTTGCAGTTGTACCAGTTTCTTCCTCTTTCAATTAGTATATACACGTTTGAAAACCCAAAATACCAGATTCAATATCGATTGCTAGTTTTGATTGGTGTTCGGGGTATGAGTTCGGGTTGAGGGAGGGACTAATTACCAACAATTGGTATCAAAACCCGGTTCAGTTGGGGCTGTAGGTTCGTTCTCTTTGATCGAGCTTGTTCGGTAATGGCGAGAGACTAACCGGGGCGCAGGCAAAACGGGTAGAAGACATTAATGCAGGTGGCGTTGATTCAACTTGTTTTGCGGGTGACGGAAGATGGTAAAGGCGGGTGTGACCTTGTTTTTTTGATCGGTAGAAAAGTATCTCGGAACAAGTTTGATCGGAAAAAGAGATGGGGCCTGTCATCGCAGTAGAAGCGGGACAGCAGGGGCTGGTTCGGGACTGATTTACAACATAAGACGGAGTTGGTAAGGTGTTTCGGGTCGACAGTTGACGTGAGGTAGACGAGGAGTACCGTTCAAGACAATGTGGGTGACCGGTGATGAACATAGGCAGTCCGTAGTTGTTAGTTGTGATCAAAGGGAACGATGGAGAATCAACATGGTGTAAACATTGTGGCGTTGAAGTTCAAATTGGGTGGCTTTAGATGTGGCGGGGGAAGAGGTCGTGGATCCGGGAAAAGTCGTGATGTTAATGAATGTGTCAAACGAGATGCCATGTTACATGTTACAAGTGTTGTGAAGGAGAAAGAACCGTGTTAGAAGCTCGGGTCATGATCTTCAAGATTACGGGGTGAATGTTTGGTAATCGTGATGGGTTAAGTTCATGAAGTGGATCAGGTTGTGGGTCACGGATCATGGAGCGGGTCAGTGGATCAATATTTGCTCCATTTAGCATTTGAATAAAGAGTGGGTTTACTGCGTACTTGTGTTGACCGAGTCTCATGGTAATGGAAGAGTGTTTACTTATTATTTGGGAGGTCATGGTCTCACCTAGCAGTACACACGTATTATTTTCAGCATGTTTAGTTTGCTTTGTTTGTTAGTCTATAAATAGGTAGCATGTATTTCATTTTGCAGTTGTATCAGTTTCTTCCTCTTTCAATTAATATATGCACGATTGAGAACCCAAAATACCAGATTCAATATCGATTGCTAGTTTTGATTGGTGTTCGGGGTGTGAGTTCGGGTTGAGGGAGGGACTGATTACCAACATCTTGTATGTTTTCAATATGGGTTATAGTTTGATCAATGTGTGTATCTGTTCATTAATTTCTTACTTTGATTTTTGATAGAGGAAGAAGAAGAAAGTGGTTGTTCCGACACTATTGGTGGTGGATCATGGCGGTGTCCAAGAACACTTGAAGATTGGTGGGAGTATTAAGAATACCTTCAAAGTTTTCAATGATAAATTTAAAAATTTGAAAAAAGAAATATGTATTTAGATCGGTTAAAAAGTAACGAAAATGGTAAAACAATATACAAAATAAAACTTAAAAGATTAAACAATTACTAGGAGCATCTACGACGTGTTCTCCGTTATGTTTTTTGAAGGAAAGGGATGGAAAGGAAAAGAAATCATCAAGACTGTTTATTTCAAGTTTTTAAAGGAGAGAGGGGAGGGGGAATGGGAAATATTTGATTAAAAAATTATTCTTCTAAATATGGGATGATATAGAAGAAAACGAGTATCTTTTTATTTCCTTAATTTTCTTTCCAACTTAAGAACATTACTTATATATAATTTTGTTTTCTTTCTTTCCCTTCACTTTCTTTCCTCCCATTCCCTTTCTTAAAATCTCAAGATCCAATAGTGGAAGGGTTGGTGTGGTAGAGTTCAGGGTGGGGTGTGATATCACACCATCATCATATGGTGGAAGCGTTGATGCGTAAGATTCGCATGGGATGAGGTGTGTTAGATATTTAGGTGTTTCTTATAACTAGCATCGTACCCGCGCAATGTTGCGGAGTCGAATAGTTTTTGTTTTATAATATGTCGTTTTAAAAAATGTAATGATATGTTATTCGTAAAATTCAATGTCACAAAAAAAAATTTTTAGCAACATGTCCCATTTTTTTTTCAAATTTTCTTTTATTTGCATAAACTATTTTATTAATTTTAAAAATAAAATCTAAAAGACATTAAAATAAGGAAAAAAAATCATATTTGTGAAATACGGATAGAGAAGTTAATAAGATATTAGAATTATGTTGTTATGGGTGTATAATTATGTTTGTGTGAGAGTATATTTTAATTGAATAAAAAGTTAAAGTAAAGTAGGAGAGAGATTGAAATGGTTAAAGATTGAGTGGATGAGATTAAGTTAAATAGAATGAAAGACCAAAATGTTGTTTTGATTGAATTTTAAAAAGTCTTAAAATTAAGGAGGAGAGGAAGTGTTAAATGCTTTATATAGCGGTATAGATTATGGGTTCAAGATACTTGGTCAATGTAAGTTACAGATTAAGAAGTAAAATAGAGGTATATGTTATGTTTTAAAAAAGCCAATGTTAAAATTTAAAAGTTAAATCAAAATTGGAAAACAAAAAGACTTTGATAATCTTTAATCCTTACTTTTTGAAAGTTATAATGTTGGAATTTCAAAAATTAAAATGCTAAATTGAGCTTCGAGCTGGGACCAGAGAACCAAAAGACTCTTTGGAAATGGTGATGATTCCACATTACTTACAGAGTTAAGAACTTAAGATTGAGTTTTTCTTAGCTTCCTCTTTTACTTTTCAATAATCCAAGAAAAATGGCGGACGCAGGCAACAATAGGAATTTAAAACGGAAGCGAAAGCAAAAAAACTGGAAAAGCATAGAATGTTCAGGCCTTTTAGATGTCATCTTCCAATGGTCTTTATCTAATATACTCAACAATCATCTCTATAAGTTGCAGGTTAATAATTTATCTTGTATGTCAGTGGGTGTGTGTGTGTTTTTCTTTTTCCTTTCCCTTTTTCATCTGCCGTTCATCAGTTGCAAGTTCAAATCAAGTATGACGTATCTAGTTAACCAAAATCATATTCTTTCTACAGGTTGTAGAACTTCCATTGACATTTTCATCAACAACTGACTACATGAACTCATTCAAGCGCCCGCTTCTTGAAGAAACACGTGCAGATTTGTTGTCTCAAGTTACCAGAATCTCTCACGCACCGGCCAGCCGTATCTCTTCATTGCAAAGATCACCGTCATTTTCCCATAAAAAACGACTTTACGTCATGACCATGAGTTGGATGAGTTATTGGCCAAAAGTTGGAGATCTTGTTGCCTTGACAAAAGTTAAACCCAGTTGCATTGATGATCTTGATCGACCTGGAAGCCCTTTTATTATTGCTTTTGTGGATAGATTTATCATGGCAAACCCAACTACTGTCGAAATTTTGTCCACAACACTCATAGATTCACACCCTCATCTTACAAATCAGAGATCAGGGGCTTTTGTTGTTTATCTCACAAATCTGACTACAAATATGCGTATATGGAATGCTCTTAAACCTTATTCTGGCAACATGAACATCATTCAAAGAACATTGACATTCAGTCCTCCAGTTGTAAGTCTTTTTGCCACACAGATAGTTTCTGTGTTTAATTAATAGCTTAATTATTACATGAATTTGAAACCCACCAACAATCCTGATTGTCTGCCTCTACAAACCCACTATGAACTTATCTCATGCACATATAACACACTTTTTATTGTGTATGGCCAATTTCTGTTGTGTATAAAATCTCCTGAAACATATATAATATTTTGCATATGTTTCTATGTACTCACACTATAGAAAAAAGGGCTAAAAGCAGGGAAAGGCTCTGCGACGACGTGGTTTCATCTCCAAAGCAGGAGAAAACCACTAGTTTTTTACTTTGCCTTGGCAGACTTTAGACTTTGACTTTCAACAACAATCGCCAAAGCTAATATTTTTTTTCTTTTACTTTTTCTCCCTCTGAAAGTGTAATTTATGTTTCCCGCTCTTTGCGACGTCGCTGTAGGTAATAGAATTATAATAAATAAAATATGAACTTGGCAACGGCTTCTTCATCACAAAAATGTTCTTTGTAGTGTCAGGATGCTAGGAGCTGTGATAAGTGTCGTACTGAAGGAGAACAGGGTAGTGTTATTGACTCAGACCTAAGGCCAGCCTATGATTCATTTAAGTTGAATCTCTCACAAGATGCTGCCGTCTTAACTTGTCTTGCTGCTAGCAATTGTGTTCATCAAATCTTCACTAAATTGATTTGGGGTCCTCATGGAACCGGAAAAACCAAGACGGTTGCATCACTATTGTTTATGTTGTGAAGAACGAATCACAGGACGCTTACTTGTGCTCCTACAAATATTGCTATAGCAGGAGTTGTGAAAAAGTTGTTGAGTTTAGTAAAGAATCATGATCTGGGATGCAATACTTATGGATTCGGGGACATAGTTTTATTTGGGAACGAAGGACGAATGGAGATTAGTGATGATCATAAAGAGCTTTATGATGTGTTTCTTGATTACAGAATTGACTCACTTCTGGACTGTTTGTCTTTGTCTTTGTGGAAAATTTCTCTTAATAACGTTATGCAGTTGCTTGGTAGTCTAAACGAAAGGTGTTGTAGAATTGAGGACAAATTTATTGATTTACTAGTGTTGAATATGATCCGAATTTGTGTTCACGAATTGGATTAGGACTCTAATTAATATTAGGATTATTTTATATATATATATATATATGAGCCGTGAGACTCAAGTTTCACTTTGAGATCTATCCAAATTAATTAGGAGTATTTTAGATTTAAAATTAAGATATGTACTTAAGATATGACTCAACATATCTATATATATATATATCTTGGTCGTGAGCTTCACAATGAGATTTTAGAGAGAGAGATTTATTATTATCGGTAGAAATCAATAATTTAGCTTGTTAGCTTTTCTTTGTTTTGTAACCTCCTCATATTTTCTCATATAGTGATATCATCGGTTGTGCCCGTGGTTTTTTCCCTTAAAGGGTTTTCAACGTTAAATCTTGGTGTTCTCGTTTTTCTTTTATTTATTCGTATTTCGTTTCTATGTGGTTTCGATATATATTTATTTTACAACAAGTGGTATCAGAGCCACGTTTCTTGATTACCCTTTTTCAATTTATTGGGGTTTTATATCGACATGGTTACTTTGAAATACGTTCTTCCGCTGCTTGACCGAGATACAAGATTTTATTTATGGCAAGTGAAGGTGCGGGCAATATTGACTCAAATTGATCTTGATGATGCACTATTATGTCTTGAAAAGATGCCCATGGCTTTGTCCGATGAGGAGAAAGAAAGAAAAGATTGTAAGGCTCTCTTTTATATTCATCTCCATTTATCTAATACTATTTTACAAGAAGTTTTAAAAGAAGGCTCCATGTTGATGGGAGATAACTCACCATATAAAATTGCTGGAATTAGTTCAATCCAGATCAAAATATATGATGGTGTTACAAGACCTTTGTCAGATGTTCGACATGTTCGATGTTTAAAAAGAAATTTTATTTCTTTGAGTACTCTTAATCTTAAAGAGTATAAGTATTCCGGTAAAGGTGGAGTTCTAAAGAATTCAAAATCAACTTTGATCGAGTTGAATGCTTCTTGTATTGTCAAAGAAAACTTTATGGAGATGTTTTAATCGCTATTCTAGCAACTAAGTATTAGCTTTGCTCATGCTTGGTTGATATGACAATCTGATTTTTAAAGGATTGTTGGCACACAATGATTTTTATGATGAGGAGTTTAACGAAGATTTATCTTCTTATTAGCTATAAGTGCAAATTCGTCTCAAGGTGGAGATTGTTGAATATGATCCGAATTTGTCTTCACGAATTGGATTAGGACTCTAATTAGTATTAAGATTATTTTATATATATATATATATGAGCCGTGAGACTCAAGTTTCACTTTGAGATCTATCCAAATTAATTAGGAGTATTTTAGATTTAAAATTAAGATATGTACTTAAGATATAACTCAACATATCTATATATATATATATATATATATATCTTGGTCGTGAGCTTCACAATGAGATTTTAGAGAGAGAGAGATTTATTATTATTGGTAGAAATCAATAATTTAGCTTGTTAGCTTTTCTTTGTTATTTGCAGGTTTAGGTTCTCTTTTGATTACCTGCGTTCTTGTAACCTCCTCATATTTTCCCATATAGTGATATCATCGGTTGTGCCCGTGGTTTTTTCCCTTAAAGGGTTTTCCACGTTAAATCTTGGTGTTCTCGTTTTTCTTTTATTTATTCGTATTTCGTTTCTACGTGGTTTCGATATATATTTATTTTACAACAACTAGAGAAGCTTATTTCATGTTTCAGGAACTTGTATACTCATTTGCCCCGTTCTGTGCTTTCACTCAATAACGCCAACAAAATGCTTAGCGTGATTAACTTGCTTCAGAAGGTTGATAAGTCGCAGAAGGATATGGTAAATAAAAATGAAAGTCGAACGGAAGCTTTCTTGAGGATAACTGAATGTTTACAAGCACTCGAGGATCTTCAAGTGGCATTGTGCTTTCCAATTCCGATATCTACAGAAGGGTTTCAACTTAATGAAATCCCAAAATCTAAGAAAAGGGTTGAACTTGAAAGTTTTTGTTTGAGAAATGCTCGTTTGATCTTCTGTACTGCTGAGCTCAAGCAAATTGTGTAGGAAAAAAATGACTCCAATAGATTTGGTTGTGATAGATGAAGCAGCACAACTTAAAGAATGTGAAGCGATTATCCCATTGACGCTTCCTGGAGTTCGCAACGCTGTACTCGTTGGGGATGAAAGACAGCTGCCATCCATGGTTCAAAGCAAGGTCCCTGCAAGAAAACTTATATAGCTTTAATATTTACATTTTTGGCAAAATAGATGAAATTACAGATTGATGCTAAAATACTGCTTTTCTACGACAGATTTGCGAGGAGGCTAAATTTGGAAGAAGTATATTTGAGAGACTGGTGTTACTTGGACACGAAAAGCACCTCCTCAACGTTCAATACAGGATGCACCCAGCAATTAGCCGGTTTCCCAACATTGAGTTTTATGAAAATATGATCTTGGATGGTCCTAATGTTATCGATAAATCTCATGAAAAGCATTTTCTTGAAGGTAATATGTACGGGCCGTACTCATTTATCAATGTAGATTTTGCAAATGAGGAACTTGACAGATTCAATAGCACAAAAAACATGTTGGAAGTTGCTGTGATCGCTGAAATAGTTGCAAATCTTTTTAGAGGTAGATGATAGTTTAACACTTCCCAGTTTAATTTGTACATATTTGTTGGTATTGTTTTTAACCCTTTTTGTAACAGAATCTGTTACCAGAAAACAAAAGGTGACAGTCGGGTGCATTTCCCCCTACAAGGCTCAGGTGGATGCAATTGAAGAAGAACTTAAGAAGTACAATCAGGAGGCAAATGAATCTTACTTTTCAGTGAAAGTCCGATCCATTGATGGGTTTCAAGGCAGTGAAGAAGATGTCATAATTTTCTCGACAGTTAGGTGTAACAAAAACGGGTCCGTAGGGTTTCTTTGGAGTCGTGAAAGAACAAATGTTGCGCTAACCCGAGCCAGACATTGCTTGTGGATTGTAGGAAACAAGGAAACCATGATCAAGAGTGGGTCTGTATGGAACACTTTGGTTTTTGATGCAGAAATCCGTGGGTGTGTTTATAATGCTGTCGATGACAAGAACATAGCTAATGCCATGGTGCATACCATGGTTGAGTTAGCCCAATTTGGTTCGTTACTAAAACCCGACTCAATACTTTTCAAGGACTCAAAATGGAAGGTACAATTTATAAAACTAACTTTGAGATCAAACACACTCTTGTTATAAACTTATAAATATCTTGATCTTAATTACGTGACAGGTTAACTTTACAAGCACGTTTATCAAAAGAATATCTAATATCACAAATTTTAACCTTCGTAAGCTAGTTTTATCTCTACTTGTGAAGCTTTCGAGTGGTTGGAGAGAACCCGAGGAAAACAGTAGAAATAAGTACTTTGACACACAAGGAATTGGTAACATCATACAGACATAACGTGTTGATGGAGGATTCTATCTTGTTTGGAGCGTAGACATTGTCCATGAAAACTCGTTATGTGTTCAGGTTTTGATGTTCTGGGACATCTTACCGTCGTCTCAGATCAGACAACGTTTATCGTCTTTGGAAAGAGTCTTTTGGAATTATACATTGGATACAATCGAACGTTGTCAAACCAAACATTTTCAAAGGTATGTATGCTTTACTTTAAGTTATTCTTAGCAAAAATACATATATTTGTAGTTTAAACTTGTAACGTTTGATAGCAGAAATCGAGTTTTACCAATGAGTTGGCCTGTGGATTGCTGAGTCAACCAGTCAACATCTCTATTGCGTTTGAAGTTTCAGTGCTCTTTGCAAAATAGGTCATCAGTCGAAAAATCTATAGATATGATAAGGCTTTTGGGAGTTATGACCCCAAATGAAGACGTTCAATATGGATATACACCGATGACGGTAGTTACAACAATTCAAATTTCACTCCAGATAATAGATTTCAGTAGTAATATTTATTTTTACAATATCTAGTTTGAAGGATATGTAGTTTAATTTCAAAGATGTTAGTTATTTTTAACCGTGTGTAATTTTATTTCGTACAAGTGTACAAGAACATATGTTTTAAACAAGATGATCGTGTATTTTTTTCCAATTACACGCATAGCCATAATTATTTGTGTAAAAATATTATTTTATATTCACTTAACTATTATTATGTATGAACGAAAGAAACATCCAATATAAGGACTTTCTTAAAGATTAAAAGAACTTTATATTATTTTCAAGGGTCAATAATGGCTTAATCATCAAACTTTTATTTAGTTTTGGTTTAATCATCAAAGTTTTTTTTCAAACAGTTTTACCATAAAGTTTGAATTTATTATTATTTAATCTTCAAAGTTACATCTTCTTTTTGGTTTAAACCTTAAAGTTTTCCCAAATGATTTAACCCTTAACTTTTTCTTAAAAAATGGTTTAACCCTCTAAGTTTTGTTAACTTTTTAATAAAAAGTAAAATGCATAATAAGTAGAAAGGGTAAAATCGAAAACCATACAAAACTTAAGTGGTTATTCAGTTTTTTTAATAAAACTTCAAGGTTTAAATCATTTGAGAAAAAGTTTGAGGTTTAAATCATAACAAATTCAACCTATATGGTAATATCGTTTAGAAAAAAACTTTGATGGTTAAACCGAAATTGGACGAAAACTTTGATGATTAAACCATTATTGACCATATTTTCAATCGTCATATAAAGGTAAATGATGAAAACTTTAGAAATGATGTAAAATTTAATTATGATAAGATTTGTACTATATTATAGAGTATTTACATTTTTTTGTGTAAACTCTTAAATTTTAAATATTTTGAAGTTACTAAACTATCATTCACCTCTCTGCATATCTAATGTAATTATTTTTTTTCTAGCACTTTAAAATCACAATAAAAGAAAACTCAATATTTTCAATCATGGCAGTGTAACAATTTAATTTTTCTTAAAGGAAAGTCGATATTTTCACCGACATGCACAGACATAATTAACAAAGTCAAAACTATATTTTTCATAGTTTAAATTGCATGTAAATACATGTTAATATCAAAATTAATTCAAGCTACAATTTTATGTATGAAAGTGGTGAAGAATAAGTGAATTTTTTTTATTGTTCTTACATTTATTTTTTATGAGTTTTCTATTTACAATCTCATGTATAGACCTACATATTCTTCTCATATAAAGTAAAAATAAAGATATTATATTTTCTCTCTCACTTTCAAACTTATCATAAGATTTATAAACATTCGTAACTTCTATAATGATGATAAATTCATGATAAACCCCGTAAAAAGCACACACTAATATTTGAATAAGCAATATCAAACAGAAACTATTAAATAGATTAGTAACTATTAGATATTATCTGTCATTAATAACACAAAATTTCATAATAAATTAAAAAAAACAAGGCAGCACAAATTAACCTAATTATCAATATATATATGGCTAAATATTTCATTTTGAATATTGTGGAGTGGGGTTTATCCCTTCAGGAGCGTGGCTTGGGACTCGCATACTGCCCTTTATGGATGTCACTGCGGACCCAGCCCACTAACAACTAACTCGCCCTTCAAAAAAAATTATTAGAAAATAAGTATAAGTATAACTTGTAAAGTAAATAACCTATAGCTCGAATTAGTTAACATTTATTGATTTTTTAAATGACTCATAAATAAAATAAATTTATGATACGCTACTTTACTTTGTTGTTTTGATCTCTTAATTTTAAGTAATTTAAAATTACTAATTCACCTCTTATAAAATAAAATTAAATAAAACTACTAAATAGAAATATAGAATTAATTAGATCCTTATATGCCATATTAATAATTAAATCTGCCACAACAATGAGTATATAAAGAAATTAACTTAAATTCCAACATATCTTAGCTATAGTATTATGCATTTTAACATTCTCTTACTTAACTTCTTAAGACTACATATTTTTAAGTATTGAGAACAAATAGAAATGACCTATAGCCTCAATATTTTATAAAAAGTTGACAAATCCACTCCCCATACCAGCATAACTCCCCAGCTACAGCAACACATACCGATACCAACACAATTACTAAAATTTTACTAATTTATGTGAAATTTTATTGACTAACGATAATTAAAAAAAACCTCACACCCTTTATTTTTTGAAAACGGACATACTATTGAGAAAAATTTATTTGTCGCAGCCGCATTACACAAGTATCATGTTAGTAAACATAAATTAAAAGCATTTGAATGTGTAAAATATTTTATTATTGATGTAGTCTAAAGTTTTAGAGATTTATTCTTAAAATAATTTAGTGGATAAGAAATTTGAATTAAAGAAATACTTTAACGCAAATTAAATTGATTTTAAAGTTAAACTTGAGTTTTAATTTTTGACTAAATGAACGATTAAGATTTAATTTTGACAAAATAAAGGATTGATATTCTCCAATTAAATTGATGAAAGTTAAACTTTTACTAGATTTCTAGCCTATGTAAACACAACATGTATATACGATACTGTTTAAATGTTTTTAAATTTTTGTTAGTTGAATGTCACAGAAGGTAATCAAAATGTGTATCATAATACACATTTCTACCACTAAAAACACTAATGCGATATTATGTAGGGTCACATTGTAAGGTGTGTTCATAGCTCTTTTGGTTTAATTGACAAATAATTTTTTTGTTAAAAGTATAATAATAATATTTTTTTCTGTTTGTTATGTTGTTCTAAGTAAGTCATATCCATTCATTACGATATCAAAAAGGAACAAAGTGTTTGATATCGCCCAAATTGAATAGTTATTTCGAGGCGATATTCGATTATTTCGTATGATTTTCTGAGTAATTTGGTCTTAATTGATACTTAATTCATTATTTTTGAAATCTCAGGTCTTTAATGATTATCCATGACAAAAGGAAGGAAAATCCCCAAAATTTGGAAGAAATGAAAAAATCATGTTCCAGACCCGTTTGTACGGCCCCGTAAAGTGCGATGTACGGCCTTACATGTGCCGGACGCTGATTGCATATTTAAGCATTTTTCTCCCCCTTTTCACTCATAATTCGTTTCCAGCCCTAGAACCTGAGGGAGAGGCGATTTTCTTCACATTTTCCAGAGTTTTAAGTCAAGTTTTCAAAGGATACATCCAAAGGAAGCAAGATTTGGAGCTTGGATCTTGACTTGGAAGCCTCCTCTTCATCTTCTCCATGGGTTTCTTCTAGGGTTTAAGCTTTCCTTCATGTCTCCTTTCAATTTCAGTTTTGTTTACTTAGATTTCGTAATGTTTAGCATGGAGTAGTTAATATTAGTGCTATTGGATGAGATTCAAGTAGGTTAGTGACTTGGATTTGATATTTTTGTGGGTTTCCACAAATTCCACCATTAATGGAAGCTTCAAGCTAGGGTTTCTTCTCAAATTGCTTGAATTCATGTTTTTCCCAAATTTTCTTGACTAATTGATGTAATAGACATATTGTGTTGATTGGTTTTTGATTTCGTTGCAATTACTCCTAGTTGTGATGCCCAATTTGTGAGAATTTACACTTGGGTTTGGGTTTTATCATTGTTTGTGCAATTTATTGATGAAATTGACTTTGAAATGCCTATCTTATGATTAATCAAATGTTGGAATATCTTTAAAGTTAATTTTTGTGAAATTGGCTACTTCGGAGAACTTCGGGGGTTAGTTTTCAAGAATTAATTGTTTAATTAACGGAGAACTTTGTTATTAAACGTGTTTTAATACAACACTAAATCCTTACTTGAATGTTTTTACAAAGTGCTAGATTCTAGTCACTTCTTATATCTTATAAAATCATTCTAAGGAGACCTTCTTGTTTGATTTTATTTAATATTTTGAAGTGTTTAGATGGTTTAACTTCTTGCCCATCAAATTTATCAAATCCTTGTCAATTAACTCTATTTGTAATCGAGTCTAGTAGCATTTCCTTTTCAAATCAAAAAGTTCTAAAAAATTATCTCATTTCTTTTATCTCGCTTGTTTTAATTGTTAACTTTAGGATTATAAACATTTGATCATAGATTAATTAATGACGACAACTTAGTATTGAGATTTCATCTTGCTTCCTTGAGGTTCGACACTCGGTCTTACAAACACTTTACTACTATACGATGGGTTCACTGCCAGGTGTGTAATTTAGTCTAGTATTTCCGTTTTATTTCAAATCATTTTTCATATATATAACTGCACAACATCAGTGTTTCTAGAAATATCATGCACTACTATACAAATATATTAGTTATTAAAATTGCAAAGTAATTATACTACCAAAATATATTCCAAAGTAGCCAATATTAATCTTATGAATATAAACTTGTGATTATATATGGCATATTAATAATTTCTAAACTTTAAGAAATTATAAAGGGCAAAATGCGCGAAAATACAATAAACTATGTCAATATTGTTATTGTATGCAATCAACTTTATTTTGTACCTAAAAATACAAACAACTTAAAATTTTGATTAATTGTATACAATCGGTGACCTGATTACCCAGTTACCGGTTATATATTGTATACAATGAATAAAATTTGAAAGTTTCTTGTATTTTTAGGTACCAGAGTTCTTTTATTTTTTGGTAGGTTACCGGTAGTCATAGGCAACTTGCATACAATGAACCAAATTTATAAGTTGTGTGTATTTTTAGGTACAAAATAAACTTACAACCAAAATAGTTCACATACTACTCAACTCATACCCACTACTGTAGTAAGTGGTCTCATCATACCCGTCATTAGGACGGTCTCGTCTCACCCGTTGTCGTCACAACGTTCTAACATACCCGGCACCGAAGTGCTGGTCTCATACCCGACATCGAAGTGTACGGTCTAACATACCCGTCACCGGAGTGAACGGTCTAGACGTACTCGTCACCGGAGTGAACGGTCTGAACATACCCGTCACCGAAGTGAACGGTCTAAACATACCCGTTACCGAAGTAAACAGTCTAAACATACCCGTTATTGAAGTAAACGGTCTAAGTACAAACAACTATAACTCATATAATCATAAATATCTGGCATTCACATGCATACATATATCCGGAATCTATTCAAGTTATAAGTGAGGATACTCACCTGTTAGCTGTCTTAGCTACTCAGTTCCTACTGAAGGACTCTCCTTGATTAGCTCTGTACTGACTGCTACTTGACCAAGTCTAAACATTGGTTACTACTGTATTTAACTGTTACTTACTGAAAGTCACATGCCATGCATGCACGGCCTGAAAGTCGCATGAATCGGCACACAGTACATGAAAGTCGCATGGCTATATCCTAAGACAACTGAAAGTCGCATGAACTAGCATACAGTACATGAAAGTCACATGGATCACTATTCATCATGTGAAAGTCGCATGAACTGGCATTTAGCCATATGAAAGTCGCATGTCATAGAATCTTAAGAACTGAAAGTCGCATGAACTCACAAACTAGGACTGAAAGTCGCATGGCACATACACAGGCCAACTGAAAGTCGCATGAACTGATATTATACTCATGATAGTTGCATGGACTTATACTCAATACACAAAAGTCGCATGAATCACATACAACACATGAAAGTCGCATGGACTTGTTCTCAAAGTCGCATGAACTAGCATATCTCACGTGAAAGTCGCATGGAATCATACTTAACACATGAAAGTCATATGGAGCATATTCAAAGTCGCATGAACTAGCACATATCACATGAAAGTCGCATGGCATAACATACAAAGCCTGAAAGTCGCATGAACTTGTATTCTATTCATGAAAATCGCATGAAACAACATACAGCCCAACTGAAAGTCGCATGGCACATACCTAGTGCCCATGCGACTTTCGCATGGTAGAACTTCATCCCTGAAGGTTCCACGTCTGAAAAACCCAGACCCCATAGCCATTTTCAAGCTTTCTAAAAACTCAACCAATTTAACTCAAACTTGTTGCAAAACATTTCTCCATTCATATAAAACTTTCCTTTAAGCTAAAAACCATATTATATCAACTTACATAGTGTTCTTGGTGAGCTACTTTTTCTGGGTTTTACTTAAACCCTCTAAACCCTCTAAACCCAAAAACCCATCTTCTGAAACATTCAATCATCACTCAAATATGGCAAGAAAAGATGTCTATATGATTCTAAAGAATATAGAAACATTACCTGATGATTTCTCTACTAAAAATCTCAAGTCTCCACAAAATGAAGCAACTCCTTCTTCCTCTCGTAGCTTCCAACAAGGCTCTCCACACACACACAAGCTAGAATGGATGGAACAGTGATTTGAGGGTTTGTGTGGGAGTCTGTGCCCTAAACTACTATTTATACTCACTTTCAAATCTCTTGTGGGCCTAAGCCCAACTTAAGCCTCCAAGTCCAAATGCAACCATAATTCTTATTGGGTTATAACATATGTAAGCCCAATCTTACTTAATAAGTTTCCATCCACAACATACACACACACGCACACACACATATATATATAAGACATAAGTTCATCACTTAAATAATTCCCAATCATCATATGCATAAATCACCAATAATATTCATTAAAAATATTCTTGTACATTTTAAAATTACGGGTATTACAAATATTGACATAGTTTGTTGTATTTTCGTTCAACTCGTCCAATTATAAAAGAATATAAAGTAATGATCGATACTAATTGATATTTAAGAGTAATGATTAATATTAATGTCTGATAAATTTGTATAGTTACATGTATTTTGTTAGGTATTATAGTAAGATATAAGTTATAAAAAATACAAAAAGATATAGAAATTTTGAAAAAGGGAAAACAATATAAATTGAATTTTCTGACAGATATTTATATAGTTGTAAATGATAAATAGTGGGATTACTTTTCATTGCACCACAATCTTATGAATTTAAACTTGTAACTATATATGACATATTAATAGGTTGAAAACTTTAAGAAATTGAAAAAGAATATAGTAATGATAGATACTAATATTTAAGATTAATGATTAACATTAATGTTCCATAAATTTGGATAGTTGCATATATTTTGTTAGGTCACTATAGTAAGATATAAGTTTTAAAAAAATCAAAAATATAAAGCAATTTTGAAAAAGGGAAACAATACAAATTGAATTTAATGAGAAATACTTACATAGTTGTAAATAAGAAATAGTGAGATTATTATTCATTAACAATTTTCAAAAAGGAATAACAATATAAATCGAATTTTATGAGAAATACTTACATAGTTGTAAATGAGAAATAGTATGATTATTATTTATTGCGCCACTATATTGTTGGATTTCTTTGTTGGATTTCTTATGAAGCTAAACTTGTCAATGTATATGACATATTTATAATTTGCAACCTTTAAGAAATTGTAAAGGAATATAGAGTAATAATGCACAGTAAGTGTTATTTAAGAGTAGTGATTAACATTAATATCTAATTACTTTGAATAGTAAGATATAACTTGCAAAAATGTAGTCAATAAAAATATTATTTATTGGTTTATTTAGTAGTCTAATAAATTTTGTTTATAGATTTATTTTAAAGCAAAAAAGAAACAGTTGTCAAAATGCATCTTGTCATATATATATATATATATATATATATATATACCCAGTTTGATAGTGCTTCTAAGCATAAAAAAAGTACCTAAATCTTGTCACCTATAACAATCAAAGCAGACACCAATATAGTAGGAATGAAAATAACTTACAGTGGGGCTCCTGATATTTTCGAATAATAGTGCTTAATTAAACAATATTAAACGTATCTAATAACAAATAACACAAATAGGTAAATAATCCCAAAAATTAAAACATAGCACTTAAAACTCCAACAAGGTATGCTAATTCAAACGATCTTAATCATCAAAGGGATAAGCGGAATAGTGCTTCTTCAACTTCTTTATTTCTTGGGAAACACAAGCTTCTTCTTAACAACACCAGATCCTTAAACATCACCATCTCCATCACGACTATTACGACACTTTCCAGCTGAGCTTATTGTAATTGTTTCCGATCTAACCTCAAGAGTCCCACTTTCACAATCACCACAATCATTTACAACTTGATTATTTGAACCGTCATCCTGCATTTAAATTAGGAAAGAAATAAAGTAAGCATCATAATTCTACTCACTCTTTATGTATCTTTCATTGTAAAATAAACATGAGTAAAAGCATAGAATACCTTTAATAATTTCACCTCTTAAGGAAAGTTTGCAAGCAATTCAGTCTCATTACTTACATTACCAACAGTGTAAAAATGTTAGTTATTGGTAATATTATATTTCTCAATGCTTACCATCAACACATATAATTCCCCTACCATTATCTTCAACTCATCGGGGAACAAATCAGATTCTATGTTTGCAGTGAGAGACTTGTAAATGTCGTAAGTGTTTATTCCAATAAGTCTAGCAGCATCACGATCAAAGAGAAAAGAGATACAAAACCGGATGTGTCCTTAACACGGATTTGCAACTTATATCTACGATTAATATTGCGGTGTATATCTTGCAATTAGTATATAATTAATACAAATAAAAAATAGTTATTTAAAAATGGTATTGTTATCTGTACTCAAAGCCAAAACCTGTCTCACCACATTTTTCACATTTCTATTCCTTACGATCTTCAACCGTGTATTTATCTAGTGTATCATCAACAACACCCCTCAAACACTAACAACATGCTACATACCAGAGTTGATCTTTTTGAACGCACAACACCTTCTCAACTATAATAACTTTCCTTACCTACAAAGTTTAAAGACAAATGTTCGTAAGGAAATAATAAAAGGTTAAGGATAAATACTGGAATTTATTCCAAGTATATTAACCACCTTGGTAATGTCATGCAAATTGTTAATCAGAACACGTTTACAACCGGGAGCAAACTCACTCAATGTGTAAAAAATGTATGTATAAACAAAAGCAAGTTAAGAAGGATGCTAATCTATATCTCTTATAACTTAGTAAGGTTTCAAACATATGTGGCATGCATGATTGAGCTTCAATTCTTGAATCCAAGCTAATTAGCCTAGGAGGGTGGATGATGTGTCAACATATTAGGAATTTGGGTTTGAAGACAATATATATTCTCACCAAATTATGAGCTTCATTAACTATTATTAACTATTAGTGTATTAAGTATTTTTCGGTTATGTGTTAGTGTATTTAGTATTCTTTTCGGTTATGTTTTTGTAGAGTTATGCTATTCAATTAGTGCATTAAGTATTTTTTAAGTTATGTCTTTGTAGAGTTATGTTATTCAATTAGTGAATTAAGTATTTTTTTCGGTTTTGTTTAGAGTTATGCTATTCAATTAGTGTATTAAAGATTTTTTCGGTTATGTCTTTGTAGAGTTATATGCAATTCTATTAATGTATTAAGTTTTTTTTGTTATGTGTCAGTGTATTAAGTATTCTTTTCGGTTATGTCTTAGTAGAGTTATGCTATTCAATTAGTGTATTAAGTATTTTTTCAATTATGACTTAACATGTATTATGATATTATTTATGGTTATGTCTTAGTAGAGTTATTCTATTCAATTAGTGTATTAAGTATTTTTTTTGGTTATGTCTAGAGTTATGCTATTCAATTAGTGTATCAAGTATTTTTTTTTTCCGGTTATGTCTTAACATTTATTATGCAATTAGTGTATTAAATATTATTTTCGGTTATGCCTCGGAATTTATAGGAGAAGTAAATGAGGGTAGTACTACATTTGAGCTCCCATCTAAATAGTATTACATTTGATCTCCAACCAAAACTGTACAAATTCCAAAGCTTTCTTCTCTCTTTGCTTTAGTTTACGCATATTGCACCTTTTACACATTTGTTAATTTGTACTAAGATAATGACCTCCAAATATCATTTGTTAAGTGAGGTAAACCCCGATGCCGGTGGGTGGATAATTCAGGTCCGTGTTGTTCGGTTTTGGGAGCATCATGTCTATATGAAACCTTTGGAAGCATATTCTATCGAAATGGTGTTGATGGACGATGAGGTATTTCTTTTCTTAAAAAGATTACATGAACATATTGGTTTCAAAGACTTGATTGTTGAGGGACGTGTCTATGCTATTACTAATTTCAGTCTTGCGGATAACAATGGTCGTGTTAAGATGATTACACATTCTTAGGTGTTAACTTTCTACCAAATTCACGTGTAAAATAAATCAGCAAGGGGTTTCTACTTGAAGTTAGTATCTTCTCATTCACTAACTTTGAAAGCATTATTGAGAAAAAAGTTGGGGAAGATCACGCAATATGTATTTTCCTCTTGTGCTTTGTGGTTAACCATATGTTTTTAATATGGCAAGATATTTACATCCGCGTTGATTGGTTGGATAAATCTTTGCTTAATTTTTTATGTACGTAGTATTGTTCATTAACATTAGATGAATTTCTTTGTATTACATTATTTTGGTAAGTTTTTGTTGTGTTAGTTTGTAGATATTGTCGGTGTGTTAGGTGGATACACGGATGTCATTGATACATCCAGTGATGGACTGTGGTAAATTTTTTATTATATATCTATGAAAATTGACCTTTATGCTTTGTAGGTGAAGAAAGTTAGAATTGTTGGGAAGATTTTATGTATGCAAAAAGATCAATTATGGTATTATGTTGCATGTAGCAAGTGTTTGCGGAGTGTTCCCGATAATACTCTAGACCAATATACCATTGAAGATTACAAGGAATGGAAAATTACAAGGAATACTCTAGACCAAATAACCATGATTTTATTTGTATTGTACACATACCGATTGTAAGACTTAACCCGTAATATTTATCATAGGTATAAACAACAAATCTGTGTTAAAGACACATCAGGTTCTATGTCTCTTTGTCTCTTTCATCGTGAAGCTGCTAAACTTATTGGAAAGAGTGCTTACGACCTTTTCAAGTCAATCTCATCGAATGTAGAAACTGATGTGTGTTCCCTGATGAGTTAAATATAATGGTAGGAAAATTATGTGTTTATGTTGAGCATTACGACGTACAACATTACCGATAACTATCATGTTTTCACCGTTGGTAATGTAAGTGATCAACCTGCAAACTTTCCTATGGAGGTTGAATTATTAAAGATATTCTTGTCTTTAACCATGGTTATTTAACAATAAAAAGAACATAAATAGTAAAAGGAATTTCAAAGCTTACTCTATATATTTTCTAATTTTAATGTACGATGACGATACAAACAACAACGTTGAGATTGATAATGATGGTTGTGAAATTGTGACTCCTAACGGTGGCTCAAAAACAAATGTGGTAAGTTCATCTGGAAAACATCGAAATATTGAAGACAAATATGGGGACGTAGAAGGATGTTCTGTTGCGAAGAAGAAGCTTGTGTTTGTGAAGAAAGAAAAAGTTTGAAGGGTTTGAGCTAGCTACCATTTAGATTAATGTATTTTGTTTTTGACTTTTATCAAATAAGTAGCTTAATTATTATGATAATTAGGTCATTTGGAAATAACATATTTTGGTTTAGAGTTTTAAAATCTACGTTTTTATGTTTGGAATATTAGTTTTTGCCCAATTAAATAAACTTCATATTGTTTTATAAAATCTTTATTGGGGATGTTGTTGTAACTTATATGTTACTATAGTAATATAACAACACTCAACAAATAATTTAAATTTATTACATTTTAATGTTAATTACTACACTTAAATAACAACCAATAACTATAAAAGTCACTTTATATTATTTACCCATGTCCATAACTCCTATATATTTTTGATTAATTATTTGTAACATATATGTTACTAGAATAACCTAACATCATATATTAAACTATATAAATTTATTAGACTTTAATGATAGTTATTACTATTAAATAGCAATGATTATTTATTATTACATTATACTCTCTTATGATTTCTTATTATAAATTATTAATATACCAAATATATTTTAGTTATTGATATTAACAATACTTATGTAAATATCAATATTCATGAGTCATAAATATTAATTATTACTCTTAAGCAAATATGATTTATCATTACTTTATTCTATTACAATTTATCTAGTTTGTAATGATTCTCAAAATATTAATTATTGTAGGTTAACAATACTTATGTAACTATCAAAATTTATTACTCATTAATATTAATTATTACTCTTAATTTGCAATTATAATTTATTATTACTTTATACTCAATTTCAAATTCTCTAGGCTTCTCAATTTTTAACATTCAAAATCTATTTACAACTTCATATACACAAGATTGTATGATAAGATTTATCAGATATCTAACAATATTACTCTTAAATTGCAAATATGATTTATCATTACTTTATATTTTATTACAATTTATTTAGGCTTGTCAGTTTTTAAGATCCTAAATATATTTACAATTTCACATGCACAAGATTGTATGATAAGATTTTCAAGAAATCCAACAATACTATAATGTAATGAGGGATATATCAAGATTTTCTCATTTACAATAATGTAAGTCTTTATCATAAAATAAAGTCTTTATTGATTTACTACAAGAAATTAAGGTGTTTACCCACACATAATTTAGTCACACATTATAATGTGTAGGTAAATACCCACACATATTTTGTATATGTGTTGGTAATCAAAATTTTGTTTTTTTAATGGTGTTTAGCACTTATTATATGTTGGTGATACATTTTACACACATTTTAAGTTGGAGGGAAATTTCCCTCTAAAATTAGTTGTTGACATCAAATTCAACTACCTACACATAAAGATAAATTAAATTAATGTGTGGATAAATTACTTACACATACACAATGTGTTGGTAATTGATAAACTTCTACCAACACACAATATTAATTTATAATTGTGAAGGTAAATAAAATAAACAATTTTACATATTAATTCCTTAAAAATGATGTGGCATAAAAAAAATACTCACACATATATGTATATGTAATGTATGAGTTGATATAAATTAAATATTACTTACACTTAATCTTCTTTAATAAAATGTGTAGATAAAAACAATTTAATTAATAAATTAAAAGATCACATGGAAATTAAAAATAATTATCTAATATCAGTATCAATGAAACTGAAATGAAGCACGATAAAAAAAAGTCGGAGCATGGGAGATATCTCTTCCGAAATTCTTTGAGATGGAGACGGTTGTTGGTTCTCAATCCCCACAAACCTCTACAAAATTATCGAGAGTTTTAGATAGAGAAGAAGGAAGGTGGAGTTCAACAATCGAAGTCCTATTTGAAACAAGAGAGTACTGGTCGACGATTGGAACAGCAGTGAGGGGCGGAGAGACAATCAAAGTCCGATCGATTTGAATGTGCTGAAGCCTGATTGGACGAATTCAAGTTCAGCCCTGTGATAGTTGAGTTGATTACTAGGGTTGCACCGGAAGGGAAAAACAAATTGATTCGAGGGTTGTTCCAAGTGTGAGACTAAATTGATTTGCCCAACTAAGACTTCAACAACGATCGAGGTTAGTTTGATTCTTTTTTCTTCCTTCACTGGTCACACGAGAGTAGCTTACAATCTCGATTAATCACTTTGTGCTTTGCATTTCTTTGATTTTAAGTGTGACCCGCGAACTATTAGATGATTAAAGTGATAAATTACTATCATTCGGTCACACTTTGAAGCACACAGTGTAGTCAACAACCTCCATTCAGGCTTTTAGTCAACAAGTGCAGTCAATAACCATGTTAGGATTACCTTCACCAGCCTTAAAACTTGACTTGTTTAAAGAATTAGTAAGAAAAGGAACCCTGTATCTTGCTTTCATGAAAAAGATGTGAATTATATATAAAGATGAGTTTCAAAAGTTCAACCCTGATCCAAAAGTTCTACATGAACCATCATTTTGTATAACAGGTGAAAATCAATAAATAGTAAGCAAAGTTCATTATTGTTCCACAATATCACTTGAAGTTTTATTAAAAGTAAAAACCATCCAAGTTTAAATGTTGTTGCATTGTTATAAAATTTACGGGTTGACAAACTATACCCGTCTATACCTTTTAACCTTTAGTCCCATTACAACCGTCATGCATCAACTCATTACAACCTGAATAAAGGTCTCTGCATAGATTGCTCCCAACCTTTATAATTAGAGATCCCTATCCTCCTAATTCTGTTACCAATCTTTTAGGTCCATCATCCACTAATCACTTCATCTTATTCAGTCTTCTTTCTAGGGAGAGGTACTCTTGGAGAGTCTTTGGAAAGGTATCCATCTTATTTCTACCCCTTTACACCTCTCCAATCCTTAAGCCTGGAATTTGTCACTGGTAAAGAGCCTTACATCATATCTCCATTTTTGTAGTTTCTTACCTTCTAGGATATTGGATCATTAGGATGACTGGACCTTTCCCTTTTGTTCATAAAATTAGTAATGGTAGCTTTGTATCTATCTACCTAGTTGGGATGATCCTCTAGATTATTGATCGCTGTTGTCCGTTATTGACTATAATCGCCTATTATAACTGAACTATAAATGACAGTCTATGATTATGATACACTATTTTTTGAATAGCTAATGATTTTATTAGCATAAAAAGCTGTCTCAAGGTATACAAAAACCCATCAGATACTTGCTCAGATGGTAAGTACAAAAACAAACTAAAATAAAACTACACATACTCCACCATTGAATTATGATACACTACTATTGATCATATCTGAACTCTATTAACCAAGTTTGCCCATAAATCGACCACTATGATTGCTATTAACCGTGGTTAACCAATATTAACCAAGATTGACTAAATGACCCTGTATGATAGTAATTATCCTTCTTTGAGATATATTAACCTGATATATTGACTAAAACTGACAGTATATGATATGTGATTGAACAGTATTTACCATGGTTTGCATGTATTGACGAAATTTACTTCAAATGACACCCTATGATTATAATTGATATTCCATTGCTAAGAAATAGGATGAGTTTACTTTTCCCTTTTGTTCATATGATTAGTGAGTGGTAGCTTTGTATCTCTATCTAGGTGGGATGCATGATTCTCTGTCTAGGGATGAATGATGTAATAGGGGCTTAACTCTATAATTAAATTAGCCTTTTAAGTTTGTTTTTATGTTATCCTAATTGGAAAAAAAAACAAAATCTCCATGTTATTGTGTATTTGTACACCAAAGAAGAGACCCTATGATTACTCTAATCTCCTATTATAAATGACACTCTATGATCCCTTTTAAGTTTTTCTTTAAAGTTTTAATATTGTTCTCCTTCTCCTTTTCCTTTTGTTTTTCGAAAATCAAATCACAGTAAACGATAAATTGCGCTTTGCTTTTATTCGAATCAATCATAGTAAACTTGTTAAATTCAGTATAACATCGTTGTACTTATTTGAACGGTTCTGCTGTTTCTAGCTTCTCTTTCTCATCATTCATTTTCTGCTCTTATTTGAAAACTTCATTGCTGTATTAAGGTTTGGTGTGTGAAGCTTTAGTGGTTTTCAAAGCAATAAATGGCTTTCCAATTAGCTCACCTTGCTCATGTGGTGCATCTCTATGCTCTAATTTTGGTGGGATTGCTCATCGATAGAGCAATTAGAAACTTCATATTTTTGTATATCCAGATGAACATATGACTAATTATTAATAATGTCATCAATAGCATTTTTTGAGAAATCTTCAACTCCTTTATAGCTACAGTACCAAGAGTCATTGGTGAATCAAATTCCAATTCCTTCTAATAATTTAATTATTCTTGCATTTTCCTCTCTTTTTCATTGTAAGGACCTCTTTATCCATCATTTTTTGATAAGTTCTTAGGCTTGACAAAGTGTCACAATCATTGTAATGTATGTTTCTTTCCTCAAAACAATAGTCAGAGTTCATAAAACACCAATGAAAAGAAAGGAAGAACACATTAACTTTCTACTTCTACTATTCAACAATAATCTAATTGAAGCAAAATATCAAACACTTTGTAGGCATTAAAATTCATATTCTAATAATATCAAAACAACAGTCAAATTCAAAAAATGAAATGAATTGTTCTAAGAACCTGTCAAAACTATGGAGTTAACATTATTTTTATTCACAACCTCTCCAATTTTTTGCTTCCACCAAACAATAACTAAACAGGAACCCATAAATAAAACAAACAATTAATCTTCAGAAGTGCATCACAAACACTAGAGAACATAACAAACAATTAAGCTTTGGAACACAGGTACTAAAGAACATATAACTTAAAAGGATAATGAAGAATGAGTAGTTTTCATTAGAGTTACCGTAGGAAATCAAAAAACTTCATAGAAACCCCAAATGTATAAATGGTCTAATTAATTAATGAGAAAACCTAATAGGAAATTCATTTAAAAGTCACAAACAATTAGTATCTAGTGAATTCATAAGACAACAATTAGTATATAGAGAGATGTACCAAATCTATAATACAAAGAATATTAAATAGTGTTTCTTGTTTAGCCTGTATGTTTTCTGATGTAGCTTTATGGTTCTGGTTTGTTTCTTAGTAGAGGTTTAAATGTAGATTTGTTCTTTGTGCCTCTACTGAATGGGTTGCGTTTACACTGTGATTGTCTTGACGTATTTTATCTGCTTCAATGACCATTTTAGTGCTGATGCTTTTTCTGCTTGTTTTAAATGCTTAATTCGTTAAGGATTTTAGAGGCCGTCTTTATTAAATCTGAAGTTAGGGGATAGATTTGTTATGTGTGAAATTATTAAACTAAATTCAACATTTTGAGTGAAATTATTAACTATCTAGGTTCAAAACATTAATATCCAAATCCAAAACATAAAATTCAAAGAAACTGTTACACAATTTGCTTAATTCCATTCGAAAACTCAACTTGAGCTCGACTCGGTATCGAAGCTCGAAGCTTGAAACTCGGTATTAAAGCTTGACTTTTCGAGCAACAATTACTAATCTAATATTACAATACAAGATCGAACAAGTCAAAATAAAAAAGCAAGAAGCCAACCATACAAGTCTTGGTTAAAACAATTGCAAGAAAAGATAAATGAACTAGTTTCCAAGCTATTCTCCAGGTAAAACGACGCTAGTAGACTTCAATGCTCCAAGCTTTTCCAACTTTCCAAGAATTGATGCCTGCTGGATAACATGCTTTTCTTGAAGAGATGGATAGATATAGTTAAATTCTAGGGTGTGTTAAGGATGCCATTATTTGTTAATGTGGAGCTGTGAAATTGCTTTGCTTAATTGTATATCATAAAGACATGATCATGAATTCTCTTGATTAACATTTTATTAAAACTAACATGCTGCCTATTGCCATTAGACTATTAACAATAACATATTCCATTTACTCGTGAACACTACCTCTTTCTTTTTTTGATTTTCCATTTCTGAAATCTAACCATAACTTGATCTCAGAAATAACACTTGAAATGCAGTTGACAATAACACGTAATTAAGATCAATAATATATATGACTCATATTATGTTGATTCTAGCATAGTTGAAGCTGGTAAGATTAATTTTAAGTAAGAATGCATGATAAAATCCATATTTATAAAAATCAGATGGAGAAGTACCTAGAAATCAGATCAAAGGTGGGTGGTATTATTTATAAAAACAAACAATAGACAAATAGCACCAAGTAATACCAAAATTGATAAGAAACATATATGAATTTCAGAACTAACAAAACATAGTTACTCTTGAACAACTATTAACCAGACTTGTAACCTCCCTGCCACGTGACAATCAAATTAACATTAAAGCTATAAATACACGATTTTGCAATAATGAGAACTTACATGTTCAATATGACAATACTCAATTATGACAATAACTCGTGTATAGTAACCCAATCTCATTTTTTAAATCCAAACCTCAAGTTCCATATACCAATACTGCCACCAACAACTTTTCACCCTCAAATTCATTTTACTCTGCCAATTATGGCCAGATTCATATACAACAATGCTATTTCATGAATAGTAAAATAGTGCCATCAAAACAAAATGCTTTTTTATTATCACAACATCCACCAATAAATAACACCTCTTGAGCAGTTGACTATTCATTTTATAACCTTAAAATTTCAAACCTTAATGCAGTCAAAATTGAAGTTCCCCTGCCACGTGAACAGTAACTATTTCAGCACAACTATCTTCTTACATTCAAACGAAGAGGCCTTGCTTTCTACACAAAGATGGTTTTCAGTAACTTAAAATATATACACTGAATATAGTACTACTGCTTCTAACAATAAAAAACCCCATAAATTTTAGTTTAGTGCAAGTTAGAATGTAACATATGTACTTTTAGAATCATAGAACTCCCATATGTTCCGAAGGCTCTAAATTGTGCATTTTTATTTTGATAAATAGATACATAATATGGATCATCAGTGGGTGAAGAACATGAATCGGGCTTCTATCGAGTATGTGGACGGGGTAAAGGACTTTCTAAATGTTGCCAAACAAACTTTGAATTCTAATGGATTAACGTTATGCCCCTCTTCTAACTGTCTCAATTCAAGACTGCAAATATCGGTGTCATTGGTGCCCATTTAATTAATGTAGGAATTGATAAATCGTACACACGGTGGGTGCATCACGGTGAGGATGACATCAATGAGAAAGATGTAGGACCTAATGATCTTGTAAATGAAGAATTTGATGACTTAAGAGCAGGATTAGACGATGCCATTGGTCATCAATTTTTTAACATAGGCCCTACCAATAATTTACTAGGAAATCAACAACCAAATAAAGAGAATTCTCATTCTGGGAAGCTATATGAAGCTGTAAATAATCCTTTGTATGAAGGTTGCAAAAATTATTCTACTTTGACGTTTTTCGTGAAGTTAATGAATTTAAAAGTGATGAACAAGTGGACCGATAATTCATTTGAGATGTTGCTTAAGTTGCTACATGAGGTTCTTCCTCATGGTAATAGTTGTCCAAGCAGCTATTATGATGTTAGGATGATGCTTTGCGAAGCTGGTTTAGGTTACGAGCTTATTGATGTTTGTCAATATGATTGTGCTATTTTGTATGCGGAACACAAAGATGCTGATGTCCTGTTTGTCAAAGGAGTCGTTACGTGTGTAACAAAATTGCTTATAAGAAGTTGCGATACTTTCCAATCACACATCTAAATACATGCGATGGCATAAAGAAGTTAGCAAAGATAAGCATAGAGTTTTGCGTCATCCTGCTGATGGAAAGGCTTGGAAGCATTTAGATGAGAAGTATCCCGATTTTGCAGTTGATCCAAGAAGTGTACGAATGGGGCTAGCAATCAGATGGGTTTAACCCTTTTAGCAATATGACAACAACACATAGTATGTGGTCAGTCATTTTGATGCCTTATAACATGCCGCCTTGGTGTACAATGTATAAGAGCAATTACCTTTTAACATTATTGATTCCGGGCCCAAAATCTCCCGGTAAAGACTTTGATGTCTTCTTTAAGACCTCTTGTTGATGAACTTAAAATCATATGGTGTGATGGGGTTGAAGCATATGATGTTTATTTAAGTTCGTATTTTACTCTTCGTGCAGCGGTAATATGGACAATAAGTGATTTTCCTGCTTATGCTTACTTGTCTGGGTGGAGTACTATGGGTAAACTAGCATGTCCAGTATGTCTCGAGGATACCCGTTCTAACAGGATTTGCGGTAAACAATGTTATACAGGGCATCGATTTTTTTGCGTAGAGGGCACAATTGGCGAAGGAGCAAGGAGTTTGATGGAAAGGAAGAAAAAAGGGGACGACCTCGTTACTTCACAGGTGATGATATTTTGCAACAATTAGCAGATATTCCTATACGAACTACTGGAAAGGCACCTACTAATGAGGATAGGAAACGTAAACGAGGTATTGATGAGTTAAATTGGTCAAAAAAGAGTATCTTGTTCGAACTTCCATATTGGTCTAAACTACTCATGCGTCATAATCTTGATGTCATGCATATAGAAAAAAATGTTTGTGATAACATAGTTGGAATGTTGTTAAATGATTCTGTGAAATCAAAGGACACAACAAAAGCACGTCTAGACTTGGAGGATTTGAATATTCACAAGGAATTATGGTTGAAAGAGCGACATGGAAAATTTGTGAAACCTCCTGCTAATTACACATTGAGTAAAGATGAGTATACGGAGTTTTGTAAATTTATCAAGTCTGTTCGCCTTCCTCATGGCTATGCATCCAATATAAGTCGATGTGTGACAGATAATAATACACTTGGAGGGATGAAAACACATGATTGTCATGTATTGCTTCAGAAAATACTATCGGTGGCCATTCTCCCCTTCTTAAACAAGGAAATACGTATAACTTTGATTGAGTTCTGTCAATTCTTTCAAAAAATATGCTCCAAAACTCTATATGCCAATGAACTTGAGGATATGAAGACCGGGATTGTTATCATATTATGCAAACTTGAGAGGATATTTCCTCCTGCTTTTTTCACTGTCAT
The DNA here is from genome assembly GCA_038502395.1 of Dittrichia graveolens. Lineage (NCBI taxonomy): Eukaryota > Viridiplantae > Streptophyta > Magnoliopsida > Asterales > Asteraceae > Dittrichia > Dittrichia graveolens. The sequence goes on along the minus strand of JARJIL010000001.1, from coordinate 77,108,374 downwards.
GGTTTACTTTTTTTTTTTGAACAGCGAAGTTATGTTAGTATGTTAGTGGGCTGGGTCCGCAGTGACATCCATATAGGGCAGTATGCGAGCCCCAAGCCACGCGCCAAATTAGTAATTAAACGCCTTTGCCTGGGTTTGAACCCAGGACCTCCAAGGAATTCTTTGCCTTCCACCTCCCTCTTCACTTGTGTGTACATTTACCCGAGGAGGCATTATTAGGAGGACCGGTTAGTCATAGATGGATGTTTGGGATAGAACGTCGTATGGGTACTTACAAGGGATACGTTCGTAACTTTGCACGGCCTGATGGCTCAATTACCGAAGCATATGTTGTTGATGAGGCTGTCACGTTTTTATCTCGTTATTTACATGACATCGAGACAAGATTTAACCGTGTAGAACGCAATTGGGATGTACCAGGCACTAAACATGAGATGGAGTTATTCAACAATAAAGTCCGTACATTCGGAGCTTCCAAATTTGGAGAACTAGGGGACTACAGTGATGTAGTTTGGTGGTACATCATCAACAATTTCGAAGATGAACTTGATATTTACCTAAAGTGAGTTGGCCACATTTTAACTATAGTTTAGTTTTGTATTCACTATCTAATTAAAAATAAATTGTAACTTGCTTCTTTTTTGGTTTAGTGAACACAAAGAAGCTTTACACTCGAGACATATAGAAGATACAAACTTAGAAAATATACATAAACGTAAATTTCCCTCTTAGTTCAAGAAAAAGGTAAGTATAAAAATTAGTTACTTTTATTCCTTGTTTTTAATTATCTTAATACTAATGTTAGGTGCTTATAGATGGCTTTGCTTAAAGTCAACGGAGACCCTAGGGCGACCGATGATTTGTACGCGTTGTCCCAATTCCCTGATGATCGTTACACGAGTTGGCAAAGTTGCATCGTCAACGGTGTTCGATTTCGTTGCAAGGAACGTGATGACAAATTTACTACACAATGTAGTGGAGTTTATGTAGGGAATGAGAATGGAGAAATGATTTATTATGGTGTTTTACTTGAAGTTTTAGAGCTTGATTTCATACTTGGGAGAAAGGTATTCATGTTTCGTTGCAAGTGGTATAATACCGATTCAAAAGGAAAGAGGATGGTGGTTGATCATAATTTAAGATCAATTGATATTACATCTAATTGGTATGTCGATGAACCATTTATTTTGGCTAGTCAAGCGCAACAAGTGTTTTATTTAAATGATTTGGCACGTGGAAAGAATTGGATGGTGGCATAAAAAGTAAACCATCGGAACATTTATGATATATCTGAGCATGATGAAGAAGAAATATCAACGAATGATATATTTCAAGAAGAAGAATCTAATGAGTTGCCACCTTTTCAACCAATAGAAGAGTTACCCGATGTCTTTGTTAGTTCGAGATGATATAGAACCTGAAACATTACCACGTGAGGAAGTGTTAGCAATACGTAATGGAAATGCCTATGTAGATATCTTACATGATATTGACGATGAGTATGATGACGAGGGTGAAATTTTTTTAAATGATGAATTATTTCTTGATTCCGAGACAGATGGTAATTCTGATGATCCAAATCTTAACACCAATGATGATGACTCTTTTGCATGAATTTTCTTGATAATTATTGGTTAGATTATACTAATGATCCTTTTATTGTTTAATTTGATATAATTACTTAAGTTATAATATGTTTTTTTGTTATACTTGCAAATAGCATAATGGCAAGAAGAGGAGGACGCACTACACGAGGTGGAGGAGGGAGACAAGAGGGACGTGATAGAGAAACCACTACCAATTTAGGTAAAATTTTATAATGTAACACATATACATGTTGTGTTGAACGTATGTATGTTAAAATAATTTATGTACTTGTTTATTTCAAACATAATATAACCCATCTATTACGTTTATTAATTCTTTTAATTGTTAAAATTGTTAAAAGTCAAATATATTTACAACCTAGCAAAACCAAAAGAATAATTCTTAAAATATCAATTATTGTAGGTTAACAATACTTATGCAACTATCAAAATTTATTACTCATTAATATTAATTATTACTCTTAATTTGCAATTATGATTTATCATTACTTTATACCATATTTCAAATTCTTTAGGCTTCTCAATTTTTAATATTCCAAATCTATTTACAACTTCATATACACAAGATTGTATGATAAGATTTCTAAGATAGCCAACAATATCGTGATGCAATGAGTGAAAATCCAAATATTTCTCATTTACAATAATGTAAGTATTTATCATAAAATGCACTTTTTATTGTTTTACCTACTTCATTGTTGTTGTATGTTTATTGATTCTTCTTATTATTAAAATTATTAATCAATGAACTCTTTTCGTAATAGGTGTTCAAAGGAGTTATCATGTCAGGATTGCGCGAAGGTTCAAAAAAGTGCAGCTAGATATGAAGAGATGGAGAAATGATGTGTCCAAAAATCATCAATTTCATGGTATGTTTGACATATGTTTGATTGACTACGAATTCCTATTTTGTTTACATAATAATCTCACTATATATATATATATATATATATATATATATATATAACTACACAGATTCTACTTTCTAGACCGCAATAAAAAGGAATGTAGCTACAAAAAGCAAGCAATATATACTTACTTACGAGTGTATAAGGTGGATGTGACATTCGATGAAGCTCTACCTGTTGGTTTATGTGGACCAACATGACAAAAATTATGCAAAGATTTTTAAATCTCTCCAGGACAGTATCTCATGCTTGATCACATAATAGAAGGAATGATAAGTCTTACACACTTTGACATATCCGGCAAAGAAATAATCCCTACACATGAAGAGGTGAAGAAGGCTACAGAAGAAGATATCAAAACAATAAAGGATGGAAGAACCGGTGGAGGGAATTCAAAAAATCCTTAAAGTTAAGACAACCTACTAGGTTGTTTTTTCAAATTGTTTTTTTACGATTACATTCCCTAACTATGATTGTTTTGGGTTATACAATTTGTGTAGAATGATAGTGTACGTACTCTCCTTATTTGAAATGTGTGGTGACTAATTTACTTTAAAAAACATTAAAATTAAATAAAATTACAAAACACATTGAAACATGACCCGTGTTTACACGGGCTTGAGATCTAGTTAATGTATAAAGCTTACGTAGAAATGGAAATGAAAGAGCTCTCATTACCTTCAACACACAATTAATGGAAAGTAACCGAAAATGCAAATTAAAATGATATTTAAATGAGATATAAAAATCATAAAAATGCCTTTAAATGAGATATAAAGATCAAAAAACTCCTAATTACTTGAAGGATGGACCGTAATGAGATATAAAAATAAACAAAAACGACTAATTACATGAATGATGGATGGCACATATCAGAATTCAAGTCCTTCTAACAGATCATTAAATACCGACTTAAAACTATTCGGTGAATACATTTTTGCAAAGCACTTCTAACGGATCATTAAATACTGAATTTAAACAATTTGGTTTGCAAAGCACTTCTAATGGATCAATACATACTTAATTTAAACAATTTGGTGAATACTTCTAATGGATCAATAAGCACTTCTCATTTACAGGCATTTTTATGATTTTTATATCTCATTTAAATATTAATTTAATTTGCATTTTCGGTTGCTTTCAATTAATTGTGTGTTGAAGGTAATGAGAGCTCTTTCATTTCCATTTCTATGTAAGCTTTATAAATTAATTAACATCCTTCTTAATTTGCTTTTGTTTATACATACTTTTTTACGCATACTTTTATTCCCGCTAAGAAAATGACATCCCAAGAAATACCACGAACAAAACAGATTCAATATGAACTACAAAATCTCTTCAACTTTGAACTTGGGTAGTCGCTGCTACTTTACATGACATTAACTGTTCAGTAAAGTTTTAATATTCTTAAATATTACCATAGGTTTCAAAAATCAAAATTGCTTTTCTTTTCTTTAATCTCCCCCTCCATTTCATTGTTTAATTACAAAAACAATTGAACAAGTCCAACTAGTATTGCCGGATGAACTGATTGAAAAACTCGGTCCAAACTGGAACCAACTGACCTATGCATAGTCCGGTCTTTGATCTCATAAATTGCCACTTTCCAGTCTCCAGTCTCTTCCGATCTGGTTTTCAACAAGTGCAGTACAATCCTACAAGTGAGCAACCTAGCTCCCAATTTCTAGTTTGGCGAGCTACCAACTTCTTGCTGAAGAACTTCAACTCTTGAAGAAATACTCCCCTGCGCTTGCTTAGCTAGGTCACATAAGCAATGTAACGTTCCGTTTCACATAAGTTTCTTCTCACATTATACTATAGGCTTTACTCCAACTAATAGAGTAATGTGGTGAAATAAAAATATGTGTACGGCAAGGCAGAACAACGGGTCACGTCACTAAAATCAAAGATTCTACATGTATACGGGTCACTCTGCCTATCTGAGTGTTCGGTTAATGGTTTAGAAGTATATCACTTTTTTTTGTAGTTCTCTTATGAACGTCAAACATACACACACACCCAACCTATATCAATGTCTACGACGGGACTTGAAACCACAACCTCATAGAGGGAGGAACACCTTAACACTCCTTGATACCACTATGCCAAAAACCCTTTAGTAGAAGCATATCAGATATGACCTCAAAAGAAGTGACATACCGCATCATGTTGGATGTGGTGAAATCATAACAATGCTCCATTTTGTTGCTATATATACTCACAGAAGATAACTCTAAATAATCAGAGGCTGGTATTAGTGAAACAAGATAAAACTTATATTGATGCAATAGATGAAAGAAGCTGCTGAATAATACATTCAAAATCTACAAAGAAAGATGACCAAAGCCTCCTTCAAATATCCCTAAAACATCTTTATAACTGAAATACAGCATTTAACTTGCAGACTGATGATCAAAGTGCAAATAAATTCTATTTAGGTTAAAAAAAGAATCTTTACAACAAAATCATAACCCAAGTTTAGTACCAGAATCACAAAGCTGTAATGAATCTCTGGATCTTGGTTTGTGCTTTCTCTTTCTCCTCAGGGCCGTCCAGATCACCAATGTTGTCATGATATTCCTATGCAATTATACAAATATAACACATTAGTCAATGATTGGTTATAATTATTATAATCATTAGGTGTTATTTATTATGTAATCGCTTCAATCCTCCAAATATACACATATTTCTAGCTCTGGTATTTAAGCTCAAAAATATACCTGCAGTACATTCTTGACATCATTTTTAGTCAGTTTTTGCTGCTTAAGTAATAACTCAATTCTCGCTCTTATACGAGGATGCCTGCAATATTGTGGTTTAAAAAGTGACAAGCTTTAGCAGGAGAACCTTCAAAAAACAAATAAAATATACAAACAAATCAAGGATTTGTTACAAACTTACTCAGAAGTCCAAAGATGACCCAAAATAACCGCAATTAACTGTAGCACCGCAAAGTTAAGAGCTTAGAGTACCAAATGAGATTAAAGCATAAAAAAATATTTGAAGCTTTATCCTAGAAAGAAAACCATAGTTTTTTTAAAAGGTTTATGAAAAAGCCAAGTACCAATAAAATAAAATCCAAATAACCATATGATGATAAAAGCTGACTATTGTGTAAATAGCAAACTCCATACCTGAAGAGAATAGAGTCCAGATTCTAGTTTTCTGTTGTACTTTTCATCTTCATCCATCTGCAACAAAAAGAAAAAAAAATTGAATTCCATTATCATGCTACAAAAAATAAACCATTTTATTAGTTATACAGAGAATGATTACAGAAGTTAAAGATTAAGAAAAAGAATTAGGATATTAAACCTCTAGATCCTCGAGTTCAATGTCATTCAACCTTTCAGATTCTTCTTTCACTCTGTTCGAATATCTATATAGAAGGAATAAAAAATAAAAAAAAGGTTTGATATGAACATGGTTTATAAGTCTCAAAAGGAGATAAACTTCAACACGAGTTAAATGAGTGTTGGCAGGGTTTTACTGTACCTCATATAAAGCTCCATTAGCCGGTCAATCTTTTCATACTCATTTTCAACAAATTTACTTAGTAGCCGTTCCCTTCTTGAACCCCTCAAAACTCCACCTGTTTTGCATCAACAAGGCGATTAGCACTTGATTTGATTAGTAGTTACATAAGCTAAAATGTATCAATAAAGCAAACACCTCAACCATCTGCAACTGCAAACAAGAAAATTCAAAGTTTCTATGTTGCTACAGGAAACAGAGCAAACATCATCAAATTTTGACAACCTTTAAGAAACTTCAAGTCCTTACTGCTGTCTTAAAACTACAGCGATCATTTGACAATTGAGATAACAGTATTGTAGAAATCAGTCTAGGCAGCCGAATCGCCAAGCGGACCACCACCGAGGCGAATTAAGCCTAATCGGCCTCTATAAATCAGAATCGGTAGTAATTAATCCAAATCAGGAATAATTGGTCCTAATTGCTGTGAATTGGTTAACAAGGGCTTGGCAGGCAATGTTGGTCCAATTTTTTAAAATGAAATGCTATTTTACCCTAAACTCTCGTCTCTATCTCTCTCTCTGGCGATGGATTGAAGCTCTCCAACACGAATAATCAAATCGAAGCTGCTCTCCCACATGATTTGTATAGGCTCAATTCTCTCTCTGTTTCACTCAATTACACTGATTCAGTTATTAAAGAACACTGATTTTGATTTTGAATCAGCTATTAAAGAACTAAAGAATTCTGAGTTTGTACCAATGAGTCGAGGACTTCAATAGGCTGGAATAATTTGTACACTAATTTGGAAGATGAACACTATTAAACACTGATTGCTTCTGATTTTGTTGCAAGATAAGCACAACTTAACCAATGACATCATCAACCCTTCCATCCATGGAATCTACCTTTAGTCAAGAACTTAAACGGAAATCGGACGATGATGGGTCATGTGTGGGAGTATTGAGTTTTGGCGGATCCTAACAAATTGGATAAAGTGAAATGTATTTTATGGGATACTTTCTGTAACCACTAGCTTATCAAGATGTGAAAGAATTTGGAGCATTGAAGAAGTTAGTAACTTTAACTTTAAAAACACACACTTAAAACTTTTGTTGCTTAATTTTACTTTGTAGGTGCATTAAAAAAAGAGATAAAAACTAGAGGAAACAAATTGAACAATCTTGTTTTTATTTAATTTAACGCGAACTTGATAGAGAAAAACCAAAAAAGGAATGTGAGATGTGTTGAAGCTGAGACGGGACTGTCTTGGGAGACGGTTGGAGAAACCACAGGTGCATATAAATATTTTTACCGCTGAAAAGTGCTAGATCAAGATAACGTTTTGAGGAAGAATTCGACCCGGAGAGTGAAGAGGAAGTAGACGAGGAAGATGAAGTTGAGTATGATTCGTATGGAGTTCAAATCTTTGAATAATGCGGACAAGATGAGGAGGGGGCATCAATCTAATAATAAAATTAATGAACGAACATTTACGTTTGAAGAATTTGAACAATTCTGTTGGGCCCAATAAAAATTATGTTTATGTTTTGAGTATTATGAAAATGTCATATGTATATATATGAAATTTCTATATAAAAAGTCCGATCCGAGTACTCCCCACCTAGCACGATTACTCGCTAGTTGCTACACCCCAGTCAGCCACTCGGGAATCCCCTAGCGAGTTCTACAGCATTGTTGAGGTGCCATCATTTCTTAATAAGATTTAATGGGAGGCGCCACAAGTCATTCACTAACAATATACAACATACTAACATACTACTATAGTTTGGCCTTGCTTCGATACTTCATTTTAACAATGTAGGTATTTATTTATAAGTTACAACCATCCCCTAAATAATAAACAAGCAGATACTTCATAGATATAGTATACTAATTATTAACATCACTCTAAAAATCAGAGGGATGAAATTTTATTATTTAAGAGGTTGAAGAAAAGTGACAGGAAGATGATTGTGAGAATGATGATCAAACAGAGATAAAAGGAATAAAAGTAACAATTATACAAGATCAAAGTTGACTTGCCTTCTTACCAAAAAGTGATGCGACTAATGATATAAGTCGTTCCTCCAATTCTTCTTTGGATCTCTTTTTCTTGTTCTTGCTTGTTGGAATCTGAAGTTAAATCAACTCAATGATATGATGTCTAATATTCGAAATTTCACTTGAAGTATTTTATGTCTTAACAATCAGCTAAAGCAAGCAACATGTAATTAGTTATCTGACAAAGTCATGCAATTCATCTGTCATAGTCAAAACAGTCTTAAATTTCAAATAATATATTCACATATATACATATGTAACATATGGAAGGAAGGAGATTAAGAACATGAAGATTATTAGATCAAGCAAGCACCTTGTGGCGAGGCAACCTTGTTTATGTATACACTATTATCAACTAGAGATGTTAAAATGGAAAAGCTTCTAAAAATTGCAGATGAATTCAAATCTGAGTAATTATTATAAAGTAGCGCTACTAGTAACAAAGGCGTATGATTGCGAGAATCAATCTACTTTCTACTATAAGATGTAACAAGTGAAAATGCGCTTGCTGGATACTAATGATCTAAAACACAATCAAATCAATATTGACATGATACTAGGGAGGGAAAATGAACTTGCCTTACCCATGAAAGCAGGGAAAGCAGTCTTGAGCCCCATAACATCCACAAACCGTTCACAAGCAGGCGGATAATTCGTCAATGCAAAATCGAGAGCCCTGATCGCAGACCCATAACACAATTTCTTCTGATTCATTATGATAATCATTAACTCAACTCCTTCAGCCTTCACAAACCTCTCTTTGTTCTCCAAAGGCATCAATAAACAACACAAGCAATCAAATAAATTCTCAACCATTTCCTCCTCATCCAAACTCCGTGGATCTCTAGACTTATACATTGCCACAGCCTGCAACACAACATCAACACCGTTCATTTGCCCTAACCTTTTCTGATTTGCCACACTACTTTGAAGCAAAATCGCCAGTATCTCCGAAGCGTATTGCTTATTGCTATCGAACTCTCTAACCTTTATCTTCCCTATAATCCACCGCAGCAACTTAGTCCTCTCGCATACCATCTCAGCCACCGCAGGCTTCACTTCAATCAAATTCTCAATCGTCGATAGGGTACTATAAACCGCTGCCACCTCATCCGGATCGGTCTCTGATAAACGCAACAAATTCTGTACTAACGATTCAAGCACGTTGTTTTCGATTAAACTATCAACCAGAATCCGAGCAGGTTCATCATTTTCGTCTAATACGTCTTCATCGGTAAGGTCTTGTAAAAGACCAACAACGTCGACGGCGATATCAGTATTATCGTGAGTTAATAGATCAAGAATAGATGGAATCGTGTTGAGGTTAACTAGGTCCGGGTATAATTCCGGAGCTCCGGCAAGTATCTTAAGCTTCTCGATCTCTTCGTGCAGCTCGACTTCGGAATCAGCAAACTTCTCCGGCAGGTCAGGGTACTTGAGACGAGCGGCAATGTTGTCGTGAAGGCGGCGTTCAAAGGAGAGGACGAGTTTCTTTAGGGTTTTGACGTCGAGAACTTCGACGGAGTGCTGTGACTTCTCGATTTCTTCTAATAGTGATAAGTCGACGCCACCGTTTGCAAAGGCGGAAGAATCGTCACCGTCGTTATTGCTGTCTCGTTTTCTCTTGGCGGTGTGATGATTACGCTCGTCTGTAGACTCCATTTTGAGGCGGAGTAGCGGTCGCCGGAAATTTTACAAAACCCTTGAACTCCAATTTCCCGGTTATATCTGTAATTCATGTAAATGGGCCTGTTTACTTTCATATGGACTTATTAGCTCAATTTTTCCTTTACCAATTGATCCATTAAGAAAAAAGTCCCCTATATATTTTCTTTATTTGTTTTTTTTAAGACATTTATAATTAGGGTTTTCATTTTGGATATTTTTTTTTTTGAACCGCAACTGCCCAGGCTCCAACTTGATCGTGTGGTAGACTGGCCTCCTAGGGGAAACTTGGCAACTCACCCGTGGGGCATGAAATCCCCAAATTCCCAAAGTACTTGCTGCACTTTTTTGGGAAGAAGTCGTGAAATCCAAGAGACTCGATGTATCCTTGAATGTTCTCTTTAATGGGGGTGCTTCATATTTTCCTTAACCTAATTAAGAAGCCCCCAGGGAAGAATGATGATGGAGATGTATTGCGGCTGTTCTTCTTTGTCAACGCTACTAAAGACCTATAGGTTTGCAATAAAAAGCAGAAAACTCAAAATACCAAATACACCTAAAAGACGATCCCGGAAAAAGTTTTATGAGAACTAAAAGAGTTTAGCCAGGGTGGTAATCGTGTCGTGTTAGGGTTAAATGGTTACGGGTTGGCAAGGAATGACACGAACATGACCTGTATAATTATTCGTGTCATGTTGTGTGACACGAACCCATATAAGTTGAAACACGACACGACTCGCATAACCCATTTAAATATATGGTTTCATGGGATCACGTGTCATAAACGGGTTAGCGGGTCTAGTTTTACTAATTTTCTCCCTTGTTTGTAAAAATATATAATTCAAATGCAAAATACTAAATAAAGTTCAACTCTACCTATATAGTTTAATCTAAATACAAAACTTGATGATTCTAAGATATAATTAAGCTATAAATGATGAAACATTGATAAATCGATGATGTCAACTTTCAGTAGTTTCAAAATGGCGAAGGAACAAAAGAGAAGCGATGGATTTGTTTCTGATTATGTTTACGAGGATTAAAAAATAAGATAAAAACCCAATAGCCAAATAGGAAACATGAAAAATATAATGATAAATACAAAAATAAAATATCAAAAAATACGGGTTGACGAATCGACCCGTGAACCCGCAATCCAACCCGAACACGACCTATTTATTTATACGGGTTGGCAGGTTAACCCAAACCCGTTAATTTGTATGTGGGGTTCGTGTCGCATCGATAATTGCCACCTCTACGTTCAAGACAGAAACATGTCGACCGCTAGATAATAGAGAAACTCGAAACACACGATAAGAATCAAAGCAAAATTAGATTACATCAAGGAAGGTGATCCATTCGTTAGTTTTAAGGTTTTGCTGTGTTGAACAATCGATAGAATACATCTATTTTTGACTTGAACTTGTTTATCTAATTCTAGTAAAAATAGCCTCTTGAATATTTCTTGTAAAAGGAAAAAAGACCTAACTTGTTGAATCTTTGTTGACAACATATAACTGGTTTCTTCAACCATTTTTAGATTTAATATTTATTTATTTTTTGGCAGAAAAATTAATATAAATGACTTTTTCCTCGTGCCTTGTCTTTTTCACGTCAAAACTAGGTTCGTATTTTAGTCGATTTCTATTTTTTAAAATTTGTTTTATAAAAGTTTCTATTTTTAAAGCACGTAAAAGTGATTGTAATGACCTAAATTATTTTTTTATTAGAGTTAATTTCATAAATGGATCTTTAACCAATTACAAATTGCAAGTTTAGTTTTTTTCTTTTTTTAAAGTTGCAAACTCTATTATTAAATTACCATTTTGTTGTATGGATAGTCATTTCTAACATTTTCCGTTTATTAAGTTTGTTAAGTCAGGTGTATTTAAGTCTTTTTACCATTTTTATATTTTTTTTTATTAACTTTAAATAATACTTTAAAAAATATATTTATATATACTTCAAATAGGAGTAAACCACCACAGAAACCACCTCCCACCGCCTTATACCACCACTTATAACCACCACCACCACCCACCCCTCATTTTCCATTTTCGAACAACTCAAAAAAGAAAACGAAATATTTATGCAAACAAAGCCCCATGGCGATGAAGATGATGATGTTGAAGTTACAACCACAAAGATGAAAAAACACAAACAACGCCTCCTCCTTTTCAAGCAGATGGTGGTGCACTCTTCCACCACCCGCCCCAAAACCCTAGATCTAAGGGGGGATAAATTGCACACACGCTGACACTAGCTAAATCACCACCATTGTAACTAAGAACATACACCTACAACCAACAAAAACTCGGAAAAACCTAGATTTGAGGGAGAGGGAGAGAGAGATTGAAGTGACGCCGACTTGCATACACGCCGACACTAGGTGTAGAGAGAGATTACGGCTACGGCTGGGGTGGTACACGACGGTGCATTCGATGGTGGCGCTGAACCGATCCTAGATCAACAGATGTTGGTGCATGATGGTAGAGGCAATGGTGCATGATGGTAGAGGCGATGGTGCAAGGCTGGTGGTGGTGATATGACGGTAGGGAGTTGGTGTCATCTGTGGCTAGGGTAGAGAGAGAGGCCGAGGGACGGTGGTAGTGATACGGTGAAGGGTGAATGGGTGACCTTCTTCGGCGAGGGGGAAGTGAGGCGGTGGTTATCCGGCGATTGGGAATGTGAGGCGGTGGTAGGGTGTAAAGAGGTGAGGAGAGAAAGAAAGGGGGCGGTTAACAAAGAGAATTAGATTGAGAGGGTTGTTTTTAATGTATTTAAATATTATTATTATAATAAAATTATTAAGAAAATAAATAAAAAATAAGAATAAATGTAGAATAGTCAATTTAAAAAAGTTAATGGATCTAGTTAACGGAAAACGTTAGAAAAAACTATCCATACAATAAAATGGTAGTTTAAGGATAAAGTTTATAACTTTTTGAAAAATGACTAAAATTGCAATATGTAATTAATTAAAAGACCATATATAAAATTAACTCTTATCTATTTTATAAATACACACACTTGAGTTCAAAGTGGATTGTAACATCCTAAATTTTTTTTCTTTTTAAAACCAAAGTGTATTCTTTACCTTACTAGCCTCAAGAAATGAAAAGAAAAGGTTGAAAGGGATTGAAAGGGGCAGTTTTATCATTTTTGTATGTATTAAGACTTTTCTTTTATTTTTGGGATGATTGGGAGAAAAAGTTTCTTCATTATTTTATTTTCTTTCCCCCCGTTTTTTTCCTTCATTTAAAAACTCGAGAGCAAGCTGTTAGAGCAGCTATAGTGGAGTTCATGTCGAGCTCATGGTTAGTACATCATGCACATATGATGTGTCAACATGTCATCCTCATTACCGGATTTTCATTCAAGTCTTTTTATCTTTAAAATTTAAAAAAGAAAGAAAGTATATTCGATTAATAACGATCATTAAAAAAGTTATCAGTAATATATTACTGACGTTATAGTTATTCCTGACAGCGTTATATATTTTAATATTTAGTTTCTCGATTGCATGAGAAACTCTACAATTAGTCCTTTTATAATCAACATTTTTTCTCCTCTCTTTTTAAGGTCATGAAGTTTCACCTAATTCTAAATAGAGGAAATTAAGTATTTATTATTCTAGAAGCCCCAACGACCGAATTATGTAAAACTTATCTGCTTTCAAAGGAGATAATGTTTTTCTGTCGATAGACATAAAGTCATAAACGCATTGTAACATGCTCTCTATGTATACAAATATTAATTACAGCTATACATTATTGACATATAGAGTTTTATGTGATAACATATCATTTTCAATACCTATAACTCTATAAGCCACATGTGTATATAATTATATATATATATTATTTATTTATTTTTGTCAAAATGTGAATTAATTATAAGTAGGGATGACAATTATCAACACGACATGAAAATAAACGGGTTTGTGTTGAGTATAAACAGGTTCGGATCCTTTTTCGGTTGACCCGTCAACCCGTATATATTTTTTATTTTTCTATTTGTCCTTAAATTTTTTCACATTTCCTATTTGGTAATCACTATTGGTAGACATCATCAAATTATCAATATTTCATCACTTATAGCTTAGTTGTTTTTTAGATTATCAAGTTTTTGTATTTAAATTAAACTATCTAGGTAAGACTGAACTTTAGTCAATATTTTGCATTACCGCCAACTCATTTATGACCCACTAATCCGCAAACCGGTATATTTAAACGTGTTACGCAGGTCTTATCGTGTTTCAACTTATACGAGTTCATGTCACACACCTTGACACGAATGAGTATACGGTCGGTGTCATGCCCCGTCGACTAGCGACCCATGAACCCGAACACGACAAGATTGTCACCCTAAAAACATCTTGGATGACCAGGAGAGGTATAAGAACTTATTACGATAATGGTCAGTTTCATATGTCAGAACATAGTTCGACTCTCTAAAAAAGATCTATTAAACAAAGAATCCTATTAAAAAGAGTAAGGAAGAATTTCATAAATATCTTTATAAAACTTTGTTATTTTATATATATATATATATATATATATATATATCTCCTTACAAAACTTTAATATACATTTATATCCTCTTAAATGTTTTAAACTCTCACATATATCGAAATACCTATTTTAGGGAGAATACATCTATTTTTGACTTGAACTTGTTTATCTAATTCTAGTAAAAATAGCCTCTTGAATATTTCTTTTAAAAGGAAAAAAGACCTAACATGTTGAATCTTTGTTGACAATATATAAGTCCATGCGTAGGGGGTATCTCGAAACTATTCGGGTAAGGTTGGGTTGGGCGGGTGCTGTAACACCCGCAAACCTGGGCTAGGAGATTAGCGGGTTTGTGGTAAGTATTTATCTGTTTTCAATATGATTATATGAGTAATTGATTAATTGATTTAATTAAAGTATGAATTAAATATTGTATGTATGTATTTATGCATGTAATTAGTGTCGTATATCGTATGTATGTATGCATGTATGTAATAATGTACACGTGTAGGTGCAATTGTGAGAAAAGAGGTGGGCTAGCCACCTCATGCCTTGATTTGTGTATTAGTGCATGGGTATTCATTTGAATAGAAATATCATCTGTTAATTCAAAGGTGAAGTGTGTGTGTTCTGTGTGTATTCCCTGCCGAAAAAAGAAGGAAAGAAAGAAAAGAATCGGAATTCTATTTAGTTGATTCCAAATTCAAGTAAAAGGTTAGATTTATATTTTAACATGTTTTAATGTTGACTTGGGGTGATTGTTGATTGAAAAGCATGAATTTATGAAGAACACTAGTATCGGTTTTGAAGGAATATGATTTTTGGTGAGTTTTGTGTGTTCTTGTAATCCATATGTTTATATGAAGTTTTGATGCATGAATTTGTGTTTGAATGTGTTAAAAATATTTTTTGGAAAGTTTAGAAATTCTGGGTTTAAGTTATGAAGGTGGTGAAGGTGGCGGATTTGATAGAATGAAGAAGATGGTGAAAAACCGAGTCTTAAAACCGATAATGAAAACCGACACTTGAAATCCTAATGAAAGGAAAACCAAGAATTGATGAAAATTTGGAAGTTTTGAAAACCGATACCCAAAATCCGATAATCCGGGTAATCCGAAATCCAACACTTTGAATATGGAAACTTAGAATCCGATTGCTGCTTATAAAATCCTACACTTGAAAACCGAGAGATTCAAATCCGAGAGTCTAGAATTCCGGAACTCCCAAATCCGGTATATAATGAAATCCGAGTCTCAGAATCCGATTGGATGAAATCTGATACTCATGGTTGCGGATTCTTAGAAATCTGACAGTGCCCAAATCCGATAGTTTGAGAATTCGACATTTTATGTTTGAACTTGCAATTGTTTATTGTTTGATGATTATTTAATGGATGATTAATTTATAAATATATGGGGGTAAATATATTTATATATTTGAGACTGATTTGGTTATTGTTGTGTTTTCAGGCAATCTAAAGACTCAGTGATATTAGACAACTGAGCAGACGTGATTGAGGACTGAGGTGAGTGGAAGTTTTACTCACGGGTGGTAATGTTGGTAATATTATGAATTGCTGGAATTGAGGAATGTTTGATATACGATGATGAGTTGTTGTTTCTGATATGTGATTATAGATTATTGAGCCTAGTATGCGAAGATAAGTTGTTCAACTTTGCTATGCCATGATAGACTATTAGTCTGCTAATTATTGATCAAGAGTTATATGTTCACATACGTGCTATATGTATTAGAGTTTTGATTGTGTTCATGATTGAATGTGTATCTGGGTTCATTTGGGAACCAACTGTTATTGGAACGAATTGATAGAGATCAGCTTCTGTGTAAGGGCTGGTTGGGGTCAGCTGCTGATGCAAGAGCTGGGCTCGCTTGTGGTTGGTTGAACAGTAGTAGCTCCTCTGTTGCATTTGTTGCTCAGAGGGGAGTTTACTATGCCAATCGGCATGGAGCTATCAGTAAACCTTTGCTTTGACCAACTTTGGTTGTAGGTTCGGCAGAACCGCCGGTCCTCGGGATGGAAGAGATTGTTGAATTGACGGATTGCTTGAGGATTGATGTTCGGAGGTTCCGTTGGGAACAGTGATTGTTTTGTGCTTGTCTGTGGCTTCCATTCACTTAGCTTTGTGCTAACCCCCCACGGTTGATTGCTTTTTGCAGGTTTATGTGAGTAGCTGTTTTGCTTGTTTGTGGAAAGGGGAATTTGACCAATACTCTGATATTGTGTTTTGAGAAAAGACGAGCCACGTTTTTATAATCTTTTGTAACACAAACGAATATTGTGATTTGTAAAAGTACTTGGTACTTGTGGATGTTTATATTATTATGAAATTAAAGAATTGCTTCCGCATCGTTTAAAGAAAATGGCTTAAGTTTTACGGGTGTTACAGGTGCCTTCTGGAGCACCGCTACGCCCCCTCCGGGTTCCACCTCGTTTTTTGTTTTCGGTTTCACCAACCCGAGCATCAATTGATTTGTTCTTTTTTTGTAGAGAGAGTAGGAGTGAGAAAATATTTGGGTTGATTTAGAATAGGTGCTACTTGGGTTTTGGGTTAGGGTTAGGGTTAGTTTGGGCTGGGAAGAAAAAAATAAAAAAATAATGTGACAGTGATGTGACATTTAGGTTTATTTGAAAAGGAGAAAAATGTTACTCCTGACCTTACCGGTTTCTTCAACCATTTTTAGATTTAATATTTATTTATTTATTTTCGCAGAAAAATGAATATAAATTACTTTTTCCTCGTGCCTTGTCTTTTTCACGTCAAAATTAGGTTCATATTTTAGTCGATTTCTATTTATTGAATTTGTTTTATAAAAGTTTTTATTTTTAAAGCACGTAAAATTGATAATAACAACCTAAACTATTAGTTTTATTATTTTATTAGAGTTAATAATTTCATAAATAGTTCTTTAAATAACCATATATTGCATTTTGTTTTTTTTAAAAGTTGCAAATGCTATCCTTAAACTACCATTTAGTTGTATGGATAGTTATTTCTAACATTTTCCGTTTATTAAGTATGTTAAGCCAAGAGTATTTAAATCTTTTTACCATTTTTACGTTATTAATTTATTTTTAAATAATGCATTAAAAAATATATTTATATATACTTTAAATACGAGTACACCACCATAGAAACCACCTCCCACTGCCTTATACCACCACTTATAACCACCACCACCACCCACCTCTCATTTTCATTTTCGAACAACTCAAAAAAGAAAACGAAATATTTATGCAAACAAAGCCCCATGGATATGAAGATGGTGATGTTGTTGAAGTTACAACCACAAAGATGAGAAAATACAAACACCTCCTCCTTTTCAAGCAGATGGTGGTGCACTCTTTTACCACCCGCCACAAAACCCTAGATCTAAGGGGGATAAATTGCACACACACCGACACTAGCTAAATCACCACCACCATAACCAAGAACATACATGCCGACACTAGGTGTAGAGAGAGATTAAGGTGATGGATGGGATGGTGCACGATGGTGGAGTCGATGGTGGCGCTAAACAAATCCTAGATCAATATATGTTGGTGCACGATTGTGGAGCCAATGGTGCAAGGCTGGTGGTGGCGATGCGGCGGTAGGGAGTTGGTGTCATCTCCGGCTAGGGTAGAGAGAGGCCGAGGGAAGGTGGTAGTGATATGTGATGGCTAAATGGGTGACCTTCTTCGGCGAGGGGGAAGTGAGGCGGTGGTTCTCTAGCGACTAGGAATGTGAGGCGATGGTAGGGTGTAAAGAGGGGAGGAGAGAAAGAAAGGGGCAACTCAAAGAGAGAATTAGAGGGGGAGCGTTGTTTTTAATGTATTTAAATATTATTATTATAATAAAATTATTAAGAAAATAAATAAAAAATAAGATTAAGTGTAGAATAGTCAATTTAAAAAGAGTTAATTACAAAAATGGTCCTTGTGGTTGTCACTGATTTTCACTTTTAGTCCTTTAACTTTAAAAATTACGAAAATAGTCACCGTGGTTGTCATTTTGTTTCACTTTTAGTCCTTTACACTAACTGTCGTTAATATTGACTGTTAAATGAAGGGTATTACAGTCATTTTGTAGACTATTCTTGTTACCAAACATAAAACATGTTATTACTGTTGCCAAACATAATTTTTAAAGAATCTTTTAAAGCTTTACAACCAAACAACCACAACACCTGCTGACCATCTCTCCACTCACATTCTCTCTAACTCTCTCCATCTAGCATTCTCTCTCTCTACCAAATGCAACCATCCTCTGTCGGAAGTCACCACCCTTCGCCGGATGCCACCACCCTCCGCGAGACGCTACTGCCAGACGCCACCAACCTTCGCCGGACGCTACCACCCTCCATCTCGCATTCCCTCGCATCATCGTCACCTTCATCGCTCCGGTAAGCATGTATTCGTCGCCTTCATTCTCCGTAAGCATGCCACCCCGGTAAGCATGTCTTCGGACGCCACCACCATAGCTCTGAAGCACCGCTCCGGTAAGAGCGCACCACCACTTCGTATATCTGAGATCTATTTGTGTGACGCCAGCGGTATTTGGGAGGCGAACTCAGGTTATCTGTAGAAAAAAATCTGAGGTATTTTCTCTGTTTCTGTTTCTCCGGTCAACCGATTTGCAGCCATGACTATCGCCACCGCCGATTTATGTTTGAATAAAGGTGAATTTGAGCCCTCATCGTCGATTTGTTTATCCGGTCTCTGTTTTTGTTTCGAATTTTTGTGTGAAGGTTAGGTCTCACGACCACCATCGTCGATGGGTTATGATTTCAACTTTTGAGTTGTAGTTAGGGTTCGAAGGTTGGATTTCTCTCATCTTGTTGAAATCAGTTCCTGGTTTGTTTACAAATCTGACTTTATGTGTTCTTGTTCTTCGATTTATTTGCATCTGAGCCAGACAATAATGGCAGTGGTGGTTGGTATGATGATTTGATGGTGGTGTTTTTTGAGATGGGGATCGAAGGGTCACTAGGACAAAGCTAGATGAAGGGTGGGTTTGGACATATTTTTTTCTTTTGATTTTTAAATAATGTTTAATTAATTAATAATGAATGAAATTTTAAAAAAAGATTAAACCATGTTTGGTTACAGGGATAAGTGAGAAAATGACCAATATACCCTTTGACTAACGGTCAACTTTAACTGGAGTTAGCTTAAAGGATCAAAAGTGAAACAAAATGACAACCACAGTGACTGTTTTCGTAATTTTTAAAATTAAAGGACTAAAACTGAAAATCAGTGACAACCACAGGGACCATTTTTGTAATTAACTCATTTAAAAAAGTTAATGGACTTAGTTAACGAAAAACGTTAGAAAAAACTATCCATGTAACAAAATGGTAGTTTAAGGATGAAGTTTGTAACTTTCTGAAAAACGGACTAAAATTACAATATGTGATTAGTTAAAAGACCATTTATGAAATTAACTCTTATCTATTTTATAAATACACACTTGAGTTCAAAGTGATTTGTAACATCCTAATTTTTTTTCTTTTTAAATCCAAAGTTTATTCTTTACCTGACTAGCATCAAGAAAGGAAATGAAAGGGAAAAGGAAATGAAAGTGTTGAGAGAGATTGAAATGGGCAGTTTTATCATTTTTGCATATTAAGACTTTCCTTCCACTTTTGAAATGGTTGAGAGGGAAAGTTTCTTCATTATTCTATTTCTCTTCCTCCCTTTCTTTTTCCTTCATTTAAAAATTCAAGAGCAAGCTGTTAGAGCACCTATAGTGGAGTTCATGTCGAGCTCATGGTTAGTACATTATGTACATATGATGTGTCATCCTCTTTACCGAATTTTCATTCAAGTCTTTTTTTTTCTTTGAAATTTAAAAAAGAAAGAAAGTATATTCAGTTAATAACGATCTTATAAAAGTAATCAATTATAAATCAGTAATGCTGACATTATATATGTATATTTTTTAATATTTACTTTCTCCATTGCATGTCAAACACTACAATTAGTCCTTTTATAATCAAAATTTTTTCTCCTCTCTTTTTAAGGTCATGAAGTTTCACCTAATTCTACTTCAAGGTATCTTTTTAAATTAACATAATTAAGTTGTAAATTTAAACAAATAGAGGAAATTAAGTATTATTCTAGAAACCCCAACGACCGAATTATGTAAAACTTATCTGCTTTCAAAGGATAATGTTTTTCTGTCAATAGACAAAGTCATAAACGCATTGTAACATGCTCTCTATATATACAATATTAATTACACATATACATTATTGACATAGAGTTTTATGTGATAACATGTCATTTCAATACCTATAACTCTATAAGCCACATGTTATATTATCTATTTTTGTCAAATTATGAATTAGTTGTAGGTAGGGATGGCAATTATCAACATGACACGGAAATAAACGGGTTTGAGTTATTTTTTGGGTTGATCCGTCAACCCGTATATTTTTTTATTTGTCTTTATATTTTTCACGTTTCATATTTGCTAACTACCAATAGTAGACATTATCGAATTATTAATGTTCCATCATTTATAGCTTAACTATTTTTAGAATCATCAACTTTTTGTATTTGGATTAAACTATTTAGGGATTTTTTTCTACATCCCATACAACATCTAACGACTAATTTAACTAATAACATGAATTTGCATTAATCTATCTCTAAATTATCATAATAAATTTCTTAATCAACCTTTTTTTTTAACAACGAAGTTATGTTAGTATGTTAGTGGGCTGGGTCCGCAGTGACATCCATATAGGGCAGTATGCGAGCCCCAGCCACGCGCCAAGTTAGTAATTAAACGCCTTTGCCTGGGTTTGAACCTAGGACCTCCAAGGAAGGTTTTGCCTTCCACCTCCCTCTTAACCACTAGGCCAAGAATTTCTTAATCAACCTAAACATGTGATTTACCAAGAATTACATACCTAATAGTTTGATTGCTTGAAAAGAGGTTTTTAAGTCTTGAGTTTGGTTGTGTTCCTTATTTTCCCTTCTTCTCTTGTCCTCAGATTTTAATTTTGATTTATGTTTAAAGTGATTTTTATATATAGGCAAAAGTTTAAACGAGAACTGTTTTTCGTACGAGAACTGCGAAAACCAATCCTAGTCATGTAATTCCCTCTCCTTCAATTGGATTGTCCACCCATGAATTCCTTACATGCACCCCGCCACACTCAATCCCCCCACGCTATATATATATATATACACACACTTTGGCATAATAGCAAATCTGCCCCCTATAGTTTTATCTTTAATTATTGACGGACCTAGTCCCTTAACTTATATTTAGTTGTTTTTCTCAATATAAATTTATGAAATATTAATTATATCATATTTTAATACATTTAAAGTATAGACTACTCAGGAGATTTCGAACATTGGGTGTTACACAAGCCTGATTGAGTCGTTACCCGACACATCCATTTTGTCATGCTTAAGTTAGAGTGTTGATTAAAAGGGTATATATATAGTCTAGTGGTGGAAGAGGATCCTCGTGATTGTGGATTCAAGTTACATAGTGGACATAAAGTATATATTAAACAGTAGAATCAGAGAGACTGTGTGTTCTGTCATTTAAAAAAAGTTAAAGAGTGTTGATTAAGTTCGTGTATGCTCAAGGGTTTTGTCACATGTTTAATCTTGTCAGAGAGATTTTTTTTGAGTTTTCGATTCAGTGTGATTGATTCCTTTTGTCATATATATCCTCGTTCACTAGCAACATTCGAACCATAAATACATCATGACATATGGAATTTGAAATATTCATGCCTAAAAACTTCTATATGCATGAAACCTACCTTCCAAAAAGTAGGCGTGATCCCAAACTATATAAAATAAAATAAATAAATAAAATATGCCTAATAAATGGTAATGAACTAATGATAATAACCGTAAAATACTAATAAAAAAGTCAAAATCCTTTTAAAATATACTTTAATAAGAAAAGTCAAAAGTACTTTAAAATTATTAATCAACTTATTATTATTAGTATTTGGGAACTTGTCATGAATTCGAACCTATTATTTAAGAACATCAAATAAGCATATGCATAAAAACACAACATATGTGTTGGACCAATCTATGAATTTAAGCAACCCAATGAAATAACTCACTTCTAAATATGAATCGATATTAACCGATAGCATAAACCAATTAATTAATTTAAACCGTTAAAATTGAAAGTAAACTGTTGGATATTTGCCTTAAATGATTGGCTCGATTTTGGGTCATGTCCTACCCAATCCGATCTATACACATCTCTACCAATGATCAAAATAGGACGATAAAATCAAAAGATAAGTTTTATCAGAACAAAATACTTACAATCGATGTGTTAATAATTGAATAGATTAGACATGTTACTAGCAAGGGCAATGATGTGCAACCAAGTAGGTTGATGTGCCCTTGTGATAGCAAGTTTTTAAGATGCATATATTGTTTTGTTTAGTCCGCTCTTATAATTGACAATGAGTAAAGTAACCCAATTACCCTATTAAACACATTATAAAGTATACTCGTTCGATGTGGAACAATACTTAACACACCCCTCACATATCACGTTCTTTTCGACCAACATATTGATATTTATGAGTTACATGAAGTGTGTGTGACCGTTATGTAGCTCTGATACCAAGTAAGTTTGTGGGGTTTTAACTCAAAACCAATTAACAATGAGTAAAGTAACTCAGACCCTTATTAATCATATTACAAAGTCTTACTCGTACGATATGAGACAATACTCGATACGTCTCTTTACAAGTTCTAATCATTATTCAATTAATTGGCATGATGATTTATGTTCTTCATTGACATCTACATCGTGACATGATAACTTTTTATAATTTAAAATCACTTTGACTAAAAAAACTATTGTTCGCATGGTGTCACTAAATATAAAATTGTAAATTAACTTTTAAAAACTAGAATATTGTTGGAAACGATCATAAATACGTTAAACTAACTTTGTGTACTTCTAAGATCTTTTTCTTACTAATAATACACTTGTTTTATATATATGATCGGGGACAAAATGGCTCTAAGGCAGAGCCTTACAAAAGGGTCACTTCAAAAAGTGGACCTAGTCCAATTATATAGTTAGTCAAATTTACCCGTCATGGGAGAGCATCACTTTACTAGGGAACTAACTAATTCAAATACTTTCGTTAATCTTCGACGAGCACTGTAGAGTCTTTGTTCTTACAATTGAAGACCGTTTTTTATCAGAGAAATTGCCATAGATGACAAGAGACCAAGATCATCTGTCTTGTTATTTTGAGAGGAGAAGAGACGGGAGTGCTTTGAGTGACATAATGGAGTTCTTTTGCCGACCTTCCTGAAGGCCTGCTTACCCAATTCCAGTTGCCTTGCTAGACGTTGTTGATGTGGATCAATCTCTCGGCGATGTCGCATTCCTTCTCCGCTTTCAATGCATAGATTCTTCGGCAAAGCTCTTTGAGAGGTGTACCATGAGCTAGCCATTGGTCTAGCTAGCCCTAGCCATGTATCATGTCCATTTTCTACATCAAATCAATGGAGCCTGCTAAGTTTGAATTATGAATTTGTCACTAGTTACTAAATTGATTTTGGGTCAAATAGTATATCAGGGGATGATTCAAACGAGAACCGTTTTTCATACGAGAACTACGAGAACCAATCTTGGCCGTTCATTTTGGATAATGGAATTCATGAATGAAGAGCGTGGGGGATTGAGTGTGCCAGGGTGCATGTAAGGAATTCATGGGTGGGCAATCCAATTGAAAGAGTGGGGATTGGACGACTAAGATTGGTTTTCGTACGAAAAACAGTTCTCGTTTGAATTTTGCCTAGTATATTAAGCTAATCAACTTGATAGTGAGAACATACTCTTCAAACTAATGTGTAAACCAATCATATAAATTTATCTACTTTTTTTACGAAAAGCTATAAGATAACTCAAAGCCAGAATCTAACCATTACAACAAAATCTCTAGAAAAACTCAAAGCAAGAAT
This sequence comes from Dittrichia graveolens, assembly GCA_038502395.1. Taxonomy (NCBI): domain Eukaryota; kingdom Viridiplantae; phylum Streptophyta; class Magnoliopsida; order Asterales; family Asteraceae; genus Dittrichia; species Dittrichia graveolens. The sequence goes on along the minus strand of JARJIL010000001.1, from coordinate 77,084,157 downwards.
CTATAACTTCTAGCATGGTAACTTTCAAGATTAAACTATCTTGATAACTAAGACATAAAAGAGACAAATTGAACAACTGTATGATAGCATTAGTTTGACAAAAATCAACAACTCCCAAGTCCTAATGTGTCATTGATGAACAAGCTTAGTTGGCAAACTAAAGTATTCAAACAATCTTCAATCGCTAACAAGTTAATAAAGTTTTTAAAGGAAACTAGAATCAAAAGCAACGGATGGTTGATTATACCCATAAATATATATGTACTTGTAATGTCCCGAAATTTTTTTATAATAAAAACCAGTAATTTCATAACATAATTGTATTAAATATATTGTAATAATTGTTTTTAACATTAATACCCACCTGCCTTACACACGGGATTTACGGTTCGAATAAAAGCTCTTTGTTTAACTAAAACATCAGAGTTGTAAATAATTGTGGAAAATTTATTGTCACGTCGGCATCTTGCCTTTGTCCATACGAGACGGTCCTGAAAAATTAAGCATAAATCTTAGTGAGCTAATAAAGTAATTGCACATTATACCAGATTCATATATTCAAGTAACAAGTATATATTTGTCACTGATAATGCCACATGGGCGGGTAAGTGCTCAAATGCACATAAATTGCCAACGCTGCAATAGCTAGCGCCTAGTTGCGCGTAAATGTCACATTGACACATCACAGTACATAACCACACATGAACAGTCATTATGGTATAATAAGTAAGTTAGTGTAAACTCACCTGATCACAGTGTACTTAACCACAATAGATAGCAAGGTACTTTGAAAGTTAAACACGTCTATGCAAGAACCTACAAACACGGTTCTACTAGATTAAAAGCTGTATTCCAAATCATTAACTGACAACTACTTAAAGTTTAGATTTCCAATCCTAACACAACTCCCACATGTCCAATTTGCGATTCATTCTTTAATATGGTTTTGCGATTGTACATCCATGGAATTTGCGATTCCAACATGAGTTGTTGATTTGTGATTCGACTTAAGAGTCCCAATTTACGATTGGTACACTTGAACTCATTCGCGATTGTGCATACATCACTAATTTGCGATTGTGGACACACAATTTATGATTACTTAAAATTTGCGATTTACGATTTCACTTAATTTTGTTTACGATTTCATGGTCATTGGAGATTTGCGATCCAGTTCCTAGGTTGATACGATTCAACCTGTGACCAAGGTTTGCAATTTAAGTATTACTCATGATTTGCAAATTACGAATTGGGGATTCTTATTAAGAGACTCAACCCCATACTAATTTGAGATTCACCACAGTTTACAATTTACGATTCAAATATGGTCAAGAACAGCTACAGTCAAATACACACAGTCTACACATTCAGATTACAACTCTCTCAAAACTCTACCATTTTAATCCATTTCTGATTCATTAGCCTCCTAAAATCTATTTTATCAACCTTCAAGTTTAATTTCATTTTCATCTAGCATAAGACACTCTATGGTCCATTTAACAGCCCCCAAAACTCAATCAAAACTTAATAAAATCACAATCTTTAGATGTAAAACCCATATACAATCGATCATTAAGAGTAGGAGATTGATACCTGCAAATTATCTTGATGATTCCCATTGATTTGATGATGAGAACCCGATGATCTCCTCCTCGACCTCAAGGTATACGCAGCTCAAATATACAACAATACAAAAATGCAGCTACTGTGTATTGCTTAGGGTTTTGTGCCTCCTTTATGTATTTATACCCTCCTAATCACTCCTTAAGTCCAAACACCCCTTTTTACTTTAACCCACTATTAATGCCAAACACACACACACACACACACACACACAAAAAAAACTCTTTTATTAATTCAAACCAAACACAAAAATTTGTCAAATTACAATAGGGAAACAAACAAGTGCTACGATAAAGCTAATGCTTATTGCTTAATACCTAGAAATCAACACGAACAATGAAAACAGATTCATTAAATGATCAAGTTTAAGGAACAAATGATTCATTAAATTTAGCGTGTTTTACATTGTTTAAGGAACAAATGATCAAGTTACTAAAATCAACTCCCAACTTGGTCTATTTGAAGACATGATGAACATGCGATGTTATACCAAGGCGTTGCTCACCGGATGAACGAAACCGTCCGACTCTCCATGAAGATGAACAATAACCTTACGCCATAAAGCGTCTCTCTCTGTTAGAAAACACATATTAGACACTGAAAACAACGCTGAAATTATTTCAAAAAACATACCGGATCAATTCAAACAAAAGTATCTTTTTCTCAATTATTATTATTATTTAAACCAATGTAATACAAAAAAACCAAATGAAAGATTTTATTCCTTTCAACTATTTCGTTCTACTTCACTCGCCATAAGAATACAAGAAAATATGCATAATCCACAAGAATACGAGTAAAATAATAAATAAAATTTTTTATAAAAGAATAACCAAATATGTATTTTTTTATTTTAAAAATAAAAGTAAAATTCAAAGGGTGGGGCAACTTTGTAACTGGAAATCCTGAATATAGATTTTGACAAGAGCCGAGTGTGTGGTTTTTGTTTGGTTGAAGGGACAATAACATTTCATAGGTCGCCTATTAATTAATTGATACTCTGCCTTCCACGTAGCATCCTTATCCAGCTGCAACCTTACATCACCCGATTGGGTCACCTTTGGCCTTCCCTTCCATTCCATTCAACACGCTTTCGCACTCGAGATGCCACCCCACCGCCCGTTTATTTTTTCTTTATTATTCTTATTACTATTTTCACTTACACCACTATGTTTTATAAATTCAACACTTTCGTACCCCCTAGTTTTATATATTACATGAATACCCCTTTAATTCTCTTTTTACAGTTTTTATGTTCCATGACCTACGTTATTTAAATAATTTGAATAAAAAATTATATTCTTATCAACCTCGTTTTTAAGATACTACATTTATTCTTTAATTCGACCTTTGGTTACATAAAAAATAAAAAAGTTTGGCACATATAATAACTAAATATTTTCACAGTAGTAAAGATATAAACTTGGATAAATTTCAAAAAAATTTAAAAATTACCCTAATAAATATTTGTATGTTTTATCCATGTGTTTTGCATGTATGGCCATTTACAATTATAAATTATTTTTCTGTAGTAATACTTTAAGCAAATTTAAAATTAAAAGTAGGAAAAAAAACAAAATTTTTCTAGTTGCTTTGAAGTGTATTTGATTTTGCACACTCCTCCAATCACGGCTAACTTAAAGAAAATAAAAACTAAAGTCATAAATATTTTTTATATTACGCATAATCCCGGAGCTTTCATGTAATCTGATCCTCCACCACTTTTACCACCGTGGCCACCGCTAGAACCTCCTTTTGAAGATCCGCTTCCACCACCAGCACCACCGCCACTTTCTTTACTGCCACCACTACCACTTTTGCCGTGTGATATTTTTTGCTTAGCAAGATCTATTGTAAGAATTTGGTATGGAAATATGTACAATGTTACGAGGTATTTATATAGTAGATTTTTTTTATCACTAGAGTAAATGTATTTAATCCCCAAGAGCCCTTGAGCTTCCTAAAATTAATGATGAAAACCCGTTCCGTTTAATTTCTAAGAAATTTCTAGAAATGATATTAACAAGGTATTATGTATCCCGCGTTTCGCAGCGGGGTTAAATTATTTTTATTTAAAGTTTAAATTATGTTATTCTTGTTAAAGAATACTAAATACAAATTTGGATATACAATCACGTTTTTGTGGCCATCTTTCGTAATCCAAAATAAGGGCAAGTCGTGATCGACTTTTATGTTGTGTCCCGAGTTAAAATTATGAGAGAAAAAAAAATTTAGAAAGAAAAATGAATTTTAGTTATGTTCCTAAGTTTGTTAGGAGAGAAAAAAATTTGAAAGAAAAATTACTCTTATCTTCTTTTCTGATTTTTCTCTCAAAATCAAGAATATTTTAAAAGAATTTTTTTTTAAAAAAAAATACTTCATATTTCACTCCAACCTCCCCTCAATTCATATTTCAAAAGAGGCATGCGTAGGATTATAAATAAATATAATAATTGAAAAATTATTTTATAAAATATTTTTAAATTGAAATTTACAAAAAGAAAATATCACCATATAATGTGATATTAAGTGGTTGAGAAAGGAGATCTTGTGAGCAAATGAGAAGTGTAAATATCACGATATAATGTAAAATTTACAAATTTACCCCTAAATTTCTCATGATAAATTGGCCAGTTTTTACGCCAAAATTGACAGTATAGAAGAATAGGATCACTAAAATTAAAGCCACAGAAATATTATTCATCGGGCCTGTAATCCAGCGGTATTACATGTCGTAAGAAGGTGTCCCTCCTCAAAAGATTGAGGGTTCAAGTCACGTGATGGACTAGGTTTAATAAATGTGTGTATTTGCCGTTAGAGAATTGTGGCGAAACAAAATCATGCGAAACACTTTGACATTTTTTCTAATATATCTGAAAAAGAACCTATTAATGCATATTTAAATGTTTGTTTATAAAAATGTAAAATTGTAGTGAAACGGATGGCAAACATGTATGAGGGTGCTAGTGGAGTTTGAAGATCAAAAACACATACGATTATGAAAATAAAGAGTTAATTTTATAAATGGTCTTTTAACTAACCATTAATTGCAGGTTTAGTCATTTTTTTGAAAAAGTTGCAAATTCTATCCTTAAACTATTATTTTGTTGTAAAAACGGTCTTTTTTAACAGTTTCCGTTAACCATGTCTGTTAATTTTTGTAAATTGACTATTATACCCTTACTTTAATTTTTTGATTTACTTGTTTAATAATAAAATCATTATTATTAATAATAATATTATTAATTTATTATTAATAAATACAAATATATAAACACATCCCTACCCTAACCATGTCTCTCTAACATTTCCACCACCTCACCCTACGGGAGAAGACCACCGTTGCCACCTCCGCCGCAAAAGACCACCGTTGCCGCCTCTCATCTCCACCACAATCGTGCAGCATGGCCTTACACTATCGCCACCACTGTATGCGCATCACGATCTTACTCCATCGCCGCCAACATTTAGGGTTTTGGGTTCCAATTTCTGAGTGCTTTCTAACCCTTTAGGGTTTTGATTTCGACGCTGACCAGTATTTTAGGCGGCGACCATCACCGACATCGCCATCTTCATCACTACTACAGAGCCACCATCTGTTCATATGTGTATGTGTTGAGTGTGTGTGTGTGTTCGGATCTGGTGTGTGTGTGTTTAGATTTAGGATTTTTAAGGGGTTTGATTTTTGGGAGTTTTGTTAACAATTTAGGTTTTTGATTGAGTGTGTATGTGTGTGTGTTTGTGCAGATCTGTAACATAGTGTGTGTGTGTGTGTTCATATTTCTAACCGTGTGTGTGTAGATTTGAAACAGAGTGTGTGTGTGTAGATCTGTCCGGCAAGAGAGAGAGAGAGAGAGAGAGTGTGTGTGTGTGTGTGAGTGAGTCAGTTCTTGGTGGAGATGACACATAAACTAAACTATGTTACAGATCTGCATTTGAAGATAAATCCAGAAAGATGAAATCGTTGGAGATGAAACATAAGCTAAAATGGAGCAACATTACGAGCCCCATGATCTGAAATCGTTAGAGATGAAACAGAAACTGAAATCATTGGAGATAAAGACAAATTTAGATCTGAAATGCATTTGAAGATAATCATCATTACGAGCTCTATGATGATTTTCATCTTCAAAACACCCTTGAAATTGATACCCTGCAATTTGTTGGAAATGAACAAAAGTAACACATAGAAATTGATACCCTGAAATTTGTTTCAGTGAGGGGTGGATGAAATTGGGGGGATGAAATTGGTAAACCAAAAGTAGATGGTCAGATCACAGATGGATGAAATTCTGGGGACTAATCGAAGCACAGTAACCCATCTTTTTTTGTTATTATTATTAGAGTTAATTTCATAAATGGTCCTTTAAAATAAGGGTATAATAGTTAATTTACAAAAATTAACAGACATGGTTAACGGAAACTGTTAAAAAGGACCGTCTTTGCAACAAAATGGTAGTTTAATGATAGAATTTGCAACTTTTTCAAAAAAAGGACTAAACCTGCAATTCGTGGTTAGTTAAAGGACCATTTATGAAATTAACTCTGAAAATAAATAACCAATATTACAAATTAAGAAAAAAGATAAAGAAGAATGCACACAAACATAAACAATTTTACAAAAAATGTAATATAATTATCTAATTTGACAAATAATGATAATGTCTAAATTTTTTGATGAATAAAAAGTTCTAACTTTTGATTTATAAGAAAAAAGAATACTAGTTATTGTTATAGAGTTAGAATTCTCTCATGTTTGGGTCAAACATAACTGATCATGTTCTCTCACAAGTATAAGAGTAGATCCTACAAAGGGGACCCATTTTGACTAAATTGTTAGGGAGATAATCATTTCACCCTAATAATCAACTCTGCCTATCCTAAAACATAGGATTTGATGATAACCAAACCCTACATTCAGTATGACTTAGAAAGAATTCAAACATGTGTTGTTTGAATCAGTTTATGTAAAAGTATGCTAATTATGGAACCATCAGCTGAGTAAAATAAGCCATCAGCTGAGCATCAGATCCTACTCAAAGTATCAGCTAAAGGATATCAGCCAAGGAGCATCAGATGAAGAAAACAAGTAAAGAAGACCATTAGCTGAGGAAAACAGTCTATCAGCTGAGCAAAATTGTTGATCAGCTGATGAAAATATTCCATCAGCTGAGTAAACAGTTTGATCAGCTGAGTGAAGAAAGTGACCAGCTGAGTGAAGAATTTGATCAGCTGAGTGCCTACTCTATCAGCTGAGTGAACAATTGGATCAGACGAGGCCTAGAGCATCAGCTAAGTAAGTCTTTCTTTACACAAGTCATCTCCCCTTATAAACTGATGTATTTGATTAATCAGCTGAGCATTCTTGATGAACTGATCATACAAATACATGAGCATTATGTCCTCCTAAGCTTACTATTGATCAGCTGAGCATCTATATGATCAGTTAAGCAATATGTGTCAACTGAGTCCTAGCAAAAAGTGATCAACTGATATATTTTGTCAACTGAGTAGTGAATATCAGAGTTCCTTGTACAATCTGTTAGCTGAGTCGTGAAAAATGTCAAATCTACTATATCTTTTCAGATTGTAAGTCATATGTAAAAGGTAGAACATGTGTTGTTCTATTATGCCTTAGATCTTTGTTTGTAAAAGTAAAATGCACTTTTTGGATCAAGTATGAGACAAAAAGGTTTGATCTTATCCTCTGGAAAAGGATAAGGATACCTCAAACAGACGAAGATATTGAAGATATGTTCAAGCAACTAAGTATGGCTGACAATCCCATACTTGGTAAAGTCAAATCAATCAGAAGCATGGTGTTGATTAAAGTACAATCATGGAAAGGGAAAGATACTTCTACACGACAGTAGATGTGGACTTTAATATTTTATATTGTGAATGGGATGCACTTTTGCAGAAAAGTATAATTACTTTTATCATACAATTGATTAAAGTAACTTTACTTTTCACCCACTACCTTTACAATTAAAATATTATATTTCCACATCCACTTGGTCTCTTACCTTCATGCAACCGGATCCACCAAGACTTCTATATATACTCATGCATGGTGGACATGCAAATAGAGAATACTACACAACACAACAAAGTGAAGTCGCTACTACACAAAAAGAAAATCTCATCAGTTGAGAAATTTCGTAGAGTATAAGCATTGTGTAGAATCAAACTTGTTCATGTGTTGAACACTCTAAATACATTAGTTGTTTTAGAGTTAGCTTGTCTATGTGTTACACAAATTGATTGCCACCTTTTATTGTACTTAGAATTTCCGCTTCTAGTATATGTAATTCTTGATTCATATCAATAAGAATTATATAAAAGTATATAAGTGTGTCTTTAATTTTTAAAAGCTAAAGTTTGTATTCAACCCCCGCTTCTACAAACATTTGTTGTTACGTACTCAATCTGGGACTAACAACTGGTATCAGAGCAGGTTAGATAATCAATATCTAGATCTGTTTTGCTTACTCTACAACTGCTTCTACCCCTCTCAATATGGTCTCATCCGCAAACAATATGAATATCTCAAACACTGGGTCCTTAACAAGATGTCCCATGTTTGATGCTGAAAATTTCTCCATGTGGAGAAAGTAATGAGAAGAAGGATTGTGAGGAAAGTAATCTGGAGGAGTTGGTTGAAGGTGTAGCTATGCTGGTTAAGAAGTTCAGACCTTTCAAGAAGGGAAAGGGTGTCAAGAGGTCATCAAAGTTTGTCAAGCCCAAATCCACTTTTGATGCCTCCACAGCAGAGTGTTATAAGTGTGGAAAGATTGGCCACATAGCCAGTGACTGTAAGTCCAAATATAACACTGGTTCTTCATCTGTGCAAAAGCAGGTGGGCAAGATTGATTATCAAGCCAAGTATAAGAAACTCCTTGCTGCTGTCCTTGACAAGAAGAAGAAGAAAGCTCAGGGCCAAGTTCTTGTTGCTGAAGAAGAAGATTGGGCAGAAGAAGATCTCTCCTCAGATGAAGATGAGGTGATCTCTGCTCAGTTCTGCATGATGGCCAACAACAATGATGGTAGTTCGTTTGATGAAGACATGAAAAAGGCTGCTAAAGCTTGTTCAACTACCAACTGGGATCCTTCTTCTATGTATCAGGTTGAAAATTTTATTAACTATGATGATAATGAGAAGAATGCTATGTTTGATTACTTGTGTATTGATTTCCAGTCTGCTATTCAAAGAGAGAAGAAGCTAAAACTAGAAGTAGAATCACTAAAGAAAAAGTTAATTCTTAAGGATGAGGAACTTAAGCAGATAACAATCTTAAATGATGAACTAGCTAATCAAAAGATACTTAATGAGATCTTAGTAAAAGAAACTAGTAAAGCAACCAAAAAGTTTAATGACCTCCAAAAAGTAGTAAAGTCTTGGTGTGTATTTGCAGAAAAGACCACTCAGTGTGTCAAGGAGCAGATACCCAAACAAGTTCAAGCTATTATTGGTGGAAATTACTCTAAGGCTACTAACTATGTTGATTCTAGTAAGAACCTTAATATCTTAGACAAAGCTGACATCTTGCCACAGACCTTTCACAAGACTGTTAAAGGCAAAAGTGTGTTCACAAATAAGTTTGTTAGAAGCAAGAGTTTCCACTCAAAAGAATCAATTATTCCTTCTGTTGAATCATCCTCTAGTAAGATTTCAGAATGTAAAAATACTAATAACACAAAGTCAAAGGATGTGATTAAAGGAAAGGAATCATTAGTTGAGACCTCAGAGACATTATGTTGTCAAACCTTGAAAACAGATGACTTAATTCTTAGCATTTCACAAACTGAAGAATCATTAGCTAAGTTGTGCATGTTTCACACAGAACAGGTCCCTTATTATCAAGAGGCACAACAAAACTCCATATGAAGTGCTCAAGGGAAGGAAACCAAGCATCAGCTTTCTGCATATCTTTGGTTGTCAATGTTTCATACTTAATCAAAAAGATCAATTGCAGAAGTTTGCTCCTAAAGCTAATGAAGGAGTGTTTATAGGTTACTCTGTGATTTCTAAAGCATACAGAGTATACAACCTCAGAACCAAAGTCATAGAAGAAGAATCTATCAATGTAAGTTTTAATAAAAATGACTTTGTTGCTTCTTGTTCTTCTAATCATGTTTCAGGTGAAGAATTTAATGATCTTATGCAAATTGGAGAAGTTCCTTCAGAGCAAGTAGATCCCTCTCCACCAGCTGCTCATGATATAGATGAACCTGTTCCTATCCAAGTTTTTAACCATGTACAACCATCCTCATCCAATCCTATACCTCTACTGAATCATGTGGAAAATGACTCAACATCATTGAATTCCAATTCCATATCACTCATTCCCTCTTCAGTAGAGATACCCACAGATTGCAATAATGAAGTTATATCAGCCACTCAAAATGAAATCATTTCTACTGCTGATAGCCAACATATAACTTCTTCTCCCTAAATCCAAATGAATCCCAATTCCCAAGAAATCCAAAAAGCATTCGAAGACCTCAAGCACCATTCTCATAATTTGGTGATAGGCAACATTGATGATCCAGTTAGAACAAGATCAAAAGCTTGCAACATCTGTTTGTATTCTGGATTTGTCTTAATGATTGAACCAAAGAAGGTTGATGAAGCTCTCAATGATCCTCACTGGGTGTCTGCCATGCAAAAGGAACTGGCAGAATTCAACATAAATAATGTATGGACTTTGGTACCCAAACCAAAGGATAAATCCATCATTGGAACAAAGTGGGTGTTCAGAAATAAGCTAGATGAAAATGGGCAAATCATCAGAAACAAAGCAAGGCTAGTGGCACTGGGGTACTGTCAAGAAGAAGGTATTGATTTTGATGAAACCTTTGCCCCTGTTGCAAGATTGGAAGCCATCAGACTATTCCTAGCCTATGCTTCCTTCAAAAGCTTCAAAGTGTTCCAAATGGATGTGAAGAGTGCATTTCTGAATGGAGATTTGAAAGAAGAGGTGTATGTCAAACAACCTCCTGGTTTTGAGGAGTCAAGCTTACCTGATCATGTTTACTTTCTAAACAAAGCTTTATATGGTCTTAAGCAAGCTCCAAGAGCCTGGTATTATATCCTCTCTTCTTTTCTCATTAATAAAGGTTTTACAAGAGGATGCATAGATAGCACTTTATTTATTAGGAAGTACAAAGGTGATGTGATACTTGTACAGATATATGTAGATGATATAATATTTGGGTCTACTAATTTGGAACTATGCAAAAAGTTTCTAAACTCATGTCTGATAATTATCAAATGAGCATGATGGGTGAGAAACAGAATTCAGTGTCAACATCTACTGCAGAAGCAGAATACATTGCTGCAGGAAGCTGTTGTGCTCAAATTTTGTGGTTACAAAATCAACTACTTGATTATGATATGAAGTTTGAAGACACCCCAATTCTTTGTGACAATACAAGTGCAATCTCCATCTCAAATAATCCAGTCATGCATTAAAAAACAAAGCATATTGAAATCAGACATCATTTTCTCAGAGATAATGTGCAAAAGAAGAAGGTAACTTTGCACTACATTAACACTGATTTACAACTTGCAGATTTATTCACAAAGCCATTAGATGAAGCAAGGTTCAACTTCCTAATATCCAAACTAGGTATGCTAAATTTTTAGTTTAAAATAATGGTAATTTAGTTTGTGTCAATTTATAAGTGTTGAAAATTATAAGATACTTATCTAAGCATATCTGAGTCTTACTTGATTTGTGTAAACTGAGTAACTATGCTCAGCTGATGCCTATCAACTGATCAAATTTACTCAGCTGATCACTTTAAGATAAGAAAGACATGCTTAGCTAAGTACTTTACTCAGCTGATACCCAAATTCTCCCTATCAGCTGATAGTTTTCTATCAGCTGATAGTTTTTCATCAGCTGATACCCTTCAACTAATAGTTTTTCATCAGCTGATACCCATCAGCTAATACTCTCCTTGATCAGCTGATGATTCTACACTTAATAAATTTTCACTTTTTACTCTTATTTAATGCTTTTTAACCCTAGTTATTTACTCCGTTTGTCAGTTTTCATTTAATAGCTATTTAATTTGTTTTCCGTTAGAACTTTTGGCAGTATCTAACGATCTCTGTTAACTAATCTTCACAAATATCCCAATTTCTCTCTCATTCACCTTTACCTGTTCAAACTTTCCAACTTCCCTCTCCCTCTCTCTCTACAAAGAACTACCCTACTTTCTCTCTCGATACTCACTGTTCATCATCCTTACCAAATGGCCACCTATATTCCAGACCCGGTTGTTAACCCTGGTGAGAATGTTGCACCCAATCAACCGATGAATATAACTCCGAACAACATTCTGCTTTGCACCACCATCCCTGCCTCGCGAGAAAACCAAGGTTATGAACCAATGGTTCAGTTCCTTCAAGCCCATCCCCTGTTTGAAAGTCTCACCGCTGATCCACACTACATTTACCCTACCATTATCGGTGAACTATGGTACTCCGCAACCTATAACCTAAACACCAACACCATCCACTGCACCCTAGCCCAAGGAAACTATCGTCTCCAGATCACCACCGAAACCCTTTGTGAAGCCTCTGCTATTCCTAACTTCCCACCGTACACCGCTTTTCCCTCCAGTGCAGAAGTTTAAACCGTTTTAGACACCATCGGCTACAATGAACCTGTAGTGCATGGTCAAGTCAAGGTCTCTGCTCTCGCTCATCCATGGAAGTATTTGGCCAACGTGGTCATACGTTGCTTCGGTCCTAAATCTGGAAGCCATCATCTCATTAACCAAACCGAGCTTCTGGTGCTCTATGCCCTAGTCTTCGGAGTAAATATCGACTTTGCTCAAGTGATATTTTCGGACCTTATTGATAAAATCACCCAGAGCACCAACAAGAAATCATCGAGGTCGCAGGTGCCCTACATTAGACTATTGAGCCTGATAGCTGTGAGGGAGATTGGAGAGGATGATTATGTGGGCTTAACAGAACATCTTGAGCATATACCTGTCCCTGCCATGGGTGAAAAGATATTCCATTTCTTAAAGGCAAACAGAGGTCCTCCAATCACTGCCCAAATGCAAGAGCTGATAGATGCTACAAATGACAATGCAGATGATAATGATGGTGATGAAAATGATGATGATGCTGATGGTGATGATGATGCTGATGAAAGCCACACTGGCTCTAAGGATGATGATGATGATGCTGGTGATGGTGATGCTGGTGATTTTGCTCCTCCCAGTCCAATGGAACTAAGTCCTCTTGGTGATGATGGTGATGCCCAAGAACAAGAGATCTCTGAGCAACTTCTGGAGCTCATTGACAGAAGTAGGCACATCATGTCCCAAGGTATGGATAGTACTTATTCCACCTCTGAGGATATTCAAATGGTCGTCCCAACCTTTGATAGCCCATCCTCATCTCCAGTCCAAACACCACTCCAACAGCCAAGCTCCAGTGAACCTCTTGTGGTCACTAGTTCTACTCCTATCCATAGCCCCATATATACAAGGTCACCAGAAGTAACTCATTATGAGCACTTTGAGGGAGTGCAATCCACACCTCTGACCTCAACTCCAATTACCCTTCCTCATGTTGAGGGGGAGCAATTGGATGTTGCAACCTTTCAGCCAGTGGATGTATCCTCACAACAGGATACATCTATAAAAATGGGACTTAAACCGTTAGCTGAGACAACCTCCCAAAAGGTTGATCTCATTGAAAGACAGACCTCAACCCAAGGTCACACTGTGTCTATCCCACAATTGAGTCAGCCTATACCATCTACATTCTCCCAACAGAATGTGGATCCAATAAGGGATTCCCTGTTATTGAGTGCATCCCATACTCAGTCCACTTACCTTGCACCTATTATTAATTCAATTCTTACACTTGCACAGCCTACCAATGCTAGTGGTACAAACCAACCAATTGCACAGGGCTCAACTCTCTTTCCCAATGAATTTGAGCTTATACACCAAGGCTCAAATGAGGGGACACAAACCTTACCCAAGTTCTTTGAACCTCTATCTACTCCTTCCACCTCTACCCCATCCATATCTACCCAAACCACAAACCTTACCCTTATCCAAACCATAAACTAGAACATTGATCACCTAACCCAAACCTTCCAAGCCTTCCAAACCCAAACCTCCACTCAACTGTCTAGACTTGCAAACGACATTGAGCTCCTCAACACCCCACCCCAACCCTCTCCTGCACCCATTGATCTTACACCCCTCCTAACCAAAATAGACCATCTTTCTACCCTTCTTCCCTCTCAACCACAAATTCCCAGCCTACCTCAATCTACCATCTCTACCCTAAACCAAACCATATCCAACCTCCTATCCCAACTCCAAACCCTACGCCCAATAAACCCCAACATTTCTGTACCCATTCCTGAACAACTACTCCCTATGCCTTCTTTTCTAAAAGGCATCCTTGATGACATAGAAACCTTAACAGAACAATCCAGAATGAGTCATCTCTCATTGTGGAAAGCTATCAAAGATCTCAAGGATGACCTCTCCCTTCAGCTCTCTAAAATTACCTCTACTCCTTCCTCCACCCATACCCCTACCCCATCCCATAAGCCTGCAGCAGGTGACTCCCCTCCTCCTTTTGATGATGCCAAAAAAGGGGAGAAATTCTCAAGTTCTTTCAGGGAGGATGATCCTGACTCAAAGGATATTGATGCTGCCTATACTAAAACAGCCACCAAAATCTTGCAGCAGGAAGCACCCAAAGCAACAGCTCCCTCACCCATTAAAAGAAAAGCATCTTCTGAGGGGGAGCAAAGGTTTCCCAAAAGGCTGAAAAGGATGGCAAACAGGCCAAAGCCTAAAAGAAAAGTTGCCGAGGGTTGCTCTCCACAAATCAACATAGAGTCTGATTCTGATGATGAGGATGATACTCCACTTTCTGACATCCTCAGAAGAAGAAGACAAAGCCCTAAGCCATCTGCTCCACCAGTCCAATCTACTCCATCAGTCCAAAAGGCTTCAACCTCTGCGCCTAAGGATAAAGGCAAACAAAAGATGACAGATGAGCAAGTTGAAGCAGATGATCAAATGAAAAGGGAGCTTGCTCCTAAAGAAAAGGAAGAAAGGGAAAATGCTCAAATGGCTCAAGCATTGGGTGCTTCAGTTGAGGAAATCTACCAAGCCAAAGAGCTAGCATATCAGCAAGAGCAAGAACAAAGTCAAAATCAAGTTGCTGCTCAACACACATTGGCAAGGGAAAAATCTCAGGCTGAACTACTCAAAGCTAGATCCCATGCTGATGCCATCAAAACCCTCTTCAACCTTGATTTATCTGCTCCCATCAAACTAAGTCAACAAAGACTTCAAAGCTTCAGAGAAAGAATCAATATTCTGAGAAACAGAACAGAACTAACTCCAATAACAAGAGCCACTATCCATAAAGGTGATGGTGAACCCTACCTCAAAGCAATAAGACAGAACAACTTCAACAGCTGTGAAGTTGTATCCTATGAGAGGTGTCACATATATGGGTTCACAGAGTTAGTTGAGATCCTGTACTTTCTCTTCAAATCCAAGTCAAAGCTCAATGTTCAATTCATTCAGAAAATTCAAAATTGGATAGCTCTAGCTGTGTCACAAAGGGCCTTCACTCCAGATGACTATTACAGGCATGTGCACACAGTTGATAATCTTCATAAGAAAGGCTCCAAGCCCTTCAAAACATTTGAGCTAAGAGAGGTACTACCCCAGCATGAATTCCTATCAGATTTTGAGGGTCTCAACACATCTCTTCCACTGAACATCACTCCTGAGTTGTACAAGTTTATAATTATGCCTATTGAAGGTATATTCTTTTTGGACAGAGCTGGCACATGGAGGTTCTTTAGACAGTCTGAAATCCTTAGAGCTAGCAAGAAGTTTCTATTTGGGCTAAGGATATCTACAAGAGGCAGAACTGGAAATGAAAACTTTGAAGCCCTTGTTCAAGCCCAATGTGAAGTCTTAGCTGAAGCTGATCCCCATGCCAAAGATTTTGAAGTTAAAGAAGAACCATGGTGGGATGATTGAAGACTGATTCTAACTCTGAAGATTTTGTTGTTATTTAGTTAATTGTACATTATAGAATTGTTAGTTAGTAGTCTATCTATGTAATCACTTATGTACATTTCTTTATTATGTTATTTCAAGTGATGTTTATGTATATCAGAAAATCAAAAGAATATAAAAATGAAAAAATGAAAAGATACCACAAAAACAGACAAAATGGTACAACACAGAAAAAGATTCCACAAAAACAGAACAAAATGGAACATTAGAAAAGAAACCAAAAACAGAACAAGGTTCAAATAAAAAGAGCTACCAAAAATAGATAGCTAGGTAGCCAAATGTACTTAAAAGTTTAAATCTTTTGTAATTCGAAGTCAAACTGATTCTTCAAAAAGAAAAAGGTTTTGTCATCATCAAATAGGGGGAGATTGTTGGGGAGATAATCACTTCACCCTAATAATCAACTCTGCCTATCCTAAAACATAGGATTTGATGATAACCAAACCCTACATTCAGTATGACTTAGAAAGAATTCAAACATGTGTTGTTTGAATCAGTTTATGTAAAAATATGCTAAGTATGGAACCATCAGCTGAGCATCAGATCCTACTCAAAGTATCAGCTAAAGGATATCAGCCAAGGAGCATCAGATGAAGAAAACAAGTAAAGAAGACCATCAGCTGAGGAAAACAGTCTATCAGCTGAGCAAAATTGTTGATCAGCTGATGAAAATATTCCATCAGCTGAGTAAACAGTTTGATCAGCTGATTGAAGAAAGTGATCAGCTGAGTGAAGAATTTGATCAGCTGAGTGCCTACTCTATCAGCTGAGTGAACAATTGGATCAGCTGAGGCCCAGAGCATCAGCTAAGTAAGTCTTTCTTTACACAAGTCATCTCCCCTTATAAACTGATGTATTTGATTGATCAGCTGAGCATTCTTGATCATCTGATCATACAAATACATGAGCATTATGTCCTCCTAAGCTTACTATTGATCAACTGAGCATCTATATGATCAGCTGAGCAATATGTGTCAACTGAGTCCTAGCAAAAAGTGATCAACTGATATATTTTGTCAACTGAGTAGTGAATATAAGAGTTCCTTGTACAATCTGTTTGCTGAGTTGTGAAAAATGTCAAATCTACTCTATCTTTTCAGATTGCAAGTCATATGTAAAAGGCAGAACATGTGTTGTTCTGTTATGCCTTAGATCTTTGTTTGTAAAAGTAAATTGCACTTTTTGGATCAAGTATGAGACAAAAAGGTTTGTTCTTATCCTCTGGAAAAGGATAATGATACCTCAAACAGACGAAGATCTTGAAGATTTGTTCAAGCAACTAAGTATGGCTGGCAATCTCATACTTGGTAAAGTCAAATCAATCAGAAGCATGGTGTTGATTAAAGTACAATCATGGAAAGGGAAAGATACTTCTAAACGACAGTAGATGTGAACTTTAATATTTTATATTGTGAATGGGTTGCACTTTTGCAGAAAAGTACAATTACTTTTATCATACAATTGATTAAAGTAACTTTACATTTCACTTACTACCTTTACAATTAAAATATTATATTTTCACATCCTCTTGGTCTCTTACCTTCATGCAACCGGATCCACCAAGACTTCTATATATACTCATGCATAGTGGACTTGCAAATAGAGAATACTACACAACACAACAAAGTGAAGTCTCTACTACACAAAAAGAAAATCTCATCAGTTGAGAAATTTCGTAGAGTATAAGCATTGTGTAGAATCAAACTTGTTCATGTGTTGAACACTCTAAATACATTAGTTGTTTTAGAGTTAACTTGTCTATGTGTTAGACAAATTGATTGCCACCTTTTATTGTACTTAGAATTTCCGCTTCTAGTACATGTAATTCTTGATTTATATCAATAAGAATTATATAAAAGTATATAAGTGTGTCTTTAATTTTTAAAAGTTAAAGTTTGTATTCAACCCCCCCTTCTACAAACATTTGTTGTTGCGTAGTCAATCTGGGACTAACATAAACTAAAGGACCAACTCTCATATTTGTGAGACAATATGATCACTCATGTTTGAACCAAATATGAGAGGATATTCACTCATTGTTATAACAAAAAACCGCTTAAGATTTGATGACTTTGCAACTTATCTTATGTGGCAATTATATGACTAAAACAATAATGAGGCCTGCTTTCAATAATAACATTGTTTACAACAAATAGTTTTAAATAAAATTAAAACGCTCTCTCTTTTTTGTATGTCTTTTTCTCTCTCTAAAGTTCAAACTATTGTGCGCTCTCTCTCTCTCACTCTCAGTAGCTTCTATGACTACCACAACCATTGTAGCTTTCACCAGCACTGCAAACCACCTTATACTCGGCAACCTTCACGGCCACCTCTCCCTCTCTCTCTTGATTTGTTCATCATTCACTACTTTCTCTCATATGTGGGTTTGTGTTCATGACTAATAATTAAATACATACTCTATTAGATTGAATGTTTTGTGCGTGATTCTTTTCTACCCCAAATCCAAAATTTCAAATTCAAACAATGGTTTGAAGGATTTAGAGTTTGATTCGTAAGATTTATGTGTTTTTGAAGGTGTGTAGTTGATCTACACTAAGGGTTTAGTGTATTGTTTTTATTTTAAGAAAAGATAATTGGGTCTTTGATTAAAAACATTTCAGATTTATGTTTGGGGTTCACATCTACGATTAGGATAAGTTTAGATGTTCTTTGTGTTTGTATTCAAACTTGGTTTGAGATCCGGGTGTTGTTTCTGTGCTTTTGTTTAGACGTTGATTTATCAATGCATTTGGTGTTTGATTTTGATTTCAACGTGATCATTGATCAATGGCAATGCTATATGGTGGTTCATGTGATAAACTAAAAAATATGATAAACTTCAAGAAGTAATCAATGAACTCAAAGATTTTTGATTAATAAATTTTTAGAAAAACTAATACCTAATTAACGTTATCACTAAGGAATTTTAATTAAAAAATTGCATAACGTGCTAGCTGTTTGATTTTTAATCTGCTCTTTATTTTATCATAAATTAAAATCTGCTATGCCGATTATTCGAAAGAACACTTCTCTAAACTAAAATAGAAAAGCAGTCTCTTTTACACTGTGAATAGGGATGGCAAAACAACCCGAACCCGACGGGGAAAACCGAACCCGACAAGTTTCGGGGTCGGGTCGGGGATAACAATTTCGGGTTAGGGTCGGGTTCGGGGATTTTTTCGGGGATTTTTCGGGTTCGGGGCCGGGGCCGGGGCACACTATCCCCGCCTCGCCCCGCCCCGCCCCGATATATGTTTATATATATATTTTTATATATTTATATACATATATGTTTTATATATTTATGCATATAATAATGTGTATGAATATACAAAGAGAACAATTGTATATCTATTAATGGAGAAGTTTCTAAAGTAATGAAGTTTTTTGTTAAATTTTGAATTTTGATCTCCTAACTTCTTTTAAGTTCTACTTTAGTTAAGTTTTTTATTTAAGTTAATGATGATACTTACGTTCTTATTTATAAAATGATCATCTCACGTTCTTATTAAGTTTTTTGTGTAGTTTCGTACTTCACTAACATGTTTTTTAGTCGGGTCGGGTTTTATGATCGGGTTTCGGGTTTGGGTCGGGGTCGGGTTTGACAGACGCCCCGACGGGGCGTCCCGAAATAATCCCCGACGGGAAACGGGGCGGGGACGGTGGCGGGTTTTCATTTCGAGTTCGGGGACAGGACGACCAAAACCCGCCCCGAACCCGCCCCGTTGCCATTCCTAACTGTGAAGTCATTATAGCTATTGATAAATTTTAATATTTATATTCTTTTTTAGTAATTTGCCCAATCATAAAGACATGCATCAAAAATCGAAACGACAAAAGTGACTAAGAGCTCGAGACATACGTTCGATAGATTAAATCGACAACCAGAACTTCCAAAAAGAGATTAAACAAATATTGCCGTTAGATGATAACAAAATTAGACCAAACATTATAACTTTAAAGAATAGAAGGGTCTTATTGTCGTTTACCTATAAGATAAAGGGCATAAATGAAACAAAACCAGCCCATACCTAATGTGCAAAACCCCGTATTTTAGGTGGTGACATTCATACCAAATATAATGGGCCCCCACCAAATATAGAAGTTGATAACGCCGAATCTTTTCTCTGCCCACTAAAATTTATGTACGACCATAAATAAATAAATAAATAAATCCACAGAATTTATATATAATAATTACACATATACCAACTGGACCCTTATCCTCTTATGCCTTTATATCCATTATCCTCATCTTTCTCACTTTCCTCATAAGCAAAGAAAAGCATAACACACTGCGTTCATACGGCAAACCCCACTTTTGTTTTCAATTTACGATCGAAAGCTTTACACTGGTTATAAGTTTCAAGATTTATAAGATTGACAGGAGTTGTAGACGACCATGGTGCAGATGGGTTCTTCTTCATTAGATCAAGAAAACAAGATCGGGTTCATGGGTTATGATCATCATGAAGATGATGATTCGTTCTCGTCCGATGTTTCGAGTGTTGTATCATCGGATAATGAGTCCGATGATGCTTTTGAAGAAGTTGATTCTTCTTCTAGGAATTCTCATTCGACCGATAATCGTTCGAATGATCAAGCTTTAGGAGATATGTCGGATCTCCTTCAACAACTTCCCTCCAAGTAAGTCTTACTTTCTTACTAGGGAAAGAGACTAACTCATGCAACTAATTTAGTTGGAACGTACAAATCTTGATAAAATTTGACAAAATTTAGCGTTAGAAAATAAAGTTTTTAAAAAAATTATATAATTAATTGGTAGATCTTGAAATGATTCTTATGTTAATGTTTGATGGATTTACAGGAGAGGGTTGTCAAAGCACTTTCAAGGGAAGTCGCAATCTTTCACATCTTTATCAAAAGTGATGTGTTTAGAAGATCTTGCAAAACCAGAAAACCCTTACAACAAGAAGATGAAATCATGCAAAAGTTATGTGGGATTATCAAGACTTCTTCCACCTCCAACAAGAAGTGCTTCTTCTTCAAAGCTATTCAACAAAAAGACATCTGCAAGAACTTCTTGCTCTTCACTAAGCAATAGCAGCAGCAGGCCACCTTCTCATCCATCTCATAGCCATGGTGCTCCTAGTTCTTCTGGTTTCTCAAATCAAACCCCTTTGTTTGTTTGAGGTATAGTAATTAATCATGTTAATTGGATTGTTTTGTCGCAATTTGTATGACATCTTGTCGGCTTTTAGATGTTTGAAACGGAGAAACTGTTCTTCATGAACCGTTTAATTTGAGTTACAATACAATACTGTGTAAATACTAATGAATTTTTTTCAAGAAAATTGATCTGTGCTTATTGAGTTCTGAAATTTGATTTGGGTATTCACTAAACAATATAGAACTTATATGGCAAACAAGAAAATAAAGTGGGAAAAAATGATAAAGAAAAAAAGAAGAAGAAGATAGATCTGGTGAGTAGAGGGGCAGTGAAGATGAGAAAATGGCAGTGTGAGAAGAGGAAAGGTCTGAGGGAGGCTATTCACTAGAATCAGATGCCTAAAACTTAGTAAATCAGATAGAATCCTTGTAACACAAAATTATTTTGACCGTTGGCTCAGTCAACATGTTGAGATTCTTCCAAAAAGATATTCAGATCAGTACTGTCCACCCCTTCTAAGGCTTTGTCATCTGATTTTGGTCCTTGCCCTTTTAAATTCTTCAATTCTTAGCTTCAAGAAGTGGTTTCTAACAGTTTTGCATTCACTCCCCAACCCCCAAGAACTTTGTCTCCTCCACTTGCTCTAATGTGAAGGTGAACACTAGAAACAATGCATTAAGGTACGGAGAAGTTAAGATAACAGGCTCGTAACGATCTCGATCTCTCAAAATTAAAGGATGATCTTCTTAAGCTGGATCTCAAGGTTCAGCAAGCTTCTTTCTCTAATTTTGATCAACTCTCAAAAACAAGTTTGGAGAATGAAATTTATGAATTGGAAAGGGTGGCTTTCCTTGGCATCAATCAAAGGTCTTGAGTTAAATGGACAAAAGAAAGATCAAAGGGCTTGTAGCGTAACGGTATCTGATGTTGTGAAGTGATGCCACCTCTTAAGAGGTTGTAGGTTCAAGTCTCGTCGTGGATAATTGAGTGGATTTAGGAGTAGCTTGGTTTAGTAGGTGTGTGTTTGGTGTAAAAAAAAGACATATGGAGATGATAATTCTCGTTACTTCCATACCATCTTGAACAATAACAGGAGAAGGAATTTCATACATGGTATTTCTTCTAATGGTTCTTGGATTGGTTCCGGATAAAATCAAGAATGAAGCAGTCTCATTCTTCTCAAATAATTTTCTATAAACATAACTCCAATGCCTATAATTTTTACCATCTAAGTGAATACTAATCATCTTTTCCCATTACAACCAAAACATCCAATAACGAATAAAGTAGAAAGCAATTCTAGCCCTAACAATATTCCAAGTCTAGCACTAAATTTATTAAGTAAAACTCTTGTTTCAATCGATGAAAGCAATAAGAAAATTCCAACACTAGCTCAGAGTGCTCAGACCATCGTCATTTATTACACTTTTCTCACTCTCTTTTAGACCGACAATATGGCTACACCGGAAGGGCTTGGTAGCCGAGAAACATCAGTACACTACCTCTTCGGGTCCGCCACTTGGCTCCCTACACCTAACGACACTTGAAACCTTTTCAATTTTTTTCAAAGGGCTATTTCTAAAGCATTTGGGTAAAAGATAGAATGGAGAAAATATTGAGTTAGTTTGTGTTAGGCTATATGAGGTATTTTGGTAAGAGAGAGAAAGCGGAGAAAAAAGTGACGTGACACTGATTTAGCATATGAGTAAGAGAGAGAGTGCATGAAGTCATACGGGTGGTCTTATATGCCACATCAACTTTATCTTTCATCTTTCTCCTAACACACAAACCAACACATCAATCTCACACAACCATTGTTTATTTTTTTAAAAATAAATAAAAAAGGTGATGGGGTAGAGAGGGAGAGAGAGAGAGAGAGAGAGAGAGGAGAAGACACAGGTTCTGAACTAGCGGACTCTTGACCAATGGGTTAAGGGGAGGGGCAATGATATGATGTAGCTATTAATCTAGTGGCAGATTGTAACATCCTGAATTTTAGCACAAATTAAAACTTTTTAACTTTAAACAAAAACATCATTGTTCGATATTAGTTTACAACCTTAGGCGGAAGCTGTGTAAGATATAAAAAAGTTGGTGTTACTTGTTGACCCGAATACACGACTATTAATTACAAATAAACAAAATATGAGAATAATAATGTATTCCAAACATATCCAAGGTAACAAGCTTCTCCCAAAGGCATCTACCCGCCTCACAGGCACCATGCTACTATTTATCTGCGGATACGAAAACATAAACACTGATTTATTAGTATAAGCTAGTGAGTGTGCCAGAACAAGTTAATCAAATAAACAAGTCATCATTTTATGCAAAACAATTATGGCATCAATAAACAATTCACATAAGATGTGGGGACAAGTCCACTTATACTTGTATTTTCCATAGGGGCCGACCATGGTCAACAAGTCCTCGTGGGGGTGTGTCCACATCTCCCGTCAAGGTGGGGGAAGCACGAAGTAGTCCACCATACAATGGTTATCTAGAGTGTAAGCCCTGTTCCCCAAGTCCACTAGTGTTGATTGGGGTCGGTGGCTCGTCAGCCCAGTGAACCCACACGGTCATAATGGGTACTGACATACCCCTCCACTCTCTGCACCGATTCCTCAACCACCCGTGTATCGAGGTTCCTCAATTGCCGAAGCCACATGAACCAGTACACGTCTCAATGGCTAGGAACCCTGATGGTGCAAAGTACAAATCACAAGCATAGGTCCGGACCACAAGGATCAATCACATCACAAGCAAGTTATACACGTAAGGTCACAACTTGCCACAATCAACACAAAGCATAGCATGCTTCAAATCAGGTGAAACATATTTTCAAAACATATCTCATTATCATAAACATGATATCAATCAATAACAATTCACGTTTATGCCATATATATACATAAAACACAGTTCATAAGAAACAATGAATGACTTGCACGTCTAAAAACATTTTATGTATCCGCATGGCACAACTCACCTGTTCGAAGTGATGAGGATCACTTCTAATCCCAAACAAGGCTAAATCACTTGTCCAAAGATCCTAATATTACAAACACAATGTTAACTTAGTTAAGTTAACCAAACATTGAGGTTTCACAAGAGTATCGACTCAAAACACGACTTAAACATTTATTTCGGGTCTTTCAGACTCCCTATTAGCTCCCTAAAACCATTAGAAACAATCCCAAATTAAATACAAGGTCAAATGGGGTCAAAATCATCATTTTGGAGGTTTCAGGGGGTCTTGCACCGCGAGACAGGGTGGCTCGCGCCGGGAAAAATTCTCTGGAAAATTGACACTTTGCTGCACGGACGCGTCGCGACACCCAACTTGTTGCGTCACGACCGAGTCTGCACAAACCTGTTTGCTTCTTTTTCTTGCTGCAAGTTCCAAATTTCTCCAAATTTTCAACACCAAAACTCATATCTTTCAACATAAGTCTAGTACCTTACAAAAACTACTTCATAACTCCATTATAACCATTTTCAAACACATTTCGTAATAATTTAATCATCAAAACCCTTACTTCCTCAATTTCAAGTTTTTGACCCATTTTCAACCAAACAAACACAAATTCAACCATAATTCACCAACATAACATGTAATATCATAATCAAACTCAAATATCAACACTTTAAACACATTTAATCCTTCAAAATCCTAACTTCAACTATCACCCCAAACTTGACCCATTTACCAAAATTTTCAACATAAAAAGTCAAAGATCATAACAAATAACAACCCAAACTTAAAATCAAACACAAATTCAAGATTAGACTTACTTGATTTGCAAATCCAACTCAATCCCCACTTCATTGCTTCAAATCAAGCCCAAGAGTGAAAGAATTTGAAGTCCAACACCAAAATACTTGAATTTAAGCACTAAGCCACAAATCCTCCCTTGAATTCTTCTTCTTCCTCTTGAATCAACCCTCTAGAACTCTCTCTATTGAGTCTCACGATTTTGACCAGCAAAATGAAGGTTTTTGACCCCAATAATTGGGGCCTTATGTGTATATAAATATTCATTTTACACCTTTGGTCCTCAAACTTTCTTTTCCTTTACACTTATTTACCAATTTTTATATAACACACACACACACACCACTAGTAACAATAAACATCAACAAAACTCATAATTTACTAATTCTTCAATTAAACTTGCATTTTTATATATTTTATAATTTTGTAAAAATACGGGTATTACACGGACCAACCCTCTTCCGCTGATCCGATGCACATGGTCTTATAATAAATCTTCACCTTCTACTCTTTTAATCGGAAACAGTAAAACCAAGATATTAAAATGAAGCTTCCATCGGAAACATCATTAATTGGCACAAGCTTTTATACATGGTGTGGCTCATGGCACCCGTGCTCTACAATGTATGTGAGAGTGTTTACTTATTGATATGATATATGTATGTGAGAATGAGAAAGTACACCTAACAATACCCTTTTATACATCTCTTTTTAATTGTGGACCATGGATAACAATAATTATCCGCCTTTTGATTTCATAGAAAACACCATGTAACGAAGACAAATCAACCTGGAAAAATAACTTACAATTGATTAACAAAAATGAAGCGACGCCAACCAAAGACGATTCGTGAAACAACTTTTACTATCAAGAGCTAAACAAATCAAATGGTATGAACAACTGGCACTGATATCATATAAACAAATACCCATAGGCGGTTAGGATCTATTATCAAAGAGAATGAATGTAATATAATATTGAAAAAGGATAAAACAAACCGTAAACAATATGAAACCCCAACAAGGGCCCAATAACTAACAAGAACTAAAGACTAATCTAGGCCTAGTGGTTAAAACTAATATTACGTTAATAGTTTATAGGTTTAACTCGTGAGATGTAATTATATATGCTAACAATTACCAGGAAGTTATAAACAATAACTTTTCTGTAATAGTTATATATTAATTCCTGCAAGATTTTAACAAAGTTAAGCCTTGACGGGTTGGCTAAGCCATTAATACATAAACTCAATGTCATGGGTTTGGTACTCTTACCCTACATTTTCCCATTTTAGTGCTTCAGTTTTTTTTCTTTTTCTTCTTGCACACATTGCTCACGAGTCACGGCATTATAATATTTGTTTGCTTTGTGTTGAATTAATTTTTGTTATTATAATATTTGTTTTCGTTGTGTTGAAGTTTTATGTAGCCCTCGCTATAGTTTCAAATTTATAATTATAAATAATTTGTAGCTTAATACCCGTGTATAAGTATTAGGGATATTTAACATAACTTTTAAACAAAAACGAGGTAAATTTATAGTTATATAAACAACTTATATACTCATGTAGTACATGAGTTGGTTTCAAAATTGATCGTCTTAAAAATAGAAACTAAACGTAAAACTAATAAAGATTTTTTTCCTACAATTTTTGTTCGCATCTTTTAAACTTTAGTTATTAATTTTTATGTTTTTAGATGACAAGAATATTAGGATAATTCTATTGAGATTTTATTTCATGTCCAAAATCTTTTTTCAATAATAAAGATTAATACCATTAATTAAATGTTATGTTAAATGTAATATAAAATATATAGAACCTGAATTCATTTGAATCTTAACTAAATAACATGAACATCAAAATAATTAGTTTTTATATTTTATTCATTCTTATATTTTATTTCCCGCTACAATGGCAGGGTCCTGATAACTCGTTGATCCACATAACACAAGATGTAAAATAATCAATTTCATGTTTTACTTATTTTCTTCGAGTTGTGTATGGTTACATGTTTAAGCATCGGTTTTTTTTCATTTTATGAATATATATCTCACTTTAGCTTTGTTTTTTACTTAATCCACAAAAGACCATATCTAATGACAATATTAAAAGAAAAAGAAAAAAAAAGGATGTGAAAGGAATTGATCAAAAATACAAGTCTGTTGGAGAAAAGAGTTTGATACTGGGTTAAGAATAACAATATCTGATTGGAAAATTTCGTGGATCGTGTTCAATATACTTTCCGTAATTTGTAATTCGACCTTTTGCTTGGTATATCACGAATTCAGATATAGGATAATCCAATAAACTTGATGATTTGAATTACAGACTTTATTCAAATCCAAACACAGAATGTCTTTGTTTTGTTTTTCGTTTATCAGAGACTATTTCGATAGAATATCAACTATGAAAATCGTATATCCTTCGTATGCTTTCTCTCGGTTTCTTTCGATTGATCGTACAAACCCAAAAGCCGAATATGCCTATATATAGGCCTCGAAATTGGTGGTTAGTGGTGGCGGCGGCGGCCTTGAGGCGGCGTTTATTCCATTTATATATATATATAGGGTAGAGATCAAGTAAAAAGGATTTTATGGTAAAAAGTGTAAGAGACAATAAAAAAATCATTTTTATTGATTAAAACTAGTTCTTCATCAATTTATTTTTGATGAATCAACATATTCATCACATTTTGGAATAATTTGTTGATGAACAAAATGCTTTCATCTAAAAAGTAATGAATATGTTGGATTCATCAAAAAGAAATCGATGAAGAACTAGTTTTAATCAAATAAGATGATAAACTAACAATTATCGGTTGATGTATATACCGAAAAATGATCAAATAATCATCCCATTTACACTTTTTACTTTAATTTTCTTTTTATTTGATCTCATCCCTATATATATAAAATTTTTGCTACGGGACCCCCGCCAGGGGCTCTGCCCCTCAGACCCCGCAAGGGACGTTGTCTCTTGGACCCCGCCAAGGGGCGATGCCCCTTGGAACCCCACCAGGGGCCAACCCTAGGACCTCCGTACCGTATTCTCAATACCAACTTAGTTTATTCGAGTGTACACTTCGTACCTACAAACCCGAATTATAACTAAGTCTAGAATCGGCTAGTCTCAAGTCAATCCCGATTATACTAAATGACTTGATGACATTAAAATCACCAACACTTAAGTCACTTACTCATCTTAAGAAAAACTTAATTAAAATCATGTCCTTAAAGCAGTTAACTTGGCTTCTGCAAATTAAAAGATACTAAGGCAAGCATCCATATGTTGTTTTTATAACATCTAATCATGTAAATAGACAGTAATCGTTGGATTGCTAGCAGACTGAAATCGATGGAGTAATTGTCGATTTTGTGTGTGATCTGTACGTTTTTTGCGGGTGTATATCATAGATGTTCCTATATATTATTACTTTGGTAGCAATTAAAGGCATTTACAACAGTGTAACAGTCTCTTCAACTTAGTGTGAGTATTTTTTTCTTTAAGTTTGTAATTGACATTCCTTGTAGTAATTAACATAAGTGGGTTTGGAAGATATGGCTGTTCAGAGTTGTGTATTTTTAATCTCTCCCCATTTACATCAGTGATTTTTTCAAATAATGACATTACAGCCATGTATCAGTACTATAATATATTAAGGTTAAGGAGTGAGGGTTAAAATGGTAAAATCTCATTACTATAGTATACTAACAACTAACTTCTTGATTAGAGTTGGTCCATAAACGAGGCACACCTTGTTAAGCCCAGCCCATCTCAGTTATCACATTTGCCCACATTCATTCATGCAGCATGGTTTGATGGGTCATGGGTGTACCACATTCATGGACTCTTGCAGAAATTAGAATCCGTTGCCAGGTTGTATTTGCTATGCCACATTCTTTCACTAAATATATTCAATTTTTCAAATTTAATTAATAATTGGTTAACCAAATAATTAACATCTAAAGAATGGTAAATATTCACAGAAAACGTTGATTAATGTTTATGTTGATTGTGACTTGAAGATGAATCTTGGATTAAGGAAAAAATCTCTTAATTATGTTAATATATTGTTTCCTAATTTAGATTAGGGCAACATTAGGGTTTCTTGTTTGGTTATAAATATCAAGCCTAAGGTTCATTCATATGTATGCGTTTTAGGGTGACATCTTGTAAACACTTTAGTCATAATAAAGAAGTCTTTGGTTCTTGCCCGTGGACGTAGGTCGTGACCCTGACGACCGAACCACGTTATATCTTGGTGTCGTGTTTATCTTATTTTGTTATCAGCATCTTTTAACGCTTGTTTTGGGGTATCCCAAATCCTAACAAGTGGTATCAGAGCCAGTTCTCTGGCTCGCGTATTGTTGATTGAAGATCTCAGGCAAAGACAGGTTCTGCGGTTTTGCTGGATGAGGGCACTTCTGGTTCAACAGGATTACGCGGCGGCGTTAGAAGGAGAAGATAAACGTCCAGGTGATATGGGGGAGAATGGAAAGAGATGTTCTGGCAAAAGGAAGTTTTGCGGTGTATGACGGATAACGTGTTGTATGGGGAGGTGGATCAAACGACGGCTGCTGATCTGTGGGAAAAAGCTGGGTGATAAGCTTTATCAGAAGTAGTGTATGTACCTCCGGATGTCAAAAGGTTTGCATGTACCGTCCTTGGAGTTGGAAAATTGATCGGATGAAGTCTAGATGACACGGGTGGAAATGGTCTCCGGTGAAATCACGTGATGGGGTGTCGGACTTCGTGGCTCAAGAAAGGAGGTAGTCCATTCGGGGAGGTTGGCAGGAAAGAGACGGTTCTTTTGCGATCTCCATTGACCGGTCAAAAAGAGTTCAAGTCAAGGGGGAGATTGTGGATTGTGACTTGAAGAAAAATTTTGGATTAATGAAAGAATCTCTTAATTATGTTAATATATTGTTTCCTAATTTAGATTAGGGCAACATTAGGATTTCTTATTTGGTTATAAATATTAAGCCTAGGGTTCAATCATATGTATGCGCCTTAAGGTGACATCTTGTAAACATTTAGTCATAATAAAGAAGTCTCTGGTTCCTGCCCGTGGATGTAGGTTGTGACCCTGATGACCGAATTGCGTTATATCTTTGTGTCGTGTTTATCTTATTTTGTTATCCGCATCTTTTAACGCTTGTTTTGGGGTGTCCCGATTCTAAACAGTTTACGTTCTATAAGTTATCGAACCGAAGTTACAGTTTAGTTAACAAGTTACGGGTCAATCATTCATAAATACCACTACTTCCTTCACTACTAAAGATAGTCTAGGTAGAGTACACGTAATACAACTCGATCTAACCATATACACTTTAAATTTATATACACAAACATACGCTCACGTATGTGCGCTCGCATATAGGGGTGGACCTCTATGGTCCACAACGGTGTGAGGCTTTTAAGGCGGTGCGACAAATAAAATTTTCAGGTGCCCGCCAGTGACTTTGAGTGCTACCATAACCAAATTCGAATTCAAATAACACACACACACACACACACACACATATATATATATATATATATATATATATATATATATATATATATATATATATATATATATATATATATATATATATGAAATTGCATCAATATAGAACCACTCTTAAACATAAAACCTAAAGAACTATTTTGGACCTTTAAATTAACTTGATCAAGGCTTGATATTAAGTTATGGCAAAATTGTAATTATCATACATAATTATGATACTATAATTAAAAAGAAGGGCAAAAAAGGAATTGAAAAAATATCATCAGCCCCTCACGCCTCCTCACCTAATCACTATCACATTTATTTTAAAAAAACCCATTAATCATTCTAATGATCATAATTATCTCATGTTTAAGATTTTTAACAAAAAAATTATGCAATTAGATTTAGTTTTTCTTGCTCTTTAATTCAAGACCACTCTTCCCATATTTCTAAATTTTTTTTTTAAAAATGCAAATTACGAAAATGCAAATTTCATATCTGAACATGCATATGTTGATGACGATGATAATCAAAATGCAATTCTTCATACTCCAAAAAATTGGTTGATAATTCAATGATTTTTTAACTGATATAGTGTTTTATGTATGAAATTTGCATTGTAGTGTTGTATATGAAATTTGCATTTTAGGTTTGAACATGTAATATCAGCCCTTGAAAGTGTTGCTCTTGAAAGTGTTGATGTTTGCATTTTGTATTTGCAATTACATGCTGCTGTTTGCATTTCACATTTTAGGTTTGAACATGTCTGCTGTTTGCATTTCACATTTTAGGTTTGAACATATCTGTTGTTTGCATTTGTAATTACATGCTGTTGTTTACATTTGAAATTACATGTTGCTGTTTGCATTTGCAATTACATGCTGCTGTTTGCATTTGCAATTACATGCTGCTGTTTGCATTTCACATTTGAAAGTGCTACTGTTTGCTTTTTGCATTTGTATTTTAGGTACAAATACAAATATATGTACATGCAAATGAAAATATATGTACATGCAGCTAAAAATGCAAATATACCATTAATTTTCATCACAGCTGAAAATGCAAATATATGTATATGCAGCTGAAAATGCAAATATATGTATATGCAACTGAAAATGCAAAAAATTTATACCATTGATTTTCATCACAGCTGAAAATGCAAATATATGTACATGCAGCTGAAAATGCAAAAAAATTATACCATTGATTTTCATCACAGCTGAAAATGGAAATATATGTACATGAAGCTGAAAATGCAAATATACCATTGATTTTCATCACAGCTGAAAATGCAAATATATGTATATGCAGCTGAAAATGCAAATATACCATTGATTTTCATCATAGCTGAAAATGCAAATATATGTACATGCAGTTGAAAATGCAAATATACCATTGATTTTCATCACAGCTAAAAATACAAATATATGTATATGCAGCTGAAAATGCAAAAAATTTATACCATTGATTTTCATCACAACTGAAAATGGAAATATATGTACATGAAGCTGAAAATGCAAATATACCATTGATTTTCATCACAGTTGAAAATGCAGATATATGTACATGCAAATGCATTTATATGTACATGAAGCTGAAAATGCAAATATACCATTGATTTTCATCACAGCTGAAAATGCAAATATATGTATATGTAGCTGAAAATGCAAAAAAATTATATAATTGATTTTCATCACAGCTGAAAATGGAAATATATGTACATGCAAATACAAATATATGTACATGAAGCTGAAAATGCAAATATACCATTGATTTTCATCACAGCTGAAAATGCAAATATATGTATATGCAGCTGAAAATGCAAATATATGTATATCCAGCTGAAAATGCAAAAAATTTATACCATTAATTTTCATCACAGCTGAAAATGCAAATATATGTACATGCAAATGCAAATATATGTACATGCAGCTGAAAATGCAAATATACAATTGATGTTCATCACAGCTGAAAATACAAATATATGTATATGCAGCTGAAAATACAAAAAATTTATACCATTGATTTTCATCACAACTGAAAATGGAAATATATGTACATGGAAATGCAAATATATATACATGCAGCTGAAAATGCAAATATACCATTGATTTTCATCATAGTTGAAAATACAAATATATGTATATGTAGCTAAAATGCAAAAAGTTTATACCATTGATTTTCATCACAGCTGAAAATGCAAATATATGTACATGATGCTGACAATGCAAATATACCATTGATTTTCATCACAGCTGAAAATGTAAATATATGTATATGCAGTTGAAATTGCAAAAAAATGATACCATTGATTTTCATCACAGCTGAAAATACAAATATATGTACATGCAGGTATATGAAATGCAAATATATGTATATGCAGGTATATGAAAATGCAAATATATAAACATGCATTTTTGAAAAAATCATCCAAAATATATCAGGACTAGTCTTAGATTAAAGAGTATTGCATGTTCAGATTTGATTATCATCTTAATCCACAATTGCATGTTCAGGTTTGAAATTTGCATTTTCAGCTGTAATGAAAATCAAAGTAAAATTTTTGCATTTTAGCTGTGATGAAAATATTTGCATTTTGAAAATAAAAGTGTTAGAAATATGGGAAGAGTGGTCTTGAATTAAAGAGCAAGAAAAATTGAAGCTAATGGTATAATTTTTTTTATTAAAAATCATAAATATGACATAGTTATGATCGTTATAATGATTAATGGGGTTTTTTTATTAAAAAAAGCTGATAGGCTTTGATGATCTGGGAGGCGCGTGAGATGTAATCAAATTTTCAATTCCTTTTTTGCCCTTCTAAATGAGTGGCTGAGATTTGTTCTTTAGATTCTATGTTTAAGGGTGGTTTTATATATAACCTAACCCTATATATATATATATATATATATATATATATATATATATATATATATATATATAGAACAAGGTCAATACAAAACTAGTCAAAAAATTTTAGATGATCAATATTTGAGATTACGACAGCATATTCGATTATACAAATTGAATATTTGGCCGGAAACTATATATACAATTTACATAAAGATTGAGATTGGTTTTTTATGTTTTGTGTATAAGGCTGGTTCCGTACTAAATCTTAACTATACATAACCAATAATTATAGTTCATCATTGGTTTTTTGTTTGTAAAATACATTGTTTTTAGGCTAAAAAGTAACTACTACATATATTATTTACTCAATAAACATCAAATTTAAATAATTTGGTTTAGTTAACTATGTAACTACGAAAATCTGATTAACCCTACCCGAATAACTAGAAACTAAAATATCCCAAACAACACTCCTAAATTATAATTATATTTAATATTATATGGTGTAACCAATTAATAACTAAAAATGATGTCACCAATTAATCACTAAAAATCCTGGTCCTGCCACTCGTCGGCTCGTTGCATATATGTGAACATGCGTGTGGGGACACACACCTATATAGACACTCACATACATGCACATGCATATATACAAAGACACACAAATCCTTCATCAAGTCGTTGTGGTAGAGATGTGAATATAAACTTTACTTGTGTAATGCGTAATATCACTATTTCTTATGGATAGGCCGATGGCCGCAAGACTGTAAGGAGGAATACACTCCAAAATAGATAAAATTATAGAAGTCTTCAAATCTGACTTAATAATTGCATCTTTCTAGTCAAATCGAGAAATGAGGCTACATGCATGTCGGATACTCAGCCTCCAAATGAAAAGTGGTTGCGCAAAAATAACCAGAACAAAAAATAAAAATAAAAATAATCATGATCATCATGAGCAATAATTCATGTGCCAGAGAGCTTAGACATGAAAGATGCACCACAATTGAGCTTCACAATGTCATTTGTGGGGGTGAGGGAGGGGGATCCACCTTTGAGAGCTCAAATTCGGAACATCATCATCATCTGATATCTCTCACCTCTTAGAGTAGTCCGAGATGAGGGTATTTGAGGAGACGACAAGATATCTCTATCTGAATGTATGCAAGCAAGAAGACAGCGTTATATCATAAAAAATCTGTGCAGTATGAGCAGTACATATTTTCCATGTGACATGTGCAATCGAGTTGTGAACCATAAGATGGTCTTCCTTAGAAGGTAGGGAGGACAAAGTATCATGCAACCAAACTGTCAAGGGAACATACATGCACGAAGTCAAGTCGGAGTGAGTGAGAGGAGCCAAACCAAACAACCTTGGTCCCAAGAACATCGAAAAAGCATGTGCTCGATCGACAGCTTTCAGTTCCTCCAAACATAAAGAGCATAAAGGGGAGGAGCAGCAATGCTGATGAAAAAGTTTTTGACGGGTAACAATAACATTACACTACAAAAAAACGCCTTTTTGCGGTGACACGACATCGCAAAATGTTCGCCTCAATACCTTCGTCCCAAATAGTTATTTGCAGTGTAATGTTTAAGGTTTGGCGGCGAAATTGGCCAGACCTAGTTCTTGCCACGTGTAGACTTATTGCGGCGACAACTAATGTATTTGCGACGACAATTATTTATCGATTATTTTTAAATAAATATTAATATCTTATAGGGCTTTTGCGGCGACATTATAACTTTTGTGGCGATAATTTTAATTAATTTTAAATAAATATTATTTTATTAATGTGATTTTGCGGCGAATGTTTAAATTAATTTTAAATAAATATTAATTTACGCATACCCATTTGCGGCGATAGTATCTTTTTGTGGCAACAGGATTATTTTTTTTAAAAAATATTAATTATTAGTTGCCTTTTGCAACGATACTATTGAGATTTAGCGGCGAAGTGCCGACGCAAAAAGCCCAAAAATTTTCCAACAGCACATTCATTGTATTTTCGTGTTTCACCTGGTATTTTCGAGTAATATTTACAAATCTACTGTTTTTTAGATCTTAACAACAACAATATAAGAATACAACACATCAAACAATCTCAAACAACAATTTCATACAAAACAAATGATAATACTTTCAAAGTTAACATAAACATTTTAACATAATTACATTTTTTAACAAACTAATTATTACCATTATCTTCATTGCTAGACTCTTCATCACGAGCTAAATCGGTATTAGGGTGACGTTAGGAAGTCGAGGGAAGATTGACGTTAATACCTTCTTTAAGTAAGACTTGATAGATTGTCTGTGTGTCATTATCTCGAACACGTAACTCATCTTAGAATTGGGAATGTTGAGTCTCAAACATGACATTACCTCAGCCTATGTATACAATCATTTGCGGCTTCACTTTTTGCGTGACAACCATTTTTTAATTATAAAAAATAGAAAAAAACTTATTTCTAAAAACAAAAAAAAATAAAAAAAATACTAAACCTTTTTGTTGCGGAATTGTTGCGGCGACCTAGGGGTTTTAGTGGCAACAATCAATTTTTTTAGGTGGGAAAGAATCCCACCTCTTTTTTCGTGGGCAATAATTATGATTAAAAATATTAAAATATCTTTTGTGGTGTCGGTGTTTGCCGCAAATAACCTACGTTGAAAGTCAAAGGATTCGTGATTGTTTTATTGTCTTCTAGTGGGGTTTTAGCAGTGACATCGGTTGCCACAAAAAAAAGAAAAATCTTTGGAACAATGTTTAATCTCCAAAGCTGCCTCCAAAACATAATTTTTTGTCAACCGAATCGTACAATTTCCTTTGGGGTCAAAATGCCATATAATTTTAATGTATGGAACCAAGATCTTTGATGTTGAATTTTTGATGAAGTTTTTCTTTCACCATCTTTATGAGAGTGAATTGAACATTTTTCATTTGTTTTACATTGAATAATAGAAGAGAGTGATTTTATTTTCTTTAGAACATGAAATGAAGAATGACCAAATATTAAATGCCATAAAATGGAATCATTAACAACAGACATCACAGTTGAGTTTGATATTTGTTTTGATGGTGGTGTGGTAGAATCCGGATGAAAAATGTAGAGACCATTGTTGAGTTTGATATCTATTTTGATGGTGGTGTGGTAGAATCCAGATGAAAAATGTAGAGACCACTGAGTTTACCAAGAGCAATTTTTTTGTTGTGACCCTAAAAAGTGCATAAAGATTGGGTGAATAGAATAGCGCATTGAGCAACCTTTGTTAGTTTACTTACTGAAATAAGATTGTATGTGAATGAAGGAATGAAGAATACATTATGGATTGTAAAATTACTATTAAAGGTGACAGAACCAACAATTTTGACCGTTGCTATTTGACCATTTGGCAGAGAAACAGTGATGCGATGGTGGCAATGTTTTAAGGTGTGCATGTGTGATAAGGATGTGGAAATGTGATTTGTGGCTCCACTATCTACAATCCAATCATCTTTAAAGTTTGAAATAAGTGATGCTAAGTGACGAGTTATACCTGCTTGTTGACCGGTGAACTCATTTTTGTTGTGATTGCCCTCCATCATAAGCATAACTTGATTCAGCTGATTTTGAAGTTGATCCATTTTGGCAAAAACAACTTACTCCGTTGAGTGACTGGAAGAGTGATCTCAATTGGGACATTATTACCAATAACCATGTTTAGAGTTTTGTTTGTCCTCTCATTTATTTTGAATTTTGGTTGAAACTTGCCATGAAGGGGATGCCCATGAGGATATCCTACATTTTTGTAGCACTCTTCCTTTGTGTGACCTTCTTTCTTGCAGTAACCACAGAATATACCCTTTTTGAAGCTTGATTTCTTCCACCAAAACATTTTTATTTTGATTGGTAGTGAATGTGGACATAATTGCTAGTGTATTTGACTTAGACAACATTCCTTCCCTTTGCTTCTCTTCTTGTTTGATCATACCATATGCCTTGGAAGATGTAGGTAATGGTTTGATATTGGAATAGCTCTCATCTAATCCCATAAGGAATTGGATTAGTCTATTCCTTTGTTCTCTTTCTCCATTGATCCGACCATTTTCACAGGTTCAATCACAAGTACATACATAGGGGGTTTCTGTGCATCAATTTAATCCCATAACCCCTTCAGTTTGTAATAGTATACCTCTATTGAGGATTCATGTTGCTTGAGTTGACTTACTTCGTTAGTTAATTGGTAGATTTTGTGACAATCAATTTGTGCATAATGTTCTTGCAACTCTGACCATAAATCTAATGCTGAATTGATGAAGCTCAAACCATTACTGATTTGTTCCGAAACAATATTTAAAATCCAAGAGATAATCATGTCGTTATTTCTTTCCCACAATGCTCTTAGGCTTGAATCGTGACTTGGTTCTTTGAATTCCTTAGTCACAATCTTCAACTTATTTTTCGCATTCAATGCAATCATCATTGACCTTTTCTAGGTACTGTAATTTTCAGATCCGATCAATTTCTTTGAGATTAAAATCAAACCTGGATTGTCAGTTTGATGGAGGTACAATGGTTGATTAATTGAACTTGTATCCTCTTCTAGTGTCACCATAAGGATTCAAGTAGTTTTGATAATCTTTTGTGATGAATTCTTTGAGAGAAATTTTGATTTGAATGAATTAAAAAATTAGGGCTATGAAAGAAATTTGAGATTGGATCGAGCCTAGTGCTCTGATACCATGAAGAGAGAGAATTATGACTGTGAAAGAATAGAAGTATTATTCCTTACTTTTAATGGTAGAAGTTCAATGGTATATATACAAGTGGATTGAGTGGAATTACTAGGAATCTAACTAACTAACAACAACGGACTAACAACTTCAACTAACTACGAATGTGAAGCATTTTCTATGAGCAAGATACTTTGGTGATAATGTATACATACTATGTACACTAGCATTGGATACACCTTTAGCTCTAAGGAGGATACCACCACATTTGGTCTAGAAAGTACCGAGGAACAATTCAATATGAAGTTGGAGACATAAGGGATTCCGTGAAAGCTACCCTCGAGGATGTTTAACATAAAATCATAATCATAAGGAATTCATTTACATTGTTGAAATAATATACGAGTTCCCTTTAGGACTCGAGCCTATAAGGATCCTGGATCTACAATGAGCTTATATATATATATATATATATATGTATGTATGAAAATTCATTTGAGAACAATTATTATTGTTAGTACTGCGAGAACCGATCTTGGCCTTTGATTTAATTAGATCAATGGCCTATAATGCTAATGCATATGAGCCCTTATTAATGCTCACTAATGACTAATTAATGATGAGTATATTAGGAAAAGTAAGTCAATCTAATAATGACTCATCCACCCGAATGCAATTCACAGTTGAGTAAATATATAAATGACCAAAATATCCCTATTAACAAGTCATTAATGGTGGTTACAAATAGTATTTGAGGTACTCGCAATAAGAATGGTTCTTGAATGAACTTATATATATATATACATACATACATACATACATGTTGCTCAGTGGGAGACCCATGCTAGAAGAAAAGTCTAATATATGTCATGAGTTTATTGAGACAATTTTGTGGCATGCAGCATGTAGTATTTCATAGAATACGACGGAATATCTTAGATGACAAACTCACTTTCAGTCTAGCTTGTGATTGAAGTCATTGCTTCCAACCTTAGATATTTTTAAGACTTTTTCGAGATTAAAAAAAAATAAATTTCCTTTGTCACCAAAGGCAAACCTAAGTAGCATGCATGATGAGCCATGAATTTCACAACTAGATGGGAAGAGAGTGCATGTTGAGTTTATAAGGACATATTCAGGAAAAAAAGTGCTTCTGATTTGGAAAAGTTCATTCCTTGCGTGGATGTTGTACAATATTTCTTAAGAAGGTTTACTAAGGCACTGCACTCACCATCCTCAACTTTGAGGAAAAATAAGGAATCTTCAACAAAGAAAATATGGCTCACAATTGGTCAAAGTGAATCTAGTGAACTTGTCGACTATCACTAAGGTATACTCCCTATCACCTAGACTAGGAGTACTTATGGGTCTAAACAGACTCGTATGTAACATATGCAATGGACCGGTAATTCAAAAGCATTGTTTTGATTTGGATGACCATTTATGTTGCTTCCTTTGTTTACAAGTTGAGCATAATTTATGTTTAGTAAAGGTGATTTTTGGCAATCTAGAGACTAACTCTTGTTTAGAAAGATAATTAATATTTTTGAAGTTGAAATATGACAATATTTTATGACACAACTAACTCAGCTTTGGAATTGATCGAGAATATAAACAGGTTTCAATATTTTAGTTAGCATAGCCTAGACCTAGAACATACAAATCACTATCTCTTTTAGCTAGAAGAATATGATTACCCTTCGCATTATATATTGTACTTTCTTGTTTTCTGAATGTACTTCATAATCCTCATAACATAATTGAGTGATTCATATCTTGTATTTAAGACCTTAGACATACGCAACCTTTTAGAATGTTACCTTCCCAGCTTGCATCATTCTATATCCCTTGGTCTTTCCTTGAGAATTATCATCAAATGTCACTTTAAGGCCTTTCTTCTCCTGGAATTCACTTAGAAGTCCTTCTCACCATGTAATATGTCTTGTGCAGCTCTGTCCATGTACCATTTACTTGAATCATGCACAAGACAAACTAAACACATTAGTTCCTTTTGAGAACCTACTTCTTGATGGGTTTAGAAGATAATCACTCATTCGATCTTCCTTTTGTAGTTGACTAGTCAGCTTGAATAGGTTTTGACGCCTACTTAGACTAATCAGTGTGCACTTTCTTAGGCCTTAGAATAGTACTAACAAAATCTTTGGTCTCATGACCTCTACCTCCATATTTATAACATTTTCTTCTATTTGTAGCATTAGAGGTAAATTTTTTTAGATTATCTTTATTTAATTTACTTTTTGTTTCAGGGTCATAGGAGGTGGATAACTTTTTAATCTTTTTTGCTAGGTTATGAACAGTTTTCATTGACTTTAGACTCACCTTTATCATATTTACCTTCGTTATCCTTATTATGTGAAGTTAGACACTTTCTTGTTTTTATAGTTTCTCTCTTAACAAGACAAAAAGTGACTTTCTTTTTTAAATGGATTAGGAGATAACCTTTTAAACACTGGATTTTATTAATAGAATGTGGGTTCAATCTATGAAACACAAATTTGTTACTTGTTTTTTTAACTTGAACCCTCATTATATATGTGTGTTGAACTTCAAAGGACTTTGTTTAGGTCTCACAAATTTATTGGTTTTGACCTGTTTATCATCTTTATTTTCTAAGAATGTATTAGGTTATATATTAGTTAACATATCATCCTCGTAATGTATGTTGGCAATTTCTATAGGGAATCCATGCACGCCAACACCCGTACACAGTGGAAGAAACGACATAAAAAACCGGGGTTTTTGGGTATCAAAATCGACATGCATGTATTTTCCAAGTGGGGATTGTGACTACAAAGCAATATAGCAACTGAAACAAAGGAAAGGGAGGAGAAAATATACCATCGCGTGGGCTGGAGCTATCCAACGAGCTAGAATAATCTTGAGAACTCGAACCCGAGCTCCTCTATTGACAATCCACACCAATTAAGCAAGATTCCATCTTGCTAATGACCCGAGACATGAACCACACGTTGTCCTCGTGAATCTGGAACAACCACAACTTCAATGGACTTGCTTTCTTAGCTTACACACTCAGTTATCTCACCATATGAGTTCAAGTATCATTTTATGTGTGTATATGTTCAAATTGGCTAGAGGGAGAATGAGAGAGGAATGCATGCCTTTTATAATGCCTGGAGAAGCTAGAGAGTCACATGGGTCGGCGAACATGCCACCCATTCATTGGACCAACATAAAGGTCCAATAAAAACAAAGTGACACTTTGACTTCTGTCTTTACGGGCCGTGAAGCACTTGTGAAGGCTTCAAAGGCTGGGATCCACCGCACACTCTCATTGGGCCAATGCGTGGTCCAATAATAGCATAGTGTCTGCCTTCACGGGCTCTCACGGGCCGTGAAGCCCTCGTGAAGGCAGTGCCCCCACGACTACCTGTCCGGGTTGTGAAGCCTCATGGAGGGTTTCTCTTCATGACCTCTTCACAACCCGTGAAGCTTGCAAGAAACCCTAATTTATTATTCTCTCATCTTTGGGTTGTGGTTTCGGAATCTACCCTTGGCGTGTGACCCAATAGGCCCGTTCCTCGTTAGTAGTGATGCTAGTGCAAGTGTATTAGTGGGCATAAACCAACAATTTCATCATCAACAACACAAGCTGCTGTGAGGTAATCATCACCACACACAACTTTAACCTATTTAGGAATTTATTGGTTAATATAATTTTCTGTTTCTTGTGATGACTTACACCAAGACTTACAAAATTTCTTGAGATACTCAACTTGAAGCTTAGCATCTTCGCTTACAATTTTATTAATATGAATTAGACACTCTAGATTACTTGTGTCTTTTTACTAGCTTGAA
This sequence comes from Dittrichia graveolens, assembly GCA_038502395.1. Lineage (NCBI taxonomy): Eukaryota > Viridiplantae > Streptophyta > Magnoliopsida > Asterales > Asteraceae > Dittrichia > Dittrichia graveolens. The sequence goes on along the minus strand of JARJIL010000001.1, from coordinate 77,042,633 downwards.
TAGAGTTATATTTTATTTAAAATTATCCTTTATTTTTGATATTTTAGATTTTAGGCCAACTTTGAAATTGAAGAGCAGTCTTATAATCATCTAGCAAATAATCAAACATAAGGCACTTTTCTTCTTCGGTGTAAGAGTTAAAGTTCTTTATTTTATACATAGACGAAGGATCTTAACTACTAGATTTGCTATTTCTCTTAGTTTTCTTCATATCTTATTCAAAAGTACCTCCATACATACTGAAATCAACTTCTTCTTCTTCCTCCTCCTCCTCCTTTTTCTTTTTTTGAGCCATCAGATACATGTGTTGGATCTCATCATCATCAAAAGTGATTCTGAGTCCCATATTTATGCAATTAACTATGTCCCCGGGCTTGTCTTTAGACTTTTCTTTATTGAGCTACTTGTATCTTTTCTTATATTTGTTAGCTATATAAGCATTCTTGTCAGATACTAAAGTTGATTCCACCTTCTTTGATATGCACTTAGCAGCAATGTGTCATTTCTTCTAATGCTTAAAGCACCTAGCTTTCTTTGGATCAAAGAAACTCTTACCTTTGATTTTGTTAGCTTGGTCTCTTCTCATTCTTACCCTTCTCAGTTTTTAGCCTAGCATGTCCATCTAGTCGGTAATGGAGTTAACTTCACCATCTTCATAATCTAGATCTAAATCTAACAACCTAACTTCAGACTCATATTCGGTCTCTACCAGTAGGGATTCATATCCCTTTTCCTTCCTATCTTTAACTATGCAGATTTAGTGATTTTAAGGGATTCCTTACATTTTTGCTAACACGGCTTCTTCTGATCCATAGGATGATTAAACCAAAAACCATAGATAGACTTAAGGTTGTATTATGGCAATGTTTCTCTACCCAATAATGTAGTAGTAATCTCGTTAAACTATTCTGAAAACACATCCACGAACTTGATCATAACCTATGATTCATCTTTATTTACACACAAATTTAGAAAATCGTTAATCAAGTAGTAGAATCTAGTATAGATCTCTTACATGGTCTCATCCTTCTAGCAAAGAAGTTTTCATAGGATCTATTCAAATTAGTCTTCTTATGTAGTTTGACTTGATCAATACCCTCATAGATGACATTAAGAGTATCCCACATCTCCATTGTTGTTTGTCACCCACCCACAATGTGTAGAAAAGGATTAGTAATAGCATTAACAAGAATACTTTTAACCTTGTCATGTAGTAAATGTAGTTTTTTGTCTTCATTAGTCCATGATGCTACAGGCTTTGGGATCTCCTTGGCAGCCGATCTAATAGGAGACTTCTCACTTAGAGTTGCATGAATAATGAGAATAATGGTTCCATTTAGAATGACATCACTCATGTTATGACAATGGATTTGAGGTACATCATGGCTTAGAGCTTCAACATAGGATAGTTAGTTCCATCAAACACATGACGTCCTTTGGCAGTCATTTGAGGAAAGTTGCTTGTTGATGTCTTGGCTTCTTCACATGATCTTAATCTTCAACTTATGAAGGTTTGTTCTTCTTTAATACTAGTTGTTGGTCTCACATAGGCAAACAAGCAACTGATAATGTGTAGAAGGGATTTTGAATACACAATTAACACTTTATAAACATTAATGCTTTATATATTAAACTTTCAACCCCTCAACTTTTAAATCAAGTTCTAATGGTCTGGATTCAACACACCTATTACAAATTAACCCTCTCTAATCCCACAACTAACTGCTAGACCTTGTTAACTATTTAACAAATGAATGCAGTTAACAAAAGCTCTCTAAATAGGAGTTCTCTAGATGTACTAGATTACTAGACAGACCAATTTAAACCACTTAGGTTCATAACTAGTAACCAAGTAACCTCGAAACACGGTTTTAATGTTGTTTTAAATACATATTCTACACATAAATATTAAACTAGAACTTATAATAATCTAACATTCAAAACTAACTTATATGTTATTTTTGATGAATAGATAACTTGGATAATTTGAATCTTAAAATCATGAACTTTAAATCTTCCTATCCAACCATAGACTTGAGATTTATAGTCCTTGAAACACTTTGAAACTTGTTCAAAGTCTTCGGGCTGACTTCTCTGCTAGAGCTAAGTTACTCAACTTGAGAATCTTCAATTTGAGTTCTGATGTGCGTTTTACGTACCAGTTTTAAATTTATAAATACGAGTTATTTAGCACAACTACAACTTAAATAGGCAAGAGAACCCAATCGTATCGTAGTATAGAAAATAAGTACGGGTGTCGAACACTTGGGGAATATGTATGATATTGAATATTACTCTATTAATTAAGTATAAACTAATAAAAAGCAGTAAAAGGGGAATTTTATGTCCTAATTCGACTAAAGCAAACCAAGTTCCAAACTTTAATACTAGGAATCAAAGAAACAATGATTTCAAGATTAGAAAAGTAATAAAGCAGGCAGCTTTTAGATTAAAACTATCAAGAATGTGAAGAATCTCTACTCAGACCTTGAATCACCTCTTTAATTTAGCAGATTTCATTGAAAGTACAATGGATTAATATGTAATCATATACCGATTTCTAATATGGCTAGATCTCATGGTCAGACTCGCTAGCCCTATAATTACCGAAATATTAACCCAATGTTCATGGCATTAACTGCTCCTATAACTAAGCAATTAATTCGTATTATGCTAGACTTAATATATTGATTTGTTTAAGTCACAAAATCAAACAATTAACATTGAATAGTCATCACATGCAATTGCAAACATATTAAAGTTGAATTCTTTATAACCTAACCTTAGGATATCATCAATCATTAGTCATGAATCCTAATGGTCAATGAAACTCATGATTAAAGCAACATAGCTAGAATAAGCATCTCAACTATTAAATACCTAACAATAGGCATAAAGTTAGAAACTTTAATATATTTAGATCTTTGAAAAAGCTAAAAGTAACAAATATATAACTCCATGTTACCCAAATCAATGAAATTCAACAAAATATCAAAGATTCATCTAGTCTATGTAGAGATTATAGAGCTTTTAGCCCAGAATTCAAAATTTATAGCCACTGAAAAACATAAAAAGTAAACCAAACATGATTGTAATAACTAACCGAATGTAGATCTATGATACAAACTCCAAATCTTCACTTCTTTAAGCCAAATCTTGAAGCTTTATGCTTCACAACCTTCTAGATCTGAAAAACGTCGCCTCCAGAACTCCCAGGGCCGGCCAAAGTGAATGTATATCCGTTTTAGATCAGATCAAACGTTAAATAGTTTTTGAATTCGGTCGAAGACGCGTCGCGTCGGGCTCTTGGATTTTCTGACGTGACTCGTTTATAGATATAACGCATCTCGTCCTTGGATTTTCTGACTTTTTGATTTTTCTTTACAACATGAGTCTTTTTCTGGCTTTTCCGTTTAAACTTCTCGCCAATACTCTATTGCAACCTGATATCCACAAACATATAAATTGAGTTAAATTTATCTCATTTTCGTGAAATATCAACCTTTAAATACCAAGATATCGCGAATAAAATATATACAAATAATGTGATATCAAAATACTCTCATTTGAGCTTTTCCTGCCTTCAAGAAAATTAAAAATTATCTAGGCATAAAAAATCAACTCGCAACATCATATCTTTAAAGAATTCAAGTACTACTTACCAATGTCAGTACAAATGATTTAAAACAAAACTATAAGGATTATATCTAGAATATTATATATATATATATATATATATATATATATATATATATATTGTTGGGGAGATAATCACTTCACCCTAATAATCAACTCTGCTTATCGTAAAACATAGGATTTGATGATAACCAAATCCTACATTCAGTATGACTTAGAAAGAATTCAAACATGTGTTGTTTGAATCAGTTTATGTAAAAATATGCCAAGTATGGAACCATCAGCTGAGGAAAATAAGCCATTAGCTGAGCATCAGATCCTACTCAAAGTATCAGCCAAAGGATATCAGCCAAGGAGCATCAGATGAAGAAAACAAGTAAAGAAGACCATCAGCTGAGGAAAACAGTCTATCAGCTGAGCAAAATTGTTGATCAGCTGAGTAAAGAATTTGATCAGCTGAGTGAAGAATTTGATCAGCTGAGTGCCTACTCTATCAGCTGAGTGAACAATTGGACCAGCTGAGGCCCAGAGCATCAGCTAAGTAAGTCTTTCTTTACACAAGTCATCTCCCCTTATAAACTGATGTATTTGATTGATCAGCTGAGCATTTTTGATCAACTGATCATACAAATACATGAGCATTATGTCCTCCTAAGCTTACTATTGATCAGCTGAGCATCTATATGATCAGCTGAGCAATATGTGTCAACTGAGTCCTAGCAAAAAGTGATCAACTGATATATTTTGTCAACTGAGTAGTGAATATCAGAGTTCCTTGTACAATATGTTAGCTGAGTCGTGAAAAATGTCAAATCTACTCTATCTTTTCAGGCCTTAGATCTTTGTTTGTAAAAGTAAAATGCACTTTTTGGATCAAGTATGAGACAAAAAGGTTTGATCTTATCCTCTGTAAAAGGGATAATGATACCTCAAACAGACGAAGATATTGAAGATTTGTTCAAACAACTAAGTATGGCTGGCAATCCCATACTTGGTAAAGTCAAATCAATTAGAAGCATGGTGTTGATTAAAGTACAATCATGAAAAGGGAAAGATACTTCTACACGACAGTAGATGTGGACTTTAATATTTTATATTGTGAATGAGTTGCACTTTTGCAGAAAAGTACAATTACTTTTATCATACATTTGATTAAAGTAACTTTACTTTTCACCCACTACCTTTACAATTAAAATATTATATTTCCACATCCTCTTGGTCTCTTACCTTCATGCAACCGGATCCACCAAGACTTCTATATATACTCATGCATGGTGGACATGCAAATAGAGAATACTACACAACACAAAAAAATGTGAAGTCTCTACTACACTAAAAGAAAATCTCATCAGTTGAGAAATTTCGTAGAGTATAAGCATTGTGTAGAATCAAACTTGTTCATGTGTTGAACACTCTAAATACATTAGTTGTTTTAGAGTTAGCTTGTCTATGTGTTAGACAAATTGATTGCCACCTTTTATTGTACTTAGAATTTCCGCTTCTAGTACATGTAATTATTGATTCATATCAATAAGAATTATATAAAAGTATATAAGTGTGTCTTTAATTTTTAAAAGCTAAAGTTTGTATTCAACCCCCTCTTCTACAAACATTTGTTGTTGCGTACTCAATCTGGGACTAACAACTGGTATCAGAGCAGGTTAGATAATCAATATCTAGATCTGTTTTGCCTACAATTACCAACAATATGAATATCTCAAACACTGGGTCCTTAACAAGATGTCCCATGTTTGACGCTGAAAATTTCTCCATGTGGAAAAGTAGAGCACATCTTTTCCTATCCACCCTTGATATCCAAATGCTTGAAATAGTCACTGATGGTCCTTATGTTCCAACATCAGTGTTATCTATCCCATCAGAATCTGAAGGTCAAACCTCTACTACTGAAAGAATCATAACCAAACCCATGCATCTGTGGACAGATGAGAATAAGAGGTTGGTTAGCCTAGATGTTAAGGCTAGATCAGCTCTTGTCTCTGCACTACCCAATGAAATCTATCATCAAGTGCTTAACTGTTCTTCTGCAAAAGAGATGTTAGATACACTCATAGTTGCATATGAAGGGACTGAAGAGGTGAAGGAGAACAAGAAGCTCCTCCTCAACAGAGAGTATGAATTCTTCTTTGCTCAGAAAGGTGAGAGTCTTACACAGACATACACAAGGTTCAATTTCCTAGTTAATGACTTGAAAAGGGCAGACATAACCAAGAGCAACTTAATGAGATCTTAGTAAAAGAAACTAGTGAAGCAACCAAAAAGTTTAATGACCTCAAAAAAGTAGTAAAGTCTTGGTGTGTATCTGTAGAAAAGACCACTCAGTATGTCAAGGAGCAGATACCCAAACAAGTTCAAGCTATTATTGGTGGAAATTACTCTAAGGCTGCTAACTATGTTGATTCTAGTAAGAACCTTAATATCTTAGACAAGGCTGACATCTTGCCACAGACCTTTCACAAGACTGTTAAAGGCAAAAGTGTGTTCACAAATAAGTTTGTTAGAAGCAAGAGTTTCCACTCAAAAGAATCAATTATTCCTTCTGTTGAATCATCCTCTAGTAAGATTTCAGAATGTAAAAATACTAATAACACAAAGTCAAAGGATGTGATTAAAGGAAAGGAATCATTAGTTGATACCTCAGAGACATTAAGTTGTCAAACCTTGAAAACATATGACTTAATTCTTAGCATTTCACAAACTGAAGAATCATTAGCTAATACTACTCCATCAGCTGATAGGTTAGTAGATGATAAATGCTCAGCTGATAACCTGTCAGCTGATCATAGCTCATCTTCTAAACAATCAGTTGATCTAGAAGTAATCAACTCTCTTTTAATAGAAGAAACTATGAGTAAAAAGAATGATGTTCACATTGTTCCCATTTCTGCCACTTCAAAGATTGGTCAAAAACTTACCAAAAACAAAGATTAATCTAAGGTGCCTGAAAATAAAGACCTAAGAAATTTACAGGATAAGCTTCATAAGCTGAATGGTCAAATTAGTCAAATGATGACCGATAAGAAATCTCATAGGCATTCAAACCATGTTGTTCAATGCTCCAAGGCCACAAAATTTCAAAAATGTTATAAATGTGGAAGCAAAGAGCATAAGGCATTTGAATGTTCTTTAGAAGGGAATTCAAGACAGCGGACTTGTGATGATAACATAGTCACTCCTCTCATACATAAGAAACTTGAGATGAAGTGGAAAGCGAGGTGCATTCCACAGGGATCCACTGAGTAGTGGATTCCTACGTGTGTCACTAACTCTTCTTACATTCAAATCTGTGCAGGGTGTTGGTTCTTGGTTTCTTGACAGTGGATGTTCAAGAACCATGACAGGTAACAAGGCTTTGCTCAGTAACTACAAGAAAGAGAAAGGTCCAAGGGTGACTTTTGGTGACAACAACCATGGGCAAACTAAAGGCTATGGTGAGCTTCATAACGGGAGCCTCAAGCTGTCAAAAGTTTCATATGTCAAAGGGCTGAAATATAATCTCATAAGCATAAGTCAATTGTGTGATGGAGATAATGAAGTCCACTTCACAAAGACAGGAGGCTCCATCATAAATAAAGAAGGTAATACAGTGTTCAGTGCCAAGAGAACCAAGGATGTGTATACACTTGACATGTCCTCTGGTGACCCTTCAAAGGAAACATGTTTGTACTCCAAGAATAATGAGGATACAAACTGGCTGTGGCACAAGAGGCTTTCCCACCTTAACTTTAAAAACATCAACAAGTTGAGCAAAGGTGAACAAGTGTCAGGACTACCTTCACTGACTTATCTTAAGCCTAAACCTTGCACTGCTTGTGAGAAGGGAAAGCAGCATAAGACATCATTTCCATCCAAGCAGGCCTTCTCAATTATAGAACCATTCTATATGTTGCACATGGATCTCTTTGGTCCTGTTGCAACTGCTAGTATTGGTGGAAGTAAGTATGCTCTTGTATTGGTTGATGAATTCTCAAGATAAACTTGGGTTTTCTTTCTTAAAGCAAAGAGTGAGGCTGCTGAATAAATTATATGTTTTATCAAGAAGATGGAAGTGTTGAATGGCAATCTGGTGAGGAGTCTTAGAAGTGATCATGGAACTGAATTCAGAAACCAAACTCTGGAATCTTTCTGTGATGAGAAAGGGATATCTCAAAACTTTTCTCCTCCAAGAACCCCACAACAAAATGGTGTAGCTGAAAGAAGAAATAGAACATTGATTGAAGCTGCCAGAACCATGTTGTGTGAAAGTGGGTTACCATTTAATTTCTGGGCTGAGGCTGTAAGTTGTGCATGTTTCACACAGAACAGGTCCCTTATTATCAAGAGGCACAACAAAACTCCATATGAAGTGCTCAAGGCAAGGAAGCCAAGCATCAACTTTCTGCATATCTTTGGTTGTCAATGTTTCATACTCAATCAAAAAGATAAATTGCAGAAGTTTGCTCCTAAAGGTGATGAAGGAGTGTTTGTAGGTTACTCAGTGATTTCTAAAGCATACAGAGTATACAACCTCAGAACCAAAGTCATAGAAGAATTCATCAATGTAAGTTTTAATGAAAATGACTTTGTTGTTTCTTGTTCTTCTAATCATGTTTCAGGTGAAGAATTTAATGATCTTATGCAAACTGGAGAAGTTCCTTCAGAGCAAGTAGATCCCTCTCCACTAGCTGCTCATGATATAGATGAACCTGTTCCTATCCAAGTTTTTAACCATGTACAACCATCCTCATCCAATCCTGTACCTCTACTGAATCATGCGGAAAATGACTCAACATCATTGGATTCCAATTCCATATCACTCATTCCCTCTTCAGTAGAGATACCCACATATTTCAATAATGAAGTTATATCAGCCACTCTAAAAGAACTCATTTCTACTGCTGATAGTCAACATGTAACTTCTTCTCCCCAAATCCAAATGAATCCCAATTCCCAAGAAATCCAAAAAGCCTTCAAAGACCTCAAGCACCATCCTCATAATTTGGTGATAGGCAACATAGATGATCCAGTTAGAACAAGATCAAAAGCTTGCAACATCTGTTTGTATTCTGGATTTGTCTCAATGATTGAACCAAAGAAGGTTGATGAAGCTCTCAATGATCCCCACTGGGTGTCTGCCATGCAAAAGGAACTGACAGAATTTAAAAGAAATAATGTATGGACTTTGGTACCCAAACCAAAGGATAAATCCATCATTGGAACAAAGTGGGTGTTCAGAAATAAGCTAGATGAAAATGGGCAAATCATCAGAAACAAAGCAAGGTTAGTGGCACAGGGTACTGTCAAGAAGAAGGTATTGATTTTGATGAAACCTTTGCCCCTGTTGCAAGATTAGAAGCCATCAGACTATTCCTAGCCTATGCTGCTTTCAAAAGCTTCAAAGTGTTTCAAATGGATGTGAAGAGTGCATTTCTGAATGGAGATTTGAAAGAAGAGGTGTATGTCAAACAACCTCCTGGTTTTGAGGAGTCAAGCTTACCTGATCATGTTTACTTTCTAAACAAAGCTTTATATGATCTTAAGCAAGCTCCAAGATCCTGGTATGATACCCTATCTTCTTTTCTCATTAATAAAGGTTTTACAAGAGGATGCATAGATAGCACTTTATTTATTAGGAAGTACAAAGGTGATGTGATACTTGTGCAGATATATGTAGATGATATAATATTTGGGTCTACTAATTTGGAACTATGCAAAAAGTTTCTAAACTCATGTCTGATAATTATCAAATGAGCATGATGGGTGAGTTAAACTATTTTCTTGGTTTGCAAATTAAACAAGAGGTTGATGGTATTTTCATTCATCAAACAAAGTATGTCAAAGATTTACCAAGAAGTTTGATTTTGAAAACTGTTCTTCAATGAAAATACCTATGTCTACTTCTATTAAGTTAGGAAAGGACACTGATGGCAAATCAGTGAACATTACTACCTATAGAGGAATGATTGGGTCACTTTTATACCTCACTGCAAGTAGACCAGATATAATGTTTTTAACATGTCTCTGTGCAAGATATCAAGCAGATCCTAAAGAATCACATCTTGCTGCTGTTAAGGGAATATTCAGATATCTCAAAGGAACTCCTAATCTTGGTCTTTGGTATCCCAAAGACTCAGATTTTGAGTTAGTTGGATATTCTGATTCTGATTTTGCAGGATGCACATTAGACAGAAAAAGTACTTCAGGTGGTTGTCAACTTCTAGGAGGAAGATTGATTAGTTGGTCTAGTAAGAAACAGAATTCAGTGTCAACATCTACTGCAGAGGCAGAATACATTGCTGCAGGAAGCTGTTGTGCTCAAATTTTGTGGTTACAAAATCAACTACTTGATTATGATATGAAGTTTGAAGACACCCCAATTCTTTGTGACAATACAAGTGCAATCTCCATCTTAAATAATCCAGTCATGCATTCAAAAACAAAGCATATTGAAATCAGACATCATTTTCTCAGAGATAATGTGCAAAAGAAGAAGGTAACTTTGCACTACATTAACACTGATTTACAACTTCCAGATTTATTCACAAAGCCATTAGATGAAGCAAGGTTCAACTTCCTAATATCCAAACTAGGTATGCTAAATTTTTAGTTTAGAATAATGGTAATTTAGTTTGTGTCAATTTATAAGTGTTGAAAATTATAAGATACTTATCTAAGCATATCTAAGTCTTACTTGATTTGTGTAAACTGAGTAACTATGCTCAACTGATGCCTATTAGCTGATCAAATTTACTCAGCTGATCAGTTTAAGATAAGGAAGACATGCTCAGCTAAGTACTTTACTCAGCTGATACCCAAATTCTCACTATCAGCTGATAGTTTTCCATCAGCTGATACCCCTCAGCTGATAGTTTTCCATCAGCTGATACCCTTCAACTCATAGTTTTTCATCAGTTGATACCCATCAGCTGATACTCTCCTTGATCAGCTGATGATTCTACACTTCGTAAATTTTCACTTCCCTTACTCTCATTTAATGCTTTTTAACCCTAGTTATTTACTCCGTTTGTCAGTTTTCATTTAATAGCTATTTAATTTATTTTCCGTTAGAACTTTTGGCAGTATCTAACGATCTCTGTTAACTAATCTTCATAAATATCCCAATTTCTCTCTCATTCACCTTTACCTGTTCAAACTTTCAAAATTCCCTCTCTCTCTCTCTCTACAAAGAACTACCCTACCTTCTCTCTCGATACTCATTGTTCATCATCTCTACCAAATGGCCACCTATATTCCAGACCCGGCTATTAACCCTGGTGAGAATGTTGCACCCAATCAACCGATGAACATAACTCCCAACAACATTCTACTCTGCACCATCATCCCTTCCTCGCGAGAAAACCAAGGTTATGAACCAATGGTTCAGTTCCTTCAAGCCCATCCCCTGTTTGAAAGTCTCACCGTTGATCCACACTACATTTACCCTACCATTATCGGTGAACTATGGTACACCGCAACCTATAACCTAAACACCAATACCATCCACTGCACCCTAGCCCAAGGAAACTATCATCTCAAGATCACCACCGAAACCCTTCGTGAAGCCTCTGCCATTCCTAACTTCCTACCGTACACCGCTTTTCCCTCCAGAGCAAAAGTTCAAACCGTTTTAGACACCATCGGCTACAATGAACCTATAGTGCATGGTCAATTCAAGGTCTCTGCTCTCGCTCATCCATGGAAGTATTTGGCCAACATGGTCATACGTTGCTTCGGTCCTAAATCTGGAAGTCATCATCTCATCAACCAAACCGAGCTTCTGGTGCTCTATGCCCTAGTCTTCGGGGTAAATATCGACTTTGCTCAAGTGATATTTTCGGACCTTATTGATAAAATCACCCAGAGAACCAACAAGAAATCATCAAGGTCGCAGGTACCCTACATTAGACTATTGAGCCTGATAGCTATGCGGGAGATTGGAGAGGATGATTATGTGGGCTTAACAAAACATCTTGAGCATATACCTGTCCCTGCCATGAGTGAAAAGATATTCCATTTCTTAAAGGCAAACAGAGGTCCTCCAATAGATGCTGCAAACGACAATGGAGATGATAATGATGGTGATGATGGTGATGATGATGCTGATGAAAGCCACACTGGCTCTAAGGATGATGATGATGATGCTGGTGATTTTGCTCCTCCCAGTCCAATGGAACTAAGTCCTCTTGGTGATGATGGTGATGCACAAGAACAAGAGATCTCTGAGCAACTTCTGGAGCTCATTGATAGAAGTAGGCACATCATGTCCCAAGGTATGGGTAGTACTGATTCCACCTATGAGGATATTCAAATGGTCGTCCCAACCTTTGATAGCCCATCCTCATCTCCAGTCCAAACACAACTCCAACAGCCAAGCTCTAGTGAACCTCCTGTGGTCACTAGTTCTACTCCTATCCGTAGCCCCATATATACAAGGTCACCAGAAGTGACTCATTATGAGCACTTTGAGGGAGTGCAATCCACACCTCTGACCTCAACTCCAATTACCCTTCCTCATGTTGAGGGGGAGCAATTGGATGTTGCAACCTTTCAGCCAGTGGATGTATCCTCACAACAGGATAGATCTATAAAAATGGGACTTAAACCGTTAGCTGAGACAACCTCCCAAAAGGTTGATCTCATTGAAAGACAGACCTCAACCCAAGGTCACACTGTGTCTATCCCACAATTGAGTCAGCCTATACCATCTACATTCTCCCAACATAATGTGGATCCAATAAGGGATTCCCTGTTATTGAGTGCATCCCACACTCAGTCCACTTACCTTGCACCTATTATTAATTCAATTCTTACACTTGCATAGCCTGCCAATGCTAGTGGTACAAACCAACCAATTGCACAGGGCTCAACTCTCTTTCCCAATGAATTTGAGCTTATACACCAAGGCTCAAATGAGGGGACACAAACCTTAACCAAGTTCCTTGAACTTCTATCTACTCCTTTCACCTCTACCCCATCCATATCTACCCAAACCACAAACCTTACCCTTATCCAAACCATAAACCAGAACATTGATCACCTAACCCAAACCTTCCAAGCCTTCCAAACCCAAACCTCTACTCAACTGTCTAAGCTTGCAAAAGACATTGAGCTCCTTAAGACCCCACCCCCACCCTCCCCTGCACCCATTGATCTTACACCCCTCCTAACCAAAATAGACCATCTTTCTACCCTTCTTCCCTCTCAACCACAAATTCCCAGCCTACCTCAATCTACCATATCTACCCTAAACCAAACCATATCCAACCTCTTATCCCAACTCCAAACCCTACGCCCAATCAACCCAAACATTTCTGTACCTATTCCTGAACAACTCCTTCCCATGCCTTCCTTTCTCAAAGGCATCCTTGATGACATAGAAACCTTAACAGAACAATCCAAAATGAGTCATCTCTCATTGTGGAAAGCTATCAAAGATCTCAAGGATGACCTCTCCCTTCAGCTTTCTAAAATTACCTCTACTCCTTCCTCCACCCATACCCCTACCCCTGCCCCTGCCCCTACCCCATCCCATAAGCCTGCAGCAGGTGACTCCCCTCCTCCTTTTGATGATGCCAAAAAGGGGGAGAAATTCTCAAGTTCTTCAAGGGAGGATGATCATGAGTCAGAGGAAATTGATGCTGCATATTCTGAAACTGCCACAAAAATCTTGCAGCAGGGAGCACCACAGCAACAGCTCCTCCTTCTCTCAAAAGAAAAGCACCTTCTGAGAGGAAGCAAAGGTTTCCCAAAAGGCTGAAAAGGATGGCAAACAGGCCAAAGCCTAAAAGAAAAGTTGCTGAAGGTTGCTCTCCAAAAATCAATATAGAGTCTGATTCTAATGATGAGGATGATACTCCACTTTCTGATATCCTCAGAAGAAGAAGACAGAGCCCTAAGCCATCTGCTCCACCAGTCCAATCAACCCCATCAGTCCAAAAGGCTTCAACCTCTACTCCTAAGGATAAAGACAAACAAAAGATGACAGATGAGCAAGTTGAAGCAGATGCTCAAATGAAAAGGGAGCTTGCTCTTAAAGAACAGGAAGAAAGGGAAAATGCTCAAATGGCTCAAGCATTGGGTGTTTCAGTTGAGGAAATCTACCAAGAAAAAGAGCTAGCATATCAGCAAGAGCAAGAACAAAGTCAAAATCAAGCTGCTGCTCAACACACATTGGCAAGGGAAAAATCTCAGGCTGAACTACTCAAAGCTAGATCCCATGCTGATGCCATCAAAACCCTCTTCAACCTTGATTTATCTGCTCCCATCAACCTAAGTCAACAAAGACTTCAAAGCTTCAGAGAAAGAATTAATATTCTGAGAAACAAAACATAACCAACTCCAATAACAAGAGCCACTGTTTATAAAGATGATGGTGAACCCTACCTCAAAGCAATAAGATAGAACAACTTCAACAGCTGTGAAGTTGTATCCTATGAGAGGTGTCACATATATGGGTTCACAGAGTTAGTTGAGATACTGTACCTTCTCTTCAAATCCAAGTCAAAGCTCAAAGTTCAATTCACTCAGAAAATTCAGAATTGGATAGCTCTAGCTGTGTCACAAAGGGCCTTCACTCCAGATGACTATTACAGGCATGTGCACACAGTTGATAATCTTCATAAGAAAGGCTCCAAGCCCTTCAAACCATTTGAGCTAAGAGAGGTACTACCCCAGCATGAATTCCTATCAGATTTTGATGGTCTCAACACATCTCTTCCACTGAACATCACTCCTGAGTTATACAAGTTTATAATTATGCCTATTGAAGGTATATTCTTTTTTGGACAGAGCTGGCACATGGAGGTTCTTTAGACAGTCTGAAATCCTTAAAGCTAGCAAGAATTTCTGTTTGGGCTGAGGATATCTACAAGAGGCAGAACTGGAAATGAAAACTTTGAAGCCCTTGTTCAAGCCCAATGTGAAGTCTTAGTTGAAGCTGATCCCCACGCCAAAGATTTTGAAGTTAAAGAAGAACCATGGTGGGATGATTGAAGACTGATTCTAACTCTGAAGATTTTGTTGTTATTTAGTTGATTGTACATTATAGAATAGTTAGTTAGTAGTTAATCTATGTAATCACTTATGTACATTTCTTTATTCTGTTATTTTAAGTGATGTTTATGTATATCAGAAAATCAAAAGCATATAAAAATGGAAAAATGAAAAGATACCACAAAAACAGACAAAATGGTACAACATAGAAAAAGATTCCACAAAAACAGAACAAAATGGAACATTAGAAAAGAAACCAAAAACAGAACAAGGTTTAAATAAAAAGAGCTACCAAAAACAGATATCTAGGTAGCCATATGTACTTAAAAGTTTAAATCTTTTGTAATTCGAAGTCAAACTGATTCTTCAAAAAGAAAAAGGTTTTGTCATCATCAAATAGGGGGAGATTGTTGGGGAGATAATCACTTCACCCTAATAATCAACTCTGACTATCCTAAAACATAGGATTTGATGATAACCAAACCCTACATTCAGTATGACTTAGAAAGAATTCAAACATATGTTGTTTGAATCAGTTTATGTAAAAATATGCCAAGTATGGAACCATCAGCTGAGGAAAATAAGCCATCAGCTGAGCATCAGATCCTACTCAAAGTATCAGCCAAAGGATATCAGCCAAGGAGCATCAGATGAAGAAAACAAGTAAAGAAGACCATCAGCTGAGGAAAACAGTCTATCAGCTGAGCAAAATTGTTGATCAGCTGATGAAAATATTCCATCAGCTGAGTAAACAGTTTGATCAGCTGAGTGAAGAAAGTGATCAGCTGAGTGAAGAATTTGATTAGCTGAGTGCCTACTCTATCAGCTGAGTGAACAATTGGATCAACCGAGGCCCAGAGCATCAGCTAAGTAAGTCTTTCTTTACACAAGCATCTCCCCTTATAAACTGATGTATTTGATTGATCAGCTGAGCATTCTTGATCAACTGATCATACAAATACATGAGCATTATGTCCTCCTAAGCTTACTATTGATCAGCTGAGCATCTATATGATCAGCTGAGCAATATGTGTCAACTGAGTCCTAGCAAAAAGTGATCAACTGATATATTTTGTCAACTGAGTAGTGAATATCAGAGTTCATTGTACAATATGTTACCTGAGTCGTGAAAAATGTCAAATCTACTCTATCTTTTCAGATTGTAAGTCATATGTAAAAGGCAGAACATGTGTTGTTCTATTATGCCTTAGATCTTTGTTTGTAAAAGTAAAATGCACTTTTTGGATCAAGTATGAGACAAAAAGGTTTGATCTTATCCTCTGGAAAAGGGATAATGATACCTCAAACAGACGAAGATCTTGAAGATTTGTTCAAACAACTAAGTATGGCTGGCAATCCCATACTTGGTAAAGTCAAATCAATCAGAAGCATTGTGTTGATTAAAGTACAATCATGAAAAGGGAATGATACTTCTACACGACAGTAGATGTGGACTTTAATATTTTATATTGTGAATGGGTTGCACTTTTGCAGAAAAGTATAATTACTTTTATCATACATTTGATTAAAGTAACTTTACTTTTCACCCACTACCTTTACAATTAAAATATTATATTTCCACATCCTCTTGGTCTCTTACCTTCATGCAACCGGATCCACCAAGACTTCTATATATACTCATGCATGGTGGACATGCAAATAGAGAATACTACACAACACAAAAAAATGTGAAGTCTCTACTACACTAAAAGAAAATCTCATCAGTTGAGAAATTTCGTAGAGTATAAGCATTGTGTAGAATCAAACTTGTTCATGTGTTGAACACTCTAAATACATTAGTTGTTTTAGAGTTAGCTTGTCTATGTGTTAGACAAATTGATTGCCACCTTTTATTGTACTTAGAATTTCCGCTTCTAGTACATGTAATTCTTGATTCATATCAATAAGAATTATATAAAAGTATATAAGTGTGTCTTTAATTTTTAAAAGCTAAAGTTTGTATTCAACCCCCCCTTCTACAAACATTTGTTGTTGCGTACTCAATCTGGGACTAACATATATATATATATATATTTGTGTATTGATCATTCTTAACTTTTCACCACTCAAATACTCAATCTCTTCATAAATAACCAAACTTTAATTCACGAATTATTTATATTTTGTACATGGTTAATTTACCTTTAAGCAATCCCCTACTTCAAAGTTTATAAGAATGAATTTACCATGTAGCGAACACTTAACTCAACCGATCTCAAACCAGTTGGCTTTAGGTGACTAGATGTAGAACACCCCCTAGAGTTTAATAATTCGAGTCTCAAAGGCCACTGAATGACTTAAATTTCCAACACGTTTTTCATTTTTTCATTGTTGGCCCGTTTTCTTTTTAGTATAGCATATGATTTATAAAACTGAAAATTCATACTCGGCCAATTTTTGTCAAGCTTAGATTAAAAAAGGCTTGACTTTGCTAACTTTAAAATAATTCACAAATTAACATTTGGTTACTTACAAATCAAAATTTCTTTAAAAATGGTGAAAAGTCACAATTATTATGATATCAAAGCTAAATATAACCTTAACACTTATTTATAAATCATTTATCATGACATTTTTAATCGGGTATATTGCCGAGAAAGGTAACATAAATATCGATATTTACCAATAAAGGTGATGTCCAATTTCTTAGGCCAAGAAACGATTCTAAATTTCAATTTCTAACATTAAAGGTAACCGGTTACCGTCATAGCAGGTAACAGGTTAAATTGACGATGTGACTAACTTTTACATTATGTAAATTGACGAAAAAAGTAACATAAATATCAAAATTCATCAATAAAGGTAATATTCATTTTTTCTAGACTAATAAAGGATGATGGATTCCAATTTGAAACAAAACATCATCTTTGGATCTAGGTTCGTGTTCGTGTGTGTGTGTGTTTTCTCTTTCCTTTATATAATAATAAAATATTAAAAATTAAAACAATATTAAATCATTTTCGTATATGATATTTGAAATGTATTATATTGGTACTTTGACATTTGACTACTTGTAGTTGGTATTTTAGTGCTTTCTTATATTAGCTTTATAATTGTATTAAATGAATGAATATAAAATTTGAAGTTCGGAATTCAAATCAAATTGAAACAAACACCAAATTTGAAGT
This sequence comes from Dittrichia graveolens, assembly GCA_038502395.1. Classification (NCBI taxonomy): domain Eukaryota; kingdom Viridiplantae; phylum Streptophyta; class Magnoliopsida; order Asterales; family Asteraceae; genus Dittrichia; species Dittrichia graveolens. The sequence continues at coordinate 77,024,880 of JARJIL010000001.1, read as the reverse complement.
TCGAATCAAATCAAAATGAGTTTGAATTCTAAAGTTTGAATCGAAAAATATCGTATTTCAAATTTGTATAAAAAAAGAATATCAGTATTGGAAAATTGAAACCATACTTGTCGAATACATTTGATCGAAATGGGTCGACTCAAAACATAACAGATAAATAAATGGTCAAAATGGGTTGAACCTAATTGACATGAACACGGTAACAAGAACTCGCCGCAAATTGTCAACGTTAGTCATGATACCTTTTTTTATTGCAGATTGAAATTTATCTTCCTTTTCTTGACTTAAAAAATTAGATATTACCTTTATTGGCAAATTTGAACAATATTAAACTGCTGACTAAGCGTTCAGGTCATTCAGGTCACCATACCCTTTTTTTGTTAGAAATTGAAATTTTGAATCCTTTCTTGGCCTAAAAAAATTGACATTATCTTTATTGGCAAATTTCAATATTTATGTTACCTTTCTCGGTAATTTATCCTTTTTAACCAGCACTTAATTCTTATCCACATGATGTCAAAAATTAAAAATTCTAGCCCAAATTAGTCATAATTTTCATGATTACAAATAAAGCTTAAATAAAATAGAAAAAAATCTTTTTTAATCTCCCATCCCACACTTAAATTATACAATCTCCTCATTGTATATAAAGACAAGGCAAAATAAATATAAAGGATAGAAAAAGATCAAAAACAAACTCCCCTGGATATAGCTCTTAAATGGCGATCAGAGTGATAAAAATAATACGGTGAACTGACTGTCAACATAAACATGCTGATATTGTCGTGTTTTAACATATAATATATATTTGTTTTACGACAATATCTATGTTTTTGAATCAAATTATAGTCTATTTTTTGTTCAAATGTTTACTTAATCGAAGTCTGACTATTTTAGGTTAAGATACTCGAAGTGAAATACATGCAAAATTCGTTGGATTTAACATGACAAAACATGATCAATTCACAATTACAATGGATTATGGGCCTTGCATATAAAAAATGAAAATATAAGTTTGGGCCGTGAGGCCCATTTCTTGTATGCGGTGTAATTTTGTTAGCACCGACAATAAAAAATATATATATATACACACAATTCATAAAAAAAAAAGCCCAACGGCCGCAATTCAATTTAGTTAACACAACATCGGCGGTATTTTCGAAGCAAGTGACGCAGAAGAGAAAAAGGCAAAACTTTAATCGAGAGCCCGCCGTTTAACATTACAAGAATTCAATCTTTAGGGTTAGCTTTTTAAGTTTATTTTTAAATTTTTATTTTTCTTTTATTTAATCATGTTTCTTAGCTACACTTTTAGTATTCACTTAGGGGAGATGATACCAATATTTTGATTTTATTATTATTCATGAATAAATGTTTGACTTTTGCATATTACATCTCATTAAAGAACCATTCGTTTAATGATTTTACTTTTGATTGATTATTCTATGGGTTGTTATCTGTCTTTAATGAGAATTGATTATACATGCAATCTATATTTGTGATTTACTAGTTAAATTGCATAGTAAACATTAGGGATAATGTTTAGGAATAATTAGTTGATAACCTAGGCATTAAGTTAGTGTTAACCTATCAAATGAGAGTTACTAGGTTAAAGGGCGCTTTGTGAGATTAGCATACTATCATATTGTAAACAGGGTGTGATTAATTAGACCGGTTTAGAAAACGATTTCTTTACCTTAGTTTAATTAGTTATTTAATCAGAAGATTCGGGAGATGAGTTATATTACGCATTAGAATCATTACTAATAAATCCATGTTTCATAATTAATCAGGACTGGGTAGATTCAGCTATGAGTGAATACCTTTTTTGATCTGTTTGCTCGTTAGTTAATTTAGATAATTTTAGTTTCTATATTTATTTTATTTAGTCGTCTTTTTATTCTTAATATTATTTAATTTTGGCTGGCGGAGTGAATCGATTTCTTTCCTCCTTCTAGTTCTTGAGTGATAGTGGCTTATCCCTCTTCTAAAATTAGAAAAAAATAATCTCTTTTAATTAATTTGTTTAGGTTAACTAGTGGAATCTAATTTAATAGAATATTTTTAATGTTTCCTTTGGAGACGATACCTTACTTTCCTAGACGATACTACTACATGATCCAGTTATACTTATTGGTAGTGTTGTGAAACTTATGTGATTTTGAACTTAAATTTAAAACCTGATTTTATGCATCAAGTTGAATAGGGAACGGTGTTTATTTTGTTTGATTGGATTCTATTAGTTGACAGATCCTTGCTTGAGGATTAGCCTCGAGTAAGTTACTTGCTTTCTTCTTAGGATTTATTTATTTATTATTATTATTATTTTTAGCATTGTAATTTAGTTCTAGTTAGCTTTCCCTTTAGTTCGCTTACGATCCTTTAGTTCGCTTATGGTTTATGACCCATAGCTCTTCTTCATAATTAGTTTTCCCATTTTCTAAACCATAGCGAGAGTTTCACCGTCGGATTCGAGTAGCTAATTCAACACCACCCGTTCAGCAACCACACGTTCCATTGGAAATCATGGCAGACGATCAGTCTATGTGGAATGCGAGGCAACATGCCCCATGGTTCACAGCTTCTGCTATACGATAACTACCGATTGAAGAAGAGAATTTCGAGATTAGGGGCTAGTTCCTCCATATGGTGCGAGACCTGTAATTTGATGGTAATCTTAACCATGTCCTAATTTAGTATGTCGAGGACTGACCGGATATATGTGATCTTTTCAAGAACAAAGGAGCTTCTGAAGACGCAGTCCGTCTCCGAATATTTCAATTCACTTTATCCGGGGTGGCAAAAGCTTGGTTAAAATCTATAGAGCCGGATTCCATTAGGAATTGGGAGGACTTAAGGAGTAAATTCGTGACTAGGTTCTTTCCACCTGCCAAGGCAAACTTAGGAACAATATCATGGGATTCCAACAAAATCTAAATGAATCACACACTGAATCTTGGGAGCGAATGAAGAGGATGATCCGGATGTGTCCTACACATGTAAAGCTCAACAAGTCCAAATCTTCTATATTGGGATTGACTCACAATCACGAGCCACCATTGATTCTTCGAGCGGTGGAGTGTTCATGTACAAGACCCCAAATCAAAGCATACCATCTGTTAAAAGATATGACACTTCATACCTTGGAATGGGTCCGTGATAGAAGAGCTATTAGCAGAAAGGGAGTGGTTAATGTAGCTCAAGATGATTCCATTGAAGAAGTTGCAGCTTTATAAGAAAATCAAAAGGTACTCGAGCGAAAAATAGATGCACTGACAGCTTCTCTACATGCATTACAAGTGGGATGTGAAAATTGTAAGGGGCCTCACCTTACCAAAGATTGCATTGTGAATGACCAGCCAATGATGACACTAGAGGAGGTCAACTTCTTGAATCAGAGGCCAGGGGATAATTATCAAGGTGGCGGATCTAACTTGCAGAATAATCAGAGAAACTTTGCCTACTCAAATCAAGGACCGCCAGGGTTCTATAGGCGTAATCAACCTGACCTGAGACCCGAGATGTCAAGATTTAATTTTGAAAAGTTCATAACCTCTACCGGGGAGTCAATGAAGAGTTTGGAGAATACAATTGCTTAGAATCATCTGAATAGTGAGCAAGTTCAGAGAAATCACCAAGCTGCAATCCAGAACTTGGAGCAAGATGTGGGGAAGATAGCGCAACTTCTTTTTGGAAGGCAACAAGGAGTACTTCCCCTAACCACTCAGAGCAATCCAAATGCTGGTCTTAATCGGCACAAGCATGTCAAAGTGATTCATACGAGGAGCAGTAAGATAGCGGATCCTGAGCCTTCAAATGTTAATTCTAACTATTCTACTTCAAATCCGCATGATGATTCAAAGGATGATGCCGAGATGCCCGAGGAGACTTAACTACCGAAGGTACGAGTGAATCCACCTACTGTTAAACCTCCACTGAAAGAGTATAAGTCGAGAGTTCCATATCCTCGACAATTGATGAAAGAAAAGTTGCAGGCACAGTTGGGTAAATTTTTAGATATGATTAAACTGATACGCATTAATGTGCCTTTAGTCGATGTCTTATCAGGTAGGCCTAACTATGGTAAGTTCATCAAGGACCTGGTCTCGAATAAAAGCAAGTTGGAGGAGGTATCGTCTACCTTTCTTAACGAGGAGTTGTAACACCCTAAAGCTCGTAAATACGTAAATTATTTAATTTTTGAGTATTGTGTTAATTAGGGATTTCCTAATTAAGATTAGAGGTGTTTATAAAACTAGAGGGGTTAAAGCCGTTAGTTTGAAAGATGTAAGTTCAGGGGCTGTTTGGTAATTCTTGGAAAGTATATATATATATATATATATATGTGTGTGTGTGTGTGTGTAATTTGACTTAGAAATGTCAAACCTTTAAGTTGTGCCGACCATTTTCTTAAGAGACATAACAACCATCTTTCTTTGCAAATTATGATCATGATCAACAAGATTAAAGTGAGATAACAATATCTAAGAATCCTTCATAGCTTAAGGTATGTTTAAATTGTTGTTCTTGAGTTCTAATGGGTTAAATGATGGATTCAAGGATCATATCATTTTAGATATGTTTATTGATGTTAGTAAGTTGTTTGGGGTTTAGAAGAACATCCCTTTGCAAAGTTTTATTGATTAAAGGTGAGTTTTGGATGAGTTTGGCCGGAAAATAGTAGAGCAGTCGTGAAACTTCTACTAATGTTCTTGAGGCACGGGTGTGTCTATGGGGGCACGACCATACCAGGTGGGCATGACCGCCATTGTTCTTCTGGTCCAGGCATGCCTATGTAAGGTACGGGCATGCTTGACCCAGTATGACCATGTTGAAGCAGGCCATGTTTCGGCCCAGATTGATAGGCATGGGCGTGCCTTGAAGGAAGCACGAGAGTGCCTTTGCCCTATTAAATTTTCAGAGCAGTTTTTATAGCAGATTTCAGTGCAGTTTGAATAGTTTATAATGACTAACTTAATTCATTGATGTAGAAGGGTGCCTAGATACTTGACATCACACATTACTTCTTTAGCATGTTACACAGTTACCCGGTGAGTGTACTACCTCTTTGTATGAATAGTACGTATGTATGTGAATTATATATTCAGAACAGTATGTAGGTATCTATGTTATATATATGGTGTTGTATCACATCATTATTGGGTGAGATAGTTATATACATATTCCTTGTACAGCAAAGGTGCATATCTATGCAGGTGGCTTAGCTATACACCAAAATGGTGATAGGGTGTATAACTACACAAGTGGTGTAGCTGTTACCAAGAACGGTAACAGGGGTACCGTTATGCAGGTGGTGTAGCTGTATACCCGAACGGTGTTAAATGGGTATGACTACGCAGGTGGTGTAGTTATACTTCAAAACAGTAACAATTTTTGCAGGATTGCAGGTGTTATAGCTTGAATGCAAGACATACCAGGGAGACTTTACTCCTATTTTATGTTACTGATGTTTAGCTAGTATGCTCACTAAGCGTTAGCTTATGTTTCGGTGTTGTATGTTGCAGCTGGCACAGGTTCCAACAAGGGTAAGGCCCCAGCGCGGTGTTTAGCTGGATAGCTACTGGTTTTGAGAAACAAACTTTTGACACCATTTTTGTAAATGTTAGAACGTATGTTCTTAGAAACTGTATTTTTGTAAAACCAAGATATCTTTTGGGTGCTAACTTGTAAGATAATGTTTTTGAGTTAAAATTGGAAAAGTGGTGTTACAACTTGGTATCAGAGCCAAGGTTTAAGGGATTCGGGCACACATGAGTGTGATGTTTGAACTTAAACCATGGTTTCGAGATTAAGTGGAGCTATCCATGGGGCAGTAAACCTTGGTGAGCATACGAGTAGTATAATATTTTGATTGCTATCTATTTTAGCAATTTGAGTATGAGATATCTTGTATATGCATGATCAACACATTTATGTGGCTAAGTGTTTAGTATTGATTTATGGCAAGAGCATGAGAACAGTATAATAAGAACGGTATAATAAGGGAGACGGTAGCTATAGAGTTGGGTAAAGCCTTATAGAAGAACATCCCTTGTATACGCAACCAGGTGGATGAGTAAGTGTCTAAGAGACTAGAAGTGATGTTATAGTAACATGTAGATGAAGCGGTGTAGTCTGCAATGGTGTATGTTTAGAAGGTTGGGTTAATTGAAGCCAGAGTGGATTAGTTATAAGGGTGTACATACACATATTTTTACTCAACAACCAGATCATCGCTTTTCAAAGGGGATTACAGATTCGATTGTAAAAAATCGTAGGCTAGCAGAGACGGAAGGGGATTTCTGTACAATTGGGTGTTGACTAGAACAAAAAGTTATGTATGTTTCAAACTTGTTGCGTGGAGCAGCCAAAGACTGGTGGACATTGTTGTTACAAAGGAAAGAGAAGGCACAAAATTGAGGTAATGATTAGGCCTCCGTTTAAAGAAGTGTTAGAGGTGCAGTTTGCACCAAAAAGCTCGAATAGATAAGATCACAAAAGAGGTTTTAGCTTTATGACAGACGATAGAATTGGTTGATGATATCACCAAGAGGTTGTTAGAAATGGTTCATTTTGTCCGGAGTATGTTGCTACTGAGCCTATGAAGATGCAACGATACATTTCAATACTTACAAATGATATCTGTAAAGTTTGGTGATAGTTACTTGATATGCAATGGATGAGATAATGAGTTTTGCATGGAAGAAAGAACAATAGTGGATCAAGTATGGAATATTGAGTGGAAGAGGAAGGTTGAGCTAGCAAAGGTGTTAAGTAAGAGACCCGCGTTTATGTTATAGCAGGGAGGGTCAGCTCCCCTACTCAGATGTGTGAAAGTCTGAGAAGCAGGGGCATGTGACCAGAGATTGTTATAGTTCGCTCTAGGTGTGTTATTATTCTTACAAGTCTGGGCACATTAAGCTTGTTGTCCTAAGCTGATAACTTTAAAGAGAAGTACAATGAATCCTCTACCCTCGCTCCATTTTGGTAAGGGTAGGGATAAGAAAGTGAAGGTACACCAATCAAAGGAGATAGCCTTCCAGCTCACGACTGTTGAGTAAACGGCGGAACCGGACGTAGTGACATGTACCTTTGTTGTTAATAGTACACCTGACCTAGTATTGTTTGACTTTGGTAAAGTAAATACTTTGTTGCTATTTCACTTTATGTTCAATTGAGTATTCCACCCAATATAATAGAATTCCCTCTTGAGGAAGAAGCACTAGCTGATAACTACTATTGAGAATAGTAAGTGTAAGAATAATGTGATAAAGATAGACAATTGTTAGTTTTCCATCAATCTTATACTAATCATGGTGAAAGAGTTTTAGTAGTTGTTGGTATGAATTGGTTAGGTCAGTATTAAGCTCAGATATTATGTGATCAAAGAATAGAATGAGTTTAGACCCTAAGTGGGGAAGAACTGTTTATTAAAGGTGAAAGTAAAAGAGCCAGTATTCATGGTTGTTCATTTGCAAAAGTAAACAAGTATCTAGTCCTTGGTGGTACAACATTATTAGCTTATGTGGGAGATCCTATCGGGAAGAAAAAGCAGTAGCAAATTCCAGATATACATGTATTTCCTGATGACTTGTCGGAGATTCCACTTAGTAGATAGGTGCAATTCAAGATTTGGTATTGTACCAGGAAGGGAACCAAAAGCTAAAGCTTCCTATAGATTGGCACCGTCTGAAATGCAAGGATTGATAAAGCAAGCGCAAGAGTTGATGGATAAACGTTTTATCCAACCCAGTAGCTTACTGTGGGGTCTGTTGAGTTTAGTTGTGAAAAAGAAAAAGATGGGACGTTCGGAATGTGTATAGATCACAGAGTTAGTGAATAGAGTTTGTCAACCCATGCTCGATAATTAGTGATTGTGTTTATTGCTGATATGCTATGTACTCCAAGATTTTAGAAGCGCATGCTGCTCAACTCAGAGGAGTGTTAGAAATGCTATGGATGGAGAAATTGTATGTGGAATTCTCCAAGTGTAAAGTTTAGTTACATGAAGTGCAATTCTTGGGTCACCTTACTAATCAGAAGGGATTGAAGCAGATTCAACCAAGGTGGAAGCAGTGATGAAATGAGAGCCGCCTCAGAATCCTATAGAAGTAGTAAGTTTTCTTGATCTTGTAGAGTACTAAAGATAATCAACAACAAGTGTTTGATATGTTGAAGTATGAATGGTGTAATACTCCAGTGTTTTAACACCACATCGTAATATGGTGGTCATAAGGGGCGTGTCTAGATTCAGTGGAAGCCTTGTTGCCAAATGCATATATAAAAGATTAGTTTTGCACCTCTTATTTAGAGAGATATTTCTAGGCCCCTTGACTAGAAACAGATGAAGCGCATGGCTATGGACAAACAATCTGATTTCTTCTTTGTCGTTTTATCACTTAGTTAAGGTTGGAGGGTTAGAAACATAATCTTTGAGTATTTAAGATGACTGTATTTATGCTCATACTCAAATTGAAATATTTTGTTGCAAATAGAAAAGTCTAACCTTACCTGCTTCATGAACAAATGATTAATGGAAGTTATATTAAAACTAGTTTTAATCTTTTCACTTATATAACAAATGGTTTGGTTAGCTTAAGTGATACTATAGGGTCTCCTTAGGTCCGTGTTATCGAGAGAGTATAGGCAACTTGCATAACTTGAGTCTACTAGAATTTGTGTGTATAATCAACAACACTATGATATCACATTCAATGTTATAAGACACTCGTTGGTCACACATGTGAGTGCCTAAAAACCGAGTAGTAATTCTATCCTAATTGGAAGAGAAATTAGGTTATTACGAAATAAGAGTAAGTGCAACGACCCAATTTTTTTTAATTTAATAAACCACTACGAATAAATCATAAGTCATCCATTAAAATTATAATGACAATCATTCCCAAAATCAGAGTATTAAAATATTTGTAATCATCGGAAACTAAATATATATTGTCTTAAACGTTTAATCAACTAAAAATGGCGTTGCAATCGTTGTTGTCATGCCAGAGCCTTGTCCTTGTCCTTACCCGAAGTCCCTGAAAAGAAATAACAACAAGAACGGGTAAGCATAAAGCTTAGAGAGTTAACACTACATTTACACTTTATAGCGGATAGCACACATCGCAAGAAAATTCACATACTACTATTGCCCCCTTGCTACCGCATCTTGGGTCCCACCTATTGATGCCTAAAGTTGGGCCCCGCCCGCTATGATACATTTACTCCCAACTAGTCATAGGCTATGTTGGTCCACACAGTTCAATATGAGTTAACACATATGACAAGTTAACTTTCAACAATTTATACATATAAGCATGTATTATTCACTGCGAGTACATATCACAATATAACGAGTAAGTTTAAGTAAACTCACCTCATCTACAACATAAACGCTAAATAACAGCTTACTAACGGATACCCGGAAATTACGAGATTACAAGCAAACACTTACAAGCAAACACTTACAATTAAGGTTCCCTAAGTCTTATACTTTTTGATTCGTTGGGCCATTAAGGTTTCCAATTCGATGCTTTCAATTCACTTGCAAATTTATGAACTTTTCAATTCAATCATTGTGAGACAAGGTTTTCGATTTTGACCTTATCTTAGGGTTTTCGATTGCCTTTCAATATTTATGCAACATAAATTTTCGATCAAGTGCCTAAAAGAACTTGACATTTCCGTTTAGGGAATCTCACAAAGAGACTCAACCTCTAGTTTTCGATCCATTCATAATCTCACAAGGTTTTCGATTTTGATTACAAACTAACAAGTTTTCGATTGCTGCTCTGACTATGGTTTTTGATTTTGATCACAACTCACAAGGTATGCAATTTAGCCTTAACTACAAGTTACCAATCAGTTTTTATGGGTTTGTTTTTTATTTTTGTTTTTTCAGTTTTGTAGATTTGGATTAGGTTTATAAATCACGTCTTCATTTGCGCGTCATCTTGTTCATATAGCTTCATTGATTCATGTAGGTTCATGAATGTTGCCTCGAGTATGCTTCATGTGTGATTTGTTCATGAATCACTATTTATTTTGAGAGAGTATTTTTTAAAAAAGTCATGTATGATTTGATCAAATAAGGAGAAGGGTCGATCGTTATTTCATTTTGATCACTAATCAAATCTATGATTACTTAGATCTGCGATTTCCAAATCAGATTGTGTTTGAATTCATTGTGGATCTACACTTCAGGGTTTGAATGTCATATGATTCTTCATATCTACGATTCAACATTCTAGGTATTAATGAACATAAAAGGGTACTCCAAGGAATTGATCGCATAAGCGATTTATAAAATGATAGTAAGAAATTTACAGATCTTGAAATTGATGGTAAATTTTCAGATCTGGTAAGCATTCCAGTTTTGTTCTTGAAATTAGTTCTTGGTAATGTATTTATGGTAAGCGATTTACAAATCTGTTTATAATTGTAGCTTTGATTGTGGTAATTGATTCTTGTGGATCATGGTAGTTTCCATTTTTATAGAGTTTTTCTTGCAGTTCGATGGTTCATCCATTTTGAGTTCAATTTTGTCCGTTTTTTTTGTTATGGTTGGAATTTTAGATTTATTTTGTTCATAATCGAATTAGTGTTTGTTCTTGATTTCTTATTGGTTATCGATCATGAAGATGAGGGTTTGTCCTAGATCGGTTGGGTTCTATTTTAATTCAGTTTTTGGTTATTGATTATGAAGTTAAGGGTTGAAAATATTATGAACATTCAAGAACTTCAAGAATATCCAAGAACACAATATGAACATTCAGGTACATATGAATAAGAGTGTTCAAAAATTTTTAAAAATATAAGAAAAAACTGGTCACATGTTTAGAAGGTTAACCAATGTAGACACTAATCAAAATTTGAGAGTTGATTTTAATTTTAGAACAAAGTAAAGTTGATTGTATACAATAAAGATTTTGACATAATTCGTTGTATTTTTACGTACTTTGCCTAATACGATTTTAAAGTTAAGCCAAAATACTAAAGTGCCAACTACGAAATAGTTATATATCCATGCACCAAAACTATGTAATATTTTTACCTTTAAATCTTTTATTATTATTTTTTTTTTTGCTTTTAACATTTAACTTCTTTAGATTTTGTTCTTTAGTTTGAGAGATCTTAGTGCCTTTCATATGTCACTCGCTCAATTGAATTCAGAATGCATTTTTTAAAATTGAATTTTAGTTTTGAAGAGAATTATATGATTTTACGATTTTACCCTTTAGGGGTCATACATGTCACTTTCATGTTGTGAGGATCCTAACCTGACCAAAAATTTTCTTATCAACTTTATGCCAACCTGCTTTTGACCCATTTCAAGTTACAATATGACGGTATTAATAGGTTGGACACGATGCCCATGCCCTACTCGCTAATAGCTTTGGACCGCATGATAAAACACACACATACACATGATACCCTACTCTCTAATAGCTTTGGACCGCATGATAAAACACACACACACACACACACATATATATATACGAGTTGTGTTTAATAAAGTTATGTAAAAAACATAATACTAAAATTTTAGTATTCAATCTCAAATGATTTAGTATACAATTACATGTGATTTATAAAAGCATCACATGTGAATTACGAAAATGACACTCTACCCAAAATTTTAAAATGTAATCTGGACCATTGATGTTATTGATCTAAAGGCTAAAATTAGTCCCTTAGAACTATGAATTAAATATAAACTATATTGAACATTATATATATATACACACACACACACTACAACAAATATGTTGATTTTTCATAATTATTTAATAATATTTTCACACTTTATGTAAAGAATTATAAACAAGTGTGAAAAAATATGGCGTGACAAATTTTTTTGTAAAGTTCACGTGTAAAAATATGATAAATATAGTTAAAGTATCGCATTTATTAATGTGAACAAATAATTAAAGTTTTCACATTTTTAAGTGTGAAAATATTGAAAACATCTTTATGTTATAAAAATTCACGCTTTTAAGAGTGAACTTTTCTCAATTTTTATTAATTACTATTTTTACACATTTAAAAGTGTGAACTTTTTAAAATCAAAATTATACATGTAAAAGTGTGAGCTTTTTTTTGCTTTTTTTACCTACATTTGTTAAACTATTCTACACACTTTTAAATATGCATTTTTAAAAAATTCTACTCGCTTTTGATAAAGCGTGAGGAAACCGCATATTTGTTGTAGTGATATATATGTAGTGAAAAGTTTAAACGAGAACTTTGAGAACCAATCTTAGCCGTTCAATTCCTACTCTTTCAATTGGATTGTCCACCCATAAATTCCTTACATGCACCTTGCCACACTCAATCCCCCATGCTCTTCATCCATGAATTTCCCTTACCACTTGAATGACCAAGATTGGTTCTCGCAGTTCTTATACGAAACAAAATTCTCGTTTGAACTCTCCTCTATATATATATATATATATATATATATATATATATAGAAATAAGATCAACATAGAATCTAATCTTAATTATAGAACCTAAAGAACAAATCTGGACCATTGGATCATCTAAATTAATGGTTAAGATTTGAAGGTGGCAATTTTGTAAATTTTATAAAAAATTATATTAAGTAACTGCATAATTGAGGGAAAATATGAAATTCTGTTTTGATTCTATTTATGGCTCCACCTTCCAAAAATACAAAATGAGAACCAAAATGCAAATCATTGGGTTATTTGCATGTTAATGACTTAATATTATTTGGATTTTCGGTTATTTGCATTTTTGTTATCTTCATTTATGTCGGTTGCATTTTGCATTTTGTATTTTCGTCAAATAATTTGCATTTTTGTTATCTGTTTTTTTTCATTTTCGGCAGCATTTGCATTTTCGTCAAAAAAAATTAGAAAACGTTTCGATCCTGGTTTTGAATTAAAGAGAATAAAAAACCGAATCTAATGGTATATTTTTTTTGCTAAAATTCTGAAGCACGAATATATTATGATAGTATGAATGTTTAGTAGGATTTTTAAAAAAAATGGAAGTTAGGAGGTTGAAATAGAGAGAGGGGCATGAGTATTAATTTGTAATTCTTTTTTCAATTTTGTCCTTACTCTTAATGTCACGTGTCATCACCAGATTTTTTTCTTTAGTTTCTATGAATAAGCAAGGTTCTATGTATAACCCCACCATATATATATATATATATATATATATAGTGAAAAGTTTATTTGAGAATCGTTTTTTTTTTGCGAGAACCAATCTTATATATATCTTACTCCTATATAATGCATTTACCACCAAAAAACTCTTAATTTTAAGAAGAGTAAATTTACTAAAATACCCCTCCTTTATACCTCTCATTTACCCCTCCTTTAAGTCCACAATTAATGAATTTAAACAAATAAATATTGAAAACATAACCGACAATTAATGAATTTAAACCAATAGTTATAACTCAACTATTTCTAATCATATATTTTTAATATTAACTTTTGATTCATGAGATCACCATACTTATAACTGAATTATGTCTAATCATATATTTTTAATATTAACTTTTGATCTATGAGATCACCTAAATTTCTGTTTTCAATGAAAACATAACCAACAATTAATGAATTTTAACCAATACTTATAACTGAATTATTTTTAACCATATATTTTTAATATTAACTTTTGATTCATGAGATCATCATACTTATAATTGAATTATGTCTAATAATATATTTTTAATATTAACTTTTGATTCATAAGATTACCTTAATTCTTGTTTTCAATAAATCAAGTTCAAGAGATTTCACAAACACTAAACAGATGAAAGAGTCAAAGAGTTGAAATTTATAAACATTGCATTTTAACTCATTACATAATAATTGGAATTATGAAACATTACACACACATATACATACATATATATAATCAACAACTTCACGATTCAGCCATGCGACAAAATTCTTCCAACAAACTGAAAGACAAATAACTCAGAGTTAGCAATTTAATTCTTAATTTCAATGTGACTTTTGCAAAGAATCTTCACAAACTCATATTATCTTCATCTCGCAAGGAATCTTCACAAACTCGTATTAGCTCTTTGTGATATTATTTTGCACAAAACTCATCACAACCTCCTCTTTATTCGCCGCCGTTGCATTGCGTGGGTACCCCCACTAGTATCACTATTAGAAAGTTGTTTATTTCCGACCATTTTTTTCTGAGGGCATAAAACCGTCCCAAATTTCTGACGAGTTTGCGACACTATTGCGACCAAAATAGCTTAAAAACTATAATACCACTAGTGACAATTTAGCATCGCTTTTGCTACCATTTTGCGACGAAACTAGATATGTTGCAAATATGTAGCTATTTTACTACAATTTACCAACGAAATACCGACCGAAACATTAAAATTGATAAATTTAATAATTTATTATCATTTTCATTAGAAAAGCGTTAAAAATTTCAACTATATATGGACATTTTATATAAAATAATTTAACAAACAATTAAATATAATATACTATTTGATATTTGATAATTTTCGTCGGAAAATAGTCTGAAATTCCAATGATGACAACCATAATTATCGACCACAGAAAAAGCGTCACTACTTTTTGACTAAATTGTGACACTAATACGACCAAAATTCCCTTAAAACGACAATACCAGTAACGATAGATTGCCATCACTTTTGTGACCATTTTATGACAATAAGAGGCATGTTGGAAAATTGTTACTAATTAACGACAATTTTCTGACCCACTACCATCCGAAACACTAGAATAAATATTTTAAAAATATATTATAAATTTGGTCGCAAAATGGTTGGTAATACCGACACAATAACGACGGTTTGTAAAATATTATTTTAAAATTCATTTAAATAATTAGACAATTAGTAAGCTATATTTAAACATTAATATTTAAATTATTTATTATATATTTGGTAGAAAATGGTGGGTAATACTAGCATTATAGCGATGGTTTGAAGAATATAATTTAAACTGTAATATAAGCAATTGAATAATAAGCAAACCATATATAAAAACCAATAAATTTTATATTTTTAAGATTTGTGTCGGCATACCGGTGCTAAGACCGATCAACGGTATAGTGAAATTTGAAAGAATTCAGTTCTAAAACAATACAATAATTTAATAATCAATAAATTAGGATCTATAAAATTTTGGTCAGAAATTAGTCGGTAATACTGACGATATAGTAACTGTTTATTCAATATAGTTTTTAAAATAATATAAACAATTGAATAATTATTAACAATATGTAAAATTTGATTAATTGGGCTCTTTTAAGATTTTTGTCAGAAAATAGTCGGTAATACTGACACTTTAGCGACGGTTTGGAGATATAATTTTCAAAAGGAAAAAGATACAATTCAGTTATTGGTGAACTATATTACTATAGATCTTTGTAGGAAAATTGTTGGTAACTACAGACGTAATAGAGACGCTTTAAGAATATTATTTATAAAACTATATGAACAAGTTGGTAGTCAATAAGTTAAGTTTTTTTTATTAGTCGGAAAATGGTTGGTAATACAAACAGAATAGCAACGCTTTGATGAATATAATTATAAAAAAATTATAAATAATACAATACCTAATAAATTTTATTTAAAAAATATTAATTAAATGTTAAAAACAATATAAGCAATTCATTAATTAGCAAAAAGTAAAATATATGAAAACCAATTATTAATTTAGAAAAGAATTAAATAAATTCGACACTTGATATTTTTATGTAATAATTAAAAATCAATCTAATATGAGAGAAAACAATAAGAATACAACTAATCAATATTATTTTAGTTGTAAGTTGTAAAAAGAAAAATAAAAAAGGACTTTGATAGGAATGTTGAACTTTCTACAAAACCAATTGTATTAGAGGGGTGTAATCGAGCTGAGTCGAATCGACACAATACCTAACTCACATTTGACTTGATTCAGAAACTTTAAGTTCAAAACTTGACTCTAGCTCATCGAGCCTTTATTTTCAAGCTTAAGCTTGATGAGCAAACCAATACTATTGTGACTAGCTTGACTATATTCGACTGCTAAAAATGGTATATTAGATGGTAATATTAATCAATATAGTATCAATGAGCTTTATACTTTCGAACTAGGCTTGACTTGGGTAAAATTTATGAAAATTATAAAAGTACACATATACAAAAGAGTGAAAATGTAAGCTTGATAAGGTTCCCGAGCGTTACTGACCGAGTATTTGACTACTCAGATTGACCTGACAAACTACTTAAGTATCTCGAGCTTGACTTAAATTGAGCCAATTTCAAATATTTTAAAGTCGATTTCAAGTAGCTTGCGGGATGTTTAGACTCGGTTACACCCTTTGTATCTTAGCAAAGCATGAATGATTGTATATTGTGATATGATAGTGAATTCCTAAATATATTTTAAAAGAACAATAATTACATGAAATATATGATAACGATGAATTTAGCCCAGGAGTTGAGATAAGATTTAGAAATATGTAATTTTTGACATATAAAAAGGTTAACATTAAAATAAATACTAGCTATGTGCATTGTTGGTACCTCTACCGGAACCTTGAGTATTTTTTTATTTTATATTATATCATATATAAATGTTTTTCAAATTTTTTAGAGTACTCCCTCCTTCAAACCTCTCACCTTTCTTGTTTCCTCTCTCGACGAAGCTGATATGCCCTAAATCCCTAATGAGTCTGTAAAGTGTAAACCAAGACATCACATTTGTTCGTCATTCGTCATTCCACTTCCATACTTTGATAGTTCCACATTTGTTCATTGCTTATTAAAATTGTTCTATCTATCATGCAATGTTGTTGGGTTGCCGAAAGAAGCAAAATAGGCTGCCAAGAAAGTGAGTTGCAAAAAAAAGTGGGCTTTTATCCGAATTCGGTGTAACCGGTTATAACCGAAAACCAAACCGAATTCGTATTTGGTTTTCGGTTCGGTTATGACACTCATTTAAACGGTTTCGGTTCGGTTACGGTTTTGGCCAAAAAAATAAAAAACCGAATAAAACCAACCGTTTAAACCGAATAAATCGAAAACCGAATCGTTAAACACCCCTAACTATATTAAAACGTAGAGGACACCTATGAGGGTTTAAATTAGTTATAGGATTTATATTAATTATAGGACACTCATAAATCAAATAAGATTTACATTGTATAAAAAGTAGCCCTGTAAAATAGATAAGTATATACTCCTTATAAATTATACACAAGAAGATATATTATTTTAGTACTACGATTTTAAAAAATCTAACTTTTAGATAACAAGATACATTATTTTATACATAACAATATATATTATTTCACCACAAGTCTATGTGGCTACAGAACCAAGGGAAAATAAAAAGTCTGTGTGGCTATTTAACCAAGAAAAAAAAAAGAAAAACACAGGAAGTGAGAGTTGAACATGCGTGAAGGTTAGTAGAGGAAGTAATTACCAACATGCCAAAGTACTCTCTTTTTAAAGTCACTTATTAAATTAATATAGAAATTGAGTTGCTTAATAACTGTAATATTAGAATTTCCCTCCAAAGATTTTAGGCTCCCTCCGATTTAATAGAAAATCTTCATTCCCAATATAATACGGCGTCTTTGACTATTGGCGCTAAAAGAACGAAGCCCTATTTCGTGACCCTACAGCACGGTGAACCCTAATATCACCATCAGGTGGCGCCACCGCCATTGTTACTTTGACCACCACGGAGATCTTCCATCGTCTCGCCGAAGACAATCGTTCGGTTCCTTCGACCCTCGCTGCTACTTCACTGCTTGTAAGTCTCTGTTTATCACCAGCGATTATGCTCTTTTCCCCCTCAAATATTCGCAAAGACTAACGCCATTGTTGGCCACTTTGACCACCACAGAGATCTTCCATCGTCTGGCTGAAGACAATCGTTCGGTTCCTTCGACCCTCGCTGCTACTTCACCGCTTGTAAGTCTCTGTTTATCACTAGCGATTATGCTCTTTTCCCCCTCAAATATTCCCAAAGACTAACGCCATTGTTAGCCACTTTGACCACCACGGAGATCTTCCATCGTCTGGCTGAAGACAATTGTTCGGTTCCTTCGACACTCGCTGCTACTTCACCGCTTGTAAGTTTCTGTTTATCACTAGCGATTATGCTCTTTTCCCCCTCAAATATTCCCAAAGACTAACGTCAATTGTTTTTGCCGTTCCATTAAGGTTTAATTCCCATTATATATATATATGTATATATATATATGACATTAATTTGGTATTAGTTTTATATGTTATAAGGGCTTGGTTTGAATAAACAACACACTATGTTTTTTAGATCAGTAGTTTAACTAATGATGGCAAAAGAACATGTAACCAGAAACTATAAACCAACCATTTAGTCAACAACCTCTAAGTTCTAGTTTTATTACTTTTGTGGAACCAGTACCATTAATAGAAGCAGAATTTTAATCATGAAAAATACCAAGCATATAATCATATAAACCTTAATTTTTCATAACATATTCATTTAAAAAGCAGTCAAGATCATATTGTACAAACATCCAAGTAAGTCATCACAATTCTATGTACAAACAAACTTATTATTGACCTCCAAACCCCATCCAATGTAGGCAACAAGCCAACAATGTTAACATGCTTGTTCATATCCATACCTTGATCTCCTTGGTTGTATCTTCAATTGACTTTCTACTCAGTTTATAGAAGAGTTTCATGGTACATATATTATATTTGATAACCAGCCACACAACAACTTTAATGCTCATGTTTCTGTAGCTATACAAACAATCAATCAAAAATTTGAACAATCAAATAATACTACAATAAATATACAACAAATAGATACAATTATACAAATAATTAAACAATAGATACACAAGAAATGAACAATCAAATTAGATACACCAAGGATGTAGAAGATTGATAGATAGATACACAAACAAATGAATAATGAAACTATATACTCTAACAATGCAAAAAACATAAAAGATGCAGAAATACATAAACTCAATTTTTTAAGTCAAAACTTTAGTTAACCTTTGAACTAAGGGAAGCTGCAGATAGTCAATTTAACCTTTGAACTCCAACGTATTAACGATGTCGGGTAAATACAACTTCGAACAGTTGAATCACACCAAACTATTCTTTAGAAGTAGCTGTTAGAAACTACAATGACATTTCATCGAACATGTTGTATGCATAAATTAAACAGCAAGATGAAATCAGAAAACATACATCTTGTAAATATGATGTATGTTATACTTCTAAAAATCGTCTTTGTTACTTATAGATAAATATGAACTAAATTGATCTGTTTAATAATGAAATTAGAATACATCATAATTAATTTAAATATTGTAAATGCATGTAATTGGAGGCATAATCATATAATCAGAGTATGTATCTTGAAGCAATATTATCATAAAGTTTGCATGCTGTTAAAAGTGGATGTTGCTTTCAATGGCACCACCAACCTAATGATTTGAGTCATGACATGGTATTCCACGTGATTCTCGCATGAAACTTTTTGATCGTTTCAAGGTTTTGAATTACTTCTTATTACTTATAATTTAAGAAACTACATAGAACATGTTAAATGATCAACTAACTCTAATAACTATCTATGTGTAGCAATTTTTTCAATGGAACATTGAAGCAGAAGGAAGTGTTCTAAAAGCATGGGAAGAAACGATGAAAAAGCGAGTTAAGAATACAATACACACAGAACGAGAACAAGCTATAGAAAAAGCAAGAAATGTTGGCTTAAATGTTGATGCCGATCTATCTGTCATCATCCCCTATTGTCCAACATGGATAAAGCAAGAGCATTGGGTACACATGGTTGAAGGGTATGAAATGTCTAAAAATAAATAGTGAATTCAATTTAGCATTAATTTGAATGCCTTCTTGATTTTACCCTAATTTGAAGTTTTCTAAAATATGTTTGACTATAAATAAAGTGGAACATCCCTAAATGGAAAGCACTATGAGATGTCAACAAGAAAAACAAAAACACCTTAGTGGAATGATCAGTTAGGAAGCATACAACGGGGTCAGTTAGCTTCCTTGTTCTTAAAATGAGAGGGGTAACATCCTAATTTTTCTTTATTATTTTTTTAAAATGATATTCTTATTGTTTTGGAATTTGTATAAGTTCTAACTAATATTTCTATACATTAATTACAGGAAAAAGAAGCTGGCCAGCCATTGCCTTGGAGTGACCATTTTCTCAACTTCCATATAACGAAAAGTTCGCGGGAGGCAATGGTTGCAGGGACTGGGGAGCCCGTGTTTGTTAACTCAAAGTCGAAACGAGTGCTGGTAAATTCATTACCTCCTTATAATTTTATATCACACAATTATATTAATAATAAGGAAATTGTGATAAATGTTACAATCTTAATAGGAGGAATATCTCAAGGGTATGGTAGAGAAATATGGTGCGGATCCTGTATCTCATCCAATTGGTGATCTTGAAGTTTGGGGACGTGTGGCAAAAAGGTCAAACAGAAGAGGATTTATTGGAGTTGCGGGGGCATCAGATCCAGACTATGTGGTGACGGGTCAGTCGAGTACTAGCCATGCTTCGTTTTCTGTACCACTAGGTGCAGCATTTGCTGATGAGGTTAGTATATGTATTTGTTACAATTCATATGTAAAAAGTTAAGAATTAGTTACCACGTGTATATAAATTTCAATGAGTGATATTTGTTTCTAAAAGAACAACTAGAGCGACAGAAGCAAGAATCGAAAGAACGAGAAGATGCGTTTCGAAATGAAATAGAGGAACTTCGTAAACGAGATGAAGCACGTGAAGTAGAGTTACGGGCAACTCAAGAAGCATTGAAGTCGAGTCAAGAAGTGTCAATAAAAGAATTGGAAGATAAGTTTGTTGCATTACAAAAACTTGTACTTTCGCGTGACAATCAACCTTAACCTCAAGTTTGAGACATGTAGTTACATTAAATTTTCGTATTGAATTGGAATATGAATGTTCTATTTATAAATTTTATGATTATGTGTTATTTTATGAATTAAATGCATTTTTATATAAGATTTCTATCCAATGAAATAAATATAAAACCGGTAACTAAATCGTCCGTAATTAGTGGTAAAATTAAATTTAAATTGCTATTTATATAGTTGTCTTTGGTCGGTAAATCGTCCATAATTAGTGTCGACAAAATTACGTCGCTAGTTAGTCTGTAAAATTCGGTCGGGAATTCATCGGCAATAGTAAATTTAAATTAAATAAATAAAATTATAATCGTCCGTATATCGTTGCAATAAATTATTTTTTATTAAAAATTTAAAAATCTATAGTGTCAGTAAATGGTCGCTAGTTTCCGTCGGTAAATAGTCGCTAGTTTCCGTCAGTAAATAGTCGCTAACTTCCGTGGGTAAATGGTCGCTAAGTTTTGTCGCTATTGCGTAGGTAACATTATTTTTCCGTAATTTAATATCATTAATATTTTCCATAAAATATAATTATTTATTATTAGTGAATATTCAAGTATTAAATTTTCAACGATTTAGCAATGATATTTTTGTTAGAAAACATCAAAAAACGTCGGTAAAAACAGTCGCGTTTTTTTCAACCAAATTTTTTGGTCGGTAAATCGTCAGAAAGGCATATTAGCGACCATTTTCTAACGATTTTTGGCGTCGGTAATCAACAAATTTGTAACACACGGAAATTCTATTATTAAGTTAACGCGAGAAATGTACAAAGTGGTATACGAGTTACTAATGGATATACGTGATAGTATGTGGTTATGAACTAGAGGGGCTAAAACCGTCAAAACGGAACTTGGAAAGGTTGAGGGACTAATTGTGCAATTAGTCCATAGTTATATATATATATATATATATATATATATATATATATATATATATATATATATATATATATATTGCCATCTTTGACGAATTGAAGTCAAAGACTTCATTTTTACAAGAACAAAACCTATGGATGCTCTCAAGGCTAGAATTGTTACTTCAGTTTCTTGATCAAGGACAGTAGAACAAGTGCCTACAACAGATTATAGCAACTATACAAGCTTGAGGTAAGAATTCTTGATCATGTTCTTCAAGTTTTATGGGTTTTTCAAGTGATTCAATGGTGAATCATGGAGTAAGCTTGTTTTTGTTGATATGTTCAGTTTATAAGTCGTTTGGGACGTAGGACAACATCCCGGAAGCGTTTTTATGAATTATAAGTGAGTTTTGTGGGTGGTTTGGCCGGAGTTACAGTAAACAGTCGTTGGGCCTGTATGGTACACGACCCGTGTAGAGGTACACGGCCCGTGTAGAGTAGAAGGCGGTCACAGGGCCATGTTGGTATACATGGTCGTGTAGAGTATGAGGTACACGGCCCGTGTAGGTGAATTGTCAACACCGGCCATGTAGCCAAGACATGGTCGTGTAACAGGAGGGGTACACGGCCCGTGTACATAACACGACCCGTGTAGGGTGACTGGTCAACACTGGCTATGTAAGCCAGCTCAGGACGTGTAGTGTTTAAGGGACACGGCCCGTGTAGGGGTACACGGCCCGTGTAGGCTGCGTTTCAGATCAGATTGCTTTAAAGTGATACTTTGTTGTATGGTATATATAGGAAGGTGATTGAACTTGTATCAGAATCAGTATCAGTTGGAGATCTTTGCTTATCCTAACTATTATAAGGTGAGTCTTCTATACTACTAGTCATATTTACGGCATGTATGTTATTATATCATGTTATTGATATGTTAGATCACTCAGATTTGGGTGCTATCTTCAGTAAGGTTCAGTAGTGTTACAGTAATGTTACTGTATATATGTTTATGTGTGTTAAGCTTACTGCCATGTACAGTAAGGCTCAGTATTAATAAGCATGCTGCTTTGTGCAGTAGTGGCTCAGAAATAGCACAGTACTGGGGCTTAGGTAATTAATCATGTGAATCAGTAAGCATACTGCCTTGGGCAGTAGTGACTCAGTTAATTACTCAGAGATTATTATCAGTTGTTGACAGTGTTTATAATATGATTATATTCATGTGTTTATATGATTGGAAGTCTAGTTTACTCACTAAGCTCTCGCAGCTTATCAGATATTATTTTCTAAAATGTTTTGCAGGTTTTATCAAAGCCAAGGGGCAAAGCTTCAGTTTGACGGTTGTCATGTATTTAAGTAAAACAGTGTTTTGAAACTTAACGCCTGGTTGTTTAGTGAGAAAGCATCCTTTGATGTAAATTTGTAACTTTCAGGCTTTTATATGAACCCGAGGGTTCAAAACAGTTTTGTAGCTTCCGCTTATTTGTTAAATAACTCCTTTATTTCTAAAAGAACTTGAGGTATGGTTTTATTATGTTTTTGAAAATTGGGGCGTTACAACTTGGTATCAGAGCCACGGTTTGAGGGATCTGGAGGTGTGTTATGCATCGTCTGGACTTAAACCATGGTTCTGCGGAGTTAGTCAAACTGGAGGCTTGCAGCTTAGTGAGTATACTAGTAATTATATTGATATGTGTTATGCGAGCATTATGTGTCAGTGCATGATGTGTTCAGGACGGATATGATATGTGTGCTTACAACTGTTAAGAGTTGATTTTACATGTGCAGTCAGTATGAGATAAATTATGACATGAATATGTGATACATTTTTATTAGAGATACATGGCCTAAGCCTGTGAATCGGGACTTTTTGTGGTAAAGTTAAGACCGAACGTGTGTAATGTGTTTATAATAATATAAGAGCTCATATTATTACAGACATATGATGCATGTTGGAACTTAATGAAATCATGAGGAATCTTGTGAATCGGGTTAGGGGTACTTGTAGAAGTAGTACACCTGAGATTATAGATGTATAGAATGCCTTAGTATATGCAGAAATACTTTGGATCAGATGATAGGTGTACTGATATGTTGGATGTACTAGTAACTGTTTGTTATAGAAGATAGTGTGATAGAGCTACCTTTTTCCTTAATGCTTTATCTATACTACCAGGATGGTTAATACAAGAGGTTCAAGAGCAGTTAATAATGTTAAGGGTGGTCCCAGTCGTAGACCCGAAGGGGTAGAGACCATTGTGACAGATGAGCATGTTCTGTTAGGAACACAGTATGATGGGGAGGGAGGAGCCCCAGAGATAAATCAGGAAGTACCAGAAGCTGCAATAAGAGAAATTGTAGCGAGGGAAATTAGTAAAGCGTTGGAACGAAGTATTCCTTATATCATAAAACAGGTTGTAGATCAGGTAAATGATCAGAATAAGGAAGTTATTGGGCAGGAAGTCGCAGCTAGGTTAACTGCTGCAGGTGTTGGGGTTAATCTTCAACCTCAAGTTATTATACGTGAAGCCCCAAAAGGTTGTATGTTCAGAGACTTTGCAACTTGTCAGCCACCGTTGTTTCATGGGGTAACTGATCCCGTCGTCAGTCACAGATGGATCTCCGAAATTGAAGGTGCGTTTCACACTTGTACGTGTGCACCTGAGAATAAGGTGAGGTATGCAACCAATCAACTGAGAAGTGCAGCTAAGGATTGGTGGGATATGGAGGTAAAACAAAGAGGTTATGTTCAGATTGAGGTTATGACATGGGAAGAGTTCAAAGAAATTGTTTTCGAACAATTTGTACCACAGGCAGAAGTTGATAAGATTGTGGATGAATTCCACAAATTGAAACAGACAAAGGAGACTATACCAGAGATTAATGCGAAGTTTATGGAGAAGGCTCGTTTTTGCCCAGACTATGTGGCAAATGAAAAGATGAAGATGTATAGGTACATGATGGTGCTCAAGCCTAGCATTCGAAAGTTTATTGATGCTAGTAAGCGTCAAACAGTGAAATCCATGATGGATGCTGCAAGGGCTAGAGAGTTAGAGTTGATCAGACAGGAAACAGAGAGGAAATCAGTGGAGAAGGTGACGCCAGTGTATAAGAAACCGAGAGTTGAAACTCAAGAAAAGATGGTGATGTAGAAGACATATCCAGTTTGTTCGTTATGCAAGAAACGTCATTTGGGAGAATGCAGGGTTGGTTCCTTGGCGTGTTATAAATGTGGGAAACCTGATCACTAGAGCAGAGATTGCAAGAATCCGATCAAAGTGTGTTATAATTGTTATCAGTCAGGTCATCAAAGGTCTGAATGTCCCAATCCAACCGCAATACCGGCGCTTACCGATTTCAAGTCTACTTCAACTTTACCGTCCACGCATATTCTGAGATGAAGAGGGAGAAGGAGTATAAACAAAGCCAGGTGTAGTTCCAGGTATATATATCTTGTCAACAGTTTGTTGCTCGTATGTTATTTGATTCTGCTACAAGTAAATTGTTAGTATTTAGTTATTCTATAAAGATTTCAGTCAAGTGTGTTAGAACTAGATACAGTTAGATTCCTTGTTGAAACTATAGCCATGATTATGAGAGAATTCCAAACAGTAATTGGAATAGACTGGTTTGATAGTAACCAAGTTACAGTATTATGTGAACAGAAAGTGATATGAGTTCATATCCCAAGTGGGGAAGAACTATATATATATATGTGTTAGTACCAAAAACCAAAAAGTTATATGTGTGATTAGTTTATAGAAATAGGAAGTATCCTTAGTATGGATATACTATTTCTTTATATTGTGTTACGAGTAATAGTTAGAGAAGAAAACAAGTTTTAAAGATGCGAAAGTAGTATACGAATATTCGACGTGTAAACCAAGGAAGTAACCAGGGCTACCATCAGACAGGCAGATTGTGGTCAGTATCGTTATGGGGTTGTTAACAGAAATTTTATGAAACGACAGTTTTGTGCTACCTGAATTGATTGAAGAAATGACAGAAGTTTGAGTTTGCTTTGTACAGTGGAAGGGATTGTGTTTTAATGCAGAGGGGCAGAATTATTGCTTACACTTTTAGACAGTTAAAATAGGATGAGGATGAATACACAGACTTGCAATTGATAGTAGTATATGTGGCACGTTATGTATATGATGCGTGATAGTTATACCTCGATAGTAGGTGGATATGTGGATGTAAGATCATTGTTGGTGCGCCGTAATAGCATTCATAAGTGATGTAAGACTATCGTCAGTGCGCTGCGATAGCATTTAGAGATGAGTAGATGTAAGACTACCGTTAGTACGCTACAGTAGCATTAAGTACGATATGATGAGATTATGTGTTTATGTGTGAAGTGTTGTTTACACTAGATTATAGCAGTTGGAAATAATTGTTGAATGAGAAAGACCTGTAAAGGTGACAGAAACAATGGTTAGAATCAGTAGAGGATTGTGAATATAATATTATGTTATTCAAAGTAAGGCTAATGGTATAGCCGACAGTTTGAACAGGAAATCGGAAATAGTACTGATGTGAAATAATTATCTAAATGATAGTGACGACACTCTTATTCAGAGGTGATAAGAATAGTTCAGTGAAACGTGATCAAAAGGGAAAAATATTATAACGAAGGGATTAAAGGGGACAAGTAGTCAATTAGTTTAAAAACAGTTATGATATGTTAATCGGATATGGTCGTATATGAGTATCAGGTTATGGGGGTGCGCGTAAGACACACCTATATGAAATTCATAAGTTTATAGTAGTGATGTGGCTAGAAGTTACTAAGGGTATGAATACCTAAGAGAGAATTATTGATAGCTGGAGGTGATATGAGAAATATTTAGACAAGTGGGAAAATATCATTAAAGATATATAACTTGTTTCCGTTAGAGAAACTTGTTATGCAGAACAGTTAACAGAGGTATGTGTGAAAGAAATTGTATCTTGTGGTAGTACATCAGTTTCTACTGAATCAGATAGGGATGCTAGTTGTGTTTTCAGAATTTGAAACAGCTTTCATATTGAGTTGAGGGATAAGTCTTATCTCAGTACAGTCAGAATGAAAGGGATATACAGTTGATGGAAAATATATGTTATGATTGTGTTATCGATTCAGAAGGAAAGCCGGGGGTAAAAATTTGTTTGACAGAAATTCGTGTTATAACAGATACCAGTCCAGCACCAGGATGCTAATGTATGATATTAAAATTGAACTTCAGTGTATTGGGTGATGTGAGTCAGACAGAGTGGGGTAGTACAGAAATGGTACAGCGAAAGACAGAACAGATTCAGAAGGTATGTAATAGATTGTTAGATGTTCAGAATAGACAGAAGGGTTATACAGATAAACAGAGATTACCACACCAGTCTTCAGTAGGGGATATGTATCATTGACAGTAGCACTGTGGAAAGAGGTGATCAGATTCAGAAAGGAGAGAAGACTAAGCCCGGAATTCGATCAGTTATTCAGAATTATGGTACATTTGGGGAAAAGCAGTTTATAGATCAGAGTTGTCAGAAGAGTTGTTATAAATTCAGAATACCTTTCGTGTGTTATATTTCAGCAGATGTTAGCAGTGGAAACTAATAAACAGAGTAGAAGGGTCAAGGAACCGGTAGAAGTATAGAAGAGGGGTTAGAATATGCATGAGGGCCTGTACATAAAATGATGATATTATTCAGAACATAACAGCAGTTGATTTCGGGGACGAAATCATTTCAAGTGGGGAAGAGTTGTAACACCCGGAAATTCTATTATTAAGTTAACGCGAGAAATGTACAAAGTGGTATACGAGTTACTAATGGATATACGTGATAGTATGTGGTTATGAACTAGAGGGGCTAAAACCGTCAAAACGGAACTTGGAAAGGTTGAGGGACTAATTGTGCAATTAGTCCATAGTTATATATATATATATATATATATATATATATATATATTGCCATCTTTGACTAATTGAAGTCAAAGACTTCATTTTTACAAGAACAAAACCTACGGATGCTCTCAAGGCTAGAATTGTTACTTCAGTTTCTTGATCAAGGACAGTAGAACAAGTGCCTACAACAGATTATAGCAACTATACAAGCTTGAGGTAAGAATTCTTGATCATGTTCTTCAAGTTTTATGGGGTTTTCAAGTGATTCAATGGTGAATCATGGAGTAAGCTTGTTTTTGTTGATATGTTCAGTTTATAAGTCGTTTGGGATGTAGGACAACATCCCAGAAGCGTTTTTATGAATTATAGGTGAATCATGGAGTAAGCTTGTTTTTGTTGATATTACATATAATGCAATATGAACTTCTATAGAAAGTTTCCATATCACCCTTATTTTTTCTTATTTTTTTATTATTTTGTTGCCATTTATTATTATTATTATTATTATTATTATTGAAGATGAAGATCTAGAAACTTTCAAACATTTTAAATAATATGTTCATTAATAAGATCTAAAAACCTTTGAAGATGTTAAGTCAAAAGTTTCAAACTCAAAACCATTTCAAGCTTTTAACAAATATGGAACCTTAAAATCAATAGTTGAAGAAGCAGGCCTGGAATCATTACATCAACAATCAAAGAAGCTGGGGAATAGTTTCAGAAATCCAAACATTCAAATCGAAATAGCATTCACTCATATCCGAAGGTTGATTTAGGGTTTTCTTCAGTTCATGGGTTTTCTGAAGGTCGATGGCTTTAGATCTCGATGGTTCAACAGATCTGAAGTATGATTTAAGGTTTTCTTCGGTTCACTGTCAACCACTACCACCATTTGCTACCCTAACCACTGTTGGCCACCTCACAACACCGCCTCCTACCTCCACCAGTCCACCCTGACTGTCGGCCACCATATCACAAAGAAGAAACACATAAGTCATCTTGTTCTTCTTCATTTTCTCATCATCTTGTCATTAATCGAACCCTATTCATCTTCAACCACCACCATCAAATCACCGCCACTTGATGTGCGAGTGCCGGCCACCACCATCGATTTCTAGGTTTCTTACGAAACATCAACCATCGCATGATGTGTGAGTGCCAGCCACCACCACCTTCAACCTCAAGCTGCTCCAGGTACCTCATACTCGCCGATTTGGAAAATAGAGTTGAGAAAACCCTAAAGTGAAGAACTTATAAATCTCATATCTGGACTTCTTTTCTTCTTAGTTGTTTAGATTTGTGGTCGATTCTTGTTAGGGTTTAGGTGGCATCGATGGTGGTTGAAGATGAAGAAGATGGTGGTAGTGGTGGTGGTTGAATTCATGTTAGGGTTCAGGTGGCGGTGTCGATGGAGATGCAGATGGTGGTAGTTGAAGATGAAGGAGATGGTGGTAGTGGGAGTAATTGAAGATGGAGGTGGTGGCGGTGGTTGATGTTTGTGGTTGAAGATGGAGGAGATGGTGGTAGTGGTGGTGGTTGAAGATGGAAGTGGCGGTGGTTGTGATTAAAGAAGAAGTAGTTGGTGGTTTTATTTCCAGATTCATTATTTCTTCATAGATTCATATTTTATTCCTTTAATAATAATAATAATAATAATAATAATAATAATAATAATAATAAATGATAATAAAAAATGATAATAAAACAATAAAAAATAGAAAAAAATGAGGGTGATCTGGAAACTATCTATAAAAGGTCATATTACATTAAACGTAAATTTCGGGTAGTTTGATGCATTTTACCGAAGAAAGTTTAGTTTGTTACATACAATATTAAATTGAGGATAATTTATTACATTTCGGTGTACTTAACCCTATTGTAAACTTCAAAACTGCGTTAATATCTTTTAAAACTTATAAAATTATAATGATTATCAAAAACCGTAAATTAAGTAAATTTAAAACAACTAATTACAAATCAAGTATCTACAAATTAATTTAACATATAATTTTACTAAACTACCCTTTTTGTAAATTCAAAATAGACTACAAGCCTACTAGTGGTAGCACTGCTCGTAATGTCGCCATTAATTGAGATAGAAACTCTCAAAGAGATTCAATAAATAGTCAAAATTGGTAAACAAAGCCCGCAATAGTTAATAACAATATTCAAACTTCAAAGAATGAATTATTCAATGATATTGATATGCTTGTTAAAGAAAGAAGACCATGGGTTCATTTAGGTTTGTACGGTAATCTAGCCACCATTATACAACTCCTCCTAGGGTGTTTAATTAATATTGGATATTTGAAACTTTGGATATCTGAATTTTCGGATAATTTCGAATCGAATATTTGGATTTCGGATCAAATGCTCGGATCCAGATTAATTTGAACACCCCTAATTCCTTCACAACCGAACGATGTCTTGGAGGGATTTTCATGGAGCTTAATAATTGAAATTTACTAGCATCGTACCTGTGGAATGCTACGACAGCGAATAGTTTTTGCTTTACAAATGTTGCTTTGAAGAAATGTAATGATATGTTATTCGCGCGATTTAATATCACAAAAAAATTTCTTTAGCAACAATCGGTTTTTATTTTTTTTCTTTTATTTGTATCAACTATTTTATTAATTTTAAAAATAAATTCGAAAAGACGGTAAAATAAGAAAAAAATATATTTATGAAATAAGTAGAGAGAAGTTAATAAGATTTTAAAAATTGTGTTGATATGGATAGATAATTGTGTTTCTATGAGAGTATATTTAAATAAATAAAAAGTTAAAGTAAATAAAAAGCTAGAGAGATTGGAATGGTTAAATATTAAGTGGATGAGATTACTTTAAATAGAATGAAAGATCAAGATGTTGTTTTTATTGAACTTTAAGAACTTAAAGTAAGGATAAGAGAAAATATTAAATGGTTTATATAATAGTATAGATGTAGATAAGATTGAGGTTTGAACAAATGAAAGAACAACTACATAATTTTAGCAAAGAATATAAGGATGATGCTTGATCATTCATAAAATCCAAGTCTTCCTAATTCATCACATGAAAATATATGATCAAGAAGAATACTTGATTTAAATTTATGGAAAAGTAGTTTAGTAAAATTACAAGTTAATCAATCTGTATATAATAATTTTTCAATTTCAACTGATTGGGACATAGTGGTATTAAGTGTAGAAAATCTCAAAAGAAATACAAGTTCAATCGTACCTAGATGCAAACATTTTGGTTGGCAAGAGAAGTATAGAAATCAACTGTAGATAAAACGCGTACATTAATAGAGTATAGATTGATTTCATCGAGGAACTTGTTAAAGCGGAAAATCGATTTTGAGAGTGTTGATAACCCTTATATCTCACTACACTTATCACACTAACATATCATCTTTTCACTTTTACTATTTAATACACTACCCAGTCTTGTAATGATTACTTTTTATGTCATCAAATTTAAAAACCCACCTAGTACTCTAACTAATTAATTAAAATTAAAAGAAAACAAAGAGAGAATAAAATAAATATACACCAATTGGACCCACCTTCCTCTATCCCTTTTTTACCTCTCAAGTGATTCTCATCCCTTTCCCAACTCCACCCCTTTATACTTTGCAATGGACATTGGTAACACACCCATCTTCCACTCCCACTCCCCTCACTTTGAGAACACTGACCGACCATGCCTCCATATTTTTCATAATTTTCACTTTTTTTTGTATATCAGACATATCATATTAATCGATTAAAGTTTTTAATACATGTCATATTTTCACATACGTTATATTATCATAGTCAAATTATACTAAAAAAGATTCAAATAGTTTTACCATTTTACTATTGCTAACGTGTTTTTGACCTTTGAAACTTTAAATTTTTTCAATTTCTATATACATTCTATTCCGCTTCTTTTCACACAAATTTTGTGCATTCTCTCACAATTTAAATTTTATAAAATCTTTTCAACTTTCACGAAAACCTTCTTCCAACCGCTAAAGGTGTTTTTGAAAATACATATTAAAATAATCCTTCGAAATTGTGGATAAAGGTAATAAACTTATACAAAAATTCAGGTAATAAGTCTTTTTTTAGTCAATTTAAGGTAACCTCATTTAAATTATATATTATTTTACCCTAGTGCATCATTTTACCAGCGCAATACGCTAGTGTAAAATAGTTTCATTTGTCGACTTGTCAATTCAACATGTTATTTGTGATGTTGCCGGAGAATATGGTGGTTGTGATCTTCGTACAAATATCAAGTTAACGCAATATTTACGTTTAAATGACAACATTTTATTCTTTTATGAACGAATTCATACCATCTTTTACGATCACATTACATGGTAGAATATAAAACTTTTTGAAAACAGTAAGTAAATATGACAATTATTTAGATCATGCTAAATACATATGTACTTCACTTATCACGCAACATTTCTTTGTAGACATTTATAAGGTATATATAGGTAAAGTATTTTGGTCTGTCATTAAATTCATGACTGTTTTTTTTAATTAATTTTTTGACAGTTTTAAAGTCTTTAAGATCATTGCTGAAACATATTGTAAATAATGCTATTTGAGTTGTACTATTTTAAAAGTGTTAAGATTGTTGCTGAAAGTTATTATAAAGCATGTTATATTACATGCACTATTTAACTTAAAAAATTGTCTTAAAAAAAGCTAAATGTAATTAAATTCTGACAGTTTTAAATGCTGGAAGTTATTGTAAAGTATTAATTATGTATTTAAATTGTCTTAAATGCGGGAAGTTATTGTAAAATATTAATTATGTATTTAAATTTTAAAGATCATTGCTGGAACATATTGTAAATAATGCTATTTGAGTTGTACTATTTAAAAGTGTTAAGATTGTTGTTGTAAGTTATTGTAAATCATGTTATATTACTTGTACTACTTAACTTAAAAAATTGTCTTAAAAAAGAGCTAAATGCTTTATAGAGTAGTAGAGATGGTCATTCTTGAACATGATATTAGCAATAGAAAATTTAAGGCACACTCCTCAGTTTGTCAACATAAAATGATCAAACACCGAATGATTTTATGAACCAAATAATTGAAAGATGCTAAAATGCTGTTTGATAAAGATTTTGATTGAATAATTTGAATGATACAAATTATCTTTTTAACCTTAAGAGTAATTTATTATATTATAAGATATAATTGTTTAACAATGCAACATGTGAAAGAAGGGATATACTTGAAAAGTGTACCTTAAGAGTAATTTATTATATTATAAGATATAATTGTTTAACAATGTAACGTGTTTAACAATGCAAAGTGTACTTTAAGGTGAACAATGTTCTTTTGTTTCATTCGGCACATACTTTATTCAAAGATGACAATCAAACATGTTGAATGTTGAACGATTCAGTATTACATGTTAAATGTCTCCATTTAGCAGATAAGAAACAACCCCTAAGTCCTAAACGATCATTTCCCATCTGATTTAGAAATTTAAAAAATCTTCTAATATAAATAAAAGACTAACATACATCAACTTTATTACACGATTCTAACCGTTCATTTAATAAAATAAATTTAATTGTTTAATCCTGACAATTTATTTAATCAAAATTGAAATTCTAATTTTGACTTTTTTAAGTCAAAAGCGAAACAAATTTATTAGAGAAAGTTAATATATGTCCATCTTCCACATTAGTATATCATATTTGTTCACACTAATTTACAAATATCATATTTACTCTTTGTAACATTTGAAATATCATATTTAACCACATTTTTAATTTTGTTATTTTAATATATTTTATAATTATTTTAAATTCTTTTTAATTATAACAAATAAATGTTTGACAATATTGTTCTTATTGTAACAATAATAATCGAAAGTTTGCACAAGAAATATAATCATGTTTCTTCCGTCATGTCAGCCCTCAACATTGCATGGACGCTTTCAACGCTCATCTAGGTGTTGATGTCGTCTTTCGCCATTTTTTATAAATTCACATGCCTTTTGTGTTTTTATAGTTATTTAATACTTTTTACTAATATTTATTATTTACTATTTATTAAATCAATCTGTGTATCTCACGAGCATCTAATTTAGTTATGTTATATATCTTTAACTTTGAAATAAAAATGTGCACTACCTCCTTCGGAATTTTGTAACGGTTTGTTATTATTTTGGTCAAGTGTAAATTGTATCAAAAATAAAACAAGTTTTGCTTGAATTATTACTTCTTACAACGAATATGATTTTTTCAAGTAATATGTAACAGCCGTGGTTTTCAAAAATTAAGTTTTATAAAAAATTTCTACTCAATCAGATTCATCGCAACGGAAGACTTTTAAAACGTCTTATTTATTAAAACAGATAAACCGTTTTAACCATTCATCAAAAAAAATCACCGTTACGTCGCAAACACGTCATTGTTTAAACTTTGTTCATTACACAACCACAAGTTGATAATATAAAACATCAATAATCAAAAGAAAACTACCCATAAGCCCCCATCTCACAAGGCCACACACCTAAGCAACATGCACGAGCACAAGACACATTTCAAAGAAACAAGTGTCAGCTTATGCTTCGTGGCTCAACTTAGTTAACACCACAAAATCATCAATTAAAAAGATTTGCAAAACATCTTTAGGTTTAAGGTAATATATCCTGAACCCTAACTTGACCTACCCACATAGCATCGTAAATCCCCGTATGGTCAAGTATCATCATAAACATCACATAGCATCATTAACTTCATTAACATCATATACATCGTAAATCATCTTATTGGGGTCTATCAAAGTTCTCATTAACATCGCTACCCCAAACATCACATGCGTGCCCGACAACCGCTAAGGTTCCAAGGTTCGTCCGTAAATCTACCATATGCGTGTGTGGCAACTACTAAGTCTAAGGTCCATCCGCATTGACAAAAGTTCACTAAACGTGTCCAGCAAGTATGGTACAACATGGGGAGTGACTCCCACTTGTACACTGTAATACCCGAATCCTTGTATATAAATAAAAGGAATAATTTATTGAGAAGAAATAAGTTGTGTTGATTTGTGCACTTCGTTATGAAATATTTTAGATACTATGGGCTTGAATGGATAAATAAAGTGGATGATGGACTATATATGTGTGTAAATGGATTATGGGAACTATGGGCTTAATTGTTAACTTTTGGGTTTAGGCCTTTTGAGGGATAGTATGTAAAGCCAATTAGGGCACAACCCCCAACATTCTACTGTTCCATCCATTCAAACCAAGAGAATTCTCTGTGTTTGTGTGTGTGTTCAAACTCACGAGAAGAAGAAGGAGCCATCAAGAATTGTTAGGAACTCAAGGAATTTGCAAGGAAATCATCAGGTAATGATTCCTATCCCATTGTGGTAATGTAGCTATAAGTTTTACCTTGTTTAAATGATGCTAGAGAAATGTCTTGGAACAAAAATAAAGTGATTTGGTTAAGTTTTGAAAGAGTTGGATTTTGGCTATGAAGTCTGGGTTTTAGAAAATAATGAACTGGTGAAGAAGATGATACCCCATGCGACTTACATGTTACTCATGCGACCTTTACAATGTTCATGCGACTTTTGCTTAAATGTGCCATGCGACTTATATGTTTTGAGACTCATGCGACTTTCATACGTAGAGAGTAGGACCATGCGACTGTCGGATTACATCTTCATGCGACTTTAGAACTTGTCATGCGACCTTTAGACTTGCACCATGCGACTGTCACATTGCATCTTCATGCGACCTTTAGACTTGCACCATGCGACTGTCGGATTGTGCCTTCATGCGACTTTAGAACTTGCTCATGCGACCTTCGGATAGTAGCCATGCGACTTTAGGATTTCATGCGACTTATGAATTATGCCGTGCGACTTTTACTTGGTTGAATCCAATAGTCTAGGCCCAGAATTGAAATCCGATAGTGGGGACCCGGATTCTTGAAATCCGACACCTTGACTCGACGCGATGCGTCGGCTTGGTACTGATTGCATTCTATATTGTTACGAGCCTATGAGAACTTGTGTTATGACTGTTAGACTTGTAGAATTTGTGTTAGTAAATCTGGGTTATTGCCCGGTACTGATTTGTCAGACTTGGATCAGGTGACAGTTAAAGTTAGAGGAATCAAGTAAAGTTCAGTGAGAACCAGTGAAAGCTGCCAGGTGAGTATTATTACTTGCACACCAAACCAGTGGAGAATGTGAATGTGTTATGACCGTCTGCTTCGGCAGCAGGTAGTTATGACCGTCTGCTTCGGCAGCGGGTAGTTATGACCGTCTGCTTCGGCAGCGGGTAGTTATGACCGTCTGCTTTGGCAGCGGGTAGTTATGACCGTCTGCTTCGGCAGCGGGTAGTTATGACCGTCTGCTTCGGCAGCGGGTAGTTATGACCGTCCGCTGCAGCGGCGGGTAGCATGACCGTATGTTTCGGCATCGGGTAGGTATGACCGATCACCTTGGTGGCGGTAGAATGTGCATGATTGGGACTATTGTGTAATGTCGTAGGTTGCAGTAACTTACTCATTAAGCTTCGCGCTTACCGTTGTTAATTTTCTATCTTTCAGGTCGGGACCATGATAGAGCTCCAGGACAGTGACGACAGCTTGCAGCCGAAAGAAATCTCATTTCAAAAACTATTCCTGTTGAACTAATGTAGAATTTGATTTGGATATTGTAATTGAACTCGTAATGTCTTGATACTTCCGCATTTACTTTGATACGGAATGACGTTATATTTACGTGTGTTTTGCAAAAAAAAAAAAAAAAAATTGGGACGTTACAACTTGGTATAAGAGCCTAGGTTTAAGGGATTCGGATGCGCTTCTGCGTGTTTGAACTTAAACCTTGGTTCTAAAGAAATTTTTAACAAATGTTTTAGAAATTTTTAAACGACAAATTTCGCGAAGTGCTGTCGACTGGAGCCCGGTCCGATAAGCGCGAGGTGGAGTATGGTATGACGCGATGATATTGGTAAAAGTAATTGATAATTATCTCCGTGTTTAGGCAAATCGTGGATACTATATACCGTATACAATGATAACCGTGTAGGTTTAGAGTGGATGACTTGACCTTTTGTCATGTTCTCGTTTGATGTTGGGGTAGGGAAGAATCAGACACTCGACTACTTATACGATTTAGCATTGTACACGGATGTATACATGATTTACTTAAACTAGGATATACGAATCGAATGCGAACCTATTATGCTTATGTGATTCCCTGGTAGTAAAAGGATATATTTTCAGCTAGTACGCCTTATTAGCCTAACAGGTAGGCTAGACTAGGGATGAGCTTTTTGATCGAAAAACCGAACCGGAACCGGAACCGAACCGAAACCGGAACCGGTTGGAACCGGATTAGAGTTTTCGGTCCGGTTATCGGTTCTCGTAAAACCTCATTTTCGGTTTTCGGTTCTTTCGGTTCCGGTTCCACCGGTTATCGGGTAATTCGGTCTTAGAACCGGAACCGGTTTGTATGAAATTTTGTATTTGTCATATAGTTGGTTATGAACTATTATTTTTGGTGATATTATTAGTTATTGAACTATTATCATTAGCGATATGGCTAATGGTTATTATTTGTAAAAACGAAGTCAACGAACAATTATTTATTGGTCATATGATAGTGTCGATGATGCATGCATGTTCACTTACGATTTCAAGTATTTTTAGTGTTAAATTTAAACCATTTAGTTTTTTGGTTATTAGTTAATCTTTATAGGTAAATAATAACTAATATAAATGTATCATATTTGCTTTTAATAACAAAAATATTCACCGGTTATCGGTTATTTCGGTTCACGCTCTTGAAACCGGTTCTAAAGTAAATTTTCGGTCTTATCCGGTTCTATACCCGAAATAACCGGTTAATAACTGGAACCGGTTCCCTTATATCGGTTCGGTTTTCGGTTCTAGATTTTACCAATTTCGGTTATCGGTTATTTCGGTTCCGGTCCGGTTTAGTTCGGTTCCAGAACCGAACACACCCCTAGGCTAGACTTATACATGTGACTATACGTGGCAAGTGAAACATGGCCTAAGCCTGTGAATCGGGATTTCGAGGGGTGACGACAAGACCTGATATGAGTAATGTGTTGGGAATAATATACGGGCCCATATTATTAACAACACATGACACATGTTAGAACTTGTCGGAATCAGGGGAAATCTTGTGAATCAGGTGAGGGGTACTTGTAGAACAGCAACTTTGCTTATAGAGTAAGAGTGCCTTAGTTGATTAGGGCTGCTTTAGATAAGGGAGCATGCTAGAGATACGTGAAAAATATGAATGTGGGCTGTGATAGTAGGACAATGTGGTAAAGCCACCTAACACTTTAATGCTTTACCTATACTTGCAGAATGGTTAACACGAGAAGGAGACGAGACTTGTCATCCGCAAGAGAAGGAACTAGCCATGCACCCAATGGGTTTGAAACGAGTGTTACCGGCGAGACTGACCCTCACCAGCAACCGATTTTGAACGAAGGAACATATGGGGTACCCGACCCAAGGAACGTGACACCGGTAACTGTTGTTCCCGATACTGAGGAGGAAGAGGGGGAAGAGGATATGGATAGAGAGGCTATGATAGCGGCAAAGGTGACTGCCGACGTGATGAAGGAATTGAAAGACATGCTGTCATAGATTGTGACAGAGATAAAGGAAGACATGGGAACCATGATCGACCAAAAGCTGAGCGCCCTATGGGCAGCAAGGGAAGCTGTAGCAACCCAAACCACCAACCGCGCGACAAGTTAGCCACAGCAAGGGGGTAGCTACTGGGATTTTTCTGCTTGTCAACCACCTACCTTCGAGGGGACCCCGGACCCCGTGAAGAGTACTCAGTGGGTATCTGAAGTGGAGGGAGCCTTCCACACCTGTCGTTGTGCGGAAGAGAACAAGGTATGGTTTGCGTCAAACCTGCTGAGGGGAAAGGCAAATACCTGGTGGAACTTGCTAAGACAGTTGAAGGGGGAGGCGATTTCCACCATGACTTGGGAGGAGTTTACGAAGGTATTCACGGAGCAGTTTGCGCCAAGGGTAGAGACGGAAAGATTGCTGAATGAGTTCCTAAAGCTGGAACAAACTACTGAGTCAGTGAACGAGATCACCGCGATTTTTAAGGAAAAGGTCCTGTTCTGCCCCGCCTATGTGGCAGATGAGGGCTTGCAGATGAACCGTTATGCACAGATGCTGAAGGAAGAGATCCGAGAGTTTGTTACAACTGGTAGGTGCTCGATGCTAGAGGAAATGATTGAGGTTGCGAGGAAAAGGGAAATGGATTTGGAGTTGAGAGCCAAAAAGCGGACAACTGATCGGGCTGCCTTGGCGCAAGCGCAGGGAAGACAGTTTGTCAAGAAACCAAACACCAGTGGCACCGGGTCTGCGGGGAAGAATGTGGGAAGGAGATGCCACAAGTGTGGAAGGGGACATTCCGGGCCGTGCCGAATGGGTATGGATGTCTGCTTTCGTCGTGGAAAGAGTGGGCATCAAGGAAGAGACTGTCGAGCTTTCGTCAACGTGTGTTTTGGATGTAATCAACGAGGGCACCGCATTGCAGAGTGTCCTCGGGCAACAGGAGCTGAATGACCAGCCGGGCAACAGCCACTCCGGATTACCGATGGGAGGGAAGGCAAGAAAGCTGATGTGCCTAGAGCAAGGGGACGTGCCTTCCAGATGATGGTTGAGGAGGCGGTCAAAGAACCCGACGTCATAGCAGGTACTTTTATTATCAACTCTTCACCTGAACTTGTGTTATTCGATTCCGGGGCCAGTAGGTCCTTTGTATCTTCCTCTTTTTGTAAAAGTTTTGTAACTAAGCCGATGATGTTAGAAACACCATTAGAGGTAGAGATAGCCGACGATAATACCTTAAACGTATTTACTGTGTATAAGAGTAATGTATTAGTTATAGATGATGTAAAATTTCCCATAGACCTCATTCCAACGCCGATGCGAGAATTTCAAGTGATCGTGGGAATGGACTGGCTAGGACGGCACCATGCTAGCATATTGTGCAGTCAGGGAATCATCTGTATCCGAAACCCAAGTGGGGGAGAAGCTATCATCTACGGGAGACGCAAGAAGGGGGCGACGGCTTTTTGCACTATGGTAAAGGCAGCCAAATATCTGCACAAGGGTTGTGAAGCCTTTCTCGCCCATGTGGTGAATAGTAAGATGGAAAAGGGGAAGCTGTCAGTGGCAGACGTGCCGATAGTACGGGAGTACCTAGAGGTTTTCCCTGAAGATCTACCAGGAATCCCACCCGACCGAAAAGTAGAGTTTCGAATAGACCTCACGCCCGGAGCAGCACCAATTGCTAAAGCACCGTATCGCCTAGCGCCACCAGAAATGCAAGAGCTCATGTCACAATTACAAGAACTGCTGGATAAGGGGTTTATCCGGCCGAGTAGCTCACTGTGGGGAGCGCCAGTATTGTTCGTAAAGAAGAAGGATGGAACCTTCCGGATGTGCATCGACTACCGGGAATTGAACAAGGTAACCATAAAGAATCGGTACCCATTGCCTAGAATCGACGACTTGTTCAACCAACTACAAGGGACGGCTTGGTTCTCTAAGATCGACCTGCGGTCGGGTTATCACCAACTGAAAGTTCGGGAAGAAGATGTAGCAAAGACGGTGTTTCGCACCCGTTACGGGCATTTCGAGTTCGTAGTCATGCCTTTTGGTCTCACAAACGCTCCCGCAGCCTTCATGGATTTAATGAATAGGGTTTGCCGACCCATGCTGGACAAGTCCGTAATAGTTTTCATTGATGACATTCTGATCTACTCCAAGACCCGAGGGGAACACGAGGATCATCTAAGAGAGGTATTGAGAACGCTAAAGAACGAGAGGCTATACGCCAAGTTTTCAAAGTGTGAGTTATGGTTACGAGAAGTGCAGTTCCTCGGACACTTGGTAAACAAAGTCGGTATTAAGGTTGACCCAGCAAAGGTCGAAGCAGTAATGAAGTGGGAAGTACCCAAGAGCCCAACGGAAATTAGGAGCTTCTTAGGGTTGGCCGGCTACTATAGAAGGTTCATTCAGAACTTCTCCAAGATTGCAGTGCCATTGACTAAATTGACTAAGAAGAGCGTACAATTTAACTGGGGAAAGCAGCAACAACAAGCCTTTGAAACGCTACGAGGGAGACTGTGTGAAGCGCCAATCTTGACGCTACCGGATGGAATGGAGGATTTTGTGGTTTACTGTGATGCCTCGCGCGTAGGCCTAGGGTGTGTCTTGATGCAGTGAGGGAAGGTTATAGCATACGCATCGCGACAACTAAAGCCACATGAGAGTTACTACCCAACCCACGATTTGGAATTGGCGGCAGTGGTGTTTGCGTTGAAAATTTGGAGGCACTATGTGTATGGAGTCAAGTGTACGATCTACACCGACCATAAGAGCTTGAAATACTTCGCCGATCAGAAGAATTTGAACATGAGGCAGCGGAGGTGGTTGGATTTGGTCAAGGACTACGAGTGCGAGATTCTGTACCACCCAGAAAAGGTGAATGTGGTGGCAGACGTCTTGAGCCGAAAGACCAGTTACGAGAGGCTACCGGTGGCTTGCATGAGAATGACTGTGTCAACAACGATACTTGAGTCGATTAGGGGCGCACAAGAGGAAGCGATGAGGGAAGAAAACCAGAAGGCGGAAGGGATAAAGGGGCAGGTAGTACACATGACGAAAGATAGTAGAGGATTGATGGTTCGA
The DNA here is from genome assembly GCA_038502395.1 of Dittrichia graveolens. Lineage (NCBI taxonomy): Eukaryota > Viridiplantae > Streptophyta > Magnoliopsida > Asterales > Asteraceae > Dittrichia > Dittrichia graveolens. Next base: position 76,983,458 of record JARJIL010000001.1, on the reverse strand, counting down.
TACAACCGCGTTTGGGTGCCGAAAGCGTTAGGAATTCGCGATACGTTACTCGACGGAGCACATAAGTCCAAATTCTCGATTCATCCAGGGGCAACCAAGATGTATAGGGACTTGAAGACGGATTATTGGTGGCCGGGTATGAAGAGAGATGTAGCAAAGCATGTAGAAAAGTGTTTAACCTGTTTACGAGTGAAAGCCGAGCACCAGAGGCCTCATGGGAAATTGCAACCGTTGGAAATACCAGTATGGAAATGGGAGCACATAACCATGGATCTGATCACCAAACTTCCGAAGACACCAAGGAACTTTGATGCAATCTGGGTCGTCGTGGACCAACTCACAAAGAGTGCTCACTTCATACCTATTAAGGAAGCGTTTTCCGCAGAAAAGATGGCAGAAGTGTACGTTAAGGAGGTGGTATCCCGGCATGGAGTGTAAGTTTCTATTGTTTCTGACCGAGACGTACGTTTTACTTCCAGATTCTGGGAGAAGTTTCATCAAGATTTGGGTACCCGGGTCAATCTCAGTACAGCTTACCACCCCCAGACCGACGGACAGAGCGAAAGAACGATACAAACACTGGAGGATATGCTAGGAGCATGCGTCATAGACTTCGGTGGAAGCTGGGATTTGTATCTACCACTAGCAGAATTTTCTTACAATAACAGCTTTCATGCGAGCATTGGAATGCCGCCTTACGAAATGCTGTACGGGAGGAAGTGCAGAACCCCCATTTGCTGGGGAGAGGTTGGGCAGAGGGAGCTCGGTAGTACCGAGATAGTACAGAGAACCACAGAATACGTACAACAAATTCGTGAAAGGTTAAAAGCGGCTCAGAGTCACCAGAAGAGTTACGCGGATAAACGAAGATCCCCTTTAGAATTTCAGGTTGGGGATTTTGTACTTCTTAAGGTATCCCCGTGGAAGGGCGTGATACAATTTAAGAAACGGGGAAAGTTGAATCCGAGGTTTATCGGGCCGTATAAGGTGATTGCAAGGGTCGGCAAGGTAGCCTATCGACTAGAATTACCCAAGGAATTATCGAGGATACACAATACTTTCCATGTGTCCCATTTAAGGAAATGCTTAGCCGACGAGACGGCTTTTGTACCCTTAGAAGATATCACTGTGGATGAGAAGTTGAACTACGTCGAGAGACCGATTGCAATCATTGATAGGAAGACCAAGCAGTTACGCAACAAACTAGTGGGAATGGTTAAGATACAGTGGGAACACCGCAAGGGGTCGGAGTGGACTTGGGAGTCCAAAGACGAGATGAAAAGAGACTATCCAGCATTGTTCGAGTATAGAAATAAAAAGAATATTTTATTGAGAAGAAATAAGTTGTGTTGATTTGTGCACTTAGTTATGAAATATTTTAGATACTATGGGCTTGAATGGATAAATAAAGTGGATGATGGACTATATATGTGTGTTAATGGATTATGGGAACTATGGGCTTAATTGTTAAATTTTGGGCTTAGGCCTTTTGAGGGATAGTATATAAAGCCAATTAGGGCACAGCCCCCAACATTCTACTGTTCCATCCATTCAAACCAAGAGAATTCTCTGTGTTTGTGTGTGTGTTCAAACTCACGAGAAGAAGAAGAAGGAGCCATCAAGAATTGTTGGGAACTCAAGGAATTTGTAAGGAAATCATCAGGTAATGATTCCTATCCCATTGTGGTAATGTAGCTATAAGTTTTACCTTGTTTAAATGATGCTAGCTTAAGTTTTGTTCTGGGTTTTTGAAGTTATGGGTTTATGAAGAACTAGAGAGAGAATTTATGATATGATCCTTGTTACTTGATGAAATATAGTTAAATCTTGAAAAAAGTAACTAAATGAATAGAGAAATGTCTTGGAACAAAAATAAAGTGATTTGGTTAAGTTTTGAAAGAGTTGGATTTTGGTTATGGAGTCCGGGTTTTAGAAAATAATGAACTGGTGAAGAAGATGATACCCCATGCGACTTACATGTTACTCATGCGACCTTTACAATGTTCATGCGACCTTTACAATGTTCATGCGACTTTTGCTTAAATGTGCCATGCGACTCATATGTTTTGAGACTCATGCGACTTTCATACGTAGAGAGTAGGACCATGCGACTGTCGGATTGCATCTTCATGCGACTTTAGAACTTGTCATGCGACCTTTAGACTTGCACCATGCGACTGTCAGATTGCATCTTCATGCGACCTTTAGACTTGCACCATGCGACTGTCGGATTGTGCCTTCATGCGACTTTAGAACTTGCTCATGCGACCTTCGGATAGTAGCCATGCGACTTTAGGATTTCATGCGACTTATGAATTATGCCGTGCGACTTTTACTTGGTTGAATCCAATAGTCTAGGCCCAGAATTGAAATCCGATAGTGGGGACCCGGATTCTTGAAATCCGACACCTTGACTCGACGCGATGCGTCGGCTTGGTACTGATTGCATTCTATATTGTTACGAGCCTATGAGAACTTGTGTTATGACTGTCAGACTTGTAGAATTTGTGTTAGTAAATCTGGGTTATTGCCCGGTACTGATTTGTCAGACTTGGATCAGGTGACAGTTAAAGTTAGAGGAATCAAGTAAAGTTCAGTGAGAACCAGTGAAAGCTGCCAGGTGAGTATTATTACTTGCACACCAAACCAGTGGAGAATGTGAATGTGTTATGACCGTCTGCTTCGGCAGCAGGTAGTTATGACCGTCTGCTTCGGCAGCGGGTAGTTATGACCGTCTGCTTCGGCAGCGGGTAGTTATGACCGTCTGCTTCGGCAGCGGGTAGCATGACCGTATGGTTCGACATCGGGTAGATATGACCGACCACCTTGGTGGCGGGTAGAATGTGCATGATTGGGACTATTGTGTAATGTCGTAGGTTGCAGTAACTTACTCATTAAGCTTCGCGCTTACCGTTGTTAATTTCCTATCTTTCAGGTCGGGACCATGATAGAGCTCCAGGACAGTGACGACAGCTTGCAGCCGAAAGAAATCTCATTTCAAAAACTATTCCAGTTGAACTAATGTAGAATTTGATTTGGATATTGTAATTGAACTCGTAATGTCTTAATACTTCCGCATTTACTCTGATACGGAATGACGTTATATTTACGTGTGTTTTGCAAAAAAAAAATTTGGTGTAATACCCGAAATTCGAATTTCATGATTTAATAAATTAAACAGTGTTACAGTTTTAGTGATTTCCTAATTGAGATTAGGAGGTGTTTAGAAACTTGAGGGGTTAAAATTGTTATTTTTGAATTGATGTTGGGAAATGATTAAATGATATGGAAACTTTGTTGTTATGCATCACGTTGTTAACATGCTTTAGTAGTTCATTAAAGTGAAGACATAACAAGCGAACTGAAATTAGAAATCAATAATTAAAAATGATTCGAGGAATTTCGACTATTGTGTATGGGGACAGTAACTATCATCTTGTTGGTACATGGGTATGAAGGGAGTTTTAACTTTGCTAAATTAAAAAAAAAGAACTTCAGGTCAAATGATCTTCATAAAGAATAACTAAATAAATAAACACAAATGGCAAGGTAAAAAATTGACATTTTAATTTCGGCATCCTCTCCGGTGAACTATGTATCTTTCTATCGTATTTGAGAAGCTAACAAACAGTAATAAATAAAAAACACCAGCAACAAAAACTTCTTTCAGATACACAAAATTTCTGAGTAATGAGACAGAATCTTAGTCTGCTAACTCTGCTTAGACTCCTTAGACTATTATTTGTCAATGTTTAAAGTGGTGTTTAATTTAATCCTTTAGAGCTTGCCACTTCTATAAGTTTCAAGTCAACCGTAATTCTAGTTAAAGTGTTTGGTCACATATCTTAAGATTTCATTCAGGAATAAACTATGCCAAATAATCCATCATTCATTTCTTATAAAATAAACATGTGACTTTTGCACATTAAAAGAATGAAAAACATGAAGTTTGAGGTCAACTTATATGGCTACATATACTTACTCCTTAATTTTATGGTTCCAGCACCATGTATTAGTCCTTCAGTCACTTACATACAAGTAAAACAGCTTGGCCCTCCTTGGCTAACAAGAGAAAAATAATTTTTGATACTTAACGAGGTCATAAAGCTAATAATTATTTTAATTCTACATTTTGACCGAGGGATAGATTATAACCTGAATCAATCAGGTAACCACTTCTGGATTGTAGTGAAAAAACAGCAACATATTACTTGAAATTCCCATAATTTATGATACTTAACCAGGTCATAAGCAAATATATTATAAATAACCACTTCTAGATTATTTTACTTTAAATGAAGTAGATAAAACTTAGGTATGGTTAAAGAAGACGAGAAAGCTAAAAATAAAACTTAACCATGTTTCTTGTGCCTGATTATCAACAAATGTGCTATCCTTCCCTTTATGAGTTTCATAAAGACTTCTCCGGCCATGGGTTCCCATCCTAGTTCCTTTTCCTATATAATCAAGTTATAAAATAGATACTTATTAAAACTAAGCACATAAATAAATAAGTTAAATACTAAAAATGCTAAATTTTGCATACCAATATTCTTTTGTGCTCAATATTTGAGATTGATCCACCAACATGCAAACGCTTGACGAGCAACTTTCCCTCTCTTGGATTTTGAAATAAATTCGGGTAACTGCCACCTTCTACATAGTGTTTGCCAAGTAGTAGCATTCATAAATTCTGGTTTGTGTGTAGGCGTCTTCCTTGCTTTACACATATAGTTTCAGAAGCTCTTTGATCCTAGTGTGTCGAACAACCGCCGAACTTTAGCATTTAACCTTGTATCCCACTTATATTTATCCTGTTGAAGAAAACAAGATTATAAATAGTAAACCTACTAATCAACAGAGTCACTTTGTGTAAAGAACATGCCACAATGTCAAATGAAAGTTGTAACATTCTAAATAACAAACCTACTATTTGCTAGAACAAAAATTATATACTTTTTATGAACTACAAGGAAGCGAAAATTCATTAAAACTTGTATGCATGAATACATAAATGTGTAGATCTAAAAATAATTAAAAAAAGAGAAAAAAACATGTGTAGTTTTGAACTTACGAATTGCTTTGAATTCTAAGGATAATACGTCGATCTTCAACATTTGGCTGATAGTGATTATTAACTTAGTCAACATTTGGCTGATAGTGATTATTAACTTAGTCATTTAACTGCATTGCCAGAAGATAGAGATATTTGCCACAGATTCAACTGGTGATTTATTATACGGAAGCAAGCCATTTATATCTAATCAACTCTTTGTGAAAGGACATCTCTGTAGGCATAGATTGATTCGTGTTATGCTTTCTCGATAATGACTTGGCTAAAAAGTGAATTTCTAATGCATAAAACCTAATTACTCAATTTACTGCCATACTATTTCTTTCTGGAGGAACTGACCTGTGAATAAGCCAATAAGGTAAAACACAGCCCTCTACGATTCTAGATTTAGAGTGTAATGGGTGGCACCAAAGAGTTGATGCTATGGGTTTGGAACCTCCATTAAACCAAATAACAACTGGCGGTGGAGGAAAATACTTACAAGCTTGTTAAAATACTCAATTAAGCCTCAATTAAACCAAATAACAACCAGATTGCTGAAATTATCAAATCAAATAACAACCAATTGCTACTCAATTTATGATAAATACTTACTAGATCTGTTCCAAGTTAGAGCATCTGATTATTAGAGCCAGTGAAAATGATTAGGGTTATCCCCATAAACAAATAGTCCTTTTTTAAAAAACAAATAGAATTATTAGGGCCTGCCGTTTATATGGCAAATAAAACAATAAAGTATTTTGAAAAATACTAATTAAATTAAAAAGCACCCGATTGGTTAGTGATTTGTTGCTTTAAAAATAATTTTAAACTCACACTAATTAAATTAAGTATTTTATAAATTAGCAACTTGGTTAGTGATTTGTTTGAGCAAGTCACAAAGTTAACGACTTGGTTAGGGACTTGTTTGAGCAAGTCACAAAATTAGCAACATTGCCGGTAACTTGTTTGAGCAAGTTACAAAATTAACGACTTTGTTAGGGACATGTTTGAGCAAGTCATAAATTAGCGACTTGCTCGGTGACTTTTTAAGCAAGTCACAAAATTTAATGACTTGCTTAGTGACTCGTTTGAGCAAGTCATAACATTAGCAACATATTTAACAACATAGTTTATGATCTTGTTGTCTATTATTATATATTTCGACATCATTTTCGACATGGAAGACTTGATCATTGCTAAAACTGTCACTGCATTTTTCACAATTTTGAGATGTTGAGTTTTATGTCACTAAGAATGTAGATAAATGGCTTTTTTCTTGTAGTGAATTTAAATGAACATTGTTAGAACCTTGTTGTGTTCATTAATATCTTTATGTTTATATTTTTTTTCTAGTTTTGTTATTCTTAGAAGTATTAGGCTTATTATGTAATTAGTAAGTCTAGGGACCATTATTGTACACTGTATTTAAAGTCATCAGGCTTGTAACCTTGAACAAGGTTTTCACATAATCAAGCTTTGCAGCCGTATTCTCTCTCCTTTTTATACACACGCAAACGATTTTACAATACAATTGCTATATCATTGTTTCTTGACTGAATCTTTTAATTATTGTTGCTTGATACTTTTTTGGGATCCTACAATTGGTATCAAAACATAATAGTGAATTAAAAGGTGTTTAAATTATTCGATTCTTTGTATTAATATCTTTCTGGATTTTTGTTTTTGAAGGCTATTCTTCTGATTTAATCATCAATTCATGTTGGTTAATTGAAATAGGTGGTCGCGCGGTTTGTAATTTATTACTGTTTTCGAGTAACGTGGGATTGAGAAACAAGAGAATTGAGATTTATTAGGTGAATTGAATTGATTTTTTGTTCGACTGAGGTTCTTGTATAATCAAAGTTCTTGAAGCTTTGAATCACCGTCGTGTTTGATTCTCAACTTTGTTGATTGAGTCGCCAGGTTCAACCCGGGGTACCGTTGTCATATACTAGTGATTGCTTAGGTAGCGTTTGGTTGGCAGGAATCCTTGGGATTTTGAAGGAATTGGAATTCAATTCCTATGGATTCCTGTGTTTGGTTCACTGTAATGATGAAATCTGAAAGAATTTGAATCCATCAAATGAGGGAAAGTGAATTCAATCACTAGATGGAGTGATTTTAAAATCCTTTGAATAAGGAAATGTGAAATATCACCTTTTTACCTTTAAATATCTTTATAACATAATATATCTATGTCATTCCATCGACATAACATGCGAGCCGACTTTACCCTCCACCGTAGCCTTCCTCCATCGCCGCCTCCAGACCCTCTTCCGCAGCCTTTCTCCGTCGTCGCCTCCAGACCCTCTGCCATAGCCTTCTTCCGTTGTCGCCTCCGGACCCTCCGCCACAGTCTTTCTTTGTTGCCGCCTCCACCCCCGCTGCTCTGCCTTCTTCCACCACCGTCTCTCACCCTCCTCCGCAACCTTCCTCCGTTGACGCCTCCAGACCCTCCGGCGCAACCTTCTTTCGTCGTTGCGGACCCTCCGCCACAGTCTTCCCTCATTGCCGCCTCCGGACACTCTGCCGCCGTCGCCGCCTCCAGACCCCCCACTTGTAGCCGGCATCCGCGCCGCCTCCAGACCCTCCGCCACAGCCTCTAGACCCTTCGCCGGAACCGTCCTCCATCGCTGCCTTCAGACTCTTCACCATAGCCTTCCTCCACCGTGACACTCCGCCGTTGCCATCTAGACCCTTCGCAGTAGCCCTCCTCCTCCACCGTTTCCAGACCCTCCGTCATAGCCTCCGGACCCTCTGCCGTAGCCTCTTGACCCTCCGCCGTTGCCTCTAGACCCTCCGCGGTAGCCTTCCTCCGCCGCCGTTTTTAGACCCTCCGTCATAGCCTCCCGAACCTTCGCCATAGCCTTCCTCTGCCGCCGCTGCCTCCAAACCCTTCATCGGAGCCTTCCTCCGTTTACAAATCAACATTATGTTTATTAGCGTGATTTTCACAATTTATTACTATGAATGCTTAATTAATATAATTAAATTTTAATATTTTTATAATTTATACAATATATTTTTACATGAAAGTTATAAAACAAACTAAAAATAAGTAAAAAAATTAGGAAAATTCTGTTATTTTACATTATTGAAACCAAATTCCAATTCCATTTCCTGCCAACCAAACAGATTATAAATTCATATTCCAATTCCTGACAGATTCAAATTCCTTTATAAACATTCTGCGAACCAAACGCTGGGTTATTTAAAACTCATGAATCGTCAACCATGGTTCTTATAATGGCCGAGCTTCAGAATCATCAACCTCTAGTTCTTGGAATTGCAATCTTTTGTTCACTTGATCGTCAAGTCTCCGAATAATGATTCACTTGGAATCGCAACATATACCATCACTTTGAATGCCAACCAGTCCCACTCATTGAATCGCCAACCTTTTTTAAAACTTAAAATGGATTTTTTAAGTTCAAATATTTTCCAACTTTTTTAAATCACATTTATTTCCACTCAAAGATCCATTTTTCTATATCAATTGCTTTAAAAATTAACAACAAAAATGACCAACGATGCTTTGGTTATGGGTTCGGACACTAAACCTCCTGTCTTCTTCCACAATAACTACTCTAAACTGGTTTTTGCAGTTCATTCACAATCATAAATACGGGCATGAGATTTTATTGTCACTCAAAGAAGGTCCAAATGTCATTGTGATTGATGTTGTTGGAAATCTGGAAAACAATCCACCAATTCCATATTCCCATAAGATTAAACCTTCTTCTACATATACCGAAGCCAAGAAAAGGAAGGTAAAGAGTGACATGATGTCAAGCACTTTGCTAGAATTAAGGTCAAAAAGATAATACCTGTATATGATGAGTTCAAAGCTAAAGAGGAATAAGATCATCAGGGAAAACAATGATGTCAACATCATATTCCTGAATAACTTGAGACCGGAGTGGAGCAGTTTTTCTACAAATATCGAACTGAATAAAGACTTAACCACAATGACCATTCACGTGGTATATGAATATTTAAGTCATTATGATAGTGCTGCTCAAGCAAAGAAGGAAAAGAAGAGGTTGTCAAAGGCTTAAACTGCTGATCCGGTTACTCTAGTTGCAGATAATTAAGAAGCACTAACATAGCTCGAAGAGTTTGAAAGTAAAGGTAGTAGTGTCAAGTTCCTCCTCCAATGAAAGTACACGGATAGTGATTTAGATGTTGACATTGCTAAATTGCTTAAGACTCAAGCTCTTATCTCCAAGTCATTCAAGAAGAAATATTTCAAGAAGAGGTCCTCCTTTTCAAACAAGCTATGAACCTCTTGTAGATCCAGAGGAAAATACAAAGTCCAATATGATAAACCTACTGCTCCGGAATTCAAGAAGTCAGAGCCAAAGAATAATGATAAACTTCACAAGTGTTATAAATGCAGGAAGTTTGGACATTTTGTTCACACATGCAAGAAGACAATAAAGAATGATTGTGACTACTATGCTCGAAAATCTTTACTCTACTAGCAACAAGAACCCGGGCAAGCACCGATGGCTAAAGAAGAACCCTAGCTAGAGGTGTCTGACTATGAAGAGAAGTATAAAGCTTTCATGTGCCAAATAATTGAAGATGGTGCTTCTGATTCTGAGGAGAAGATTGACAACACAAATAGTTCAGAGTCTAATTCTCATGTATGTGATATTCTTTTGATTTTTAATCAATGTGATTCTTTTCAAATGCAAATTGCTAAGCTTAAGAAAGAGAAACGAAAGACATATGCCTTAGAAGAATAACTTAGGAATAACACTAAAGTTACTATGACACATATGAAAGGTGAGTCACAACAAATTCATTAGTGTCGGATGCTCGAAACACAATAAAAGACTAAGAGAAGACTTTAACTAAGCAAGAAACTCACATAAACGACTTTTCTAAGAAACGTAGAGCTATAGAGATAGAGAGCCATAAACATTTACTAAACACAAAGTAATTTCAATGAAAGAAATGAGTTATACTCAAAGATCAAGGATCTTGATGACAAACTCTTCATTATGGTCAAACCGATCAAAATATTCATCTAAAGAAACCAAAGGACATTAGTTTCTACAATCATTAAGAAGGCCTTGGTTTTGTAAATCATCATTGTTTGAGTAACACTGATTTGAAAGAGAATTATATAAAAAAAAGAGAAATATACTTATCAACCGATTATGTGACTCAATAAAAAATTAGAAAACCTGATGGAAAAAATTCGAGCTATCAAAAGTTTACTTTCCAAGCTTAGTGTTGTAGAAAGAAATTATTTTACTCGGAGAGAAATCAAATAATCAAAGAGAAGAGATGGAGCTTTTGAAATACTCATCCAAATCAACGGAGAACAACGTTTGGCAATTCAAGGTTGACGATCACAAGACTTAATAATCTAATGATTTTATGATGACGATCCCATGGCTTATGGATCACTATAACTTAACGATCACCAGCAATTGACAATTGGTGACACAATCAACAAAGTTGAGAATCAAACCACAATGGCGATAGAAGGATAGTTATAGAAGGACAACGATTCAAGGATGAAGATTCAACCTTGATGAACCTTGGTGATTCTAGAACTTTTGACAAACCAAAATTCAATCCAAAACAACTAATTTCCTTCAAATCTTTTGCTTTTTAATGCTGATATACTAGAAAAAAAGTAATAGAACATAAACCAACCTTGAGTTTCGATTAAATCACACGAATTGATGATTACTTTTGAAGAACAACCCTTGAATACGAAACCCATAAGGTCAAAAAATTCGAACAAAAAATTCGAACAAAGAAATTGATCAAACAAAGCACCTTTTGATCTACTTGTAACACCGTAAAATTCTAAGCCATTTTTTTAAAACGCGCTGCTAAAGCTTTAAACAAACATAATTTACAAAAATCCCACAACCGGGAATATTATATACAATATACAAGTACTTGTCTGTGTTACTAAAGTAAAAGCATGGCTCGTCTTAAAACTTAAAAACAAGTATTAGAGCGGATGGTCAGGCTTTCCTTAAACAACATCTCAAAACTCACACACCTGCAAAAGCAATCAATTGTGAGGGATTAGCACGAAGCTAAGTGAGAGGAAGCTTAAAACACAATAACAAGCATCAACAATCGATATCAAAGTATGTAATCACATAATCCAGAAGATCGCCGGTTAGGCGTAGAACCTACAACCAATGCCGGCCAACGCAAAGGTTTACCGATAGCCTACCGTCAATTGGCGCAGTTAGATCCCCTCCGATACAAGGCATACACAAGAGGGTTTACAGCTGCTCAACCAATAGCGATCAGGCCCAACCTAATTCCATGCATAGCAGACTCCTTAAACGATACTTGATATCATACCTCGAGCACATATCGGCCAAATAATGATACAAGAAATATAATCAATAAACAACAAGCAACAAGCATCAGACTCAACAGTCTAGTGATCACAAACACATGTATCACATCAATCATATCAATCATAATCTTTACCATCCGTGAGTTAACATCCATTCACGTCGTGATCTCAAAAGTTGCATTCAGATGTCTAATATCACTGAGCCTTGGTATTGCCTGAAATACAGCAACACCGAAATTAGTTTCCAATTCATAATTATATATACCCACATATAATTATATCAAAATACTCATGTTAGATCCATACAACATATTCCAAAAGATCAATCGAACAAAGCTGCATGTTCTAAAATTCGACGGACGCGTCGCGTCGGGCTTCGAGCAGCTCACTTGGAATGGAGGCTTTGAGCGCCCCAACACTTCGAACCGCCGACCACTTCGAGCCGTAGTTCACTTCGAGTGGACCCTTCGAGCGCCTAGACTTCGAGCGGACCTCAAACCGACTTAGCCTTCGAGCTGTAGCTCACTTCGAATGGAGCCTTCGAATTCGAAGGCAACACTTTGTTTTCCATCCTTGGACGCGTCGCATCGCATCGCAACTTTTTCAGTTTCCAAACCTGCAACTCTCTTCATCCTCCAACACGAACCAAAATCGAACCAACATAATTTTCAAGATGGAAACTCATTTCTAACATATCTAAATTTATAAAAACATCAAATAACATGTATACATGCATCAAGAACACATCAAATCCATGTTTTAACATCAAATGATCAAAATCCATTTATCAAGTATGAGCTTCAAGCTCCATCAATGGTGATTCTCATATAAACTCATAAAACACAGCAAGAAACACATCAGTATGATCAACAACATTTTATAAACACAATCTAACCTTAATCTTGAATTATAAAGCTCGAAATCTTCATTCTAAAATTCCAAGTTGCAAGTTTCTTAGCTTTCTTCACCAAGAAGTAATTTTACACACACACCTTCAAACTTTTGTTCAAATGAGCTGATGACTTTTATCATAACACACGTATACACACTTATTCAAAATATCCAAGCATGAGGTGTCAACACCTTCTTATCCAAATACACATGCATGCATGCATACATACATACATACATACATACATATTCTCCAACATATTTACACATATACATTAATTTCAATTAGTTTTTTAATTACTAAACATGATATATATATATATATATATATATATATATATATATATATATATATATATCAACTCCTAATTTAAAGCACACAAATAAATTAAACACACATAAATACGTACCGTTAATCCGCTAATGACTAGCCCGGGTTTGCGAGTGTTGTGTAACATCCTCAAATCGGGCCTATTCGTTCGCTCCATTTGGTATGTCAATTTATTTAAACGAATTAAATATAAATATATTTGTAAGAATTAATAGAAATTAGTTATTGGCCAGTTAAATGTGAAAATTAAAATAGTAATAAAATTAGATAAGAATGATAAAATAATAACTGGTTTCAAACGAGGTTTCCAAAAATATCCTCGTTAGTTGAAACGGTTATTCGGGTGTCGTGTTGTATGTTGAAAAGGGGAACAAAATACCCCTTGTGGATAACTCAAAAACCAAAGTCGGTTTTTAAGTCTCCACATCAAACAAAACACACACACACACACACCACGAAACACACACTCCTCACGTATTCTCTCTTCTCTTGTGTTCTTGAAGGAGAATCAAAGCCAAAATCAATCAAGGAGCTGAAGTGAAGCTTAATTCTTGTCCTTCATCTGTCCATAATCCGTTGTTCATCATCATCTTCATCCTTAGTAAGCTTCTCTTCTCTTGTTCTTCATTTTTGCAATTAGGTCAAGAATTGGGTAAAGTGAATTTGACCATTTAAGTTTAGATTTCTTGATAGTAATCTGTTCTAGTATGATGTACAAGTTGTTTGGGACTTATTTTGAGTATTAAAGATGATAACTTGATTGTATTTCTTGAAAATTGACCAAAGGGGTCAAATATGGTGAATTGGTGATTCAATCTTGAATATGGTGTTAAATTGTGTTATGTTAATGTTTATGAACTTCTTTAAGTGTCCCAAAGCTTGTACATGACCCGGAATTAATTAAGAAAGTGATAAACTTGAGTTTTGGATGGAACCATAGCTGTGCAAAAAGCACAAATCATGCCCCGGATGAATGTCGCGGCACGACCCATTAGGGTGTCACGGCGCGACCTGTTGTGCAGCAAACAGAAAGTTGTTTTTCAATAATCAGGGTATATGGACTATAGTTGTATCACTTTTGACCATTTTAGAGGTATTTAGGTTAGTTTATGCATTTTTACTAACTTAGACACAATTAGAGAACTTAACACTAGAATTAGCATATGTATGTGATTTGTGGTATTCTAAGTGGACTTATATGTGTACAATAGTAATTAAACATCCAAGGAAGGACAAATACATATTTGAGTTATAATTGAGCACCAAGGTGAGTACCGGCTCTTATGAATCCAATAAAGGAAGTTTTTGAATGCTATTTGTTTAAATGAACACGGTATGCTATATATTGCACATAGACTTGTATATTTATATATATAAGCTTAGGAAACAAGTATTGACATGATGAATGATATATTTGACATGTATTTAAGTACATGTATATTTATTGTGATATTTTGATATATATGAATTCATATGTGAAAGCATGCATGTTATGATCCCTATTATGGGATAATGATGAGCTATGTGAAAAGTCCGGACATATGTGTATGAAAGGTCAGCTTGGGCTGGGTCTAAGGGGCCTTCGGGCAATTGTTAGGGACTAATGGTACTCGAGTGCCATTCCTTTAAACTCTTGGGGTGATTGCCTTAACTGGCTGAGCCTAATGAGCCTTTGGCTCCATAACAAGCAGGTGGAGTCACTTAGGTGATGAAACCAGCACGATTGGCAGTGTTTGATTCCCCTGTGGTTGTTATTGAGCCGGACTAGCTATCTGGCAAGATATAGCACTGCTGGACATGTCAGCATTACCGCTATATGTTAGGATAGCATTGTATGCTCATTCTTGATTCATGACTTGCTATTATTGTACTCATACCTGTCTATATTCACTAGCTATTTTAAATAGCTAATCTTGTTGTTGTTTCCCTTTTGCAGACAAAGAATAGGCAGGCCTGGTGAGACGGGGACCCTTATGCTTTTGTACAGGCTTTTGTTGGAACACTACATTTGGTATATGTATATACAATGGTCGGTTTAGATAAAAATAACACCGGTTGTTATGTTTGGCAAGTTTTGTTTTGTATATTTGTATATACGCCAAACATGTGCTTTAAACTGTAATAGACAATAGGCTTGGGTTTGTTTATTGTTTTTAAAAATTTTGCTGCTTTAGTTTTGAAATTCGGTTAAGATAACTAACAGGTAAACATTCAATTTACAAACGGACCCATGCAGTTTGAAAAGTCAAATTTTAACTGATTTTAAGGTTTCAAAGGCAGTGTTACATGGTACACTACTACTGTACTCTCATACAAATTGTAAGGTCCTAGTTGAGTATCAAACAACAATAATTGAAGGATTCAATTAAGAACAATAGATAATTCAAATAGTATGAAAATTGGAACGAACCGATTTTGTGGATATTATTTCGTGAATTATTTAAATAAATAAGGATGATATTTATAAAGATCTTATATTACGAGTTATATTTAATTTATGGAATGGAACATTCAAGAAAAGAAAAGGAAAATGAAATTCTGGAAAAGTGGGATCGCAACGTGTAACACCGTGCTTTTGAGAACCAAATTTTTCTTTTTAAAATACTATTTAAGTTTTCAAACCGCGTGGGTTTGACTGTAAATAGAATATTTACACCTGTCTTATAATTTAAAAATGCAGCGGAATTAAAAACACGTGGCAAACTGTATAAACAGTCAAAACGTTGCCACATACGACATTTGGTGTTACGGACACATAACCGGCCGACCATTATCTTTAAACAAACTTAAACATAGTATAACAGAGTTAAACAAAATCCAGTGTTCCTCCTAAAAACATGCAACTACCCGCAGGCACCCGAGCTCACAGCCTAATGAACACCTGCACATGTGGAGAGTAGTATCTGTTAGCTATAATAGCTAGTGAGTACACGATAGCATGCAATCAATATAAACATACCACATATCATCAATCATGCCCAAATAGTTCTATCCTAGCATCTCGCGATGAGCTGGCGTAGTCAGGAAGTAGCATATCTCGCAGGGTAGCGAACCCGGCTCAATGCACCAAACTGGGGTACCAGACACATCAACCGCTTCGGTAGGGGAGCTGTTAAGCGTCCACCGTTGCGTTTTGGAACCAACCGATTCCTCTGTTGTACAGCCGCAGCTATACCCGAAAAGGACAGCTTTGTCCGGGGCAAACCTTGCCCAACAGGTAGGACAACATTTTCCGGGCAAACCTTGCCTAACAGGTAGGACAGCTTTGTCCAATCACAAACACATAATCTGATTCAACCAAATCATCAATCAATCCATAATCATGTCCACATAACATACACCTAAACAGATGCATATTATTTATACCAATCAAATATCTAGCATCATCATGCCATTCATTCTTTACCTCATTGCGCGCACGCAATAATGTATATATATCCATCATCATAACATACACCTAATCAAGTGCATACTATTATGTATATCAATAAGTTAAGCCTAGCATCATCATGCTATACAATCTACACTTAAACAAGTGCGTATCATGCTATGTCAACATGTTAAGTCTAGCATCGTCATGCTTTACAAACTACACTTAATCAAGTGTGTATAATATCTTGATAATCATTTATCATACATACTACAAGGTATACAACCTTTCAACAACATATTCAAATGCTTAATCAATTGCTTACAAGTCCGGGTATTCAATTCAATTCATTGTTAATATATGTTATAGATATATTAATCGTTATGTTATCAGGCACTCACCTGTTAGGCTAGAATAAGCAAAGACCTTGCTTTGGCGCTCACGGATTGTCAATTCAACCTATAATACCAAGACTTACGCATCAATCATTTGAACACGCGAGGAACGTCTAGGATACTTGAAACAATACCGTAATGGTGTTTTTAAACCATTTATTAACTAACTATAGCAGTCCAAGCAACAACACGCGAACACGTAGCACAAAATAGCAAAGAAAGCTGTGTGCAGGGGTGTCGCGCCGCGACCAGCCTGCAGTGGCTGCAACAAGTGTTGTTTTGTGTACAGCAACCCCATTTTGGCTCATTTCAATTCCAAATCAATTTTGGTAAAATTCTAGTGTTTCATAGGACCATTTGACACTTGTGGAAGCTTTCTAACATCAAAAACTCCTATCCAGTTAATTCATACGAAAATCTCATTTAAATGGACAAAGACGTGCGCATAATGGCCAAAACTTGGTGTAGACCAATTCCAACACTTGCAACACACCATATACACCTAATATGATGTATTGAAGGTGTTTCAACTAACCAAAACCTTTAAACTCCTTGTTTGGTATCATTTTCCAATTTCTTGCCTATTTAAGGCCTATTTTTCACTATTTTAGCCAATTCAAGCAAAACAACCATTCCAATTCAAAACCAATGTTCTAATCAATTCATACAAGTCATATGAACCTATTAGAACCTTAAAAATCAGTTCTTGATGTGTAAAAATAGATTTAGGCCATTTTGACCCATTTAGGCTAAATATTGGATTTGTGCAAAAACACCACTTCTAATGCACCAATTGAGTTCTAATCAATCCTAACAAGTTATAGGATCATTTAGAACACTAAATTTCAGTTCTTGAAGGTCAAAATCAGTTTGACCCGTATTTGACCAATTTTGACCCATTTGAGCCAAAATTCAAAACTCATCAAGAACACTACTTTAATTCATGGAATTGATTCCTATACACTTATAAATGATATTAGAACCTATTTCAATCATAAATTTCAGTTCTTGATTGCTAAATCAAAGAACTCACTTGAAACCTAAAATTTCAAGTCTTGAAAGATCAAAATCAAGAACAAGGATGAATTGGAACTTACAATGATCAAAGGATGATTAGGAACTACTTGTAAGACCAATTAGAAGCTTAATTCTCTGCTGGAACAAAGGTTTATGGGTTTCTCTTCAAAACCCAAAAATCAAGATTGAAGAACAAACCATGGAGAAGATGAAGATGGAGCTTACCATGGAGAATAGGATGATCTAGGGCTGATAATCCTTCAATTTGTGGCTGGAAATCAGAACTTCAAATGATCTCCTTGATGATTTCTTCAAAGCTTCAAGAACAAGAGGTTGTGTGTGTGTGTATAGATACGTATGTGTGTCTGTGTTTTGATAAAGGCCCAAAACCGACTTGTGGGTATTATTATCCACAAGTGGGTATTTTGTTCCCCTTTTCAACTTTCAACTCATCTCCCGTTTAACCGTTTCAACTAACGAGGATATTTCTGGAATCCTCGTTTGAAACCGTTCGATATTTTATAACCTTTATCTATTTTTATTAATATTTTTAATAACCCATTTATCTATTATTTTCATATTTTATATCATTTTCTAAAATATATATTTTTTATTTAATTCAATTAAATACTCGACGTATCACGATCGCACACGTTTAGGCCCGTTTTGAGGATGTTACAAATCTACCCCCCTTAAAAAGATTCCGACCTCGGAATCTGCTTTTTCAGAAAACAAATGGGGATAGCGTGCCTTCATATCCTCCTCGGTCTCCCACGTAAGGATCGATCCGAGATTGTGCTTCCATTTGACTAAGACTAGCTGAATTGTCTCCTTCCTCCGCTGCTTAGTCTTTGTGTTCAAGATTTCAATTGGTTCTTCCACGAGCCGTGTAGAAGAATCCAATTTCAAGTCTTGTAGAGGTAAAATACAATCTTCATCCACCTTGCACTTTCGAAGATAGCAAACATTGAAGGTATTATGAATACTTGTTAACTCTGGAGGTAATTCTAAAGATACTGTCTGTTCATTGACTTTTTGAAAAATTCTGAAAAGATCAATGTGTCATGGGCTCAACTTGCCCTTTCTGCCAAATCTGATAACACCCTTTCCATGTAGAAACCTTCAAGAATATCCGATCACCTATTTCAAAGGTAACCGGCCTGCGTTTTGGATCTGCATACTGTTTCTCCCCTGATTCAAACCAACATGTAGGTGTACGACAACGCCTACCATAAAGCATCTCATACGGTGGCATACCAATACTGGAATGATATGAGTTATTATAAGCAAACTCATTCATAGGCAATTGAGAATCCCACGAGCCACCGTATTCGAGTACACATGCGCGCAGCATGTCTTATAAGAGTTTGGATAGTCCTTTCAGACAGTCCATCTGTCTGTGGATGATATGCGGTACTCAAACGAACACGAGTACCAAGCCCCCATTGAACACTACTCCAGAATTGTGAAACAAAGCGTGTATCTCTATCAAAGGCAATAAATAATGGAGCACCGTCTCAAGCATCAATTTCATCGATATAAATCTGAGCAAGTCTAGGCATAGAAAATGATTCATTCACAGCTAGGAAGTGTGCACTCTTGGTGAGTCTATCAACAATCACCCAAATCATGGCATGCCCTTTTGAGGTCCTGAGCAATTTAGTAACAAAATCCATAGTGATGTTGTCCCATTTCCATTCAGGAATAGGTAATTGTTGCAAATTACCATAGGGTCTTTGGTGCTCGGTCTTCACCAGTGCACATATCTGACATTTCTCCACATAGGAAGCAATGTCACGTTTCAATGTAGGCCACCAGTATTGTGCCTTAAGACCATGGTACATATTAGTGCACCAAGGTTGAGTAGATAAACGAAAACTGTGCGCCTCCTTCAAGATTGACTCCCAGTTCCCTCCGATGCTAGGTACCCAGATTTTGGACCTGTACGTCTTCAATCCCCTGCTGTCATCTTGTAGCTGCTCCATCATCTTGGACATAACTTCAGCCTTCAGGTTAACTTCTGCTAAGGCTTCATGCTGAGCCTCCTTCAATCGAGTAATAAGATCAGAAACAATAATGATCTTCATGAATTTGATGGTATCTGTGGAGCCATTCCGGCTTAATGCATCAGCCACCACATTAGCCTTGCCCGGGTGATATTTGATTTCACAATTATAATCATTAATCGACTCGATCCACCTGCGTCGCCTCATATTGAGCTCCTTCTGTGTATAAGCATACTAGAGGCTCTTATGATTAGTGAATACCACGCATTTGGTGCCATACAAGTAGTGGCGCCATAGTTTCAGAGCAAAGACAACAACTGCCAACTCCAGATCATGAGTCGGATAGCTCTTCTCATGTGGCTTCAGTTGGCGGGAAGCATAAGCTATAACCTTGTCCTTGTGCATAAGGACACTTCCCAAACCCGCGTAAGAAGCATCACAATAAACGATAGAATCTTCTGACCCATTTGGCAAAGTCAGAATTTGAGCTTGACATAGTAATTGCTTCAATGTCTGAAAGACATTATCTTGTTCATTAAACCACGAATAGGCAACATCCTTTCGTGTAAGCTTCTTCATAAAACCTACTATTTTTAGAAAAATTCAGAATGAACCGCCGATAACAACCGGCAAGTCCTAGAAAACTGCGAATCTCTGATGGAGTTTTGGGAATTCCCCAATTCATTAACGCCTCGACCTTTACTACATCAACCATAACTCTATCCTTGCATATTACATGACCAAGGAAGTGTATTTCTTCAAGTCAGACTCGTATTTAGAGAATTTTGCATATAAGCGTTCTCGTGTTCTACTTCAAATCTAGAATAAATCAGAATGTCATCAATGAATACAATGACAAATTCGTCAAGAAACGCACGAAAGACACGGTTCATAAGATCCATGAATATAGCTGGAGCATTCATCAATCCGAAAGGCATCACAAGAAACTCATAATGCCCATATCTCGTTCTAAAAGCCGTCTTTGGAATATCTTCATCGCGTACATGGACTTGATGATAACTAGTACGAATATCTATCTTTGAAAAGCAAGTAGCACCCTAAAGTTGATCAAACAGATCATCAATACATGGGAGAGCGTACTCGTTCTTTACAGTTCGCTTATCCAGCTCCCTGTAATCAATGCATATCCGCATCGTCCCGTCTTTCTTTTCGACAAGCAAGACTGGAGCTCCCAAAGGTGAAGAGCTGGGATGAATGAAACCTCTATCAAGAAATTCTTCCCTCACCACGAGCCACAACATATGACCCGTCGGACAGAGGAATTTTAACCATCTTTTCAAACAAAGAATCTCAGCATTTTAGTTGCTGAGCCAATCCCTTCAAATTACAACATCAAATCCCGCACTGGGCATAACAAGAAACGAAATGGGAAAAACTATTCCCGTCAATATCAATTACAGCCATGGGAACACTATCCGTGACAGAAACTACTTTACCGCTAACAACTTCCACATTCAGTAGATCAATCAACGCGAGAACAGGTGATTGCTATTAAGCACGAAAAGACGCAGAGACAAAAGAATACATAACTCCTTGCTTTCACCGGTTTCGAATACTAACTCTATATCCAGTATCCATCTCTCGATCACCGCCGGATTCGTTGTGCCCTCAAAGGTATACATGATTCACATGACTGAAAAATCCTTAAGACATGTGGTCATTATGTGCTATGGATTAGGAACAACTAGCATATGTTCCTCAATTGTCATTAATCGTTTTAGATTCCATCATTTACTATATGCTACTTTCATAGGAACTGAGGACAGTTCCCTTGTTTATCTTAATACTAGTAGTCCACAAGACTGCTATTACTTCAGCTATTCTTTTGGCATCAATTCTTATCTAACATTATCAATCTGATTACATCAGATTGATCTAAACATCTCTTGATTCTATTAGACCATTAAAGTCTTAATATACCTAGTATACTTATTAAACTTAATCAGTCATGTTAAGCAAATAAGGAATTAAGCAACAATCATGTCAGTCATATTAATCTCTCACACACCCCAATACCTCCCGAGGAACACTTTAAATAATGGTCGAGCCTGAATTTGAAACTAAGTACTCTTTCAAATACCCAATTCACTCAAACTTAGGCTCTGATACCAGCTTGTAACACCGTGCTTTTGAGAACCAAATTTTTCTTTTTAAAATACTATTTAAGTTTTCAAACCACGTGGGTTTGACTGTAAATAGAATATTTAAACCTGTCTTATAATTTAAAAATGCAGCGGAATTAAAAACACGTGGCAAACTGTATAAACAGTCAAAACGTTACCACATACGACATTTGGTGTTACGGACACATAACCGGCCGACCATTATCTTTAAACAAACTTAAACATATTATAACAGAGTTAAACAAAATCCAGTGTTCCTCCTAAAAACATGCAACTACCCGCAGGCACCCGAGCTCACAACCTAAGGAACACCTGCACATGTGGAGAGTAGTATCTGTTAGCTATAATAGCTAGTGGGTACACGATAGCATGCAATCAATATAAACATACCACATATCATCAATCATGCCCAAATAGTTTTATCCTAGCATCTCGCGATGAGCTGGCGTAGTCAGGAGGTAGCATATCTCGCAGGGTAGCGAACCCGGCTCAATGCACCAAACTGGGGTACCAGACACATCAACCGCTCCGGTAGGGGAGCTGTTAAGCGTCCACCGTTGCGTTTTGGAACCAACCGATTCCTCTGTTGTACAGCCGCAGCTATACCCGAAAAGGACAGCTTTGTTCGGGGCAAACCTTGCCCAACAGGTAGGACAACATTTTCCGGGCAAACCTTGCCTAACAGGTAGGACAGCTTTGTCCAATCACATACACATAATCTGATTCAACCGAATCATCAATCAATCCATAATCATGTCCAAATAACATACACCTAAACAGATGCATATTATTTATACCAATCAAATATCTAGCATCATCATGCCATTCATTCTTTACCTCATTGCGCGCACGCAATAATGTATATATATCCATCATCATAACATACACCTAATCAAGTGCATACTATTATGTATATCAATAAGTTAAGCCTAGCATCATCATGCTATACAATCTACACTTAAACAAGTGCGTATCATACTGTGTCAACATGTTAAGTCTAGCATCGTCATGCTTTACAAACTACACTTAATCAAGTGCGTATAATATCCTGATAATCATTTATCATACATACTACAAGGTATACAACCTTTCAACAACATATTCAAATGCTTAATCAATTGCTTACAAGTCCGGGTATTCAATTCAATTCATTGTTAATATATGTTATAGATATATTAATCGTTATGTTATCAGGCACTCACCTGTTAGGCTAGAATAAGCAAAGACCTTGCTTTGGCGCTCACGGATTGTCAATTCAACCTATAATACCAAGACTTACGCATCAATCATTTGAACACGCGAGGAACGTCTAGGATACTTGAAACAATACCGTAATGGTGTTTTTAAACCATTTATTAACTAACTATAGCAGTCCAAGCAACAACACGCGAACACGTAGCACAAAATAGCAAAGAAAGCTGTGTGCAGGGGTGTCGCGCCGCGACCAGCCTGCAGTGGCTGCAACAAGTGTTGTTTTGTGTACAGCAACCCCATTTTGGCTCATTTCAATTCCAAATCAATTTTGGTAAAATTCTA
The DNA here is from genome assembly GCA_038502395.1 of Dittrichia graveolens. NCBI lineage: Eukaryota > Viridiplantae > Streptophyta > Magnoliopsida > Asterales > Asteraceae > Dittrichia > Dittrichia graveolens. The sequence continues at coordinate 76,960,369 of JARJIL010000001.1, read as the reverse complement.
GTGTTTCATAGGACCATTTGACACTTGTGGAAGCTTTCTAACATCAAAAACTCCTATCCAGTTAATTCATACGAAAATCTCATTTAAATGGACAAAGACGTGCGCATAATGGCCAAAACTTGGTGTAGACCAATTCCAACACTTGCAACACACCATATACACCTAATATGATGTATTGAAGGTGTTGCAACTGACCAAAACCTTTAAACTCCTTGTTTGGTATCATTTTCCAATTTCTTGCCTATTTAAGGCCTATTTTTTACTATTTTAGCCAATTCAAGCAAAACAACCATTCCAATTCAAAACCAATGTTCTAATCAATTCATACAAGTCATATGAACCTATTAGAACCTTAAAAATCAGTTCTTGATGTGTAAAAACAAATTTAGGCCATTTTGACCCATTTAGGCTAAATATTGGATTTGTGCAAAAACACCACTTCTAATGCACCAATTGAGTTCTAATCAATCCTAACAAGTTATAGGATCATTTAGAACACTAAATTTCAGTTCTTGAAGGTCAAAATCAGTTTGACCCGTATTTGACCAATTTTGACCCATTTGAGCCAAAATTCAAAACTCATCAAGAACACTACTTTAATTCATGGAATTGATTCCTATACACTTATAAATGATATTAGAACCTATTTCAATCATAAATTTCAGTTCTTGATTGCTAAATCAAAGAACTCACTTGAAACCTAAAATTTCAAGTCTTGAAAGATCAAAATCAAGAACAAGGATGAATTGGAACTTACAATGATCAAAGGATGATTAGGAACTACTTGTAAGACCAATTAGAAGCTTAATTCTCTGCTGGAACAAAGGTTTATGGGTTTCTCTTCAAAACCCAAAAATCAAGATTGAAGAACAAACCATGGAGAAGATGAAGATGGAGCTTACCATGGAGAATAGGATGATCTAGGGCTGATAATCCTTCAATTTGTGGCTGGAAATCAGAACTTCAAATGATCTCCTTGATGATTTCTTCAAAGCTTCAAGAACAAGAGGTTGTGTGTGTGTGTATAGATACGTATGTGTGTCTGTGTTTTGATAAAGGCCCAAAACCGACTTGTGGGTATTATTATCCACAAGTGGGTATTTTGTTCCCCTTTTCAACTTTCAACTCATCTCCCGTTTAACCGTTTCAACTAACGAGGATATTTCTGGAATCCTCGTTTGAAACCGTTCGATATTTTATAACCTTTATCTATTTTTATTAATATTTTTAATAACCCATTTATCTATTATTTTCATATTTTATATCATTTTCTAAAATATATATTTTTTATTTAATTCAATTAAATACTCGACGTATCACGATCGCACACGTTTAGGCCCGTTTTGAGGATGTTACAAATCTACCCCCCTTAAAAAGATTCCGACCTCGGAATCTGCTTTTTCAGAAAACAAATGGGGATAGCGTGCCTTCATATCCTCCTCGGTCTCCCACGTAAGGATCGATCCGAGATTGTGCTTCCATTTGACTAAGACTAGCTGAATTGTCTCCTTCCTCCGCTGCTTAGTCTTTGTGTTCAAGATTTCAATTGGTTCTTCCACGAGCCGTGTAGAAGAATCCAATTTCAAGTCTTGTAGAGGTAAAATACAATCTTCATCCACCTTGCACTTTCGAAGATAGCAAACATTGAAGGTATTATGAATACTTGTTAACTCTGGAGGTAATTCTAAAGATACTGTCTGTTCATTGACTTTTTGAAAAATTCTGAAAAGATCAATGTGTCATGGGCTCAACTTGCCCTTTCTGCCAAATCTGATAACACCCTTTCCATGTAGAAACCTTCAAGAATATCCGATCACCTATTTCAAAGGTAACCGGCCTGCGTTTTGGATCTGCATACTGTTTCTCCCCTGATTCAAACCAACATGTAGGTGTACGACAACGCCTACCATAAAGCATCTCATACGGTGGCATACCAATACTGGAATGATATGAGTTATTATAAGCAAACTCATTCATAGGCAATTGAGAATCCCACGAGCCACCGTATTCGAGTACACATGCGCGCAGCATGTCTTATAAGAGTTTGGATAGTCCTTTCAGACAGTCCATCTGTCTGTGGATGATATGCGGTACTCAAACGAACACGAGTACCAAGCCCCCATTGAACACTACTCCAGAATTGTGAAACAAAGCGTGTATCTCTATCAAAGGCAATAAATAATGGAGCACCGTGTCAAGCAACAATTTCATCGAAATAAATCTGAGCAAGTCTAGGCATAGAAAATGATTCATTCACAGCTAGGAAGTGTGCACTCTTGGTGAGTCTATCAACAATCACCCAAATCATGGCATGCCCTTTTGAGGTCCTGAGCAGTTTAGTAACAAAATCCATAGTGATGTTGTCCCATTTCCATTCAGGAATAGGTAATTGTTGCAAATTACCATAGGGTCTTTGGTGCTCGGTCTTCACCAGTGCACATATCTGACATTTCTCCACATAGGAAGCAATGTCACGTTTCAATGTAGGCCACCAGTATTGTGCCTTAAGACCATGGTACATATTAGTGCACCAAGGTTAAGTAGATAAACGAAAACTGTGCGCCTCCTTCAAGATTGACTCCCGGTTCCCTCCGATGCTAGGTACCCAGATTTGGGACCTGTACGTCTTCAATCCCCTGCTGTCATCTTGTAGCTGCTCCTTCATCTTGGACATAACTTCAGCCTTCAGGTTAACTTCTGCTAAGGCTTCATGCTGAGCTTCCTTCAATCGAGTAATAAGATCAGAAACAATAATGATCTTCATGAATTTGATGGTATCTGTGGAGCCATTCCAGCTTAATGCATCAGCCACCACATTAGCCTTGCCCGGGTAGTATTTGATTTCACAATTATAATCATTAATCGACTCGATCCACCTGCGTCGCCTCATATTGAGCTCCTTGTGTGTATAAACATACTGGAGGCTCTTATGATCAGTGAATACCATGCATTTGGTGCCATAAAAGTAGTGGCGCCATAGTTTCAGAGCAAAGACAACAGCTGCCAACTCCAGATCATGAGTCGGATAGCTCTTCTCATGTGGCTTCAGTTGGCGGGAAGCATAAGCTATAACCTTGTCCTTGTGCATAAGGACACTTCTCAAACCTGCGTAAGAAGCATCACAATAAACGATAGAATCTTCTGACCCATTTGGCAGAGTCAGAATTTGAGCATGACATAGTAATTGCTTCAATGTCTGAAAGACATTATCTTGTTCATCAAACCACGAATAGGCAACATCCTTTCGTGTAAGCTTCGTCATAAAACCTACTATTTTTAGAAAAATTCAGAATGAACCGCCGATAACAACCGGCAAGTCCTAGAAAACTGCGAATCTATGATGGAGTTTTGGGAATTCCCCAATTCATTAACGCCTCGACCTTTACTACATCAACCATAACACTATCCTTGCATATTGCATGACCTTGTGAGATGGGTGCCAATGGGTAGATTATTTTGTTATGATGTTTAATGAAATCAATTTGTGGTTGTGTAATGAATTTGGTTGCAAACAATGATGTGATTTGATGTAACGGTGTTTTTTATTTAGACGTTTGGTTATAATGGTTTATCTACTTTTATAAATATGATGTCTTAAAGTATTCCATTGCGATGAATCTAATTGAGTAGAAAACTTTTTGTAAATCTCAAATTTTGAAAACCACGACTATTTCAAAAATCGTATGCGAATGTATGAACAATAAAACTCAGGGATGTAGAACTTGATTATGTGAAACCTTAATTAAAGTTATACACCTAATGGGTTATATACTATGGATATTTGTACAATAATGGTCCTAGACTTACTAATTACATAATAACCCTAGTACTTTTTTAGAATAACGAAACTAAAATCAACATAAAGATATTAATGAATATAACAAGGTTCTAATAGATTTTGGTAATCGATTCTTGTATAATGATGGTTCATCCATTTTGAGTTTGATTTTTTATGATTTCCTTGTTTCATGTGGTTGGATTTTTATATCTGTTTTGTTCATAATCGATTTAGTGTTTGTTCTATATATGTTTTTGGTTATCGATTATGAAGATGACAGTTTGTCCAAGATCATTGGATTCTATTTTAATTTTGTTTTTGGTTATTGATTATAAAGACGATGGTTGAAAACAGGGAACATTTCCATGAAAGGTAATATAAATATCCAAATATATCAATAAAGATAATGTCAATTTTTTAAGCCAAGAAACCATTCTAAATTCTAATTTCTAACAAAAAAGGGGTATGGTGACATGAATGGCTTGCTGATTACTTAGTTAATAGATTAAGAGTGTCTATATTGGCCAATAAAGACAATATCTAATTTTTAAGCTAATAAAAGGATGATAAACTTCAATTTGTAATAAAAAAGGGTATAATGATTAATGGTGGCAATTTAGAATGAGATTGAATTACCGTGTTCATGTCAATTTCGTGTCCTATGACCTATTTATTTGCTGTCGGTTTGTGTCGTTTTTCACCGTCAACTCATTTCGGCTACAAGTTATTTTCAGTTTTCCACTACTCTAATTCCTCTTTTGTTTCGATAGAACTTTAAATATGATTTTGTTTTGATTCCAAGTTTACATTTCAGTTTCATTTTGATTTGGTTTCCAAGTTTACACTGTCATCTTCACGATCGATAACCGAACCAGATATAGAACAAACACAAAATAGAGCAAATTGCCGAGAAAAGCAATATAAATATCAAAATTTGTCAATAAATTTAATGTCTAATTTTTAGGCTAAGAAATGATTCTAAATTGTAATTTCTAACAACAAAGTGTATGGTGACGTGAATAATCACTTAGTCACCAGGTTAAGAATGTTTAAGTATACCAATAAATGTAATGTCTAACTTTTTGAGTTAATTAAAGGATGATAAACTTCAATTTGTAAAAAAAGGGTATGGTGATTAATGCTCACAATTCACAATTTATGACGAGTTTGGATTATCATGTTCATGCTAATTACTAAGTTCAAATATGATTTATCTTTTGATTCAATTCAAACTTTAGAATTGAATTTCGTTTTGATTTGGTACGAATTTCAAATTTGGTGTTTGTTCAATTTGATTTACATTCTGATTTTATTTTTTGATGCAACTTCTACCACGTATTAACAAATAATGACGCTAAATAACCGACATAAAAATAATACATTATTAAATAAAATTATAAAGCCAATATAAAACAGTAAAGTATCAAAATATCAATCGGAAGTAGTCAAATGTCAAAGAACCAAAATAATGCAGTCGAAATATCAAATACCAAAATAATGTAATATCGTTTTTGTTGGGGTTTGTTCGGTTTGTAGAAATATATTTTAGCAACGGAAGCATGAACAACAATTTTAAACTTTTTAAAACTCCCTACCAATGATCCATATGCAAGCCTTAAGAAACAAAACCAACCATAGGGTGTTTAGAACTACAACCTTTGTGGCGTGAGTAAACCGTTGGCGAAGTGGTTGATCTATGAGAAGCCAAGAGAAGAATTCCTCCAAGGTATCCACAAATCAATAAGTCCAACACCTCCAAGATGCTAGTCTCTCCAACCCTTGATATTCAAGAATGCAAGCAACAACCTTTGTTCTTCTTCTTGAACTAGATGTATGTATTTTGAGTATGTGTTTATGTATCACCTTTGCTAACTTGAAGAACACCAATACTAGAGAGTAAGGATGTTTTTCAAGTATAAAACACTTAGAACAATTCTAAGAACACAAAGAAAGGTGATAGCATGCAAGTATGTTACAAAAGGGACCATGCATGTAATTATAAAAGTCAAGAAGCAAAGCAAGAGAGGGAGGACCCCCTCCCTTGCATTATGGACGAAAATTAGAGGGGGGAGGGTCCCCTCTTGCCTCTTGCTTCCTTACTTGTCTCATACAAGCATGTCTTGGTTAAGTCTTATGCAAGAATACACCATATGGCCCCTTTCTTGCTCATTGTGAGAATTTCTAGCTATTAATCTTTTAAATATATAAAAGATATACTAGATATGTCATACTATGTATAAAATACATCTACATGTATTTTATATACATACTTGATTGTTACTAGTAACTCTTTACTTGTAACAAGGATATACATACATTTATATAATTGTTACTAGTAACAATTTACTTGTAACAAATATATATTTATACATATATATATATATATATATTCATACATATATATAAAATCATATGTTTATATTTATGTATTTGATATGCATTACCTTATATCAATATATAAGAGTGATATTATTATTTCACATAAATAATAATATGCAACAATGCATATATACTTATATATATACATATATAATGAGTTGGAAACATATTTAAATAATATTCAAATATGTAATTGGTGTCCATTGATTGTAAATGTGTGACCCTATGGGTTTATTTATTATGAGTAATATCGTATTAATTTGTGTCTTGTGCACATAGAACCAACAATCTCCCACTTGCACAAGTTACAACTTAAGCCGATATAGACAATGGTAAGAACGTCTAGCAACATCCCATTGCCACTAATAATAAATAAAGTGTGTTGATCAACACTTTCACCAACGAAATTAACTCACTAGCTACAAATCGTTGTTATAGGTAAGTCATCAATTATCCCTTTGTTTTAACATCTCGTTGAACATGAGACATGGATCGTCATCAATTCTCATATAATGTTCAACTTGTTTTAGGGCCCAGAGATATTATACTCCCAATTAAATGAGAGAAACAAATTCCATCTTGACCACGTACGTCTCTTATAAGACTCATATCATACCTAATAATGGCCTTTATAACTACCCGGTTAAAGATAGCGTTTAACCACATTAAAGCATGATACTCCTCATACTCGAGTCCCAATATGTGTCTCAGGTCTAAGGATACAAAGATACCACCTTTTTCTCAAGATTTACTTATGACACTGATCTATGAAGCGATCTTAAGAGCGGATCATGTCCAATGTTCGTTCCCTAACAAACATTAGTGAATTTCGCTGCAAACCCTTTTGCCTACTTTCATCACGAATGAAAGTCAACCAACCGATTCACATTAGTCTTAATTCATAACTATTCCCATAGTTATAACCGACTATGGACGTTTTTAGAATAAAGAATTATTCATGGATTTAAACATGCTAATAAAGAACACAATAAATATTAATGAAGTGATCATATCCCATATATCATTCAGATAAAATAGATATTGTCATAATGTTCCAAAATATCCAAATACTAAATTACAATTCAAATCCAATCTCTTGCAAAGCGAAGACCTATTGCCCTAGTATGAGACTCATGCTTAGTCGAGGCAAGAGGTTTCGTAAAAGGATCTGCAAGATTCTGATCTGTATGAACTTTGTGAATACATACATCTCCTCTATCCACTATATCCCATATGTAGTGGAAACGCCTGAGGATGTGTTTGGTGTTGTGATGTGATCTAAGTTCTTTTGCCTGGGCAATAGCACCTTCATTATCACAAAATATCTCTATGGGGTCTTGAATGCTTGTTACTACCCCAAGGTCAGCAATGAACTTCTTCATCCATGCAGCTTCTTGTCCAGCCTCAGATGCAGCAATGTATTCAGATTCTGTAGTGGATTGTGCAACTACACTTTGCTTAGAACTTTTCCAAGCAACCGCGCCTCCATTCATAATGAAGACATAGCCCGATTGTGATCGAGAATCATCTCGATCCGTTTGGAAACTAGCATCTGTGTAACACTTTACACAAAGATCTTCTTCCAAACCCCATAGATCAAGAACATGTCTTTGGTTTTTCTCAAGTATTTTAAAATGTTCTTGACTGCCATCCAATGGCTATCTCCTGGGTTTTGCTGGTATCTGCTCGTCATGCTCAAAGCATACGAGACATCTGGCCTAGTGCATAGCATGGCATACATGATGGATCCAATTGCAAGCATATGGGATCTCACTCATTCTATCTAGCTCTTCTCTTGTGCTAGGGCTTTGAGCTTTACTCAAAATCGTGCCTTGTGCCATTGGCAAAAATCCTCTCTTAGAATTCTCCATCTTGAATCGTTTCAAGATTTTGTCAATATATGCACTTTGACTTAGGCCAATAAGACGCCTAGATCTATCCCTATAGATCTTTATTCCAAGAATGTAGGCGGCTTCTCCCAAGTCTTTTATTGAGAAACACTTCCCAAGCCAAGACTTGATGTCTTGCAAGGTCGGGATGTCGTTTCCAATGAGTAGTATGTCATCAACATACAAGACAAGGAATGCTACTGCGCTCCCACTAGTTTTCTTGTAAACACACGGTTCATCTTCTGATTTGATAAAACCAAACTCTTTGATTTTCTCATCAAATCGAAGATTCCAACTTCGAGATGCTTGCTTTAGTCCATAGATAGATCTTTTAAGCTTGCACACCTTGTTAGGATACTTAGGATCTACAAAACCTTCGGCCTGAACCATATAGACATCTTCACTTAAGTGTCCATTTAGAAAAGCCGTTTTGACATCCATTTGCCATATCTCATAGTCATAATATGCAGCTATGGCAATAAGTATTCTAATAGATTTAATCATGGCTACCGGAGAGAAAGTTTCATCATAGTCAATACCATGAGTTTGAGTGAAACCTTTCGCCACTAGCCTTGCCTTAAATGTGTGTACATTTTCATCCATGTCTGTCTTCTTCTTGAAGACCCACTTGCTCCCTACAGTCTTACTATTGGTGTAACGTCCCAATTTTTTTTTTTACAATTAAACAAAGAGTGTGCTTGATAATTCACCACCAATAAAACATTGTGCAAGTTAATTACAGCCCCGGGTGTTAACCCATAAATTCAAATGTAATTGTTTTGAATACATCCTTAAAACAAAATAGTTAAAAACATTGCGGAAGCTTGTGGAGATATGAGTTATCAACCGCGTGCTGGAGCCCCGCCGTGGCCATCACCTGAAAAGAAGGTTAAACAACAACCGTAAGCACGAAGCTTAGCGAGTACACTTACTTACAATCAGCCATATGATATCACAACAATTGCTTTACATTCAAGTTACATCTTTCATTCCCGCTACCAGAGTAGTCGGTCCCACATTCCCGCTACCATAGTAGACGGTCCCACATTCCCGTCACCGAAGTGAACGGTCCAATCATTCCCGCCACCGAAGTGCACGGTCCCATCGTTCCCGTCACCGAAGTGAACGGTCCAATCATTCCCGTCACCGAAGTGCAGGGTCCCATCCTTCCCGTCACCGAAGTGAACGGTCCAATCATTCCCGTCACCGAAGTGCATGGTCCCATCATTCCCGTCACCGAAGTGAACGGTCTAAGCAATAGCATAACATAATCCAAATATCAATTCATCATTTCATTATTCGTCAATTCATCATTCATTAAGCACATAGCATATAGCACGTTTAACACTTACATCATAGGGTTAGACAGTAAGTAAGAATACTCACCTGTCTGCGGTCTTAGTTCTCAACTTAGCTCACTAATACGCTTGTAGTTACTTGTCAATCGACCGTCACCTACAATAGGTCTAAATAGATCAATACCATGTACGAAACTCTTGCTCGTTTGCTCATATAAATCGCTCGGGTGTCTCATTGGACCCCGTGCTAAGTTCACAAGTCGGACCACCTTGAGTCCCAAAAGTCGGATGGTTCAGTCAGCGTGTGCATGTTAAGTCACATTGACCTTCTTAAACATAAGTTGCATGGGGTTTTTCACACGACGGTCGCATGAGGTGACAACAGTCGCATGGTTGAAATTGTAAGGCATAAGTCGCATGGATTAAGTGTGTCTCAACTGGAAGTCGCATAGGGTAACACATGAAAGTCGCATGGGGTAAGTTTAGGGTACGAGCGAAAGTCGCATGAAAGGCTCCATGCGACAGACGCATGAGGGTGTTTTCAAGGGAAAGTCGCATGAGGTAATGAAAGTAGCATGGGTGTAGGTGAAGGTCGCATGAAGTGTAAGTGAAAGTGGCATGGTACAATTTAATAAGTCGCATGGGGTTCAGTGGCAGCCATGCGAAAGTCGCATGGCTGGGTCTCAAGTGTCGCACGACACAACCACAAAATTCACATAACTCATTTCATCTCTGTCAGTTCATCTTTTTCAACTTTCAGGCTCCATGGCCAAAATCATGTTCTTTCAAAACTCAACCAAATCACATCATTTTTGTTTCAAAACATTTCTCCATTTATTTAAACATCTCCTTCAAGATTTAACCACATTTCATCAAGTTTTCAAATTCATATTTGCATTTCTCTTTCTCTGGTTCTTCTTAAACCCAGAACCCAAAAACCCAGATTCTAAAAGCATACTATCATCATCTAAATAGGATAAAATTGATACCTATAGTATCATAATGAGGTAAGAAACATTACCTGATGATTCTTGCAACAATTCTTTAAGTTTCCCAACTGATTCTTGCCTCTTCTTCCTTGCTTCCTCGTGGGGGTTTAAGCACACACACACAAACACACACTAAACTCTCTCACTCAATGGAACAGTGTTTGAATGCGAGCTGAAGTTTGTGATGTTGGGGGCTGTGCCCTAATCTCATTTATATACATCTCATGATAAGGCCTAAGCCCACATAACCCATAGATTGGGCCCAAGAAACATAACCCAACAACACTCACATGTCTAGTCCAATAACACACATATATATAACTAGTCCATCAATTCATATATATTCAAGCCCAACATCATTATCTAATATATTTTACGATCCAACATAATCTCTCGTTTTCTCAATAAATATACTTTTATTTATATTCGAAGTTCGGGTATTACAACTCTCCCCACTTAAACACGATTTCTTCCTCGAAATCTTCACTCGAACATTGCGGGGAAGTTCTTTTTATTTCTTCCTCGGACTCCCACGTCCACTCTGAACCCTTACGGTGCTCCTACTGCACTTTTACCATTCCCACTTCTCTGTTGCGTAAACGTTTGATCTTTCTTTCGAGGATCGCCACCGGCCTATCGAAGTAATTCAATCCTTCATCTATAGTAATATCCCCCAATGGTACAAACGCCGACTCGTCGGCCAAACACTTCCTTAGATGAGATACATGGAACGTGTTGTGTATTTTTGACAATTCTTCGAGTAGCTCTAGACGATAAGCTACCTTACCAACTCTTGCTATAACTTTGAAGGGCCTAATAAATCTCGGGTTTAGTTTCCCACATTTTTTGAATCGGATCACTCCCTTCCAGGGAGATACTTTCAGCAATACGTGATCACCAACTTGAAACTCTAGTAGTGATCTCCGTTTATACTCAAGTTCACCCTTGTTCCCAAATCCTCATGGAACTTATTCCAAAATCTGGATGTGAATCGTACATCCCGGTCAGATATAATGGTCACCGGCACTCCGTGCCTTGAAACGATCTCTTTCACATAAATATCAGCCAATCTCTCAGCCGAACTACCTTCTCGGATCGGTATGAAGTGAGCGCTTTTCGTTAGCCGATCCACCACTACCCAGATTGCGTCGTAGTTCCTTGGTGTTTTCGGTAGTTTCGTTATCACATCCATGGTGATATGCTCCCATTTCCACACTGGTATCTCCAGCGAATGCAGTTTACCGTGCGATCGTTGGTGCTCCGCTTTCACTCGTAGGCATGTAAGGCACTTGTCAACATATTTGGCCACATCTCGTTTCATTCCTGGCCACCAATAGTCCATTTTCAAGTCTCTGTACATTTTCGTGGCTCCCGAATGTATAGAGAATTTTGACTTGTGCGCTTCATCAAGAATGAGATTCCGTACTTCGGTAATCTTGGGTACCCAAATTCGTCCGTAACGGGTCCACAACCTACGGCTATCCTTAACCATCAACGCCATCTGGCCCTTTACCCTCTTGGTTTTCTGATTTTCTTCTTTAACCGCTTCACTTTGGGCATCTGAAATTGACTCAAACAGCGAAGTCGTAACCGTCATCCTTAAACACTTCACGTTCAACTATGCATGGTTTGCCTTACGGCTCAACGCGTCGGCTACAACGTTAGCCTTCCCCGGATGATACAAGATCTCACAATCATAGTCCTTGACCAGGTCTAGCCATCTCCGCTGGCGCATGTCCAGGTTCTTTTGATCCGCGAAATACTTCAAACTCTTATGATCCGTATATATCGTACACTTGACTCCGTACAAATAATGTCTCCACAGTTTCAGCGCGAACACCACAACGGCTAACTCCAAGTCATGAGTCGGGTAGTTGCATTCGTGCGGTTTAAGCTGTCGGGAGGCGTAGGCAATCACCTTCCCTCTTCGCATCAACACATAGCCAAGTCCCACATGGGACGCGTCGCAAAAGACTACTAAGTCCTTCATGCCCTCTTGTAAGGCTAGTATCGGGGCTTCACACAATTTGCCTCGCAGAGTTTCAAATGCTTCCTGCTGCTTTTCTCCCCGGTCGAAACGAACACTCTTCTTTGTCAGCTTGGTCAATGGTACTGCTATCTTTGAGAAATCCTTTATAAACCTCCTGTATTAACTGGCCACACCTAGGAAACTTTGAATCTCCGTAGGACTCTTTGGATTTTCCCACTTCATTACAGCCTCGATCTTGACGGGGTCGACTTTGATTCCTTCTCGGTTAACCAGGTGCCCGATAAACTGAACTTCTGGTAACCAAAACTCGCACTTGGAAAACTTTGCGTAAAGCTTCTCTTTCTTCAGGGTCTCAAGTACTTCCCGTAGGTGTAGCTCATGCTCTTCCTCCGTCTTTGAGTAAACCAAGATGTCATCGATGAATACTATCACGGACTTATCAAGCATTGGTCTATAGACTCGGTTCATCAAATCCATGAATGTTGCCGGCGCGTTCGTAAGGCCGAAAGACATGACAACGAACTCAAAGTGCCCATAGCGCGTGCGAAAAGCCGTTTTGGCTATATCCTCCTCCCGGACCTTGAGTTGATGATATCCCAATCGCAAGTCTATCTTGGAAAAAACAGGCCGCCCCTTGCAGTTGGTCGAACAAGTCGTCGATCCTTGGCAATGAATAATGATTCTTGATTGTCACCTTGTTGAGTTTGCGATAATCTATACACATCCTGAAGGTTCCGTCCTTTTTTTTCACGAAGAGGATCGGTGCTCCCCATGGTGAGCTACTTGGGCGTAAGAAACCCTTATCGAGCAGTTCCTGTAGCTGTGACATCAGTTCCTGCATTTCCGGCGGTGCTAGGTGGTACGGTGCCTTGGCGATAGGTGCCACTCCCGGCACTAGGTCTATTCGGAACTCCACTTGCCTGTCTGGCGTAATCCCGGGCAGTTCCTCCGGAAATACTTCAGGGTAGTCGCATACCACTGGTACATCTGAAACTGTCAGCTTCTTCTTTTCCATTCTCGAGTCGATCACATGAGCTATGAAGGCCGTGCAGCCCTTGCGTAGATACTTTGCCGCTTTAGTCACGGTGCAGCATGCCGTTAGCCCGTTCTGTCGTTTGCCGTAGATGGAGATTTCTCCCCCACTTGGACTTTGGATCCGTATGATCCCCTGTTTACACATGATGTTGGCCTGGTGACGCCCCAGCCAATCCATTACCACAATTACTTAGAACTCTCTCATCGGAGTCGGTAGCAGATCAATCGTAAACCGCACATCGTCTATCACTATTACATTATCCCTATAGATCGTGGTAACACATAAAGCCTTATCATCGGCTATCTCTACTTCTAACGGTGTTTCTAACTTCACCGGAGCAATTACAAACTTATTACAATAAGTAGAAGATACAAAGGACTTACTCGCCCCGGAATCAAACAATACAAGTGCAGGTATAGAGTTAACAACGAATGTACCTGCGATCACATCGGGCTCCTTCTTTGCTTCCTGCACGGTCATTTGGAACGCCTGTCCCCGAGGCTTCGAAACCTCGGGTTTCTTTCCCTTATCTCCATCTGTGATTCAGAGCGGTGGTTGCCTAGCAGGTCTCCCGCTTCCTCCCGTAGCTTCCGGGCACTCAGCCATGCGGTGCCCCGGCTTGTTGCATTTAAAACACACATTCAGGTGGACCCGACAATCCTTCCCGTAGTGTCCACTCTTTCCGCATACAAAACAGTTGATGGTTCCGGCTCGGCACTCCCCGGCGTGCCCCTTTCCACATTTCCCGCATCTTGCCCCCGAATTTCTAGCGGCGGGCTTGAAGTTCCCAGCCTTCATCTTCTTAAATTGTTGCTTGTTTGCATTCCCTCCCAGTGCGGCCTGCTCAGCGGACCTCTTCTTGTTTCTTTCCATCAGATACAACTCCCTTTTTCTCGCTCCCTCAATCAACTAGTCCAGTGTAGCATACTGGCCGTTCGAAACAAACTCTTGAATGTCCTCCCTCAGCATCTGCGTATACCTGTGTATCTGCGGTCTCTCATCATTTGCATAAGCCGGACAGTACAACAACTTTTCTTTGAATATCGCGGTTATCTGATTAACCGTCTCAGTAGTCTGCTTGAGTTTCATAAACTCATCCATCACTCGCTCCACCTCAACCTTGGGAGCGTACTCTTCATAGAACAATCTCATAAATTCTTCCCATTTCAAACTGGCGATAGCTTCGCCTTTCATCTTCCTCAGTAGATTCCACCAGTCCTTGGCCGCTCCCCTCAGAAATTTAGAAGCGAACCACACTTTTGACTCCTCAGCACATCGGCTGGTAAAGAAAGCTCCTTCAATCACGGAGACCCATCTGGTGCTCCGCACCGGGTCTGGCACTCCATCGAACACCGGCGGCTGACACGCCAAAAAATCCCGGAAGGTTCCTCCGGGGACCACTTGGTTTGTAGCTTGTGCTACCGGTTGAGCGACCACAACAGCCGCAATAGCCTCCTTTGCAGCCCATAGGTCTCCCAGCTTTTGATCCATCATCACGCCCATATCCTGTTTCAGATCCTCCACGATCTTGGGCAGTAGTTCCTTCAGTAACCACAGTAGTCACCAACTCAGTCATCGTCTCATTCTCATATTCCTCATCATTCATCACATCTTCCGGCACCACATTCTCCGGAGTTACATTTTCAGTCTGATTCAGGATTGGTTGTGCACGGGGGCACTCTCTCCCGTCACACTTGCATTTTCACCATCAGGTGGGTTCTCAAAACCCGTCGGTATCACATATAGATTCCTTGTAGTCACCATACTGGATGTATAGACAATGCACTTAATTAACAGGCGGCATTGCCACACAGTCCTCATCACTATATCAGTTCATGTTTCACGTATTTCACGTCATAAGTACAGCTATCAGGCAACCCTAGTCATTCTAAGGCACCCTAGCTACAGGCATCTTATCTCTACAAGTACCCCTCACCGGATTCACAAGATTCCCTTGGATGCTGGTAGGTTCCCGTAAGTATCGTGTGCAACTAATAATATGGGCCCTATTATTACCAACACACTATACGTACTGGACCCTAACATTACCCTTGAAAATCCCGATTCACTGGCTTGGGCCATGTATCAATCATCTCATCAAGCATATAATCAGTTATCATGTAAGCATTAACATGTCATTCTATTCTGATTCTACGAGAGCACTTAAGTTGCAAAGTCTCAGCTATCATAATTTCAACATATCAGATAGTCATGATCATCATATCATAAACTCATACCTTGTACTCGCGTGTGACCACTCGGACTAGCTCTAGCTGATAGCTCATCGTAAAAAGTTTCAGAATCTTTGTTTAAATCTTTCACGAACCAGGGTTTAAGTTCAAACATGCGGAAACGTATTCGAATCTCTTAAACCAAGGCTCTAATACCAAGTTGTAACGTCCCAATTTTTTTTTTTTACAATTAAACAAAGAGTGTGCTTGATAATTCACCACCAATAAAACATTGTGCAAGTTAATTACAACCCCGGGTGTTAACCCATAAATTCAAATGTAATTGTTTTGAATACATCCTTAAAACAAAATAGTTAAAAACATTGCGGAAGCTTGTGGAGATATGAGCTATCAACCGCGTGCTGGAGCCCCGCCATGGCCATCACCTGAAAAGAAGGTTAAACAACAACCGTAAGCACGAAGCTTAGCGAGTACACTTACTTACAATCAGCCATATGATATCACAACAATTGCTTTACATTCAAGTTACATCTTTCATTCCCGCTACCAGAGTAGTCGGTCCCACATTCCCGCTACCATAGTAGACGGTCCCACATTCCCATCACCGAAGTGAACGGTCCAATCATTCCCGCCACCGAAGTGCACGGGCCCATCGTTCCTGTCACCGAAGTGAACGGTCCAATCATTCCCGTCACCGAAGTGCAGGGTCCCATCATTCCCGTCACCGAAGTGAACGGTCCAATCATTCCTGTCACCGAAGTGCATGGTCCCATCATTCCCGTCACCGAAGTGAACGGTCCAATCATTCCCGTCACCGAAGTGAACGGTCTAAGCAATAGCATAACATAATCCAAATATCAACTCATCATTTCATCAATTCATCTTTCATCAATTCATTATTCGTCAATTCATCATTCATTAAGCACATAGCATATAGCACGTTTAACACTTACATCATAGGGTTAGACAGTAAGTAAGAATACTCACCTGTCTGCAGTCTTAGTTCTCAACTTAGCTCACTAATACGCTTGTAGTTACTTGTCAATCGACCGTCACCTACAATAGGTCTAAATAGATCAATACTATGTACGAAACTCTTGCTCATTTGCTCATATAAATCGCTCGGGTGTCTCATTGGACCCCGTGCTAAGTTCATAAGTCGGACCACCTTGAGTCCCAAAAGTCGGATGGTTCTGTCAGCGTGTGCATGTTAAGTCGCATGGACCTTCTTAAACATAAGTTGCATGGGGTTTTTCACACGAAGGTCGCATGAGGTGACAACAGTCGCATGGTTGAAATTATAAGGCATAAGTCGCATGGATTAAGTGTGTCTCAACTGGAAGTCGCATAGGGTAACACATGAAAGTCGCATGGGGTAAGTTTAGGGTACGAGCAAAAGTCGCATGAAAGGCTCCATGCGACAGTCGCATGAGGGTGTTTTCAAGGGAAAGTCGCATGAGGTAATGAAAGTAGCATGGGTGTAGGTGAAGGTCGCATGAAGTGTAAGTGAAAGTGGCATGGTACAATTTAATAAGTCGCATGGGGTTCAGTGGCAGCCATGCGAAAGTCGCATGGCTGGGTCTCAAGTGTCGCACGACACAACCACAAAATTCGCGTAACTCATTTCATCTCTGTCAGTTCATCTTTTTCAACTTTCAGGCTCCATGGCCAAAATCATGTTCTTTCAAAACTCAACCAAATCACATCATTTTTGTTTCAAAACATTTCTCCATTCATTTAAACATCTCCTTCAAGATTTAACCACATTTCATCAAGTTTTCAAACTCATATTTGCATTTCTCTTTCTCTGGTTCTTCTTAAACCCAGAACCCAAAAACCCAGATTCTAAAAGCATACTATCATCATCTAAACAGGATAAAATTGATACCTATAGTATCATAATGAGGTAAGAAACATTACCTGATGATTCTTGCAACAATTCTTTAAGTTTCCCAACTGATTCTTGCCTCTTCTTCCTTGCTTCCTCGTGGGGGTTTAAGCACACACACACAAACACACACTAAACTCTCTCACTCAATGGAACAGTGTTTGAATGCGAGCTGAAGTTTGTGATGTTGGGGGCTGTGCCCTAATCTCATTTATATACATCTCATGATAAGGCCTAAGCCCACATAACCCATAGATTGGGCCCAAGAAACATAACCCAACAACACTCACATGTCTAGTCCAATAACACACATATATATAACTAGTCCATCAATTCATATATATTCAAGCCCAACATCATTATCTAATATATTTTACGATCCAACATAATCTATCGTTTTCTCAATAAATATAATTTTATTTATATTCGAAGTTCGGGTATTACAACTGGGAGGAAGATCAACCAAGTCCCATACTTGATTTTCATACATGGACTGCATCTCAGTGTTCATGGCATCAAGCCATTTATCGGATTCCGGATCCGATATAGCATCTTGGTAGTTAGTAGGCTCGGTAGAGTCTACCAAGAAAATCTCATCATTGGACACGAGAAATCCGTATCTCTCGGGTTCTTGACGAGGTTTACCAGATCTACGAACACTTTGTGTTTCAGTAGGTTCTTGAATAACCAATTGTTCAAGTTCAACAACTGTTTGTTGAGTGCTAGTACCAACCTGACTTGTATTTTGTGGTTCTTGAATTTCTTCAAGGTCTACATTGCTCCCACTTGCCTCTTTCGAAAGAAACTCCTTTTCTAAGAAAGTGGCATGCCTAGAAACAAACACTTTGTTCTCAGCTGGGTTGTAGAAATAATATCCTAATGAATCTTTAGGATATCCCACAAAATTACATTTGATAGATCTAGGATCGATTTTGCTTGAAGCTTCTTGTTGTACATGAGCCTCACAACCCCAGACTTTCAAGTAAGATAAGTTTGGAACCTTTCCATACCACATCTCATATGGTGTCTTATCTACCTTCTTGGTTGGAACCATATTCAATATGCGCGCAGCAGTTACTAAAGCATAACTCCAAAAGGACGAGGGTAGAGTACTTCGGCTCATCATAGACCGAACCATATCTAGTAGAGTTCGGTTCCTCCTTTTGGATACACCATTATGTTGTGGTGTTCTAGGAGGAGTAAGTTGTGAGATAATCCCACAATTACTAAGATGATCCATAAACTCTTGGCTTAAGTACTCGTCACCTCGATCAGAACGAAGGGCCTTGATTGTTTTGTTGAGTTGATTTTGTACTTCATTTTGAAACAACTTGAACATTTCAAATGTTTCATGTTTATGTTTCATCAAATAAACATAACCAAATCTACTATAATCATCGGTGAATGTAACGAAGTATCTATCACCATCCCTAGACATTGATCTAAAAGGACTGCATACATCCGTATGTATGATTCCTAATAGATCTTTGGCTCTTTCTTGAACCGGAGAAAGGAGCCTTAGTCATCTTCCCATATAAACATGATTCGCAAACTTCAAATAAGCTAGAATTGTTTGATTTTAAAATTCTATCCTTTTGAAGTTTTGCAATGCGTTTCTTGTTTATATGACCAAGTCGACAATGTCATAGGTATGTTTGACTTAAGTCACGCTTAGGTCGTTTGGTGCTAGTGGTATATATAGAATTATCATCAAGAGATCTTTTAAGATTAACTTCATATATTCCATTAAGAGGGCGAGCCTCAAAATACAAAATGTCGTTTTTGAAGGCACGAATGCCATCATCAACGAAACCAATAGTGAATCCAGATTCTCTTAACCGAGCTACTGAAATAATATTCCTAGTTAAACTAGGTACATAACAACAATTGTTTAATATTAAGTACAGGCCATTTTGTAATAATAATTCAAAAGTTCCAAGGGCTTCAACAGCAACATTTGCTCCATTGCCCACGTGGAGATCCAAATCGCCTGGCTTCAGCAGCTTACTTTTTCTCAACCCCTGCACATTGTTACAAATGTGAGTTCCACAACCGGTATCAAATACCCAGGAATTTATAGAAAAAGTATACATTTCAATCATATATATACCTGAAGTCCTGTCCTCGCCAGCCTTCTTCTTTTTCAACTCTGCGAGGTAGGTTGGACAATTGCGCCTCCAATGTCCTACCACCCCGCATTCAAAGCACGGGTCATTCTTGGAAACCTTTCCCGCCATCTTGGGTGTAGGAGCCTGGCAACCTGCTTGCCTTTGTCCTTTCCCTTTTGAGCTGTTTTTCTTTTTCTTCTTGATTTTCCATTCTTGAATCATCAAGACTTGAGGTGTTTTGCTTGGAATCTTACTCTCAGCAGTTTTAAGCATCCCATGCAACTCTGAGACAGATTTCTCCCAATTGTTCATGTTATAATTCATGACAAATTGATAATAGGCTTTGTTCAACGAGTTAAGGATCATATCCTGTGCAAACTCGTTGGTTATGGGAGATCCAAGCCTATCAAGCTGGTCAATGTATCCTTTCATCTTTAGCACATAGTCGCTAACGGATTGACCTTCCTCCATCTTGCATGCATGGAAGGCTCGAGTGACCTCAAAGCGTTCTTGCTTCGCTTGCTTTTGGAACATTTCCTTAAGCTGGCGAAGCATCTCATATGCTCCATGCTCCTCAAGGTTCTTTTGAAGATCCGGAGACATGGTAGCAAGCATGAGGCATGCAACTTCGACCTAGTCATCGGAATGCTTCACCCAAGCATCCCTAACGGCTTTGGCCGCAGTCAATGGAGGTTCCTCAGGGACGGGATCCTCAAGTACGTACAATTTCTTTTCGTGCTTAAGAACGATTCTCAAGTTACGATACCAGTCTAAGAAATTTGTACTATTGAGTTTTTCATTCTCTAAGATTGAACAAAGAGATAAGTTGTTAACGGGCGTAGTTGAGTTAGGGGCCATCTACAAAATTAACAAAGTTCAATTTAGTATTTTCGATATTTAATCCTTTAATAATTAATACCCTTTAGAATTATAAAATTCTTTAATTTTTTTAAAGGCTAGGATCCAAGGTGAACTTAACCTTGAATGTTTGGCTAATGCTCTCTCCATCAAGTTAAAACAACAAGGTAGGTAACGTTTACCAATTACATCTCGTATGTAATTCCTAGATCTTTATGGGATCCTAGACAACGATTGTCAATTTTGGCATGTTTGATCCCATCTATGCCTCGGGCTTCCTTACGTTTGGCTAATGCTCTCTCCGTAATAAGATTCCGATTAAATCGTCCTATTTCAAGACGGTGAATTTCCGGCCCAAGACGTTCATGGAATTCGCGGAAAAACACCTCGGTTGTTACAAAAACAATCCACGCGTTTGGCTAATGCTCTCTCCACGTGAGTGTCGTTGCAACAAGCGAGTGTCTTAAAATGGGATGACATGGACTTACGTTTTGAAAAATGGCTTTTACCGTTTTGTATATTTATTAAATAAAACAAAACGAGTCGTGTGACTAGTATTGCATGCATACAATAATAAGTCCACGTTTTGATAAAATCATATTATATATATATATATATATATTGGTCTTGAGTATTATTAAAATCCATATTTTACGAACTCTCAACACGTTCAATTTTAAACTAGTATTAATATCCTATATTAACGTGTGTAGTTTCGAGCGCGCGAATACGACCAATTTTAGCTTGTAATAAGACCATTTTATTATTAAGCTTGAATGGAGTTTGGTTGAGTTTTTAAAATCTCTATTTTATAAAACTCATATATATATATATACATATATATATTGACATAATGAATTTTAATCTTTACAAAACTCCTTTTATATAAAATTCATTTTACATCTTATGTTATGTCAACTTAAAATACCAAACTCCCATTGTGTGATTTATATTATGTCAAAAATATTATCTAGCATGCAAAAATCTAATTTTCAACCATGCATAATAATATAAACATAAACACACATAAATAACATGTATAAGTGCATAACCAAGCCATTTATCCTAAGTGGTATTTTTGTGAGCCATACAAAAATACCAAGTCATAACTAAGGACCAAATATTCCTCTTGTGATGAATTTGAAGCCCCCACTTGCCAAAACAACTCCTTGTAGTGCAAATGATTCCAAGACTTCATGGTTGACTCCACCACACTTGAAAACTCCAACTTGGTCATTTCTTCATCTTGTTACATTTTATAAAAGTAAACTAGTCTAAACTATTCTACTACTTACAAAATACAACAAGATGAAACAAAACTAAAATTATTATTACATACCAAATGAAAGAATAATTTTACAACCAAATCGAATTTCCAACACATCACAAAAGGTCTATGGCTTGTTATGCACAACATACACTCAAACAAACATATATATCAACACTTGATATTTAGGCAACTTTTACAACCAAACATGCATGTGGTTTGGTTGTTTCCCAAAATAAATATATAAACATATACAAGTTGCCAACAAGAAAATCCACAACTTTTCTAACAAAAGAAAAGTTGTCCATTTTCTTAAATAATACATACTCAAAATAAAGTTTCTTAAAACTATACATAAGTGGCTCTGATACCACTGTTGGGATTTGTTCGGTTTTTAAAAATATATTTTAGCAACGGAAGCATGAACAACAATTTTAAACTTTTTAAAACTCCCTACCAATGATCCATATGCAAGCCTTAAGAAACAAAATCAACCATAGGGTGTTTAGAACTACAACCTTTGTAGCGTGAGTAAACCGTTGGTGAAGTGGTTGATCTATGAGAAGCCAAGAGAAGACTTCCTCCAAGGTATCCACAAATCAATGAGTCCAACACCTCCAAGATGCTAGTCTCTCCAACCCTTGATATTCAATAATGCAAGCAACAACCTTTGTTCTTCTTCTTGAACTAGATGTATGTATTTTGAGTATGTGTTTATGTATCACCATTGCTAAATTGAAGAACACCAATACTAGAGAGTAAGGATGTTTTTCAAGTATAAAACACTTAGAACAATTCTAAGAACACAAAGAAAGGTGATAGCATGCAAGTATGTTACAAAAGGGACCATGCATGTAATTATAAAAGTCAAGAAGCAAAGCAAGAGAGGGAGGACCCCCTCCCTTGCATTATGGACGAAAATTAGAGGGGGGAGGGTCCCCTCTTGCCTCTTGCTTCCT
The DNA here is from genome assembly GCA_038502395.1 of Dittrichia graveolens. Classification (NCBI taxonomy): domain Eukaryota; kingdom Viridiplantae; phylum Streptophyta; class Magnoliopsida; order Asterales; family Asteraceae; genus Dittrichia; species Dittrichia graveolens. Next base: position 76,937,738 of record JARJIL010000001.1, on the reverse strand, counting down.
TACTTGTCCCATACATGCATGTTTTGGTTAAGTCTTATGCAAGAATACACCATATGGCCCCTTTCTTGCTCATTGTGAGAATTTCTAGCTATTAATATTTTAAATATATAAAAGAAATACTAGATATGTCATACTATGTATAAAATACATCTACATATATTTTATATACATACTTGATTGTTACTAGTAACTCTTTACTTGTAACAAGGATATACATACATTTATATAATTGTTACTAGTAACAATTTACTTTTAACAAATATATATTTATACATATATATATATATATATATTCATACATATATATAAAATCATATGTTTATATTTATGTATTTGATATGCATTACCTTATATCAATATATAAGAGTGATATTATTATTTCACATAAATAATAATATGCAACAATGCATATATACTTATATATATATATATATATAATGAGTTGGAAACATATTTAAATCATATTCAAATATGTAATTGGTGTCCATTGATTGTAAATGTGTGACCCTATGAGTTTATTTATTATCAGTAATATCATATTAATTTGTGTCTTGTGCACATAGAACCAACGGTTTTAATTTCAAATATGTTAATTTTTATAAAAAGAAGAGAGAACACACACGAACACAAACCTAGATCCAAACATGATACCTTGTTTTATTTCAAATTGAAACTCATCATTCTTTATTGGTTTAAATTGGATATCAATGTTATTGACAAATTTCACCATTCATGTTTCTTCTTTTCCTAATTTGTGTAATATATATTAGCTACGTGTTGAACTGCTACGACGGTAAGCAGTTACTTTTTTTTGTTGAAAATTGAAATTTAGACTCCTTTTTGCAGTTAAAAATTGGACATTATCTTCATTGGCAAATTTTTGATATTTATGTTACATTTATTAGCAATTTGCCCTTGAAAATATTAGGCATTTGAGAACTTCAAGAACATCCAAGAACACATTATGAACATTCAAGCACATATAAACAATAATTAAAAAATAAGAAAAATAAAAAAAACATATTACTTGATGAGAAGGTTAACCATTGCATGCAATGATCCTAATTTAAAAGTCGATTATAATTTTAGGTAAAAAATAAAGTTGATTTCATACAATGACAATTTTGACATACTTGGATGTATCTTCGCACACTTTGCTCAATACAATTATAAAGTTAATGCTGTAACACCACTTTTCCAGTTTTAATTTAAAAACGTTATCTTACGAGTTAGCACCAAAAAGATATCAGAGTTTCACAAAAATACATTTTCTAAACATACATGTGCTAACATTTACAAAAGTAGTGTCAAAACTTACTTCTCAAAAACCAGGAGCTATCTAGTTGATCACTGCACTGGGGACTTATCCTTGCTGGAACCTGTGACACCTGCAACATGCAATACTGAAACATAAGCTAACGCTTAGTGAGTATAATAGTTGAACATAAATAACATATAACAGGAGTAACATCTCCTGGGGATGTCTTGCATCCAAGCTGTAACAACGGGAGTATAATCTCCCAAGGATGTCTCGCATCCATACTGTATCACTCCAATCCTGCACAAACTGTTAATGTGCTAGGGTTTATCAACACCTTAGTGTAGCATATCTCCAGCGCTTTCCGGTATAAAGAGCTCAATATACCCATTTCCCCTTTTCAGGATACAAAGCTACGCTTACACGTACTAGGTATCCTCTGTGCCGGGCTTAGCTACACCTCGTGGGTGTAGCCTATCCTAGCTTCTATTGGTACACAGCTTGCTATATACCCTCTCACTGCTCTTGTGCATAGTTATGCTTACAGCATGGCTATACACCTCCACTTGCATCACATATACATATCATATATCATATCATAACGTATTGTATCGTATGGTATCATATCATATCACCTTGTGCATATATACATATACTAACTCATAGGTACTTACGCTGCTTCGGTATACAGCTACACCATTTGCGTGGCTGTATATTCTATACCCTACTACTTTCAATGAATACATATAACATTCATATCTCATAACACATATATCATGTTGTTCATTTAGTGTATAGTCATATGTTAAACATGTTAAAGGACTAGTATACTCACCTGGTAACTGCGTAATATGTTAAACAAGTAACATGTGCTGTCAAGTATCCAAACACCTTCCTCTACCAGAGAATAAGCTAAACATCATAAACTAAACAAATTGTGCTAAAAAGGGCCTACACAGGCCGTGTACACCTACACGGGCCGTGTACCCTGTACACTACACGACCTCTCTTGGCCACATGGCCTGTGCTGACATGTAACCCTACACCGGCCGTGTAACCTTTACACGGGCCGTGTACCTCTTATTCTACACAACCATGTAACCCTACATGGCCTGCCACCGTCTTTGACCACTACACGGGCCGTGTATTCCTACATGGGTCGTGTACCTTACACTTTACACGACCATGTTCATTTACATGGCCTATCACCGTCTTAAAAGACATGTACACGGGCTGTGTACACCTACACGGGCCATGTACACGACCGACCTGCAACTTTCTGTGAAGAACACAGTTGTTGTTCTTCATTCCAATCTCATTACAAATGTTTCCCAGTACTTGAAAAGCATGCTACAAAATCTGAAACTACTAAACAACTAAAAACACCACTACTAACAACAATCAATTATTTCACCTTAGAAATCACCTTGATCCAAAATATACAAAACTCAATAAAAAAAAACACATACCTTGCCACTAAGAATCACTTAGATGTTGTAGTAACACTCCGACCTTGCTATTCTTAATAAAAAATTACATGACATCAGGCTACTTGTATATGTGGCTGTGTACTTTGGAGAGTTTGACTATCACAAGTCAAATAACTAACATATATGTAAGCACTTTTCAAGAATTACTAAACAACCCCTGAACTTATCATCTTCCAAAATGAAAACTTTAGCCCCTCTAGTTTTATAAACACCTCTGATATTTAATAACACTTAGCCATAACAACTTTTGAACTTTGGGGCGTTACAAATCCAAAGTACTAAAGTATCAACTACTAAAATAATAGTTAAAATATCAAATACTAAAATGATGTAACTTTGTTTTAACTTTAAATCTTTATTGTTTTATTTTATGTTTTTACTACTTAACTTTATAGGTTTTGTTCTTCTGTTTTGTAGATTTTATTGTTTTTAGATGTCACTCCTATTTGATAATCCATTTTTTAAAAATTTAAAGTTTAGAAGAGGATCTTATACTTTTAATTTTACCCTTAAACGGGTCATACATGTCACTTTCAGGTTTATATCGACTTGCTTTTAACCCGATTAGGGTTAGTGTCACTTTTTGTGTCCGGTTCATGTTGTGTTTCGTGTTTAAGTAAAAAATTGCCTGCCTTTACATGAAGTTAACATATTTTTGTTAGCTTTAATAGATCCACGGCCAACAGTTTAAAGTTAAGAACCAAATCCATAATTTTAGGTAAACCAAATAAAACAACGATGTAATTGAATCAATATTAAATATCAAATATTGAGGTAGACCGAACAAAAAAAACCAATATAATGTAATATGCCAACAAAAAGTGTAGAAACTTTAAAACATAAAACTAGGGGTGTTCACTAATTTGTTAAAACCTAATCACCCAACCAAAAAATTAGGATTGGACTACTTGGTTAGAATATTTAGAATTTTTGGATTAGATTGGATCAAAACCGAATAATTATTATGCATTTCGTGTTGGTTTTAGTTATTATGATATAAACCAAATAAGCATTTAACCATATATATATATATAAAAGCAGTTTAAATGAAAATTGTTTTTCGTATTAGAACAATTACTAATCAATGATTTATTATCCATTTCAATACATTCTTACAAAAATCAAAAAAGCATTTGTCCAATTAAAAAAATTTACTCAAACCTTCTCCCTCACAACCCACGTCCCTTTTCATTTTGTGCTCCCCACCATTTTCATTTAATACTCCACATGCACCTTACCATTTCCACAAACTACGTCCCTTCCATTTTCATGAGTAAATTATGTGTGTAATCATCGGGAATTTAAAATTTTATATTTGCCTAACAACTAACCAAGAAATAAATACATAAAAGAAACGTGTAACGTTGTTGTCTAGAATTGAGATTTTTAAAACTTGGATTTGATTCAAAGAAGTGTAAATATCATTTTGAGATTTGGATATAATAGATATACGCTTTTAAAAGAAAATAAATTAGAAATAAAAAATGATCATTATGTAGAGTTTTGGTATAATGTTGGCACGTGTTAAAATATTTTTCGATGAGTTAATTTTTAGGGATCTATGTTAGATCCCAGTGTTATAAAATAAAGTTAATGTACATGTGCATATTGAATGATATAAATATAAGTGTACCTATATATATGCACATGTGTATCTATCCGCACATATGCATATTTACATTTGTGCTGGAAAAAAACTAGGTGCATATATGCACATTTGCATCACATGTCGAGACTTGTGCCGGAAAAAAACTTAGTAATATGCACATGTGCACTTGTCGAGACCTGTGCCGGAAAAAAACCAGTAAACATGAATTTTTTTCTTCGAAAAAATATAGCAAAATCAGTCTCAAATTAAAAAGTATAATTTTCTCGTTAATTTGGTATAATATTCTCGTTAATTTGGTATAATTTTCTTAAGTTAACACCTTTTCGTTTGACGGATATATTAGTTTAAAAAGTATGGGGGTAATATCATAATGTCTAAATTACCTCTCATTAATTAAGGGTAAGTTTGATTTAATTAAGGTTATCGATCTATTAACAATTATTTAATTTGGATACTCCATCTTTTTTATCAATGGCTATATTTAGTTCTCGTACGAAAAACAGTTCTCATTTGAACCCTCCTCTCTATATATAAAATACAGTAATCATTGCATATATATATAGGGGAGGGTTCAAACGAGAACTGTTTTTCGTATGAGAACTGCGAGAACCAATCTTGGTCATTCAAGTGGTAAGTGAAATTCATGGATGAAGAGCGTGGAGGGATTGAGTGTGGCAAAGTGCATGTAAGAAATTCATGTGTGGGCAATCCAATTGAAGAAGGGGGAATTAGACAGCTAAGATTGGTTCTCGTAGTTCTTGTATGAAAAACTGTTCTCGTTTAAACTTTTTCATATATATATATATATATATATATATATATATATAATTTCTTTTTTATAGCTATATATCTATATAAAACAATTAGCTTTCATAAACCCTATATAGCTATACTTGGGTTAAAAATTAATGTTTATATGTGCCGGATCTTGTTTTAGAATATCTCAACTCTTTGTCATATATTTAACTAAAATGAAAGTTTTTTGTAAAAACTTATCCAACCGAATTTTAATTTGGTTGGTTCTTTTTGGATTATAAGATTGTTTAAACGGATCATATTCTATTTTGTGAAACCGAAGTCCAATTGGGTTAAACCAATCCACCCGATTGTAAACCCCTACATAGAATAGAACAAGTTCGAAAATATCAAGTTATTTCCTCAATTCTTTTAATAAATAAGAGTTTATTTCATCTATATCCTTATAAGTTTTGATAATTACATTTATGTCCTTGTAAACTTTATAAATACATTAATATCCTTTCAAATTAATAAAAATATTTTTAGGGATTATGTGTAAACGGTGTATGAATTCAATTGCAAAAAGTTGGATAATTTTACATCATGAAAGGATCACTTTCCTGAATTGATAATTCGATCCTTATAAGAGTATAATGAATTTAAATTTGGGATAATCTACAAATAATTTTTAAGTAACGCTTCCATCATATGGGATTGTTAATTCCATTTATAATCGCTTTAAAACGATTATTCTATGCAAAAATAATCACCGTAATTGGTTACACAGTGGTTACTAATGGGTTGAATCAACAGGGTTTAGCTGTGCAATCCCTTCGCTAAGTAAATGATCAGTTGAGCATCAATCATCAATCAGCCAAACACATGCATAGCTAAGCAAGATAAAAAGTCAGCTAAGCCCTCGGTCTGTATTAGTTGAGAACTTAGTTGATGAGATCAACACTTAGTTATGCACGTTAATAAGCTCTAGAAGCGCTTAACTGATTATATCATATATACTTTTTTTTAAATATACAGAAAAGTAAGTGTAGTAAAACCACAAGTTAATTTATATTTATATAGTAGTTTTTAAGTCTTAAATATATTAATATGTAATTAAAATACGGGTTTGTATAATTATGATACTTTATCTATGGGTTGAAAATTAATCAACATCCTTTCAAACCTAATAATTATCCAAACCCATATTTTAATTACAATTAATAAAAATATTAAATTAAAAACTATTGGGTTTTTGTTCAATATAGTCATAATTTAAATCATAGTCCTGAGGGACAATTTTTAGCCATTAGATTTCAAAATTCAATAGTCCACATTCAATCTTATATAATAATCAAAATTGATAAGAGAGGGTATTTCTGACTTTTTGTTATTGGTCCCCACTTTCTCTCTACTCTAGTTTATTTAAAACTAATTATCTTACAAATCGTTAATCGTTAAACGAATTATACCGTTGCGATCCTCGTATTCCCCTCTTTTATTAGAGAGGTCACTTGGTATACTTTCGATAATTTTTTTCTTCATTTTGTTAGGTTGGACTTGAATTTTATTAATGTATAATCACATGTGATTCATAATAATATTACATGTGTTGTTTTATTGATTTTTTTATCTCCTTAAATTGTATATCATTAAACGTTTATTAATTTTGATGTCTGCTTAAAAAATCAATGTTTGCTTAAAACCGTTTATACATGTATGTACATATTCAATTTCACCCAATTTAATTGCATTATCTACCCACGAATGAATATATTGTGTACTAGCAACACCATATCCTCTCTTTCAAAGGTCCAGATGTGTTCTCCTTCGAATTCGATGTCGTTTGTATTGGTTCTCGTAATAAGAATGGTTCTCGTTTGAACCATCCCCTATGCAATCACATTTGATTGAATACCAAATCTCATGTTTTTTTTGTTTTCAATCACATGTAAATCTGTACAGACTCTCGTGTAATTCTGTACAAAATCATATATGATTAAATATGCAATCATTTGTGATTGAATACCAAATCTTATGTTTTTGGTATTCAATCACATGTGATTCTATACAAAATCAAATGTGATTGAATACACAATCACATATGATTGATTCTGACAAATCTGTGAAATAAAAATGATACATTTAATCAAAATACACGTGATTATGTGCATGTATAATCACGTGTTATGAAACAATTAATAAATTATAATCACCTTCAATTGTTGATTTTTTGTTACTAAACCATAGAACTTCGCCGGATTATCAAACACCACAAATCACGTATATAATCGTTTTCTCTTACTAGAGAATTTTTATAAAAACTATGTTGAGCGCACCTCTATGAATCACATGTGAAGAGAGAAACATAAATGTATTATATAGTAGTAAAGATTATACATTAGTAAAATTCAAGTCCAACCTAACAAAATGATTTAATTTTTTTTGTCGAAAGTATATCAAGTGACCTCTCTAATGAAATAGGGGAACACGAGGATCGTAAAGGTATAATTCGTTTCGCCTAACGATTAACGATTTGTGAGATAATTAATTTTAAATAAATTAGAGAAGAGAGATAATATGGACCAATAGACAAAAAGTCAAAAATGTCCCCACTCATACCCTTACATATAAATATATCAATTTTGATTATTATTTAAGATTAAATCTGTACCATTAAATTTTGAAATCTAATGGCTATAAATTGTCCCTCGGGACTATAAATTAAATTAGAATTGTATTGAATATTTCTCAAAAACTATTATATACAGATTGATTAACTTGTAATTTTACTAAAGAGTAAATTACACGGATGGTCCCTGTGGTTTACCACTTATTACATCCACGGTCCTTTATATTCGTTTATTACGCTGGTAATCCCTACTATTTAGAGTTTGTAACACTGATGGTCCCTGGTGCAGTTAAAAAGACCAAAGTGTCCTCTTTTCACTTAAACTACCATAATATCCCTCGACCCCATATTTTTTTCTTTATTTTTTAATTTAAAAAATCTTAATATAATAAAATTAATTAATACCAAATCCCTTCCCCCATCCCTTCTTCTCTTTTACCTCTCCCCTCCCCCTCCATTTTAGATGTGCGACTGAGCCACCACCACTTTTCATCACAACCGCCACCAACCACCCTCTCACCGGAGAAGACAACCGCTGCAGTCAACCACCTCCCCTGGCCGCATCACCACCGCCCGCAACACCCTCACCCTCACACTCTTTCTCGTTCTCTCTCTCAACCCTAACCACTGCTACCCGCCACCGATGAACACCTGTAAAAGGGTTTTATGCATAAGAACATCAAATCCGTCAACCGCCCATGTAAAAGGGTTTTTTAGGTGTGTAGGTGTGGGATCTATTTAGATCTGTCGATGAAGACCACCGGTGGAACATCAAAAACTGCTCATTGCGATCTGTTCAGATCTATGTACATTGATGTGTTGACGGTGATGAGTGGTGGTTGTAGACGATTTGCGTTGATGGTTCAGATCTGTCAAAGCTCCGACGACAACCACCATTGACTTCACTTCTTCTCTTCTCTTTTTCTTTCCTTTTCGTGAAATTTGTTCAGATCTGTGTATGTGTTGATGCTTTAACGGTGGTGAGCATCGATGGTTGAAATATGTCCAAGTTCTTGTTTTTGTTGGTCGTTGTAGACGGTGGTGAGTGGTGGTTATTGATGAGAGGCGGTGATTGTCTTCGATGGAGGCAGAGAGGTTGTTCTTGGTGTTCTTGATGGGGGAATACGGTGGTGGTAGGTGGTGGAGGTAGTAGACGAGGGGTGGTTGGGTGGTAGTTGACACTAGTCAGATTGGGGTGACCGACGGTGGTCAGATGATGGTGGTATATGGTGGTCAACGGTCAAATGGTGGTGGTTCAATGTTTTTAGCAGTGGTAGCATATCAAAGTTATTTTATTATTTGTAATTAATAATTCCGTTTTAAAATGAATTAAAGTTATAAAAAATAAGAAACTAATAATAAAAGGGCATTAATGTCTTTTTAAGTGTATAAAGAGTGAATAAGGACCGTTAGTGTTACAAACTCTAAACAATAGGGATTACCAGCGTAATAAACGAACATAAAGGACCGTGGATGTAATAAGTGGTAAACCACAGGGACCATCCGTGTAATTTACTCTTTACTAAACCACTTTTCCCTAAATTTAAAGCAAGTATTATTCTTAATCCTATCTTGGCATGTGATGAATTAGGAAGACTTGGATTTTATGAATGAGCAAGCATCATCCTTATTTTCTTTGCTAAAATTATGTAGTTTTTTTTAATGAATCCTAAATCTATCCTAATTTGTTTTTAACAGGATTTGAACTCATAATCTTTGATCAATAGGCAATTACCACACTAAACAGTGGCAGATCCAGGAATTTCGTGTGTTGGGGGCATACTTTTTAAGTAGCTAGTCCAAAATGGTAAAACACATTTCAACAAAAATCTACAAGCATCAATTGTAGCATTTAATTGAATCTTGTATTCTTTTTTGACGATATCACTTTGTTTATCAAAAGCAACATCAATAGATTGTTTTTGTCTAGTTAGATCTTCACTCTTTTTTAATGCTCTATTGTGAAAGCTATTAGCATCTCCCACATGACTAGAAAGTGTTCTCTAAATATGTAACAACATAAGCAAAAGGCTTTATCCTTTTTAACACTATACTCTAACAAATTACCATATTTAGCAAACCAAGCTATAAAACGTCTTGGCTTATTCGCCCTATGATTGTTTTTGGGAAGTCATGGCCAAGTAGTTGACAAGGACCTCTAAGCCAATATACACGCTTTATTTTATTTATTTGGTTAGGATTATAATGCAAAATTTTTGGTCCATCAGAGGGGTCCCAACTCCCAAGGAAGGTCGTTTATGTCTACTACATTAATAGGTATAAAAGGTAGAGCTACATCTTACTAGTGCTACTTAACTTTACTAATTCTCTACCAATATCATCGGATGTTGACAAAGATCACGATTTTCTTTTATAGAATCTTACCATTTTTTGAATTTTTACATTATAATCACTTAGTACTAACCCTAAATCAAAACAATAATTATAAAATTAACCAAATTCAAGACATTAATAATAACTTAACCTAAACCAACAACTGCAAATTAAAAAAATGAAATACCATCAAATAAATAAGTATATCACTTATTTTAAGACCATGTTTCCCTATTGGCAATATGTTCCTCTTCAATATCAAACTTTAAATACCATTCTTTTGATTCAAGCTTCAAATAGACAAAAAGAAATAGAGAATAGTAAATATCTAAATACCCCAATTCGGCCATTCCGGTCAAAGCTTTCAACTTCAAAGTAAATTAGAGAGAGAGAGATTGAGTGTCAAAACATATATAGAGGAGAGAAGAGAACTTAAGACAAGTTATAGTTGTTGATTGGTTGGCTATGTGGAATCATGAGGAGATGTGGAGGACCGACTTGTAACATCGTATTTTCACCCATAAAATTTTCATTTTAATTAACACTGCGGAAGCGTTCACAAAACATAAAAGTATTTACAGCAGAACATAAATCACTGTTTAACAAAACTACTTGTTCAAATATCAGTACTACAAAAACTACGGCTCGTCACAAATACACATCAAAGGACTAGGTGATTACTCCCCAAGCTAACCACTCTCAACCGAGCCGCTGACTTACCAAAACCTGTAAAAAGAGTGAGAGGTGGGGGATTAGCACAAAGCTAAGTGAATGGAGTACAACCACAACAGATATATCAGCCAGAACCGCATGATATCAACAACCACAAATAAACATCCTCGGAAGACCGGCGGTTCTGCAGGAACCTACAACCGATGCCGGCCAAAGCAAAGGTCTACCGATAGTCCATTTGCTATTCTCACACAGTATTATCCTCCAGTAGCAACAAATGCATCCCAAGGTCCTAATACTAATTAGCCGATAGCAAATGAACCCAGCCCATAAGCCCAGTCGAAAACTAACTTCCCAACCATCATGTATACATACCAGTGACGCAATAATTAATTAACAATCAACAGTTAACCAATTATTAGACAATAAGTCTATCCATGCATCAAATCAATAACAGTTGCAACCAAACCAGTACAACTAATATCACCTGTGAGTAAACATCCACTCACCTCTAGTTCTCAGCTTCTCCACCCAGTGATCTAATTTTACTGAGCTTTGTCTGTGTCTGAGAACACAACAACCAAACATCAGTATCCAACTCATAAATATATATCAAACATATATTTATATCATCTATAAATCAAACATATCATGTTAGATTCACATATGTATACACATATAACACATAGCATTAAACAATGCAAACAACCAGCCAAACTATCGGATTTCAAGGGAAATCCGATACTACCATCGGATTCCGCTAAACCCATCGGATTTCCAAGAATCCGATACTCCTGTCGGATTTTGAAGGCAATCCGCAATACTTGTCGGTTTTCAAGGAAATCCGACACTTCCTTCGGATTTCATCATTCGAACTTCAACTGTCGGATTCTTCATTAGATTATACACATGTTCGGATTTCATAACTTGGGATCCACCATCGGATTTCAACTTTCGGATTTCATGAGTTCCGGATTCTAAGTACCGGATTCATAAGAATCGGATTTCGACATACCCGGATTTCCGATATAGCGGTTTTTCAATATCATCTTCTCCACTCACAATCCGATAACTTCAACCATGGTAGAACTCCAATATCCAGTTTATATAATTCACATAAACACTTACCAAAACATCCACAAACATGTTTAAACATGCAATCATGCATCATAAACACCATAACATCCAAGAACAACACCAAACCCATAGAACCCATATAACAAGTTGGCATCTTGTTCATACATGGTGTTATACATAAAAAAACCCAGCATGTTATAACAAAACCGTAGCATGCTAACAAGAATCAAAGAAGAACCAAACAAACCTTTTTAACTTGAATCTCACAAAAACAAGAAACCCAAAATCCGATTGCTTGTTCTTCTTCTTGTTTTCTCTCAGTTTTCACACACACTATGAATCTTCAAAGTGAAGAAAGGATTAATGAAAGCCCACGTATGTATAGGTTGAAAACACAAGCAGGAGGTGGCATGTTAGTACCATCATAATCACATGCACACACATACAAATCCGTATATATATATATAACCAACATATATATATAACACTTAATTAAATATAATTACTAATAATTATAATAATTTTAAATCAAATAATAACCACATATTTACTTACCAAAGCCTAAGTAAATACTAGGCCAAAATGTAGGATGTTACACGACTAATCAAGGTTGTCTGGGGTGTGCGATGTGCAGCCGTGGAGGACGATGATTGATATGAATCGATTAGGGGAAGTCTGCTACAATCGAGACCTTCTAACCCTCCACTAGTAATCCCGTCTTTTACATAATCTGTAGTTTTTTTTACTTGTGGGGCACTTGGGAGTTGGGTCATGGGGGCCTCAAGATTAATTCCTAGAGGGCCTAAAATCCAGATGCCATATACTCCTCTGAAAATTTTGCTGGGCCATTGGGGGGCTTTCCCCCCCTCTCATTAACAAGTGGATCCGCCAGTGACACTAAAGCACCTAAGTGCTTACCACTAGGTTACAACCTAAGTGACATTATGTAGTTGTTCTTTCATTTATTCAAACCTCGATCTTATAACATTTTATTACTAAGCTCCATGAAAATCGTTTTAAGACATCTTTCGGTTGTGGAGTTGTATAAAACCATCGATCTCTTTCCTTTCAGGTTAGTCAACCCGAATATTATATCAGTGCTATATCGCCTTCTTTTTCTCTTCCGCTTTCCAACACAAAGACTAGCATAGCATAACATAGGCTTACCCATACATTTTATTTTACTTTATATATATTAAGAGAGAGAGGGAGACAGAGAAGAAATTTTGCTCGGGTTGGTAAAGCCGAATGAAAGAATAATATCTCCAACCAAACATCCGTACTGACATTTGAAGGCTAACCCAATCAACCCGATACTAAACAACCAAACCCTCATCCGAGGGTCATACGGCCAGCCTAACGGTGGCTAGATTACCGTACTAACCTAAATGAATCCATATCAATATCATTGAGTTATTCATTCTTTGAATATTGATATTAATGATTGCTTTGTTTACCAATTTTGACTGTTTGTTGAATCTCTTTGAGAGTTTCTTATCTCAATTAATGGCGACATCACGAGCAGTGCTAATCACTAGTAGACTTGTAGCCTCTTGTGACTGCAAATAACCCTAAATGCATCAAATCCTTGTGTGTTTTTAATTTAGAACAAGGGTATTTTCGTAATTAAATGTAATTAAATGTAATTAATGTAAATATATAAAGCTAGATAATATAATTAAAATAAAATTAATACTTTTTTAATTTAAAATATAAAATTTTGTATTTTATATGTTTTAACTTTGAAGTCGTACGTGTAGTTAAAAAACAACTTTTCAAAAATATATTTTATTTAATAAAAATAGAAAGTTAGACCCACAACCCTTACAGTTCTGCACGTTGTGGGCTCGTGGGTTGGTATCATTTTCTATGCCAGATGGCTTCCTACAAAATGGCAATGGCCAACTTTTTTTTTTCTTTTTATAAATATCACATCACCGTAAAGTTTACCCCAAACAATTCGAGCAAATGCTATACAACTCGTTTCAACAAAACTCATAATGAAGACAACTTCAATTGGATATTTATTATTATATTTTTTCTTAAGCATAAAATGTTGAAATATCATACCTGTGATTGATATATCAATTAAATATGTTTGTATCTTGAAAAAAATGTTATATCTTATCGATATTATCTAATTTAGGCGTTGCTACATACGTAAATTACTTCGATATTTAAACCACTCAAAGTGTCTTGCCAATGGGTAAAGACACTAGGAGGAGGTTTGGAACCTCAAAACAAGTCTACGCTTAAGAACGGTGTTGCTAGTTTAGTAGTTGAAGAATATGTCCGATGAACGTTGGAAATATCCCGGGTAAGATCTATGGCTTCATATGCGGCTAAGCGAACTATCTATTCTATATATTATATAGAATTGAATATGAGAGAAATAAGGTCTTCTTTCACATAACGGGAGGCTAGCCTTCTCTCTTCTCATTTTTCCTAATGAGATATCTTTCACACACTTAGTGACGACCCATAGGATTTTAATAAAGCACCCTTTTGCCTCATCACAAACTCCCGGTGAAGTAGCGACTCCTACATATTACTATTTCCGCGGTGGATACTATTTCCTCTTACTCCATCTTTCTATATACTAAACGATGATATCTGTAATCAAATAATTCTTTTTTTTTGCAAATTCTTTATTAATTTTGATACTTGTATTGATCTTATAGATAAGAGGATAAATAATAAAAAAATTATAAAAGAATATACAACATCTCTTTTTCCTTATATGATTATGTGAGTTGATTTATAAATGAGGCTAAATTGCCAAAATAAGTTTCAATCACAGTATATATGACACAGCAGGCCACCAAACCACCATTATATGTTAGAGCCATATAATAGGAGGAATGTGCTGCTTAAAACTTTAGATTCCCTCCGCACACACAAATCTCCCACCTACCTCTCACACATCCCCAACATAAGAGCATGGAGTCTTATCTTCTTACCCTCTCAATCTTTACACCATATCATATCAAGTATCAATATCTCTCTACCATTATTTTACTCATCTTTTAGATAATGAGAATAGTTATATTTTAAACTCCAGTTTACTATTATTTTTTGATTGAAATTACATAAAAAATAGATAAAGACACTTGATTAATTAAAACTATGAAAATATATAGAAACATTACGTTAATTAAATTAAAATACACGTATTTAAATAAATTAGAAAAAATGCAGTATAACTCAAGTCCTCTCTCTCCCTCAACTTCTCTTTTCCATCCCAAACATATCTTACTCTCATAGCTCAAACCCTCCTCCCGACACATATGGGAGTAGTGTTTTCGCTCAAGGCGTGACACATCAGTGACCTTATGATCGATCGGTTGCCTCTGCAAGTATGTATATCACAAAGTGGTTAAACCCCTTCAACTAATCCATAATTTCTCAACACATGAAATAGAAAAAAGGAAGGATGTAAATTTTAATTGAGCTAATAATTAATAAGCTATTCTAAAAATCAATAAAAAGTTAGATGGAAAAAGAAATAAATGAAAACGGCATGTTTCTTCTTTCTCCCTCTTGACCAATGCTCCGGGGTGGTGAGACGAGGTGTAGCACAGTTTGGTCAGCGTAATTGGTAGAAACTATTCGTCGTTGCAAAATTACACGGATACCATACTAGTATATATCAATATATATATCATGTAGCCACAAAATAATTGACAACTTGCTATAAATAGATCTTTTTTTTGTTGACAAAAATGAGTTACACTCATATCACGTCAGTTATCCTCTTCTTTAGACTGTCAAGACAGAGTCATTACATAGAGCCCTTACTCCATCATACCTCGGTTCCAATCACCTCGTGATGCTTACTTAATCATCACAATGCAACTCGTGGTTTATTTTTCTACAGATTTGGTCAAACTCCTAATTACATATCGGATCATGCGAAACATGTTCCAAACGTTTACTTGTATTTAATAATGCATACGCATGTGATACATGCATGTGTAAGTTACAATAAGCCCCATGAGCAATAAATTATCTCAAATCAATACAATTTTTTTATATATACTATTCCTTTGAAAGTGACATAATATTAAAAATGTAAAAAAAATATTTAATTAATTCAAAGTCGAGACATTGCAAGACTCTTTTCCTGGTTAACTTCTTTTTCACTTCTCTTCTTGTTTAAGGGTGTGTTTTTATAGATCTCAAGAGTTCTTGCCACTTTTCTAAGCTCTGTTTTTCGGACTTTACCAGTTCCTGTTTTCGGTAACTCTGTCATAAACTCCACCTTCTTAGGAACCATAAATTTTGGCACATTTTTCTTGCAATATGCCAAGATTTCTGTTTCGGTAACTGTGTCTCCAGTGTTCTTCACGACAACAAACGCACAAGGGCTCTCACCCCACATCGGATGAGGCATCGCGACCACTGCAGCTTCTAGTACGGCCGGGTGTTTGAATAAAACCGACTCCAGCTCCACGCTACTGATGTTTTCTCCGCCGGAGATGATTACGTCTTTTGATCTATCTTTGATTTCTAGATATCCGTCGGGATGGATAACGCCCACATCGCCGGTTAATAGCCATCCTTTCTGAAAAGCCTTTTTCGTCTCGTTTTCGTCTTTTAAGTAGCCTTTCATGAGGCTGCTTCCTCGGAGTGTGATCTCTCCCATTGTCTTGCCATCACGCGGAACGCTCTCCATTGTTTTTTTGTTCTTCACATCGACATCCGCGAGTGTGAGTATGCTTACACCCTGACGTTCCTTCAATCTGGCTTGCTGATCTCTTGGTAACCTGTTCCATTTGGATTGCCACTCGCACACAAGTGCCGGTCCTGTGGCCTCAGTGAGGCCATAGGCATGCGTTATGTGAAACCCTAGGACTTCCATCTTCTCGAGTAACGCTGCAGGTGGTGGAGCCCCACCTGTGAGGATGTTGACCTTGGTAGTTAGTACATAACGCTGGTTGCGTTTCGCCTCTAAGAGGATGTTGAAGATAACTGGGGCACAACACATGTGAGTCACTCTGTGGTTTGAAATACTTTTGTAAATCTCATCCGCCGTTGTGTTGCGGATGCACACGTTTGTGCCGCCTCTAGCGGCAACACCCCACGTGAAGGTCCAGCCGTTGCAATGGAACATTGGTAACGACCATAGATACACCGCCTCCGGACCCATTTCCCAGCCTTGGATTAAGCTCATTGTGCTCAGAAACGCACCACGGTGACTATAGACCACCCCCTTGGGTTCCGAGGTTGTTCCAGATGTGTAATTTAACGAGATCGCATCCCACTCGTCTTCAAGATCTTCACCTGTGTACAGCGGGTTGCCGCGGTGGATGAGTTGTTCGTACTCCAGCTTTCCAAGACGCACACCGGTTGGCTTGCTAATGTCATCAATCACGATGACCAACGGCATAGCGTGTTGGTCTGAAGCGCTATCTTTCCAACTCGCCACTAGCAACCGAAGCGCCTCGGATGCTGTGGGAACAAACTCGTAGTCGACGAAAAAGACCTTAGCTTCCGAATGACGGAGAATTGTGGCTATATTTTTAGCATCTAGCCTTGTGTTGATTGCGTTAAGCACGGCTCCCGCCATTGGTACCGCGAAATGCATCTCGTACAGGGCAGGTATGTTGGGTGCCAATACTGATACCTAGTAAATGAATTGAAAAGAATTAATTACTGTACTTTCACATACACATTCATAGAAAAGTATCAATTTTTTCACATGAATACAGATTGAAGATTAAAAAACAAGAAAATAACTTACGACGTCATTCTTGAGAATAACAAGTGAACGAAGAGAGTATGCAAGACGGCAGCATCGGTCATAAGTTTGACTCCAGGTGAAGTGGACATCATCGTATATGACTGAGGTACGGTTTGAATAAACCAAAGAGGCTCTTTTGATAAAAGTGAGTGGAGTTAGAGGAACATAGTTTGCTGGATGCTTAGCAAATTTGTCCATGAATGACGGTCTGTACAAAATTGAGTATGTCGAGTGTGTGTGTGTGTTTGAGAGAGAGAAAGAGAAAGATGTATGTCATATGAAAAGAGGTGGGTATAAATAGGGATGTTGAGCAGTTGGCAAAAAAGAAAAAGAAAGGGGTTTTTGGGGGAGGGGGTTAAATATGTGGTACTATATGTCGATGCTGCTACCAGTTACATGGACTAAACCTTTGGACTTTTTTGTGATCCCGCATAATCAGCCTAAATATCAGACTGCAATATAATAGCCTACTAGGCACAGGACCGAAAGGACCACAAAATTAAATCAGGACGTCTTGAAACTCTCGATTGTCTTTATTCTATATATTTATTGCCGGTAGTTAGTCGGGAAAAAAAAACTCAACTTGAGGTTATAGCTCTTATATTCAGGCCCGGCCCAATAAGGGGGGCAACCTGGCAACGGCCCAGGGCCTATAAAATTTAGGGGCTTATTTTTTTTTTAAAAAAATCTGTATATATATAGCTGTAACTTACAAAACAGACCCAGTCCACTTATCCAAAATAAAATAAGCCCACGTCTAGTTGGAATGGTATACGGAAGCGGGAAGCAAAATAGGATCGACGTGCAGGGGACTATCAAATACGACGCCTCGGGAATAGGATCGACTCCTCGGAGCTCGGAATCGACGTCGTCCAAGCACCAGTCGGAATTGACGTTGGAAGATGAAACGATGGCAGATTTGCCTCTCCACGACTCCAGGCGTCCACGCACCAGTCGGTAATTTCGATTTGCCTCTTCACTTGTTCAACCCTAGTTTTCGCCTATTCTTGGTAATTTCGATTTGGAAAATTGGACTGAAATTCGAGTATTTCTCTTAATCTCTTATTTGCGATAATTTTGATTTTGATTTGGGTTTGGCACTCATGACTCGGTGATTCAAATGATTCGGTGATTCGGTTTGGGTTTGGACTGATTCGTTGATTCAACTTGGGTTTCTCTTCTCTATTTCTCTTAGTCAACTGATTCGGTGATGGTGATTCAACTGATTCGATTTGGGTTTGGACTGAAATCGAAGGATTCAATTGATTCGACTACTCGACTGTAACTCGGTAAGTAATTTAAATTTTCAATTTTCAAATAGGCATGAGGCATCGATTTTGAAGTGAATACTGATTATTTAGTCTTAATATGCACTGTAAAAAAGTTAAAATAGATCTTACCCAATAACCCAAACAGTTTTCATAGTGATGGTTTCGAACTGAATACTGATTGTCTGAATTCAAATAGAACTGAATATTGAATATTTAGTCTTTAGATGGCTAATGGCTTATAACTGAATAGTGGTTATACTAATTATTTAGTCTTTAGAACCGATTATTTCGATCTGATTGTCTGAATTCTGAATTTATGATTCATCTTATTTCTTTATTGATTATTTAGAACTAGAAGCTCATTGAATCATTGACACATTGTTCACTTGTTCTTCACTTCTTCTCCGGATGACTGGATGAGTGCTTCAAATTAAATACTTAACTTGCTGATTTGCTGACTTGCTGTTCGCCTGTTCATCAATTCAGATACTCAATAACTCAAGACAAAAAACCAGGTGTATAAGTTTTAATCCTTTTGTCTATTTTTTATTATTTAGATGCTTTATCATTTATGTTTATTCAACTTGTTCATTTGTCTTGCACTCTTGCCTAATCTTTGCTTAGTATTGACTGTTGAATAATTGAATATTAGTATTGACATATTGTATTATCTTAAGGGTATATATGTTTTTTTTCATAATTTAATATTAGTATCGACATACTGTTCATTTGTCTTGAACTCTTGCCTAATCTTTACGTGATATATACTTGTAAGATGTAGTTATTAAGCATTTATTTTTTCATACTTGTCTTTTATTTAAGGGTATATATATTTTACGTGATATACACCGAAGTTAAAAAAAATTTAGGGGCCCCTTTTTGAGATTCCGCACAGGGCCCAAAAAAATTTAAACCGGCCCTGTTTATATCAAACTAAATTTAAATCTCAACCGTATAAAATCAACTTTTAAATAGTCAATACAAAACTTATAAGAAACATAATAAAAAAACACATATATATCACGTTTTATAAATAAATTACATGGATCCGTACTAATTAATTCATCCTTTTTTATGCCTTATTGCTCGAAGATTTGTTACTGCTTCGGTTCATGTGTATAAAAATATAAAACTAACATTTTTAAAAAAAATAATACAATCAATTTTTTGTAACACCATCTTTCCAGTTCTAATTCAAAAACATTATCTTACGAGTTAGCACTTAAAAGATATCAGAGTTTTATAAAAACACAGTTTCTAAGAACACGCGTGCTAACATTTACAAAAGTAGTGTTGAAAAGTTGCTTCTCAAAACCAGGAGCTATCCAGCTGATCACTGCACTGGGGCCTTACCCTCGCTGGAATCTGAATCACCTGCAACAAACAACACTAAAACATAAGTTAATGCTTAGTAAGCATACTAGCCGAACATAAGTAAACATATAACAGAAATAAAGTCTCCAAGGATGTCACGCATCCAAGCTGTAACACTTATATTGTTACTGTTCTGGTATACAACGTAGCTGTACACCCCGTCACTGATCTGGTACATAGCTATGTACCCTAATATTGTTCTTGTGCATAGCTATACCATCTGCATAGTTATACACCAATGTTGAACAATATACATCAAATTTATCTTACATAACAAAGATATCCCATAATATAAATCATGAATACTTACATGCTACTCATACAAGAAGAATAATATACTCACATAGTAACTGAGTAATATGCTAAACAAGTAACGTGTTTTAGGGTTTGTTCGGTTTTTCAAAATATATTTTAGCAACGAAAGTATGAACAACAATTTTAAACTTTTTAAAACTCCCCACCAATCATCCATATGCAAGCCTTAAGAAACAAAACCAACCATAGGGTGTTTAGAACTACAACCTTTGTAGCGTGATAAAACCGTTGGTGAAGTGGTTGATCAATGAGAAGCCAAGTAGAGACTTCCTCCAAGGTATCCACAAATCAATGAGTCTAACACCTCCAAGATGCTAGTCTCTCCAACCCTTGAAATTCAAGCAAGCAAGCAACGACCTCTTGTTCTTCTTCTTGAACTTACTATGTATGTATATGAGTATGTATTCTAGTATCACACTTTGCCTACTTGAAGAACACCAATACTATAGAGTAAGGATGTATTCAAGCTCTTAGAACACTTAGAACAATTATAGAAGAATAGCAAATGTGGTAACTTGTTGTAGTAAACACAAAGGGACATACATGCATATAAAAACCAAGAAAACACCACAACAAGAGGGAGGCCCCTCTTTGGCTTATGTTGGCCGTAAAAAGGAGGGAGGAGGAGGCCCCCTCTTGCTTGTCTTCCTTCTTGATTTCTTAGCACCATAGTTATCTAATTATTGCATACAAGAAGTCAACATGGCCTCCCCTTTGGTTTATTGTGATGATCTCTAGTTTTATATCTTTAAAATATATAAAGATATACTAGACCATGCCGTACAATATATAAAATACATCTACATGTATTTTATATACATACTTGATTGTTACTAGTAACTCTTTACTTGTAACAAGGATATACGTACATTTATATAATTTGTTTACTAGTAACAATTTACATGTAACATATATATATATATATATATTTATACTTATATATATACATACATATAGATAAATTCATATGTTTATATTTATATATTTGATATGCATTATCTTATATCAATATATAAGAGTGATATTATTATTTCACATAAATAATAATATACAACAACGCATATATACTTATATATATATAATGAGTTGGAAACATATTTAAATCATATTCAAATATATAATTGGTGTCCATTGATTGTAAATGTGTGACCCTATTGGTTTATTTATTATGAGTAATATCGTATTAATTTGTGTCTTATGCACATAGAACCAACAACGTGGGTTGTCAAGTATCCAGACACCATCCTACATCAGTGAATTAAGCTAAGTATTATAAACTATTCAAACTGCACTGAAATCTGTTAAGAAAACTGCTCGAAAAACTAATCAGTGCAAGGGCACACCCGTGCCTATACACATGCACACCCTCACCTTATAGCTTGGCCCAAACGAGGCCCATCTCAACTATGGGCGTACTGGTCAGCACATCCGTAACTTACATAGGTATGCCCGTGCCCCAGCACGCTCAGACCCCAAGACCAATGGTGGTCACGATCTCATGCACGACCGTACCCTCTAAGGCATGCCTGTGCCTTATGAACTGCAACAACAGTTCCACAAGTGCTTTGCTATTTCCGGCCAAAACTAACTCAAAACTCAATTCTCATCTATTGAACACTGTATAGGGGTGTTTTCCTACACCCCAAACAACTACTAACATCATAATTAACAAGAGCTACACACTTTGATCATTGATTCAAGCTTTGAATCACTTGGACCCATTAGAACTTTAAAAGCTACAAACCAATCTCACCTTGTGCTATTTTGGATTGAAGTGCTGATCATTTGAAGATCCAATCTACTAGTTATTTCTTGAACTTTGAAAAGAATGAGATGGCAGCCTCCCCTTTGCACTACTCATGAATGTATGTATGTACTTTGTTTGACTTTCACCTTGAAAGTCAAATATATATATATACACACACACAAATATGGAATATTGACAAAACAACCACTGTACTTATTTCACTTTCATTTTCACGGTTTAAGCCCCTCTAGTTTATAAACACATCTAATCTTTTATAACACTTAATCATAATGGCTTTTGAACTTTAGGGCGTTACATTTTTATAACAACTTTTTTTTGTCTAGTTTTTAGTTACCATTGTATAAAATAAACTTTGTCATTATTTCCATCATATACAATATCTTGCATACGATAGTAGAATAATGATAGTTGATTGTATTTTTTTTAGAATTAAAAAGTTCATTGTATATAAACATAATTAAGGGTATTCACTGATCGGATAAAATCGAATTACTGAACCGAAACTTTTGGATCAGGCTATTTGGTTCGGATATTTCAGATTTTTGGATTGGATTGGATTGGATCGAAACCGAATAATTACTATAACCAAATAAACTGAACAAACTGAATAATATATATATATATATAACACTACTAGAACAAAATAATCCATATGTGTCATGTACTCATGTCTATGTTTATTTGTAACTTAATTAGTCCCACTAGCTATTGTAACTTGGGTAACTATATTTTAATCTCTAATAGTATATATATCAAATATAGTTTTTAAAATATATCGACTCTTTAAACATGTATTTATGTAAGAACGAAAATCAAATTGTAAAAACCGATCCAACCGAATTGTAATTTGGATGGTTTAGTTCGGATCTTTAAGATTGTTTGGATGGTTCGGATCTCACTTTTGAAAACCGAAATCCAATTGGATTTACTCAATCGGATAGGATTAAAACCGAACGTACACCCCTATATATAATGGTAACTAAGACAAAATTTATTGAATTTTTATGTAAATTACCCATTCTTTGTATGTCACTTACCAAAAAGGCAAATACAAGCCCACGGCCGTGAGGTCACGCCCTAAAATCCATTTATTTCTTATTTTATTTCTCACAGTTACCACGTTAAATCGAAAGAGAAGAATGCAAATCTTCATTTGTCATTCCATTTCTTCATCCTTTATCTTGATTCTTTCCATGAGTTTTGTAGTACACTTTTATCTTTCAAATGACACCAAATTAAATTAAAGGTCTTAAGCAATTGGTTACTTTGAAATCTGAAGTCAAGCAGTGAGTGCTTAATTAATTCGAACTGAAATTGGTTAATGTGATAAATATCAGTTTGTTTTATATGATGTATCTATCATGAATGATAATGAAATGATTAGAAGACCAATAAAGAACCTAATGGAGTCAATTCATACATATACATTTGTTTTAAGACTTCACTTTTAAGTGTAAGGTCTTGGTTTTGCGGTCGGGGGCAATACAACAAACTAAAATGTATAAAAACGTCAAGTAATAAATTAAACAATTACTATGCAAATAATAATTAATCAATTATGCTAAGCAAACAATTGAACTAATAAACAAACTAATATGCAAATACAAGTTAGCTATCGAATAACCAATTAACCAAAATAAATCAGACAGAAAAAAATAGGGAGTTAAAATATAAATAATTAACAAGGATTAAGCCACGAAACAAAGATTAAAGAAAATAAAGGTGCGCGAGGGATGAGAATTGGGAAAAAGCTTTGGAAGAAAGCTGCATCTATTTAGTATACTATAAAAAGTTTAAATTTTAAACTTTTTATTACTTTAAATTTATCTATTCTATAGTTAAATTTCTAACAAAATTCAAGTGAGCTTTCACATCTTATTTCAGATTTCCAGTAATTATTTAGTTAAAAATGGGTTTCTATAAAATATGGTGGTTGTTGGTATAAGATTGAAAATAATTTTTTATAACTAATTGATGACACTAAAAATGCTAATTAGTTACTATAAGCTAATGTTATCAAGGAATAATGTTATACTATTATGATCAATGAAAGACGAATATACTATCTCAAATCTTGAAAACATATCTGTAATTTTATTAATTAATTAGATAAAATACTCATGTGATACATGTATTGGTTTGATAAATTATATATATTATAAATTAATAAAAAATATATTAAATAATTATAAAACATGAAAAAAGATAATTACAAAAACTATGGCAGTCAGGGTTGACACCCAAACTAACCCGGAAAGCGTCGACGCAAGGGAGAGTGAAGATGTAACGACATAAATGTGGTAACATGTAACATCCAAAATTTTATTATTTAGTTAATGTGAGAAATGAACAAAGTTGTATATAAGTTATACATGGATATATGTGATAAGATGTGATTATAAAGTAGAGGGGCCAAAAACATCAAAACAGAACTTGGAAAGGTTGAGGGACTAATTGTGTAATTAGTCCATAGATATGTATATATATAGCTACATTTGACTTTGAGTTGGTCAAAGTCTTCATTTTCACAACCAACTTATGTATTCATTAGAGCAGCCAAGTTTCTCTCTAATTTTTTATCAAGATCAGTAAAAGCAAGGTGAAACAACTGAACCTATCAATCATACAAGCTTGAGGTAAGGATCTTGAATTATGTTCTTGAAGTTTTGTGGGTATTTATAGATGATTCAATGGTGAATCATGTTGGGAAGTGAGTTCTATTGTTTATGTTGTGTTTCTTTACTGTATGGAGTGTAGAAGAAGACCCATAGCATGTTTTTATTGAGTTTGGATCGGATTTATGGCCAAAACAGCGTCTGTGAGAAAGAACAGTCCGTTGATCTGTATGGTACACGACGTGTAGAGTTGAAGGCGGTTATAGGGCCATGTTGGTATACATGGTCGTGTAATGTTCGAGGTACACGGCCCGTGTAGTGTTGCTAAGTCAACACTGGCCTTGTAGCCAGTTCAGGTCGTGTAGTGGGTTAAGGACACGGCCCGTGTAGGCCCTATTTCAGATCAGATTGCTGTTATGTGATACTTTGCTGTATTATTTTTATAGGAAGTTGATTGTCTGTATATCTGAATCATTATCACCTATGGATCATTGCATATCATAATAATTATAAGGTGAGTCTTCTAGACTACTCTTCATATCTGCAACATGTGTGTTATCATATCATATTACTAACATTTAATGTTATTCATATGTGTGTATAAGTTTACTTCTACGTACAGTAAGGCTCAGATGTGGTACAACCAGAGGCTAGCATTGACTTCCAGACATACGTGTATTATCTTTATATGATTTTATACATGTGTTTATATGATGTTAGTCTGGTTTACTTACTAAGCTCTCGTAGGTTATCAGATACTGTTTTCAAAATGTTTTGCAGGTTTTAGCAAAGACAAGGGCAAAGCTTCGGTTTGACTATATTTTGATAAACTCTTTGAAACACTTAACGTCTGGTTTGTAAACATCAAGTTTTGGTATTAAGCTTGAAAGAATATTTATGTACGTATCTTTTGATACAACATGTTTTCAAACAAATTATGCTTCCGCTTTTATGTAAAATATTCAGATGTGAACCCTTTTATGTGTTTTATTTCAAATATCAAATTTATGAATTTGGGTCGTTACATAACATGAAACAAAAAAAGGTGATTGTATTTTTTTTAATATGTCATTGATTATTATTGTTACAACTAGGGGCGATGTGATTAAATATTTATTAGTTATAATTTAAAAGATTCTAAAAAAATCTAAAATATGTAAAATGATAAAAATATAGGTAAGTATAATATTTTAAAGGGAAAATTGCATAATTAAAACACAACTAACTTTGTTTTACTTACCGTTATATACAACCAAGTTTATTTTCTTAAAAATAATACAACTAACTTTCATAATCTTTACATTGTAATCCACTTGTTGTATTCTATGGAAGTTATAACAAAGTTAATTGAATACAATGATAACTAAACAACAGAAACATAAAAAAGTTGTTTGCATATGATGAGATGATTATGAAAGTTCGTTGTATTATTTTTAAAAAATGTAAAATTGATTATATACGATGGTAATTAAAACAAAGTTTCATTGTATTGTAATGCAATTTGTGCTATTTTATGTAATACCCGAATTCTTGAAAATAAATAAAAGAATATATTATTAAGAAAATGACTATAGTATTGAGTTATGGATTTAATTGTGGACTAAATTGAATTAATTTGGCTTAGATAAATAGTTGGTTAAATGGACTAATGTAGATAATTCATTGGGTTAAGCACTATTGGGCTTATTTGATTGTAAAGTTGGGCTTAGGCCTTTAAAAAGAAAGTATATAAGGCTCACTAAGGCACAACCCCCAACACTAGTAACCAAAGACACTGTTGCATTAAGAGAAAATTAGTGTGTGTCTGTGTGTGCAAAACTCTCGAGAAGGAGAGGAGAAAAGAAGCAAGAATCACCTTGGAACATAAAGAACTATTAAGAGAATCATGGTAATGTTTCCTACCTCATTATGGTATTGTAGGTATCAATCTTACTTTGTTTAAATGATAATAGACTGAGTTAGAATCTGGGTTTTTGGGTTCTTGGGTTTATGGAATGGAAGCAAAAACACTTGATATTTGGTGAAATGTAAATCTCTCTAAAGAGGAATGGTTTAAATGAATGGAGAAATGTTTTGTAACAAAAATAAGATGATTTGGTTAAATTTTGAAAGAATTTGATTTTGGCCATGGAGCCTGGTTGATGAAAAACAGAACTGACAGGGATGACTCCCGACCCTCATGCAACCTTCAGGCCAAATTACTCCATGCGACATTCATATAAGCTGCCATGTGACTTTCACCCATAGCAAACCCATCCTATGCGACTTTCACTTACCACAAACTCATTCATGCAACTTTCAAAAATACACTATGTGACTTTCAAAAATACACTATGTGACTTTCACCTCAAAAATACACTATGCGACTTTCAAAATACACTATGTGACTTTCACCTCAAAAATACACTATGCGACTTTCACCTCAAAAATACACTATGCGACTTTCACCTCAAAATACACTATACAACTTTCACCTATAAATACATAAACCCTCATGCGACTTTCACATCTATACAAACATACATTCCCATGCGACTTTTGCTTCATGCAACCTATATGGTCTATGCAACTTATGCTTCATGCGACACATATAGTTCATGCGACTTGTACTTCATGCGATATACCCATCCATGCGACTAAATATGAACAATAACTAGTCCGACATTTGGAACCTTGGTATTGGTCCATCTTTTGGTTGAGAATGTGAGATCCGACTTTCAGTCGAGGTATATGGTCCGACTTTGAGTATTTGGAACTTGATACGACTATGTGCACTGTAGGTTGTACTTTGGACTCATAACCTAGCAATTCGTTACTAACTGATAATTGAGAAACTAAGACTGCAATCAAGTGAGTATTCTTACTTACTATGGAAACCTGATGACGTACGTGATTGATATGTTGTATGTGTTAAATGTTGATGAATTATGGATTAATGATGCGATGAATTTCCATGTCTTGCTAAACGATGTGACCATTCACTTCAGTGGGGGGAATGATGTGACCGTTCACTTCGGTGGAAGGAATGATGGGACCGTTCACTTCGGTAATGGGAATGATGAGACCGATCACTACGGTGTCGGGTATGTGAGACCGACCACTACGGTAGCGGGAATGTGGGACCGACTACTACGGTAGCGGGAATGTAAGATGTTGAATGAATACAGAAACAAATGATTCTATGATGCATGGTTGATTGTAAGTAGAGTACTCGCTAAGCTTTGTACTTACGGTTGTTGCTTAACTATGTTTTCAGGTGATGACCACGACGGGGCTCGAGTTCGACGTTGATAGCTCATCACCAATGCTTCGGTGGCTTTAATGAATCAGTTTCAATATTAATAGTTTCAGTGACAAACAATCATGTTGGATGTAATCTAAAGAATATTGTGTACTATTTTAATTAACTGTTGTCACACAATTACTTTATCAATATCTATTTACGAATGAAGTGTAAAAAAAATTTTAAAAAAAATGAGACGTTACATTTTAAAATATTATAAAGGGTGAATACAATATTTGTAAAATTGGACTAAAGAAAAGTTAAAATTGAATTTCAAATTTTACTAAAATGGATGGTCTAAGATATATTGTCTAATTAAACTGATTTGTCAAATAAATGAATAGGATAGTATAATAAATTTAATCTAAATTATTCTTTTAAATATTTATATTAAAAGATTTGTCATTTAAGAAAGATTATTAAACTAATTATCATGATCGAACACCTGGGCCATAACCTTTTTAAATAAATAAAAGATAAACATTAGCATTAAGTTTATAAAAATAATCCATTAGGTAACATGTGAAAAATTATTATATATCACTCTAAAATGTGAAAACCCCTATTAGACTTTAGACTATAAATTAAACGAACTCAAGAAAATAAATATTAAAATAGATGTATTTGACATCAAAGCATAATTTTTTAAATATTAAAATAGATGTATTTGACATCAAAGCATAATTTTTCATTTTACCATTTTTTTCCTTATGTTTCCTATCTCTTCATGTTTGATATTTAAGTTATTTTATTTTTCTGAAAATAGTTTTATAAAATAAACTATCTTAATATATCGTGTATAACATGAAGATTAATAAAAGTAAAATTTAAATATTTATGAAGTCAAAAAGTACTTACCTATATAGTAAAACAATTATAAAATGTAACATCCTCAACTTGGGCATAGTTGTAAATAGTACGTATGCATATGTAGTAAATATAATAGAGGAGTGTTTTAGTTATTTGTATGTAAATGTTAGATTTATGTGAATGAATGTGTGTTTTGTATGTTTCTTAAGTATGTACGTATGTATGTACGTTAAGTGTATAGATGTATGTGCAAATTATATAGTTTAAACTAATTAAATAATAGTAAGAAAAGATCTAGAGGCAAACCGCCTCTGGAGTATGTGTGTATATATGCGAGAATGTGTGTATATATGCGAGAATGTGTGTGTGTGTAATTTGACTTACAAGCAAAAAGTCATAAGTTGGTGAAACAAGCACACACACTCTATTCTCTCTTTGCTCTTAGATTTCAGAAGAAGAAGGGAAGAACTCTCGGTTGTAAATCCCCAAAAGGTTAGCAACATAGATTTAAGTATGTTTTAAAGATTAGATGTATGTTGTTATAGTTAGAAACACAAATTCGTGCAAGAATACCGTGAAGAATATGAAAACTTACTTTCTAAGTGGGTTTTGCATAGTTGGTGTTCTTGTTTGGATTTGATGTGTTTAAGATGATTATATGGATAGAACATGAAGTCCTAAGGTGTTCTGGGTTTAAAACCAACAAGAAACAAATTGTTAAAATGATGAATGAAGTTGTCGGAATTTCAAGCTATGAATGTGTCAGATTCCGAGACCTATGAAGGTGTCGGAATCCGCTGTTGTTGAAATCCGGATCTGCAAGTGTCGGGGTCCAACAGTATCGGATTTTGTATGTGTCTCGGATTTCATTGTATCGGATTTCTTTTCATTGTGTCGGATTTCCATATGTCGGATTTCCTTCTATGTGTCGGAATCCGCAAGTGTCGGATTCCGTATGCATGCTGGATTTCCAAGTACTGGAATGCGATAGATAAATGTCGGATTTCCTTTTAAGTGTCAGATTCTGCAAGAGTGTCGGATTCCGTATGAGATGTCGGATTTCATGTGTGGTGTCGGATTTTCCCAAATCCGAAGAGACTATCGGATTTCTCCAAATTCGACAGTTTTAGCGGATTTGTGGTAAGTCCATAGTTAGGTTTCTATGTTTGTATTGTATGTATAGATGATTAATGTATGATGATATTCTAGCTAAACCTGTTGTGTTAGTGAAGTAAGATACAAATACCTATACGTTGTAAACTACTCAGGTGACTGCCTGCTTTCATGAGACTCAGTAGAGTATGACTTGTATGCTAGATGATTGTATTTTTGTATATCTGACTTGTTTTTGCAAGTATGCTCAAGGAGGTAAGTATATGACTTGAATGAAGTTAATTAGGTGCATGCCAGCGGGTCCAGTCTGGAACCGCTTAGTTAATACATGATGCTATGTACGAATGAATAACCGTATGATGTTGCACGTAAGATGATGGATCCCTGTGGGATCATATGTATGTACGTGTGTATGTGCACTGTCTGCAAACTATCTGAAGCATGGTTATTATAGAAAAGATTATGAAACGGTTTGACAATAAAAGGCGGGTGGTGAACAAATGGAATGGTGCATTGGTTCCTATTGCTAAGAACTATCTCAATAACATCTCTAAGGTAAGTATATGAGAATATAATTCAATTAAATACATATATCTATTTTTACCAAGGGTTAGATACCTATTATATCTCAATAATATATTTTTATTTCTATCTTGCATGTAGAATTTCGGTGAATATGAAGTTGGTAGAAGTTATAACAATCAAGCTGAAGTGAAGTGCAAGGGGGACGTTGGGAAGTCTACCTAGATGAAAGAAAATGTTGTTGTAGAGTGTGGTAAGTTAAGGGTCTACCATGTGTACATGCAGCGGCGTTCATAGCTTTTATAAGGGACACTAATTGGGACAAGTATGTTGATCCTTATTTTACTATCTACAGATACAAAGAAGCATATGTATTTGAAATCACTCCATTGCCCGGAAAGGACCAACGGATGAAACAAGAGGGAGAGAAAATATATCCGCCAATTATCAAACGTCCGGTTGGACGACCCAAAAAAACTAGAATAAAATCATCGGATGAATCTAAAAGAAGGCACAAGTGTCCGCGATGTGGTCAGTATGGACACCGTGAAAAGACATGTAAGAATGCCACATCACAAGGTTTGGATTCAAATGAAACAACCGCATCTAAAAGGTAATTTAAATTTCTTTTTTCTTTATTTTATTTCATTTAAAAAGGATATCAATGCTTATACAGTACTAATAATATTTTTATTTATTTCAGGAGACGTGGAAAAAACAGTCGATCTCTTGACAGCTCTATATTACTGGGGTTTACGTAAAAAAAATTCGTAAAAATCTTAGGGTTTTTGATAATGGTCGGTTAAACTTTCTTTTTCAAATATGGTGTCTACGGAATAGATTTGAGTATTGCTTAAATGGTTTTCCTTTATCAACTACGAATAATTTAAGTTTGGTTATTAAAGAATGTTTTTGAATGGTTTTCTATATTTGTGTTTAAAAATGGCAGTTTACAGATTTATTGTTTCAGCATAATTCTTTTGTAGTTTGTTATGTCTACTATCAACCACCGTCACTAATTAAACTCCTTCGAATTGTGTTAGTTGCATTCGGTTCTTTTCAAAGTCAGTGATACATCGACTTTTCTAGTAAAAAAGATGTTACCTTTAGTAGTCAAATTTACTTTTTTTTAATAAGGTGGAGAGAATTTGGAGCATCCAATAGAATCGTGTGTGTGTGTATATATATATATATATGTAAAAATTTAAATGAGAACTATTTTTCGTATGAAAACTAATATTAGCCGTCCAATTCTTCCTCCTTCAATTGGATTGCCCAGCCATGAATTCCTTACATGCATCTTGCCGCACTCAATCCCCCCACGCTCTTCATCCATGAATTTCACTTACCACTTGAATGACCAAGATTGTTCTCGTACGAAAAACAGTTCTCGTTTGAACCCTCCTTTTATATATATATATATATATACACTAGCATCATACTCGCGCAATGCTGCGACGGTAAATAGTTTTTGGTTTACAATATTTCGCTTTCAAGAATGTAATGATATGTTATTCGCGCGAGCCAATGTCACGAAAAAGTTCTCTACAGCAACATGCCCGGTTTTTTTTCAAATTTTCTTTTATTTACATTTAACTATTTTATTAATTTTAGAAATAAATTCTAAAAGACAATAAAATAAGAAAAAAGATTTATATTGATGAAATAAAGAGAAGAGTTAATAAGATTTTAAAAATTATGTTGATGTGGGTGGATAATTGTGTTAGTATGAGAGAATATATTTTGAATAAAGTTAAAGTAAATTAGGAGAAAATAAAATAGTTAAAAATTGAGTGGATGAGATTAATTTAGATTAAATGAAAGGTCAAGATTTTATATTGATTGAATTTTAAGAAGTCTTAAAATTTAAGAGGAGAGAGAATGTTAAATGCTTTATATAGTAGTGTATATATATATATATATATATATATATATATGGTTAACTTCACATATATATAACTTGGATAAATATGATATTTATGAAGTTTAGTAAGGGTATAGGTGATATTTTGTAAATATATTTAAAAGAGGGGTATAATAGTCATTTGATTATATTTTATAATTTAAATTTAATTTAATGATAAAAAATTAATAAAAATAATGATTTGGACAAATAAGATATTACAAAAAATTAATAAGCGTATATAAGATTTTTATAACTTAAGCCGGACATATAAGATATTTTAATTTTTACTAAAAGTATATATGAAATTAATCCTTTTTAATTAATAGCTTTAGGTTGGGGGATGATCTCACGGTTAGATTAAATTCTAGATTCTCAAATACGATTGAGGCGACTACATTGTGTACGAAAAGCGATACACGTTAAAAATGCTCATTTTAATGTTTTGTGTATGTTATACATACTTATTCACACTTTTTGTGGTTACAAGTGTTTGCATATTAAATAACTAGATTAAATATTCGTGTAATATATGTATTAATTTAAAAAATAGTAAACATTAATTAAAAAGATATTAAAAAGTTATAAAACACAAATGAAATTAATGAGCATTTTAAAAAATAACGATAGAGGGAATTAACACTCAGACTAGCTGTGAAAACATCAATCCGAGGGCGTGAGAGATGTGATGGCAGAAACGTGATATCATAATACGAAGAGAATGGATTGTATTTCTTTTACAAGTCGTTATTGTTACAATTAGAGGTAAAATAAGGTTAAATGTTATTGTTATAATTAAACAAATTAAATGATTATAAATTATTTTAGAATGATAAAATTAAGAATTTTATTAAATATGATATTTTAAAACATTATAAAGGGTAAATATTATATTTGTAAATTAAGGTGGGCAAATACGATATTTTAGGGTTTGGGAAGGGCATATATGAAATTATCTCTAATAATTTTAATTTAAGTTAAAGTCAAAATTGAATTCATTTTTTACCCATAAAAGTCTGATTAATTAAAATTTTTATCTAAATTAATGGTGAGGATTATCTAATAAGTTTTATTGAAGTTGGTCTTTTATTTATATTAGAAGATTAGAAGATAGTATGAATATTTTTTTTATAATTATAAATTCAAACATTATTATGATTTTATATATTTCTTTGCGTTTAAAGAAACTAATTATTTTATAGAGTTGTGTTCAATAAAGTCCATTTAAAAAACACATTCTTATAATTTTAATATTCAATCACCGGTGATTTGTAAAAGGATCACATATGAATTACGAAAAATTACGAAAATATCATTACGCCCAAATTTTTAAAATTTAATTTGGACCATTGATGCCATTGATCCAAAGGCTAAAATTAGTCCCTTAGGACTAGGGGTGAGCATGGGTACCGAAAATACCGAACCGTACCGGCACCGTACTGGAACCGGTACCGGTACCGAGTTAGAGTTTTCGGTCCGGTACTCGGTACTTGAAATATTGCTAAATCGGTATTTGGGATTCGGGATTCGGGACTAGTACGGATGGTAAAATAGGTACCGGTGCCGGTACCATAGTATGAATAATCGGTACCGTCTTTAAACCAAATTCGGTATTCGGTAAAATTGGTACCGGTTCCGATAGAACTATGAATTAATTATGTACTATATTGAACATTCTTCTATTTTATATGTGTTTATAAGTATGAATAATTTGACAAAGTTGTATGCAATTTCAGAAAATGCGTATGAAAACGTTTTTCATAATGGTACATGCATCATGATTCATTAAGTGTGAGAGTAGACTAAATAGCATGTAGGGTGGGCTTTAAGGTAATATTTCATATTTGGTTAACGTTATTAGAAAATGTAAATTAGGGTTTAGTATATAATGGCATAGCTTTATTTAAAGTTAGGTTATGGATTTTTAGGGATTAATATTCAGGTTCATCTTGTATTCTTTGTACTCTATAAATAGTTATCAATTTAATACAGAATACTCACAAGGTTTCCGTTATTCTACATAGTATCAAAGTCTTAGTGTTTTGGTCATATCTTCTCTTCCTCTTTCTCTACTGCCGCCACCGAACTACGGTTGACCATTTTTGCTTTCATTCTCCCTAGCATACCTCTTGAGTGACGACTTTATTTCTTTTCTTTACCCTCTTGACCATCGTTTACAACACTGCCGATGGTTGCTTTAGCCCCACTAGCGTTGTTCGAACTGATTAAGTTGCGATTAGTGTAATATGTTGCAACTAATCCAGATCTGTAGCTGTCGATTGTTCTTGTTTGAAGGGGCTTCAGTTTCAGATGTGAAGAAATGCATTGGGCGATTTCATTTTCATCTAAGTTCTGCGTCTGATTAGGATTTTTGTTCGATTTGGAGGTCTGCTTCTTCGATTTACGGGTTTGTATCGATTAGGGTTTGTGTTAAATCGGGTTTACTCAAGCAAGCTATTTAGATCTGTTATAGGGTTTTCTTCTTTGTTTTGCTTCTTGGTTTGGGTTGTTTATGGGTTTTTTTTGTTTGGACTGATAGGTGATACATGTTCATATTCATGTATGTTGATTTGTTATTTACAAGATTTCTACCGTGTTCATCTTCTTACGGGTTCAAATTCATACTTGTTCATGTTTTTGCAACATATTGTTCATGTTCATCTATATACGATTTGATTGTTCAAGATAAAGAAGAATATGAATTTCATATGAATATGAATGCTCTTTATGTTCAAAGAAAAATATATGAATATTCTTTAATCAGGATTTACTAATGGGGTATATGATGTGGATTAAAAAATAAAAAATCAGAAAATTACTTGCTAAGGGTACAACAGGTAACTTAATTTATTATATGGTAATTTTTTTTGAAGTTAGATACATTAGTGGTAAGTTTAAAAGTCTAATAAACATAGTAATAAAATATGATAAGTTAGATACACTTTTATAAACTAAAACCTATATTTATTTAGAGGGTGTTTGTCAATAAATGTATTCTTTTTTAATTGGGTTAATTTTATATATACCCTTATTAAACATCAAAGTATCTTATTTGTCTAGCTTAAGTTATAAATATCCTATATACTCTTATTATTCTTTCATAATATCTTATTTTCCCAAATCATCATTTTTATCAAAAAATTTTTATCATTTTAAATGAATTTAGATTCTTTATAATTATTAAAAAAAGATATTGACAGTATTATCCTTGCTTCATAATATCGATGCATATTCCATGCACCTTCCCACAATTAGATAGCATCTCCTTCAATTAGATTGCCTAGCAATGAATTCCTTACATTCATCTTGCCACACTCAATCCCCTCACGCTCTTCATCCATGAATTCTACTTACCACTTAAATGACAAGATTGGTTTTCGCAGTTCTCGTACGAAAAATAGTTCTTGTTTAAACCCTCCTATGTATATATATGTGTATATATATGTACATATATATATATAGGGAATAACTTACCTACACCATCTTAGGTACATGATGCACATATAAACACTTGGTGGAGTCACTATGGTGTATAGTGTATAAGCAGTGTCCATTAAGTGTTTGTGTATGCCTCATATAGCTAACTAGCTACATGATGATGTAGCTAAAATATTAGAAAGGTTAATGCGAAAAGTACCTTATTTGCGAAAAGTGCGAGAAGCAATATGGACCCTACGATTAATTAATTGATGGTTAAGATTAACAATGGCAATTTAGTAAATAATTTAAAATTCAAGGTTATCAACTAAATTAATTAAAGAGTAATCTAGTCATTATAACCTCCTCTCTCCTATCATCTCTCTCCTCTAATCTCTCTCAAATATTATTTACTTAAATAGAATTTAATTACAAATATTTCAAATATATATAATATCTCTATCTCTCCATACTTATTTTCACACTTTCACCTACACCTTGAAAACCCTATTCTCTCTCTACGTAACTAAACCGCCGCCTCCCTCCCGGTCGGAGCAACCATTGAGGTTGCCGGAGAAACCATTGTAGATCTCCGCTTATCTACACCGTCCACCGAGTCTAGAACATCGCCTGCCCTTTGTCTGCAACGGAGCATCGCCGGCCCTTTTGTCTGCAACGGAGCATCGTCGCTGCCTCCCACTGAGGCAAGAACATCGTCGCCGCCCCTGCCAACCTCCATCACTGTCGGACTATTCTAGTGTTGCCGCCCCTACCAACCTCTTTCAACAGCGCGGCGGGTCATGGATTTATGCTTCAACAGTGCGTCGGCCATGGATCTATGCTTCGAGAACAGCACCGCCGGCCATCGGCCACAATAGCGCCACCGCCGACCTATTTTATCCGATTTTGCTTCAACTACGTCGTTGCCGCACCAGATATCTGCTTCACCACCATCGATGCCCTCTTTTTGAACAGCCACCGCTAGGGTTGCACCACCACCATCACCATCACTGCCGCCACACACCACTTTCGTTTTTTTATTTATTATTTTCTTTTAATTCTATATTTTTAGTATTTTAAAAAATTTAAATTTTTATTCAAGATTGTTCATAATTTTTAAAATTTATAAATAATTTTTTATTCTAGATCTTCATCTAGGCTTTTCTTTTGTGGATCTAGGTTGTTTATTGGTGAACATTAATGAGTTGAATCGGGTTATTAGTTTTGTTTAGTACTGAATATAGATTTTGTCAGTTGTGTTCAACAATTTTTTTATGTTCAAGGTGTTTATTATTGAACATAGGTGTTTATTATTTGTTAGAACCTAGAGGGGGGTGAATAGGTTATATGCCCACTTTTTGAAATGTTTAACAATATTTGCAAGTAATTAAAGAGTTTAAGTAAGAAAGATATCACCAATGAATTAGCTAGGACACAATGATTTATAGTGGTTCAAGCAAGGGTTAACAACCTTGCTCTACATCCACTCCTTGGCCTCACCCACCAAGAGTTGCTCCACTAACTTCTCTCTTTAATGTTGTCCCATTTTATCAACTCAAAAATTTTTGAAAAATATTTTTTAGAAGATTTAAACAACTTTTCAAAAATTATCTAGAGCAACTTGCTCTGATACCAATTGTTAGAACCTAGAAGGGGTGAATAGGTTATATGCTCACTTTTTGAAGTGTTTACCAATATTTGCAAGTAATTAAAGAGTTTAAGTAAGAAAGATATCACCAATGAATTAGCTAGGACACAATGATTTATAGTGGTTCAAGCAAGGGTTAACAACCTTGCTCTACATCCACTCCTTGGCCTCACCCACCAAGAGTTGCTCCACTAACTTCTCTCTTTAAAGGTAGAGATAAACCTTTTACAACTTCTCTCTTTAGCTTACAAGAATTACACTTCACTCTTGCAAACAAGGCTAAGATAAACCTCACTTCACTCTAATTGGAAAGGCTAGAGTTGATCCTCACTTCTCTCTAATTCTAAGGCTAGAGATAATCCTCACTTCTATTATAAATATACAAGAAGGTAATGTAGTGTTTGAACTTTGAAGGCTTTCACTCTTGCTTCATTCTTGATCTTGAAAGATTGAATATTTATCAAAGAATATGAGCTCACAAGATTTTGTATGTATTATGTGTTTTTCAGATTGCAAGAGCTTGGTAAAAAACAAGACTTGAGTTGCCTTAAATAAGGAAAAAGTTTGATGCTCAAAAAGTGTCCAGACGATCCACGGTCGATCCACGGTCGACCGTGTAATCGACTGTCGCACTGCTGGAGATTTTTGAGCTTTGTGCATATAGACGTTGGGCTTTTACCAAAACCACACACAACCCATTTTTACTATAAAAATGCACTGAAAAGAATCTTTAGAAAAGTTGGGTTAGTGTCATACTTCTTAAGTTTGAATTTAATCTTGAAAATGGTAGTTTGGAAACCAAATGCACAAAGCATGTTGGAAGTTTACCTCTTCGGGAGATTCCTTTTGCTAAATATGGTTTGGCTTATTTCAATAGAAGATTGTGTTTAGTATTTGCCAAAATGGGAATTTTTGCTTTGACTTCCAAGCTTGTGATTTTTATAAAAATTGTCTCAATTTTTATAAAGGTTTTTGTAAAAGTTATTTTATAAAAACTTAAACTTATTTGATTATTTATTTTGTATGCTCATAGACTTTGAATGTTTATTTGTAGGAGACTTCAACATCGACTTCTACTTCAACTCGGATCTTGACGATTGAAGCTTGGCCATTTGATAAAGCTTATTTTGTAGATTATGGATTAGAATATATTTGATTGAATATATATATGTATATGTGAACGTATGTTAATGTTAATACATACAATTATATAAACAAGTTGTATATTTTTGTGTCAACAAAAGAGGATTTATTTATAAGCCTATTTTTTCCAACAATCTCCCCCTTTTTGTTGAAGACAAAAATTTGTAACTTGTATAAGAATTGTATATGTAACTTTAACATGTTAACATGTGCATATATACACATATATGTATATATTCTACTATCTTCTATATATTTTTTTATCTTCTCCCCCTTTTTTGTCTTTAACAAAAAGGAGACTCCCTCTTGGCATAAGCTCCCCCTTGATGTGAGAACTCCACTTCTTGAGTTAAATGGAAATACTACCAAAAACTTGCCAAGGATATGTGAGTATGAACAATATTCAAATCATACAATTATCACAACCCAAATAGCAAATAGCATAATGTAAGATGTCCATAGCAAGATGTAGTAACGAAATAGCAATCTAGTAGATTAAGTCAACAAGCAATCATAAAACATAGAAAATACTGATTGTTGCAATAGTTAATGTCTGGTTAAGAAAATAAAAATAAAAATAATTGTTTTTACAATCCATTCAACCATAGAGAATCAAGATGGTTCACCCCCGTCTGTCCCGGCATTGCACCTAAGTGCATTCATGATTGACCGCAACATCCCTTTTACCCCTTTGACTTCCTTCCGTACAGATCGGGTTTCATTCCGCAACTCGTTGATGTTGCGATTGAGTGCAGCAATTCGTTCGTCGGTAGAGCCTTCAACCATGCCGTGATCCGGAGGAATTGAACCCTCCTCTGCACCCTCCTCCTCTTCACCAAAGGTGAATGTGTCAATCTCGGCTTCCGTATCTTCGGAGGATGATTAATGAGCTCGCTTCTTCCCTTTATGGGAAGACATCTTGCGATGTGTCGCAAGGTCTATGGGAGCCGAGGAAGCTGGAGTAGAAGCTATGCGGGAAATATTGGGTAGGTTGGTGAAGAGAATGGAGAGGAGACGGCCGTATGGAAGGTCCCGACGACTAGTGACAAGGCCACTCATGCGTTTAGCAAGTATGTGCATGATGTTGACCTTAGATCGTGTTTTGAGAGCATGAAGGAGGACGGCTTGAATGGCACTAATTTCCGAATGATTTCCGGATTTTGGAAAGATGTTGGAATCAATGATCTTATTCCACACAGCGCATTCGGGAAGAAGATCCCTCCCAAATAGATTGGTCGTTGTGTGTGGAATATTTGGCCTGCAAATCGAGCCAAGGATCTCTGGGATGGAGAACACGGCAGGGAGATTTGTGAGGCTGTGAGATGTGGTGTAGAACTTTAAACCGGATGAGGGGATGTGAAGGATCATGCCTAGTTGGACAAGAGTAAATGTGAAGTCGGTTCCTTCAATTGCAAAAGTGACAACTTCATCATCTTCATTGTAGTTAAAGGATGCATAAAATTCAAATATGCGAGACTTATATAAGACATTAGACAATGTAAGAAACGTGGACCACCCAATTGCGTCAAAGGTCGCTTGAGTGTGGAATTGGTCTAGTTGGTTGACAACAACCAACCGACCTTCATTTATCCCTCATGTTTTGAGGGCATTGGCTGATTGGCGCGGAGTTGGGTTGTCGGGTTTTCTTGATGCTGATGTACGTACACGTGGCATGATGATCTATAGAGACAATGATGATATGATTAAGTACAAATATATAGCATTATGACTAGTGTGTGCCTAAATTTGAGAAGATTTTGAAAATTTTATGAATCATGTGTTTACTAAGGTTAGTTGATGTAGATTAAGCAAAACTACATTGAGTTTGGACATTAAAAGTCAAAACATAAAAATTTAAAAGTTCAAAAAAATTTCCAGTGGGCTTACGGTTGATGCACGGTATCGACCGTGGATCGACCGTCGTTGGTCTGGATTTTTGGTGATAAGTTGCAGTAGAAGTACGGTCGACCGTGGTTCGACCGGTAGTGGACGGTTTTCAAGTTTTCATTTTTGTCCCTTTTTGACATGATATGCATACACTAATTGAATCTTATAATAATAACTTAGACATCATCTATATTTAAAACTGAACCCATCATTTTCATATACCATTTACTACTCAACAAACCTAACATATTTTCTTTTCCAAAAATCAACCTAATCCTAAGATCCACATGATTCTTTGGTGCAAAGAGAGAGCCCTAAGAAAAGGAAGAAGATATAAACTTATACCTTGAACAAAAAATTCGTGAAGAAGGGAAAAGGCAAGAGAGGATGAGTCTTCAACCGTGGATCAACCGTGAATCCAACCGTGCCTTCGATCACGGCTTCAACCGTAGTAAAAACCTTGATTTTTGAGGTAATTTTTAAGCTCTTAGTTGTTAATGGCGGCTAGGGTTTGTGTGGGGAAGAGAAAGTGTAAGAGAGAGAGAGAGAGTAAAATAGGGTTAAAAATCGTCAGGTACCCTACGGTCGATACACGGTCGACCGTGATATCGACCGCGCCCTTTTTTAAGTCTGTTTTGGTATTTTTGAAGTACCCCGACGGTCGATCCACGGTATCGACCGTGAGTCGACCGTGGTGCATTTGGAATCCATTATTTTTACCATTTTCATGCTGTTTAGGTGTTGTTTTTAGGGTAAATGTTCCATCATTCCTAAACCAAGTGGTAATGTATTAAACATTTCAATTTTTAGCGGTTTAGTGAATATTTCGGCAATATTTTCACATGAAGCAACCTTTTCTAAATTTATATTTCCTTTCTGCATATTGTCACGTAGGAAATGATGCCTAATTTGAATGTACCATCTTCATATTTGAAGACCAAGAAAGTAATTCAACTCATCCATCATTCTCATTTCAATTTCATTATGTATAAGATTTCAAAACTCATCACACAAAGATGATTATCAAATTTTACATTTGGGAAGTCTTTAACAAGCTCATTACTAGTCATTTTTGTAACAATCTCATGTTAGCATGTCCTAGTCTTTTATGTCACAATGTTGAATTATCAATTATAGATGCAAGACATACTTGTATTAGGATTATCACCAAGTCTACATGTATCATGTCCATTTCTCCTAACATCCTTTGCATATCAAACTTTCATGTTTAGAGAATCTAACATTCAAATCTTATAAGCTACTATCATGCTCAAAATTTGAGAATTTGATATGAAGAATGATACCTTTACCAACTACCTTTCTTCTTAGGTTGCTTTCAAACATATCCTCTATCATACTCCTTGTATTAAGTGAAGAGTTCTCTATTACCGGTCATGTGTTTTGAGCAACCACTATCAAGAATCCAATACACGAGACATAATCTTGTTGCACCCCTACACTTGTGTAATTTTCATTCAAGATTTTGGTACCCAATGTTTGATGGGTCCAGGATGGTTAGCATCAAAAACTCCTACTCTAATCCACCTTTGTGTAATCTTGAACCCTTTATGATACCATGTGTTCATAGAGTTAATAGGTTTATGAGAATGTCTTGATTTTTGAATTGTATTTGATTTAGGTTTCTTGAATCCAAGTCCATAGTTGATGCACGGTCGATACCGTGGGTCGACCGTGAGGCTCCTGGATTTTTTCTTCCCCTTTTTCTTTCACAAATTTGATAGGTGTTAAGTGACTAGTTGGCATGTTGTTTGAGTAACTTGAGAATCCAAGACCACCCTTATCTTTTGATGATTTTTGAATCTTTAACATCTCATCTAACTTGGTTGAACTATCTTCAAATTTTGACAAGGTGGTTGTGTCAAAATTTGTCATTAGCTTACTTTCCAAATCTTTCAAGCTTGGAGATATATGAGAAACAATTTTACTTTCTAGATCTTTTATTTTCAAGTTCAAGTCATCATTTTCATTTCTTAACTTGACATTTTCCTTTTTCAAGCTCTTGTTCTCATTTTTTAACTCCTCATTTTTAGCAAGTATTTTAGAGCTAAAATCACATAATTGA
This sequence comes from Dittrichia graveolens, assembly GCA_038502395.1. Classification (NCBI taxonomy): domain Eukaryota; kingdom Viridiplantae; phylum Streptophyta; class Magnoliopsida; order Asterales; family Asteraceae; genus Dittrichia; species Dittrichia graveolens. The sequence continues at coordinate 76,895,036 of JARJIL010000001.1, read as the reverse complement.
TCATATTGATTGTCATCATTATCACTATAGTAGCTAGAATCGGAATGTACCTCACTTGTCTCAAAAGCCATGAGACATTTTTCTTCTTTTCTTTCCTCTTCTTCATCACTTGAGGATTCTTTGACATGTTTAGCTTTGAGTGCAATGCATTTGCTTTTTTCTCTCTTTGGCTTGGCACTTTCATCATCTTTTTGCATGATTACTTCATACACCTTGAGATTTCCTATTAGCTCATCCATTTGTAATATGTTCAAGTCCTTTGACTCCTCAATAGCCGTCACCTTTGCTCTCCATTTTGGTGAAAGAGCCCTAAGAAACTTTCTTACAATCTTTTTGTTAGTGTAAGTAGTTCCAAGTGCCTTGAGACTAGTAACAATAGTATTAAACCTTGTAAAAGCATCATCAATTTTCATATCATCAAATATTTGAAATTGTTCATATTGTTGCACAAGTAATTCAATTTTGTTATCTAGAACTTGGGCATTTCCTTGATGTGTGATGGCAAGAGATTTCCAAATAGCATTTGCACTTTCACACATGAAAACTCTTTCAAACTCTTTTCTAGGTAAAGCATTGTATAGAAAAAGTTTTGCTAGAAAATTTTTTGAAATCATTTTCTTGTCCTCTTGATCCCATTTTTCTTTAGGGGTTGGAACATAAGCATTTTGTTTAGAATCAAAGGTTTTTGGAACATGATCTCCTTCTTCAATAATCTCCCAAAGGTCAATATCTTTGGCCTTTACATAGGTCATGAATCTTTGCTTCCAATAGCAAAAGTCTTCATCTTCAAAAAGTGGAGGTCTAACCATAGAATTCCCCTCTATATAATTTTGTCCCATTTTATCAACTCAAAAATTTTTGAAAAATATTTTTAGAAGATTTAAACAACTTTTCAAAAATTATCTAGAGCAACTTGCTTTGATACCAATTGTTAGAACCTAGAAGGGGTGAATAGGTTATATGCTCACTTTTTGAAGTGTTTAACAATATTTGCAAGTAATTAAAGAGTTTAAGTAAGAAAGATATCACCAATGAATTAGCTAGGACACAATGATTTATAGTGGTTCAAGCAAGGGTTAACAACCTTGCTCTACATCCACTCCTTGGCCTCACCCACCAAGAGTTGCTCCACTAACTTCTCTCTTTAAAGGTAGAGATAAACCTTTTACAACTTCTCTCTTTAGCTTACAAGAATTACACTTCACTCTTGCAAACAAGGCTAAGATAAACCTCACTTCACTCTAATTGGAAAGGCTAGAGTTGATCCTTACTTCTCTCTAATTCTAAGGCTAGAGATAATCCTCACTTCTATTACAAATATACAAGAAGGTAATGTAGTGTTTGAACTTTGAAGGCTTTCACTCTTGCTTCATTCTTGATCTTGAAAGATTGAATATTTATCAAAGAATATGAGCTCACAAGATTTTGTATGTATTATGTGTTTTTCAGATTGCAAGAGCTTGGTAAAAAACAAGACTTGAGTTGCCTTAAATAAGGAAAAAGTTTGATGCTCAAAAAGTGTCCAGACGATCCACGGTCGATCCACGGTCGACCGTGTAATCGACTGTCGCACTGCTGGAGATTTTTTAGCTTTGTGCATATAGACGTTGGGCTTTTACCAAAACCACACACAACCCATTTTTACTATAAAAATGCACTGAAAAGAATCTTTAGAAAAGTTGGGTAAGTGCCATACTTCTTAAGTTTGAATTTAATCATGAAAATTGTAGTTTGGAAACCAAATGCACAAAGCATGTTGGAAGTTTACCTCTTTGAGAGATTCCTTTTGCTAAATATGGTTTTGACTTATTTCAATAGAAGATTGTGTTTAGTATTTGCCAAAATGGGAATTTTTGCTTTGACTTCCAAGCTTGTGATTTTTATAATAATTGTCTCAATTTTTATAAAGGTTTTTATAAAAGTTATTTTATAAATACTTAAACTTATTTGATTATTTATTTTGTATGCTCATAGACTTTGAATGTTTATTTGTAGGAGACTTCAACATCGACTTCTACTTGAACTCGGATCTTGACGATTGAAGCTTGGCCATTTGATGAAGCTTATTTTGTAGATTATGGATTAGAATATATTTGATTGAATATATATATGTATATGTACACATATATTAATGTTAATACATACAATTATATAAACAAGTTGTATATTTTTGTGTCAACAAAAGAGAATTTATTTATAAGCCTATTTTTCCCAACATTATTGAATATTCATTAGTTGATTGTTCTACTAGTCATGTATATAGTTTTTTTTATTATTGAATATTCATTAAATTTAATTTTAATTATTGTTTATTATAGTTTACTAATAAATACCGTCTATTTCTTACAAAGAATAAAGAGGATCTTAAAATTAAGTAGAAAAATAATTAATTTAAATTTTTTTACTGAAACTATATAAAACAAGAAATAATGAACAAAGTAATCAACATAACATTTAATAATTTAATACTCGTAAGACATTTCAAGTGTCGATCATCGTTGAACATCGTAATTTATTAATTTACTATTTAATTATTTTTAAATTATTTTGTTTAAAAATTGAAAGAGAGAGAAAAATAAAAGAGAGAAATAGATTGGAGAGAGAATTTTTTTTGTGTACTATTGTACCCTTTTTGAATTAAAAAAATGAAAAATAAGATTAATCTAAGCCATTAGATCAAATACAAATGAGAGGCCAGGATTACTTCTCGCACTTTTCGCAAATAAGGTACTTTTCGCATGAACCCTCCCCTATATATATATGTGGTTAATTTCACATATATATAATTTGGATAAATATGATATTTATAAAGTTTAGTAAGGGTATAAGTGATATTTTGTAAATATATTTAAAAAGGAGGTATAATAGTCATTTGATTATATTTTATAATTTAAATTCAATTCAAATGATAAAAAATTGATAAAAATGGTGATATGGCAAATAAGATATTATGTAAAATTAATAAGGGTATATAAGATTTTTATAATTTAAACCGAACAAATAAGATATTTTGATTTTTAATAAAGGTATATATAAAATTAATCCTTTTTAATTAATAGCCGTAGGTTGGGGGATGATCTCACGGTTGGATTAATAAATTCTAGATTTTCAAATCTAGAATGCTCATTAAGAATGCTCATTTACACTCTTTGTGGTTATGAGTGTTTGAATATTAAATAACTATATTAGATATTCGTGTGATACGTGTATTAGTTTAAAAAATAATAAATATTAATAAAAAAATATATTAAATAGTAATTATAAAACACAAATGGAATTAATGAGCATTTTTTAAAAAATGACGATAGAGGGAATTAACACTCAGACTAGCGGTGAAAACGTCGATCCGAGGGCGTGGGAGATGTGACGGCAGAAACTTGATATCATAATACGAAGAAAAGTGATTGTATTTCTTTTAAAAGTCGTTATTGTTACAATTAGAGATAAAATAACGTTAAATGTTTATTGGTTATAATTAAACAAATTAAATGATTATAAAATATTTTAGAATGATAAAATTAAGAATTTTATTAAATATGATATTTTAAAACGTTATAAAGGGTAGATATTATATTTCTAAATTAAGGTTGACAAATACGATAATTTAGAGTTTGGAAAGGGCATATATGAAATTATCTCTAATAATTTTAACTTAAGTTAAAGTCAAAATTGAATTTAATTTTGATTCATAAAAGTCAAAATTAGATTTTAACAGTTTTCAAAATGAATGCTTAAGATTTGATTAATTAAAATTTTTATATAAATTTAATGATGAGGATTATTTAATAAGTTTTATTGAAGTTAGTCTTTTATCTATATTAGAAGATTAGAAGATAGTGTGAATATATTCTTTTTATCATTATAAATTCAAACATTATTATGATTTCATATATTTCTTTGCGTTTAAAAAAACTACTCATTTTTATATGTGTTTACAAGTATGAATAATTTGAAAAAGTTGTATGCAATTTCAGAAAATGCGGATGAAATAAGTTTTTCATAGTGGTACATGCATCATGATTCATTAAGTGTGAGAGTAGACTAAATAGCATGTAGGGTGGGCTATAGGGTAATATTTTATATTCGGTTAACGTATGTAAATTAGAGTTTAGTATATAATGATATAGCTTTATTGTAAAGTTTGTTTATGAATTATTAGGATTTAATATTTGTGTTTTTCTTGTATTTTATAAATAGTTATCAATTTAATATAAAATACTCACAAGGTTTTGTTATTCTACATAGTATCAAAATCTTAGGGTTTTGGTCATATCTTCTCTTCCTCTTCCGCTACCGCCGCCACCGAACTACGGTTGGCCGTTTTCGCTTTCATTCTCCCTACCCCTTGAGTGACGACTTTATTTCTTTTCTTTACCCTCTTGTCCTGCACCGATGATGCATTGTAAATAAAATTTTATTAGCTTTCTCTCCCTAGCTGCCGCCTTTGTATCTCTTGCCACCGACACACTTCTTGCTGCCACCGTAGTTGTAGCTCATGCCGCTACAATCGTAGCTCCTACTGTCGCCGACCGGCTACGGCGACGCACCTCTTGGCGTCGCCATAGTTGTAGCTCCTGCCTCTATAGTCGTAGCTTCTACCGCTACCGCAACTCTTCTTACCACCCAAATAGCCACTAACCCGTCATCACCTTGCTACCATGGTGTTTTCCCTTTTTTTATATGTATGTTCTTTTCTTTTCTCTTTTCTTTTACATTTTTATCTTATATTTTTCGTTCCGGTGTGAGCATTCGAACTTATACCACTATCACTGTTGGGGTATTAGAGAATATAAATTAGGGTTTAGTATATGATGACTAAGCCCTATTGTATAGTTAGGCTATGGCTCATTAGAGTTTCTCTTGTACCATTTGTACTCTATAAATAGTTATTAATGTAATACAAAATATTTATAAGATTTTCATTATTTTACTATTGTACCACCCTGAATTTTTTGTTCAAATATAAACTTTTATAAAATTATAATTTGGTTACAGCGCATGTAATAATCATTAAGTGGAAGTGTTTATATTAAAATATTCAATTCGAAGAATTATCAATATAATCCATACTTAATTCATAGTACTAAATGACTAATTTTAGTCTTTGGGTTAACGCCATCAATGGTACTGATTGCATTTTAAAATTTTGTGTGGAATGACATTTTCGTAATTCACATATGATGCTTTTACAAATCAAATGTGATTTTAATATTAAAATTTTAATACTATATATGTTTTTTACATAGATTTTATTAAACACAACTCTAAAACATTTACAAAACATGGGTCCTCAACCCCCCAATACGATCGTAAGTTGGTGTTTCTTTGTTCCAGCAACTAATTATCAACGTAAACAATCAGTGTTCCAAACCATTGATCAAAATGTTAGATCCAAGCCTAGCAGTCAACACCAACCTCTACAGCTAAGCTCTCCATTAGACAGCTGCGTATACACAATTTTAAAGTGACACCGATTAGCTTACACCAAGCTACTACGTACACTAAAAGAACATTAATTAGAAACCAACCTTCTACTTCGCATATAATACAACAAGTAATAATAAGATAAAGCATCATATATATATATAGCAACTCATTCCATACTAATCAACAACAAATACATGTCAACGACGAACTAGTCTACACAATAATAGACTCATGGCGGCAAACCAACGAATCTTGATGTGGGGAAAGCTCAAGAATATGTGTCAATTGCATGGTAGCTAATTGGACTCAACAACTCATTAATGGAGGACCTACCTATCTCACCCGATCTAGTGGGTGAGCTATTAGCAGTCCACCAATAATCGTTTGTTTTTCGACCCAACAAAGTAGGCCTTGCCCGAAAACAACGTCGAACCGAACATATAAGACACCGTAACGCACGTCCCAGATGGGTTATGTGCACTAGATCAATCCGAGTAAATAATAAATATATGTTGTATATCTATTATACGACCAATTGGGAGGTTTAATGGACATTATGGTTTTGGACTTTTTAATCCATGTATTTAATAATTTAATTAATTAAACCTGGCCTTCTGATTTTTTGTTAAATAAACCATAATGAACCTTGGGCTTTTAAATCAAACCCAGTGAAGGGGATTAAAAACCTAATCTTTAACTAGCCTTTATAAGGATTTCAAATACGTACATATCATAATAATCAATTTATTGTATACATTCACCAATTTCTCAACACAAGTCAACTTTAAGTTTGTACACATATCATAATAATTAGTTTATATTATACATTCACTAATTCAAGTTTCAAAATCAAGCAACGATAGTAACACAAATTAAGGAGCAATAGTAACAACTTCAAGCTAACGCAAAGTAGCTAGGTCATAAATGAAAGACGGGGAACCTTTGAATGAGCAACAAGATCGAGCAACAATTTTACAGTTCATTCGGTGGACTAAAAACAATGTTAACATCAAAGAAACAACCATAACAAAACATATTGAACATGAAGAAACACAATTCAAAGCTAAAAACTAAACCACAACGTATAAATCATCTTTCTAAAGTCAACTAACCTTATGTCACGGTTTCCTATCACGGGAGTGTCGTCTAAGAATCAATGGAAATTTGTTTAGATAGAGAAAACCTAACAAAATCAATATGTTATACAAAAATCACTCAACAAATGACATAAAACACAAAAATAATGTAAAAGAACTGACATCAAACAATGTTTGCCTGGATTTTTGATGTGGCTGGAAAAGATGAAGCTTTTGGGGGTGTCAATCGTCTGCGAAGTAAACCTGGCTGGTAGGGTGAAAGTCAAGTTGAGGTAGGTGGGGTGAAAGTAAACGGTGGTAAAAATTGTTGGAAACTAATGTTTTAATCTCAAACAAATTTAATGTTTTAAGTTAGTATTATTAAAGACTTATTAGTATTTATGTAAATGTTTAAAATAAGTGCAATACAATTATGTGTGTGTGTGGTCGGCAGTTGGAACACCACCGGTAAACTGCCACCGGCAGTTGGCACCAAAAACTACCACCACCAACACCTATATATATGTGATATTTGTATAGACCTTTTGGATCAATCCAAGTGCAATCCAAGTATTCAAATTCCAATGTATATTGATTTGTTTTACGATGTTTATGAGATACTGCATATACTTTTATATACACGCTGTTCGAATTCAATCATGGTGCCATACAATCAAGAGGATAGTAGAGGAAGGGTATCATCATGTAAATTTTTAACATGGTATCAGATCACTAGATCACTGGGAGGAATAAATAGTTTCTCCAAGGCAGAAAACACGTACACGACCATAGAAAACTCAAGAATAGATTCGAACATCGAAATTGCAAAGAGGCATGAGCAGTTGGGAGAAATCGATCCGATTGAAAGTTTCAATGATCGATTTTAAGAAGATCCCTAGAAACAACGTTAAATTGAAGTGTTGCGAAGACCGGATCATTTGGAAATTCATGGCAACGATTATTTAGGCCATTATAAAACAATCTTAGTCAATTTAACAAGGAAAATGAAGCGATCCAGATGTTATATATGTTTCATGAGGGGACATGCTTATTGGAATCCAAATAAGCATAGAAGGGATGATTTCAAGAAAAACAAGTTTATGAAATCGAGAAAATTGAGAAATAAAATAGAATGCAGTGTTGGAACAGAAGACAATCACGATGGAATCATCATTCCAACACCAAATTGGGTAGTAGAAGGCTCTGATGAAAGAGGATGGAACGAGATATGGTATGTAACAAGTGAGTATTCGAGACATATGACTTCAAATCTACAAAACTTCAAAAACTTCAAGGCTAGAACAATCCGTTCAAGTGGTGAGAGACAACAAGGATTAAACGTATAAGGACTTGGGAAGTATTGGTGACAACAGAAAACAAGGTTTATGTGATTCCGGGAGTGTACTATGTTCCTAATGTGGGATTTACCACCTTAAGCCTAAGTCAATTGGTAATTCAAGGCTTCAAGGTGATTCTTAAGGGATCAAGATGTATTCTTATAAGGCAATTTGAAGAAGAAGATAGTGAACGTGAACGCAACGATGATGGTGTGGAGACGGGCAGCAAAGAAATAGAAGATTATATGATTGATTTCGATGGAGATGATAATATGGAAGAACAAGAAAGACTTGATAGTGTTAGAGGAATAGACATGCGTGCCTTGATGCAATATTATGATTCTTTGCATGTTAGAGATGCAACAAATGAAGAAAAGAAAAATGCTAAACAACCATCAAAGGTACCTTCAAAGAATGAATTTGATAGTTTTATTGGTTTTGTTCAAATGATACATGAGCAAGAGATAAAGGAAGAATGTAAAGGTTTGGTGAAAGAACACTTTGACAAGTTAGTGAAGTGGTTCTATGATGTTTTTGTGCAAAGAAAGAAGAGATTTATTGTAACACCGCTTCCGAAAACAACTACTTTAGTGATAATTCAACGTTTCATTATGAGTAGATCAACTTGACCAACTCAAAACAACAGTTTTAGCCGCGGAAATTTTCTTTTTAAAGTTACAACCGGTATTTACATTGTTATCGTTTCCAAAACATACATTGGTGTTACCTAACACAGGAACCGACCATAGTATCAAATTACATTACATAACAAAATAGTGTTCCAACCCACAAGGGTTTATGTACATCAAAGTCACCCACCTCACCAGGCCTTCTAGTCTTTACCTGAAAAGGGGCAACGTAGCACCATTAGCTAAAGAACATAGCTAGTGAGTACATACTTATCAAAAGAATCAATAAAGCAAGTCATGCAACATTTATCATACATAAACAATCATTGCTAGCTTAACACATAGCGGTGTGCTGACAAGATCAGTAAGAGTCATGTCTTGCAGGGTAATCAAACCCGCTCAACAACTCAGACCGGGGGATCAGACACAACCAACCGCGGTGGTGGTGGAGCATAAAGCAGTCCACCAAACATCGTTCACAGAGCCAAAGGCTCCTCAAGTAATCCAGCTACAACCGGCTGATTACCACTCACGTTAAGGCACGGCGGTTCTGCAGAACCTACGATCCGGAATGCCTCCCGAATCATCGTGAAATCCCAAAGTACTCATGGGATCCCGTTACAACCGACTGACCTTAACCATGCTTCAGATAGTTTGCAGACAGTGCACATACATACACATATACATATGATCCCATAGGGATCCATCATCTTACATGCAGTATTATAAAGTTATTCATTTGTACATATCATCGTGTATTAACTAAGCGGTTCCGGTCTGGACCCGCTGGCATGCACCTAACATACATCTTAACATCATTTAAGACATACACTTACCTCTTTGAGCATACCTACAAAAAAAAGTTAGACATACATAATACAATCATGTACAATCATTCATATAGTCATCTAGCAAACAAGTCTTACTCTATTGAGTCTCATGAAAGCAGGTACTCACCCGAGTGATTTACAACGTACAGGTATTTTGTTTTGACTTCACTAATACCACAGGTTCACCTAGAACATTATTACTTCACATTAATCATCTAGACATACACAATAGGACTACGAAACAAACATAAAAACTTAAGTCTGAACTTAGCATAAATCCGCCAAAACTGTCGGATTTGGGAAATCCGATAGTCCTTGCGGATTTTGGAAAATCCGACACATACATGCAGAATCCAACACTTTCCTTGCGGATTCCACCATGAAGGAAATCCGATATGCATACGAAATCCGACACTTGCGGATTCCGACGCATAGAAGGAAATCCGACGAATCATACGAAATCCGACATTCTTGCGGATTCTGACACTTAGAAGGAAATCCGACAGACATGCGGATTTCAACAATCATGCGGATTCCGACACCTTCATAGGTCTCGGAATCCGACACATTGCAAGCCTGAAATTCCGACAACTTCATAAATCATCTTAACAACTTCGTACTTATTGGTTTTACACCCAGAACACTTTAAAGCTTCATGTTTTATCCATACAACCTTTACAAACACATCAAATTCAATTAAGAACACCAAACATGCAAAACCCACTTTCAAAGTAAGCTTTCATGTTCTTCAATGGATGTTCTTGCATGAATTTTATGTTTCCAGCCTTAACAACGCATACATCTAATCTTCAAACATGCTTAAATCACAATACTAACCTTTTGCAAATCAACAACCGTGAACTTCATCTTTTCCTTCTTCAAAATCCGAGAGCAGAGAAAGTGTGTGTGTTTTTGCTATATCTTTTGCCAACTTTGAATTCTATAAGTCAATTATACACACACACATTAACATATACACACACACATTCCAGAGGCGGTTTGCCTCTGGATTATTTTCTTATTTCTTTTAATTATATAACTAGTACATATATATACTTAATATATGCATACACGCTTACACACATATTCACAACTTAACACATTATATATATAACCAATCGTCAATTACATATAATATCCTCCTATTAAACTAATTACATACACGTACATACTATTTACAACTAGGCCAAAGTTGAGGATGTTACATTTATACCCGTGAGAATCAAAGGAATCGAGATAAGCCTACTAGAGCTTTATTTAATTAACGGTGAAAGGCATGGAGGACATGTCAATATCACAATGAAGAACAAATGGAAGGAAGTGGCCTGCACAATGGGATTCTCAAATGATTTTACAGCGGTTTGATAGAGTGTTATGCAACGTACTTAAGCCTATTAATGTGCTACTATGAAGAAGCAAGGAACTACTCCAGGGATGTTAATGTACCAAGGGCAGCGAATAGCATGGGTACACGTGGAGTAAAGGAAACTGTTTTGAGAAGAGAGGAGGAGATCCAGGAGAGTTCGGTGATGGTGAAAAGATGATTGTAATATTTGAAGAATATGAAGAACCAATTAATGAAAGAGAACCAAACAAGGAAGAAAGACAAAGTTTGATGATTAAACGTTTGGGGGGAGTGTTGGAAACTAATGTTTTAATCCTAAACAAGTTTAATGTTTTAAGTTAGTATTATTGAAGACTTACTAGTATTTATGTAAATGTTTAAAATAAGTGCAACACAATTATGTGTGTGTGTGTGGTCGGCAGTTGGAACACCACCGGTAAACAGCAACCGGCAGTTGGCGCAAAAACTACCACCACCAACACCTATATATATGTGATAACTGTACAGACCTTTTGGATCAACCCAAGTGCAATCCAAGTATTGAAATTCTAGTGTATATTGATTTGTTTTATTTTTTATGCGATATTGCATATACTTTTATATACTTGTTGTCCGAATTCATCATGGTGACATACAATCGAGAGGTATTTTCGGAATATCAAGTCTCATAAATTAATGACGGCTCACATGAATAGTTTTACAATTCTCGTATAAAAACCACTTCCCGATTAAACGTTTCCATATATATATATATATAAAGGATCAATATAGAACCACTCTTTATCTTTAGAACCTAAATATTAAATTTAACCTTTGGATGAACTTAATCAAGGACTAATATTAATTGATGGCAATTTTGTAATCATTATATATGTTTATCAATTATAATCTATAAAGATGGAAAAAATGGAAAAACATTTATTTTCTCTCTCAAAACATTACCCCTCAAAATTTTATTCGCCATAACTAATTAAGTTTTGAGAATTTAAACAAAAAAATTATACCAATCTACTAGTTTTTAATCCTCTTTAAATCAAGACCGATTTCCCCATATTTCCGAAATTTTTATTTTTTAAAAATGCAACCCAGATGACGATAATAACTAAAAAGCAACTCAGATGAAGTTCAATATGCATTTTGAGTTGGAGATTTCATCTTATATCCATTACATCAAATGAAAATGCAATCCAAATGAAGATTGCGAAAATGCAACTCGGATAAATATGACCAAAATGTAACCCATATGAAAATAATGTAGCATTTTGGTCATCATTTTTATCCAGGTTGCTTTTTGGTTATCAACTTCATCAACTCTGCCTATCCTAAAACATAGAATTTGATGATAACCAAACCCTACATTCAGTATGACTTAGAAAGAATTCAAACATGTGTTGTTTGAATCAGTTTATGTAAAAATATGTTAAGTATGGAACCATCAGCTGAGGAAAATAAGCCATCGCTGAGCATCAGATCCTACTCAAAGTATCAGCCAAAGGATATCAGCCAAGGAGCATCAGATGAAGAATACAAGTAAAGAAGACCATCAGCTGAGGAAAACAGTCTATCAGCTGAGCAAAATTGTTGATCAGCTGATGAAAATATTCCATCATCTGAGTAAACAGATTGATCAGCTGAGTGAAGAAAGTGATCAGCTGAGTGAAGAATTTGATTAGCTGAGTGCCTACTCTATCAGCTGAGTGAACAAATGGATAGGCTGAGGCCCAAAGCGTCAGTTAAGTAAGTCTATCTTTACACAAGTCATCTCCCCTTATAAACTGATGTATTTGATTGATCAGCTGAGCATTCTTGATCAACTGATCATACAAATACATGAGCTTATGTTCTCCTAAGTTTACTATTGATCAACCGAGCATCTATATGATCAGCTGAGCAATATGAATCAACTGAGTCCTAGCAAAAAGTGATCAACTGATATATTTTGTCAAATGAGTAGTGAATATCAGAGTTCCTAGTACAATCTGTTAGCTGAGTCATGAAAAATGTCAAATATACTCTATCTTTTCAGATTGTAAGTCATATGTAAAAGGCAGAACATGTGTTGTTCTATTATGCCTTAGATCTTTGTTTGTAAAAGTAAAAATGCACTTTTTGGATCAAGTATGAGACAAAAAGGTTTGATCTTATCCTCTGGAAAAGGATAATGATACCTCAAACAGACGAAGATCTTGAAGATTTGTTCAAGCAACTAAGTATGGCTGGCAATCCCATACTTGGTAAAGTCAAATCAATCAGAAGCATGGTGTTGATTAAAGTACAATCATGGAAAGGGAAAGATACTTCTACACGATAGTAGATGTGGACTTTAATATTTTATATTGTGAATGAGTTGCACTTTTGCAGAAAAGTACAATTACTTTTATCATACATTTGATTAAAGTAACTTTACTTTTCACCCACTACCTTTACAATTAAAATATTACATTTCCACATCCTCTTGGTCTCTTACTTTCATGCAACCGGATCCACCAAGACTTCTATATATACTCATGCATGGTGGACATGCAAATAGAGAATACTACACAACACAACAAAGTGAAATCTCTACTACACAAAAAGAAAATCTCATCAGTTGAGAAATTTCGTAGAGTATAAGCATTGTGTAGAATCAAACTTGTTCATGTGTTGAACACTCTAAATACATTAGTTGTTTTAGAGTTAGCTTGTCTATGTGTTAGACAAATTGATTGCCACCTTTTATTGTACTTAGAATTTCCGCTTCTAGTACATGTAATTCTTGATTCATATCAATAAGAATTATATAAAAGTATATAAGTGTGTCTTTAATTTTTAAAAGCTAAAGTTTGTATTCAACCCCCCTTCTACAAACATTTGTTGTTGCGTACTCAATCTGGGACTAACAAAGTGCAAGCCAAATGAAGATGAAAACCAAAATGCAACCCAGACCAAAATGCTATATCATGTTCATTTACTTGCAATTTTTATGTGAAAATGTCGTTGTTTGCATTTTAGATTGCATTTTTTTATGTGAAAATACTGTTGTTTGCATTTTAGATTGCTCTTGCTTACATTTTGATATGAAAATGTTGTTGTTTGCATTTTAAATTGTTGTTTGCTTGCATTTTTAATGTGAAAATGTTGTTTCTTGCATTTTAGATTGTTGTTGCTTACATTTTCTTATGTGAAAATACTTGTATACTTGTTTCTTATAGAGTTTTTTTAAATGCATATGGATTAATTAACATGCAGATGTTGGTGAAATTATATTTTAATTATTGTCTCATCTGTTTCTTTACTAGATATGTTCTTTTTTTCATTTTTGAAACATTTGTATATTCGTCAAACTATTTGCATTTTGGAGACCACCTACACTTTCAGAAAAAAAAAGTTTCAAAAATATATCAAGTCTAGTCTTGAATTAAAGAGAACGAAAAACTAAATCGAGTGGTATAATTGTTTTGTAAACTTTTTTAAATATGATGAACATATGGTTAATTAAAGATTTGATAGGTATTTAAAAAAGGGTTTTGATGGTTTTTCCCATTTTAGCCTTTTTACAATTGTCACATGTCATCACCACAAAGGTTCTATGGTTACATGGTTATATATATAACCATACTCTATATATATACGGTTCAAATGAGAACTGTTTTCCTTATGAGAACTACGATAATCAATTATAGTCGTTGATCAAAAAGATAAATGGTCTAGATTAAAGAGTTGTTAGCTTCATGCATAAATGCATTTTTAGTATATTATATTATTACAATTAGGAGTCTATATATCAATGTTGTTAGCTTCATGTGTACTACACAGGTTGTTTTTTTCTTTCAAAAAGCATATGTACATATTGTTTTGTATTAATGTATGTGTATAATTCAATATGTGACAACTTATAGTTTATATATAAATATTGTTGGTCTAATAATATAGCTGAAAGTCTACAAGCTAATGCTTAGGACAAAAATAGGCAATAAAATTTGACTTTTTGGAAATACGTGCAGACTTATACTACTAATGGAGAGGAAGTACCTCTGGATATAAAACACATGTTCAAATCTATATTTAGTAACTTCTAGTCAAAATCTAAACAACACATGTTTGAATTCATTCTAAGTCTTACCGAGTGTTTGGTAATGTTATCATCAAATCCTATATATTTTAACAACTAGATTTGATTGTTGGATTCAAACATCCAAAATTTTATTATTTAGTTAATGTGAGAAATGAACAAAGTTGTATATAAGTTATACATGGATATATGTGATAAGATGTGATTATAAAGTAGAGGGGCCAAAAACATCAAAACAGAACTTGGAAAGGTTGAGGGACTAATTGTGTAATTAGTCCATAGATATGTATATATATAGCTACATTTGACTTTGAGTTGGTCAAAGTCTTCATTTTCACAACCAACTTATGTATTCATTAGAGCAGCCAAGTTTCTCTCTAATTTTTATCAAGATCAGTAAAAGCAAGGTGAAACAACTGAACCTATCAATCATACAAGCTTGAGGTAAGGATCTTGAATTATGTTCTTGAAGTTTTGTGGGTATTTATAGATGATTCAATGGTGAATCATGTTAGAAGTGAGTTCTATTGTTTATGTTGTGTTTCTTTACTGTATGGAGTGTAGAAGAACACCCACAGCATGTTTTTATTGAGTTTGGATCGGATTTATGGCCAAAACAGCGTCTGTGAGAAAGAACAGTCCGTTGGGTCTGTATGGTACACGGCGTGTAGAGTTGAAGGCGGTTACAGGGCCATGTTGGTATACATGGTCGTGTAGTGTTCGAGGTACACGACCCGTGTGGGGGTACACGGCCCGTGTAGTGTTGCTAAGTCAACACTGGCCTTGTAGCCAGTTCAGGTCGTGTAGTGGGTTAAGGACACGGCCCGTGTAGAGGTACACGGACCGTGTAGGCCCTATTTCTGATCAGATTGCTGTTATGTGATACTTTGCTGTATTATTTTTATAGGAAGTTGATTGTCTGTATATCTGAATCATTATCACCTATGGATCATTGCATATCATAATAATTAAATGGTGAGTCTTCTAGACTACTCTTCATATCTGCAACATGTGTGTTATCATATCATATTACTAACATTTAATGTTATTCATATGTGTGTATAAGCTTACTTCTACGTACAGTAAGGCTCAGATGTGGTACAGTACTGTGACCTATGTTGCTGCCCTGGGTCTAGAACCAGAGGCTAGCATTGACTTCCAGACATACGTGTATTATCTTTATTTATACGTGTGTTTATATGATGTTTAGTCTGGTTTACTTACTAAGCTCTCGTAGGTTATCAGATACTGTTTTCAAAATGTTTTGTAGGTTTTAGCAAAGACAAGGGCAAAGCTTCGGTTTGACTATATTTTGATAAACTCTTTGAAACACTTAACGCCTGGTTTGTAAACATCTAGTTTTGGTATTAAGCTTGTGAGAGTATTTATATACGTATCTTTTGATACAACATGTTTTCAAACAAATTATGCTTCCGCTTTTATGTAAAATATTCAGATGTGAACCCTTTTATGTGTTTTATTTCAAATATCAAATTTATGAATTTGGGTCGTTACATAACATGAAACAAAAAAAGGTGATTGTATTTTTTTAATATGTCATTGATTATTATTGTTACAACTAGGGGCGATGTGATTAAATATTTATTGGTTATAATTTAAAATATTCTAAAAAAATCTAAAATATTTAAAATGATAAAAATATAGGTAAGTATAATATTTTAAAGGGAAAATTGCATAATTAAAACACAACTAACTTTGTTTTAGTTACCGTTATATACAACCAAGTTTATTTTCTTAAAAATAATACAACTAACTTTCATAATCCTTACATTGTAATCCACTTGTTGTATTCTATGGAAGTTATAATAAAGTTAATTGAATACAATGATAACTAAACAACAGAAACATAAAAAAGTTGTTTGCATATGATGAGATGATTATGAAAGTTCGTTGTATTATTTTTAAAAAATATAAAATTGATTATATACGATGGTAATTAAGACAAAGTTTAATTGTATTGTAATGCAATTTGTGCTATTTTATGTAATACCCGAATTCTCGAAAATAAATAAAAGAATATATTATTAAGAAAATGACTATAGTGTTGAGTTATGGATTTAATTGTGGACTAAATTGAATTAATTTGGCTTAGATAAATAGTTGGTTAAATGGACTAATGTAGATAATTCATTGGATCAAGCACTATTGGGCTTATTTGATTGTAAAGTTGGGCTTAGGCCTTTAAAAAGAAAGTATATAAGGCTCACTAAGGCACAACCCCCAACACTAGTAACCAAAGACACTGTTGCATTGAGAGAAAATTAGTGTGTGTCTGTGTGTGCAAAACTCTCGAGAAGCAGAGTTGAAAAGAAGCGAGAATCACCTTGGAACATAAAGAATTGTTAAGAGAATCATCAGGTAATGTTTCCTACCTCATTATGGTATTGTAGGTATCAATCTTACTTTGTTTAAATGATAATAGACTGAGTTAGAATCTGGGTTTTTGGGTTCTTGGGTTTATGGAATGGAAGCAAAAACACTTGATATTTGGTGAAATGTAAATCTCTCCAAAGAGGAATGGTTTAAATGAATGGAGAAATGTTTTGTAACAAAAATAAGATGATTTGGTTAAGTTTTGAAAGAATTTGATTTTGGCCATGGAGCATGGTTGATGAAAAACAGAACTGACAGGGATGACTCCCGACCCTCATGCAACCTTCAGGTCAAATTACTCCATGCGACATTCATATAAGCTGCCATGTGACTTTCACCCATAGCAAACCCATCCTATGCGACTTTCACTTACCACAAACTCATTCATGCAACTTTCAAAAATACACTATGTGACTTTCAAACATACACTATGTGACTTTCACCTCAAAAATACACTATGCGACTTTCAAAATACACTATGTGACTTTCACCTCAAAAATACACTATGCGACTTTCACCTCAAAAATACACTATGCGACTTTCATCTCAAAATACACTATACGACTTTCACCTATAAATACATAAACCCTCATGCGACTTTCACATCTATACAAACATACATTCCCATGCGACTTTTGCTTCATGCGACCTATATGGTCTATGCAACTTATGCTTCATGCGACACATATAGTTCATGCGACTTGTACTTCATGCGATATACCCATCCATGCGACTAAATACGAACAATAACTAGTCCGACATTTGGAACCTTGGTATTGGTCCAACTTTTGGTTGAGAATGTGAGATCCGACTTTCAGTCGAGGTATATGGTCCGACTTTGAGTATTTGGAACTTGATACGACTATGTGCACTGTAGGTTGTACTTTGGACTCATAACCAAGCAATTCGTTACTAACTGATAATTGAGAAACTAAGACTACAATCAAGTGAATATTCTTACTTACTATGGAAACCTGATGACGTACGTGATTGATATGTTGTATGTGTTAAATGTTGATGAATTATGGATTAATGATGCGATGAATTTCCATGTCTTGCTAAACGATGTGACCGTTCACTTCAGCGGCGGGAATGATGGGACCGTTCACTTCGGTGGAGGGAATGATGGGACCGTTCACTTCGGTAATGGGAATGATGAGACTGATCACTACGGTGTCGGGTATGTGAGACCGACCACTACGGTAGCGGGAATGTGGGACCGACTACTACGGTAGCGGGAATGTGGGACCGACTACTACGGTAGCGGGAATGTAAGATGTTGAATGAATACGGAAACAAATGATTCTATGATGCATGGTTGATTGTAAGTAGAGTACTCGCTAAGCTTTGTACTTACGGTTGTTGCTTAACTATGTTTTCAGGTGATGACCACGACGGGGCTCTAGTTCGACGTTGATAGCTCATCACCAATGCTTCCGTGGCTTTAATGAATCAGTTTCAATATTAATAGTTTCAGTGACAAACAATCATGTCGGATGTAATCTAAAGAATATTGTGTACTATTTTAATTAACTGTTGTCACACAATTACTTTATCAATATCTATTTACGAATGAAGTGTAAAAAAAATTAAAAAAAATGAGACTTTACATTTTAAAATATTATAAAGATGAATACAATATTTGTAAAATTGGACTAAAGAAAAGTTAAAATTGAATTTCAAATTTTACTAAAATGGATGGTCTAAGATATATTGTCTAATTAAACTGATTTGTCAAATAAATGAATAGGATAGTATAATAAATTTAATCTAAATTATTCTTTTATATATTTATATTAAAAGATTTGTCATTTAAGAAAGATTATTAAACTAATTATCATGATCGAACACCTGGGTCATAACCTTTTTAAATAAATAAAAGATAAATATTATTATTAAGTTTATAAAAATAATCCATTAGGTAACATGTGAAAAATTATTATATATCACTCTAAAATGTGAAAACCCCTATTAGACTTTAGACTATAAATTAAACGAACTCAAGAAAATAAATATTAAAATAGATGTATTTGACATCAAAGCATAATTTTTTAAATATTAAAATAGATGTATTTGACATCAAAGCATAATTTTTCATTTTACCATTTTTTTTCCTTATGTTTCCTATCTCTTCATGTTTGATATTTAAGTTATTTTATTTTTCTGAAAATAGTTTTATAAAATAGACTATCTTAATATATCGTGTATAACATGAAGATTAATTAAAGTAAAATTTAAATATTTATGAAGTCAAAAAGTACTTACCTATATAGTAAAACAATTATAAAATGTAACATCCTCAACTTGGGCCTAGTTGTAAATAGTACGTACGCATACGTAGTAAATATAATAGAGGAGTGTTTTAGTTATTTGTATGTAAATGTTAGATTTATGTGAATGAATGTGTGTTTTGTATGTTTCTTAAGTATGTACGTATGTATGTACATTAAGTGTATAGATGTATGTGCAAATTATATAGT
This sequence comes from Dittrichia graveolens, assembly GCA_038502395.1. Classification (NCBI taxonomy): domain Eukaryota; kingdom Viridiplantae; phylum Streptophyta; class Magnoliopsida; order Asterales; family Asteraceae; genus Dittrichia; species Dittrichia graveolens. Next base: position 76,875,467 of record JARJIL010000001.1, on the reverse strand, counting down.
TTAAACTAATTAAATAATAGTAAGAAAAGATCCAGAGGCAAACCGCCTCTAGAGTATGTGTGTATATATGCGAGAATGTGTGTGTGTGTAATTTGACTTACAAGCAAAAAGTCATAAGTTGGTGAAACAAGCACACACACTCTATTCTCTCTTTGCTCTCGGGTTTCAGAAGAAGAAGGGAAGAACTTTCGGTTGTAAATCCCCAAAAGGTTAGCAACATAGATTTAAGTATGTTTTAAAGATTAGATGTATGTTGTTATAGTTAGAAACACAAATTCATGCAAGAATACCGTGAAGAATATGAAAACTTACTTTCTAAGTGGGTTTTGCATAGTTGGTGTTCTTGTTTGGATTTGATGTGTATATGGATAGAACATGAAGTCCTAAGGTGTTCTGGGTTTAAAACCAACAAGAAAGAAGTTGTTAAAATGATGAATGAAGTTGTCGGAATTTCAAGCTATGAATGTGTCAGATTCCGAGACCTATGAAGGTGTCGAAATCCGCTGTTGTTGAAATCCGGATCCGCAAGTGTCGGGGTCCAACAGTATCGGATTTTGTATCTATCGGATTTTGTATGTGTCTCGGATTTCATTGTATCGGATTTCTTTTCATTGTGTCGGATTTCCTTCTATGTGTCGGAATCCGCAAGTGTCGGATTCCGTATGCATGCTGGATTTCCAAGTACTGGAATGCGATAGATAAATGTCGGATTTCCTTTTAAGTGTCAGATTCTGCAAGAGTGTCGGATTCCGTATGAGATGTCGGATTTCATGTGTGGGAGTCGGATTTTCCCAAATCCGAAGAGACTATCGGATTTCCCCAAATTCGACAGTTTTAGCGGATTTGTGGTAAGTCCATAATTAAGTTTCTATGTTTGTATTGTATGTATAGATGATTAATGTATGATGATATTCTAGGTAAACTTGTTGGGTTAGTGAAGTAAGATACAAATACCTATACGTTGTAAACTACTCAGGTGACTGCCTGCTTTCATGAGACTCAGTAGAGTATGACTTGTATGCTAGATGATTGTATTTTTGTATATCTGACTTGTTTTTGCAGGTATGCTCAAGGAGGTAAGTATATGACTTGAATGAAGTTAATTAGGTGCATGCCAGGTCCAGCCTGGAACCGCTTAGTTAATACATGATGATATGTACGAATGAATAACCGTATGATGTTGCACGTAAGATGATGGATCCCTGTGGGATCATATGTATGTATGTGTGTAATCTGAAGCATGGTTATTATAGAAAATATTATGAAATGGTTTGACAATAAAAGGCGGGTGGTGAACAAATGGAATGGTGCATTGGTTCCTATTGCTAAGAACTATCTCAATAACATCTCTAAGGTAAGTATATGAGAATATAATTCAATTAAATACATATATCTATTTTTACCAAGGGTTAGATACCTATTATATCTCAATAATATATTTTTATTTCTATCTTGCATGTAGAATTTCGGTGAATATGAAGTTGGTAGAAGTTATAACAATCAAGCTGAAGTGAAGTGCAAGGGGGACGTTGGGAAGTCTGCCTAGATGAAAGAAAATGTTGTTGTAGAGTGTGGTAAGTTAAGGGTCTACCATGTGTACATGCAGCGGCGTTCATAGCTTTTATAAGGGACACTAATTGGGACAAGTATGTTGATCCTTATTTTACTATCTAGAGATACAAAGAAGCATATGTATTTGAAATCACTCCATTGCCCGGAAAGGACCAACGGATGAAACAAGAGGGAGAGAAAATATATCCGCCAATTATCAAACGTCCGGTTGGACGACCCAAAAAAACTAGAATAAAATCATCGGATGAATCTAAAAGAAGGCACAAGTGTCCGCGATGTGGTCAGTATGGACACCGTGAAAAGACATGTAAGAATGCCACATCACAAGGTTTGGATTCAAATGAAACAACCGCATCTAAAAGGTAATTTAAATTTCTTTTTTCTTTATTTTATTTCATTTAAAAAGGATATCAATGCTTATACAGTACTAATAATATTTTTATTTATTTCAGGAGACGTGGAAAAAACAGTCGATCTCTTGACAGCTCTATATTACTGGGGTTTACGTAAAAAAATTCGTAAAAATCTTAGGGTTTTTGATAATGGTCGGTTAAACTTTCTTTTTTCAAATATGGTGTCTACGGAATAGATTTGAGTATTGCTTAATTGGTTTTCCTTTATCAACTACGAATAATTTAAGTTTGGTTATTAAAGAATGTTTTTGAATGGTTTTCTATATTTGTGTTTAAAAATGGCAGTTTACAGATTTATTGTTTCAGCATAATTCTTTTGTAGTTTGTTATGTCTACTATCAACCACCGTCACTAATTAAACTCCTTCGAATTGTGTTAGTTGCATTCGGTTCTTTTCAAAGTCAGTGATACATCGACTTTTCTAGTAAAAAAGATGTTACCTTTAGTAGTCAAATTTACTTTTTTTTATTAAGGTGGAGAGAATTTGGAGCATCCAATAGAATCGTGTGTGTATATATATATATATATATATATATATATGTAAAAATTCAAATGAGAACTATTTTTCGTATGAAAACTAATATTAGCCGTCCAATTCTTCCTCCTTCAATTGGATTGCCCAGCCATGAATTCCTTACATGCATCTTGCCGCACTCAATCCCCCCATGCTCTTCATCCATGAATTTCACTTACCACTTGAATGACCAAGATTGTTCTCGCAGTTCTCGTACGAAAAACAGTTCTCGTTTGAACCCTACTTTTATATATATATATATATATATATATACACTAGCATCATACTCGCGCAATGCTGCGACGGTAAATAGTTTTTGGTTTACAATATTTCGCTTTCAAGAATGTAATTATATGTTATTCGCGCGAGCCAATGTCACGAAAAAGTTCTCTACAGCAACATGCCCGGTATTTTTTCAAATTTTCTTTTATTTACATTTAACTATTTTATTAATTTTAGAAATAAATTCTAAAAGACAATAAAATAAGAAAAAAGATTTATATTGATGAAATAAAAAGAAGAGTTAATAAGATTTTAAAAATTATGTTGATGTGGGTGGATAATTGTGTTAGTATGAGAGAATATATTTTGAATAAAGTTAAAGTAAATTAGGAGAAAATAAAATAGTTAAAAATTGAGTGGATGAGATTAATTTAGATTAAATGAAAGGTCAAGATTTTATATTGATTGAATTTTAAGAAGTCTTAAAATTTAAGAGGAGAGAGAATGTTAAATGCTTTATATAGTAGTGTGTATATATATATATATATATATATATATATATATATATATATATATATATATATATATGGTTAACATCACATATATATAACTTGGATAAATATGATATTTATGAAGTTTAGTAAGGGTATAGGTAATATTTTGTAAATATATTTAAAAGAGGGGTATAATAGTCATTTGATTATATTTTATAATTTAAATTTAATTTAATGATAAAAAATTAATTAAAATAGTGATTTGGACAAATAAGATATTACAAAAAATTAATAAGCGTATATAAGATTTTTATAACTTAAGCCGGACATATAAGATATTTTAATTTTTACTAAAAGTATATATGAAATTAATCCTTTTTAATTAATAGCTTTAGGTTGGGGGATGATCTCACGGTTAGATTAAATTCTAGATTCTCAAATACGATTGAGGCGACTACATTGTGTACGAAAAGCGATACACGTTAAAAATGCTCATTTTAATGTTTTGTGTATGTTATACATACTTATTCACACTTTTTGTGGTTACAAGTGTTTGCATATTAAATAACTAGATTAAATATTCGTGTAATATATGTATTAATTTAAAAAATAGTAAATATTAATTAAAAAGATATTAAATAGTTATAAAACACAAATGAAATTAATGAGCATTTTAAAAAATAACGATAGAGGGAATTAACACTCAGACTAGCTGTGAAAACATCAATCCGAGGGCGTGAGAGATGTGATGGCAGAAACGTGATATCATAATACGAAGAGAATGGATTGTATTTCTTTTACAATACGTGATATCATAATACGAAGAGAATGGATTGTATTTCTTTTACAATACGTGATATCATAATACGTGATATCATAATAAGGTTAAATGTTATTGTTATAATTAAACAAATTAAATGATTATAAATTATTTTAGAATGATAAAATTAAGAATTTTATTAAATATGATATTTTAAAACATTATAAAGGGTAAATATTATATTTGTAAATTAAGGTGGACAAATACGATATTTTAGGGTTTGGGAAGGGCATATATGAAATTATCTCTAATAATTTTAATTTAAGTTAAAGTCAAAATTGAATTCATTTTTTACCCATAAAAGTCTGATTAATTAAAATTTTTATCTAAATTAATGGTGAGGATTATCTAATAAGTTTTATTGAAGTTGGTCTTTTATTTATATTAGAAGATTAGAAGATAGTATGAATATTTTTTTTATAATTATAAATTCAAACATTATTATGATTTTATATATTTCTTTGCGTTTAAAGAAACTAATTATTTTATAGAGTTGTGTTCAATAAAGTCCATTTAAAAAACACATTCTTATAATTTTAATATTCAATCACCGGTGATTTGTAAAAGGATCACATATGAATTACGAAAAATTACGAAAATATCATTACGCCCAAATTTTTAAAATTTAATTTGGACCATTGATGCCATTGATCCAAAGGCTAAAATTAGTCCCTTAGGACTAGGGGTGAGCATGGGTACCGAAAATACCGAACCGTACCGGCACCGTACTGGAACCGGTACCGGTACCGAGTTAGAGTTTTCAGTCCGGTACTCGGTACTTGAAATATTGCTAAATCGGTATTTGGGATTCGGGATTCGGGACTAGTACGGATGGTAAAATAGGTACCGGTGCCGGTACCATAGTATGAATAATCGGTACTGTCTTTAAACCAAATTCGGTATTCGGTAAAATTGGTACCGGTTCCGATAGAACTATGAATTAATTATGTACTATATTGAACATTCTTCTATTTTATATGTGTTTATAAGTATGAATAATTTGACAAAGTTGTATGCAATTTCAGAAAATGCGTATGAAAACGTTTTTCATAATGGTACATGCATCATGATTCATTAAGTGTGAGAGTAGACTAAATAGCATGTAGGGTGGGCTTTAAGGTAATATTTCATATTTGGTTAACGTTATTAGAAAATGTAAATTAGGGTTTAGTATATAATGGCATAGCTTTATTTAAAGTTAGGTTACGGATTTTTAGGGATTAATATTCAGGTTCATCTTGTATTCTTTGTACTCTATAAATAGTTATCAATTTAATACAAAATACTCACAAGGTTTCCGTTATTCTACATAGTATCAAAGTCTTAGTGTTTTGGTCATATCTTCTCTTCCTCTTTCGCTACTGCCGCCACCGAACTACGGTTGACCGTTTTTTCTTTCATTCTCCCTGGCATACCTCTTGAGTGACGACTTTATTTCTTTTCTTTACCCTCTTGACCATCGTTTACAACACTGCCGATGGTTGCTTTAGCCCCACTAGCGTTGTTCGAACTGATTAAGTTGCGATTAGTGTAATATGTTGCAACTAATCCAGATCTGTAGCTGTCGATTGTTCTTGTTTGAAGGGGCTTCAGTTTCAGATGTGAAGAAATGCATTGGGCAATTTCATTTTCATCTAAGTTCTGCGTCCGATTAGGATTTTTGTTCGATTTGGAGGTCTGCTTCTTCGATTTACGGGTTTGTATCGATTAGGGTTTGTGTTAAATCGGGTTTACTCAAGCAATCTATTTAGATCTGTTATAGGGTTTTCTTCTTTGTTTTGCTTCTTGGTTTGGGTTGTTTATGGGTTTTTTTTGTTTGGACTGATAGGTGATACATGTTCATATTCATGTATGTTGATTTCTTATTTACAAGATTTCTACCGTGTTCATCTTCTTACGGGTTCAAATTCATACTTGTTCATGTTTTTGCAACATATTGTTCATGTTCATCTATATACGATTTGATTGTTCAAGATAAAGAAGAATATGAATTTCATATGAATATGAATGCTCTTTATGTTCAAAGAAAAATATATGAATATTCTTTAATCAGGATTTACTAATGGGGTATATGATGTGGATTAAAAAATAAAAAATCAGAAAATTACTTGCTAAGGGTACAACAGGTAACTTAATATATTATATGGTAATTTTTTTTGAAGTTAGATACATTAGTGGTAAGTTTAAAAGTCTAATAAACATAGTAATAAAATATGATAAGTTAGATACACTTTTATAAACTAAAACCTATATTTATTTAGAGGGTGTTTGTCAATAAATGTATTCTTTTTTAATTGGGTTAATTTTATATATACCCTTATTAAACATCAAAGTATCTTATTTGTCTAGCTTAAGTTATAAATATCCTATATACTCTTATTATTCTTTCATAATATCTTATTTTCCCAAATCATCATTTTTATCAAATTTTTTTATCATTTTAAATGAATTTAGATTCTTTATAATTATTAAAAAAAGATATTGACAGTATTATCCTTGCTTCATAATATCGATACATATTCCATGCACCTTCCCACAATTAGATAGCCTCTCCTTCAATTAGATTGCCTAGCCATGAATTCCTTACATGCATCTTGCCACACTCAATCCCCCCACGCTCTTAATCCATGAATTCTACTTACCACTTAAATGACAACATTGGTTTTCGCAGTTCTCGTACGAAAAATAGTTCTTGTTTAAACCCTCCTATGTATATATATGTGTATATATATGTACATATATATATAGGGAATAACTTACCTACACCATCATGTAGCTAGTTAGGTACATGATGCACATATAAACACTTGGTGGTGTCACTATGGTGTATAGTGTATACGCAGTGTCCATTAAGTGTTTGTGTATGCCTCATATAGCTAACTAGCTACATGATGATGTAGCTAAAATATTAGAAAGGTTAATGCGAAAAGTACCTTATTTGCGAAAAGTGCGTGAAGCAATATGGACCCTACGATTAATTAATTGATGGTTAAGATTAACAATGGCAATTTAGTAAATAATTTAAAATTCAAGGTTATCAACTAAATTAATTAAAGAGTAATCTAGTCATTATAACCTCCTCTCTCCTATCATCTCTCTCCTCTAATCTCTCTCAAATATTATTTACTTAAATAGAATTTAATTACAAATATTTCAAATATATATAATATCTCTATCTCTCCATACTTATTTTCACACTTTCACCTACACCTTGAAAACCCTATTCTCTCTCTATGTAACTAAACCGCCGCCTACCTCCCGGTCGGAGCAACCATTGAGGTTGCCGGAGAAACCATTGTAGATCTCCGCTTATCTCCACCGTCCACCGAGTCTAAAACATCGCCGGCCCTTTGTCTGCAACGGAGCATCGCCGGCCCTTTTGTCTGCAACGGAGCATCGTCGCTACCTCCCACTGAGGCAAGAACATCGTCGCCGCCCCTGCCAACCTCCATCACTGTCGGACTATTCTAGTGTTGCCGCCCCTACCAACCTCTTTCAACAGCGCAGCGGGTCATGGATTTATGCTTCAACAGTGCGTCGGCCATGGATCTATGCTTCGAGAACAGCACCGCCGGCCATCGGCCTCAATAACGCCACCGCCGACCTATTTTATCCGATTTTGCTTCAACTACGTCGTTGCCGCACCACCGATCTCTGCTTCACCACCATCGATGCCCTCTTTTTGAACAGCCACCGCTAGGGTTGCACCACCACCATCACCATCACTGCCGCCACACACCACTTTTGTTTTTTTATTTTTTATTTTCTTTTAATTCTATATTTTTAGTATTTTAAAAAATTTAAATTTTTATTCAAGATTGTTCATAATTTTTAAAATTTATAAATAATTTTTCATTCTAGATCTTCATCTAGGCTTTTCTTTTGTGGATCTAGGTTGTTTATTGGTGAACATTAATGAATCGGGTTATTAGTTTTGTTTAGTACTGAATATAGATTTTGTCAGTTGTGTTCAACAGTTTTTTTATGTTCAAGGTGTTTATTATTGAACATAGGTGTTTATTATTTGTTAGAACCTAGAGGGGGGTGAATAGGTTATATGCCCACTTTTTGAAATGTTTAACAATATTTGCAAGTAATTAAAGAGTTTAAGTAAGAAAGATATCACCAATGAATTAGCTAGGACACAATGATTTATAGTGGTTCAAGCAACGGTTAACAACCTTGCTCTACATCCACTCCTTGGCCTCACCCACAAAGAGTTGCTCCACTAACTTCTCTCTTTAAAGGTAGAGATAAACCTTTTACAACTTCTCTCTTTTGCTTACAAGAATTATACTTCACTCTTGCAAACAAGGCTAAGATAAACCTCACTTCACTCTAATTGGAAAGGCTAGAGTTGATCCTCACTTCTCTCTAATTCTAAGGCTAGAGATGATCCTCACTTCTATTACAAATAAGGTAATGTAGTGTTTGAACTTTGAAGGCTTTCACTCTTGCTTCATTCTTGATCTTGAAAGATTGAATATTTATCAAAGAATATGAGCTCACAAGATTTTGTATGTATTATGTGTTTTTCAGATTGCAAGAGCTTGGTAAAAAAGAAGACTTGAGTTGCCTTAAATAAGGAAAAAGTTTGATGCTCAAAAAGTGTCCAGACGATCCACGGTCGACCGTGTAATCGACCGTCGCACTGCTGGAGATTTTTGAGCCTTGTGCATATAGACGTTGGGCTTTTACCAAAACCACACACAACCCATTTTTACTATAAAAATGCACTGAAAAGAATCTTTAGAAAAGTTGGGTAAATGTCATACTTCTTAAGTTTGAATTTAATCATGAAAATGGTAGTTTGGAAACCAAATGCACAAAGCATGTTGGAAGTTTACCTCTTCGGGAGATTCCTTTTGCTAAATATGGTTTTGGCTTATTTCAATAGAAGATTGTTTTTAGTATTTGCCAAAATGGGAATTTTTGCTTTGACTTCCAAGCTTGTGATTTTTATGAAAATTGTCTCAATTTTTATAAAGGTTTTTGTAAAAGTTATTTTATAAATACTTAAACTTATTTGATTATTTATTTTGTATGCTCATAGACTTTGAATGTTTATTTGTAGGAGACTTCAACATCGACTTCTACTTCAACTCGGATCTTGACGATTGAAGCTTGGCCATTTGATAAAGCTTATTTTGTAGATTATGGATTAGAATATATTTGATTGAATATATATATGTATATGTGAACGTATGTTAATGTTAATACATACAATTATATAAACAAGTTGTATATTTTTGTGTCAACAAAAGAGGATTTATTTATAAGCCTATTTTTTCCAACAATCTCCCCCTTTTTGTTGAAGACAAAAATTTATAACTTGTATAAGAATTGTATATGTAACTTTAACATGTTAACATGTGCATATATACACATATATGTATATATTCTACTATCTTCTATATATTCTTTTATCTTCTCCCCCTTTTTTGTCTTTAACAAAAAGGAGACTCCCTCTTGACATAAGCTCCCCCTTGATGTGAGAACTCCACTTCTTGAGTTAAATGGAAATACTACCAAAAACTTGCCAAGGATATGTGAGTATGAACAATATTCAAATCATACAATTATCACAACCCAAATAGCAAATAGCATAATGTAAGATGTCCATAGCAAGATGTAGTAACGAAATAGCAATCTAGTAGATTAAGTCAACAAGCAATCATAAAACATAGAAAATACTGATTGTTGCAATAGTTAATGTCTGGTTAAGAAAATAAAAATAAAAATAATTGTTTTTACAATCCATTCAACCATAGAGAATCAAGATGGTTCACCCCCGTCTGTCCCGGCATTGCACCTAAGTGCATTCATGATTGACCGCAACATCCCTTTTACCCCTTTGACTTCCTTCCGTACAGATCGGGTTTCATTCCGCAACTCGTTGATGTTGCGATTGAGTGCAGCAATTCGTTCGTCGGTAGAGCCTTCAACCATGCCGTGATCCGGAGGAATTGAACCCTCCTCTGCACCCTCCTCCTCTTCACCAAAGGTGAATGCGTCAATCTCGGCTTCCGTATCTTCGGAGGATGATTAATGAGCTCGCTTCTTCCCTTTATGGGAAGACATCTTGCGATGTGTCGCAAGGTCTATGGGAGCCGAGGAAGCTGGAGTAGAAGCTATGCGGGAAATATTGGGTAGGTTGGTGAAGAGAATGGAGAGGAGACGGCCGTATGGAAGGTCCCGACGGCTAGTGACAAGGCCACTCATGCGTTTAGCAAGTATGTGCATGATGTTGACCTCAGATCGCGTTTTGAGAGCATGAAGGAGGACGGCTTGAATGGCACTAATTTCCGAATGATTTCCGGATTTTGGAAAGATGTTGGAATCAATGAACTTATTCCACACAGCGCCTTCGGAAAGAAGATCCCTCCCAAATAGATTGGTCGTTGTGTGTGGAATATTTGGCCTGCAAATCGAGCCAAGGATCTCTGGGATGGAGAACGCGGCAGGGAGATTTGTGAGGCTGTGAGATGTGGTGTAGAACTTTAAACCGGATGAGGGGATGTGAAGGATCATGCCTAGTTGGACAAGAGTAAATGTGAAGTCGGTTCCTTCAATTGCAAAAGTGACAACTTCATCATCTTCATTGTAGTTAAAGGATGCATAAAATTCAAATATGCGAGACTTATATAAGACATTGGACAATGTAAGAAACGTGGACCACCCAATTGCGTAAAAGGTCGCTTGAGTGTGGAATTGGTCTAGTTGGTTGACAACAACCAACCGACCTTCATTTATCCCTCGTGTTTTGAGGGCATTGGCTGATTGGCGCGGAGTTGGGTTGTCGGGTTTTCTTGATGCTGATGTACGTACACGTGGCATGATGATCTATAGAGACAATGATGATATGATTAAGTACAAATATATAGCATTATGACTAGTGTGTGCCTAAATTTGAGAAGATTTTGAAAATTTTATGAATCATGTGTTTACTAAAGTTAGTTGATGTAGATTAAGCAAAACTACATTGAGTTTGGACATTAAAAGTCAAAACATAAAAATTTAAAAGTTCAAAAAAATTTCCAGTGGGCTTACGGTCGATGCACGGTATCGACCGTTGATCGACCGTCGTTGGTCTGGATTTTTGGTGATAAGTTGCAGTAGAAGTACGGTCGACCGTGGTTCGACCGGCAGTGGACGGTTTTCAAGTTTTCATTTTTGTCCCTTTTTGACATTATATGCATACACTAATTGAATCTTATAATAATAACTTAGACATCATCCATATTTAAAACTGAACCCATCATTTTCATATACCATTTACTACTCAACGAACCTAACATATTTTCTTTTCCAAAAATCAACCTAATCCTAAGATCCACATGATTTTTTGGTGCAAAGAGAGAGCCCTAAGAAAAGGAAGAAGAGATAAACTTATACCTTGAACAAAAAATTCGTGAAGAAGGGAAAAGGCAAGAGAGGATGAGTCTTCAACCGTGGATCAACCGTGAATCCAACCGTGCCTTCGATCACGGCTTCAACCGTAGTAAAATCCTTGATTTTTGAGGTAATTTTTAAGCTCTTAGTTGTTAATGGCGGCTAGGGTTTGTGTGGGGAAGAGAAAGTGTAAGAGAGAGAGTAAAATAGGGTTAAAAATCGTCAGGTACCCGACGGTCGATACACGGTCGACCGTGATATCGACCGCGCCCTTTTTTAAGTCTGTTTTGGTATTTTTTTGCAGTACCCCGACGGTCGATCCACGGTATCGACCGTGAGTCGACCGTGGTGCATCTGGAATCCATTATTTTTACCATTTTCATGCTGTTTAGGTGTTGTTTTTAGGGTAAATGTTCCATCATTCCTAAACCAAGTCGTAATGTATTAAACATTTCAATTTTTAGCGGTTTAGTGAATATGTCGGCAATATTTTCACATGAAGCAACCTTTTAAAAATTTATATTTCCTTTTTGCATATTGTCACGTAGGAAATGATGCCTAATTTGAATGTACCATCTTCATATTTGAAGACCAAGAAAGTAATTCAACTCATCCATCATTCTCATTTCAATTTCATTATGTATAAGATTTCAAAACTCATCACACAAAGATGATTATCAAATTTTACATTTGGAAAGTCTTTAACAAGCTCATTACTAGCCATTTTTGTAACAATCTCATGTTAGCATGTCCTAGTCTTTTATGTCACAATGTTGAATTATCAATTATAGATGCAAGACATACTTGTGTTAGGATTATCACCAACTCTACATGTATCATGTCCATTTCTCCTAACATCCTTTGCATATCAAACTTTCATGTTTAGAGAATCTAACATTCAAATATTATAAGCTACTATCATGCTCAAAATTTGAGAATTTGATATGAAGAATGATACCTTTACCAACTACCTTTCTTCTTAGGTTGCTTTCAAACATATCCTCCATCATACTCCTTGTATTAAGTGAAGAGTTCTCTATTACCGGTCATGTGTTTTGAGCAACCACTATCAAGAATCCAATACACGAGACATAATCTTGTTGCACCCCTACACTTGTGTAATTTTCATTCAAGATTTTGGTACCCAATGTTTCATGGGTCCATGATGGTTAGTATCAAAAACTCCTACTCTAATCCACCTTTGTGTAATCTTGAACCCTTTATGATACCATGTGTTCATAGAGTTAATAGGTTTATGAGAATGTCTTGATTTTTGAATTGTATTTGATTTAGGTTTCTTGAATCCAAGTCCATGCCTTGTAGTTGGAGTATGAAACTTTCTTATTAATTTATTACTTGCAACCTTTGGCATACAAGTGGAAGAACTAGAAACAATGATGCAATTTTGAACTTTTGGAAAATTCCAGTGAGCTGACGGTTGATGCACGGTCGATACCGTGGGTCGACCGTGAGGCTCCTGGATTTTTTCTTCCCCTTTTTCTTTCACAAATTTGATAGGTGTTAAGTGACTAGTTGGCATGTTGTTTGAGTAACTTGAGAACCCAAGACCACCCTTATCTTTTGATGATTTTTGAATCTTTAACATCTCATCTAACTTGGTTGAACTATCTTCAAATTTTGACAAGGTGGTTGTGTCAAAATTTGTCATTAGCTTACTTTCCAAATCTTTCAAGCTTGGAGATATATGAGAAACAATTTTACTTTCTAGATCTTTTATTTTCAAGTTCAAGTCATCATTTTCATTTCTTAACTTGACATTTTCCTTTTTCAAGCTCTTGTTCTTATTTTTTAACTCCTCATTTTTAGCAATTATTTTAGAGCTAAAATCACATAATTGATCATATTGATTGTCATCATTATCACTATAGTAGCTAGAATCGGAATGTACCTCACTTGTCTCAAAAGCCATGAGACATTTTTCTTCTTTTCTTTCCTCTTCTTCATCACTTGAGGATTCTTTGAATTGTTTAGCTTTGAGTGCAATGCATTTGCTCTTTTCTCTCTTTGGCTTGGCACTTTCATCATCTTTTTGCATGATTACTTCATACACCTTGAGATTTCCTATTAGCTCATCCATTTGTAATATGTTCAAGTCCTTTGACTCCTCAATAGCCGCCACCTTTATTCTCCATTTTGGTGAAAGAGCCTTAAGAAACTTTCTTACAATCTTTTTGTTAGTGTAAGTAGTCCCAAGTGCCTTGAGACTTGTAACAATAGTATTAAATCTTGTAAAAGCATCATCAATTTTCATATCATCAAATATTTGAAATTGTTCATATTGTTACACAAGTAATTCAATTTTGTTATCTAGAACTTGGGCATTTCCTTGATGTGTGATGACAAGAGATTTCCAAATAGCATTTGCACTTTCACACATGAAAACTCTTTCAAACTCTTTTCTAGGTAAAGCATTGTATAGAAAAAGTTTTGCTAGAAAATTTTTTGAAATCATTTTCTTGTCCTCTTGATCCCATTTTTCTTTAGGGGTTGGAACATAAGCATTTTGTTTAGAATCAAAGGTTTTTGGAACATGATCTCCTTCTTCAATAATCTCCCAAAGGTCAATATCTTTGGCCTTTACATAGGTCATGAATCTTTGCTTCCAATAGCAAAAGTCTTCTTCTTCAAGAAGTGGAGGTCTAACCATAGAATTCCCCTCTATATACTTTTGTCCCATTTTATCAACTCAAAAATTTTTGAAAAATATTTTTAGAAGATTTAAACAACTTTTCAAAAATTATCTAGAGCAACTTGCTCTGATACCAATTGTTAGAACCTAGAGGGGTGAATAGGTTATATGCCACTTTTTGAAGTGTTTAACAATATTTGCAAGTAATTAAAGAGTTTAAGTAAGAAAGATATCACCAATGAATTAGCTAGGACACAATGATTTATAGTGGTTCAAGCAAGGGTTAACAACCTTGCTCTACATCCACTCCTTGGCCTCACCCACCAAGAGTTGCTCCACTAACTTCTCTCTTTAAAGGTAGAGATAAACCTTTTACAACTTCTCTCTTTAGCTTACAAGAATTACACTTCACTCTTGCAAACAAGGCTAAGATAAACCTCACTTCACTCTAATTGGAAAGGCTAGAGTTGATCCTCACTTCTCTCAAATTCTAAGGCTAGAGATGATCCTCACTTCTATTACAAATATACAAGAAGGTAATGTAGTGTTTGAACTTTGAAGGCTTTCACTCTTGCTTCATTCTTGATCTTGAAAGATTGAATATTTATCAAAGAATATGAGCTCACAAGATTTTGTATGTATTCTGTGTTTTTCAGATTGCAAGAGCTTGGTAAAAAAGAAGACTTGAGTTGCCTTAAATAAGGAAAAAGTTTGATGCTCAAAAAGTGTCCATACGATCCACGGTCGACCGTGTAATCGACCGTCGCACTGCTGGAGATTTTTGAGCCTTGTGCATATAGACGTTGGGCTTTTACCAAAACCACACACAATCCATTTTTACTATAAAAATGCACTGAAAAGAATCTTTAGAAAAGTTGGGTATGTGCCATACTTCTTAAGTGTGAATTTAATCATGAAAATTGTAGTTTGGAAACCAAATGCACAAAGCATGTTGGAAGTTTACCTCTTTGCGAATTTCCTTTTGCTAAATATGGTTTTGGCTTATTTCAATAGAAGATTGTGTTTAGTATTTTCCAAAATGGGAATTTTTGCTTTGACTTCCAAGGTTGTGATTTTTATAATAATTGTCTCAATTTTTATAAAGGTTTTTATAAAAGTTATTTTATAAATACTTAAACTTATTTGATTATTTATTTTGTATGCTCATAGACTTTGAATGTTTATTTGTAGGAGACTTCAACATCGACTTCTACTTGAACTCGTTTCTTGACGATTAAATCTTGGCCATTTGATGAAGCTTATTTTGTATATTATGGATTAGAATATATTTGATTGAATATATATATGTATATGTGCACATATGTTAATGTTAATACATACAATTATATAAACAAGTTGTATATTTTTGTATCAACAAAAGAGAATTTATTTATAAGCCTATTTTTCCCAACATTATTGAATATTCATTAGTTGATTGTTCTATTAGTCATGTATATAGTTTTGTTTATTATTGAATATTCATTAAATTTAATTTTAATTATTGTTTATTATAGTTTACTAATAAATACCGTCTATTTCTTACAAAAAATAAAGAGGATCTTAAAATTAAGTAGAAAAAGAATTAATTTAAATTTTTTTTAGTGAAACTATATAAAACAAGAGTGCAATAGTGAACAAAGTAATCAACATAACATTTAATAATTTATTACTCGTAAGACATTTCAAGTGTCGATCATCGTTGAACATCGTAATTTATTAATTTACTATTTAATTATTTTTAAATTATTTTATTTAAAAATTGAAAGAGAGAGAAAAATAAAAGAGAGAAATAGATTGGAGAGAGAATTTTTTTTGTGTACTATTGTACCCTTTTTGAATTAAAAAAATGAAAAATAAGATTAATCTAAGCCATTAGATCAAATACAAATGAGAGGCCAGGATTACTTCTCGCACTTTTCGCAAATAAGGTACTTTTCGCATGAACCCTCCCCCCTATATATATATATGTGGTTAATTTCACATATATATAATTTGGATAAATATGATATTTATAAAGTTTAGTAAGGGTATAAGTGATATTTTGTAAATATATTTAAAAAGGAGGTATAATAGTCATTTGATTATATTTTATAATTTAAATTCAATTCAAATGATAAAAAATTGATAAAAATGGTGATATGGCAAATAAGATATTATGTAAAATTAATAAGGGTATATAAGATTTTTATAATTTAAACCGAACAAATAAGATATTTTGATTTTTAATAAAGGTATATATAAAATTAATCCTTTTTAATTAATAGCCGTAGGTTGGGGGATGATCTCACGGTTGGATTAATAAATTCTAGATTTTCAAATCTAGAATGCTCATTAAGAATGCTCATTTACACTCTTTGTGGTTACGAGTGTTTGTATATTAAATAACTATATTAGATATTCGTGTGATACATGTATTAGTTTAAAAAATAATAAATATTAATAAAAAATATATTAAATAGTAATTATAAAACACAAATGGAATTAATGAGCATTTTTTTTTAAAATGACGATAGAGGGAATTAACACTCAGACTAGCGGTGAAAACGTCGATCCGAGGGCGTGGGAGATGTGACGGCAGAAACTTGATATCATAATACGAAGAAAAGTGATTGTATTTTTTTTAAAAGTCGTTATTGTTACAATTAGAGGTAAAATAACGTTAAATGTTTATTGGTTATAATTAAACAAATTAAATGATTATAAAATATTTTAGAATGATAAAATTAAGAATTTTATTAAATATGATATTTTAAAACATTATAAAGGGTAGATATTATATTTCTAAATTAAGGTTGACAAATACGATAATTTAGAGTTTGGAAAGGGCATATATGAAATTATCTCTAATAATTTTAACTTAAGTTAAAGTCAAAATTGAATTTAATTTTGACTCATAAAAGTCAAAATTAGATTTTAACAGTTTTCAAAATGAATGCTTAAGATTTGATTAATTAAAATTTTTATCTAAATTTAATGATGAGGATTATTTAATAAGTTTTATTGAAGTTAGACTTTTATCTATATTAGAAGATTAGAAGATAGTGTGAATATATTCTTTTTATCATTATAAATTCAAACATTATTATGATTTCATATATTTCTTTGCGTTTAAAAAAACTACTCATTTTTATATGTGTTTACAAGTATGAATAATTTGAAAAAGTTGTATGCAATTTCAGAAAATGCGGATGAAATAAGTTTTTCATAGTGGTACATGCATCATGATTCATTAAGTGTGAGAGTAGACTAAATAGCATGTAGGGTGGGCTATAGGGTAATATTTTATATTCGGTTAACGTATGTAAATTAGAGTTTAGTATATAATGATATAGCTTTATTGTAAAGTTAGTTTATGAATTATTAGGGTTTAATATTTGTGTTTTTCTTGTATTTTATAAATAGTTATCAATTTAATATAAAATACTCACAAGGTTTTGTTATTCTACAAAGTATCAAAATGTTAGGGTTTTGGTTATATCTTCTCTTCCTCTTCTGCTACTGCCGCCACCGAACTACGGTTGGCCGTTTTCGCTTTCATTCTCCCTACCCCTTGAGTGAAGACTTTATTTCTTTTCTTTACCCTCTTGTCCTGCACCGATGATGCATTGTAAATAAAATTTTATTAGCTTTCTCTCCCTAGCTGCCGCCTTTGTATCTCTTGCCGCCGACACACTTCTTGCTGCCACCGTAGTTGTAGCTCATGCCGCTACAATCGTAGCTCCTACTGTCGCCGGCCGGCTGCGGCGACGCACCTCTTGGCGTCGCCATAGTTGTAGCTCCTGCCTCTATAGTCGTAGCTCCTACCGCTACCGCAACTCTTCTTACCACCCA
This sequence comes from Dittrichia graveolens, assembly GCA_038502395.1. Classification (NCBI taxonomy): domain Eukaryota; kingdom Viridiplantae; phylum Streptophyta; class Magnoliopsida; order Asterales; family Asteraceae; genus Dittrichia; species Dittrichia graveolens. Next base: position 76,857,559 of record JARJIL010000001.1, on the reverse strand, counting down.
AATAGCCACTAACCCGTCATCACCTTGCTACCATGGTGTTTTCCCTTTTTTTATATGTATGTTCTTTTCTTTTCTCTTTTCTTTTACATTTTTATCTTATATTTTTCGTTCCGGTGTGAGCATTCGAACTTATACCAATATCACTGTTGGGGTATTAGAGAATATAAATTAGGGTTTAGTATATGATGACTAAGCCCTATTGTATAGTTAGGCTATGGCTCATTAGAGTTTCTCTTGTACCCTTTATACTCTATAAATAGTTATTAATGTAATACAAAATATTTATAAGATTTTCATTATTTTACTATTGTACCACCCTGAATTTTTTGTTCAAATATAAACTTTTATAAAATTATAATTTGGTTACAGCGCATGTAATAATCATTAAGTGGAAGTGTTTATATTAAAATATTCAATTCGAAGAATTATCAATATAGTCCATACTTAATTTATAGTACTAAATGACTAATTTTAGTCTTTGGGTCAACGCCATCAATGGTCCAGATTGCATTTTAAAATTTTGTGTGGAATGACATTTTCGTAATTCACATATGATGCTTTTACAAATCACATGTGATTTTAATATTAAAATTTTAATACTATATATGTTTTTTACATGGATTTTATTAAACACAACTCTAAAACATTTACAAAACATGGGTCCTCAACCCCCCAATACGATCGTAAGTTGGTGTTTCTTTGTTCCAGCAACTAATTATCAACGTAAACAATCAGTGTTCCAAACCACTGATCAAAATGTTAGATCCAAGCCTAGCAGTCAACACCAACCTCTACAGCTAAGCTCTCCATTAGACAGCTGCGTATACACAATTTTAAAGTGACACCGATTAGCTTACACCAAGCTACTACGTACACTAAAAGAACATTAATTAGAAACCAACCTTCTACTTCGCATATAATACAACAAGTAATAATAAGATAAAGCATCATATATATATATATAGCAACTCATTCCATACTAATCAACAACAAATACATGTCAACGACGAACTAGTCTACACAATAATAGACTCATGGCGGCAAACCAACGAATCTTGATGTGGGGAAAGCTCAAGAATATGTGTCAATTGCATGGTAGCTAATTGGACTCAACAACTCATTAATGGAGGACCTAGCTATCTCACCCGATCTAGTGGGTGAGCTATTAGCAGTCCACCAATAATCGTTTGTTTTTCGACCCAACAAAGTAGGCCTTGCCCAAAAACAACGTCGAACCGAACATATAAGACACCGTAACGCACGTCCCAGATGGGTTATGTGCACTAGATCAATCCGAGTAAATAATAAATATATGTTGTATATCTATTATACGACCAATTGGGAGGTTTAATGGACATTATGGTTTTGGACTTTTTAATCCATGTATTTAATAATTTAATTAATTAAACCTGGCCTTCTGATTTTTTGTTAAATAAACCATAATGAACCTTGGGCTTTTAAATCAAACCCAGTGAAGGGGATTAAAAACCTAATCTTTAACTAGCCTTTATAAGGATTTCAAATACGTACATATCATAATAATCAATTTATTGTACACATTCACCAATTTCTCAACACAAGTCAACTTTAAGTTTGTACACATATCATAATAATCAGTTTATATTATACATTCACTAATTCAAGTTTCAAAATCAAGCAACGATAGTAACACAAATTAAGGAGCAATAGTAACAACTTCAAGCTAACGCAAAGTAGCTAGGTCATAAATGAAAGACGGGGAACCTTTGAATGAGCAACAAGATCGAGCAACAATTTTACAGTTCATTCGGTGGACTAAAAACAATGTTAACATCAAAGAAACAACCATAACAAAACATATTGAACATGAAGAAACACAATTCAAAGCTAAAAACTAAACCACAACGTATAAATCATCTTTCTAAAGTCAACTAACCTTATGTCACGGTTTCCTATCACGGGAGTGTCGTCTAAGAATCAATGGAAATTTGTTTAGATAGAGAAAACCTAACAAAATCAATATATTATACATAAATCACTCAACAAATGACATAAAACACAAAAATAATGTAAAAGAACTGACATCAAATAATGTTTGCCTGGATTTTTGATGTGGCCGGAAAAGATGAAGCTTTTGGGGGTGTCAATCGTCTGCGAAGTAAACCTGGCTGGTAGGGTGAAAGTCAAGTTGAGGTAGGTGGGGTGAAAGTATTCAAATTCCAATGTATATTGATTTGTTTTACGATGTTTATGAGATACTGCATATACTTTTATATACACGCTGTTCGAATTCAATCATGGTGCCATACAATCAAGAGGATAGTAGAGGAAGGGTATCATCATGTCAATTTTTAACATGGTATCAGATCACTAGATCACTGGGAGGAATAAATAGTTTCTCCAAGGCAGAAAACACGTACACGACCATAGAAAACTCAAGAATAGATTCGAACATCGAAATTGCGAAGAGGCATGAGCAATTGGGAGAAATCGATCCGATTGAAAGTTTCAATGATCGATTTTAAGAAGATCCCTAGAAACAACGTTGAATTGAAGTGTTGCGAAGACCGGATCATTTGGAAATTCATGGCAACGATTATTTAGGCCATTATAAAACAATCTTAGTCAATTTAACAAGGAAAATGAAGCGATCCAGATGTTATATATGTTTCATGAGGGGACATGCTTATTGGAATCCAAATAAGCATAGAAGGGATGATTTCAAGAAAAACAAGTTTATGAAATCGAGAAAATTGAGAAATAAAATAGAATGCAGTGTTGGAACAGAAGACAATCACGATGGAATCATCATTCCAACACCAAATTGGGTAGTAGAAGGCTCTGATGAAAGAGGATGGAACGAGATATGGTATGTAACAAGTGAGTATTCGAGACATATGACATCAAATCTACAAAACTTCAAAAACTTCAAGGCTAGAACAATCCGTTCAAGTGGTGAGAGACAACAAGGATTAAACGTATAAGGACTTGGGAAGTATTGGTGACAACAGAAAACAAGGTTTATGTGATTCCGGGAGTGTACTATGTTCCTAATGTGGGATTTACCACCTTAAGCCTAAGTCAATTGGTAATTCAAGGCTTCAAGGTGATTCTTAAGGGATCAAGATGTATTCTTATAAGGCAATTTGAAGAAGAAGATAGTGAACGTGAACGCAACGATGATGGTGTGGAGACGGGCAGCAAAGAAATAGAAGATTATATGATTGATTTCGATGGAGATGATAATATGGAAGAACAAGAAAGACTTGATAGTGTTAAAGGAATAGACATGCGTGCCTTGATGCAATATTATGATTCTTTGCATGTTAGAGATGCAACAAATGAAGAAAAGAAAAATGCTAAACAACCATCAAAGGTACCTTCAAAGAATGAATTTGATAGTTTTATTGGTTTTGTTCAAATGATACATGAGCAAGAGATAAAGGAAGAATGTAAAGGTTTGGTGAAAGAACACTTTGACAAGTTAGTGAAGTGGTTCTATGATGTTTTTGTGCAAAGAAAGAAGAGATTTATTGTAACACCGCTTCCGAAAACAACTACTTTAGTGATAATTCAACGTTTCATTATGAGTAGATCAACTTGACCAACTCAAAACAACAGTTTTAGCAGCGGAAATTTTCTTTTTAAAGTAACAACCGGTATTTACATTGTTATCGTTTCCAAAACATACATTGGTGTTACCTAACACAGGAACCGACCATAGTATCAAATTACATTACATAACAAAATAGTGTTCCAACCCACAAGGGTTTATGTACATCAAAGTCACCCACCTCACCAGGCCTTCTAGTCTTTACCTGAAAAGGGGTAACGTAGCACCATTAGCTAAACAACATAGCTAGTGAGTACATACTTATCAAAAGAATCAATAAAGCAAGTCATGCAACATTTGTCATACATAAACAATCATTGCTATCTTAACACATAGCGGTGTGCTGACAAGATCAGTAAGAGTCATGTCTTGCAGGGTAATCAAACCCGCTCAACAACTCAGACCGGGGGATCAGACACAACCAACCGCGGTGGTGGTGGAGCATAAAGCAGTCCACCAAACATCGTTCATAGAGCCAAAGGCTCCTCAAGTAATCCAGCTACAACCGGCTGATTACCACTCACGTTAAGGCACGGCGGTTCTGCAGAACCTACGATCCGGAATGCCTCCCGAATCATCGTGAAATCCCAAAGTACTCATGGGATCCCGTTACAACCGACTGACCTTAACCATGCTTCAGATAGTTTGCAGACAGTGCACATACATACACATATACATATGATCCCATAGGGATCCATCATCTTACATGCAGTATTATCAAGTTATTCATTTGTACATATCATCGTGTATTAACTAAGCGGTTCCGGTCTGGACCCGCTGGCATGCACCTAACATACATCTTAACATCATTTAAGACATACACTTACCTCTTTGAGCATACCTACAAAAAAAAGTTAGACATACATAATACAATCATGTACAATCATTCATATAGTCATCTAGCAAACAAGTCTTACTCTATTGAGTCTCATGAAAGCAGGTACTCACCCGAGTGATTTACAACGTACAGGTAATTTGTTTTGACTTCACTAATACCACAGGTTCACCTAGAACATTATTACCTCACATTAATCATCTAGACATACACAATAGGACTACGAAACAAACATAAAAACTTAAGTCTGAACTTAGCATAAATCCGCCAAAACTGTCGGATTTGGAAAATCCGATAGTCCTTGCGGATTTTGGAAAATCCGACACATACATGCGGAATCCAACACTTTCCTTGCGGATTCCACCATGAAGGAAATCCGATATGCATACGAAATCCGACACTTGCGGATTCCGACGCATAGAAGGAAATCCGACGAATCATACGAAATCCGACATTCTTGCGGATACTGACACTTAGAAGGAAATCCGACAGACATGCGGATTTCAACAATCATGCGGAATCCGACACCTTCATAGGTCTCGGAATCCGACACATTACAAGCATGAAATTCTGACAACTTCATAAATCATCTTAACAACTTCGTACTTATTGGTTTTACACCCAGAACACCTTAAAGCTTCATGTTTTATCCATACAACCTTTACAAACACATCAAATTCAATTAAGAACACCAAACATGCAAAACCCACTTTCAAAGTAAGCTTTCATGTTCTTCAATGGATGTTCTTGCATGAATTTTATGTTTCCAGCCATAACAACGCATACATCTAATCTTCAAACATGCTTAAATCACAATACTAACCTTTTGCAAATCAACAACCGTGAACTTCTTCTTTTCCTTCTTCAAAATCCGAGAGCAGAGAAAGTGTGTGTGTTTTTGCTATATCTTTTGCCAACTTTGAATTCTATAAGTCAATTATACACACACACATTAACATATACACACACACATTCCAGAGGCGGTTTGCCTCTGGATTATTTTCTTATTCTTTTAATTATATAACTAGTACATATATATACTTAATATATGCATACACGCTTACACACATATTCACAACTTAACACATTATATATATATATATAACCAATCGTCAATTACATATAATATCCTCCTATTAAACTAATTACATACACGTACATACTATTTACAACTAGGCCAAAGTTGAGGATGTTACATTTATACCCGTGAGAATCAAAGGAATCGAGATAAGCCTACTAGAGCTTTATTTAATTAACGGTGAAAGGCATGGAGGACATGTCAATATCACAATGAAGAACAAATGGAAGGAAGTGGCCTGCACAATGGGATTCTCAAATGATTTTACAGCGGTTTGATAGAGTGTTATGAAACGTACTTAAGCCTATTAATGTGCTACTATGAAGAAGCAAGGAACTACTCCAGGGATGTTAATGTACCAAGGGCAGCGAATAGCATGGGTACACGTGGAGTAAAGGAAACTGTTTTGAGAAGAGAGGAGGAGATCCAGGAGAGTTTGGTGATGGTGAAAAGATGATTGTAATATTTGAAGAATATGAAGAACCAATTAATGAAAGAGAACCAAACAAGGAAGAAAGACAAAGTTTGATGATTAAACGTTAGGGGGGAGTGTTGGAAACTAATGTTTTAATCCTAAACAAGTTTAATGTTTTAAGTTAGTATTATTGAAGACTTACTAGTATTTATGTAAATGTTTAAAATAAGTGCAACACAATTATGTGTGTGTGTGTGTGGTCGGCAGTTGGAACACCACAAGTAAACTGCAACCGGCAGTTGGCGCAAAAACTACCACCACCAACACCTATATATATGTGATAACTGTACAGACCTTTTGGATCAATCCAAGTGCAATCCAAGTATTGAAATTCTAGTGTATATTGATTTGTTTTATTGTTTATGCGATATTGCATATACTTTTATATACTTGTTGTCCGAATTCATCATGGTGCCATACAATCGAGAGGTATTTTCGGAATATCAAGTCTCATAAATTAATGACGGCTCACATGAAAGAAATCCACGGCTGAGTAAATATTTAAATGACCAAAAACCCTTATAAATGAGTCATTAACGGTATTACAAATAGTTTTACAATTCTCGTATAAAAACCACTTCCCGATTAAACGTTTCCATATATATATATATATATATATATATATATATATAGGATCAATATAGAACCACTCTTTATCTTTAGAACCTAAATATTAAATTTAACCTTTGGATGAACTTAATCAAGGACTAATATTAATTGAAGACAATTTTGTAATCATTATATATGTTTATCAATTATAATCTATAAAGATGGAAAAAATGGAAAAACATTTATTTTCTCTCTCAAAACATTACCCCTCAAAATTTTATTCGCCATAACTAATTAAGTTTTGAGAATTTAAACAAAAAAATTATACCAATCTACTAGTTTTTAATCCTCTTTAAATCAAGACCGATTTCCCATATTTCTGAAATTTTTATTTTTTAAAAATGCAACCCAGATGACGATAATAACTAAAAAGCAACTCAGATGAAGTTCAATATGCATTTTGAGTTGGAGATTTCATCTTATATCCATTACATCAAATGAAAATGCAATCCAAATGAAGATTGCGAAAATGCAACTCGGATAAATATGACCAAAATGTAACCCATATGAAAATAATGTAGCATTTTGGTCATCATTTTTATCTAGGTTGCTTTTTGGTTATCATCTTCATCAAGGTTGTATTTCGGTCATCACTTTTATTTGTTTGGATCTAAAAAGAAATCACAGGATTTAAGAAGGTGATGTTTGATTTGAAAAAAAGTGAGGCATGTGAAAATGCATGTTTGAAATCACAAGATTTTCTTGGGTTGCATTTTCATCTGGATTGCATTTTTATTTGTTATTTTGATGAAAATGATGACAAAAAGTGTATTGGGGAGATAATCACTTCACCCTAATAATCAAATCTGCCTATCCTAAAACATAGAATTTGATGATAACCAAACCCTACATTCAGTATGACTTAGAAAGAATTCAAACATGTGTTGTTTGAATTAGTTTATGTAAAAATATGTTAAGTATGGAACCATCAGCCGAGGAAAATAAGCCATCAGCTGAGCATCAAATCCTACTCAAAGTATCAGCCAAAGGATATCAGCCAAGGAGCATCAGATGAAGAATACAAGTAAAGAAGACCATCAGCCGAGGAAAACAGTCTATCAGCTGAGCAAAATTGTTGATCATCTGATGAAAATATTCCATCAGCTGAGTAATAAGATTGATCAGCTGAGTGAAGAAAGTGATCAGCTGAGTGAAGAATTTGATCAGCTGAGTGCCTACTCTATCAGCTGAGTGAACAAATGGATAGGCTGAGGCCCAAAGCGTCAGTTAAGTAAGTCTATCTTTACACAAGTCATCTCCCTTTATAAACTGATGTATTTGATTGATCAGCAGAGCATTCTTGATCAACTGATCATACAAATACATGAGCTTATATTCTCCAAAGTTTACTATTGATCAGCTGAGCATCTATATGATCAGCTGAGCAATATATATCAACTGAGTCCTAGTAAAAAGTGATCAACTGATATATTTTGTTAAATGAGTAGTGAATATCAGAGTTCCTAGTACAATCTGTTAGCTGAGTCGTGAAAAATGTCAAATCTACTCTATCTTTTCAGATTGTAAGTCATATGTAAAAGGCAGAACATGTGTTGTTCTATTATGCCTTAGATCTTTGTTTGTAAAAGTAAAAATGCACTTTTTGGATCAAGTATGAGACAAAAAGGTTTGATCTTATCCTCTGGAAAAGGATAATGATACCTCAAACAGACGAAGATCTTGAAGATTTGTTCAAGCAACTAAGTATGGCTGGCAATCCCATACTTGGTAAAGTCAAATCAATCAGAAGCATGGTGTTGATTAAAGTACAATCATGGAAAGGGAAAGATACTTCTACACGACAGTAGATGTGGACTTTAATATTTTATATTATGAATGGGTTACACTTTTGCAGAAAAGTACAATTACTTTTATCATACATTTGATTAAAGTAACTTTACTTTTCACCCACTACCTTTACAATTAAAATATTACATTTCCACATCCTCTTGGTCTCTTACCTTCATGCAACCGGATCCACCAAGACTTCTATATATACTCATGCATGGTGGACATGCAAATAGAGAATACTACACAACACAACAAAGTGAAGTCTCTACTACACAAAAAGAAAATCTCATCAGTTGAGAAATTTCGTAGAGTATAAGCATTGTGTAGAATCAAACTTGTTCATGTGTTAAACACTCTAAATACATTAGTTGTTTTAGAGTTAGCTTGTGTATGTGTTAGACAAATTGATTGCCACCTTTTATTGTACTTAGAATTTCCGCTTCTAGTACATGTAATTCTTGATTCATATCAATAAGAATTATATAAAAGTATATAAGTGTGTCTTTAATTTTTAAAAGCTAAAGTTTGTATTCAACCCCCCCTTCTACAAACATTTGTTGTTGCGTACTCAATCTGGGACTAACAAAGTGCAAGCCAAATGAAGATGAAAACCAAAATGCAACCCAGACCAAAATGCTATATCATGTTCATTTACTTGCAATTTTTATGTGAAAATGTCGTTGTTTGCATTTTAGATTGCATTTTTTTATGTGAAAATATTGTTGTTTTCATTTTAGATTGCTCTTGCTTACATTTTGATATGAAAATGTTGTTGTTTGCATTTTAAATTGTTGTTTGCTTGCATTTTTAATGTGAAAATGTTGTTTCTTGCATTTTAGATTGTTGTTGCTTACATTTTCTTATGTGAAAATACTTGTATACTTGTTTCTTATAGAGTTTTTTAAATGGATATGGATTAATTAACATGCAGATGTTGGTGAAATTATATTTTAATTATTGTCTCATCTGTTTCTTTACTAGATATGTTCTTTTTTTCATTTTTGAAACATTTGTATATTTGTCAAACTATTTGCATTTTGGAGACCACCTACACTTTCAGAAAAAAAAAGTTTCAAAAATATATCAAGTCTAGTCTTGAATTAAAGAGAACGAAAAACTAAATCGAGTGGTATAATTGTTTTGTAAACTTTTTTAAATATGATGAACATATGGTTAATTAAAGATTTGATAGGTATTAAAAAAAGGGTTTTGATGGTTTTTCCCATTTTAGCCTTTTTACAATTGTCACATGTCATCACCACAAAGGTTCTATTGTTACATGGTTATATATATAACCATACTCTATATATATACGGTTCAAATGAGAACTGTTTTCCTTACGAGAACTACGATAATCAATTATAGTCGTTGATCAAAAAGATAAATGGTCTAGATTAAAGAGTTGTTAGCTTCATGCATAAATGCATTTTTAGTATATTATATTATTACAATTAGGAGTCTATATATCAATGTTGTTAGCTTCATGTGTACAGGTTGTTTTTTTCTTTCGAAAAGCATGTGTACATATTGTTTTGTATTAATGTATGTGTATAATTCAATATGTGACAACTATATATATAATATTATTAAAACTTAGTGTGTAATTATAGTTTATATATAAATATTGTTGCTCTAATAATATCGCTGAAAGTCTACAAGCTAATTCTTAGGACAAAAATAGGCAATAAAATTTGACTTTTTGGAAATACGTGCAGACTTATACTACTAATGGAGAGGAAGTTCCTCCGGATATAAAACACATGTTCAAATCTATATTTAGTAACTTCTAGTCAAAATCTAAACAACACATGTTTGAATTCATTCTAAGTCTTACCGAGTGTTTGGTAATGTTATCATCAAATCCTATATATTTTAACAACTAGATTTGATTGTTGGATTCAAACATCCAAAATTTTATTATTTAGTTAATGTGAGAAATGAACAAAGTTGTATATAAGTTATACATGGATATATGTGATAAGATGTGATTATAAAGTAGAGGGGCCAAAAACATCAAAACAGAACTTGGAAAGGTTGAGGGACTAATTGTGTAATTAGTCCATAGATATGTATATATATAGCTACATTTGACTTTGAGTTGGTCAAAGTCTTCATTTTCACAACCAACTTATGTATTCATTAGAGCAGCCAAGTTTCTCTCTAATTTTTGATCAAGATCAGTAAAAACAAGGTGAAACAACTGAACCTATCAATCATACAAGCTTGAGGTAAGGATCTTGAATTATGTTCTTGAAGTTTTGTGGGTATTTATAGATGATTCAATGGTGAATCATGTTAGAAGTGAGTTCTATTGTTTATATTGTGTTTCTTTACTGTATGGAGTGTAGAAGAACACCCACAACATGTTTTTATTGAGTTTGGATCGGATTTATGGCCAAAACAGCGTCTGTGAGAAAGAACAGTCCGTTGGGTCTGTATGGTACACGGTGTGTAGAGTTAAAGGCGGTTACAGGGCCATGTTGGTATACATGGTCGTGTAGTGTTCGAGGAACACGGCCCGTGTGGGGGTACACGGCCCGTGTAGTGTTGCTAAGTCAACACTGGCCCAGTTCAGGTCATGTAGTAGGTTAAGGACACGGCCCGTGTAGAGGTACACGGCCCGTGTAGGCCCTATTTCAGATCAGATTGCTGTTATGTGATACTTTGCTGTATTATTTTTATAGGAAGTTGATTGTCTGTATATCTGAATCATTATCACCTATGGATCATTGCATATCATAATAATTATAAGGTGAGTCTTCTAGACTACTCTTCATATCTGCAACATGTGTGTTATCATATCATATTACTAACATTTAATGTTATTCATATGTGTGTATAAGCTTACTTCTACGTACAGTAAGGCTCAGATGTGGTACAGTACTGTGACCTATGTTGCTGCCCTGGGTCTAGAACCAGAGGCTAGCATTGACTTCCAGACATACGTGTATTATCTTTATATGATTTTATACGTGTGTTTATATGATGTTTAGTCTGGTTTACTTACTAAGCTCTCGTAGGTTATCAGATACTGTTTTCAAAATGTTTTGCAGGTTTTAGCAAAGACAAGGGCAAAGCTTCGGTTTGACTATATTTTGATAAACTCTTTGAAACACTTAACGCCTGGTTTGTAAACATTTGGTATTAAGCTTGTGAGAGTATTTATGTACGTATCTTTTGATACAACATGTTTTCAAATAAATTATGCTTCCGCTTTTATGTAAAATATTCAGATGTGAACCCTTTTATGTGTTTTATTTCAAATATCAAATTTATGAATTTGGGTCGTTACATAACATGAAACAAAAAAAGGTGATTGTATTTTTTTAATATGTCATTGATTATTATTGTTACAACTAGGGGCGATGTGATTAAATATTTATTGGTTATAATTTAAAATATTCTAAAAAAATCTAAAATATTTAAAATGATAAAAATATAGGTAAGTATAATATTTTAAAGGGAAAATTGCATAATTAAAACACAACTAACTTTGTTTTAGTTACCGTTATATACAACCAAGTTTATTTTCTTAAAAATAATACAACTAACTTTCATAATCCATACATTGTAATCCACTTGTTGTATTCTATGGAAGTTATAATAAAGTTAATTGAATACAATGATAACTAAACAACAGAAACATAAAAAAGTTGTTTGCATATGATGAGATGATTATGAAAGTTCGTTGTATTATTTTTAAAAAATGTAAAATTGATTATATACGATGGTAATTAAGACAAAGTTTTATTGTATTGTAATGCAATTTGTGCTATTTTATGTAATACCCGATTTCTCTCTAAAGAGGAATGGTTTAAATGAATGGAGAAATGTTTTGTAACAAAAATAAGATAATTTGGTTAAGTTTTGAAAGAATTTGATTTTGGCCATGGAGCCTGGTTGATGAAAAACAGAACTGACAGGGATGACTCCCGACCCTCATGCAACCTTCAGGTCAAATTACTCCATGCGACATTCATATAAGCTGCCATGTGACTTTCACCCATAGCAAACCCATCCTATGCGACTTTCACTTACCACAAACTCATTCATGCAACTTTCAAAAATACACTATGTGACTTTCAAAAATACACTATGTGACTTTCACCTCAAAAATACACTATGCGACTTTCAAAATACACTATGTGACTTTCACGTCAAAAATACACTATGCGACTTTCACCTCAAAAATACACTATGCGACTTTCAAAATACACTATGTGACTTTCACCTCAAAAATACACTATGCGACTTTCACCTCAAAAATACACTATGCGACTTTCACCTCAAAAATACACTATGCGACTTTCACCTCAAAATACACTATACGACTTTCACCTATAAATACATAAACCCTCATGCGACTTTCACACCAATACAAACATACATTCCCATGCGACTTTTGCTTCATGCGACCTATATGGTCTATGCAACTTAGTCTTCATGCGACACATATAGTTCATGCGACTTGTACTTCATGCAATATACCCATCCATGCGACTAAATATGAACAATAACTAGTCCGACATTTGGAACCTTGGTATTGGTCCAACTTTTGGTTGAGAATGTGAGATCCGACTTTCAGTCGAGGTATATGGTCCGACTTTGAGTATTTGGAACTTGATACGACTATGTGCACTGTAGGTTGTACTTTGGACTCATAACCAAGCAATTCATTACTAACTGATAATTGAGAAACTAAGACTGCAATCAAGTGAGTATTCTTACTTACTATGGAAACCCGATGACGTACGTGATTGATATGTTGTATGTGTTAAATGTTGATGAATTATGGATTAATGATGCGATGAATTTCCATGTCTTGCTAAACGATGTGACCGTTCACTTCAGTGGCGGGAATGATGGGACCGTTCACTTCGGTGGAGGGAATGATGGGACCGTTGACTTCGGTAATGGGAATGATGAGACCGATCACTACGGTGTCGGGTATGTGAGACCGACCACTACGGTAGCGGGAATGTGGGACCGACTACTACGGTAGCGGGAATGTGGGACCGACTACTACGGTAGCGGGAATGTAAGATGTTGAATGAATACGGAAACAAATGATTCTATGATGCATGGTTGATTGTAAGTAGAGTACTCGCTAAGCTTTGTACTTACGATTGTTGCTTCACTATGTTTTCAGGTGATGACCACGACGGGGCTCCAGTTCGACGTTGATAGCTCATCACCAATGCTTCCATGGCTTTAATGAATCAGTTTCAATATTAATAGTTTCAGTGACAAACAATCATGTTGGATGTAATCTAAAGAATATTGTGTACTATTTTAATTAACTGTTGTCACACAATTAATTTATCAATATCTATTTACGAATGAAGTGTAAAAAAATTTTAAAAAAAATGAGACGTTACATTTTAAAATATTATAAAGGGTGAATACAATATTTGTAAAATTGGACTAAAGAAAAGTTAAAACTGAATTTCAAATTTTACTAAAATGGATGGTCTAAGATATATTGTCTAATTAAACTGATTTGTCAAATAAATGAATAGGATAGTATAATAAATTTAATCTAAATTATTCTTTTATATATTTATATTAAAAGATTTGTCATTTAAGAAAGATTATTAAACTAATTATCATGATCGAACACTTGGGTCATAACCTTTTTAAATAAATGAAAGATAAACATTAGCATTAAGTTTATAAAAATAATCCATTAGGTAACATGTGAAAAATTATTATATATCACTCTAAAATGTGAAAACCCCTATTAGACTTTAGACTATAAATTAAACTAACTCAAGAAAATAAATATTAAAATAGATGTATTTGACATCAAAGCATAATTTTTTAAATATTAAAATAGATGTATTTGACATCAAGCATAATTTTTCATTTTACCATTTTTTTTCCTTATGTTTCCTATCTCTTCATGTGTGATATTTAAGTTATTTTATTTTTCTGAAAATAGTTTTATAAAATAAACTATCTTAATATATCGTGTATAACATGAAGATTAATTAAAGTAAAATTTAAATATTTATGAAGTCAAAAAGTACTTACCTATATAGTAAAACAATTATAAAATGTAACATCCTCAACTTGGGCCTAGTTGTAAATAGTACGTACGCATACGTAGTAAATATAATAGAGGAGTGTTTTAGTTATTTGTATGTAAATGTTAGATTTATGTGAATGAATGTGTGTTTTGTATGTTTCTTAAGTATGTACGTATGTATGTACGTTAAGTGTATAGATGTATGTGCAAATTATATAGTTTAAACTAATTTAATAATAGTAAGAAAAGATCCAGAGGCAAACCGCCTCTGGAGTATGTGTGTATATATGCGAGAATGTGTGTGTGTGTGTAATTTGACTTACAAGCAAAAAGTCATAAGTTGGTGAAACAAGCACACACACTCTATTCTCTCTTTGCTCTCGGATTTCAGAAGAAGAAGGGAAGAACTTTCGGTTGTAAATCCCCAAAAGGTTAGCAACATAGATTTAAGTATGTTTTAAAGATTAGATGTATGTTGTTATAGTTAGAAACACAAATTCATGCAAGAATACCGTGAAGAATATGAAAACTTACTTTCTAAGTGGGTTTTGCATAGTTGGTGTTCTTGTTTGGATTTGATGTGTATATGGATAGAACATGAAGTCCTAAGGTGTTCTGGGTTTAAAACCAACAAGAAAGAAGTTGTTAAAATGATGAATGAAGTTGTCGGAATTTCAAGCTATGAATGTGTCAGATTCCGAGACCTATGAAGGTGTCGGAATCCGCTGTTGTTGAAATCCGGATCCGCAAGTGTCGGGGTCCAACAGTATCGGATTTTGTATCTATCGGATTTTGTATCTATCGGATTTTGTATGTGTCTCGGATTTCATTGTTTCAGATTTCTTTTCATTGTGTCGGATTTCCTTCTATGTGTCGGAATCCGCAAGTGTCGGATTCCGTATGCATGCTGGATTTCCAAGTACTGGAATGCGATAGATAAATGTCGGATTTCCTTTTAAGTGTCAGATTCTGCAAGAGTGTCGGATTCCGTATGAGATGTCGGATTTCATGTGTGGGAGTCGGATTTTCCCAAATCCGAAGAGACTATCGGATTTCCCCAAATTCGACAGTTTTAGCGGATTTGTGGTGTCCATAATTAAGTTTCTATGTTTGTATTGTATGTATAGATGATTAATGTATGATGATATTCTAGGTAAACTTGTTGTGTTAGTGAAGTAAGATACAAATACCTATACGTTGTAAACTACTCAGGTGACTGCCTGCTTTCATGAGACTCAGTAGAGTATGACTTGTATGCTAGATGATTGTATTTTTGTATATCTGACTTGTTTTTGCAGGTATGCTCAAGGAGGTAAGTATATGACTTGAATGAAGTTAATTAGGTGCATGCCAGGTCCAGCCTGGAACCGCTTAGTTAATACATGATGATATGTACGAATGAATAACCGTATGATGTTGCACGTAAGATGATGGATCCCTGTGGGATCGTATGTATGTGTGTATGTGCACTGTCTGCAAACTATCTGAAGCATGGTTATTATAGAAAATATTATGAAACGGTTTGACAATAAAAGGAGGGTGGTGAACAAATGGAATGGTGCATTGGTTCCTATTGCTAAGAACTATCTCAATAACATCTCTAAGGTAAGTATATGAGAATATAATTCAATTAAATACATATATCTATTTTTACCAAGGGTTAGATACCTATTATATCTCAATAATATATTTTTATTTCTATCTTGCATGTAGAATTTCGGTGAATATGAAGTTGGTAGAAGTTATAACAATCAAGCTGAAGTGAAGTGCAAGGGGGACGTTGGGAAGTCTACCTAGATGAAAGAAAATGTAGTTGTAGAGTGTGGTAAGTTAAGGGTCTACCATGTGTACATGCAGCGGCGTTCATAGCTTTTATAAGGGACACTAATTGGGACAAGTATGTTGATCCTTATTTTACTATCTAGAGATACAAAGAAGCATATGTATTTGAAATCACTCCATTGCCCGGAAAGGACCAATGGATGAAACAAGATGGAGAGAAAATATATCCGCCAATTATCAAACGTCCGGTTGGACGACCCAAAAAAACTAGAATAAAATCATCGGATGAATCTAAAAGAAGGCACAAGTGTCCGTGATGTGGTCAGTATGGACACCGTGAAAAGACATGTAAGAATGCCACATCACAAGGTTTGGATTCAAATGAAACAACCGCATCTAAAAGGTAATTTAAATTTCTTTTTTCTTTATTTTATTTCATTTAAAAAGGATATCAATGCTTATACAATACTAAAAATATTTTTATTTATTTCAGGAGACGTGGAAAAAACAGTCGATCTCTTGACAGCTCTATATTACTGGGGTTTACGTAAAAAAAATTCGTAAAAATCTTAGGGTTTTTGATAATGGTCGGTTAAACTTTCTTTTTTCAAATATGGTGTCTACGGAATAGATTTGAGTATTGCTTAAATGGTTTTCCTTTATCAACTACGAATAATTTAAGTTTGGTTATTAAAGAATGTTTTTGAATGGTTTGCTATATTTGTGTTTAAAAATGGCTGTTTACAGATTTATTGTTTCAGCGTAATTCTTTTGTAGTTTGTTATGTCTACTATCAACCACTGTCACTAATTAAACTCCTTCGAATTGTGTTAGTTGCATTCGGTTCTTTTCAAAGTCAATGATACATCGACTTTTCTAGTAAAAAAGATGTTACCTTTAGTAGTCAATTTTACTTTTTTTTAATAAGGTGGAGAGAATTTGGAGCATCCAATAGAATCGTGTGTGTATATATATATATATATATATATATATGGAAAAATTCAAATGACAACTATTTTTCGTATGAAAACTAATATTAGCCGTCCAATTCATCATCTTTCAATTGGATTGCCCAGCCATGAATTCCTTACATGCATCTTGCCGCACTCAATCCCCCCACACTATTCATCCATGAATTTCACTTACCACTTGAATGACCAAGATTGTTCTCGCAGTTCTCGTACGAAAAACAGTTCTCGTTTGAACCCTCCTTATATATATATATATATATATATATATATATATACTAACATCATACCCGCGCAATGCTGCGGCGGTAAATAGTTTTTGGTTTACAATATTTCGCTTTCAAGAATGTAATGATATGTTATTCGCGCGAGCCAATGTCACGAAAAAGTTCTCTACAGCAACATGTCCGGTTTTTTTTTCAAATTTTCTTTTATTTACATTTAACTATTTTATTAATTTTAGAAATAAATTCTAAAAGACAATAAAATAAGAAAAAAGATTTATATTGATGAAATAAAGAGAAGAGTTAATAAGATTTTAAAAATTATGTTGATGTGGGTGGATAATTGTGTTAGTATGAGAGAATATATTTTCAATAAAGTTAAAGTAAATTAGGAGAAAATAAAATAGTTAAAAATTGAGTGGATGAGATTAATTTAGATTAAATGAAAGGTCAAGATTTTATATTGATTGAATTTTAAGAAGTCTTAAAATTTAAGAGCAGAGAGAATGTTAAATGCTTTATATAATAGTGTATATATATATATATATATGGTTAACTTCACATATATATAACTTGGATAAATATGATATTTATGAAGTTTAGTAAGGGTATAGGTGATATTTTGTAAATATATTTAAAAGAGGGGTATAATAGTCATTTGATTATATTTTATAATTTAAATTTAATTTAATGATAAAAAATTAATAAAAATAGTGATTTGGACAAATAAGATATTATAAAAAATTAATAAGCGTATATAAGATTTTTATAACTTAAGCCGGACATATAAGATATTTTAATTTTTACTAAAAGTATTTTTTGAAATTAATCCTTTTTAATTAATAGCTTTAGGTTGGGGGATGATCTCACGGTTGGATTAAATTCTAGATTCTCAAATACGATTGAGGCGACTACATTGTGTACGAAAAGCGATACACGTTAAAAATGCTCATTTTTAATGTTTTGTGTATGTTATACATACTTATTCACACTTTTTGTGGTTACGAGTGTTTGCATATTAAATAACTAGATTAAATATTCGTGTAATATATGTATTAATTTAAAAAATAGTAAACATTAATTAAAAAGATATTAAATAGTTATAAAACACAAATGAAATTAATGAGCATTTTAAAAAATAACGATAGAGGGAATTAACACTCAGACTAGCTGTGAAAACATCAATCCGAGGGTGTGAGAGATGTGATGGTAGAAACATGATATCATAATACGAAGAGAATGGATTGTATTTCTTTTACAAGTCGTTATTGTTACAATTAGAGGTAAAATAAGGTTAAATGTTATTGTTATAATTAAACAAATTAAATGATTATAAATTATTTTAGAATAATAAAATTAAGAATTTTATTAAATATGATATTTTAAAACATTATAAAGGGTAAATATTATATTTATAAATTAAGGTGGGCAAATACGATATTTTAGGGTTTGGGAAGGGCATATATGAAATTATCTCTAATAATTTTAATTTAAGTTAAAGTCAAAATTGAATTCATTTTTTACCCATAAAAGTCAAAATTAGATCTCAATAGTTATTAAAATGAACGCTTAAGATTTGATTAATTAAAATTTTTATCTAAATTAATGGTGAGGATTATCTAATAAGTTTTATTGAAGTTGGTCTTTTATTTATATTAGAAGATTAGAAGATAGAATGAATATTTTTTTTATAATTATAAATTCAAACATTATTATGATTTTATATATTTCTTTGCGTTTAAAGAAACTAATTATTTTATAGAGTTGTGTACAATAAAGTCCATTTAAAAAACACATTCTTATAATTTTAATATTCAATCACCGGTGATTTGTAAAAGCATCACATATGAATTACGAAAAATTACGAAAATATCATTACGCCCAAATTTTTAAAATTTAATTTGGACCATTGATGCCATTGATCCAAAGGCTAAAATTAGTCCCTTAGGACTAGGGGTGAGCATGGGTACCGAAAATACCGAACCGTACCGGCACCGTACTGGAACCGGTACCGGTACCGAGTTAGAGTTTTCGGTCCGGTACTCGGTACTTGAAATATTGCTAAATCGGTATTCGGGATTCGGGACTAGTACTGAAAAAACTAGGTAAAATAGGTACCGGTGCCGGTACCGTAGTATGAATAATCGGTACCGTCTTTAAACCAAATTCGGTATTCGGTAAAATTGGTACCGGTTCCGATAGAACTATGAATTAATTATGTACTATATTGAACATTTTTCTATTTTATATGTGTTTATAAGTATGAATAATTTGACAAAGTTGTATGCAATTTCAGAAAATGCGTATGAAAACGTTTTTCATAATGGTACATGCGTCATGATTCATTAAGTGTGAGAGTAGACTAAATAGCATGTAGGGTGGGCTTTAAGGTAATATTTCATATTTGGTTAACGTTATTAGAAAATGTAAATTAGGGTTTAGCATATAATGGCATAGCTTTATTTAAAGTTAGGTTACGGATTTTTAGGGATTAATATTCAGGTTCATCTTGTATTCTTTGTACTCTATAAATAGTTATCAATTTAATACAAAATACTCACAAGGTTTCCGTTATTCTACATAGTATCAAAGTCTTAGTGTTTTGGTCATATCTTCTCTTCCTCTTTCGCTACTGCCGCCACCGAACTACGGTTGACCGTTTTTGCTTTCATTCTCCCTAGCATACCTCTTGAGTGACGACTTTATTTCTTTTCTTTACCCTCTTGACCATCGTTTACAACACTACCGATGGTTGCTTTAGCCCCACTAGCGTTGTTCGAACTGATTAAGTTGCGATTAGTGTAATATGTTGCAACTAATCCAGATATGTAGCTGTCGATTGTTCTTGTTTGAAGGGGCTTCAGTTTCAGATGTGAAGAAATGGAAGGTTCATTGGGCGATTTCATTTTCATCTAAGTTCTGCGTCCGATTAGGATTTTTGTTCGATTTGGAGGTCTGCTTCTTCGATTTACGGGTTTGTATCGATTAGGGTTTGTGTTAAATCGGGTTTACTCAAGTGATCTATTCAGATCTGTTATAGGGTTTTCTTCTTTGTTTTGCTTCTTGGTTTGGGTTGTTTATGGGTTTTCTTTGTTTGGACAGATAGGTGATACATGTTCATATTCATGTATGTTGATTTGTTATTTACAAGATTTCTACTGTGTTCATCTTCTTACGGGTTCAAATTCATACTTGTTCATGTTTTTGCAACATATTGTTCATGTTTTTGCAACATATTGTTCATGTTCATCTATATATGATTTGATTGTTCAAGATAAAGAAGAATATGAATTTCATATGAATATGAATGCTCTTTATGTTCAAAGAAAAATATATGAATATTCTTTAATCAGGATTTACTAATGGGGTATATGATGTGGATTAAAAAATAAAAAATCAGAAAATTACTTGCTAAGGGTACAACAGGTAACTTAATATATTATATGGTAATTTTTTTTGAAGTTAGATACATTAGTGGTAAGTTTAAAAGTCTAATAAACATAGTAATAAAATATGATAAGTTAGATACACTTTTATAAACTAAAACCTATATTTATTTAGAGGGTGTTTGTCAATAAATGTATTCTTTTTTAATTGGGTTAATTTTATACATACCCTTATTAAACATCAAAGTATCTTATTTGTCTAGCTTAAGTTATAAATATCCTATATACTCTTATTATTCTTTCATAATATCTTATTTTCCCAAATCATCATTCTTGTCAAAATAATTTTATCATTTTAAATGAATTTAGATTCTTTATAATTATTAAAAAAAGATATTGACAGTATTATCCTTGCTTCATAATATCGATACATATTCCATGCACCTTCCCACAATTAGATAGCATCTCCTTCAATTAGATTGCCTAGCCATGAATTCCTTACATGCATCTTGCCACACTCAATCCCCCCACGCTCTTAATCCATGAATTCTACTTACCACTTAAATGACAAGATTGGTTTTCGCAGTTCTCGTACGAAAAATAGTTCTTGTTTAAACCCTCCTATGTATATATATGTGTATATATATGTACATATATATATAGGGAATAACTTACCTACACCATCATGTAGCTAGTTAGATACATGATGCACATATAAACACTTGGTGGAGTCACTATGGTGTATAGTGTATAAGCAGTGTCCATTAAGTGTTTGTGTATGCCTCATATAGCTAACTAGCTACATGATGATGTAGCTAAAATATTAGAAAGGTTCATGCGAAAAGTACCTTATTTGCGAAAAGTGCGAGAAGCAATATGGACCCCACGATTAATTAATTGATGGTTAAGATTAACAATGGCAATTTAGTAAATAATTTAAAATTCTAGGTTATCAACTAAATTAATTAAAGAGTAATCTAGTCATTATAACCTCCTCTCTCCTATCATCTCTCTCCTCTAATCTCTCTCAAATATTATTTACTTAAATAGAATTTAATTACAAATATTTCAAATATATATAATATCTCTATCTCTCCATACTTATTTTCACACTTTCACCTACACCTTGAAAACCCTATTCTCTCTCTACGTAACTAAACCGCCGCCTCCCTCCCGGTCGGAGCAACCATTGAGGTTGCCGGAGAAACCATTGTAGATCTCCGCTTATCTCCACCGTCCACCGAGTCTAAAACATCGCCGGCCCTTTGTCTGCAACGGAGCATCGCCGGCCCTTTTGTCTGCAACGGAGCATCGTCGCTACCTCCCACTGAGGCAAGAACATCGTCGCCGCCCCTGCCAACCTCCATCACTGTCGGACTATTCTAGTGTTGCCGCACCTACCAACCTCTTTCAACAGCGCAGCGGGTCATGGATTTATGCTTCAACAGTGCGTCGGCCATGGATCTATGCTTCAAGAACAGCACCGCCGTCCATCGGCCTCAATAACGCCACCGCCGACCTTTTTTATCCAATTTTGCTTCAACTACGTCGTTGCCGCACCACCGATCTATGCTTCACCACCATCGATGCCCTCTTTTTGAACAGCCACCGCTAGGGTTGCACCACCACCATCACCATCACTGCCGCCACACACCACTTTCGTTTTTTTATTTTTTATTTTCTTTTAATTCTATATTTTTAGTATTTTAAAAAATTTAAATTTTTATTCAAGATTGTTCATAATTTTTAAAATTTATAAATAATTTTTTATTCTAGATCTTCATCTAGGCTTTTCTTTTGTGGATCTAGGTTGTTTATTGGTGAACATTAATGAGTTGAATCGGGTTATTAGTTTTGTTTAGTACTGAATATAGATTTTGAAAGTTGTGTTCAACAGATTTTTTATGTTCAAGGTGTTTATTATTGAACATAGGTGTTTATTATTTGTTAGAACCTAGAGGGGGGTGAATAGGTTATATGCCCACTTTTTAAAATGTTTAACAATATTTGCAAGTAATTAAAGAGTTTAAGTAAGAAAGATATCACCAATGAATTAGCTAGGACACAATGATTTATAGTGGTTCAAGCAAGGGTTAACAACCTTGCTATACATCCACTCCTTGGCCTCACCCACCAAGAGTTGCTCCACTAACTTCTCTCTTTAAAGGTATAGATAAACCTTTTACAACTTCTCTCTTTAGCTTACAAGAATTACACTTCACTCTTGCAAACAAGGCTAAGATAAACCTCACTTCACTCTAATTGGAAAAGCTAGAGTTGATCCTCACTTCTCTCTAATTCTAAGGCTAGAGATGATCCTCACTTCTATTACAAATATACAAGAAGGTAATGTAGTGTTTGAACTTTGAAGGCTTTCACTCTTGCTTCATTCTTGATCTTGAAAGATTGAATATTTATCAAAGAATATGAGCTCACAAGATTTTGTATGTATTCTATGTTTTTCAGATTGCAAGAGCTTGGTAAAAAACAAGACTTGAGTTGCCTTAAATAAGGAAAAAGTTTGATTCTCAAAAAGTGTCCAGACGATCCACGGTCGATCCACGGTAAAGTAGCTAGGTCATAAATGAAAGACGGGGAACCTTTGAATGAGCAACAAGATCGAGCAACAATTTTACAGTTCATTCGGTGGACTAAAAACAATGTTAAGATCAAAGAAACAACCATAACAAAACATATTGAACATGAAGAAACACAATTCAAAGCTAAAAACTAAACCACAACGTATAAATCATCTTTCTAAAGTCAACTAACCTTATGTCACGGTTTCCTATCACGGGAGTGTCGTCTAAGAATCAATGGAAATTTGTTTAGATAGAGAAAACCTAACAAAATCAATATATTATACATAAATCACTCAACAAATGACATAAAACACAAAAATAATGTAAAAGAACTGACATCAAATAATGTTTGCCTGGATTTTTGATGTGGCCGGAAAAGATGAAGCTTTTGGGGGTGTCAATCGTCTGCGAAGTAAACCTGGCTGGTAGGGTGAAAGTCAAGTTGAGGTAGGTGGGGTGAAAGTATTCAAATTCCAATGTATATTGATTTGTTTTACGAAGTTTATGAGATACTGCATATACTTTTATATACACGCTGTTCGAATTCAATCATGGTGCCATACAATCAAGAGGATAGTAGAGGAAGGGTATCATCATGTCAATTTTTAACATGGTATCAGATCACTAGATCACTGGGAGGAATAAATAGTTTCTCCAAGGCAGAAAACACGTACACGACCATAGAAAACTCAAGAATAGATTCGAACATCGAAATTGCGAAGAGGCATGAGCAATTGGGAGAAATCGATCCGATTGAAAGTTTCAATGATCGATTTTAAGAAGATCCCTAGAAACAACGTTGAATTGAAGTGTTGCGAAGACCGGATCATTTGGAAATTCATGGCAACGATTATTTAGGCCATTATAAAACAATCTTAGTCAATTTAACAAGGAAAATGAAGCGATCCAGATGTTATATATGTTTCATGAGGGGACATGCTTATTGGAATCCAAATAAGCATAGAAGGGATGATTTCAAGAAAAACAAGTTTATGAAATCGAGAAAATTGAGAAATAAAATAGAATGCAGTGTTGGAACAGAAGACAATCACGATGGAATCATCATTCCAACACCAAATTGGGTAGTAGAAGGCTCTGATGAAAGAGGATGGAACGAGATATGGTATGTAACAAGTGTGTATTCGAGACATATGACATCAAATCTACAAAACTTCAAAAACTTCAAGTCTAGAACAATCCGTTCAAGTGGTGAGAGACAACAAGGATTAAACGTATAAGGACTTGGGAAGTATTGGTGACAACAGAAAACAAGGTTTATGTGATTCCGGGAGTGTACTATGTTCCTAATGTGGGATTTACCACCTTAAGCCTAAGTCAATTGGTAATTCAAGGCTTCAAGGTGATTCTTAAGGGATCAAGATGTATTCTTATAAGGCAATTTGAAGAAGAAGATAGTGAACGTGAACGCAACGATGATGGTGTGGAGACGGGCAGCAAAGAAATAGAAGATTATATGATTGATTTCGATGGAGATGATAATATGGAAGAACAAGAAAGACTTGATAGTGTTAAAGGAATAGACATGCGTGCCTTGATGCAATATTATGATTCTTTGCATGTTAGAGATGCAACAAATGAAGAAAAGAAAAATGCTAAACAACCATCAAAGGTACCTTCAAAGAATGAATTTGATAGTTTTATTGGTTTTGTTCAAATGATACATGAGCAAGAGATAAAGGAAGAATGTAAAGGTTTGGTGAAAGAACACTTTGACAAGTTAGTGAAGTGGTTCTATGATGTTTTTGTGCAAAGAAAGAAGAGATTTATTGTAACACCGCTTTCGAAAACAACTACTTTAGTGATAATTCAACGTTTCATTATGAGTAGATCAACTTGACCAACTCAAAACAATAGTTTTAGCAGCGGAAATTTTCTTTTTAAAGTAACAACCGGTATTTACATTGTTATCGTTTCCAAAACATACATTGGTGTTACCTAACACAGGAACCGACCATAGTATCAAATTATATTACATAACAAAATAGTGTTCCAACCCACAAGGGTTTATGTACATCAAAGTCACCCACCTCACCAGGCCTTCTAGTCTTTACCTGAAAAGGGGCAACGTAGCACCATTAGCTAAACAACATAGCTAGTGAGTACATACTTATCAAAAGAATCAATAAAGCAAGTCATGCAACATTTATCATACATAAACAATCATTGCTAGCTTAACACATAGCGGTGTGCTGACAAGATCAGTAAGAGTCATGTCTTGCAGGGTAATCAAACCCGCTCAACAACTCAGACCGGGGGATCAGACACAACCAACCGCGGTGGTGGTGGAGCATAAAGCAGTCCACCAAACATCGTTCATAGAGCCAAAGGCTCCTCAAGTAATCCAGCTACAACCGGCTGATTACCACTCACGTTAAGGCACGGCGGTTCTGCAGAACCTACGATCCGGAATGCCTCCCGAATCATCGTGAAATCCCAAAGTACTCATGGGATCCCGTTACAACCGACTGACCTTAACCATGCTTCAGATAGTTTGCAGACAGTGCACATACATACACATATACATATGATCCCATAGGGATCCATCATCTTACATGCAGTATTATCAAGTTATTCATTTGTACATATCATCGTGTATTAACTAAGCGGTTCCGGTCTGGACCCGCTGGCATGCACCTAACATACATCTTAACATCATTTAAGACATACACTTACCTCTTTGAGCATACCTACAAAAAAAAGTTAGACATACATAATACAATCATGTACAATCATTCATATAGTCATCTAGCAAACAAGTCTTACTCTATTGAGTCTCATGAAAGCAGGTACTCACCCGCGTGATTTACAACGTACAGGTAATTTGTTTTGACTTCACTAATACCACAGGTTCACCTAGAACATTATTACCTCACATTAATCATCTAGACATACACAATAGGACTACGAAACAAACATAAAAACTTAAGTCTGAACTTAGCATAAATCCGCCAAAACTGTCGGATTTGGAAAATCCGATAGTCCTTGCGGATTTTGGAAAATCCGACACATACATGCGGAATCCAACACTTTCCTTGCGGATTCCACCATGAAGGAAATCCGATATGCATACGAAATCCGACACTTGCGGATTCCGACGCATAGAAGGAAATCCGACGAATCATACGAAATCCGACATTCTTGCGGATTCTGACACTTAGAAGGAAATCCGACAGACATGCGGATTTCAACAATCATGCGGATTCTGACACCTTCATAGGTCTCGGAATCCGACACATTACAAGCATGAAATTCTGACAACTTCATAAATCATCTTAACAACTTCGTACTTATTGGTTTTACACCCAGAACACCTTAAAGCTTCATGTTTTATCCATACAACCTTTACAAACACATCAAATTCAATTAAGAACACCAAACATGCAAAACCCACTTTCAAAGTAAGCTTTCATGTTCTTCAATGGATGTTCTTGCATGAATTTTATGTTTTCAGCCTTAACAACGCATACATCTAATCTTCAAACATGCTTAAATCACAATACTAACCTTTTGCAAATCAACAACCGTGAACTTCTTCTTTTCCTTCTTCAAAATCCGAGAGCAGAGAAAGTGTGTGTGTTTTTGCTATATCTTTTGCCAACTTTGAATTCTATAAGTCAATTATACACACACACATTAACATATACACACACACATTCCAGAGGCGGTTTGCCTCTGGATTATTTTCTTATTTCTTTTAATTATATAACTAGTACATATATATACTTAATATATGCATACACGCTTACACACATATTCACAACTTAACACATTATATATATATATATAACCAATCGTCAATTACATATAATATCCTCCTATTAAACTAATTACATACACGTACATACTATTTACAACTAGGCCAAAGTTGAGGATGTTACATTTATACCCGTGAGAATCAAAGGAATCGAGATAAGCCTACTAGAGCTTTATTTAATTAACGGTGAAAGGCATGGAGGACATGTCAATATCACAATGAAGAACAAATGGAAGGAAGTGGCCTGCACAATGGGATTCTCAAATGATTTTACAGCGGTTTGATAGAGTGTTATGAAACGTACTTAAGCCTATTAATGTGCTACTATGAAGAAGCAAGGAACTAATCCAGGGATGTTAATGTACCAAGGGCAGCGAATAGCATGGGTACACGTGGAGTAAAGGAAACTGTTTTGAGAAGAGAGGAGGAGATCCAGGCGAGTTCGGTGATGGTGAAAAGATGATTGTAATATTTGAAGAATATGAAGAACCAATTAATGAAAGAGAACCAAACAAGGAAGAAAGACAAAGTTTGATGATTAAACGTTAGGGGGGAGTGTTGGAAACTAATGTTTTAATCCTAAACAAGTTTAATGTTTTAAGTTAGTATTATTGAAGACTTACTAGTATTTATGTAAATGTTTAAAATAAGTGCAACACAATTATGTGTGTGTGTGTGGTCGGCCGTTGGAACACCACCAGTAAACTGCAACCGGCAGTTGGCGCAAAAACTACCACCACCAACACCTATATATATGTGATAACTGTACAGACCTTTTGGATCAATCCAAGTGCAATCCAAGTATTGAAATTCTAGTGTATATTGATTTGTTTTATTGTTTATGCGATATTGCATATATTTTTATATACTTGTTGTCCGAATTCATCATGGTGCCATACAATCGAGAGGTATTTTCGGAATATCAAGTCTCATAAATTAATGACGGCTCACATGAAAGAAATCCACGGTTGAGTAAATATTTAAATGACCAAAAACCCTTATAAATGAGTCATTAACGGTATTACAAATAGTTTTACAATTCTCGTATAAAAACCACTTCCCGATTAAACGTTTCCATATATATATATATATATAGGATCAATATAGAACCACTCTTTATCTTTAGAACCTAAATATTAAATTTAACCTTTGGATGAACTTAATCAAGGACTAATATTAATTGATGACAATTTTGTAATCATTATATATGTTTATCAATTATAATCTATAAAGATGGAAAAAATGGAAAAACATTTATTTTCTCTCTCAAAACATTACCCCTCAAAATTTTATTCGCCATAACTAATTAAGTTTTGAGAATTTAAACAAAAAAATTATACCAATCTACTAGTTTTTAATCCTCTTTAAATCAAGACCGATTTCCCATATTTCTGAAATTTTTATTTTTTAAAAATGCAACCCAGATGACGATAATAACTAAAAAGCAACTCAGATGAAGTTCAATATGCATTTTGAGTTGGAGATTTCATCTTATATCCATTACATCAAATGAAAATGCAATCCAAATGAAGATTGCGAAAATGCAACTCGGATAAATATGACCAAAATGTAACCCATATGAAAATAATGTAGCATTTTGGTCATCATTTTTATCTAGGTTGCTTTTTGGTTATCATCTTCATCAAGGTTGTATTTCGGTCATCACTTTTATTTGTTTGGATCTAAAAAGAAATCACAGGATTTAAGAAGGTGATGTTTGATTTGAAAAAAAGTGAGGCATGTGAAAATGCATGTTTGAAATCACGAGATTTTCTTGGGTTGCATTTTCATCTGGATTGCATTTTTATTTGTTATTTTGATGAAAATGATGACAAAAAGTGTATTGGGGAGATAATCACTTCACCCTAATAATCAAATCTGCCTATCCTAAAACATAGAATTTGATGATAACCAAACCCTACATTCAGTATGACTTAGAAAGAATTCAAACATGTGTTGTTTGAATTAGTTTATGTAAAAATATGTTAAGTATGGAACCATCAGCTGAGGAAAATAAGCCATCAGCTGAGCATCAAATCCTACTCAAAGTATCAGCCAAAGGATATCAGCCAAGGAGCATCAGATGAAGAATACAAGTAAAGAAGACCATCAGCCAAGGAAAACAGTCTATCAGCTGAGCAAAATTGTTGATCATCTGATGAAAATATTCCATCAGCTGAGTAATAAGATTGATCAGCTGAGTGAAGAAAGTGATCAGCTGAGTGAAGAATTTGATCAGCTGAGTGCCTACTCTATCAGCTGAGTGAACAAATGGATAGGCTGAGGCCCAAAGCATCAGTTAAGTAAGTCTATCTTTACACAAGTCATCTCCCCTTATAAACTGATGTATTTGATTGATCAGCCGAGCATTCTTGATCAACCGATCATACAAATACATGAGCTTATGTTCTCCAAAGTTTACTATTGATCAGCTGAGCATCTATATGATCAGCTGAGCAATATGTATCAACTGAGTCCTAGTAAAAAGTGATCAACTGATATATTTTGTCAAATGAGTAGTGAATATCAGAGTTCCTAGTACAATCTATTAGCTGAGTCGTGAAAAATGTCAAATCTACTCTATCTTTTCAGATTGTAAGTCATATGTAAAAGGCAGAACATGTGTTGTTCTATTATGCCTTAGATCTTTGTTTGTAAAAGTAAAAATGCACTTTTTGGATCAAGTATGAGACAAAAAGGTTTGATCTTATCCTCTGGAAAAGGATAATGATACCTCAAACAGACGAAGATCTTGAAGATTTGTTCAAGCAACTAAGTATGGCTGGCAATCCCATACTTGGTAAAGTCAAATCAATCAGAAGCATGGTGTTGATTAAAGTACAATCATGGAAAGGGAAAGATACTTCTACACGACAGTAGATGTGGACTTTAATATTTTATATTGTGAATGGGTTACACTTTTGTAGAAAAGTACAATTACTTTTATCATACATTTGATTAAAGTAACTTTACTTTTCACCCACTACCTTTACAATTAAAATATTACATTTCCACATCCTCTTGGTCTCTTACCTTCATGCAACCGGATCCACCAAGACTTCTATATATACTCATGCATGGTGGACATGCAAATAGAGAATACTACACAACACAACAAAGTGAAGTCTCTACTACACAAAAAGAAAATCTCATCAGTTGAGAAATTTCGTAGAGTATAAGCATTGTGTAGAATCAAACTTGTTCATGTGTTGAACACTCTAAATACATTAGTTGTTTTAGAGTTAGCTTGTGTATGTGTTAGACAAATTGATTGCCACCTTTTATTGTACTTAGAATTTCCGCTTCTAGTACATGTAATTCTTGATTCATATCAATAAGAATTATATAAAAGTATATAAGTGTGTCTTTAATTTTTAAAAGCTAAAGTTTGTATTCAACCCCCCCTTCTACAAACATTTGTTGTTGCGTACTCAATCTGGGACTAACAAAGTGCAAGCCAAATGAAGATGAAAACCAAAATGCAACCCAGACCAAAATGCTATATCATGTTCATTTACTTGCAATTTTTATGTGAAAATGTCGTTGTTTGCATTTTAGATTGCATTTTTTTATGTGAAAATATTGTTGTTTCATTTTAGATTGCTCTTGCTTACATTTTGATATGAAAATGTTGTTGTTTGCATTTTAAATTGTTGTTTGCTTGCATTTTTAATGTGAAAATGTTGTTTCTTGCATTTTAGATTGTTGTTGCTTACATTTTCTTATGTGAAAATACTTGTATACTTGTTTCTTATAGAGTTTTTTAAATGGATATGGATTAATTAACATGCAGATGTTGGTGAAATTATATTTTAATTATTGTCTCATCTGTTTCTTTACTAGATATGTTCTTTTTTTCATTTTTGAAACATTTGTATATTCGTCAAACTATTTGCATTTTGGAGACCACCTACACTTTCAGAAAAAAAAGTTTCAAAAATATATCAAGTCTAGTCTTGAATTAAAGAGAACGAAAAACTAAATCGAGTGGTATAATTGTTTTGTAAACTTTTTTAAATATGATGAACATATGGTTAATTAAAGATTTGATAGGTATTAAAAAAAGGGTTTTGATGGTTTTTCCCATTTTAGCCTTTTTACAATTGTCACATGTCATCACCACAAAGGTTCTATTGTTACATGGTTATATATATAACCATACTCTATATATATACGGTTCAAATGAGAACTGTTTTCCTTACGAGAACTACGATAATCAATTATAGTCGTTGATCAAAAAGATAAATGGTCTAGATTAAAGAGTTGTTAGCTTCATGCATAAATGCATTTTTAGTATATTATATTATTACAATTAGGAGTCTATATATCAATGTTGTTAGCTTCATGTGTACAGGTTGTTTTTTTCTTTCGAAAAGCATGTGTACATATTGTTTTGTATTAATGTATGTGTATAATTCAATATGTGACAACTATATATATAATATTATTAAAACTTAGTGTGTAATTATAGTTTATATATAAATATTGTTGCTCTAATAATATAGCTGAAAGTCTACAAGCTAATTCTTAGGACAAAAATAGGCAATAAAATTTGACTTTTTGGAAATACGTGCAGACTTATACTACTAATGGAGAGGAAGTTCCTCCGGATATAAAACACATGTTCAAATCTATATTTAGTAACTTCTAGTCAAAATCTAAACAACACATGTTTGAATTCATTCTAAGTCTTACCGAGTGTTTGGTAATGTTATCATCAAATCCTATATATTTTAACAACTAGATTTGATTGTTGGATTCAAACATCCAAAATTTTATTATTTAGTTAATGTGAGAAATGAACAAAGTTGTATATAAGTTATACATGGATATATGTGATAAGATGTGATTATAAAGTAGAGGGGCCAAAAACATCAAAACAGAACTTGGAAAGGTTGAGGGACTAATTATGTAATTAGTCCATAGATATGTATATATATAGCTACATTTGACTTTGAGTTGGTCAAAGTCTTCATTTTCACAACCAACTTATGTATTCATTAGAGCAGCCAAGTTTCTCTCTAATTTTTGATCAAGATCAGTAAAAACAAGGTGAAACAACTGAACCTATCAATCATACAAGCTTGAGGTAAGGATCTTGAATTATGTTCTTGAAGTTTTGTGGGTATTTATAGATGATTCAATGGTGAATCATGTTAGAAGTGAGTTCTATTGTTTATGTTGTGTTTCTTTACTGTATGGAGTGTAGAAGAACACCCACAGCATGTTTTTATTGAGTTTGGATCGGATTTATGGCCAAAACAGCGTCTGTGAGAAAGAACAGTCCGTTGGGTCTGTATGGTACACGGTGTGTAGAGTTAAAGGCGGTTACAGGGCCATGTTGGTATACATGGTCGTGTAGTGTTCGAGGAACACGGCCCGTGTGGGGGTACACGGCCCGTGTAGTGTTGCTAAGTCAACACTGGCCCAGTTCAGGTCATGTAGTAGGTTAAGGACACGGCCCGTGTAGAGGTACACGGCCCGTGTAGGCCCTATTTCAGATCAGATTGCTGTTATGTGATACTTTGCTGTATTATTTTTATAGGAAGTTGATTGTCTGTATATCTGAATCATTATCACCTATGGATCATTGCATATCATAATAATTATAAGGTGAGTCTTCTAGACTACTCTTCATATCTGCAACATGTGTGTTATCATATCATATTACTAACATTTAATGTTATTCATATGTGTGTATAAGCTTACTTCTACGTACAGTAAGGCTCAGATGTGGTACAGTACTGTGACCTATGTTGCTGCCCTGGGTCTAGAACCAGAGGCTAGCATTGACTTCCAGACATACGTGTATTATCTTTATATGATTTTATACGTGTGTTTATATGATGTTTAGTCTGGTTTACTTACTAAGCTCTTGTAGGTTATCAGATACTGTTTTCAAAATGTTTTGCAGGTTTTAGCAAAGACAAGGGCAAAGCTTCGGTTTGACTATATTTTGATAAACTCTTTGAAACACTTAACGCCTGGTTTGTAAACATTTGGTATTAAGCTTGTGAGAGTATTTATGTACGTATCTTTTGATACAACATGTTTTCAAATAAATTATGCTTCCGCTTTTATGTAAAATATTCAGATGTGAACCCTTTTATGTGTTTTATTTCAAATATCAAATTTATGAATTTGGGTCGTTACATAACATGAAACAAAAAAAGGTGATTGTATTTTTTTAATATGTCATTGATTATTATTGTTACAACTAGGGGCGATGTGATTAAATATTTATTGGTTATAATTTAAAATATTCTAAAAAAACCTAAAATATTTAAAATGATAAAAATATAGGTAAGTATAATATTTTAAAGGGAAAATTGCATAATTAAAACACAACTAACTTTGTTTTAGTTACCGTTATATACAACCAAGTTTATTTTCTTAAAAATAATACAACTAACTTTCATAATCCATACATTGTAATCCACTTGTTGTATTCTATGGAAGTTATAATAAAGTTAATTGAATACAATGATAACTAAACAACAGAAACATAAAAAAGTTGTTTGCATATGATGAGATGATTATGAAAGTTTGTTGTATTATTTTTAAAAAATGTAAAATTGATTATATACGATGGTAATTAAGACAAAGTTTTATTGTATTGTAATGCAATTTGTGCTATTTTATGTAATACCCGAATTCTCGAAAATAAATAAAAGAATATATTATTAAGAAAATGACTATAGTGTTGAGTTATGGATTTAATTGTGGACTAAATTGAATTAATTTGGCTTAGATAAATAGTTGGTTAAATGGACTAATGTAGATAATTCATTGGGTTAAGCACTATTGGGCTTATTTGATTGTAAAGTTGGGCTTAGGCCTTTAAAAAGAAAGTATATAAGGCTCACTAAGGCACAGCCCCCAACACTAGTAACCAAAGACACTGTTGCATTGAGAGAAAATTAGTGTGTGTCTGTGTGTGCAAAACTCTCGAGAAGCAGAGGAGAAAAGAAGCGAAAATCACCTTGCAACATAAAGAATTATTAAGAGAATCATCATTCCTACCTTATTATGGTATTGTAGGTATCAAACTTACTTTGTTTAAATGATAATAGACTGAGTTAGAATCTGGGTTTTTGGGTTCTTGGGTTTATGGAATGGAAGCAAAAACACATGATATTTGGTGAAATGTAAATCTCTCTAAAGGGGAATGGTTTAAATGAATGGAGAAATGTTTTGTAACAAAAATAAGATAATTTGGTTAAGTTTTGAAAGAATTTGATTTTGGCCATGGAGCCTGGTTGATGAAAAACAGAACTGACAGGGATGACTCCCGACCCTCATGCAACCTTCAGGTCAAATTACTCCATGCGACATTCATATAAGCTGCCATGTGACTTTCACCCATAGCAAACCCATCCTATGCGACTTTCACTTACCACAAACTCATTCATGCAACTTTCAAAAATACACTATGTGACTTTCAAAAATACACTATGTGACTTTCACCTCAAAAATACACTATGCGACTTTCAAAATACACTATGTGACCTTCACCTCAAAAATACACTATGCGACTTTCACCTCAAAAATACACTATGCGACTTTCAAAATACACTATGTGACTTTCACCTCAAAAATACACTATGCGACTTTCACCTCAAAAATACACTATGCGACTTTCACCTCAAAAATACACTATGCGACTTTCACCTCAAAATACACTATACGACTTTCACCTATAAATACATAAACCCTCATGTGACTTTCACACCTATACAAACATACATTCCCATGCGACTTTTGCTTCATGCGACCTATATGGTCTATGCAACTTATGCTTCATGCGACACATATAGTTCATGCGACTTGTACTTCATGCGATATACCCATCCATGCGACTAAATATGAACAATAACTAGTCCGACATTTGGAACCTTGGTATTGGTCCAACTTTTGGTTGAGAATGTGAGATCCGACTTTCAGTCGAGGTATATGGTCCGACTTTGAGTATTTGGAACTTGATACGACTATGTGCACTGTAGGTTGTACTTTGGACTCATAACCAAGCAATTCATTACTAACTGATAATTGAGAAACTAAGACTGCAATCAAGTGAGTATTCTTACTTACTATGGAAACCTGATGACGTACGTGATTGATATGTTGTATGTGTTAAATGTTGATGAATTATGGATTAATGATGCGATGAATTTCCATGTCTTGCTAAACGATGTGACCGTTCACTTCAGTGGCGGGAATGATGGGACCGTTCACTTCGGTGGAGGGAATGATGGGACCGTTGACTTCGGTAATGGGAATGATGAGACCGATCACTACGGTGTCGGGTATGTGAGACCGACCACTACGGTAGCGGGAATGTGGGACCGACTACTACGGTAGCGGGAATGTGGGACCGACTACTACGGTAGCGGGAATGTAAGATGTTGAATGAATACGGAAACAAATGATTCTATGATGCATGGTTGATTGTAAGTAGAGTACTCGCTAAGCTTTGTACTTACGATTGTTGCTTCACTATGTTTTCAGGTGATGACCACGACGGGGCTCCAGTTCGACGTTGATAGCTCATCACCAATGCTTCCATGGCTTTAATGAATCAGTTTCAATATTAATAGTTTCAGTGACAAACAATCATGTTGGATGTAATCTAAAGAATATTGTGTACTATTTTAATTAACTGTTGTCACACAATTAATTTATCAATATCTATTTACGAATGAAGTGTAAAAAAATTTTAAAAAAAATGAGACGTTACATTTTAAAATATTATAAAGGGTGAATACAATATTTGTAAAATTGGACTAAAGAAAAGTTAAAACTGAATTTCAAATTTTACTAAAATGGATGGTCTAAGATATATTGTCTAATTAAACTGATTTGTCAAATAAATGAATAGGATAGTATAATAAATTTAATCTAAATTATTCTTTTATATATTTATATTAAAAGATTTGTCATTTAAGAAAGATTATTAAACTAATTATCATGATCGAACACTTGGGTCATAACCTTTTTAAATAAATGAAAGATAAACATTAGCATTAAGTTTATAAAAATAATCCATTAGGTAACATGTGAAAAATTATTATATATCACTCTAAAATGTGAAAACCCCTATTAGACTTTAGACTATAAATTAAACTAACTCAAGAAAATAAATATTAAAATAGATGTATTTGACATCAAAGCATAATTTTTTAAATATTAAAATAGATGTATTTGACATCAAAGCATAATTTTTCATTTTACCATTTTTTTTCCTTATGTTTCCTATCTCTTCATGTGTGATATTTAAGTTATTTTATTTTTCTGAAAATAGTTTTATAAAATAAACTATCTTAATATATCGTGTATAACATGAAGATTAATTAAAGTAAAATTTAAATATTTATGAAGTCAAAAAGTACTTACCTATATAGTAAAACAATTATAAAATGTAACATCCTCAACTTGGGCCTAGTTGTAAATAGTACGTACGCATACGTAGTAAATATAATAGAGGAGTGTTTTAGTTATTTGTATGTAAATGTTAGATTTATGTGAATGAATGTGTGTTTTGTATGTTTCTTAAGTATGTACGTATGTATGTACGTTAAGTGTATAGATGTATGTGCAAATTATATAGTTTAAACTAATTTAATAATAGTAAGAAAAGATCCAGAGGCAAACCGCCTCTGGAGTATGTGTGTATATATGCGAGAATGTGTGTGTGTGTGTGTAATTTGACTTACAAGCAAAAAGCCATAAGTTGGTGAAACAAGCACACACACTCTATTCTCTCTTTGCTCTTGGATTTCAGAAGAAGAAGGGAAGAACTTTCGGTTGTAAATCCCCAAAAGGTTAGCAACATAGATTTAAGTATGTTTTAAAGATTAGATGTATGTTGTTATAGTTAGAAACACAAATTCATGCAAGAATACCGTGAAGAATATGAAAACTTACTTTCTAAGTGGGTTTTGCATAGTTGGTGTTCTTGTTTGGATTTGATGTGTATATGGATAGAACATGAAGTCCTAAGGTGTTCTGGGTTTAAAACCAACAAGAAAGAAGTTGTTAAAATGATGAATGAAGTTGTCGGAATTTCAAGCTATGAATGTGTCAGATTCCGAGATCTATGAAGGTGTCGGAATCCGCTGTTGTTGAAATCCGGATCCGCAAGTGTCGGGGTCCAACAGTATCGGATTTTGTATCTATCGGATTTTGTATCTATCGGATTTTGTATCTATCGGATTTTGTATGTGTCTCGGATTTCATTGTTTCAGATTTCTTTTCATTGTGTCGGATTTCCTTCTATGTGTCGGAATCCGCAAGTGTCGGATTCCGTATGCATGCTGGATTTCCAAGTACTGGAATGCGATAGATAAATGTCGGATTTCCTTTTAAGTGTCAGATTCTGCAAGAGTGTCGGATTCCGTATGAGATGTCGGATTTCATGTGTGGGAGTCGGATTTTCCCAAATCCGAAGAGACTATCGGATTTCCCCAAATTCGACAGTTTTAGCGGATTTGTGGTGTCCATAATTAAGTTTCTATGTTTGTATTGTATGTATAGATGATTAATGTATGATGATATTCTAGGTAAACTTGTTGTGTTAGTGAAGTAAGATACAAATACCTATACGTTGTAAACTACTCAGGTGACTGCCTGCTTTCATGAGACTCAGTAGAGTATGACTTGTATGCTAGATGATTGTATTTTTGTATATCTGACTTGTTTTTGCAGGTATGCTCAAGGAGGTAAGTATATGACTTGAATGAAGTTAATTAGGTGCATGCCAGGTCCAGCCTGGAACCGCTTAGTTAATACATGATGATATGTACGAATGAATAACCGTATGATGTTGCACGTAAGATGATGGATCCCTGTGGGATCGTATGTATGTGTGTATGTGCACTGTCTGCAAACTATCTGAAGCATGGTTATTATAGAAAATATTATGAAACGGTTTGACAATAAAAGGAGGGTGGTGAACAAATGGAATGGTGCATTGGTTCCTATTGCTAAGAACTATCTCAATAACATCTCTAAGGTAAGTATATGAGAATATAATTCAATTAAATACATATATCTATTTTTACCAAGGGTTAGATACCTATTATATCTCAATAATATATTTTTATTTCTATCTTGCATGTAGAATTTCGGTGAATATGAAGTTGGTAGAAGTTATAACAATCAAGCTGAAGTGAAGTGCAAGGGGGACGTTGGGAAGTCTACCTAGATGAAAGAAAATGTAGTTGTAGAGTGTGGTAAGTTAAGGGTCTACCATGTGTACATGCAGCGGCGTTCATAGCTTTTATAAGGGACACTAATTGGGACAAGTATGTTGATCCTTATTTTACTATCTAGAGATACAAAGAAGCATATGTATTTGAAATCACTCCATTGCCCGGAAAGGACCAATGGATGAAACAAGATGGAGAGAAAATATATCCGCCAATTATCAAACGTCCGGTTGGACGACCCAAAAAAACTAGAATAAAATCATCGGATGAATCTAAAAGAAGGCACAAGTGTCCGTGATGTGGTCAGTATGGACACCGTGAAAAGACATGTAAGAATGCCACATCACAAGGTTTGGATTCAAATGAAACAACCGCATCTAAAAGGTAATTTAAATTTCTTTTTTCTTTATTTTATTTCATTTAAAAAGGATATCAATGCTTATACAATACTAAAAATATTTTTATTTATTTCAGGAGACGTGGAAAAAACAGTCGATCTCTTGACAGCTCTATATTACTGGGGTTTACGTAAAAAAAATTCGTAAAAATCTTAGGGTTTTTGATAATGGTCGGTTAAACTTTCTTTTTTCAAATATGGTGTCTACGGAATAGATTTGAGTATTGCTTAAATGGTTTTCCTTTATCAACTACGAATAATTTAAGTTTGGTTATTAAAGAATGTTTTTGAATGGTTTGCTATATTTGTGTTTAAAAATGGCTGTTTACAGATTTATTGTTTCAGCGTAATTCTTTTGTAGTTTGTTATGTCTACTATCAACCACTGTCACTAATTAAACTCCTTCGAATTGTGTTAGTTGCATTCGGTTCTTTTCAAAGTCAATGATACATCGACTTTTCTAGTAAAAAAGATGTTACCTTTAGTAGTCAATTTTACTTTTTTTTAATAAGGTGGAGAGAATTTGGAGCATCCAATAGAATCGTGTGTGTATATATATATATATATATATATGGAAAAATTCAAATGACAACTATTTTTCGTATGAAAACTAATATTAGCCGTCCAATTCATCCTCTTTCAATTGGATTGCCCAGCCATGAATTCCTTACATGCATCTTGCCGCACTCAATCCCCCCACGCTCTTCATCCATGAATTTCACTTACCACTTGAATGACCAAGATTGTTCTCGCAGTTCTCGTACGAAAAACAGTTCTCGTTTGAACCCTCCTTATATATATATATATATATACTAACATCATACTCGCGCAATGCTGCGGCGGTAAATAGTTTTTGGTTTACAATATTTCGCTTTCAAGAATGTAATGATATGTTATTCGCGCGAGCCAATGTCACGAAAAAGTTCTCTACAGCAACATGTCCGGTTTTTTTTTCAAATTTTCTTTTATTTACATTTAACTATTTTATTAATTTTAGAAATAAATTCTAAAAGACAATAAAATAAGAAAAAAGATTTATATTGATGAAATAAAGAGAAGAGTTAATAAGATTTTAAAAATTATGTTGATGTGGGTGGATAATTGTGTTAGTATGAGAGAATATATTTTCAATAAAGTTAAAGTAAATTAGGAGAAAATAAAATAGTTAAAAATTGAGTGGATGAGATTAATTTAGATTAAATGAAAGGTCAAGATTTTATATTGATTGAATTTTAAGAAGTCTTAAAATTTAAGAGCAGAGAGAATGTTAAATGCTTTATATAGTAGTGTATATATATATATATATATATGGTTAACTTCACATATATATAACTTGGATAAATATGATATTTATGAAGTTTAGTAAGGGTATAGGTGATATTTTGTAAATATATTTAAAAGAGGGGTATAATAGTCATTTGATTATATTTTATAATTTAAATTTAATTTAATGATAAAAAATTAATAAAAATAGTGATTTGGACAAATAAGATATTATAAAAAATTAATAAGCGTATATAAGATTTTTATAACTTAAGCCGGACATATAAGATATTTTAATTTTTACTAAAAGTATTTTTTGAAATTAATCCTTTTTAATTAATAGCTTTAGGTTGGGGGATGATCTCACGGTTGGATTAAATTCTAGATTCTCAAATACGATTGAGGCGACTACATTGTGTACGAAAAGCGATACACGTTAAAAATGCTCATTTTTAATGTTTTGTGTATGTTATACATACTTATTCACACTTTTTGTGGTTACGAGTGTTTGCATATTAAATAACTAGATTAAATATTCGTGTAATATATGTATTAATTTAAAAAATAGTAAACATTAATTAAAAAGATATTAAATAGTTATAAAACACAAATGAAATTA
This sequence comes from Dittrichia graveolens, assembly GCA_038502395.1. Lineage (NCBI taxonomy): Eukaryota > Viridiplantae > Streptophyta > Magnoliopsida > Asterales > Asteraceae > Dittrichia > Dittrichia graveolens. Next base: position 76,816,948 of record JARJIL010000001.1, on the reverse strand, counting down.
ATGAGCATTTTAAAAAATAACGATAGAGGGAATTAACACTCAGACTAGCTGTGAAAACATCAATCCGAGGGTGTGAGAGATGTGATGGCAGAAACGTGATATCATAATACGAAGAGAATGGATTGTATTTCTTTTACAAGTCGTTATTGTTACAATTAGAGGTAAAATAAGGTTAAATGTTATTGTTATAATTAAACAAATTAAATGATTATAAATTATTTTAGAATGATAAAATTAAGAATTTTATTAAATATGATATTTTAAAACATTATAAAGGGTAAATATTATATTTGTAAATTAAGGTGGGCAAATACGATATTTTAAGGTTTGGGAAGGGCATATATGAAATTATATCTAATAATTTTAATTTAAGTTAAAGTCAAAATTGAATTCATTTTTTACCCATAAAAGTCAAAATTAGATTTCAATAGTTATTAAAATGAACGCTTAAGATTTGATTAAATTAAAATTTTTATCTAAATTAATGTTGAGGATTATCTAATAAGTTTTATTGAAGTTGGTCTTTTATTTATATTAGAAGATTAGAAGATAGTATGAATATTTTTTTTATAATTATAAATTCAAACATTATTATGATTTTATATATTTCTTTGCGTTTAAAGAAACTAATTATTTATACACATATATGTATATATTCTACTATCTTCTATATATTCTTTTATCTTCTCCCCCTTTTTTGTCTTTAACAAAAAGGAGACTCCCCCTTGATGTGAGAACTCCACTTCTTGAGTTAAATGGAAATACTACCAAAAACTTGCCAAAGAGATGTGAGTATGAACAATATTCTAATCATGCAATTATCACAACCCAAATAGCAAATAGCATAATGTAAGATGTCCATAGCAAGATGTAGTAACGAAATAGCAATCTAGTAGATTAAGTCAACAAACAATCATAAAATATAGAAAATACCGAGTGTTGCAATAGTTAATGTCTGGTTAAGAAAATAAAAATAAAAATAATTGTTTTTACAATCCATTCAACCATAGAGAATCAAGATGGTTCACCCCGTCTGTCCTGGCATTGCACCTAAGTGCATTCATGATTGACCGCAACATCCCTTTTACCCCTTTGACTTCCTTCCGTAGAGATCGGGTTTCATTCCGCAACTCGTTGATGTTGCGATTGAGTGCAGCAATTCGTTCGTCGGTAGAGCCTTCAACCATGCCGTGATCCGGAGGAATTGAACCCTCCTCTTCACCCTCCTCTTCACCAAAGGTGAATGCGTCAATCTCGGCTTCCGTATCTTCGGAGGATAATTAAAGAGCTCGCTTCTTCCCTTTATGGGAAGACATCTTGCGATGTGTCGCAAGGTCTATGCGGGAAATATTGGGTAGGTTGGTGAAGAGAATGGAGAGGAGACGGCCATATGGAAGGTCCCGACGGCTAGTGACAAGGCCACTCATGCGTTTAGCAAGTATGTGCATGATGTTGACCTCAGATCGCGTTTTGAGAGCATGAAGGAGGACGGCTTGAATGGCACTAATTTCCGAATGATTTCCGGATTTTGGAAAGATGTTGGAATCAATGATCTTATTCCACACAGCGCATCCGGGAAGAAGATCCCTCCCAAATAGATTGGTCGTTGTGTGTGGAATATTTGGCCTGCAAATCGAGCCAAGGATCTCTGGGATGGAGAACGCGGCAGGGAGATTTGTGAGGCTGTGAGATGTTGTGTAGAACTTTAAACCGGATGAGGGGATGTGAAGGATCATGCCTAGTTGGACAAGAGTAAATGTGAAGTCGGTTCCTTCAATTGCAAAAGTGACAACTTCATCATCTTCATTGTAGTTAAAGGATGCATAAAATTCAAATATGCGAGACTTATATAAGACATTGGACAATGTAAGAAACGTGCACCACCCAATTGCGTCAAAGGTCGCTTGAGTGTGGAATTGGTCAAGTTGGTTGACAACAACCAACCGACCTTCATTTATCCCTCGTGTTTTGAGGGCATTGGCTGATTGGCGCGGAGTTGGGTTGTCGGGTTTTCTTGATGCTGATGTACGTACACGTGGCATGATGATCTATAGAGACAATGATGATACGATTAAGTACAAATATATAGCATTATGACTAGTGTGTGCCTAAATTTGAGAAGATTTTGAAAATTTTATGAATCATGTGTTTACTAAGGTTAGTTGATATAGATTAAGCAAAACTACATTGAGTTTGGACATTAAAAGTCAAAACATAAAAATTTAAAAGTTCAAAAAAATTTCCAGTGGGCTTACGGTCGATGCACGGTATCGACCGTGGATCGACCATCGTTGGTCTGGATTTTTGGTGATAAGTTGCAGTAGAAGTACGGTCGACCGTGGTTCGACCGGCAGTGAACGGTTTTCAAGTTTTCATTTTTGTCCCTTTTTGACATGATATGCATACACTAATTGAATCTTATAATAATAACTTAGACATCATCTATATTTAAAACTGAACCCATCATTTTCATATACCATTTACTACTCAACGAACCTAACATATTTTCTTTTCCAAAAATCAACCTAATCCTAAGATCCACATGATTCTTTGGTGCAAAGAGAGAGCCCTAAGAAAAGGAAGAAGAGATAAACTTATACCTTGAACAAAAAATTCGTGAAGAAGGGAAAAGGCAAGAGAGGATGAGTCTTCAACCGTGGATCAACCGTAAATCCAACCGTGCCTTCGATCACGGCTTCAACCGTAGTAAAAACCTTGATTTTTGAGGTAATTTTTAAGCTCTTAGTTGTTAATGGCGGCTAGGGTTTGTGTGGGGAAGAGAAAGTGTAAGAGAGAGAGAGAGTAAAATAGGGTTAAAAATCGTCAGGTACCCTACGGTCGATACACGGTCGACCGTGATATCGACCGCGCCCTTTTTTAAGTCTGTTTTGGTATTTTTGCAGTACCCCGACGGTCGATCCACGGTATCGACCGTGAGTCGACCGTGGTGCATCAGGAATCCATTATTTTTACCATTTTCATGCTGTTTAGGTGTTGTTTTTAGGGTAAATGTTCCATCATTTCTAAACCAAGTTGTAATGTATTAAACATTTCAATTTTTAGCGGTTTAGTGAATATGTCGGTAATATTTTCACATGAAGCAACCTTTTCTAAATTTATATTTCCTTTTTGCATATTGTCACGTAGGAAATGATGCCTAATTTGAATGTACCATCTTCATATTTGAAGACCAAGAAAGTAATTCAACTCATCCATCATTCTCATTTCAATTTCATTATGTATAAGATTTCAAAACTCATCACACAAAGATGATTATCAAATTTTACATTTGGGAAGTCTTTAACAAGCTCATTACTAGTCATTTTTGTAACAATCTCATGTTAGCATGTCCTAGTCTTTTATGTCACAATGTTGAATTATCAATTATAGATGCAAGACATACTTGTGTTAGGATTATCACCAAGTCTATATGTATCATGTCCATTTCTCCTAACATCCTTTGCATATCAAACTTTCATGTTTAGAGAATCTAACATTCAAATCTTATAAGCTACTATCATGCTCAAAATTTGAGAATTTGATATGAAGAATGATACCTTTACCAACTACCTTTCTTCTTAGGTTCCTTTCAAACATATCCTCCATCATACTCCTTGTATTAAGTGAAGAGCTCTCTATTACCGGTCATGTGTTTTGAGCAACCACTATCAAGAATCCAATACACGAGACATAATCTTGTTGCACCCCTACACTTGTGTAATTTTCATTCAAAATTTTGGTACCCAATGTTTCATGGGTCCAGGATGGTTAGCATCAAAAACTCCTACTCTAATCCACCTTTGTGTAATCTTGAACCCTTTATGATACCATGTGTTCATAGAGTTAATAGGTTTATGAGAATGTCTTGATTTTTGAATTGTATTTGATTTAGGTTTCTTGAATCCAAGTCCATGCCTTGTAGTTGGAGTATAAAACTTTCTTATTAATTTATTACTTGCGACCTTTGGCATACAAGTGGAAGAACTAGAAACAATGATGCAATTTTGAACTTTTGGAAAATTCCAGTGAGCTGACGGTTGATGCACGGTCGATACCGTGGGTCGACCGTGAGGCTCCTGGATTTTTTCTTCCCCTTTTTCTTTCACAAATTTGATAGGTGTTAAGTGACTAGTTGGCATGTTGTTTGAGTAACTTGAGAACCCAAGACCACCCTTATCTTTTGATGATTTTTGAATCTTTAACATCTCATCTAACTTGGTTGAACTATCTTCAAATTTTGACAAGGTGGTTGTGTCAAAATTTGTCATTAGCTTACTTTCCAAATCTTTCAAGCTTGGAGATATATGAGAAACAATTTTACTTTCTAGATCTTTTATTTTCAAGTTCAAGTCATCATTTTCATTTCTTAACTTGACATTTTCCTTTTTCAAGCTCTTGTTCTTATTTTTTAACTCCTCATTTTTAGCAATTATTTTAGAGCTAAAATCACATAATTGATCATATTGATTGTCATCATTATCACTATAGTAGCTAGAATCGGAATGTACCTCACTTGTCTCAAAAGCCATGAGACATTTTTCTTCTTTTCTTTCCTCTTCTTCATCACTTGAGGATTCTTTGACATGTTTAGCTTTGAGTGCAATGCATTTGCTCTTTTCTCTCTTTGGCTTGGCACTTTCATCATCTTTTTGCATGATTACTTCATACACCTTGAGATTTCCTATTAGCTCATCCATTTGTAATATGTTCAAGTCCTTTGACTCCTCAATAGCCGTCACCTTTGCTCTCCATTTTGGTGAAAGAGCCCTAAGAAACTTTCTTACAATCTTTTTGTTAGTGTAAGTAGTCCCAAGTGCCTTGAGACTAGTAACAATAGTACTAAACCTTGTAAAAGCATCATCAATTTTCATATCATCAAATATTTAAAATTGTTCATATTGTTGCACAAGTAATTCAATTTTGTTATCTAGAACTTGGGCATTTCCTTGATGTGTGATGACAAGAGATTTCCAAATAGCATTTGCACTTTCACACATGAAAACTCTTTCAAACTCTTTTCTAGGTAAAGCATTGTATAGAAAAATTTTTGCTAGAAAATTTTTTGAAATCATTTTCTTGTCCTCTTGATCCCATTTTTCTTTAGGGCTTGGAACATAAGCATTTTGTTTAGAATCAAAGGTTTTTGGAACATGATCTCCTTCTTCAATAATCTCCCAAAGGTCAATATCTTTGGCCTTTACATAGGTCATGAATCTTTGCTTCCAATAGCAAAAGTCTTCTTCTTCAAGAAGTGGAGGTCTAACCATAGAATTCCCCTCTATATACTTTTGTCCCATTTTATCAACTCAAAAATTTTTGAAAAATATTTTTAGAAGATTTAAACAACTTTTCAAAAATTATCTAGAGCAACTTGCTCTGATACCAATTGTTAGAACCTAGAGGGGGTGAATAGGTTATATGCCCACATTTTGAAGTGTTTAACAATATTTGCAAGTAATTAAAGAGTTTAAGTAAGAAAGATATAACCAATGAATTAGCTAGGACACAATGATTTATAGTGGTTCAAGCAAGGGTTAACAACCTTGCTCTACATCCACTCCTTGGCCTCACCCACCAAGAGTTGCTCCACTAACTTCTCTCTTTAAAGGTAGAGATAAACCTTTTACAACTTCTCTCTTTAGCTTACAAGAATTACACTTCACTCTTGCAAACAAGGCTAAGATAAACCTCACTTCACTCTAATTGGAAAGGCTAGAGTTGATCCTCACTTCTCTCTAATTCTAAGGCTAGAGATGATCCTCACTTCTATTACAAATATACAAGAAGGTAATGTAGTGTTTGAACTTTGAAGGCTTTCACTCTTGCTTCATTCTTGATCTTGAAAGATTGAATATTTATCAAAGAATATGAGCTCACAAGATTTTGTATATATTCTGTGTTTTTCAGATTGCAAGAGCTTGGTAAAAAAACAAGACTTGAGTTGCCTTAAATAAGGAAAAAGTTTGATGCTCAAAAAGTGACCAGACGATCCACGGTCGACCGTGTAATCGACTGTCGCACTGCTGGAGATTTTTGAGCCTTGTGCATATAGACGTTGGGCTTTTACCAAAACCACACACAACAATTATATAAACATATATATATATGTATATGTATATGTGCACATATGTTAATGTTAATACATACAATTATATAAACAAGTTGTATATTTTTGTGTCAACAAAAGAGGTTTTATTTATAATCCTATTTTTCCCAACATTATTGAATATTCGTTAGTTGATTGTTCTATTAGTCACGTATATAGTTTTCTTTATTATTGAATATTCATTAAATTTAATTTTAATTATTGTTTATTATAGTTTACTAATAAATACCGTCTATTTCTTACAAAGAATAAAGAGGATCTTAGAATTAAGTAGAAAAAGAATTAATTTAAATTTTTTTTACTGAAACTATATAAAACAAGAGTGCAATAGTGAACAAAGTAATCAACATAACATTTAATAATTTAATACTCGTAAGACATTTCAAGTGTCGATCATCGTTGAACATCGTAATTTATTAATTTACTATTTAATTATTTTTAAATTATTTTGTTTAAAAATTGAAAGAGAGAGAAAAATAAGAGAGAGAAATAGATTGGAGAGAGAATTTTTTTTGTTTACTATTGTACCCTTTTTGAATTAAAAAATGAAAAATAAGATTAATATAAGCCATTAGATCAAATACAAATGAGAGGCCAGGATTACTTCTCGCACTTTTCGCAAATAAGATACTTTTCGCATAAACCCTCCCCTATATATATATATATATGGTTAATTTCACATATATATAATTTGGATAAATATGATATTTATAAAGTTTAGTAAGGGTATAAGTGATATTTTGTAAATATATTTAAAAAGGAGGTATAATAGTCATTTGATTATATTTTATAATTTAAATTCAATTCAAATGATAAAAAATTGATAAAAATGGTGATATGGCAAATAAGATATTATGTAAAATTAATAAGGGTATATAAAATTTTATAATTTAAGCCGAACAAATAAGATATTTTGATTTTTAATAAAGGTATATATAAAATTAATCCTTTTTAATTAATAGCCGTAGGTTCGGGGATGATCTCACGGTTGGATTAATAAATTCTAGATTTTCAAATCTAGAATGCTCATATAGAATGCTCATTTTTAATGTTTTGTGTATGTTATGTATACTTATTCACACTCTTTGTGGTTACGAGTGTTTGCATATTAAATAACTATATTAGATATTCGTGTGATACATGTATTAGTTTAAAAAATAAAAAATATTAATAAAAAATATATTAAATAGTAATTATAAAACACAAATGGAATTAATGAGCATTTTAAAAAATGACGATAGAGGGAATTAACACTCAGACTAGCGGTGAAAACATCGATCCGAGGGCGTGGGAGATGTGACGGCAGAAAATTGATATCATAATACGAAGAAAAGTGATTGTATTTCTTTTAAAAGTCGTTATTGTTACAATTAGAGGTAAAATAACGTTAAATGTTTATTGGTTATAATTAAACAAATTAAATGATTATAAAATATTTTAGAATGATAAAATTAAGAATTTTATTAAATATGATATTTTAAAACGTTATAAAGGGTAGATATTATATTTGTAAATTAAGGTGGACAAATACGATAATTTAGAGTTTGGAAAAGGCATATATGAAATTATCTCTAATAATTTTAACTTAAGTTAAAGTCAAAATTGAATTTAATTTTGACTCATAAAAGTCAAAATTAGATTTTAATAGTTTTCAAAATGAATGCTTAAGATTTGATTAATTAAAATTTTTTATCTAAATTTAATGATGAGGATTATTTAATAAGTTTTATTGAAGTTAGTCTTTTATCTACATTAGAAGATTAAAAGATAGTGTGAATATATTCTTTTTATCATTATAAATTCAAACATTATTATGATTTCATATATTTCTTTGCGTTTAAAAAAAACTACTCATTTTTATATGTGTTTACAAGTATGAATAATTTGAAAAAGTTGTATGCAATTTCAGAAAATGCGGATGAAATAAGTTTTTCATAGTGGTACATGCATCATGATTCATTAAGTGTGAGAGTAGACTAAATAGCATGTAGGGTGGGCTATAGGGTAATATTTTATATTCGGTTAACGTATGTAAATTAGAGTTTAGTATATAATGATATAGCTTTATTGTAAAGTTTGTTTATGAATTATTAGGATTTAATATTTGTGTTTTTCTTGTATTTTATAAATAGTTATCAATTTAATATAAAATACTCACAAGGTTTTGTTATTCTACATAGTATCAAAATCTTAGGGTTTTGGTCATATCTTCTCTTCCTCTTCCGCTACCGCCGCCACCGAACTACGGTTGGCCGTTTTCGCTTTCATTCTCCCTACCCCTTGAGTGACGACTTTATTTCTTTTCTTTACCCTCTTGTCCTGCACCGATGATGCATTGTAAATAAAATTTTATTAGCTTTCTCTCCCTAGCTGCCGCCTTTGTATCTCTTGCCGCCGACACACTTCTTGCTGCCACCGTAGTTGTAGCTCATGCCGCTACAATCGTAGCTCCTACTGTCGCCGACCGGCTACGGCGACGCACCTCTTGGCGTCGCCATAGTTGTAGCTCCTACCTCTATAGTCGTAGCTCCTACCGCTACCGCAACTCTTCTTACCACCCAAATAGCCACTAACCCGTCATCACCTTGCTACCATGGTGTTTTCCCTTTTTTTATATGTATGTTCTTTTCTTTTCTCTTTTCTTTTACATTTTTATCTTATATTTTTCGTTCCGGTGTGAGCATTCGAACTTATACCACTATCACTGTTGGGGTATTAGAGAATATAAATTAGGGTTTAGTATATGATGACTAAGCCCTGTTGTATAGTTAGGCTATCGCTCATTAGAGTTTCTCTTGTACCCTTTGTACTCTATAAATAGTTATTAATGTAATACAAAATATTTATAAGATTTTCATTATTTTACTATTGTACGACCCTGAATTTTTTGTTCAAATATAAACTTTTATAAAATTATAATTTGGTTACAGCGCATGTAATAATCATTAAGTGGAAGTGTTTATATTAAAATATTCAATTCGAAGAATTATCAATATAATCCATACTTAATTCATAGTACTAAATGTCTAATTTTAGTCTTTGGGTCAACGCCATCAATGGTACTGATTGCATTTTAAAATTTTGTGTGGAATGACATTTTCGTAATTCACATATGATGCTTTTACAAATCAAATGTGATTTTAATATTAAAATTTTAATACTATATATGTTTTTTACATAGATTTTATTAAACACAACTCTAAAACATTTACAAAACATGGGTCCTCAACCCCCCAATACGATCGTAAGTTGGTGTTTCTTTGTTCCAGCAACTAATTATCAACGTAAACAATCAGTGTTCCAAACCATTGATCAAAATGTTAGATCCAAGCCTAGCAGTCAACACCAACCTCTACAGCTAAGCTCTCCATTAGACAGCTGCGTATACACAATTTTAAAGTGACACCGATTAGCTTACACCAAGCTACTACGTACACTAAAAGAACATTAATTAGAAACCAACCTTCTACTTCGCATATAATACAACAAGTAATAATAAGATAAAGCATCATATATATATATAGCAACTCATTCCATACTAATCAACAACAAATACATGTCAACGACGAACTAGTCTACACAATAATAGACTCATGGCGGCAAACCAACGAATCTTGATGTGGGGAAAGCTCAAGAATATGTGTCAATTGCATGGTAGCTAATTGGACTCAACAACTCATTAATGGAGGACCTACCTATCTCACCCGATCTAGTGGGTGAGCTATTAGCAGTCCACCAATAATCGTTTGTTTTTCGACCCAACAAAGTAGGCCTTGCCCGAAAACAACGTCGAACCGAACATATAAGACACCGTAACGCACGTCCCAGATGGGTTATGTGCACTAGATCAATCCGAGTAAATAATAAATATATGTTGTATATCTATTATACGACCAATTGGGAGGTTTAATGGACATTATGGTTTTGGACTTTTTAATCCATGTATTTAATAATTTAATTAATTAAACCTGGCCTTCTGATTTTTTGTTAAATAAACCATAATGAACCTTGGGCTTTTAAATCAAACCCAGTGAAGGGGATTAAAAACCTAATCTTTAACTAGCCTTTATAAGGATTTCAAATACGTACATATCATAATAATCAATTTATTGTATACATTCACCAATTTCTCAACAGAAGTCAACTTTAAGTTTGTACACATATCATAATAATCAGTTTATATTATACATTCACTAATTCAAGTTTCAAAATCAAGCAACGATAGTAACACAAATTAAGCAGCAATAGTAACAACTTCAAGCTAACGCAAAGTAGCTAGGTCATAAATGAAAGATGGGGAACCTTTGAATGAGCAACAAGATCGAGCAACAATTTTACAGTTCATTCGGTGGACTAAACACAATGTTAACATCAAAGAAACAACCATAACAAAACATATTGAACATTAAGAAACACAATTCAAAGCTAAAAACTAAACCACAACGTATAAATCATATTTCTAAAGTCAACTAACCTTATGTCACGGTTTCCTATCACCGGAGTGTCGTCTAAGAATCAATGGAAATTTGTTTAGATAGAGAAAACCTAACAAAATCAATATGTTATACATAAATCACTCAACAAATGACATAAAACACAAAAATAATGTAAAAGAACTGACATCAAACAATGTTTCCCTGGATTTTTGATGTGGCCGGAAAAGATGAAGCTTTTGGGGGTGTCAATCGTCTGCGAAGTAAACCTGGCTGGTAGGGTGAAAGTCAAGTTGAGGTAGGTGGGGTGAAAGTAAACGGCGGTAAAAATTGTTGGAAACTAATGTTTTAATCTCAAACAAGTTTAATGTTTTAAGTTAGTATTATTAAAGACTTATTAGTATTTATGTAAATGTTTAAAATAAGTGCAATACAATTATGTGTGTGAGTGGTCGGCAGTTGGAACACCACCGGTAAACTGCCACCGGCAGTTGGCACCAAAAACTACCACCACCAACACCTATATATATGTGATATTTGTACAGACCTTTTGGATCAATCCAAGTGCAATCCAAGTATTCAAATTCCAATGTATATTGATTTGTTTTACGATGTTTATGAGATACTGCATATACTTTTATATACACGCCGTTCGAATTCAATCATGGTGCCATATAATCAAGAGGATAGTAGAGGAAGGGTATCATCATGTCGATTTTTAACATGGTATCAGATCACTAGATCACTGGGAGGAATAAATAGTTTCTCCAAGGCAGAAAACACGTACACGACCATAGAAAACTGAAGAATAGATTCGAACATCAAAATTGCGAAGAGGCATGAGCAATTGGGAGAAATCGATCCGATTGAAAGTTTCAATGATCGATTTTAAGAAGATCCCTAGAAACAACGTTGAATTGAAGTGTTGCGAAGACCGGATCATTTGGAAATTCATGGCAACAATTATTTAGGCAATTATAAAACAATCTTAGTCAATTTAACAAGGAAAATGAAGCGATCCGGATGTTATATATGTTTCATGAGGGGACATGCTTATTGGAATCCAAATAAGCATAGAAGGGATGATTTCAAGAAAAACAAGTTTATGAAATCGAGAAAATTGAGAAATAAAATAGAATGCAGTGTTGGAAGAGAAGACAATCACGATGGAATCATCATTCCAACACCAAATTGGGTAGTAGAAGGCTCTGATGAAAGAGGATGGAACGAGATATGGTATGTAACAAGTGAGTATTCGAGACATATGACATCAAATCTACAAAACTTCAAAAACTTCAAGGCTAGAACAATCCGTTCAAGTGGTGAGAGACAACAAGGATTAAACGTATAAGGACTTAGGAAGTATTGGTGACAACATAAAACAAGGTTTATGTGATTCCGGGAGTGTACTATGTTCCTAATGTGGGATTTACCACCTTAAGCCTAAGTCAATTGGTAATTCAAGGCTTCAAGGTGATTCTTAAGGGATCAAGATGTATTCTTATAAGGCAATTTGAAGAAGAAGATAGTGAACGTGAACGCAACGATGATGGTGTAGAGACGGGCAGCAAAGAAATAGAAGATTATATGATTGATTTCGATGGAGATGATAATATGGAAGAACAAGAAAGACTTGATAGTGTTAAAGGAATAGACATGCGTGCCTTGATGCAATATTATGATTCTTTGCATGTTAGAGATGCAACAAATGAAGAAAAGAAAAATGCTAAACAACCATCAAAGGTACCTTCAAAGAATGAATTTGATAGTTTTATTGGTTTTGTTCAAATGATACATGAGCAAGAGATAAAGGAAGAATGTAAAGGTTTGGTGAAAGAACACTTTGACAAGTTAGTGAAGTGGTTCTATGATGTTTTTGTGCAAAGAAAGAAGAGATTTATTGTAACACCGCTTCCAAAAACAACTACTTTAGTGATAATTCAACGTTTCATTATGAGTAGATCAACTTGACCAACTCAAAACAACAGTTTTAGCAGCGGAAATTTTCTTTTTAAAGTAACAACCGGTATTTACATTGTTATCGTTTCCAAAACATACATTGGTGTTACCTAACACAGGAACCGACCATAGTATCAAATTACATTACATAACAAAATAGTGTTCCAACCCACAAGGGTTTATGTACATCAAAGTCACCCACCTCACCAGGCCTTCTAGTCTTTACCTGAAAAGGGGCAACGTAGCACCATTAGCTAAACAACATAGCTAGTGAGTACATACTTATCAAAAGAATCAATAAAGCAAGTCATGCAACATTTATCATACATAAACAATCATTGCTAGCTTAACACATAGCGGTGTGCTGACAAGATCAGTAAGAGTCATGTCTTGCAGGGTAATCAAACCCGCTCAACAACTCAGACCGGGGGATAAGACACAACCAACCGCGTTGGTGGTGGAGCATAAAGGAGTCCACCAAACATCGTTCACAGAGCCAAAGGCTCCTCAAGTAATCCAGCTACAACCGCTGATTACCACTCACGTTAAGGCACGGCGGTTCTGCAGAACCTACGATCCGGAATGCCTCCCGAATCATCGTGAAATCCCAAAGTACTCATGGGATCCCGTTACAACCGACTGACCTTAACCATGCTTCAGATAGTTTGCAGACAGTGCACATACATACACATATACATATGATCCCATAGGGATCCATCATCTTACATGCAGTATTATCAAGTTATTCATTTGTACATATCATCGTGTATTAACTAAGCGGTTCCGGTCTGGACCCGCTGGCATGCACCTAACATACATCTTAACATCATTTAAGACATACACTTACCTCTTTGAGCATACCTACAAAAAAAAGTTAGACATACATAATACAATCATGTACAATCATTCATATAGTCATCTAGCAAACAAGTCTTACTCTATTGAGTCTCATGAAAGCAGGTACTCACCCGAGTGATTTACAACGTACAGGTATTTTGTTTTGACTTCACTAATACCACAGGTTCACCTAGAACATTATTACTTCACATTAATCATCTAGACATACACAATAGGACTACGAAACAAACAAAAAAACTTAAGTCTGAACTTAGCATAAATCCGCCAAAACTGTCGGATTTGGGAAATCCGATAGTCCTTGCGGATTTTGGAAAATCCGACACATACATGCGGAATCCAACACTTTCCTTGCGGATTCCACCATGAAGGAAATCCGATATGCATACGAAATCCGACACTTGCGGATTCCGACGCATAGAAGGAAATCCGACGAATCATACGAAATCCGACATTCTTGCGGATTCTGACACTTAGAAGGAAATCCGACAGACATGCGGATTTCAACAATCATGCGGATTCCGACACCTTCATAGGTCTCGGAATCCGACACATTGCAAGCCTGAAATTCTGACAACTTCATAAATCATCTTAACAACTTCGTACTTATTGGTTTTACACCCAGAATGTGCTACTATGAAGAAGCCTATTAATGTGCTACTATGAAGAAGCAAGGAACTACTCCAGGGATGTTAATGTACCAAGGGCAGCGGATAGCATGGGTACACGTGGAGTAAAGGAAACTGTTTTGAGAAGAGAGGAGGAGATCCAGGCGAGTTCGGTGATGGTGAAAAGATGATTGTAACATTTGAAGAATATGAAGAACCAATTAATGAAAGAGAACCAAACAAGGAAGAAAGACAAAGTTTGATGATTAAACGTTGGGGGAAGTGTTGGAAACTAATGTTTTAATCATAAACAAGTTTAATGTTTTAAGTTAGTATTATTGAAGACTTACTAGTATTTATGTAAATGTTTAAAATAAGTGCAACACAATTATGTGTGTGTGTGTGTGGTCGGCAGTTGGAACACCAACAGTAAACTGCAACCGGCAGTTGGCGCAAAAACTACCACCACCAACACCTATATATATGTGATGACTGTACAGACCTTTTGGATCAATCCAAGTGCAATCCAAGTATTGAAATTCTAGTGTATATTGATTTGTTTTATTGTTTATGCGATATTGCATATACTTTTTTATACTTGTTGTCCGAATTCATCATGGTGTCATACAATCGAGAGGTATTTTCGGAATATCAAGTCTCATAAATTAATGACGGCTCACATGAAAGAAATCCACGGTTGAGTAAATATTTAAATGACCAAAAACCCTTATAAATGAGTCATTAACGGTATTACAAATAGTTTTACAATTCTCGTATAAAAACCACTTCCCGATTAAACGTTTCCATATATATGTATATATATATAGGATCAATATAGAACCACTCTTTATCTTTAGAACCTAAATATTAAATTTAACCTTTGGATGAACTTAATCAAGAACTAATATTAATTGATGGCAATTTTGTAATCATTATATATGTTTATCAATTATAATCTATAAAGATGGAAAAAATGGAAAAACATTTATTTTCTCTCTCAAAACATTACCCCTCAAAATTTTATTCGCCATAACTAATTAAGTTTTGAGAATTTAAACAAAAAAATTATACCAATCTACTAGTTTTTAATCCTCTTTAAATCAAGACCGATTTCCCATATTTCTGAAATTTTTATTTTTTAAAAATGCAACCCAGATGACGATAATAACTAAAAAGCAACTCAGATGAAGTTCAATATGCATTTTGAGTTGGAGATTTCATCTTATATCCATTACATCAAATGAAAATGCAATCCAAATGAAGATTGCGAAAATGCAACTCGGATAAATATGACCAAAATGTAACCCATATGAAAATAATGTAGCATTTTGGTCATCATTTTTATCTAGGTTGCTTTTTGGTTATCATCTTCATCAAGGTTGTATTTCGGTCATCACTTTTATTTGTTTGGATCTAAAAAGAAATCACAGGATTTAAGAAGGTGATGTTTGATTTGAAAAAAAGTGAGGCATGTGAAAATGCATGTTTGAAATCACGAGATTTTCTTGGGTTGCATTTTCATCTGGATTGCATTTTTATTTGTTATTTTGATGAAAATGATGACAAAAAGTGTATTGGGGAGATAATCACTTCACCCTAATAATCAAATCTGCCTATCCTAAAACATAGAATTTGATGATAACCAAACCCTACATTCAGTATGACTTAGAAAGAATTCAAACATGTGTTGTTTGAATTAGTTTATGTAAAAATATGTTAAGTATGGAACCATCAGCTCAGGAAAATAAGCCATCAGCTGAGCATCAAATCCTACTCAAAGTATCAGCCAAAGGATATCAGCCAAGGAGCATCAGATGAAGAATACAAGTAAAGAAGACCATCAGCCGAGGAAAACAGTCTATCAGCTGAGCAAAATTGTTGATCATCTGATGAAAATATTCCATCAGCTGAGTAATAAGATTGATCAGCTGAGTGAAGAAAGTGATCAGCTGAGTGAAGAATTTGATCAGCTGAGTGCCTACTCTATCAGCTGAGTGAACAAATGGATAGGCTGAGGCCCAAAGCGTCAGTTAAGTAAGTCTATCTTTACACAAGTCATCTCCCCTTATAAACTGATGTATTTGATTGATCAGCCGAGCATTCTTGATCAACTAATCATACAAATACATGAGCTTATGTTCTCCAAAGTTTACTATTGATCAGCCGAGCATCAATATGATCAGCTGAGCAATATGAATCAACTGAGTCCTAGCAAAAAGTGATCAACTGATATATTTTGTCAAATGAGTAGTGAATATCAGAGTTCCTAGTACAATCTGTTAGCTGAGTCGTGAAAAATGTCAAATCTACTCTATCTTTTCAGATTGTAAGTCATATGTAAAAGGCAGAACATGTGTTGTTCTATTTTGCCTTAGATCTTTGTTTGTAAAAGTAAAAATGCACTTTTTGGATCAAGTATGAGACAAAAAGGTTTGATCTTATCCTCTGGAAAAGGATAATGATACCTCAAACAGACGAAGATCTTGAAGATTTGTTCAAGCAACTAAGTATGGCTGGCAATCCCATACTTGGTAAATTCAAATCAATCAGAAGCATGGTGTTGATTAAAGTACAATCATGGAAAGGGAAAGATACTTCTACACGACAGTAGATGTGGACTTTAATATTTTATATTGTGAATGGGTTGCACTTTTGCAGAAAAGTACAATTACTTTTATCATACATTTGATTAAAGTAACTTTACTTTTCACCCACTACCTTTACAATTAAAATATTACATTTCCACATCCTCTTGGTCTCTTACCTTCATGCAACCGGATCCACCAAGACTTCTATATATACTCATGCATGGTGGACATGCAAATAGAGAATACTACACAACACAACAAAGTGAAGTCTCTACTACACAAAAAGAAAATCTCATCAGTTGAGAAATTTCGTAGAGTATAAGCATTGTGTAGAATCAAACTTGTTCATGTGTTGAACACTCTAAATACATTAGTTGTTTTAGAGTTAGCTTGTGTATGTGATAGACAAATTGATATTGAGGTAGGTGGGGTGAAAGTCCATCGTCTGCGAAGTAAACCTGGCTGGTAGGGTGAAAGTCAAGTTGAGGTAGGTGGGGTGAAAGTATTCAAATTCCAATGTATATTGATTTGTTTTACGATGTTTATGAGATACTGCATATACTTTTATATACACGCTGTTCGAATTCAATCATGGTGCCATACAATCAAGAAGATAGTAGAGGAAGGGTATCATCATGTCAATTTTTAACATGGTATCAGATCACTAGATCACTGGGAGGAATAAATAGTTTCTCCAAGGCAGAATACACGTACATGACCATAGAAAACTCAAGAATAGATTCGAACATCGAAATTGCGAAGAGGCATGAGCAATTGGGAGAAATCGATCCGATTGAAAGTTTCAATGATCGATTTTAAGAAGATCCCTAGAAACAACGTTGAATTGAAGTGTTGCGAAGACCGGATCATTTGGAAATTCATGGCAACGATTATTTAGGCCATTATAAAACAATCTTAGTCAATTTAACAAGGAAAATGAAGCGATCCAGATGTTATATATGTTTCATGAGGGGACATGCTTATTGGAATCCAAATAAGCATAGAAGGGATGATTTCAAGAAAAACAAGTTTATGAAATCGAGAAAATTGAGAAATAAAATAGAATGCAGTGTTGGAACAGAAGACAATCACGATGGAATCATCATTCCAACACCAAATTGGGTAGTAGAAGGCTCTGATGAAAGAGGATGGAACGAGATATGGTATGTAACAAGTGAGTATTCGAGACATATGACATCAAATCTACAAAACTTCAAAAACTTCAAGGCTAGAACAATCCGTTCAAGTGGTGAGAGACAACAAGGATTAAACGTATAAGGACTTGGGAAGTATTGGTGACAACAGAAAACAAGGTTTATGTGATTCTGGGAGTGTACTATGTTCCTAATGTGGGATTTACCACCTTAAGCCTAAGTCAATTGGTAATTCAAGGCTTCAAGGTGATTCTTAAGGGATCAAGATGTATTCTTATAAGGCAATTTGAAGAAGAAGATAGTGAACGTGAACGCAACGATGATGGTGTGGAGACGGGCAGCAAAGAAATAGAAGATTATATGATTGATTTCGATGTAGATGATAATATGGAAGAACAAGAAAGACTTGATAGTGTTAAAGGAATAGACATGCGTGCCTTGATGCAATATTATGATTCTTTGCATGTTAGAGATGCAACAAATGAAGAAAAGAAAAATGCTAAACAACCATCAAAGGTACCTTCAAAGAATGAATTTGATAGTTTTATTGGTTTTGTTCAAATGATACATGAGCAAGAGATAAAGGAAGAATGTAAAGGTTTGGTGAAAGAACACTTTGACAAGTTAGTGAAGTGGTTCTATGATGTTTTTGTGCAAAGAAAGAAGAGATTTATTGTAACACCGCTTCCAAAAACAACTACTTTAGTGATAATTCAACGTTTCATTATGAGTAGATCAACTTGACCAACTCAAAACAACAGTTTTAGCAGCGGAAATTTTCTTTTTAAAGTAACAACCGGTATTTACATTGTTATCGTTTCCAAAACATACATTGGTGTTACCTAACACAGGAACCGACCATAGTATCAAATTACATTACATAACAAAATAGTGTTCCAACCCACAAGGGTTTATGTACATCAAAGTCACCCACCTCACCAGGCCTTCTAGTCTTTACCTGAAAAGGGGCAATGTAGCACCATTAGCTAAACAACATAGCTAGTGAGTACATACTTATCAAAAGAATCAATAAAGCAAGTCATGCAACATTTATCATACATAAACAATCATTGCTAGCTTAACACATAGCGGTGTGCTGACAAGATCAGTAAGAGTCATGTCTTGCAGGGTAATCAAACCCGCTCAACAACTCAGACCGAGGGATCAGACACAACCAACCGCGGTGGTGGTGGAGCATAAAGCAGTCCACCAAACATCGTTCATAGAGCCAAAGGCTCCTCAAGTAATCCAGCTACAACCGGCTGATTACCACTCACGTTAAGGCACGGCGGTTCTGCAGAACCTACGATCCGGAATGCCTCCCGAATCATCGTGAAATCCCAAAGTACTCATGGGATCCCGTTACAACCGACTGACCTTAACCATGCTTCAGATAGTTTGCAGACAGTGCACATACATACACATATACATATGATCCCATAGGGATCCATCATCTTACATGCAGTATTATCAAGTTATTCATTTGTACATATCATCGTGTATTAACTAAGCGGTTCCGGTCTGGACCCGCTGGCATGCACCTAACATACATCTTAACATCATTTAAGACATACACTTACCTCTTTGAGCATACCTACAAAAAAAAGTTAGACATACATAATACAATCATGCACAATCATTCATATAGTCATCTAGCAAACAAGTCTTACTCTATTGAGTCTCATGAAAGCAGGTACTCACCCGAGTGATTTACAACGTACAGGTAATTTGTTTTGACTTCACTAATACCACAGGTTCACCTAGAACATTATTACCTCACATTAATCATCTAGACATACACAATAGGACTACGAAACAAACATAAAAACTTAAGTCTGAACTTAGCATAAATCCGCCAAAACTGTCGGATTTGGAAAATCCGATAGTCCTTGCGGATTTTGGAAAATCCGACACATACATGCGGAATCCAACACTTTCCTTGCGGATTCCACCATGAAGGAAATCCGATATGCATACGAAATCCGACACTTGCGGATTCCGACGCATAGAAGGAAATCCGACGAATCATACGAAATCCGACATTCTTGCGGATACTGACACTTAGAAGGAAATCCGACAGACATGCGGATTTCAACAATCATGCGGAATCCGACACCTTCATAGGTCTCGGAATCCGACACATTACAAGCATGAAATTCTGACAACTTCATAAATCATCTTAACAACTTCGTACTTATTGGTTTTACACCCAGAACACCTTAAAGCTTCATGTTTTATCCATACAACCTTTACAAACACATCAAATTCAATTAAGAACACCAAACATGCAAAACCCACTTTCAAAGTAAGCTTTCATGTTCTTCAATGGATGTTCTTGCATGAATTTTATGTTTCCAGCCATAACAACGCATACATCTAATCTTCAAACATGCTTAAATCACAATACTAACCTTTTGCAAATCAACAACCGTGAACTTCTTCTTTTCCTTCTTCAAAATCCGAGAGCAGAGAAAGTGTGTGTGTTTTTGCTATATCTTTTGCCAACTTTGAATTCTATAAGTCAATTATACACACACACATTAACATATACACACACACATTCCAGAGGCGGTTTGCCTCTGGATTATTTTCTTATTTCTTTTAATTATATAACTAGTACATATATATACTTAATATATGCATACACGCTTACACACATATTCACAACTTAACACATTATATATATATATAACCAATCGTCAATTACATATAATATCCTCCTATTAAACTAATTACATACACGTACATACTATTTACAACTAGGCCAAAGTTGAGGATGTTACATTTATACCCGTGAGAATCAAAGGAATCGAGATAAGCCTACTAGAGCTTTATTTAATTAACGGTGAAAGGCATGGAGGACATGTCAATATCACAATGAAGAACAAATGGAAGGAAGTGGCCTGCACAATGGGATTCTCAAATGATTTTACAGCGGTTTGATAGAGTGTTATGAAACGTACTTAAGCCTATTAATGTGCTACTATGAAGAAGCAAGGAACTACTCCAGGGATGTTAATGTACCAAGGGCAGCGAATAGCATGGGTACACGTGGAGTAAAGGAAACTGTTTTGAGAAGAGAGGAGGAGATCCAGGAGAGTTTGGTGATGGTGAAAAGATGATTGTAATATTTGAAGAATATGAAGAACCAATTAATGAAAGAGAACCAAACAAGGAAGAAAGACAAAGTTTGATGATTAAACGTTAGGGGGGAGTGTTGGAAACTAATGTTTTAATCCTAAACAAGTTTAATGTTTTAAGTTAGTATTATTGAAGACTTACTAGTATTTATGTAAATGTTTAAAATAAGTGCAACACAATTATGTGTGTGTGTGTGTGGTCGGCAGTTGGAACACCACAAGTAAACTGCAACCGGCAGTTGGCGCAAAAACTACCACCACCAACACCTATATATATGTGATAACTGTACAGACCTTTTGGATCAATCCAAGTGCAATCCAAGTATTGAAATTCTAGTGTATATTGATTTGTTTTATTGTTTATGCGATATTGCATATACTTTTATATACTTGTTGTCCGAATTCATCATGGTGCCATACAATCGAGAGGTATTTTCGGAATATCAAGTCTCATAAATTAATGACGGCTCACATGAAAGAAATCCACGGTTGAGTAAATATTTAAATGACCAAAAACCCTTATAAATGAGTCATTAACGGTATTACAAATAGTTTTACAATTCTCGTATAAAAACCACTTCCCGATTAAACGTTTCCATATATATATATATATATATATATATATATATATATATATATAGGATCAATATAGAACCACTCTTTATCTTTAGAACCTAAATATTAAATTTAACCTTTGGATGAACTTAATCAAGGACTAATATTAATTGATGACAATTTTGTAATCATTATATATGTTTATCAATTATAATCTATAAAGATGGAAAAAATGAAAAAACATTTATTTTCTCTCTCAAAACATTACCCCTCAAAATTTTATTCGCCATAACTAATTAAGTTTTGAGAATTTAAACAAAAAAATTATACCAATCTACTAGTTTTTAATCCTCTTTAAATCAAGACCGATTTCCCATATTTCTGAAATTTTTATTTTTTAAAAATGCAACCCAGATGACGATAATAACTAAAAAGCAACTCAGATGAAGTTCAATATGCATTTTGAGTTGGAGATTTCATCTTATATCCATTACATCAAATGAAAATGCAATCCAAATGAAGATTGCGAAAATGCAACTCGGATAAATATGACCAAAATGTAACCCATATGAAAATAATGTAGCATTTTGGTCATCATTTTTATCTAGGTTGCTTTTTGGTTATCATCTTCATCAAGGTTGTATTTCGGTCATCACTTTTATTTGTTTGGATCTAAAAAGAAATCACAGGATTTAAGAAGGTGATGTTTAATTTGAAAAAAAGTGAGGCATGTGAAAATGCATGTTTGAAATCACGAGATTTTCTTGGGTTGCATTTTCATCTGGATTGCATTTTTATTTGTTATTTTGATGAAAATGATGACAAAAAGTGTATTGGGGAGATAATCACTTCACCCTAATAATCAAATCTGCCTATCCTAAAATATAGAATTTGATGATAACCAAACCCTACATTCAGTATGACTTAGAAAGAATTCAAACATGTGTTGTTTGAATTAGTTTATGTAAAAATATGTTAAGTATGGAACCATCAGCTGAGGAAAATAAGCCATCAGCTGAGCATCAAATCCTACTCAAAGTATCAGCCAAAGGATATCAGCCAAGGAGCATCAGATGAAGAATACAAGTAAAGAAGACCATCAGCCGAGGAAAACAGTCTATCAGCTGAGCAAAATTGTTGATCATCTGATGAAAATATTCCATCAGCTGAGTAATAAGATTGATCAGCTGAGTGAAGAAAGTGATCAGCTGAGTGAAGAATTTGATCAGCTGAGTGCCTAATCTATCAGCTGAGTGAACAAATGGATAGGCTGAGGCCCAAAGCGTCAGTTAAGTAAGTCTATCTTTACACAAGTCATCTCCCCTTATAAACTGATGTATTTGATTGATCAGCCGAGCATTCTTGATCAACTGATCATACAAATACATGAGCTTATGTTCTCCAAAGTTTACTATTGATCAGCTGAGCATCTATATGATCAGCTGAGCAATATGTATCAACTGAGTCCTAGTAAAAAGTGATCAACTGATATATTTTGTCAAATGAGTAGTGAATATCAGAGTTCCTAGTACAATCTGTTAGCTGAGTCGTGAAAAATGTCAAATCTACTCTATCTTTTCAGATTGTAAGTCATATGTAAAAGGCAGAACATGTGTTGTTCTATTATGCCTTAGATCTTTGTTTGTAAAAGTAAAAATGCACTTTTTGGATCAAGTATGAGACAAAAAGGTTTGATCTTATCCTCTGGAAAAGGATAATGATACCTCAAACAGACGAAGATCTTGAAGATTTGTTCAAGCAACTAAGTATGGCTGGCAATCCCATACTTGGTAAAGTCAAATCAATCAGAAGCATGGTGTTGATTAAAGTACAATCATGGAAAGGGAAAGATACTTCTACACGACAGTAGATGTGGACTTTAATATTTTATATTGTGAATGGGTTACACTTTTACAGAAAAGCATGTGTACATATTCTTTTGTATTAATGTATGTGTATAATTCAATATGTGACAACTATATATATAATATTATTAAAACTTAGTGTGTAATTATAGTTTATATATAAATATTGTTGCTCTAATAATATAGCTGAAAGTCTACAAGCTAATGCTTAGGACAAAAATAGGCAATAAAATTTGACTTTTTAGAAATACGTGCAGACTTATACTACTAATGGAGAGGAAGTTCCTCCGGATATAAAACACATGTTCAAATCTATATTTAGTAACTTCTAGTCAAAATCTAAACAACACATGTTTGAATTCATTCTAAGTCTTACCGAGTGTTTGGTAATGTTATCATCAAATCCTATATATTTTAACAACTAGATTTGATTGTTGGATTCAAACATCCAAAATTTTATTATTTAGTTAATGTGAGAAATGAACAAAGTTGTATATAAGTTATACATGGATATATGTGATAAGATGTGATTATAAAGTAGAGGGGCCAAAAACATCAAAACAGAACTTGGAAAGGTTGAGGGACTAATTGTGTAATTAGTCCATAGATATGTATATATATAGCTACATTTGACTTTGAGTTGGTCAAAGTCTTCATTTTCACAACCAACTTATGTATTCATTAGAGCAGCCAAGTTTCTCTCTAATTTTTTATCAAGATCAGTAAAAGCAAGGTGAAACAACTGAACCTATCAATCATACAAGCTTGAGGTAAGGATCTTGAATTATGTTCTTGAAGTTTTGTGGGTATTTATAGATGATTCAATGGTGAATCATGTTAGAAGTGAGTTCTATTGTTTATGTTGTGTTTCTTTACTGTATGGAGTGTAGAAGAACACCCACAGCATGTTTTTATTGAGTTTGGATCGGATTTATGGCCAAAACAGCGTCTGTGAGAAAGAACAGTCCGTTGGGACTGTATGGTACACGGCGTGTAGAGTTGAAGGCGGTTACAGGGCCATGTTGGTATACATGGTCGTGTAGTGTTCGAGGTACACGGTCCGTGTGGGGGTACATGGCTCGTGTAGTGTTGCTAAGTCAACACTGGCCTTGTAGCCAGTTCAGGTCGTGTAGTGGGTTAAGGACACGGCCCGTGTAGAGGTACACGGCCCGTGTAGGCCCTATTTCAGATCAGATTGCTGTTATGTGATACTTTGCTGTATTATTTTTATAGGAAGTTGATTGTCTGTATATCTGAATCATTATCACCTATGGATCATTGCATATCATAATAATTATAAGGTGAGTCTTCTAGACTACTCTTCATATCTGCAACATGTGTGTTATCATATCATATTACTAACATTTAATGTTATTCATATGTGTGTATAAGCTTACTTCTACGTATAGTAAGGCTCAGATGTGGTACAGTACTGTGACCTATGTTGCTGCCCTGGGTCTAGAACCAGAGGCTAGCATTGACTTCCAGACATACGTGTATTATCTTTATATGATTTTATACGTGTGTTTATATGATGTTTAGTCTGGTTTACTTACTAAGCTCTCGTAGGTTATCAGATACTATTTTCAAAATGTTTTGCAGGTTTTAGCAAAGACAAGGGCAAAGCTTCGGTTTGACTATATTTTGATAAACTCTTTGAAACACTTAACGCCTGGTTTGTAAACATCAAGTTTTGGTATTAAGCTTGTGAGAGTATTTATGTACGTATCTTTTGATACAACATGTTTTCAAACAAATTATGCTTCCGCTTTTATGTAAAATATTCAGATGTGAACCCTTTTATGTGTTTTATTTCAAATATCAAATTTATGAATTTGGGTCGTTACATAACATGAAACAAAAAAAGGTGATTGTATTTTTTTAATATGTCATTGATTATTATTGTTACAACTAGGGGCGATGTGATTAAATATTTATTGGTTATAATTTAAAATATTCTAAAAAAATCTAAAATATTTAAAATGATAAAAATATAGGTAAGTATAATATTTTAAAGGGAAAATTGCATAATTAAAACACAACTAACTTTGTTTTAGTTACCGTTATATACAACCAAGTTTATTTTCTTAAAAATAATACAACTAACTTTCATAATTCTTACATTGTAATCCACTTGTTGTATTCTATGGAAGTTATAATAAAGTTAATTGAATACAATGATAACTAAACAACAGAAACATAAAAAAGTTGTTTGCATATGATGAGATGATTATGAAAGTTCGTTGTATTATTTTTAAAAAATGTAAAATTGATTATATACGATGGTAATTAAGACAAAGTTTTATTGTATTGTAATGCAATTTGTGCTATTTTATGTAATACCCGAATTCTCGAAAATAAATAAAAGAATATATTATTAAGAAAATGACTATAGTGTTGAGTTATGGATTTAATTGTGGACTAAATTGAATTAATTTGGCTTAGATAAATAGTTGGTTAAATGGACTAATGTAGATAATTCATTGGGTTAAGCACTATTGGGCTTATTTGATTGTAAAGTTGGGCTTAGGCCTTTAAAAAGAAAGTATATAAGGCTCACTAAGGCACAGCCCCCAACACTAGTAACCAAAGACACTGTTGCATTGAGAGAAAATTAGTGTGTGTCTGTGTGTGCAAAACTCTCGAGAAGCAGAGTAGAAAGAAGCGAGAATCACCTTGGAACATAAAGAATTGTTAAGAGAATCATCAGGTAATGTTTCCTACCTCATTATGGTATTGTAGGTATCAATCTTAATTTGTTTAAATGATAATAGACTGAATTAGAATCTGGGTTTTTGGGTTCTTGGGTTTATGGAATGGAAGCAAAAACACTTGATATTTGGTGAAATGTAAATCTCTCCAAAGAGGAATGGTTTAAATGAATGGAGAAATGTTTTGTAACAAAAATAAGATGATTTGGTTAAATTTTGAAAGAATTTGATTTTGGCCATGGAGCCTGGTTGATGAAAAACAGAACTGACAGGGATGACTCCCGACCCTCATGCAACCTTCAGGCCAAATTACTCCATGCGACATTCATATAAGCTGCCATGTGACTTTCACCCATAGCAAACCCATCCTATGCGACTTTCACTTACCACAAACTCATTCATGCAACTTTCAAAAATACACTATGTGACTTTCAAAAATACACTATGTGACTTTCACCTCAAAAATACACTATGCGACTTTCAAAATACACTATGTGACTTTCACCTCAAAAATACACTATGCGACTTTCACCTCAAAAATACACTATGCGACTTTCACCTCAAAATACACTATACAACTTTCACCTATAAATACATAAACCCTCATGCGACTTTCACATCTATACAAACATACATTCCCATGCGACTTTTGCTTCATGCAACCTATATGGTCTATGCAACTTATGCTTCATGCGACACATATAGTTCATGCGACTTGTACTTCATGCGATATACCCATCCATGCGACTAAATATGAACAATAACTAGTCCGACATTTGGAACCTTGGTATTGGTCCAACTTTTGGTTGAGAATGTGAGATCCGACTTTCAGTCGAGGTATATGGTCCGACTTTGAGTATTTGGAACTTGATACGACTATGTGCACTGTAGGTTGTACTTTGGACTCATAACCTAGCAATTCGTTACTAACTGATAATTGAGAAACTAAGACTGCAATCAAGTGAGTATTCTTACTTACTATGGAAACCTGATGACGTACGTGATTGATATGTTGTATGTGTTAAATGTTGATGAATTATGGATTAATGATGCGATGAATTTCCATGTCTTGCTAAACGATGTGACCGTTCACTTCAGTGGGGGGAATGATGTGACCGTTCACTTCGGTGGAGGGAATGATGGGACCGTTCACTTCGGTAATGGGAATGATGAGACCGATCACTACGGTGTCGGGTATGTGAGACCGACCACTACGGTAGCGGGAATGTGGGACCGACTACTACGGTAGCGGGAATGTGGGACCGACTACTACGGTAGCGGGAATGTAAGATGTTGAATGAATACAGAAACAAATGATTCTATGATGCATGGTTGATTGTAAGTAGAGTACTCGCTAAGCTTTGTACTTACGGTTGTTGCTTAACTATGTTTTCAGGTGATGACCACGACGGGGCTCGAGTTCGACGTTGATACCTCATCACCAATGCTTCCGTGGCTTTAATGAATCAGTTTCAATATTAATAGTTTCAGTGACAAACAATCATGTTGGATGTAATCTAAAGAATATTGTGTACTATTTTAATTAACTGTTGTCACACAATTACTTTATCAATATCTATTTACGAATGAAGTGTAAAAAAAATTTTAAAAAAAATGAGACGTTACATTTTAAAATATTATAAAGGGTGAATACAATATTTGTAAAATTGGACTAAAGAAAAGTTAAAATTGAATTTCAAATTTTACTAAAATTGATGGTCTAAGATATATTGTCTAATTAAACTGATTTGTCAAATAAATGAATAGGATAGTATAATAAATTTAATCTAAATTATTCTTTTAAATATTTATATTAAAAGATTTGTCATTTAAGAAAGATTATTAAACTAATTATCATGATCGAACACCTGGGCCATAACCTTTTTAAATAAATAAAAGATAAACATTAGCATTAAGTTTATAAAAATAATCCATTAGGTAACATGTGAAAAATTATTATATATCACTCTAAAATGTGAAAACCCCTATTAGACTTTAGACTATAAATTAAACGAACTCAAGAAAATAAATATTAAAATAGATGTATTTGACATCAAAGCATAATTTTTTAAATATTAAAATAGATGTATTTGACATCAAAGCATAATTTTTCATTTTACCATTTTTTTTCCTTATGTTTCCTATCTCTTCATGTTTGATATTTAAGTTATTTTATTTTTCTGAAAATAGTTTTATAAAATAAACTATCTTAATATATCGTGTATAACATGAAGATTAATAAAAGTAAAATTTAAATATTTATGAAGTCAAAAAGTACTTACCTATATAGTAAAACAATTATAAAATGTAACATCCTCAACTTGGGCATAGTTGTAAATAGTACGTATGCATATGTAGTAAATATAATAGAGGAGTGTTTTAGTTATTTGTATGTAAATGTTAGATTTATGTGAATGAATGTGTGTTTTGTATGTTTCTTAAGTATGTACGTATGTATGTACGTTAAGTGTATAGATGTATGTGCAAATTATATAGTTTAAACTAATTAAATAATAGTAAGAAAAGATCTAGAGGCAAACCGCCTCTGGAGTATGTGTGTATATATGCGAGAATGTGTGTATATATGCGAGAATGTGTGTGTGTGTAATTTGACTTACAAGCAAAAAGTCATAAGTTGGTGAAACAAGCACACACACTCTATTCTCTCTTTGCTCTTAGATTTCAGAAGAAGAAGGGAAGAACTCTCGGTTGTAAATCCCCAAAAGGTTAGCAACATAGATTTAAGTATGTTTTAAAGATTAGATGTATGTTGTTATAGTTAGAAACACAAATTCGTGCAAGAATACCGTGAAGAATATGAAAACTTACTTTCTAAGTGGGTTTTGCATAGTTGGTGTTCTTGTTTGGATTTGATGTGTTTAAGATGATTATATGGATAGAACATGAAGTCCTAAGGTGTTCTGGGTTTAAAACCAACAAGAAACAAATTGTTAAAATGATGAATGAAGTTGTCGGAATTTCAAGCTATGAATGTGTCAGATTCCGAGACCTATGAAGGTGTCGGAATCCGCTGTTGTTGAAATCCGGATCCGCAAGTGTCGGGGTCCAACAGTATCGGATTTTGTATGTGTCTCGGATTTCATTGTATCGGATTTCTTTTCATTGTGTCGGATTTCCATATGTCGGATTTCCTTCTATGTGTCGGAATCCGCAAGTGTCGGATTCCGTATGCATGCTGGATTTCCAAGTACTGGAATGCGATAGATAAATGTCGGAACACATAGACAAGTTTCTCTAAAAAGAACTAATGTTTAAAGAGGCCGGTCTAACACATGGACAAGTTTTTCTACACTATGCTAACTCTAAAACTTGCTCTTGCCTAAAAGCTTGAACTTGTTCTTTGAGAGAGTTGTTCTTGTGGTGTAATTGATATGTTTTGCATGTTGATAATCCATGTGTATATATAGAGTCTTGTCAACAGCGGATTGGAGGTGAGTAAGAGACAAGGTGGTAAAAGAAAAATAATATTTTAATCATTAAACAATTGGACAAAAAGTGATATTACTTTAACCAAAGGTGAATAAAGTAATATTACTTTTTCTATAAAAGTACCATACACTAACAATACAATAATAATATTTACCCCACTTTATGTCTTTTAACTATAAACGTATTCTTTCATGCTTCAAATTTTATCAACGGCCATGCTTATTCAGATTTTGACTTTACCAAAGATATAATTGTCAGCCATACTTTAGCATTTGACAGATCTTCAAATCTTTCTTCGTAAGTAACTTTATACTTTTTCAGAAGATAAAGTTCTATTCATTTTGTCCTACTTTGTGGTACAAAAAGTGCAAATACTTTTATAGCAAAATATTTAAAGCATAATAGAACAACACATGTTCTGCCTTTGGCATAGAAAAGTTACATAACAAAAATATAATGTGATAAACACCTTTTCCAAAACTGAAAATACGACTCAGCTAATCAAAATGTACTAAGCTGAAGGAAATAAGATTTAAAGCCTAAGTGTTGATTGCTCAGTTGATAAGAGAGAGTGCTTAGCTGATAGCAGAATGCTCAGTTGATCATGTAATGCTTAGCTGATCAAACTGTTAGAGCTAAACAATGCATAAGCTTATCAACCTAGATGATTAGTAGATCAAAATAGTTTAACTGATCATTCACAGTGATGAGCTTATCAAAATAAGATTAAGTGTTTGAAAGAGATAACTTAGCTGAGTGATTGAGATGTTCAGCGGCTAATCAAAGTGATTGCTCAACTGATGGATATGTTAGTTACAGCCGATGGTCTTCTACATTTATCTTTTCTTCAACTGATCTCAGATGATGTCTTCTGCTGATGCTCGGTACTTAACAAGTCTTTGGCTGATATTCTATACTTAGTAACTTCTAATCAGAATCTAAACAACACGTTCAAATTCATTCTAAGTCTTACTGAGCGTTTAGTTTTGTTATCATCAAATCCTATATATTTCTATAGACAAATTTCATTTTGGGTTAAGATGGTTATCTTTCCAATAATGACATCCATATTGCTATACTTTTTTAAAGAAAACATTTTCATTTTTGTCAGGTTTTTTTTTCTAACCCAGCATGAAATATATGCGCATGTGCATATAACACTCGATATTTTTCAAGCACCGGTGCATATGTGCACCACCTTTTTATACTGCATAGGTACATCGATGCATATGTGCATTGTGCATGTGCATCTCGTGCATATATGCACATACACATTTAGACGTAACACTAAATTTATTTATAACAATGAAGAAAGTAAACAAAAGAGAAAAAGAAAAAAGAAAGTAACAAAGAAAAAATGGTCGGATTTGAAGTAGAAAATGAAGAAATTGGTGTGTTTTGAAGAAATTTCGCAGTAAAAACGATTCTCAAATAAACTTTTCTTTCTCTCAATATATATATATACATATATATATATATATATATCACTAAGGGTGTGTTTGTTTTTATTATTAAGTGATGTCTGGATAAAAAGTCTGTCTAGATAAATAACATATATGTGAAATAAGTAATACTATTGTTTTATTTATGTGTTTAATGAATTGTTCGAATAAGAAAAGAAGAAAATCATAAACTTAAACTTATTTTGTTAAGTAATTCTTTTTAAATCAAGTTAAAAATAAACAATATAATTATAATTTACCGATTCTAATGTATTATTTATTGAGTTAATTAAATCAAAACCAAACACAACTTAAAGCTATAAGAAATGAAATAGTTATAATATCGTTTGATCCCCAAATTTGCATTTGATGGGTCAATTTTAATTTTTTTTTAATTCACAATATCGTAGTGGCCAACGATCACCACGTTCTTCGAACTTATACAATAATAATTTATCTTTTTCAAACGGCAAATAAACATTATATGTATTTTTTAGATGCTTTAATTAGTATGTTTAAATTTTACGGAGTTGTCTTGTTTATATTTGGAAGTTATTGGTCAACCGTTATAATCATGCAAACTGCTTCATTTTTAATTCTCTAACTCGTTTGACATTCCATTTCAATGTTTTTTAAAGGGTTTAGTATCCAAAAATGTATCGAACTTGTCACTTTTTGCTATTATATATATCAAACTTTAAAAACTACCATTTAATATACTCAAGTTTCAAATTCTACCAATTAATGTATCAGAAAACCTATTGTTCAGGTTGCAGGTAATAATCTGAATTTTGATTTTTTTTAATACAAAAAAATTATTATTATTACTATTATTAATTTTATTATTTTATAATTATTATATGAACATATGAACATTCATCATCTTCATAATTTCAAAATGAATAAAAGATAATATCTGATTT
Source organism: Dittrichia graveolens (assembly GCA_038502395.1). Lineage (NCBI taxonomy): Eukaryota > Viridiplantae > Streptophyta > Magnoliopsida > Asterales > Asteraceae > Dittrichia > Dittrichia graveolens. Next base: position 76,785,159 of record JARJIL010000001.1, on the reverse strand, counting down.
GTAACTGAAATCGAGCATTTATATATGTAATTACTTGATGGTTTCAAATGAAGAAACACACATATGGAAAAAATCGAATGAAGAAACATAAATCTGGGAAAAAATCGTTTGTAGCTCTGGACATGATAATAAAGAACACAAATCTGGAAAAAAAAAATCAAAAACTCAAATATGAAGTGATGTCTTGAAGAAATCCATTGAATCGCAGAGCAGAGCTTCAATCGAAACCCTAAACAAACCTTTGAATCAGATGAAACTCACAAGTAATGCCTTGAAGAAACCCTAATCTGGGTTCATATGAAAAAAACCCCAATTTAGGTTCATATGAACCCTAATCTGGAAACGAAACCCTAAAACGAAATCGAAACCCTAAAACAAACTTACCTTCAGATCGAAGCCCTAACACAAAATCAAAACTCTAAAACTAACTTACTAGATTAGATGGGTTTCATTAATCGAAACCCTAAGATAAAATCAAAACCCTAAAACTTCCGTCGATGGAAACCTTCAGAAACTTGCATCGATGGAATCCTTCAGAAACCCCAATCTGGGTTTCAGTAATCGATTATTGAAATCGAAATTGAAACCTTCAGCAACTTGCGTCGATGGAAACCTTCATAAACTTGCGTCAATGGAAACCTTCAGAAACCCCAATCTGGGTTTCAGTGATTGATGATTACTGTGTATGAAACCTTCAAAAACTTGCGTCGATGGAAGATGCACAAATAATAATAATAATAATAATAATAATAATAATAATAATAATAATAATAATAATAATAACAATAATAATAATAATAATAATTAAAAGCTAATTTTTAATTAAAATATGTTTTAAAAGAGGATGACCTACTACTCACACATGCAGCCTCCTATCAAAGGTAAAGATACACGAATTGGTAGTTTTTCAATGTTTGATACATTAAATGGTAGTTTTCAGACTTGGGTATATACAATAGCAAAAAGTGACAAGTTCGATACACTTTTAGATACTAAACCCTTTTTTAAAAGCCATATGCATTTCAATGTTAATTTAATATTAGTGTTTTATTTTTATTATATCAAAATAATTAATTTAATCTATTTTTGTTTTTCTTTTATAACTAGCATATATTAATATTGGTAATTTTAGTGTCACTAGTTCATTTTTATGTAATTTGTATTTCAAAGGGATTGAACTTTGTTTTAAAACAAGTATGGAGAGTGTGAAATACACGCTTGTATTAGTCTAGGTTGCTCATGGTAAAATTCAGAGGACAACGCCCCCAAAAATTTATTATAGTAGAAGGTTTGTGATGAATATTCTCGATATTATAGGGTTTTCATTATAAGTAAACAAAGTTTGAACCCCGTTTATGTTTTGAAACACAAGATTTGAAAAACACGGTCTGAATTCTCTTGAGTTTTTCTGGATCTTTTTTGTATCAAGTACAAGATTTGATACTTTTACATAATCCCAATTCGAATTTTGTGTAACCCAGACACAAAAGGTCAAAATATCGAATTTGGAAAGTAAATATTACAATTGTATAAGATATCCGGTTACTTGTTCTAATATATTAATTGGTGCAAATATGAATATATATTTATGATATTTTCTGTATTTTCATATAAAGTTTATTTTAATACAATTTTTATCTAAAAATTGTAATTTTTTGCTAAACATAACGATGGATGTATTACCAAAAACTTATAATTGAATAGATGTTACGTACACGTAATACGAACAAATTAAAGTTGAATATATTTAAATTCGAATAAAATTTACGAAGTCTTCTAATTTTTTTATTATTTCAATTACTTATGTTTAGACGATAATTTTATAAAGAAATGTTTAATACAGTCATAATTTAATTTATATTTTTGAGAGGTAATTTATAGTCATTAGATTTAAGATTTAATGGCTCAGATTCAGTATTAGATAATAATTAAAATTGATATATTTATATATAAGGGTATAAGGGAGGATATTTATAACTTTTTGTCTATTGTTCTCCGATTTCTCTCTGCTCTAATCTATTTAAAATTAATTATCTCACAAATTGTTAATCGTTAGACGAAACGAATTATACCATTGCGATCCTCGTGTTCCCCTCTTTTATTAGAGAGGTCACTTGATATACTTTGGACAAAAAAATTTTTAATCATTTTGTTAGGTTGGACTTAAATTTTATTAATGTATAATCACATACGATTCATAAAGGTGTGCTCAATATAGTTTTTATAAAAATTCTCTTGTAAGAAAAAAACGATTATTTACGTGATTTGTGGTGTTTGATAATCCGGCGAAGTTCTATGGTTTAGTAACAAAAAGTCAACAATTGAAAGTGATTATAATTTATTAGTTGTTTTATAACACATGTGATTATCTATCTCTTATACATGCACATAATCACGTGTGATTTGATTAAATGTAGCATGTTTTATAACACATGTGATTATCTATCTCTAAGATTATATCTGTATTACTGAATTTTAAAATTTAATGGCTAAAAGTTATCTCTCGAACAAAACCCTAATTTTATATTATCCATTCTTATTTTTTTTCCACCGTCGCATCGCGTGACAAACAAGCATCTCGTTTTGTAATAGGGTGATATTTGTGCACAACTTTTTGCCATATATAATAATTAGGACCTTTTTGCCCCTACCAACCCACTAGCTATTAATCTCATCCATAAATTCATGGGTATAATGGTCAAGCAACAACCTTTTGTTGTATATGATAAAAAGTTATTATGTACAAATCATTACCCTTTGTAATATATTTCTGCAGAAAACTAATTTTTTTAAAAACACTGAAATAATTGAACAATGACGTAATTTCTTATTTATATACGTATGATAATTGGTGACCACGTTTTTTAGATTATTACACGATTTTAAGATCCTTTTATTCTATTCTTTGAAGTATAATATATCATGTAGATTTACGCTATATACTAGATAATAATAGATAAAATCAACTAATTCTTTCTCGTCTTTATTATTTTGACACATACATTAATCTAATAAATATAATATATAAAACATCTCTTTTAATTATTATTATAATTGTGTGAAACGCTACATGGAATTAAAAAGTATGAAAAAGGAAAGAGTAATTCAAAGTCGTGACATAGCATGGACTTTTTCTTGATCATGTACTTCCTCTTGCAGGTGGTACCGATTAGTTTTATTCAACTGAATTTCCCTGTCAGAATTCTTATGATTCTTCGATGCTTTTTCAGAGATTTTCAGGGTTTTTGCGACTTCTCTGAGCGTCACTTTGTGGACTTTATTTGTTCCTGTTTTTGGTAGCTCTGTCACAAACTCCACCTTCTTTGGAACCATGAATTTTGACATGTTTTTCCGGCAGTATGCCAAGATTTCCTCTTCTGTTGTGCTTCCTTTATTTTTCAGCACAACGAAAGCACAGGGGCTTTCTCCCCATCGTGGGTGAGGCATTGCCACCACTGCTGCTTCGCGTATGGCGGGGTGTTTGAATAGAATCGACTCCAGTTCCACGCTACTGATGTTTTCGCCTCCTGAAATGATTACGTCTTTTGATCGGTCTTTGATCTCGAGGTATCCATCAGGATGGATGACGCCAACATCCCCGGTTAAGAACCATCCTTTCTGGAAGGCCTTTGCAGTCTCCTTCTCATCTTTTAAGTACCCTTTCATGATGCTACTTCCCCGAAGTACAATCTCTCCCATAGTGGCCCCGTCGTGCGGAACACTTTCCATTGTCTCTTTGTTCTTGACATCCACGTCTGCTAGTGTGAGTATACCGACGCCTTGGCGGGCTTTAAGTCTCGCTTGCTGTTCTTTAGGCAAGTGATTCCATTTGGTTTGCCATTCACAAACTAGCGCGGGTCCTGTGGCCTCTGTGAGACCATAGGCATGCATTATGTGGAAACCAAGGTCTTCCATCTTTTCTAGGAGAGCCGCGGGAGGAGGTGCTCCTCCTGTGAGTATGTTAACCTTGGACGTGATTTCACATCGTTCATGCGGTTTCGCCTCTAAAAGGATGTTGAATACGATAGGGGCACAACACATGTGCGTCACCTTGTGTTTCGAGATACTTCCGTACATCTCTTCTGCAGTCGTGTTGCGTATACACACGTTTGTGCCACCTCTCGCTGCCACACCCCACGTGAACGTCCAACCGTTGCAATGAAACATTGGTAGTGACCATAGGTACACCGCCTCCGTCCCCATTTCCCACCCTTGAATCAAACTCATGGTGCTCAGAAACGCACCACGGTGGCTATACACCACCCCCTTCGGCGCAGAGGTGGTTCCAGATGTGTAATTCAACGCGATCGCGTCCCACTCGTCTTCAAGTTCTTCACCAGGGTAAAGAGGATTACCATGGTTAATAAGTTGCTCATACTCCAAATTCCCAAGCCGAACCCCAGTAGGCTTATAAACATCATCAATCACAATCACCAAAGGCATTGCATATTGGTCCGAAGAGCTATCTTTCAAATCCGCCACTAGCATACATAGTGCCTCAGATGCTAAAGGAACATATTGATAATCAACAAAAAAGATCTTGGCTTCAGAATGATGCAGAATTGTAGCAATATTTTTAGCATCTAGTCGAGTATTAATCGCATTAAGCACCGCTCCGGCCATTGGCACCGCGAAATGCATCTCATATAACGCCGGAATATTGGGTGCAAGAACAGATACCTATAATTACAATAATCAAAACGCAAGATCAGAATCATGAAATCAACTTTTTTGGTCACAAATATATCATCCATGCAAACCATGAATGCATAACAAACATAAAAATTAATCAAGAAACTTACAACATCATTCTTGACGATATTAAGTGATCGAAGAGAGTATGCAAGACGGCAACATCTCTCGTAAGTTTGACGCCAGGTGAAGCTGGCTCCGGCGTATATGAGGGAGGTACGATTTGAGTAAACCATGGATGCTCTTTTTATAAAAGTGAGTGGAGTAAGGGGGACATAGTTTGCAGGAGACTTTGCAAGTTTGTCCATTGATATTTGTTTTGATTGATAGTACAACTGATCTAAAGCAGAAAACTTAAGTTTGATTGAGAGAAAAGGGTGAGTGATATATGGTGAGAAGGAGAGGAAGAAGGAGTGTGTGTATATATAGAGGTATGAAGCTTGAAGAATAGTAGTTATGTAGGAGGGAAGAGGTTGGGTATAGTGGGAATGGGCCATGGATGTCTGGGGAAAATAACTAGGAATATTCATTGATACTACAGAAGACATTACATGAGTAACTGTGTGTATGTGTGTGTCACATTGTGTGTTTGAACACAGCCTTTTGACTTTCAACTTTTGAAACCAATTCTATGATTTGTTGAGCATGATGACCCCTCCTTTTTTAAATTAAAGAAAACAGACTTTCTTTTATATGATATAATATATATATATATATATATATATCAAAAATAATATTTTAAAATTATTTAAACAACTCACATAAATTATTCGCTACTTATCACAAGTATCTGCTAGTATGTGATAAAGCATTTTGATTAAATGTTTAATCCATAAAAAATATTTGAAAAAGACTATTTGACTCTCATATAACATAAACGACCAAGATGTATGAAAGTCTTTCATTTTTTTAAGAAAACTAAAAATTAAGAAAACATAATTATATATTTAAATGAAAACTAATAATTAAGAAAACATATTTATTTATATTTTTTTCAAGACAATAGAAATTTTTTTTATTTTTTTATATTTTCCTAAACTCCTTAATTTTTTAAAGTTATTTTATTTTTTCAAACAACTTCTTCAGCTAAACATATTTCTATTTTTTTCTTAAGAAAATAAAATTTTAATTTTCACCAAAAAAATATAACAGTTTTCTTTTGCTAAACTCACTATTTTAAATATATCTCATATTATATTATTTAATTGTTTACTCAATTTATTCTAATTAAATTATTTTTATTCCTCTTATTATACTAGATTGAATACCCATATGATACACTGTTTAAAATAATAAATAATAAATAATAAATATTAATAAGAAGAGTTTAATTCACTAAAATGTATCAAAGTTGTCATGTTTTGCTATTGTATGTATTGGACTTAAAAATTTTCTATAATAAATAATAAATATTAATAAGAAGAGTTTAGTTCACTAAAATGAATACAAGTTGTCCTGTTTTGCTATTGTATGTATTGGATTTAAAAAATTTCTATTGTATGTATCGAACTTTTAATTTGTCTCTATTGTGTGTATTAAACTTTTTATTGTGTGTAGTAAACTTATAAATTTTTTACCTTTTTATGTAACCAAAATACATATGATAGTAACAAATTAAAAGTTTGATACACGTAATAGAAATTTTTAAAGTTAGATACATATAATAGCAAAACGTAATAATTTGGATATATTTTAGTGAACTAAACCCTAATAAGAATATATATTAAATAACTATAAGGCGCCAAATAAATAAGAATTAAAAAAATATAAATAATAAGAATTTAAAAAAATAATATATGCCATCAGTAAAGAAATATTTATATCCAACCTGGTTTAGAAATCAAGACGACTCAATTAAAATAGAACTTACTTTCTAGTAATTTCAGTTCGACAGAAACTATACATCAATCCACTTGTATTAAAAGTAAAAAACGTACAATAGTTTCCAAATATAAATAATTCAATATATATATATAATTGTAGTCAACTGTTTTCATACTGTGTTTTTTAATTGGTTAAAATTCTAAGACGTTATGATTAAATATAATTTATCTTAACCCGTTCAAATTTATAAAAAAAATAATTTATATATAACATCTTTTAGTCATACACAACAAAAAGTATATACTTAAACCATCATTTAAAATTTAATTTCTAGTATTTTAATTTCTACTAGCATTATATACCAATTAATTGATATTATCTAAAAATGTACAACCGTACTTACGTGTAAATTTTCTAATTTTCAGATAACGCATTACAAATTCTACTAATATTATATATTGTAAACTTCTATTCTTTTTCAACCTTTCTATTTTATAGCAAGTAAATACGCTATAAGATACTTTTGTGCAACTGTAACATGACATCTAGAGATGAGCGAGGGTCCGATAGGCCAAAAAAACCCGACAAACCGAACTAAACTGGACCAGCACTACAAGAATTATAGCTTTTTATCTAAAAAAATCCGGTAAAAGACCAAACGTTAGTCATTTTCGCCGCAAATAAGTTTTTGGGATGAATTTTTTGCTACGGATCATTTTTCACCGCAATAGTTAAAATTGTCGCCTCAAGAGTTTTGCAGCGACTTTTTACTCTTTTGCGGCGACATTTTTTTGCTCTAAAAATTGTTTTTTTTTGTAGTGTAGGCCTAGTTGTTCTAGTCTTCGGTCCTTGTTTTTTATAGAATTTAGGATTCAGTCTGGTCCGTTTCCATCTGGTTTGCTTGATAAGTTTTTAGGATTTATTATTTTGAAACTTAGCAATTATATTTTTGATTGATCGATAATCTAATTTGTATTTTATAAACATCTGACTATTTTCTATTTTGTAATAATTAATTTTTTTAATTAAAATATACTTTAAGTTTAATGCTAATGCTTGAAGAGATAAACTGTTTATTAAAAAAGGTAAATGGCTGCTTGACTAAGTAACCTTTTTATCTTCATAATAGACACTTGTCTATATTAAATTCAGTTTATTACGTTAATTAATAACTATTAAATAATACTAAGACGTTGCAGCCTTACTTTATGTCAACTGAAACCACAGGCATAGATATATAACCAAGATTTATCGATAAATACAAAGTATTCATGATGCTTTCTTCTGATGAATTTATAAGAGTATATAGAAGACTTAGATTAATTAGTTACTAATTAATTATTAAATATTTATTACTTAAATTCGGTTCTAGAAGTCTTAAATTAAAATTAAGTATCGATGTTAAATATTGATTATCTTAATTACACAAGATATATTTAAGGTGGTTTTATAAATAACATGTATTTTTCAATTTACGTACATAAACGTACTTTAAATAGTTTTTTAGGGTATGCGGAGTTGCTATATATGGGGTAGTGCAGGGTGAACACATCACTTGAGAGTGTCGGTTAGTATTTAAGAGAAACGTTGTGCAAGGTGATTAAGATGATTATTATCTTCTTAGTGAGACGTTGTATCACTGATCTCTTTCATATAAGAGAAACATTGCTACCGAAGACAATTCCTATAATGAAGGCCAAGTAATGGACGGGGTTGGATTCGTTAACATTTAACCGAACCACTATAAATCGGGTGTCATCATTTCACTTCCCTCAATTTTTTACGTAAATGATCATTTATATTCTTGCATTATATTATATTATTATATTATATATAATATATATATATATATTTTTGATTCCGTTGTATTCAAGAATGTAACTTTCAAAGTTTGTTAAAAATATAATATTTTAAAATTTTTAAAAGTTATCATAAAAACTATTCAACAAACTTTGAGTTTCTATAGTATGAAAAAGAAAAAGCTTAAAAACCGTTAAGGCAAAACTTAATTATCTTATCAGCTAGGCCGTTGCCTACACCTGAGTTAAAGATCTCACATATATTTCAAGTAATTAGTCATCAGTCATCTTAATTCGTATGCTTATGCTGTTATGCAGGTCAATTATACTAAAATAATGTTTAGTTACAAGTAGACCTTTCTATCAAACGTCTTAAAGAGTGTTTTGAATACAAGCCAACCAGCTCTAACAATTACTCAACTTTGAGTATCAATATCTCATTTACATATATTTCGTTTTGGACACATTATATATCGTTTTGAAGCTCTTATAACGAAAAATACAAACCCACTAAGGATTTAACAATTCATACGTACTTTTGAAAAGTTGATAGGGTCTCACAAGGGATTATTTTCACAGCCATCAGCGTACTACACTACTACTAGAATTTGAAGCTAGAAAAACCTTTGACACCAATCTAGAAGTGTCAATGGGTCGGATCTTAATTTAGATCTGATCCGATCTGCTCCATTTATATGATCCAACGTGTTAAAAAACTAGATCCATTGAACCAATAAGTGATCCAATAGGTCGAACTGTTTAATTGGATCACTACGTGGGTCAATCCAAGATCTGCCTGGGTCGAGCTATTTAATATTAAATTACAATTTTATTTTAAAAACCACCAACCATCATCAATTTATTATTCACCATCCACTGCCGCCGCCACTATCACCACCGCCACCCGTTACCTCCCTCACCACCCGTCGCCGCCACCACCGTCACGGTCGCCGTCGTCATCACCTCCGCCCACCGTTACCGCCCCTACCACCCGCCACCACCATCATCATTACAGCCGCAGCCCGTTATTGCCTCCACCACCACCATCGTCGCCACCGCCGCCACCGTCACCGCCGCCGCCACCATCGTCACCGCCGTCGTCACCGTCTCCACCGCCACTACCACCGTCACCACCACCGCCGCCGCCACCACCACCGTCGCCACCGGCCTAGGTAGACTGTAGGGTGGGGGTGGGTAGGGTGAGGTGGGTGGGGTGTGGGGTGAGGTGGGGGTGGGGTGAGATGGTGGTAGTGTGGGGGTGGGTAGGGTGGGCTAGGGTGAGGTGAGGTAGGGCATGGTAGGGGTGGGGTAGGGTATTAGGGTAAGGGGTGGATGTGAGGTGGGGTGAGGGTAGGATGGGGTGAGATTCAATAGTAATTGATACATTCCAAATCCAATTAAATAGACCTATATGTTATTGGATCTGATCCAAATCTAATTAAATGGATCGACAGGTCAGGTCAAATCTTTAGAAGATTCAATCGATCTGTTCCATTCACAACCCTACACCAATCCATATATCATATAAAATTAATTCTTCCGATCTAGTTTGCAAGATCAGAGCATTAAGCATTGTCATAAAGGAGGTGACTTCATGATCTCACTTTCGAGTTATTCAATTCTTGTTTATAAATTGTTGTAGCGAAACTTGAGCACAAGATTACTTGGTCGAAGAGAAAAAGATTAATATAAAATTCTACTAATTAACCGACCACTAATTAAAGGGTACAAATTAATTAATTAATAAATCATCATTTTAAGTACGTTAATGATAAATGAAAAAGAAGTAAGTAATTAAATGTCGTTGATATGAATGATAAAACTTGAAACTATGTGAAATGATAACTTCTTAGATTTTGCTATTATGTGTATCGGACTTTAAAATTTTATGTTGTGTATCGAACATTTAATTTATCATGATTATGTATATTAAACTTTCGATTGTATGTACTAAACTTATACATTTTTCCTTTTTTATATATCCAAAATACATAAAATAGCAACAAATTAAAAATTTTGATACATAATAGAAACTTTTAATGTTCGATACACATAATAGCAAAATATGACAAGTTTGATACATTTTGATGAATTAAATCCTTTATATATATTGTTGTCAAGATACGTACAGTACGTATGTTGTTGCATTGCACTAAAACCTTAATTACTACTTAGACCAAGAGTAACCAATCTATCATCTTTTTCAACCCAAACGTCATATCAGCACTAAATCATATTTTCTTTCTTTTCTCGCTCTTAGCCAAAACCAACTATAACCTATTCCAAACCAACCAAATCTTTTTTTCCACTTTTTCTAGTTTATTTTATTACACATAATGAAAAAAGTGGAAAGAATGAGTTTGAAGAACGTATATAAAATTTTGTATTATACAATGAAGTTGAGGTAAAAAAAATTAAGTGTAAAGTGATGTATTTATAGAGGAAAAGGTGAATTTTATTTTTTTTACAAAAGTTACTGTTGAAGTGTAAAAAAAAAAGAAATCACAAGGGTTAGTCGGGTTGGGGAAACCGATTGCTAACCCGAAAGGGGGGAGGCCGTATTGGTGTTCTCGACTGGACCAATGGAAGCCGATGAACCCGAAGGGGCTTCGGGTGAGGCGGTACGCGCGTTAGGCCTTACAAAAAGACTATATATATAAAGCATTTACATATTTTAAATCTCTTAATCTTTAAGTAAGTTAAAATTACTTTATTGCCCCAACCTCACAAAATATATTTGATATTAATGTCATAATTAGAGTAGAAAATAATTTCAAAACTATAATGCAATTATCTAATATATGGTTTGATTTACAAATCAAAAAATTAAAAATACCATGGATTGTAAAATAGATATAATAAATTAGAAATTATTCAGTGTCAACATAGTGTGTGAATATTCTACCTCTATTTTATTGAAAACAAACATGTTATCGGCTAGGAATTAATCGCTGACGCCGCATTATGCGGGTATCATACTAGTATATATATATATAGTGTGTGTGTGTGTGCGTGTGTGTATATATAGGAGATGGTTCATTTGACAACCATTTTTATAGCGGGTACCGTGAGAACCAACCTTGACCGTTTATTAAAATAAATCAATAAAAAATAAAAGTGACATCTCATTAATGATGTATTAATGACACATTAATCAGGGGTATTTCGAGAAAATCAAGACCCGATCTTTAACGACAACTCACCCGGACGTAATTCACGGTTGTAAATTTATATAAAAGACCAAAATATCCCTAAGAATGAGCATTAATTTTGGTTTAAAATGGTACTCTCGTTACTCGCGATAAAAACGGTTTTCAAATAATCTTTTCACTATATATATAGTGAAAAGTTCATTTGATAACCGTTTTTCTTGCGAGTACCGTGAGAACTAATCTACGCCGTCCAATTCTCTCTCCTTCAAAGTCATCACCCATCTATGAATTCATATCATACACCTTGTCATACTCAATGCAATTATCTAATATATGGATTGATTTACAAATCCAAAAATTGAAAATACCATGGATTGTAAAATAGATATATAAATTAGAAATTATTCAGTGTCAACATAGTGTGTGAATATTATACCCTTATTTTACTGAAAACAGACATGTTATCGGCTAGGAATTAATCGCTGACGCCGCATTATGCGGATACCATACTAATATATATATATATATATATATATATATATATATATAGTGTTTGTGTGTGTGTATTTATAGGAGATGGTTCATTTGACAACCATTTTTATAGTGGGTACCGTGAGAACCAATTTTGACCGTTTATTAAAATAAATCAATAAAAAATAAAAGTAACATCTCATTAATGATGCATTAATGACACATTAATGAGGGGTATTTCGAGAAAATCAAGACCCGATCTTTAACGACAACTCACCCGGACGTAATTCACGGTTGTAAATTTATATAAAAGACCAAAATATCCCTAAGAATGAGCATTAATTTTGGTTAAAAATGGTACTCTTGTTACTCGCGATAAAAGCGATTCTCAAATAATCTTTTCACTATATATAGTGAAAAGTTCATTTGATAACCGTGTTTCTTGCGAGTACCGTGAGAACTAATCTACGCCGTCCAATTCTCTCTCCTTCAAAGTCATCACCCACCTATGAATTCATATCATACACCTTGTCATATTCAATCCCCTCACGCTCTCCATACATGAATTTCACTTACCAAATAAACAGCTAAGATTGGTTTTCGCGATAATTACAATAAAATCGATTCTCAAATATATATAGAGAGAGGATGGTTCATGCGAAAAGCATGTTATTTGCGAAAAGTGCGAGAAGCATTATAAGCCTTAGGATCAATTAATCAATGATTAGGATTGATTATGGTATTTTGGTAAATAAATGAAACTCTAGGTATATATTTAAATCAAATAAAGGGTATAATAGTCTTTGACTTAAAATTATATTTAATCACTCCTTAAATCTCTCCATCTCTCTCTTCATCGACGTCCATTCCTTCCCTTATCTATTCTTCCCCATTTTGAGAAAAACCTAATTCTCTCCATATGCTGCCGCCTCTATCTGATCCGGCGCCGCCCCTTATATACCCGCCGCCTCCATATAGCAAGCTCCACCAACCACCTGCCATTCGACCACCGACCCCACCCCTTCCGAAGTAGATCTCCGCTGGCCAACAAAGAGCAAATCAACTGTGAGGCGATGCAACCGCCGCCGTCGGTAACCACCGATGTCTCCTCTAGTCATCGGTCGTCGATAACCACCGCCATCCCCTCTAGTCGCCGGTCGTCGATCACCTAGATCTACACCGCCTACCACCGCCTTCACTAGTGCCATCGGCCAACCATCAAAGAACACCAACAATCGAAGACTATCATCGGTTGTTCATCTCAGATCCGCGCCAACCACTGCCCTCACCGGTGCCATCGGCCATCGTTGTTGCTGTTCATCTCCGATCCGCCCCAACAACAGCCTTCACCATCGAATAACACCAACAATCGAAGACTATCAATGGTTGATTTTTAGGTTTTTATAGTGTGTTTATTTTTGTTCTACATCTTTATTCATCATAGAACACCAACTATTGGTTTTTTCTAGATCTTTATTCATCATAGAACGACATTTTCTAGATCTTGTTTCTAGCGGTGATTTTATATTGAGAAGAAGAATCAAGATTATCAGTGATTCTATTTTTCTTCTATTTTTGCTCGATTAAAATGGATTTTGAATATTTTGGTTTCTTGTTCATATCAATAACGATATATGTTAATGTACTTGTGTTGTGATGTTCTTGAATCTGTATATTCAAGTAGATAGGTATGAATATTGTAAATAAATTTTTTAATTCTTATAGGATTGAATCTGTATATTCATTTTTGTGTTTGTGTTATTATTTTAATTAAATGTTTAGTATTGAACACTCTTAATAGTCTTAGGGTTATTTAATTCTTATGGGATTGAATCCGTAATTTTTACGAGATTAAACAGTTTTTTATGTGATTCTTACGGGATTGAATCTATAATTCTCGGTTGTGTTCAACCGTTTTTTTTTTTGTGTTTAAGGTTTTTGTTTATTATTGAACATAGTTGTTTATTATTAAACATTCATGAGTTAATTGTTTATTAGCTGTGTGAAGGGTTTTGTTTATTATTGAACATTCATTCATTCTAATTTTGATTATTGTTTATTATAGTTTACTAATGAACACTCCTCTCTTTTTTATAAAGAACACGGAGGATTTTTAAAGTAGAAAAAATCAAAACAGAAAATAAAATAATTAATTTGAAAAAAAGTCACAGAAATAATATTAAATAAAAGTTTACTAGTGAACAAAGTAATAAACAAAATTTTTAATAATTAAAAACTCATAAATTTTTTGTTGTGTTTATCGTTAAATACCGTAAATTTAATATTTTACTATTAAATTATTTGTAATTTATTTTGTTTAAAAATTGAAGGAGAGAGAAAATAAGAGAGAGAAATAATTTTTGTTTACTAATGTGTCCTTTTGAATTAAAATAAATGAAAAACAAGATTAATATAAACCATTAGATCAAATACAAATAAAAGGTCAGTATTGCTTCTCGTACTTTTCGTAAATAACATGCTTTTTGCATAAACCCTCGCCTATATATATATATATATATGGAATGGTTCAAACAAAAATTATTACTCGCAGTTCTCGTACAAAAAAAGCGCTCGTTTAAAATTTTTCTTTAATTAGTTCTCATTTAAACTATATATAGTTAATTAGTTACTCAGTTATTTAGTCGGTTCCTCATTCAAGTAAATGAGGGTTTTCTTTTGGCCATGATCAGAAACCTATACATGATTATATGTGGACGGGCAGACACTACGTACAATTTTAACGTACGGACAACTAATTAAACCGTACAAAGTCTACAATATTTATTTCAAAATATTGTTTGCTATATAATATATTATATTCTTGAATTTGTTTTAAAATATTATATTTATTCTTTTTTTGAATTGAAAGTAAATTCATTATTGTAAAAAATATAGTTATATATATCCAAAATTTGGATTTTAGATATGTATATTCGGTATATTCACACACACATAATTTATATCTTTCTACTAAATTCCTATATTCATAAGTTATAACATTAAAAGTAGAACTAATTTGGATTTTAAATCACTGACTAAAAATTACAACGGTTGATTAACGACTCGTTAATGAGGGGTCTTTTTTAGAAATCTAAGCTAATTTAATAATGACTAGTCTATTCGGACGCAATTCACAGTTTAGAAAATATATAAATATCCAAAATACCTCTATTAATTAGTCATTAATAGTGTTACAAACAGTTTTTGCGGTTTCTCGTATGAAAAGTAGTTCTCATTGAGCTTTTGTGTGTGTGTGGGTATATATAAATAGGTAGGATCAATGGAGAATACTTATTCACGGAGAACATATATGCTACAAAAAAATTAAATGCATATACTATATTTATCATTTTTCGCATCTATTTTTTAATATGATTTAAAAGCTTATTGTTATTCAAATTCTCACACGAAAACAGTTATCGTATGAACTTTTCTGATTATATATATATATATGTGTGTGTGTGTGTGTATGGAGAAGTTTATTTTACAAACGTTTTTATTGTGAGAACCGTAAGAACCATTTGTAAGCATCGTTAATGTCATTAATAACTCATTAATATGGGTGTTTTAGTAGTTATATATTTACCAGCTGTTAATGAGTTTTGATTTGCCCAAAATAAATTTCATTAATTAGCTATTAATAAATCACTAATAAGTATTAATGGCAGAGGCGAACCCAAGCACATTTCAATGGGGTGTGTGGACACCATTAAAAAATAATTTTTTATAAATATATATAAATATAAATTTCTTGGACCACGCTAAAATTATAAAAAGGACCCCACTTAAAAGAACGCTTGAAACATTGTAGAGGGTCAACTGTGTTCTTGAGTTGATTTTTGGAAGGAAAGGGAGGGGAAGGGAAGTAAACCATCAAGGTTGTGTGTTTTTAAGTTTTTTTAAGAAGGGAAAGGGAGGGAGAAGGAGGGGCTATTTGGTTAAAACCTTATCCTACCAAATATGGGATGATTTGGAAGGTTAGGGTTCCTCCTCTATTTCCTTTCTTTACCTTCCGACTCAATGACACAATTTGATTCTTTCTTTCCCTTCCTTTTCATTCCCTTTACTTTCATTTCCTTCTCTTTCCTTTTCTTTCCTTCCTTACAAAAGGGTCTAAATAAAACCACCCTTTAGAATTCTATCTCTTTGAGTTTTGTGTTGTACACTTTGAACTGTTTCTACATTTAATTATGAGTCAGCTTTAGTCTAAGTTGAATTAATTTTGTTTAATTTTATATTAATCATGTTAAATGTTTTATGTTTATGTTAAATTAGATTACAATGTTCAGGTTCTTCAAAAAAAATTAATAAATCTAGTTCAAGTGATATCCCCGAGATAACAAATGTTGAAGAAATAATTATCAAAGACAATGTGTTAGAAACTCCTTCAAAGTATATTAAAATTGATTTAGGTTTATCTCCTATCGATTCGGGACAATTACCAAGTATGAAAGTTTATCATGTAAGAAATGTATGCTATTTGTTTTGAATACATGTTTAATGTTTCAAAGGTATTAATAACATTCTTGAATTGTATCATATTACCGACCCGTAAAAATAGCTATTTCGACCCATTATCTAATTTTTGACCAACTCGTCTTGTTGCATATTGGACCTTTGAATCCTAGATTCGCCACTGATTAATGATGAGGGCCAAGATTAGTTCTCAAAATTTTGCAATAAGACCAGTTCTCAAATGAAAATTCCTCTTAATATAACACACACAC
Organism: Dittrichia graveolens; assembly: GCA_038502395.1. Classification (NCBI taxonomy): domain Eukaryota; kingdom Viridiplantae; phylum Streptophyta; class Magnoliopsida; order Asterales; family Asteraceae; genus Dittrichia; species Dittrichia graveolens. The sequence continues at coordinate 76,768,494 of JARJIL010000001.1, read as the reverse complement.
ATACATATATATACTAGCATGTTGCCCGCGCAATGCGCCGGCAACGAATAATTAATAATCCCCAATATGTCTGTTTTTAAGACGCAAGGTTATGGTATTCACATAATACACTAACGACGAATAATTTTATTTTAATAAGATGTCTATTTTCTTGATCTTTTCTTTAGTTTTCTGTTCTATATCAACTATTTTATTAATTCTTAAAATAAATTTTGAACACAACAAAATAATTATAAAAAGGGTCTTTACTTATAAAATAGGGTAAATTACATAAAAATACAGGGTGTAAATTAGTAATTTGAAATTATTTAACTTTAAGAGATTAATAAAATAGAGAAAATAGTGGATAATTATTTTTGATTATATGAGCTATTTAAAAATTATTATAAATTTTGATTATAGGTTATTCAACTTCATGAGTTATTCTTATAAATATTTTCTAATAACTCATTTAAAATATTTATTATATGATAAAATATTTAAAATAAAGGTTTGGCTATGAAAATATTTTTAATATTTAAGTTAATTTTTATTGACTTGATTTTTTTAGTATGGAAAGTTTAATTATTAAAATGGAATATAAGAATCTTTTTAACTCTATTCAATAGATACACCATTTAATAGTTTTCATTTATGGAATATAAGATGTAGTTTAGTAATTTCAAAATACTTAAAATTTTAGAGTTTAAGCAAAAAGCTTAAATGTTTTATAATATACTAGCACGATACCCGCGCAATGCGGTGGCAATAAATAATTTCTACTCGTTAACATGTTCGTTTTCAAGACATAGAGAGTATGATATTCATGTAATACGGTGACAGAGAATAATTTTCGTTTGGTGATATGTGTATTTTTTTTATTTTTTTCATTTACTTTACTTTTTTTGTTCTCCATAATTGAAAAAAATAAGGTCATTAAAATATTTTTTTAATAATCAAGTTAATTTGTATTGGCATTGACTTTCAAAAAAAATTGTATTGACTTTGATTTTCCTAAATATGTAAAGTTTAGTTATTAAAATGGAATATAAGAACCTTATTAACTATATCTTCTGGTGACTCAATTTAGTTTATATGAAGGTAATTTAGTAATTTTAAAACACTTAAAATTTAAGAGTTTAAGAAAAAGGTTTAAATGATTTATAATATAGTATAGATATAATATATATATATATATATATATACATACATATATATATATATATGTGAGAATTAAATTATTGTGTTATATGTATCTCAATTTCATTGGTTTCATGATTATGTATCTTATTTAAAGTGTTTATTGAGTTTTCAAAAAATAGGAATAAAAAGAATCCCCTATCTATACTATATTATAAAGCATTTAGGCCTTTAGCTTAAATTCTTAAATTTTAAGTGTTTTGAAATTACTAAATTATCACTCATATAAACTAAATTGAGTAACTATTAGATATTAGATATAGTTAATAAAATTCTTATATTCCATTTTAATAATTAAATTTTACATATTTAAGAAAATCAAAGTCTACACAATTTTTTTGAAAGTCAAAGCAAATACAAATTAACTTAGTTATTAAAAAATATTTTCATAACCTTCTTTTCAATTATGGAGAACAAAAAAGTAAAGGAAATGGAAAAAAGATAAAGAAAATAGACATGTTATCAAACAAAAATGATTCGTTATCACCGTATTACATGAATACTATACTTCCTACGTCTTGAAAACGGACATGTTAACCAGTATAAATTATTTGTTACCGCCGCATTACGCGGGTATTATGCTAGTATATAAAAATGCAGTTAATGCATGTCGCATTTGAAAATTTACGAAACGAATTCTTGATTGCATGTCGCATATGAAATTGTAATGTTTAAGAAGGAATTGATGTGGAAATCGCGCGTAACAAAATATTTACCACACATGTTTCTTTTATGGTTGTTTGAACTCTTATACGGTTGAATTTGTGTATGGGAATGTTAGATAATGATAGAGATGTAAACTTGCTGAGTTATTCGTGAGTTATTCAAATTCGGATCGTTAAAAGCTCGAACCTAGATGAAAGTTCATTTAATAAACGAGTAAAGCTCGAGCTTCAAAGAGTGTGCTTATTTAAGCTCGCGAGCCCAAAGGAGCTCAATATATAATGTTTTATTTTATATATTTAATTTTTAATACTTATACATACATATACATATATATATATATATATACTAGCAAGGTATCCGCGCAATGCTGCGGCGGCAATTAGTTTCTAGTTTACATCATGTTGCATTTAAAAATGTAATAATATGTTATTCGCGCAATTCAATGTCACGAAAAATTATCGTACAATGTCAGTTTTTTTATTTTTTTTATTTGTATCAACTATTTTATTAATTTTAAAAATAAATTATAAAAGACAATAAAAGAAGAAAAAGATTTATATTTATGAAATAAGGAGGGGAAAATTAATAAGATTTTGAACATTATGTTGATGTGGGTGGATAATTATGTTTGTATGAATGGGTGTTTTAGTGTTATATAAATATTTTAAATAGATAAAAAGTTAAACTAAATTAGGAGAGATGATGAAATGGTTAAAAGATGTATTTTAAAAGTTAAAATAAATTAGAAAAGAGAATAAAATGGTTAAGAAGCGGTATTTTAGTACATTCAAGTTATTTAAAATTATGAGATTTTAAGGTTGTAAATGTATTATAAATGACTAAAATATAATTCTAATAAAAATATCAAAATAACACTCGATCCTGAACGAGCAGAGCCCGAGCTTTATAAATCTTAAATGAGCTGAGCTAGAGCTCAACATCACTGGCCCTAAACGAGTCAAGCTCAGGTTTTAAAAAACGGAAACAAGCCCGGCTCGATAAGTGTTTTACATCCCTAGATAATGAGTTAGTAGGGATATAAAATTCCTAATTAGTGTGTAGTAATGTGTTGTGTTTGTTTTAATAAAATTATTAATTTGGTGGTGATTAGTTAAAAGAATGGAGTTTGAGGACTAGTGTGTAAAATTTAATTAAAAGTCTAATTAAAGGTGATTAAGTATCTAAGAGGATTTAGAGACTCTTCCTTTTGACTTGGAGAAAAAATATCAGTGTGTGTCTGTGCCGAGAGAGATTTCTGTAACATCCTGAGATTAGGCCTAATAGAAACGTAGACTTGGGGTATGTTACACGTGTATTACTATTATGATTAATTGATTGTTAATTGGTTTTTGATTTAATTTATTAATCATTAACTTAAATTAATTATTATTGGTTATATATATATGTATGTATACGGTGATATGTGTGTGTGCATGTGCTTAGTATTGTAAAACGATGCCACCTCATGCTTAATACATATATACGTGGGTTAGTGAAGTTTACTTCACTTTGAAGTTTACATGTGTGTGTGTGTGTGAATTTGGGTGAAACCGAGAGCAAAAGCAAGGAAGAAGAGCAACAATCGGAATTCTGATTTCTTGATTGTGTGATTCAAGATTTGAAGGTTGTTGATGATTTCTTAGTTTTTGTTAGCATGCTAGTTGTTATAAACATGCTACGGTTTTAAAGTGGGTTTTGGTTAGGAACATCATATGAAGTTGTCGGATTTAGAGTTCTTGGTGTTCTTATGGTTTTATGGTGTTTTGATGCATGCTTATGTGTTTAAAAATGTTAATATGTGTTATCATGAACTTGTTTATGATCTGGATATGAGATATATGCTAGTTTGATGTGATCGGATTCATGGAAGTGTTGAAGGTGGCGGATTTTGGTGGTGATGATGAAAACCGAAGGTAGAATCCGAATCTAGTGAAAACCGGGTGTTGAATCTGGATATGCGAAATCCGGAACTTAGAATCCAAAACTCTTGTAATCCGAATATTGAAATCCGGATGTATATAATCCGAGTGTTGAAATCCGATGGCTTGAATCCGAGGATGGAATCCTAAAAACATGAAATCCGATTGTGCATGCTATGTCGAGATGCAAGTGTGGAAATCCGAAGGAAGTATCGGATTCCTTCAAATCCGATACATAGAAGCGGATTCCGTTGGTGGATGCGGATCTGGTGCAAATCCGATAGTAGTGTCGGATTTCATGTGAAATCCGACAGTTTTGGTTTGTTGTCTTGCATTGTTTAATGCTATGTGTTATATGTGCATGCATATGTGAATCTTACATGTTTATGTTTGATTAAATGGATATAAATATATGATTTATATATATATTTATGAATTGAATACTGATTTCAGTTTGTTGTGTTCTCAGGAACAGACAAGGGTCAGTAACATTAGATCACTAAGTGGAATAGCTGAGAATCAGAGGTGAGTGGATTTTTGCTCACGGGTGATATTAGTTGTACTGGTTTGGTTGCAACTATTGTTGGATAGATTGTATATCTATTGGTTAATTAACTGTGAATGTTAATTGTTGTATTTTGTGATATGTATACATGTTGGAAGGGAAGTCAGTTTTCGACTTGGCTTATGGGCTGGGTTCGTTTGCTATTGGCTAAGCAGTATCAGGACCTTGGGATGCATTTGTTGCTACCAGAGGATGATACTGTGTGAGAATAGCAAATGGAATATCGGTAAACCTTTGCTTTGACCGGCATTGGTTGTAGGTTCATGCAGAACCGCCGGTCTTCCCAGGGTGCTTATTTGTGGTTGTTGATATCATGCGGTTCTGGCTGATATATCTGTTTTGTGATACTCCATTCACTTAGCTTTGTGCTAATCCCCCACCTTCCACTCTTTTTACAGGTTTTGATAAGTCAGCGGCTCGGCTGAGAGTGGTTAGGCTTGGGGAGTAATCACCTAGGACTCTGATAATGTATTTGTGACGAGCCGTGTTTTGTAATATTGATATTTTGTAAACAGTGGTTGTAATTAGTTATAATTACTTTTTTGTTAAAAACGCTTCCGCGGTGTAATTAAAAGTGAAAATTTTTGGGTTAAAAATACGGAGTTACAATTTCGACTTTGTATGTGCAGTGAATTGCGATTCATATGCATGAATCAGAAATCATGAATTGCGACTGGGTCTTATGAATTACGATTGAGGGTTGATTCACCTAATGGCTTGAGTTCCAACTTCGTTCTTAACAGCAAAAAATTAGTTGCAAAAACAAATCAGTTGCAATCAACATCAAATCTATGACTTACCCACAATATCAGCAACAAATCAGTTGTAAGATTAAAGCTACAAGTTCCAACTTCATTTTTAACAGTAAGAAATCAGTTGCAATCAATATCGAATCTACGATTTACCCACAAAATCAGCAACAAATCAGTTGTAATATTAAACCTACAAGTTCCAACTTCATTTTTAACAGCAACAAATCAGTTGCAATCAATATCAAATCTACGATTTACCCACAAAATCAGCAACAAATCAGTTGTAATATTAAACCTACAATTTGCAACTTCTATTTTAATAGCAACAAATAAGTTCAATTAACAAATCACTTGCAACTTCAGTTGATGATTTTCAATAGCCCACAAAGTTAACCCACAAACAAATGACGGGGAAAGAGAGAAAGGGAGAAGGGGAAGGGGAAAGAGAGAAAGGGAACTTACCGGCTGTGAGGCGGTGGTATTAAAGGATGCGGCGACGGTGGAGGACTGAGGAAGGTTGTGGCGGTAGAGAATTGAGGAAGGTGTTGGCGGCGGATTGAGTAGGTGACTCTCGACGAACAGACGAATGACAAAGGAGACGAACTAACGATGACGACAACGACTCTTGTCAACTGACAACGGCAATGCGACGACTCCAACTACGGTGGCGAAGGCGGTATGTGGAGGTATCTTATGGGTTTGAGGGATGTCTATTGAGAATTGAGATGTGAAAATGTAAACATATGTGAGGTACTATTAGGGCTTGAGGGTATAATTGTAATACACCACATTCCTTTATCCGTTGATTTTAAAATTCCACGTTATGTTGATGGAATTTAGTTTCCCTCTTACAAGGGATTCTAGTTCCCTAAAATTCCATTTCTAATGTGAACCAAACATTGTATTTTCTAGGAATTGGATTTCAATTCCCACATAATCCCAAGGATTCCTTCAAACCAAACCGGACCTAATTAGTCTCGCTTTGTACTAGGCGATTCAAAACTTGGCTATCTATAATTGTAATACACCAAATTCCATTATCCGTTGATTTTAAAATCCCACCTTATCTTGATGGAATTTAGCTTCCCTCCTACAAGGGATTCTAATTCCGTAAAATTTCATTTCTAATGTGAACCAAACATTGGATTTTCTAGGAATTGGATTTCAATTCCCATATAATCCCAAGGATTCCTTCAAACCAAACCGGACCAAATTAGTCTCTCTTTACACTAGGCGATTCAAAACTTGGCTATTCAGCACTTAGCTATCCGTAGCACTTGGCTATCTGTAGTACTTGGCGATCCATAACACTTGGCTATTCGTTAGCAACATACTTGGCTATTCATTAACAAAGCACTTGGATATTCATTAACGAGGCGCTTGTCTATTTATTAACAATGTACTTGCTATTCATTAACAAGAATTTGGCTATTCCTTTGTACTTGGAGATCCAAGGAACTACACTTGGCTATTCATTAGCAAGAACTTGGCTATTCCTTTGAATTTGGCAATTCAATCACTTCACACTTCACGATTCATGAACATATTAGTCAAAGGTTCCAGATTAAATCTCACGCAATACTCAACCAAATCACATGATTCCAATCACAATGTGTTCTAATCATCATTTAATCAAAACCCTATCAAATTAATTTCGTTTTTATCAAGTTGTAAGGGGTTTACACCCAATCTAGCTCTCGATCATGAATATCCTTCATGAACACACATATCCCATACTAACCCGTTAAATTCCTATTAAAAAATTGTGAAATCAATATCTACATTATCACAATAGCATAGGGAACATTACCTGATCGATCCTCTGTTGAATAGTGCAAGAAGGGTGAAGATTTGTCCCCTTTTCTTGTTAGCTCTCACAAATAGCACACACAAACACCACCTACACACTAACAAGAAACGGCAGATGCTAATCTTGGGCTTTGTGCCCGAAATGAGTTTATATATCCTCCCCTCTTTAAAATAGTACTTCTAATCCCTCACTTCAAAATTATCACTTAATTGCTCAAACTAAAATTAAATAATTCAATCTTATTATTTATAGAATATAGTTACATCATTGTCACGGGTATTACAACTCTCCCCCACTTAAAAACGATTTCGTCCTCGAATTCTTCACTCGAACAGTGTAGGATAATTCCTCTTCATCTCATCCTTTGGTTCCTGTCCATTCTAAACTTTTCGATGTTCTTACTGCACTTTCAGGATCCCGATCTGCTTATTACGTAACTATTTAAGTTTCTTTTCCAGTATTGTGACTGGCCTCTCTATGTAGTTCAGCTTCTCATCCACTATGATGTCTTTTATCGGCACAACGCTAATTCGTCGACTAAGCACTTCCATAAATAAGATACGTGAAAAGTGTTGTGTATCTTCGATAACTCTCCAGGTAATTCTAGTCGATACGCCACTTTTCAAACTTTCTTTATCACTTTGAATGGCTCAATATATCTGGGGTTCATCTTCCCTCACTTTCGAATTCGTATGACTCCTTTCCACGCGCGACTTTTAGTAATACAAAATCCCCAACCTGGAATTCCAGCAGCAATCGCTTATCGACATAACTCTTCTATCTACTCCGCGAGGCTTTTGGTCTTTCATGAACTTGTTGAACATACTTCGACATTCCCTATACTATTTATGTGCTTCCAATTTCCCGCTAACTGACTTCTCCCCAACAAATAGGAGTTCTACATTCCTCCCGTATAACATCTCATAATGAGGCATTCCAATACCGGCATGGTAACTGTTGTTGTATGAGAATTCCCCTAATGGTAAATATACATCCTAGCTTCCCCCAAAATCTAACACACATGCTCAAAGCATATCCTCCGGCGTTTGTATCATTTGTTCGCTTTGACCGTCTATCTGTGGATGATATATCGTACTAAGGTGGACACGAGTACCCAAATCTTCATGAAACTTTTCCCAAAGCCTGGAAGTAAATCTCATGTCTTGCTCAGATACGATAGACACCGGCACTCCATGCCTTGATATTACTTCCTTTATGCATACATCCACCATCTTTTCCATATAGAAGGCCTCCTTAATAGGGATAAAATGAGTACTTTTCGTTAAACGGTCCATGATAACCCAAATTGCATCAAAATTTCTTGGCGTCATCAGAAGCTTTGTAATCAAATCCATGGCGATATTCTCCTCTCATTTATGCATCATTAATGAGCTATTAATGCATCGTTAATGAGCCATTAATGAATCATTAATGAGCCGTCAAAAAACCCTAAGGGGGTGTTTGGTTCAAGTATTATTTTTGAAGGGATTTGCATTTATAATGAGATTTGTATTTGGTGGAATTTGCATTTGGTGAGATTTAAAATCCTATATTGTGTTTGGTTCATATTTCTTAGGTGGGATTTACACCGCCACTAAACTCCATCAACAGCCAACCACCACACCTGTTGCCATCATCGAAGAGGAAGGACGACGATGGCTACGGTTGACGGTGAACGACGGTGGACGACGAACAACGACGGGTTTCTAATGGTGGACGACGAACGACGGAGACAACGAAGGCGAACAATGGCGGACGAAGGTGAACGACGGTGGACGACGAATGGCGCCGGGTTTCTGATGGTGGACGATGAACAACGGAGATAACGAAGGCGAACAACGGCGACAACGAAGGCGAACAACGGCGACAACGAAGGCAAACGATGACGGACGAAGGCGAACGACGGTGGACAACAAACGACGTTGGGTTTCTGATGGTGGACGATGAACGATGACGGACGAAGGCGAAGGACAGAGAATAACAACAAAGGGTTTCTAATGGTGGACAACGAATTGACGGCGAATGCCAATAGCGAACGGGTGACGGCGACGGGTGATAGTGACGGTGAACGTGTGACGGCGACGGCGAATGGTGACAGCGAACAGGTGACGGCGACGGCCTTGCGATGACCGCGACAGCGAAATCGGTGATGGTTCACCGGAATATTAGCCGAAGAGTCGCTGGAGAGAATACCTCATCTGAGGGATTTCAAAATACTAGGGGAGGTGGAAGAATTTAGAAATCCCTCATCTGTAGGATTTTATAAAATCCTAGGAATTGAAATCTCATCTCATTTTGCCAAACCAAACACCACATTTGGAGGGATTTGAAATCCCAATCCCATGAAATCCCCTCAAATGACATCAACCAAACACCCCCTAAGTCATTGGTTAATAATCAAGGGTTAAGATTTGTTCTTGCAATTCTAATATGAAAAACAGTTCTCATTTGAACCCTCTCCTACACACACACACACACACACACATATATATATATATATATATATATATATATATATATATAGGGGAGGGTTCATGCGAGAAGTGTTTATTTTGCGAAAAGTGTGAGAAACAATTTCAGCCATTGATTGATTTTTGATCTTGTGGTTCACATTAATCATTATTAATTTTTTTATTTAATTCAAAAGAGTAAATTAGTAAACAAAAATATTTTCTCTTTCCTCTTTCCAAATAATTTTTTTCTCTGTAATTAATTCTTTTAGATTTTAAAATGAATTTTATTTTATAATTAAATACGGTGTTCACTACTGAGCACAACATACGATTTACAGAATTTATGTTATGTATACAGTTTTCATTAGTGAACGCATAGAATAAAAACTAACACGGTAAAAATTGAAAGATGTTCATTACTGATTAATCTCTTTTGTTAATTAATTCTTTCGTTCTTGGTGTACACCAAGGACTATAACATCAAATAGTATATATCTTAGGACTTTTTTTTCAAGATTTTTGAAAATCACTTTTACTTTATAATTAAATAGGTATTCACTACTTATCACAACTTACAATTTACAAATATTTAGTTATATATCCGGTTTTTATTAGTGAACACATACAATAAAAACTAACACCATAAAAATCGAAAGAAGTTCATTAGTGATTAATCTCTTTTGTTGATTAATTCTTCGGTTCTTAGTGTATACCAAAGACTATAACATGAAATAGTATAGATCTTAGGCTTGTCACATTATTTTGATGTTCACCCACAAACATAAGATGAAATAATACGTCGTGAGGTAATCTTTACAGGTAATGTAACATTTATAAATAAACTAATACAATAACACATTAAAATTATAAAACCCATCACACAGTAAAAACCATCTCAGATTTATTAGTTTGATGTTCAGAACTAAACAATTAAATAACAGCTACTACATTTTGTTTAATAGAAAAACCCTCGAAAAGGAAAAAATATTTATAACAGCAGCGACGGTGATGTGAACGAGTCGCAAGCGGTGGCGATGGTGGATCTGAAACGACGGCGCTTCAACGTCGGTGGTGGGTCTGAACAACAGAGTAGAAAAATACAAACAAGTAGTACCATATATCTAAACAAGAAGAGGAATATACTCACGGTGTGGAGGGAGGTGGTGTGGCGCAGTGGCGGCGTCATTAAAAGAAGCGGTGGCGTGGGCGGCACCAATGTTGAAGAAGATGGTGGAGTGAGCCGGATCTGGTTCTTCATGATGTTATAGGCGACCACAGTACTTGATGATGGTGGTATCGGCGGTGGTTGTGCTCTGTGATAAATGCATCAACGATGGTGGTGCTTTCTACCGTTCATGGGCGGGGTTGGCGGCAAGGGTGGAAAGGTGTCGGTGATGGTGATGGGCAACGAGGTAGAACGACTAAGATGGGCGGTGAGGTCGCCGGCAAGAGCGGCGGCAATGGTGTCTTTGAGGGCTGTTGAGAGAAATGTGAGGAAGATGAAGTGACGATTTAAGAGATCTTGTGATAAAAAAGAGAGATTAAAAGCCTTAGAAGATTAAAACGGTAGGTATAATTAGGGTAAGAATTTTTATAGCTAAAATGTCTTTATTACCCTTTTTATTTTAATTTAATCTTCTTCTTTTTTTCAAGTTAATTACCAAATTGTCATAGTTAATCTTAGCCATTAATTTAATGATCTAATGGGTGATAATGTTTCTCGCACTTCTCGTAAAAAAAATGCTTCTCGCATGAACCACTTCTATATATATATATATATACATGCAGGGGAGGGTTATTTTAAAAATAGGAAATTGGGTGAGAATGGAAGAGCAAATCTAAACTATTGATTTAAAAAATTAATAGTTGAGATTAGATTAAAAAAATACAAGGTTTAATTAAATTATAAGGGTAAAATAGAAAAAAAATATTGTGGGCGTCAAAGTTTTTACTTTTTCCTATTTAATTAGATAATATATTTGATATTTTTCAAACTGTTTTTTTTTTTAATTTTCACATATAAATTCATATATGAAAATATAATGTCAAAACTTAACTAGTTTTTTTTAAATGTAATATCTGATTAAATCTGAAATGCTACCCTTCCATATCTGAAATACTACCGTTTCATATTTGAAATACTCCTGTTTCATATCTGAAATGCTACCATTTTATATCTGAATTACTGTCGTTTCATATCTGAAATACTACAGTTTCATATCTGAAATACTAAATCTAAAACATTTGAATTATTATTTAAGTAGGCCTTTTATTATAATTTTCACGTCTGAATGATATCGTTTCACAACATAAATACTACGATTTTAGATCTGAAACGATACTTTTTACGTAATAAAGGAAAACCCATAAACAAAATAATATGCAATATTTCATATCTGAAACGATACCCTTTTGGATCTAAAATGGTACTCTTTCGGATCTGAAACGATACCATTTCAAATATGAAATAATACTCTTTCACATATAATAAAGAAAAATCTTTATATAAAATGTAATATTTCATATTTGAAACGATACCATTTCAGATCTGAAACGACACAACTTCAGATCTCAAACGAATTCCTTTCGGATCCAAACGATACTATTTTAGGACATTCATTCTCATACCCAAAATAACAAACAAACAAATTAGGGCACGTGATCTGTTAAAAAATTATGGCGTTTTCCCCTTCACCCTCCATCGAAACCACCATATCACCACAAATGCTGATCATCGACGCACTACCACTTCATTGTCGCAAACCCCACAGCCGTTGAACGTCATCACACTAGCACTGCTGCTATCGCACAATCCACTCTACTGTGCACCACTTCACCATCACCGGTATTGTACTTCACCATCACCCGGTATTGTACTTCACCACCACCACTTTAATCTACGCTATGGATCTAAACATATAGCATCGACGGAGGATATGACAATGGAAGATTTGGTGTCGGTGGAAGAGAGAAGACGGATCTAACATCGGAGAAGGAGATCGTGGCATTAGGTGTTGATTTTGGGGGCAAAGCTATCATGGAATAAGGAGGAGGAGACGGTTGCATAGGTGAACTTGAAATAGTGATGGTGGAGGTCGGTGGCGATGTTAGGCAGAGGCGACGACCATGGAAGGAGGGGCAACCACCACTGTGTAAGGAGGAAGATCAGAGGACCGGCGACTGTGGGTGTGAGAGTTGAAAGTGGTGGTTTGAGGCAATGATGGTAGGCTGTAGAAAGAGAATATAAGGCAACAGTGAGGATGAATGGCGATGGTGGTGGTTTAAAAAGGTAATCGTAGCGTGCGACGAGAGAAGAGATTGAGTGATAGTAAGGATGAACGGCGGTGGTGATGGTTTGGGGTGGCTGTGGAGGGTTGTAGAGAGAGGCGGTGGTGGTTGTTATAGTGAGAGAAGACGAATGGAATGAAGAAGTGACTGTTGGTTTTTTTTAACGGAAAACTGTATTTCTTGTATATGTATTTGGGATTACTCTTTTACCCTTTTAAAGTAAAAAACTAATTTTAATTACAATCGTAGGATTAGATAAAACTAGCTGTTGAGATTTAGTCTCTCATTATCACTTTTATTTGAATTCTCAACTAAACGTGTACCTATATATATGTGTGTATGTGTGGACAAGTTCATTTGAGATCTCTTTTAATGTTAGTACACCGAGAACCATTAGTAAGTACCATTAATACTCATTTATAGGGATGGCAATGGGACTAATCCCATATCCTATTATAAAACAATTCCCATACCTAGTCTCGTCCTATCCGGTATCTCATTACCAAATAACCATCAGGCTCGTGGGTATACCCGGGGTAATCGGGTATCCCATTTATATTCTTAGTTAATTAAAAACTTTTCAAATAAAACTTTTTTCCTAGAAATTAATGCGAATCACGTCAAACAATGAGTTAGATTTTTTTAAACTATCATTCTTTAACAACATCAACTTTCAACTAGTTCGATGTTTAATAAATGTAATACAATCACCATACAAAGTTTAAACTAATAGAATTTCACGATACTCTTATTTAAATCGTTACATGGAAATGAAACGATAATTTTTATTATTTTATATATTAATAAATTTGTAATATATATTATATTAATAATAAAATTTTAAAAATATAAATGGTTCTTGATCATGTATATCGACTAAAACCATAACCGTCCCAAACCCGTGAAATTTTTTGAAACAAATCCCGTACTAAGTCCCATAACCATGTACCCGTCCGACATCATGTCACAAAAGTTTCAGGTTCGGGTATTTCCATCGGGATCGGATACTTTTGCCATCCTTACTCATTAATAGAGGTATTTAGCATGTATATGTTTACCCAAATGTGAATTACAATTGGGCTTGATTCCCAAAATATCTTAATGAGCCAATCATTAGTCATTAATGAGTCGTCAAAATTATTAGTCATTGATTTATTTTAATAAAGGGTCAAGATTGGTTCTCGCAGTACTCATAATAAACATTGTTCTCAAATGAAATCTTCCTTTTATATATATTTTTTTATATATAGGGGAGGGTTTATTTGAGAACCATTATTAGTGTGAGAACTGTGTGAACCAATCTTAGTCGTTCAATTAGTAAGTGAAATTCATGGATGAAGAACGTGGGGGGATTGAGCGTTGTAGGGTGCATGTAAGGAATTCGTGGTTGGACAATCCAATTGAAGGAGGGGGAATTGGACGGCTAAGATTGGTTCTCGCAATAAAAACGGTTCTCAAATGAACTTTTCAATATATATATATAGGAAAAGTTCAAACGAGAACTGTTTTTTCATACGAGAAATACGAGAACCAATCTTAGCCTTCCAATTCCCCCTCATTCAATTGGATTGTCCACCCATGAATTCCTTACATAGTTACATGCACCTTGTGTAACACCCGCAAACCTGGGCTAGGAGATTAGCAGGTTTGTGGTAAGTGCTTATCTTATTTAATTTGATTAAATGGTAATAGCATGATTAATTGAATTAATTCTTATTATGTGTTAATATTAATTAAATAAGTATGTTTATATGTTATGTATGTATTGTATGTATGGAACCTTATGTATGTATGTTGGTATTTAATTGTATACGTGGGTGTCATTTGAAGTAGGGTATGCCACCTCATGCTTTAACTAAGTACACATGTTGAAGTGTGAATAATAATTGTCATATTACCAAGATTAAGAAAGGTGTAAGTATGTGTTTGTGAGTTTCTCTATCTGCCAAGTAAATCGAATGAAAAGAAAGAAAGAAGATAACAATTGGATTCCATTATTTTTGTGTCCTAATTAAAGATTAAAGGTTGGTATATGTTTAATATTGATTATTATTCAGATTCTTGAAGTTTTGATATGTGTTTGATGAAGTTTAGCATGTATAAATGGAAACACCATTAATGGTGAAAGTTGATAAACTTGAGAAATGGATTTTGTTATATGTTGATATTTAAATAATTTTGATATGTTCTTGATGATTATTGACATACTATATGAGTTTGTATGTGTTTAAAAGTGTTTTTATGATGTTTAAAGTTGTATGTATGTATAAGTTTGTTGTCTGGAAGTTTTAGTTGAAGAAGATGATGATTTTCAGGGCTCATCCGACTTTCGGATGAGTCATGCGACTTTCAGTATGTTTCATCCGACTTTCAGCTTCATCTGACTCTTTATGTTGTAAATCGCATGGCGACGCAACGCGTCCATTTAATTAACGCGACGCGTCCGAGGATTTTATGGTGATGCGACTTTCTTTGCTTTGATCCGTATGTCGCATGAGAACCCCTTTGATCCGTATGTCGCATGAGAAATTCTTTGGTCTGACAGTCGCATGGGACCTTTGGTCCGACTGTCGCATTAGATGATCAACGCGACACGTTGAGGTACTGGACGCGACGCGTCAAGTGTATTTTCAGAAGGAAGCTTTTGTTTGACGAATTTTTTGGTTTGCCTTTTGTATATGTATTTATATGTAAATCTAACTTGTGGAAAATGAGTATGCTTGATATACTATATGAGAAGATATATTTATGAATCGAGGATTGATCTCTGGATTGTTGTATTCTTAGGAACTGCGAAGACTCAGTAATATTAGATCACTGAGCAACGTGATTGAAATCAGAGGTGAGTGGACGTTAAACACGGATGGTAAAGATTGCAGTTAATATTATGGATGTAAAGCATGATTGTGGATTGAGATTGAATTGATTGAACTGTTGATTGTGATATTGAATGTTGATAACTGCTGCAAGAATATTTGGTCGATACGCGCTCTTAGGATGATTTTGAGTTGCGTTGAGAAATCAGCTATACGTGGACTTGGGCTGGGCTTGTCTAACTGGTTGGTTGAACAGTAGTAGCCTTTCTGATGCATTTGTTGCTCAGAGGGGAGTTTACTGTGCCAATCTAGTGGAAAGCTATCGGTAAACCTTTGCTTTGGCCGGCATTGGTTGTAGGTTCTGCGCCGAACCGCCGGTCTTCTCTGGATATGTGATTACATGATTAATGATTGATTTTGAATGTTTGCATTTGATGCTTTAGCCTTTAATCACTTAGCTTTGTGCTAATTCCCCTCAATTGAATGTTTTGCAGGTTGGTGTTTGTAGTTGAAGAAGGATGGGTTGACCACACTCTGAAACATGTTTTTGAGAATAAGACGAGCCAGTATTTTGTAACACAAGACAATAGTAGATGATGATGTTAATTTTCAAACAATGATTGTACATTTGTAATTATTGATTTTATGTAATCAAGTTTGTTTCAATTAGCTTCCGCATGCGTTTAAAAAAAATGGCTTGTGATTTTCTTGTGTTACAGTTTGGTATCAGAGCCTAGGTTTGGCGATGCATGCACGGCTAGAGTGTTGCATTCGTAAATCTTGGCTCGTGACGGGTCAAGCTTTCCTTCGGGGGAATTAGAGTGAGTTAGGGTTGTTGTATTAGTTAGTATTTTGGATACTAACGGTTTATGCTAATGAGCTATGAGGTGATGTGATTGTAACAGATTATGGCTGATAGAGAGACTCCCATCCTACCTCATGTTACCCAATCTACGGAAGCACCAGTTATTGAAGATGTAAATCAAGCTGGAAGGAAGACCAGAGCGAATATATCTTCAAACTAGAGAATGAATTGATGGATCTCAGGAATAAAGTCCTTAACATGGAACAGATATTGAGTCAACCTGAACCACCACCTGTACCAATTGTGATAACCACACAAGCAACAGTACCACCAGTGTCAGTACCTTTACCACCAGTGACACAGATGATGCAACAACCTTTCTTCTATCCGTATCCACAATCTGGAGGTTATCCATTTGCGTTTCCAGGATACAAACAACTCTGCACGTATAAGCAGTTCCTCGACTGTAAACCATCTGAATACCGGGGGAGTTCTGACCCTAGTATCACCTTGAATTGGCTTAGGGAAATGACAAAGACATTAGATGCTTGCAACTGTGAAAATGAACTAAAAGTGAAATACGCATCAAGGATGTTGAAGGGAGACACCATGGTCTGGTGGGATTCGATTACCGGCCATTTCACAACAGCAGGAGAGTCACCGGGGACGAAGCGTAGAGGGGCTTCTTCCCCGGAAATCATTCCCATCCAGCCGGACTTTGAAAGTCCAGGAAAAGTTATGTGAACAGTACTGTGGAACGTTTGAGATTGCCAAAATAAAGAGGGAATTTATGGAGTTACAGATGACTGGGAATATGATGGTGGATCAATTGATAAAACAATTCAAGGAGAAAATGCGATTTGCGAAGCATTGGGTACCTGATGAGGAGTCGAGAATTGCCCATTTTGTGGGGGCACTACATCCTGATCTTCGTAGCGCCACCAGGTGGGCTACCACACTATCTCAGGCATTCACTTTAGCCAAGTCGGTTGAAGGAGATTTGATAGCAAGGAATAGGTTGAGTGGGGAAAGAATTTCCCAACAGAAGTCGAAATTCGAACACTATAACACTCAACAACGGCAAGGAGGGCAGGGCAGTGGAAACCGTCAGGGAAGTCAGAATAGGATGCCTACTACAGGTGGGTCTACTCAGAGGGCCCCTTGGTGTAACAGGTGCAAGTTATATCATCATGGGCAGTGTACGCCCCAATCCATGAGATGCGTGAAGTGTGGTCAGTTTGGCCACGATTTGAAGAATTGCAGATTGCCGAGGAGCATCTGCTGGAATTGTCAAAAGGAGGGGCACCGAGTGGGTGATTGCCCATTGAGTAAGAAGACAGGATCTGGGTAAGGAGGGGGAGGTGCTAGAGGGTCATCAACAGCCGGGCAGAAATGGAAGAACCCACCCACTGCTGAGGGTCGGGCATTTAGGATGACAGTGGATGATGCCACTTCCACAGATGATGTGATAACCGGTATGTTTTTAATAAACTCTATTCCTGCTAGAGTGTTATTTGATTCAGGGGCAAACCGCTCCTTTGTATCTATAGAATTTTGTGGTAGGTTGAATGTGCCTTTAACTGAACTAGCTACTGCTTTAGAAATAGAAGTAGTTGATGGTATGATGGTACTGGTCACAACTGCTGTGGCTGGAGCCAAGATAGATATAGATGGTATTTGCTTTCCTGTTTATTTCCTTGTAATGCCATTATCTGGGTTCGATGTGGTGCTCGGGATGGATTGCCTGAGTTTGAATCAAGCTAGTATCAAGTGTCACGAGAAATTGATTTCCTTCTCATTGGCTGATGGCACAAGAGTGGTAGCAAGGGGGGAGAAGGCTGGATCCGTAATTCCAATTATTTCATGTTTAAAGGCTAGAAAGGCGTTGGATAAAGGTTGTGAATCGTATTTAGCCTATGTTATTGATGGAAAGAAAGAAAAGCAAGTAGTGAACGACATCCAGGTGGTAACAGAATACCCGGAAGTGTTTCCAGAAGAATTACCAGGACTACCTCCAGTTCGTGAGGTAGAGTTCAAGATAGACTTAATTCCTTGTACCCGACCAGTAGCAAAGGCACCGTACAGATTGGCACCGTCAGAGATCCGGGAGATGATGACTCAGATACAAGATCTGTTAGACAAGGGTTTTATTCGTCCAAGTTCGTCTCTGTAGGGAGCACCAGTTCTGTTTGTGAAAAAGAAAGACGGTACACTGCGAATGTGTATTGATTACCGTGAACTAAACAAGAGGACGATAAAGAATAAGTACCCATTGCTAAGGATTGATGATCTGTTTGATCAACTACAGGGAGCTTCGTTCTTTTCTAAGATAGATTTGAGATCAGGATATCATCAGGTGCGTGTTTCTGAGAAAGATGTGTCAAAAACGGCTTTTCGTACACGCTACGGGCACTACGAGTTTTTGGTTATGCCGTTCAGTTTAACCAATGCACCTGCAATTTTCATGGATTTAAAGAACAGAGTCTGTCGAACCTTCTTGGATAAGTTTGTGATAGTCTTCATTGACGATATACTTGTGTTTTCAAAGACTAAGGAAGAGCACGAGAAGCATTTGAGACAGATTTTGGAGACACTGAAGAAAGAGCATTTGTTTGCTAAGTTCTCTAAGTGTGAATTCTGGTTGAGAGAAGTACAGTTTTTGGGGCATGTGATCTGTGATGAGGGGGTGAAAGTGGATCCTTCGAAAGTAGAGGCAGTTATGAATTGGAACGCTCCGAAGACACCGTCCGAGATCAAGAGTTTTCTGGGGTTAGCTGGATATTACCGCAGGTTCATTAAGGATTTCTCTAAGATTGCGGGTCCGTTGACAAAGTTGACTCGAAAAGATGTGAAATTTGTATGGGACAGTGAACAGTATAAATCCTTCCAGATGTTGAAACAGTTGTTATGTCAGGCTCCTACTCTTGAATTGCCAAGTGGCTCAGAGGATTTCATAGTTTATTGCAATGCATCGTTTGCAGGATTCGGTTGTGTACTTATGCAGAGGGATCGGGTGATTGCATATGCTTCAAGGCAGTTGAAACCCCATGAAAAGAATTACCCGACACATGACTTAGAATTGGCAGCAGTTGTATTTGCTCTGAAACTGTGGAGACACTATTTGTATGGCACCAAGTGCGTGATTTGTACCGACCATAAGAGCCTACAATATGTATTTACACAGAAAGAGTTGAATATGAGACAGAGATGCTGGGTAGAATTGATTAAAGACTATGATTGAGAAATAAGATATCACCCAGGCAAAGCAAACGTGGTAGCAGATGCCTTAAGCTGCAAGGGAGCGGGAAGTTCTATCCAGTTTATGCGTATTGAGATTGTATCTGATCTAGTGGATAGACTAAAATTTGCACAGTTGGAAGCTTTGAAAGAGGAAAACTTGAAGAATGAACTGATGAAGAAACGTAAGGATGAACTTGCTGATGACTCTCGTGGATTAAAAGTATACAAGACTTGTGTGTGGGTGCCTATGCTTGGAGACTTGAGGAAGCTGATTTTGACAGAATCACACAAAGTCCAGATTGTCTGTACACCCAAGAAGCACTAAATGTATAACGACTTGAAAGTGCTTTACTGGTGGCCTACTATGAAAACAGATGTGGCACAGTTTGTGGAATCGTGCCATATCTGTGCACAAGTGAAAGCAGAGCATCAGAAGCCCTACGGATCTTTGAAGCAATTGGAAATCCCTGAGTGGAAATGGGAACATATAACGATGGATTTCGTGACTAAACTTCCACGAACTCAGAGGAATAACGATATGATTTGGGTGATTATGGATCGGTTGACCAAGAGCGCTCACTTTCTGGCTACATGTGAGACGGCTTCTTTGAGTAAACTGGCTCAACTTTATGTTAACGAGATTGTTGCGAGGCATGGTATGCCATTATCAATAGTATCTTACAGAGACTCGAGATTCATTTCTAACTTCTGGAGGAGTTTATGGAGAGAATTGGGGACAAGGATTAACCTAAGTACTGCTTATCATCCCCACACTGATGATCAGACTGAACGAACCATACAAACACTTGAGGATAATGTTGCAAGCTTGTGTGATTGAGTATGGTGGATCTTGGGATTCGCACCTTCCGTTGATAGAGTCTGCGTACAATAATTCTTACCACTCCAGTATTGGAATGCCTCCGTACGAAATGTTATACGGCCGTCGTTGCCGTACTCCAACGTGTTGGTTAGAGGCTGGTGAGAAACAGTTTGCAGGACCTGAGATAGTTCAGATGACAGCTGATAAGGTTGCTATTGCAAGAGATAAGTTAAAAGCAGCCAGAGATAGACAGAAAATGTACGCAGATCCACGTCGTCGCCCAGTTAAATTTGATGTGGGAGAGTTAGTATACCTGAAAGTTTCTCCGTGGTAGGGTGTTATTCGATTCGGTAAACGCGGAAAGTTAGCTCCCCGTTACATTGGTCCCTTCCGCATACGTCAAATTGTGAATGACCAAACGGTTACACCGGATCTTCCAGCAGAGCTTGCGGGAATACACGATACTTTTAATGTTTGTTATCTGAGAAAGTTCAAGGTAGAAGATGAAAACCAGATTCTTCCAGTACAAGAGCTAAAAGTTGATTCTAAGAAAAGATTGATAGAAGAACCTGTAGAACTGTTAGATCATAAAGTGACCAAGCTCCGAAAGAAACAGATACCAATGGTGTTGGTCAAGTGGAAGCACAGTCTTGGTTCTGATTTAACATGGGAAACTGAGTCAGAGATGAAGGAAAGATATCCTTGTTTGTTTGAGCAGGAAAGGATTCCGAGGACGGAATCCTCTTAAGGGGGAGAGATTTGTAACACCCGCAAACCAGGGCTAGGAGATTAGCAGGTTTGTGGTAAGTGCTTATCTTATTTAATTTGATTAAATGGTAATAGCATGATTAATTGAATTAATTCTTATTATGTGTTAATATTAATTAAATAAGTATGTTTATATGTTATGTATGTATTGTATGTATGGAAACTTATGTATGTATGTTGGTATTTAATTGTATACGTGGGTGTCATTTGAAGTAGGGTATGCCACCTCATGCTTTAACTAAGTACACATGTTGAAGTGTGAATAATAATTGTCATATTACCAAGATTAAGAAAGGTGTAAGTGTGTGTTTGTGAGTTTCTCTATCTGCCAAGTAAATCGAAGGAAAAGAAAGAAAGAAGATAACAATTGGATTCCATTATTTTTGTGTTCTAATTAAAGATCAAAGGTTGGTATATGTTTAATATTGATTATTATTCAGATTCTTGAAGTTTTGATATGTGTTTGATGAAGTTTAACATGTATAAATGGAAACACCATTAATGGTGAAAGTTGATAAACTTGAGAAATGGGTTTTGTTATATAATGATATTTAAATAATTTTGATATGTTCTTGATGATTCTTGACATGCTATATGAGTTTGTATGTGTTTAAAAGTGTTTTTATGATGTTTAAAGATGTTTAAAGTTGTATATATGTATAAGTTTGTTGTCTGGAAGTTTTAGTTGAAGAAGATGATGATTTTCAGGGCTCATCCGACTTTCGGATGAGTCATGCGACTTTCAGTATGTTTCATCCAACTTTCAGCTTCATCCGACTCTTTATATTGTAAATTGCATGGTGACGCGACGCGTCCATTTAATTAACGCGACGCATCCGAGGATTTTATGGTGATGCGACTTTCTTTGCTTTGATCCGTATGTCGCATGAGAACCCCTTTGATCCGTATGTCGCATGAGAAATTCTTTGGTCTGACACTCGCATGGGACCTTTGGTCCGACTATCGCATGAGATGATCAACGCGACGCGTTGAGGTACTGGACGCGATGCGTCCAGTGTATTTTCAGAAGGAAGCTTTTGTTTGACGAATCTTTTGGTTTGCCTTTTGTATATGTATTTATATGTAAATCTAACTTGTGGAAAATGAGTATGCTTGATATACTATATGAGAAGATATATTTATGAATCGAGGACTGATCTCTGGATTGTTGTATTCTCAGGTACTACGAAGACTCAGTAATATTAGACCACTGAGCAACGTGATTGAAATCAGAGGTGAGTGGACGTTAAACACGGATGGTAAAGATTGCAGTTAATATTATGGATGTAAAGCATGATTGTGGATTGAGATTGAACTGATTGAACTGCTGATTGTGATATTGAATGTTGATAACTGCTGCATGAATATTTGGTTGATACACGCTCTTAGGATGATTTTAAGTTGTGTTGAGAAGTCAGCTATACGTGGACTTGGGCTAGGCTTGTCTAACTGGTTGGTTGAACAGTAGTAGCCTTTCTGTTGCATTTGTTGCTCAAAGGGGAGTTTACTGTGCCAATCTAGTGGAAAGCTATCGGTAAACCTTTGCTTTGGCCGGCATTGGTTGTAGGTTCTGCGCCGAACCGCCGGTCTTCTCTGGATATGTGATTACATGATTAATGATTGATTGTGAATGTTTGCATTTGATGCTTTAGCCTTTACTCACTTAGCTTTGTGCTAATTCCCCTCAGTTGAATGTTTTGCAGGTTGGTGTTTGTAGTTGAAGAAGGAAGGGTTGACCACACTCTGATATATGTTTTTGAAAATAAGACGAGCTAGTATTTTGTAACACCAGACAATAGTAGATGATGATGTTAACTTTTAAACAATGATTGTACATTTGTAATTATTGATTTTATGTAATCAAGTTTGTTTTAATTAGCTTCCGCATGCGTTTATAAAAATGGCTTGTGATTTTCCGGTGTTACACTTTGCCACACTCAATTCTCCCACGCTCTTCATCCATGAATTCTACTTAGCACTTGAATGACCAAGATTGGTTCTCACAGTTTAGTTCTCGTTTGAACCCTCGCATATATATATATATATATATATATATATATATATTTGTGTGTGTGTACCCAACCGTGAATTACTTTCTGATAGATGAATCGTTATTAGATTGACTTAAATTTTTTTAAAATATAACTCATTAATGAATTATTAATTAGCCATAAATAAGTCATTTATAAGTATTAATGATTAATGATGATTTTATTAATTAGATATAATTATACCTATTAATCTAATCTAATCAAGTGCAATACAGAATTCAGAGTCGATATTCGATGGCACGGTGTGTAGTAGAGATAAATGACGCTTTAACTATGTATATATAATAAGTCCAAAAAGATTTACTTATTATAATAAAAACTTTTAGGAATCATCTTCCGAAAATGAAATACATATGTTTGACTTCCTAATAACTACACATTTTTTTTTTTAAAAAAGAAGAATTTCTTGAAAACTTATAATCTTCCGCGGAATATCAAGAGTGATCCACATGAGTGGTCAAAGTCTCTGGTTGTTATGGTCATTCTACACTAGAATATGTGGACTTGGAGCTTAGTTGTTAGGAAATTGTCAAGACGTTTCATTGTACGTACTTGAAAAACACTTGTAGTAAACTTCTATTTTTATATTTAGTATCACTTTTTTTGTTTTCTAACAATAAAAATAGCATCTTTATAAGTTTCCATCTTTTATATATGAAATATTGTACATATGTGCATGATAGAGTATTAGAGTATGTGTAACATAGAGAGAAGGAAAGGAAAGGAAATGATTGACGGGGTTAATAGGACCAAAATGGCGAGAAAGGCCTACGGCTACACTGCTGCAAGGTGGGATTAAGGGAGGGAAAGGGGGTATAGAGACGACAAGGTTAGATACACATTTGTGAGCAAGTGTGGAGTGGGAAAGGGTCCACTGTGACTACTTACAACTTTTACACTTATCATATGTTAGTTACTGTGCTCATTAAGTGTTTTTTTATCCGATATTAACATTTTTTGGTACTTCAGGTATAGATAAATGAAATGGTCCAGCCTAACTACCAATAGCTTCCACAATGTGACTTTAAAGGACTTATGGCTTATTTAATGTTTTGATTGAAAATGAAACCCCAAGTTACATTTAACATGTCTTCACTAATTATCATGATTTGAATGAATAATATTTATTAGTTTATAATTGTTTTCTTTATTTTATATGAAGAATATGGGTGTTACATAAACAAGTTTTTATATAATGGTTTAAACTTTTTAAGTATAAAAATATTATGTTTTTGTATGTATCGTAAAGTTTTCACGTGGGAAGTATTTTTAGCTCACTTCACCTAGGGTATCAAAAAACCATCGGACCCGTCATGATGTTATCGGTGCGAGTTATTAGTGGTGAGTTAGTTGTATATAGATGTTGTATATAGAACAACTATTCTTATGAATCTTGCTCTCGTAAAACAAAGTTCCTCAAAGATGAAATTTGTAAAAAAATATATATTTGAAATCGACTATATCACAAAGAAAAACTAATTAATAGCTTAGCTTTTCATCGATTGAAACATAATTATTATACCAAATTGACTTAAAAAATCAATTATTTTAAAAAAAAACTAAAAAAATAAATTTCGTATAAAAACATAATAGAAATAACGTAATTAATTACTCATTTAAACATTCAACAACCTTTAACAACTTAAGACGCATATATATGTTTGTTGTTGATTTGAAGGTTTAGATAAGAGAGGTCTTATGCTTTTCGGCGTAAAAGGCCAGTAATTGCAGGGTTTTAATTTAATTATCTTGGGCTTGTTGCCTTGTTGATGTAAGCAGAATCTGATTCTTTTTTCTTTTTTATTATTTATATTAATTTATTTTTGATTTTTTTAATTTTTGATGATGACGTGGGTGTTTATTATTATTATTTTTTTTATTTTTTTTAATAAAACCATGCGGAACACACCGAGGGTGGGAAATGATAGTGATGTCACATTAGAAATAATTAGGAAGTGGGAAACATATTTCATGTGCTTTTTGCAATCTTTATGATTGCGGGTCCCTTAACAAATTTCCAGGAATTCCTATCACGAATTTCTTAGAAGATTTGTTCATCGTATGTAGGTAACAAAGGTTAAGCAAACATTCACGTCACAATACAATGTTTAGGTGAGTATTAGATCCGAGAAATTCTAATACATAACTATCTTATGTTTTCGTTTACCATAAACACTGCTCCTAGGACCCCGTGATAGGACACGACTACCTCGACCCCTTCTGTATTTAAGTGTAGGATTACAACTAACACTTGAATGAGTGTGTACTCCGCACCAACCCGACTCATTCTAATATAAATATGGAAAAACAATATCCCTAACTATATGGGTTAAGTTGTAGATCTCCTTTAAACTTTAAGTTCTACATCTTTTATTCATTTTTTTTCTCGAAATAAAAGAAACTAGAATAAAAACAAGATAATCGATGCTATATTGAGTTTGGTCCATCAAAATCCGGATGTGTCCAAGCAAGACAAGCATGATTCGATTGATCAAGTAAAACTTATTTGTTTAATATCAAGAAGGCTTTGAAGCTTCAAAATCAAGTGGAATAGCGAGGTTCAATTGAGAATATAAATAATTGTGAGAATGAGAGACTTAATTATGGCCCATTATTTGATTTGATCAGATGATATATATTTGATCATTCATTTTATTTATAACCCAACAATGAATAAGTCACGTTTTTACCTGATATAAGCCACATTTTTTAGGCGTGAAAAAGGTATCGAGTCATTATGAGCCAAAACGAAAAAGAACATTAACAAACTATGTCATATATCTATAACTAGATTAGATGCATATGTGATGCACGGATTGTCTAAAAAATAATAAATATTTAATATTAATAAAAAGTTTAATACCTATAAAGCACGAAATAAATAAGAATTTAAAAAAATAGAAAAGATGACGTCAACATCTAGACTAGCGATGGAAGTGTGGATGCGAGATTAACGGTAGATGTGATATTAGAAACGTGGCGTCATCATATGAAGAGAAATAATTATATTTTTTGTATAAATTATGATATTGGTTAAAAAATTATAAAAAAATTGAAAATGATAAAATTAATAATTTTGTTAAATATGATATTTTAATATTTTATAGAGTGTAAATATGATATTTTAATATTTTATAAAGTGTAAATATGATATTTGTAAATTAAAGTGATCAAATATGATATTTTAAAGTTTAAGAACAACATATATGAAATTCTGTTAATAATTTTGATTCAATTTTGACTAAAAAAGTCAAAATTTAAATTCAAAATTTAATTAAATAGATAATCAAGATCAAGTAATTAAATTTATTTTATTAAATAAAGGATTAAAATCATCCTATAAATTTAATACATTTAGTCTTTTATTTATATTAGAAGATTATGAGTTTTTTTTTGCATAATTATATATATAATTAGATTATATATATACAAAATTGTTGTATTAAGTCACGCCTTATAAAATGCCACGGCTTCTTAGACTTGAGGGTTAACATGTCATTACAGTACGCCTTACGTTATTTAAAACATTGATATTTTCCAAACTCCAAAGTCCAATCCGATCTACCCGAAACAAGAAAAATACCCGAGTGATATTTAAGAACATTAAGTAATTGGTGCACTAAGTAAATAAGTGTTACCTATAATTGTTGTTGAAGAACTGGAGTTGATGTTGTTGGTTTTATGTGCACAATACACAAATTAATACGATATTACTGATAATAAATAAACCCATAGGATCACACATTTACAGTCAATAGACACCAATTACATATTTGAATATGATTTAAATATGTTTTCAACTCATTATATATTATATATCTTACTCCTATATAATGCATCTACCACCTAAAAAACTCTTAATTTTAAGAAGAGTAAATTTACTAAAATACCCCTCATTTAAGTCCACAATTAATGAATTTAAACAAATAAATATTGAAAACATAACCGACAATTAATGAATTTAAACCAATACTTATAACTGAATTATTTCTACCCATATATTTTTAATATTAACTTTTAATTCATGAGATCACCATACTTATAACTGAATTAAGTCTAATAATATATTTTTAATATTAACTTTTGATTCATGAGATCGTCTAAATTCCTGTTTTTAATAAATCAAGTTCAAGAGATTTCACAAACACCAAACAAATAAAAGAGTCAAAGAGTTGAAATTTATAAACATTGCATTCTAACTCAATTACATAATAATTGGAACTATGAAACATTACACACACACATATACATATATATATATAATCGGCAACTTCATGATTCAGTCATGCGACAAAACTCTTCCAACAAACTGAAACACATTTGATTCATGAGATCACCTAAATTTCTGTTTTCAATAAATCAAGTTTAAGAGATTTCACAAACACCAAACAAATGAAAGCGTCAAAGAGTTGAAATTTATAAATATTGCATTCTAACTCAATTACATAATAATTGGAACTATGAAACATTACACACACATATACATACATATATATAATCGGCAACTTCATGATTCAGCCATGCGACAAAACTCTTCCAACAAACTGAAACACAAATAACTCAGAGTTAGCAATTTAATTCTTAATTTCAAAGTGGCCCTCGCAAAGAATATTCACAAACTCATATTATCTTCATCTTGCAAAGAATCTTCACAAACTCATATTAGCTTTTTGTGATTATTCTGCACAAAACTCATTACAATCTCCTCTTTATTCGCCGCCGTCGCATTGCGCGGGTACCCCACTAGTATATATATATAAGTCTATATGCATTATTGTATATTATTATTTATGTGAAATAATAATATTACTCTTATATATGGATATAAGATAATACATATCAAATACATAAATATAAACATATGATTTTATATATATGTATGTATATATATATATATATATATAAATACATATTTGTTACAAGTAAATTGTTACTAGTAATAAATTTTATAAATGTATGTATATCTTTGTTACAAGTAAAGAGTTACTAGTAACAATCAAGTATGTATATAAAATACATGTAGATGTATTTTATACATGATATATATGACATATCTAGTATTATCTTTTATTTATTTAAAAGAAAATTTAGAAATTACCACATTACTCATAAAGGGGGCCATATGGTGTATTCTTGTATAAGACTTAACCAAGACATGCATGTATGGAACAAGTAATAAGCAAGAGGCAAGAGGGGACCCTCCCCCCTCTAATTTTCGTTCATAATGCAAGGGAGGGGGTCCTCCCTCTCTTGCTTTGCTTCTTGACTTTTATAATTACATGCATGGTCCCTTTTGTAACATACTTGCATGCTATCACCTTTCTTTGTGTTCTTAGAATTGTTCTAAGTGTTTTATACTTGAAAAACATCATTACTCTCTAGTATTGGTGTTCTTCAAATTAACAAAGGTGATACATAAACACATACTCAAAATACATACATCTAGTTCAAGAAGAATAACAAAGGTTGTTGCTTGCATTCTTGAATTTCAAAGGTTGGAGAAACTAGCATTTCAAGGTGTTGGAATCATTGACTTGTGGATACCTTGGAGGAAGTCTTCTCTTGGCTTCTTATAGAACAACCACTTCACCAACGATTTAATCACGCTACAAAGGTTGTAGTTCTAAACACCCTATGGTTAGTTTTGTTTCTTAAGACTTGTATATGGATCATTCGTGGAGAGTTTTAAAAAGTTTAAAATTATTGTTCATGTTTTCGTTGCTAACATATATTTTGAAAAAACGAACAAATCCTAACAGATATTCGCTTTAAAGGTTGGTATGTTTGATTTTTTTGGTGTTATCGTTAGTAGGCTAAGTTGATGAAACTTTTTTTCCTCATACCGAGACATATATGCTACTGTTGTTCATAGTTTTATAGTAGGTGATGGGATATTATATATCAACGGTGGAAGTATAGTGTTGGACGTTATTAATGACTCCTAAATTTAGTAGGAATAGAAATACAGAATTATTATAATAAATAACAAATATAGATAAGTACAAAGATTGAAATTATAATTACGATTAGGAAAAATTTTAGTAAGATAATTTGAATGTTCATAGTATATTTGAATGTGATACGTATATATAAATTACTTATGAAGCTACATAAATTACTTTGAATTTCAATTTTAACTTAATTGAAATTTCCTAACTTTTGTGAACTAGAACTTCTTCTTATTTCAAACTAATTAAAGCAAGGAGGTATATATACATCAAGTAAAATAATTAAAGTCAAAATTAGAATTAAAATTTTAATTTTATGAAGGGTTAAAATTAAATAATTAGTTAAATTTATTTTTATAATTGAATAGTTAAGATTATTTTAATAAATTTTATGTCTATTAAGCTTTTATTTATATTAGAATATAATATATATATATATATATATATATATGTTCAAATAAGAATAGATATATATATTTATAAGAAAGAAAAGACTAAATCACATTCTTTTGTTTCTTTTGATCTAATGGATACCAATACGCTAGATAATTTCAATAAAAAAGTAACATGAAGAAAGTAAATATTTGTGATATCTGATATGTCATTTCAAAAGCTACGACAATTAAGGGTGAGCATAGAAACCGATTAACCGAATTATAACCTATTTAACCTGCAAACCGACCCAAACTAACGGAACCATTTCAAAAACCGATGGTTCGGTTTCCAAAATTTTGGTTGATCAATAAGTGCGGTTCGGTTACGACTAATCACAAAAACCGCCTCATTATTAACTGACCCGTCCCGATAAAATATTTTGTATATTTTGTATTATTTATCTATACTAATATGAAACCATATTAAGGATTATTGTATATAAAATTCAAAAAAAGTATTTTTAGAGTTTTTGGAGTTATTATTATTATTATTTTTAAGCTTTATAACCGTTTTCTATTATATATATTCTATACGACATCTCATATTTATTTATTTTCGTTTCACATGAAATTTTCTTATATATTTTTATGCCAAGTGCTGTTTATTTCTTATACTAAATTTTTGTTCATTTTATTCAAAGTTATTTTTAATGTCCAACTTTCTTATTAGTTAACCACCCTATTTAACCGATAACCGTCCCATTAACAGGTTAACCGTCCCGTTAAGAAACCAAAACCGACGGGTTGGATTTAGACATTAACCAAAACTATCGGTTATGGTTCGGTTTTAGATCTTAATCGACCAAAAACCGACCCATGGTCAGCCAATCCCTTTAGACCCCCCCCCCCCTCTCTCTTACCCGTTACTCCTTTGTTTCTCCACCACCATCATCGATTTCTCCATCGCAACCTTCCATCGGTTTCCACCACCGCCACCACCGGTCACCATTTTTTAGTCAAATATTCCTTTAGCACGCCACCACCCAGATCTGGACATGGGGGACCAATGTAGAGTGTGGCAGTGGCACAGGACATTAGTCAATTTTGTAGACGAAGTAAAAATTTTCAATGTTTTTAAGTCGGTGCCACCACTCAAATTTTGGGGTGTCATCCATGATTTTTTAGCGCCACCATAAAAAATGAAATGTTTTTAAAAAAAATGATAAGATATGGTTCAACATTCGATTTATACCTTTAGAATACTTTAGTTTATCTTAAAAATAAAAATTTAATTAACAGTGCTTCATATAAATTGTGTTTTGTTTTAAATTCTGGCCTTAAAATACCGGAACAATAACTGAAACCTCGTTAATCTGACCCGATTAACCGAAAACCGAAAAAAAAACTCGAACATAAATCCTAGGTCCGCCCCTGATCTGAACCACCATCGCTCACCATCACACTACCACCGCTCACCAGATCTGGTCACACTCTGTCACCAGTCGACCTGCCATCAACCTCTATAGCAGTGGTTCATCTGGATTGTACACACTCATGTTGGTGACGAGATTCAAACGTAAGTTGCTTTGAATCTATGTCTAAGTTTCAAAGCTGATTGCATAATATCTATGATATGATATAAATATTTTGTAGAGAAATAATATATGGAGAACGGGGACGAATATATCTTGAAAGCATGATGGACGAATAGACGATTAGAATACTTGGTTTTCTTGTGGTATTTGGATTGGCTACGTAGAACAAACTCATCCAAGCATATATAATGGAGGCATTGTTTTAGGAATAAGTACAACATGTATTATGCAAATGATATAGGACATGAGTATAGCCCTCAGTCCCATACTTTATCTCTCATATCCAAATATCATATCAAAGTCATATTACTTTTATTTCTATCTTATCCCAAATTTAAGCATAGTCTATCCAAACTAACCCAATTTTTCTCTCTCTTTACTCTCTCTTAAACTGTAAAAAAAAATGTCAGGTTGAATAACCAAACACCTACCCAAAGGTAGGGGTGTCCAGGTGTCCCAAACACCCGGTAAGAAGCCTAAGGAACTTGAGAGCCTTCAAGTCACCCCATACGGGTGGCCTAATTGGTATTTAAAAAAAGTCATGTGTTTGATTTTATAGTTTTTTTTTTCTTTTTGGGTTCCCTTACTGAAAGTATAGTTGTTATTTACATTGTGTTTGGATATATTAAATTTTACACGTGAATTAGTAGTATTTGACCGAGTGAAATGATTTTTTTTTATATCTAAAACGATATCACGTGAATTAGTAGTATTTGACCCAGTGAAATGATATATTTTTATATCTAAAATTTCATATGTGAAATTTCAAATACAAAATTAAAAAAAGGCTCAGATTAAAAACTGAAAATACCTAGGTAACTTTTATATAACATTTCACGCGTGATTTAATATGTGAAAGTACATGGAAGAATTTCAAAACTCCAAATAGTAGGAATAAAAACCCAGTTAAGTTTTTACATAATTTTTTACACATGAAAATACAAGTGAAAATAAAAAACCAGTTAAGAAAAAAAATTGTATAAATCATTTCACATGTAATCTTTAATTAAAGAGAAAAAATATATTTTTAATGTAATTTGTTAAAATTAATTTATCTTACATTTTAAGATTAATTATAGAGTTAACTGCTCACATAATTCTTTAACTTTTCTATTTCTGTAAATTTAGTATTTTAACTTTAAAAGTGGTTAAAGCTGTCATTTATAAACCATATTGGGGCGTATTTCGTCCTTACAAACGAATTCTATTTATCATCTATATATGTTAAGTTAGGATAAAATAACAATTTATTAAATTACAGGTTTTAATTATATATATATACCACTTCTCTTACTTTTTCTCTTCCTCTCTCTCTCTTCCTCCCACTTTTATCATTTCTGAAATCACCACCCTCCACCATCGCCACTGCCACCGGGTCTCTTTCTCTCCCACTCTCACTCTTAACATGTCTCTTTCCTCTCTCTCTCTCTCCACATCTCTCCCCTAGTTACGGCCACCTCTCCAGCTAACCACCGTCACCTCCTTTGACCAACCACCACTTTAATAAAAAAGACACATCAAGAGAGTTAATTAGGCTTTTTGGTGTGATTTCCAAGAAATAGGTATGAAGATGAAGAACCCACACACACATTTTTACAGTTTTGTCAAAACTCAAATATGATTTGTACCAAATATCTCTCTCACACACATACCCTTTCATATTCATCTTCCTTCCCAATCTTCATACCTAAAAAATGATTACGGAGGCGGTGTTGGTGGTTATGGTGGTGGCAGCTTCGGTCATTACGGTGGTAACAAGGGTTTCGATTACGGAGGTGGCATTGGTGGGTAATGCTTGTTTTAAGTTCTGGTAATGGTTGCGGTGTGCTCAAATCTTCAAGATTTGGTGGCAGTGCTCAGATCTAGTGGCGGCGGCAGTGCACAGAGGACGGTGGTGGTGGTGGTTCTAGGATAAAATGGGTGAAGAGGAGAGTGAAAGGGAGATGAGTGAGCTGCGGGATCGGTGGCAATAGGTGGTGGTGATGGTGGTGGCGGAGGTGGAGGGGCGGTGGTTCTTGATA
The DNA here is from genome assembly GCA_038502395.1 of Dittrichia graveolens. Taxonomy (NCBI): domain Eukaryota; kingdom Viridiplantae; phylum Streptophyta; class Magnoliopsida; order Asterales; family Asteraceae; genus Dittrichia; species Dittrichia graveolens. The sequence continues at coordinate 76,735,424 of JARJIL010000001.1, read as the reverse complement.
AGGGGAGAAGAGTGAGATGAGAGATTGAAATTGTGAGAAAGAGAAACAGGAGAGAGAGAGAGAGAAAGAGTGTGTGTGTGTGTGTTTTTTTAGAGAGATGGAGAGTATAAGAGGTATATATTTTTATTTTTTAAAAGATGAGAAATATACTATTTTTAATAAATAAAACTTAAAAAGGGGTAAAAAGATTAAAATGCCATTGGTTTAACTCACCAAGCAAACAGCCAACGTTTGAAAAGACGAAACACGCCACAAAATGGTTCATAAAAGATAGTTTTCACCACTTTAAAGTTAAATGACTAAATCGACATAAATAACTAAATTAATGGAATATTTTTTCAATTAACTCTTAATTGGTAACATAAAAGGAAAACCATTTATGTTAAAAAAAGAAAAAAATATATAAGGAATGTGAGCTGGTGGGAGCAAATGAACAGCAGCATATTTAAATCCATATTTCCTATTTTACGTTTGTCAAATTAATTTTACATTACTCTTACTAGTTTATATTCAATAAAATTACAAATATGCTATTTTTAATTCTAGCCGTTAGATTTAGTTGATCACTTGTTTATATTTTGTCTTCCATTCTCATCTAAATCCTTATTCCTTTAATAACTCTCCCATACACACACACTCACACACACACATATATATAGAGAGAGAGAAAAAAAGTTTATTTGAGAACCAATATTAATGCGAGTACCACGAGAACCAATCCCGACCGTCAATCTTATTTATTTATTTTAAGGTTTGTAATTAATAACCAAGGGTAAGATTGTCCATATCATTCTAATCATGAATTGTCATAAAAAATGTATCCTTTGACAAGTAATCGCCGACCATCCGATTTTATTCCCTTTTCACTCTGTCAATTGTTCACACCACCAACTGCACCTGTCCTCTGTGAATCTGACCCACCGACGATTGCCCAAACAAAAAACGAAGCTATGATGGCTACTTAATCGAGGTCTAAATTTCATTATGAGAATAGACGGAAACGATAGGATTCTTAATAACGATTAGCTAGACCAATGAAATTGATCAATGTATGACTATGAAACCGAATAGATCTGTGACTTCACAACGGCTGGTCTAGAGAAAACTAATATACTTACTGCTTTATCAAGTATTCAAGGATGGTCAATTTAAATGATAGTTTTTTATTAATCAGTGAACTTTTAATTTTATTTTTGCATTTAATGTGATTTTTGTCATCTAAAACTATGAGTATTAAGTATGTAATGTCTATATTCTTTTGTATGTACTCTCAAATCTTATATTAGTTCTTGTTTGTCTATAATAAAAGTAAGTAAATAACCAATTTAGTAACCTTTGTTTATAGATTGTCATTGGTGTTCGATTTTGGTTTATATGCAAATACACACGTGCATACGTGCATCTGGGTACACATGCATATGTGCATCTAGGTACAAATGCACATGTTTATCTAGTTACACATTCACATGTGCATCTAGGTGCACATATCACATATGAATATGCACATGCGCACCATCTCTACCTGTGCTTGAACAAAACCTAGTTTTGTGTGCATATATGTACCAAGACACACATATGCCGGAACAAAACCCAGTAGTATGAAAGTTGGTGCATATGTGACTTTACTGCATGTGTCGGGAAAAAACCCAGCAAAAACAAAAAATTTTCTTCAAAAAGTATAGCAATATGGATGTCATATTGAAGAGCATAAAATTCTCGTTAATTTGGTATAATTTTCGTATTTTAATATCGTTAGGGCTCGTAAATATTTAGCTTTAAGAAAGTGGGGCTAAATGGTCCCCCCTTTATTAGACAATTTTTCTAAAATACCCTTGTAGAATATTAGGAAAGTGAAAATGACAGCTGGATTTTTAATTAATTACATATTTGTCACAATTAATATTAGCCTTTGATTTATTATGATGAGTTGGTCACAAAACGCTATACTCACAATAAAAATGGTTCTCAAATAAACCTTCCCGTATATATACATACATATACACACACACATATATATACTAGTATTGTACCCACGTAATGCAACTGTTACGACTTTTTTTCTCCATAACTTGTCCATTTTTAAAACAGGAATGATGTGTTTCTTTTTTAAATTATAATAGCTTAAATTTCACATGAATGGTAAAAATCCAACAAGAATGTTTGCATTATAACACTATTTTATGTCAATTATATTGCCCATTTAAAAAAATCCAATGATATTTATAAATTTTGGTTGTATGTTATTTAGATTTATACTTATAGTTACATGCAATTTTTAATAATTAAGTTAAAATATTTATTATATGATAATTATTAATAGGGTAAACTCCCCCAAAATGTATTAAACTATACCCTAAATGTTAATGTGTGTATCCACCTTTTAAAAATGCTACTGTGTGTATTGAACTTCAAAAAACGTGTTATTGTATGTATTAAACTTTCTATTGTATGTACTAAACTTATACCTTTTTTACTTTTTTATGTAATCAAAATACATACAATAACAACAAATTAAAAGTTCAATACACAAAATAGCATTTTTGAAAGGTGGATACACACATTAATATTTGGGGTATAGTTTAATACATTTTGGGGGAGTTTACCCTTATTAATATGAAAATTTTAGTTATTAAATTTTTATTTATTAAGTTAATTTGTATTGATTTTATTGTTTAAATAATCTTTATTTTGGAAGGTTTAGTACTTTAGTCATTAAAATGGTATATAAAATCATTATTAACTCCACCAAATAGTTACATTATTTAATAGCTTCAATTTAGTTTAATATTATGGATAAATTTGTAACTTCAAATTAAAAGATTAAGACAAAAGATCTAAATATTTTATATATATATATATATATATATATATGTGGGAGGGTTCATGCGAAAAGCTTCTATTCTACAAAAACTGCGAGAAACTATTATAACCCTTTATTTGTATTTAATTTAATAGTTTAGATTAATGATATTTTTTTATTTTTTATTCAAAAGGGTATGATTGTAAACTAATTGTTTTTCTTTCCAATGTATTCCTCTTTCTTATTTATCTTCCCTATCCCCCCTCTCTCCCAACTTCTAAATTAAAACCGAGATAAATTAATTATTGACATCTTCATTTTTGCCCCTCTTCTCAAAGCCCTTCAAGAGCCTCTTGATTTGCCAATAAAAAGTGGAAACCAATTCTGTTGGAGAATTACTAAATCTTATTAGCATGGTAAAGAGGTTTATGAATAGCACACATTCCAAGAATTACCGAGCCCTCTAGGTGGAGGAAAAAGGTGAGAACATTCTTTAATCAAAGGCGCCAATACCCATATCAGGACTAGTAGTTTTTGTTTTTATGTTGTGTTCACTAGTGAACATAACCAACAATTTGCTAGTTTTTGTTTTTTCATACGGTATTCATTAGTGAACATAACCAACAATCAACTACTTTTTGTTTTTTAGATTGCGTTCAATAGTGAATACAACTAACAATTTACTAGTTTTTTTGTAATTTACCCAAAATAAACCCTAATTAATTGTGACAACAATTTAAAAATCGGTTATACTTGAACATTTTGTTCACATATGGATCAAGAAAGAATAGAAAAAAATATGGGTTAAGGGTGCCGAAGAGTAGAGATTCTCGAAAGACTTAAAAAGGTTAATATGATGAAGAATTAAAAACCCCACATAATGGATATAAGATTAAATGACATTGATCAGAAAACCATCAATCATTATTCGCGTTACCCCAGGCTCTTCCTCTCCTCTTCCTCCCCAATTTGTAGTAGAGAAACAAAGGTCAAATATGTGCTAAGTTTAGACAGGGACAACACGGTTCAAATCTACATCTAACAACGCCGTCGATTGGTTCAAATAGTTACTTTTTTACCTCGCCGACGACTTCAAGTAACACACTAGTTAATGCTTTGAAGGCTATGCATAGGAGGAATACGAGGTTGCCTTTTTTTCTTTTTGACCTTTAACTTTCATCAAGGCATTTCCAATTGGTCCTTAACATGGAAGAAGGATGCGACAATGGATATATATGATATTTTTAATTTATGGAATGTAATCATGGTTTTGGGTTCTGATGAGAGCATATGTTTGTGTTCATATTATTTAAAAACGAGTTTTGTTACTTTCATTTTTGCATCTTGGTTTCCCCTTCTCAAATGTCGAATCTTTGCATGTGTTAATGCTTTTGAAATTGTATATGTGTCGCATCAATGTTCCGAGTCGCATAAGAGTTTGCATTTGTTTTGGTTTAAAGTTGTGGACTATCGTCCTTTACTTTTTGTAAATGGCTAGTTGCATCTTGGATCGTGTATAATCATTTCAAATTTAATATATATTGCAGACGGAGCAGTTTGAAAATGCTAATGTGACAAGATAATGATGATTTAATCTATGACGTAGAAACATAACATGGCACCTGACCAATTCAAATATTAACTAACTATAAGATTAATTGCTAAAATATTACTGATATGAAGTCAAACATTATACTTTTATTTAAAATAAAAATATCTTTAACATTCAAAAATTATAAATTATAAAAGTTATATCAAATTTCGAGTACTTTATTCTATTCGATACGACACCTATATTGTTATAATATTTTTTTTGCATAAAATGTTGACCGTTACAAAACTAAAGCCAAGCATTTACTCTAAATGTTTTTAAAAATAACATTAGTTTTAAATTACAAAAAATATTAAATCTACGAGTATTTTGTTTTTTTCAATTTAACACTCATATTCTTACACTTTTCTAAAAAGTCATTCTTTTAAGTAAAATGTTACACTAACGTAATACGATTATTCATCAAATATTTACATATGAGTATTTAACGATAGTAACATCACTAATACATGTGTGACTCAACATCATGGTAGAAAATTGTGTACAATTGTGGTTGTTTTTTGGGGTTTTACTAAAAGGTCGCTTATATGAAGTTCAAAGGCTTTGCTTGTCGTCGCCGACACTCTAATCATGATTACTGTCGTGTTGTACATATGCAACTTTTATGTATGAAAACCCATAAATATGACGTACACAAAAGCATGTTTGCGTTTTTTACTTGCATTTGAGTATGTTTGTATTATTTTTTTATAGGTTTACACATGTGCAATTTTTAATTGGTGATCATATTATAGGTTTGCACATGTACAATATTTATTATATATAAGTTTTATAAAGCATCATTAATGACTCGTTAATACGAATATTTTCGGGTGTTGCTTTATACACCCTACTCTAAAATACCCTATCCTAGATTTATATTAAATGACATAATCCGGAGATTCCACCGAGGGCCGGAGGATGACCGTGAACTTTTTTTTAACTTTTGTGCAATACTTTATTTTACTGTTGTACAATACTTTTTTAGAATTATATTTATACATATTTTAATTTAGTAATTTTTGTATAAACTTTAAATTTATTTATACAATAATTTTCAATGTACCTTTGACGGTTCAAAGTTGTTTGACTAGATTGTATTTATACATTTCCTTATTTTCAAGGTAATTGATTATAGAGTAGGGTGTCATGTGAAAATAGAGTAGGGTATAAAAAGAAGTAGCCAAATTTTGGTCATTTATATATTTATATCCGTGTGAACATTAATGAGCGATATTTTATTTTCCTAAAATACCTTCATTAATGAGCCCCTACAATTATTAGTCATTGATTTACTTTGATCAAGGACCAATATTGATTCTTGCATGAAAAACAGTTTTTGGTTGAACCCCTATATATATGTATATAATAACCAATCTTAGTACTTGATTAAAATTAATCCACAGCTAGGATTTTTTAACGGTTCATTAATAATGCATATTTTGGAAAAATCAAGTTTCGCAAATTATTTACGGCTCACCCGAATGCAATTCATAATTGGGTATAGGGTTGGCAACAGGGTCAGGGGTATTGGGGGATCACTCTCCTCTTCCCCATTCCCGTTCTCCACCCCCGGTCCCCGTCCCCATCCCCGCCGGGGAATTGACTTGCATCCTCAACTCCGTCCCCATCGGGTATTGGGGAGCTTGTGGGGAATCAGGATTTTTTTGTTGACAACAAAATCGATTTTTCTAAATAGATACACATGAGAATTTTCATACAAAACTATAACTATAAATCTAATTAAATCCTTCCAACCAGTTCACACAAAAATGTAATCTATCAAGTATTTTAATAGTTTCTTAAGATAGATAATGTTCTTGGTAAAAGACAATATATATTTACTAAATCGTTCTATAATACACATAATTATATTATCAATTATATAGACGATTTCTTTAATATATATATTTCCATAAAATATGCTTATGACACTTTCATAGATGATTATACAAAAAATATATTAGTCATTTCATCATATTAGTTTTTTTCATTCTCTTTATTTAATAAATCATACAAGACAATCATGTATGTTCAAACAAAAAATAATCTTATTGATATGCATATTAATGTAAGAAAGTTAGATTGGATATGAATGTATATTTATATGAGAATTTTGACTTATAAAATTATATATATGCGGGTTCGGGTCGGGCACCGAAGAGTATCCACAACCCCGCCTCATCCCCGTTCCAAAGTTCGGGGAATCCCCGTCCCCGTCCCCATCCCCATTCTCGGTCTACTCAGGGATCCCCGATCAAATCGGGGTCGGAGATCGGGTTCTCCATCGAATACGAGTTTTATTTGCCATCCTTAGTTGGGTAAATATATAAATGACCAAAATAACATATTAATGAGTTACTAATTATGTACAAATAGTTTTTGCATTTTTCGTACGGAAAACAATTTTTAATTGAACTTTTCCATACACACATATATATTATCCTGAACAATAGACGGGTAAAACACTAGTTACATCTATTAATGTTGTTAATGCGTTGAAATGGTTGATTTGCATTTTAATCTTATGTGTATCAAAGTATGTGTGGTTGCATTTGTGTTGCTTGCAATTGCATCTATTAAATGGCGTTAAAATGGTCGTTTGCTTACCATCTTTTTTTGCTTCTACTTTATTATTTAAATATTAGTAAATCGCAGCCATTGCTAGTATATACAGATGAGTTGTGCGCTTGTGCCTACGCCTTGCCTCTTGCATCTACGAAAGTTTTTTATAAATATATCAAGACTAGACTGGTATCAAATTAAAGATTATTACAATATGGATTTAATGGTATGACGTTTTGATTTACTAATCATCAGCCATGTGATATTTATGTAGATTTTAAGAGGATCAACAAACGAATTTAATGGTATGATTTCATGATCCTTGCATCTATTTTTGGTTAATTTCACATTTTTTTTATTAATTTCACATGTTTAAAGTTGATTGCATCCATAATTGGGGTGATTGTATCTTGCATCGTTGAATGATTGGGTCACAAATGCCCCTTTCTTTTAGTTAAATGATTGGGTCACAAATGCCCCTTTCTTTTAGTTAAATGATTGGGTCACAAATATTCTTACCATTCTCTATTTAAAAGGTATTCTCCCTAGATCCTTCTATTTATATATAGGCAAAAGTTTAAACGATAACTGTTTTCGTACAAGAGCTGTGAAAACTGTTTTTAACGCCATTAATGACTAATTAATATGGGTATTTTGGTAATTTATATATTTACTCAACCGTGAATTACATCCGGGTGAGCCGTCATTAATTTACGAGGCTTTGCTTTCCCGAAATAACCCTCATTAATGCGTCATTAATGAGCCGCAAAAAAATCTATTTATCGATTAATTTTAATCAAGGCCTAAGATTAGTTCTCGTAGTTTTTGTACGAAAAACAGTTCTCGTTTGAACTCTCCCCTATATATATAGTAAATTACAAATTTGGTCGTTGTGGTTTGTTTGAAATAATGGTTTTGGTCCTTGGATCAAAAGTTACGGGTTCAGTCCCTCTCGACCCGAACTCTTTTCACTTTTGGTCCCTAGTCCGTTAGCTAAGTGTTAAATATTTATAAATACCCATTTTGCCCTTCTTTTTTGGTCCTTCAAGTTTGTAACTATTTTTGGTTTTGATCCCTCAATGATTTTTTATTTTAATCATATTTACTTATTTAATTAACCATTTATTACTAATTATATTTAATTAAATATTATTATTACTACTCAAATAACCTTAATTAAATATATCATGGGTTAATACCCTGTTTACAAGATGGATTTGATTTTATCTTTAAACGCACGGATACGAACTATTGTAACTATTGTATCATTTGTTCGTTTAAGTTCATACACACACGTGCATGTCTGTAATATGTTTATTAACATTGGATTTGTATTATAATACATTTTATATGCATTTGTTCATTTATATACATTTTGTTTTGTATTTAAACAAACAAACATAAACAAACCAATTTTATAAATGAACAAACACGAGCACAAAAACTTGTAGGTTTATTCGTTTGTTTTCTTACATTTGTTTGACTTAAAAAAATAAACGGACACAAACAAGTCATGTTCGTTTGTTCTTTGTCAAACGATTCAATTGTACTTGTGATGGTTAAGATGTTTTTAAAACAAATGTATATGTGTGAATGAATAATTACATTGTTTAGTTATGGTGAATTGTTATATGTGAATTGTTTAATGATCTTCATCTATAATGTTATTATTATTAGAGTAAATTACAAACATGGTGGATTCTTTTGGGATACTTGCTCGTGTTTCTTCGTGTTATTTTAATTAGCCGCAAAATAACGCACACAAGCGAATAAACGAACAAAATTTTGTATTCGTGTTTGTTCGTTTAAAATTGGTTTATTTTTGTTCTTTTATGTTCGTCCCTTAAATACAAATGAACGTCAACAAACAAATGCACATACAAATGTATAAGTAAAATCATCTATTATTTAAATACAAATAAGATTTTACTTGAATAACGAACAAAACTTCGTGCTCGTATTCGTGTTCGTTCATTTATAAATTTGATTTGTTTATGTTCATTTGTTAAAAATACAAAATGTATATAAATGAACAGATGCATATAAAAATGTATTATAGTGCAAATCCAACATTATTAAACATTAACAAACATATTACACACACGCACATGTGAGTGTGTGTGTATTAACTTAGACGAACAAATGAGACAATAGTTTGTATTCGCTCATATAAAGAAAAAAATCGAGTCCATGTTGCAAACATGATATTAACACATGATATATTTAATTAAGGTTAGTTGAGTAGTAATAATAATATTTAATTAAATATAATTAGTAATAAATAGTTCATTAAATAAGTAAATATGATTAAAATAAAAAATCATCAAGGGACCAAAAATGAAAATAGTTACAAACTTGAAGGATCAAAAAATAAGAAAAAATGGTCATTTACAAATATTTAACACTTAGGTAACGGAGTAGAGACCAAAAGTGAAATAAGTTCGAGTCTAGAGGGACGAAACCCGTAACTTTTTGGATCTAAAGACCAAAACAGTTATTTCATGTAAACCACATGACCAAATTTGTAATTTACTCATATATATATATATATTATATATATATAGGATTAGCATCAAATAAGAGTGATTTTTATGTAAAAGGTATAAGAGGTATTAGGAGAGTGACATGTGACATCATAAATAAAGGGTATAATAGGAATTCTATAATTGTAATTAAAACTAATTAGATAAGTTTCCTTAAATAAAGGAAACCTCTCCGTATCTCCTCATAAATAAAAAATCAAATCACGGTTCCCCTAAAATACCCTAAGATCGCAGTCTGCTGTCACCCCAAAGATCTAAGTCGTCGGAGTCCGACTTCACTGCTGCAAAGAATCATGAGATTTGTTAGTCTTCATCATCGGTTGATATGTGTGAATCATTGTGATTGGCCCAGCAACGATGCCTTCCTCAGTCCACCTCCACATGCCCTAAATAACCGCTTGTTGTCACCCCGAGATCTAAGTCGCCGACGGGATGATCGGCCCAGCGACTTGTTACCTCCACCGTTGATTGCCTCACATCCTAAAAATGGCTTGAATTTGGGTTTCAAAAAAATTTGCATCCAAACACATGCTTCATTAGTTTGTTGTTAAGTTTTTTTTCTTTTTTCTTGATTCGTCGTGTTTTGTAGAATCAAGTTGTTAAAAGTTTGATTTTTGTTTCCAATGTATATGTTCATCAATCCTTTGGTTTCTTAATCATAGGTTTATAAACTAAACAAGAAAATCAATTTCATCAATTTCTTTAGTTTCATCATTTCTTCAAACAAATAGATTGACGAATTACTTCTTTTTTTTTAGAATGGCAACTGAAAAATGATGAATGTTTTTGAAAAACCTGTGTTTCAAATTTTTTTGAGTTGATGGTAGTGGTATTCTTTGTTTATCAAACTTATTGGTGAAGCATATGTGTTTAACTTAAAAAAGAAGTGTTTACCTATAAAAAGTTAATGAATATTTGTGGTACTGTTATGCATAAAATTTTGGGTTGCATTGTGTTCTGCATCCATTGAAAATGGGATCTTCATCAAAAAAATATATTTTGTGCATCAATTTTTCTGGGTTCTTCATTAGGCGTGAATGTTATTTTTAGGAGGTAATATATTTTTGATATGGTTACTGATTTTACATTGCCTAATTTGCCCTTAGACCCCTTTTTAATTGGCAGTTACATTTAATTAATTTTGACTATTTTTTGTTGACTTTTGATGAATCTTGCGGCTGAAAATCTCTTTTACACCTCTTACCATTTAGTCTCTCTTACAATATCTCTACCCTATATATATAGAAATAAGATCAATACAAAACCTAGTCTTAATCATAGAACATAAAGAACAAATCTGGACCATTTGATCATCTAAATTAATGGTTAAGATTTGAAGATGACAATTTTGTAAATTATATGAAAACTATATGAGGTAACTGCATAATTGAGGGCAAATATGGAATTCTGTTTTGGTAACCACAAATTTCCTTTCTAGTTTCATCTCCCGAAAATGCAAATTGATAACCAAAATGCAAATTATTAGGTTATTTGCATGTTAATGACTTCATATTGTTTGCATTTTTAGATATTTACATTTTTGTTATCTTCTGGTTGCATTTTGCTTTTTATATTTTTGTTAAACAATTTGCATTTTTGTTATCTGTTTTTTCATTTTCGGGAGCATTTTGCATTTTAGTCAAAATTTTTGCATTTTCATAAATAAAAAAAATTAGAAAACATTTCAATCCTGGTCTTGAATTAAAGAGGATAAAAAACTAAATCTAATGGTATATTTTTTTTTGCTAAAATTCTTAAACATGAATTTATTATGACTATTTGGACGTTTAGTAGAATTTTTTTTCTAAAATAGAAGTTTGGAGGTTGAATGAGGAAAGGGGGAGTTAGTATTAATTTGTAGTTCTTTTTCCAGTTTTACCCTTATTCTTCATGCCACGTGTCATCACCAGATTTGTTCTTTAGATTATATGAATAAGCAAGTTTCTATGTATAACCCCACCCTATATATATATATATATATATATATATATATATATATATATATATATATATATATATATATATATAGGGAGCGGTTCAAACAAAAATTATTTTTCGTACAAGAACTGTGAGAACCAATATGGACTAATCATTTAATTTCCAATCTTTTTTATTTAACTTTAAATCAAAAGGCTAGTTTGGACATTTTTACATTACTCTCACTTTTTTAAACTAATATATCCATCAAATGAAAAGGTGTTAAATTACGAAAATTATATCAAATTACGCTATTTAATTTGAGACCGATCTTGTAACATTCTCATATCGGGCCTAGTAGATTAGGTAGCTTTGGTATGTTAATTGTGATTAATTATGATTAATTACTTGTTAATAGTAATTTACTTGGTTTTAATTAATTAGTTTAATTAATTAAAGATTTATATGAGCAGATATGTGTTCAAATATATATATGCATGTGAGGTTATGTATATGAATATATGTTTTATATGTGGGTTTGTATGCATGTTAGTGTGTAAAAGTGATGTTGCCACCTCATGATACATATATTAAGAAAAAGGATTACGTGGGTATACATTGGGTTGTCATCTGAATATCTCATCACTTGAAAACCGATTCATTGTGTATGTATGTGTTCCTAAGAGAATAGGCTAAGAAAGCAAGCATACTTGATAAAGTGAAAGTGAGATTTGTTGTGTGTTAATTCAAACCAAAGGTATAGCTATGATCATGGCATGATTCTGATTATCTTAACATGTTTTGTTTGTAAAAATATGCTAAGAACATGAATACACCATGGTTGGAGTTTTGTAGTAAACTTGCTTGGTGGGTTTTGTATGAAATGCCATGTTTAAAGGGTCTTGATGTGTTCTTGATGTTCTATACATGTTATAGGGTGTTTATACATGTTTTAGAAATGTTCATGATGTTTTATGAGGGATATAATCGGATTTGGAAAGTTGCTTATGGCTGGAAATCCGACATTTTGTTGGAGAAGACAATCTGGATTTTTGGGTGTCGCGGCGCTACATTTAAAGTCGCGGCGCGACGAAGCTTAAATCCGAGACTTGGCAGAATCCGACACTTGGATTCGGATTTAGCAAAATCCGACTCGAAATCCGATTGAAGGTTCCGGATTTTGAAATCCGATAGGGGTCGCGGCGCGACATGTATTGTGTCGCGGCACTACGGGCTCTATTTCAGAATTTGACTTGTTTTTAATATGTCGTTCTAAGGTTTAAGTTAACATATTATTTGTGGGTTATATGTTTATACATATGGGAATCATACATGCTTATGTTTGATTAAAAGGATATAAATTTATGTGTTTGACATATATTTATGAATCGTTACTAATTTCAGTTTGTTGTGTTCTCAGGAACAAGCAAGGCTCAGTAATATAAGACCACTGAGTGGAGAAAACTGAAAGCTTGAGGTGAGTGGACGTTTACTCACAGATGTAATTAGTCGTAACTGGATTGGGTTGCAACTGTTATTGGTTTGACGCAGGGATAGACTGTTTGTCTGATAATTGATTAACTGCTGATTGTTAATTAATTGTGCGTCATTGATATGTATACATGAGGTTGGGAAGTCAGCTTCGGCTGGGCATATGGGTTGGGTTTGATTGCTATCGGCTAATCAGTATCGGATCTTTTGATGCGTTTGTTGCAACTTAAGGTGATACTGTGTGAGAATAGCAAATGAACTATCGGTAAACCTTTGCTTTGGCCGGCATTGGTTGAAGGTTCCTGCAGAACCGCCGGTCTTCCCGGGGCACGATTATCTGTTATGTGTTGTTGATATTGATGCAGTTATTTGCTGATATATCTGTTGTGGTTTGACTCCATTCACTTAGCTTTGTGCTAATCCCCCACCTCTCACTCTTTTTACATGTTTTGGTAAGTCAGCGGCTCGGCTGAGAGTGGTTAGCTTGGGGAGTAATCACCTAGGACTCTGATATTTTATTTTGTGGCGAGCCGTGTTTTGTAATACTGATATTTAAACAAGTAGTGTTTGTACAGTTGTAAACACTTTGGTTATTTTAATTCACTTCCGCTATGATTATGAAAATAAAAATTTTTGGGTTAAAATACGGTGTTACAAGTTTGGTATCAGAGCCTTGATTTGGCAGTGTAGGCACAGTGGAAGTGCTACATTCCCGAATCTTGGCTCGTGGTAGGTCGATTACTCATTGGGTGTGGGATTGGGGTGAATTGGAGAGGGTGTAGTTAGTATGTTGTGTACTAACAGATTTATCTAATAAATGGTGAGGTGATGTGATTGTTAAAGATAACAATGGCTTATCGTGATCACTCGACTGCTGCCCCTATTGTCCCGTCTTCTACTGAAGTCCCTACTACTACAATGGAAACATTGCTTAATGCCGGTACATCTGGTACCGCAGGGGATGAAAGAGACGAGTACATATTTCAATTGGAGGGCCAACTACAGGATTTACGAAAGGAACTGGAGCAACAAAGACAAGTTCCTATAATTCAACCCTCGGTTGCTACTGTGACATCAACTACTGTTGCGATACCTCCTATCTTTCCGGCAATGACTACACTGGCAGAGGTTCCACCGATGTCAATGCCTATACCACCTTTTGCTCAACCAACGACTCAACCTTTTTACTATCCATTATTTCCTCAAAGGCCCTATCCGCAAGGATCTGTTCCACAGGGGTCTTATCCACAGGGATCGATGCCTCAAGGATCTTATTCTTATCCGTTCATGGGATATCCACAGACTATGGGATTCAGACAGCCATGCACCTACAAGCAGTTTTTAGATTGTAAACCCGACGAATACCATGGCAGCACGGATCCTAATGTAACTTTGAACTGGTTGAGAGATACAGGGAGGATTTTGGATGCGTGTAATTGTGAAGAGGAGATGCGAGTTTGCTTTGCCACCCGGATGCTCAAAGGCAAGGCTATGGTTCGGTGGGATTCCATTACCACCCATTTAACGAGAGCTCAAATGGATTCGATAACATGGAACCAATTCCGGGATAAACTTTGTGAGCAGTATTGCAATGCCTTCGAACTGAATAAGATAAGGCAGGAGTTTATGGAATTGAAGATGACCAGGAGGATGACAGTTGATGAATTAATTGAACAGTTTAATTCAAAGCTGAGGTTTGTGACTCAGTGGGTACCAGATGAATCTATGCAGGTTCAGCATTTCATAGGAGCTTTGTTACCGGAATACAGGAGTACAGCTCGACTTGCTAGAACATTATCTCAGGCCTTCACCTTGGCAAAGTCTGCTGAGGGAGACATTCAAGCCAGGGATAAACAGAACAAGGATGAGTCAGCTGCACAGAAGCAGAAGTATGACCAAGCAAGTGGTCAACAGAAGAAGAAATGGCAGGGCAGTTCTTCTCAGGGTAACCAGAGTCGGAAGCCGACTACGGGGGGTACGAATACGAAGTCTCAATGGTATACCCGATGCAAATCCAGTCATACTAGGCAGTGTACTGCCCAAACCATGCGTTGTTTGCGATGTGGTGCGCATGGACATGAAACGAAGGATTGTAGGTTTCCCCGCAATGTCTGTTGGAATTGTTTAAAGGAAGGGCACAGGGCTGGTGATTGCCCTACGGAAAGAGGAGCCGGGACAGGGATGGGGGCAGGGGATGTTGGGGGGTCATCGTCAGGGGCACATAAACGGAAGAATCCTCCGACACCGGAGGGTAGGGCGTTCCGGATGACAGTAGACGATGCAACGAAGTCGAGACCTTTATTTAAAAACCAGCAAACGCTATTTTTTTTGGAAAAATATACCAAGATCGGTCTTAAGTTAAAGAGCATATATATATACGTGCAACGAAGTTTATTGGGTCCAAATGTATAGACACATAAAAAAAGGCCCAATTTCTTAGACTCACCATCTGAAACGTAGACTTAGAAACTAAAATAGTGTAATGTCCATTTTTCTTTGGAATCTTGTATTATCAATATGTAAATCCGCAATTTCGAATATTGTCATTAATTATATATCACGAGTTGATTATTATTATTATTATATTGCCTCACTTTCAAGAATTAGAAATGTGAATTTTATATGTATGAGTAGACTTATGAGTTGGGCTTAGTGGACTAGCCTCATTTCTTGATAAGCTAAGGTTGGCCCAAGAAGGTTTAAAGAAGGAGGAAGAAGGTAATAGCTCTAAAACTTATATCTTATCTTTTGTGAGAAGCTTGAGCAAATTCAAGGTGTTTAGGGAGGGGTTTTAGTTGAAGTTTATCCCCTGTTCTTGAGTTTTTGGTGAAACACCATTTGAGGAACAAAAATAAGGTTTTAGACCTACGAATCGAGATGGTAATCGTATATCTTCAAAAGGATTTGTTTATTTGCTATTAAGAAGCTTTTGGAACAAAAATGACATGAATTGGTTGAGTTTTATAAGATTTTAGAAATTTAAAACGAGACTCTACGTTAATGGGTGTTGATCTGACAAAGAAGGGTTCATGCGACTTATTGGTTTCATGCGACTCTGGTCTCATGCGACATAGATGTTTCATGCGACCTTCGTCTCATGCGACTTAGAGGTGCCATGCGACTTTTGTCTCATACGACCTGTTGGGTTCATGCGACTTTTAACTCGTGTGACCTGGGGGCTTGTACTTGGCCTGACTCAGCAAATGTATTGTAGGTTTACCGTCAGGATCCGTTAGTCAAAGCAGTGTCGAGAAATATTTCTAACTTTTGTGTCGTCACTCAGGTGAGTTACCCTAACTTACTTTATTTCACGTAATGTGTATGTGATATGCAAGACGTTTATTGTTGCAATGTATGTGCTCAGTTGCGATTGGCTATTATGTGTTATCGTTGTGATATGTCAGTAACCAACCGTGCCTTCGTGGTCGGTTGGGGCAGATGACTTCATCTAAAGGTGGGACCTGCGATGAGTCATAGCGGGCGAGGCCCGGTTTAGGCATCAAACGGGTGGGACCCGAGATGTGGTAGAGGGCGAGTTCCTAGTTATGTGTTACATGATGGCAGGATGTGATTTCTGCGAAGGGTAAGGGTAGTGGTGATTCACTAAGCTTTGTGCTTACCCGTTATTGTTATGTTTCAGGTTCTTCGAGATTAGACAAGGGCAAGGCTCCAGCATGATAACGGCGAACGTAGCGTTTTAAGTTTTTAACTCAATTTCCAGTCAAACAATTTTATATATTTATTCGCTTCCGTTGTAACAAACAATTGACATTGTGATGCTGTGTTTGTAACCGTTGATTTTGGTAATGGCTGGTATACATTAACTTATTATGTTTCAAAAAATTTTTGGGACGTTACAAATAGCAATTAGATTGATAATCGCGGATGAATAGCAACCTCATAGAGGAAAAAAAGTGAAATCATGTCGCAGCAAACTATATTGCTATGGATCATAAGCTCTTCGTGATTGGTTCTCCTTTCGTCTTTTGTTCTTTGCAAATGATGAAACGCAAAAAAAAATCATAATTGTAAATTATCCAATCCAAAGTTCTTTGGTCTTTGAGAACACTGTACGCGATGTCTTATGAAATAATCCGATAATCGACAATTCACACCCTGTAATTTTAGAGTTGGTGACTTTAGTATGTCGTAGGCATTTTTAGATTTTATATTTTAGTCGGCGACTTACAATCATATATTGTATTGGTTTTTTAATGAGATGATTTCTTCAACCTTTGAGTTGAGTGGAAAACCGAGTTTTGGTAGTTAGATGGTAATAAGTTTCTTAAAATTAGTGCACCACATACAATATCAGATTTTATCATTTGAGTGAGACTCAAGAGTTTTAGTAATTAATTTCTATTGATCTTTATTTCTTAATTTCAGTTTATTATTGTTTGTTTTTGTAATCTATTTGTATTTGAATAATTGATTTCTTGTGAATAGGAAGTATATATTGAGTGCCCTTCACTTATTTCAGAATCAAGACTTCAAAGTTCTATTGTTTAAACTCTAATAAAACAGCCATAAAGTTTCTTTTATGTTTGATTTCTTGTTTAGTCTATTGATTATTATTATTATTAACCAATTAATTTAGTTACTTGAAATCACATACTTACTTCGATCACAATTGTTAATTGGTTACTTTATATCACTTACTTAAAATTTACTCACTTCATAGCAACTTTATTCACTTGATATCAACTGTCAAGTGAGTTGGTGTCACGTATTTGAAATCTTGAAACGCTTGAAAATTAGCCAAATATCATTGATAATCAATAAATTAGTTTAGTGGTTATTTACTTTATTAGGTAAACATGCTACTTGAATAATTTGATATCAAGTTAATTGATGTGTTTTCTTGAATAGTTGAATAACTTAATATCAAGTTAATTGGTTTATTTACTTGAATACATGAATCACTTTATAATTAATTAAGAAATCAAGTTTTTGAAAGTACATTTATCATGTAGTCAAAAGGAGAAATAAAAGACAAGAATTTGTAAATGTAATACGATCTCAAAGAGTGAATGAGTAGATTTATAAATAATTTGAAAATCTAACCAATTATAAGTTTCTTATTCAACGTATTTATATATTTTAGTTTTTTGTCTGTAAGAATTTAGTTTTGTCCCGGGCCCCAAAAATGTTTGGAACAGCATTGGTTTTCCTTACACACACACACACACACACACACATATATATATATATATATATATATATGAGAGGGTTCGTTTGAGAACCAATTTTATTACGAGAACCATGAGAACTGTTTATGACCATTGATCATTACTAATAAAGGTTAATATTTATTGTGGCAAACATGTAATTAATTAAAAACACACCTGTCATTTTCACTTTCTAAACATGTTGGAGGGGTATTTTAGGCGAATTATCTAAATACATGGGGACACTTACCCCCACTTTTTTAAAACTAAAATATCAACAAATGCAAAGGTATTAAAATACAAAAGTTATATCAAATTAACGAGAAAAATATGCTCTTTAATATGACATTCATATTGCTATGCTTTTACAAAGAAAAACATTTCGTTTTTGCCGGGGCTTTTTTTCCTAGCACAGCATGAGATATTTACACATGCGAATATAACACTCGATTTTTTTCAAACATAGTTGCATATGCACACCACCTGTTCATACTACATAGGTTCGTCTAGGTGCATATATGCATTGTGCACTTATGCATGTGGTGCAAATATGCATATGCATGTGTAGATGCAATATTGCAATTTTTAACAGATTTTGCACATGTGCACATAAAACTAAATTTTTCTCTAGCACAGGTACAAACTTGTGCATATGTGCACATACACATGTATACCTTTATATGCATATATGCAACTCAAAGTTGGTTAGGTCAAATTTAACATTAGTAAATACTCATTAATTGTCATACTATATATTATTTTAACTTACACGTTAACAAGCATCATAACAAAATCATCTACATGAATCATTACACTAAACATGAGAGAAAATACACGAAAAATAGTTATACAAATTTACATTTATTTTTTTCACATATTATTATAAATTTTAAAATTTGGTGATTGTAACAAAAAGTAGATCAATCATTTTTAAAATGGTCTTTCTTTAATCTTTTAGTTATTATACTTGTGAAAATAAAAAAAATTCTCCTTCTCGATTTCTAATAAAAATATAAATAATTGTGATTAATAAATAGAGATAGAAGTAAAGAAAAAAAATATAAAAAAATAATTTTTGCTATGTATAAGAAAAATAAAGAACAAGAATAAAAAAAAGCACAGGTACTACCTGATATACAAATAAAAAAATTGCCACAAAAAATATAAAAAAAGGTGGTCAAGAAATCGGCACATGGCCATGCGCTGTAATAATTATTTAATTGACAAATTTGCCCTTTTTAAGTTAATTTAATTGATTAAGACAACTTAATAATTGATTGTTCCGTAATAGTTCTCGTATTAAAAACGATTTTTAAATAAACTTATATATATATAGGCAAAAGTTTAAACAAGAACTGTTTTTGTACAAGAACTGCGAGAACTGTTTTTAACGCCATTAATGACTCACTAATAGGGGTATTTTGGTAATTTATATATTTACCCAACCGGAAATTGTGTTTAAGTGAGCCGTCATTAATTTGTGAGGTTTGATTTTCCCGATAATCCTTATTAATGAGCCATCAAAAAATCTTAGTCGTTGATTAATTTTAGTCAAAGGCTAAGATTGGTTCTCATAATTCTCGTGTAAAAAACAATTCTCATTTGAACCCATATATATGTATATATATGTATATATGTATATGTGTATGTGTATGTGTATATGTATATGTATATAGGGGAGGGTTCAAACAAGAACTGTTTTTCGTACGAAAACTGCGAGAACCAATCTTGGATGTTCATTTTGGATAATGGAATTCATGGATGAAGAGCGTGGGGGGATTGAGTGTGGCAAGGTGCATGTAAGGAATTCATGGGTGGACAATCCAATTGAATGAGGAGGAATTGGACGGCTAAGATTGGTTCTCGCGGTTCTTGTACAAAAAACAGTTCTCGTTTGAACTTTTGACTATGTATATGTATGTATATATATATATAGGGGAAGGTTCATTTGAGAACCGTTTTTATTGCGAGAACCGCGAGAACCAATCTTAGCCGTTCATTTTGGATAATGGAATTAATGGATGAAGAGCGTGGGGAGATTGAGTGTGGCAGGGTGCATGTAAGGAATTCATGGGTGGGCAATCCAATTGAAGGAGAGGGAATTGGATGGCTAAGATTGGTTCTCGCGGTTCTCGCAATAAAAACAATTCTCAAATGAACTTTTCACTATATATATATATATATATATATGTGTGTGTGTATATATATATATGTGTATATATATATATACTAGCAAGGTAACCGCGCAATGTTGCGACGACAATAATTTCTATTTTACATCTGTTGCTTTTAAAAATATAATAATATGTTATTCGCGCAATTCAATGTCACGAAAAAGTATCATATAATGTCAATTTTTTATTTTTTTATTTGTATCAACTATTTTATTAATTTTAAAAACAAATTCTAAAAGACATTAAAATAAGAAAAAGATTTTAATTTATGAAATAAGGAGAGAGAAGTTAATAAGATTTTGAAAATTATGTTGATGTGGGTGGATAATTGTGTTTGTGTAAGAGTGTGTTTTAGTATTAGAGAGATATTTTAAATAGATAAAAAGTTAAAATAAATTAGGAGAGAGAATAAATGGTTAAAAAGGAGTATATTAATAGTTAAAGTAAATTAGGAGAGAGAATAAAAAGGTTAAAAAAGAGTATTTTAAAAGTTAAGTAAATTAAGAGAGAAAATGAAATAGTTAAGAAATGGTATTTTAGTACATTCAAGTTACTTAAAATTAAGAGTTTTTAAGATTGTAAATCTATATCTATACTACTATATAAAGTATTTAACACTCTCTCTCCTCCTTAATTTTAAGACTTCTTAAAATTCAATCAAAACAACATCTTGGCCTTTCATGCTATTTAACTTAATCTCATCCACTCAATCTTTAACCATTCTAATCTCTCTCCTAATTTACTTTAACTTTTTATTCAATTAAAATATACTGTCACACAAACATAAGTATACATCCATAACAACATAATTTCTAATATCTTATTAACTTCTCTATCCTTATTTCACAAATATGATTTTTTTTCCTTATTTTAATGTCTTTTAGATTTTATTTTTAAAATTAATAAAATAGTTTATGCAAATAAAAGAAAATTTGAAAAAAAAATGGGACATGTTGCTAAAGAAATTTTTTTGTGATATTGAATTTTGCGAATAACATATCATTACATTTTTAAAAACGGCATATTATAAAACAAAAACTATTCGACTTCGCAGCCTTGCGCGAGTACGATGCTAGTGTATTATAAAGGAGTAAGACGTGTGTGGTTTAATTGTGTAAGTAATTAAGTTGATGGTGGGGTAATGGTTTTGCATGGTTTATAAGCTAGTTCTGATGACAAGTAGGTTTCACAGTTTCACACGAGAACTCTGACTAAACAACGTGTGTACGTACTATGTTCTATATTTTTGTTCTACTAGATAACAATCATACATTATACGAGGATTGAATATTAGATGAAGCATGTATGATAATGACAATTATATATATATATATATATATATATATATATATATATATATATATATATATATATATATTATAAGGATTCAATAGGAATAGTCTTAAAAGAGAAACACTAGTAACACTGAATTTTGTCTATAAAATCACTTTATCTAACTTTAAATAATTACATTTTATCTAAAAAATATAGAGTTCTCTTAAAAGTATTCCATCATGCGTGAATTAATCGGTGAATTCCCATTTAAGAACCGATACATCTTGTCTAAAAACCACTGCATCTAATATAAAATCACTGTATTTTATTTAAAAACACTGCATCTCATATTTACACACACCATAATAATAATAATAATAATAATAATAATTATTATTATTATTATTATTATATACAAATATATTCAAAAGTTGCCTACAAAAGTTGACTTTTACATCTCCTATTTAGCCCATAAATAATAAATTGGCGTTCGTAATTTGTGAACGATTTTAGCGTTTGCATCTGATATCATATGTGTTTATATATATATATATATATATATATATATATATATATATATATATATATATATAATGAAAATTTTATATATATATATGGAGAAATTTAATCGAGAACTGTTTTTCGTACAAGAACTGTCAGAACTGTTTGTAACACTATTAATAACTTATTAATAGAAGTATATTCGTCTTTTATATATTTACCCAACCGTGAATTGCATCCGGGTGAGCCATCATTAATTTGCAATACTTGATTTTCCAAAAAAAAATCCTTATTAATGTGTCATTAATGAATCATTAATAAGCCGTTAAAATTTATTAGTCATTGATTAATTTTAATTAAGGGATAACGTTGGTTCTCATAGTTCTCTTACAAAAAATCGTTCTCATTTGAACACTCCCCTATATATACATGTATATATACAGGGGAAAAGTTCAACCGAAAACTGTTTTTCGTACCGAAACTGCGAGAACTATTTGTAATATCGTTAATGACTCATTAATAAGGGTATTTTGGTCATTTATATACGTTTCTCAACCGTGAATTGCGTCATGGTAAGCCGTCATTAATATGCGAGGTTTGATTTGCCCAAAATACTCATCGTTAATGCGTCATTAATAGCTAATTATTAGTCATTAATGAGTCAATTATTAGTCATTGATTTATTTTAATTAAGGGCCAAGATTGGTTAACGAAAAACGGTTCTCGGTTGATATTAAACTTGGTTTATAGCACTTCGATGATCTTTATTAAATGACTGATATTAAATCTGGTTTAGTTAAGGTATGTCGAGTTTTAATTATTTGGTGCATTTCCAAATTTGCCTTTATTTATCTAATTTAGTGATTGACCTACAAGTATTCTCAACATTCTGTACTTAAAATGTGTTCTCACCGGATCCCTTATATATATATATACATACACACACACACACACATATATATATATATATATAGAGAGAGAGAGGATGGTTCAAATGTGAACTTTTTTCCATACAAGAGCTAGAAGAACCAATCTTAACTCTTGATTAAAAATAATCGATGAATAAGAATTTTACGGCTCATTAATGATCCATTATATTAATGACCCATTAATATTAATGACCATTAATACTAATGACTCATTAATGACCAATTAACGACGCTTTAATAAGAGATATTTTGCCTATATATAGAGGACAATTCGTACGAGAACTGCCAAAATCAAGTATAGCCGTTGATAAAAAAGATGGATGTCTAGATTAAAGAGTTGTTAATATATAACCTTAAACTAATCAAACTTATACTTAATTAATTAAGGGCAATTTGAACATTTTCACATTACCCCCTTTTTTAAAACTAATATATCCATCAAACGGAAATGTGTTAAATTATGAAAAGTATACAAAATTACCGAAAAAATTATGCTCTTTAATTTTAGACCATTGTTGCCATATTTTTTTTTGAAGAAAAAAAATCGTGTTTGCTGAGTTTTTTTTAACACATGTCTCGACATATGCACATGTGTATATGAAAATTTTCTTTTTCAATACATGTCTCGACATGTGCAAATATGTGCATGTGTGTAGATAGATGCATCTGTACATATACACAAAATAGACACCTAGTTTTTTTCAACGCAGATGTAGATATGCACATGTGCAAATATGTGCATGTGTGTAGATAGATGCACCTATACATATACACAAAATAGACACCTAGTTTTTTCCAACACGTATGTAAATATACACATGTGTAGATAGATGTACGTGTGTATATATGCACAACTTGTGCACATAGTTTTTTTAAGTACAAATGTAGCTAGGTGCATATGTACAACTCAGATTTGATTGGATCAAACTCGATGTGTCAAATTAATATTAACTACAAATATAACCTAAATAACTTTAGTTTATAAATTATTTAGATAATTTTGCCAAACTTTAATAAATATTACTAACAAATAGATATAAATATTAGTATTTTTGGTACTCGTTTGCAATAGAAATTGAATTGTAACAGCAACTAAATTAATATAACAAATGAGAAAATAGATTACCATTAACATTAGCTAACAATAAAAATCCTCGTGTGCCATAGTAAATCAGATCATTAGACTAAAAAATATTCGGAAACCCATAAAGCTATGAACTCGGAATTTGTGTGCTCAAATCAAACAATTAGAATATTAGCCCTTAAATACAAAAGGTTAAAATACATTAAAAAGAGGTTGTTTATATTACATAGTCTTTTATAAGTATACAATAACACTAATAACAGTAGTATATAAGTGACGTTATCTTAGATTACTACACGTAGTTTAATTTTTAGAACTCTTAGAAACAAAAACTAACTAATGATTAGAAGATTTAGAGATGCCAAACTTATATTTTACTAACTAATGATGAAGTAATTTGATGAAATCTTTATGTCCGAACTTGAATACGTATTTTCTTATAAAATGAATTTTTTAAAATAATTATAAATTGTTAAAGCAGGTTTAATATTGAAATAAAGTAAAATTAATTATCATCAAATTTAAAAAGCTAAATTGCTAGTCAGGTGGTGGTGCATGAATAATAAATTGCTAGTTAGACATTGTTATTTTTAATTAATAATAGGGTTAATTTCATATATACCCTTATTAAACATCAAAATATCTTATTTGCCCAGCTTAACTTATAAATATCCTATATACCATTTTTAAGCTTTTAAAATATCTTATTTACCCAGCTTAACTTATAAATATCCTATATACCCTTCTCAATCTTTCAAAATATCATATTTGTCCAAATCATTTTTTATTAATTTTTAATCATTTTAAATGAATTATAATTATAAAATATGATTCAAAATGACTATTACCCCCTCTTTTAAATATATTTATAAAACATCATCTATACCCTTGCTACTCGTATTTATCCAAGTTTTATATATATATATATATACACACACACACATGCATGATTCTATTAATTAATTTGGATGAACGAGTAAGGTTAATGCGTATATAAATATATATAAATAATATATCATGCGTAATTCTTTTGTTTTAAGAAATTAGAATTGTTTAAAATTATAATGCTTTTCTTAATTGTGTAGGTACCTTGATTGGTGCGTTAATTACATGATATATACACACACGCATGAACCGTACTCGATCATTCAAATTAACTAATAGAATCGTATATGTGTGTGCATATATATATATATATATATATATATATATATGTAACACCCTGATTTTCAGTCCAAATTTAAAATTTTCAAAACTCAATTTAAAACACACGTTAAACAAATCTCGGTAACTTATTGCGGAAGCATTGTAATTTCTCTTAAGTATTTCAACAAAATACATTACAATTTAACCATAACTTTATCATTAGATATAACTCAAAACTTTTTGGTGTTACTACAGTCAATCTCACGACCATAAACAAAAAGAGTAGGAAATCCAAAATTACCGGAAATTGCAATCAAAGCAAAGCTATGCCCAAGGCATCTACCCGCCTCACCAAGGCCTCTATACAACCTGCGGATACAAAACATTTTCATACACAATGTTAGCTATAAACATAGCTAGTGAGTACATCCAAAAATATTTGTTTTATCAAAACCAAGTCATCCTTTTTCTCTTTTGAAAACACATGTTTGGCAATCCATATGCTCTAAAAGCACACACAATAGCACATAAGGATGCGGGTCTGTCCATTGGACCACAATGTATCCACGTGGTAGCTACCCACGGTCAACACGTGCCCACATGGTGGATAACCACATCACCCCGTCAAGTTGGGGGATGCACGAAGCAGTCCACCATACAACGGTTATCTGGAGCGCATGCCCTGTTCACCAAATTCACATGTGTTGCCCCGGCTTCGGTGGCTCGTCAACCCAGTGAACCCACACGGTCATGATGGCCTACTGACATACCCCTCCACTCTCTGCACCGATTCCTCAGCCACCCGTACCTCGCGGTTCCTCAATTGCCGAAGCCACACGAACCTCTGTGTACGTCTCAATGGCTAGGAACCCTATGGTACAGAGTTCCTATCACACAGTGGTCCGGACCAAAACACATTCCCCGAAGGGTCACATAAGCACATACCCCGAAGGGTCACATAAGCACATACCCCGAAGGGTCATATAATCCCATACCCCGAAGGGTCATATAATCACATACCCCGAAGGGACATATAAATCACATACCCTCAAGGCCAAATAATCACATGACAAAAATGCCACAAATCACGTGCCATAAAGGCCAAGTAATCCAGAATTACAAGTTTATTAAACAATACAATCGTGTCATAATTATATCTCTTTGAGCATAAATGCTCAACTATTAAAACCACTTTTGGCATCTCAATGTCCAAAACATTATTGGTATAAACGTATCTTTCATTTCTCAAAACCATGTTTGTTATTTCAAAATCAAAGTTCACTCCAATATGGAGTACCATGTTTCAAAACCTTTAATTAAAACTAACTTTAACTTTGACCATCTCCAAAATGGAGCAATGGTCTTATTTTGGAAAAACATCATTTAAACACATCTTGAATCAAATTCACAATTCCACATTCATAAACCCAAAGGTTTCATAAAGCATTTATACTTCACGAAAACCATAGTATAAAACAATACATGGTTTACGCATTCTTTAAGTTCAAAACTCATAAACAATTTCAAATCATATAACCCGCATTATGAAACAATTCATTAGTTCCACAAACTTTGATTCATCAAGTTTCATCCGCGATTGCCAAACAAACAAAACATAACATGATGACTTGAAACTTTTAAGCAAAAGTTGGGTATCCGCAGGATGTACTCACCTGGGGTGTGATGAGTATCACAACCCCATCCAAACCAAAGCTTAACATTTGATCACAAACCTATGATCACCAAAACACAAGGTTAACTTAGTTAAGTTAACCATACATGGAAGTTACACATAAGCGTAGACTCAAAACACAACTTAATAGCTCATTTCGGGTCTTTCGGACTCCCTATGAACTCTCTAAAACCATTGGAACCAATCCCCAATCACTCACAAGGTCAAATGGGGTCAAAAACAAGTTTTTGGACATTTCAAGGGTCCTCGCGCCGGGAGAAAATCTCTGGAAAATGGACCCTTGCCAAAAAAGCCTGTCGTGCCGCGACACTAAGGGGGTCGCGCCGCGACACCCCCGTGAACAGTGATTCTGGGCTTTAAACTTTGCTGCAGGCTCCGATTTTCTTATATTTTCCAAAACTAAAACCCATAGTTTCAAATATAAACTTCAAAACTACAACTAAACTACTTCATAACCATAACATAACCATTTTTAACCACAATTAAATCATCAATTACCCTCACTTCTTCCATTTTCAAGTTCTTGACCTATTTCACCAAATCAACACAATTTCAACTATCAATTCACCATAATAACACATAAAACCATTATCAAACTCAATTATCAACATCTCAAACACATTTGATCACTCAAAACCATAACTTCAACAATTACCCCAACTTTTACCCATTTGACATAATTTTTCAACATAAGAAGTCAAAGATCATAACAACCCACATCCCAAACTTTTAATCAAACACAAATCAAGCTTAGAACTTACTTGTCTTGTAACGCCAACTTGATTTCCATCTTCTTGCTTCAATCCAAGCTCAAGGATGAACAATATGGTGTTCAAACATCATAATCTTGAGTCAAAACACACCAAACACCCATTTTCTCCTTGATTTCTTCTTCTTCTCTTGATTTTCCTCTAGAACTCTCTCCCCACTCTTGCTCACGTCTCTCTCTCCTTTTCTCCAGATTCTTCTTTCTTTCTTTCTTTCTTTCTTTCTTTCTTTGACTCAATCATTGAGTCAATAGGTAGATATATATATACATATTTACATACTTGGTCCCTCATCTTCCTTCCTTTGACACTTATTTACCAAATTTTAAAATATTACACATATGCATAACACATATCATTTAAATAGCATGAAATGCACATGATTTACTAATTTCTCATTTAAAATTGCATATACATATATATTTTATAATTCCCCAAAATACGGGTATTACAATTCCTCCCTCCTTAAAAAGATTCCGTCCTTGGAATCGAATTCAATCCACAAGCTACTCACCATACCATATTTTAACTAAGATCTGGGATAAGATCGTATACTTAGCTAACAGTGTCAACCTTTTCTTAATCCCGCAATCATACTTTCTACCAGAGTAGTCATTACTCCTATCTAGTCTCAAGCTCTTAATCGTCGATTAAGACACTTAATCACCAATAAATGGTCTATAACTAACTCCCAATTGGACTATCGGGAATTTAACATTGACAACTCAAGCTTTACGACTCTTAAGTTGTATCATCTCATTGCTAGCTATTGATCAATCTAATCAGTGAACTATCATTCACCTTTTAAATTCTCCAACGCTAAGGTGATTGTAAGCCAACTTGGGCAAACAACCCACTCGAAAACAACACTGTTCCTCATCAGAATTTTCCAATAATTGGAGTAGCACAAGAGTGGTTATTCATAACTACATGTCACGATTCCACACATACTCACAAATATAGTTCTATATCAAGATAAGTCTACTTACCTGAATAAGAAAGTAAACTTACAAGTATCACCAATAAAATCATTCTATAGCATTGATCCAACATTGACCTAAGTCATAACATATTCTCTCAAGGTTCTTAACAACCTTGACACTTCACATAGATTATTTGTTTCAAAGATCACATCTTAATTTATTGGCTATACTTGCCACTATCAATCGATATCTAATGCACGATCTCAAATCGTTTACACAATATTATCACAATACCAAAGAAAAGTTCACTTGAACCAGTATGCATTAAACACCAATAATGCCTAACTCACATCAAGCCTTAAAGTTCGAATCGGCTCAGCAGCCATGGTAGACATAATTTATCGTCCTTAAGACAATCACTAAGGTAAGCACAGACCCTACTCCAAGATCTTAATCCCGCAAGGCCTTTGTCGTGCACCCCTAAGCCGCCTTATAAAATTCAAAACATCTTTTGGTCTAAAAGACCCACAACACTATTAGTGCTATCACTTAGTGACTCCAAATTTAGGTCACAACTTATGCCATGCCCGGATAAAACAGATCTCAAAGTCAAACTCCCGACCAACTAGAGCTACCGGCCTCGCCGCATACTCCTGATGGTCATATACTCAGTCAACTCTTGTGGTCTCAAGGCACCACACTATGCTTAACACATGTAAGCTAGCTACTTGTCACAAGGACATCTATTATCATAATAGAAGGATCTTAACTCTATCTCATAGCCCGAGGACCTGCCTCAATACATGCACAGGAGCTTCATTTTCGGGTTCAGCTCCACCCATTTCTAAATCTCTTTTGGTATCCAAAGGCATAAACAAAAAGGGAATCACCCTTAGGCATCAAACCACATGTTACTCCTTAGTAACACAAACAACTAATTGAACTCAAATAGTCATATTTGATTATGGTGGCAATAACCATTACGTTCTAAAGGTTCTCCTTCCCAGAGAAAAATCTATAACCCTATCATTACAAGATCATCTATCATACTTATGATCTTAATATATCTCACTTTCATAATTATCAGGGTCTTTGAGCAGACTATAACTAAATGTAGTCATCGAGAGACTCTTTTCAACATTACCCAAACCGGGCCACTTAGTCAACTTATCAAATTCTTAATCCGCATAAGGTGTGCGGCGCTTTTAACTAACAAAATAAAATTACAACTATATCCTTTTAAATTTAAAATAAATAAAAAAGACAACATAATATTTCGATAATGAATAATTGATCTACGTTAGTTCTCGTACGAAAAAATAATTCTCGTTTGAACCGCTTTCTCTCTATATATATATCGCATATGTATATACTACTGTTATAAACATAGATTTTGCAATAAACCGAAAAACTTGCGCCGGGAATCCTTATGAGGATGCATGGGTTTTAAGTTTTAATTAATATTCACATAGCTATCAAAATCGCGATCCTAATCGTAGGATCGTAAATAGGTAGGATCGTGCTCAGGATCGTAAGATCGTAACAAGATCGTATAGCGATCTTACGATCCCACGATCCCAATTTTTTTTTTTTTTACATTTTTTAATTATTACTATTATTTTATATTTTTATTTTTTATATTTTTTTATTATTACTATTATTTTATTTTATTATTTTTAAATTTTCTAAGTGATCAACTTTGTACTAAAAATAATTGTTTACGGTTTTCTACTTTATACACGTCACATTTTGTATTTTTCTTCTTTTGTTATAAGAGATAGAGGTTTACAAGAATAAGATTTTTTATGGAATAAAGAATTAATATTGTGCACAATATGCTCTAAATTTATTAATTGTGTTTAAAAGTCATATATTAAATTTTATTATGATATGTAAACTAATTAATTGTGGTGAGTTGTTATCTATGCTCTTAATATTTAAAATTTGCATGATTTAATGTATGTTATTTTAAATTTTAAAATTTCATTCTCTCGTAAAAATACTATATAATTTGTTTTTGTTAAAAATTATAGCATATAAAAAAACTTTAGTGACTTGTGGTAGCATCTTAAGATCCTGATCTCGATCTTGCAAAGACGAAAACTATTCTAGGTAAGATCTAGATCTTGATAACCTTGAATATTCATTACACGGTTATCTATTATATGAGAAGTGTCAATTTATGGCGTGTTAGGGTTAATTGGTTGATGGGTTCATGTATTTGACCTAACTAATTCAAATCTATCATGACCCATAAATACCAAATGTAATATTCAAGCTACAATTCATGATATATAATGTGTGTGTAAACACAAAAATTGAAAATGTGAACTGGATGATGAACAAGGAGAGAAATTAAACTTATCAAGTCTATTTGTTTACTAATAACGATAAGTATTATTATTATTATTATTATTATTGTTATTATTATTATGATTATTATTATTATTATTATTATTTTATAGGTAACCATTTTCTCAAGAGTATTTATTCTCCGATATTTAAATTAGTTACAAACTTCTAATTGTAATGTTTGAAAAAACTCATGTTGGAAATGAAAAGCTAATATTATTTACTCAAGGTCAAGCACCCATGCATATGTTAAAACTTAAAACCCTAATGCCTCGATTTTAAAGTGTACAAGAAGTATTTTTTTTCCTCTAAAATGATGATCTATGATTAACACACTAACAATTTGCATTGTCGTTTCGCTCAAACTAGCTTCTTTCTCTGTCTAATTGTTGCAATGAACAAACGTTACAAACCTAACTAGGGTCACTTGATTTTAAGATAAACTGAATAATTAAACCCGCATCATGGAAAGAAACAATGAACGTTAAGAAATGGGATGTGGTGGTCGATTCTGTCAGAGGTAATAAATTCCATATCTCATTAAACAACCAATGAGGAAACTAAATAAGTTACAAACAGGCCCGGCCCAAAGGTAGGGCAAGGGCCCATAAATTTTAGGGGCCCATTCCAAAAATATTGTCTATATATGTATATATATGTGTAAGTTTTGTAATTTTGAAGATATATAGCCCAAAAGGCCGAAAAAAAGGGGGAAGCCCAAGGTTACTTAAGGCCTGCGCTTGAG
Organism: Dittrichia graveolens; assembly: GCA_038502395.1. NCBI lineage: Eukaryota > Viridiplantae > Streptophyta > Magnoliopsida > Asterales > Asteraceae > Dittrichia > Dittrichia graveolens. The sequence continues at coordinate 76,703,760 of JARJIL010000001.1, read as the reverse complement.
ACCCTCGGTTACCCAGAGAAACGGCTGATCGGAATTCGGAAGTCTTCGTGAAGATGAAACGGCAAAATGGCTTCTGGGTTTCGATGATGATTGGTGAAGATGAAATGACTTTTCGATGGTGATTGGTGAAGATGAAACGACTTGGTGGAAGATGGGAAGTCACCTGGCCTTCAACCTCACCCAGTCTCCAGTGGACCAGTCTTCACTCTCAGCCTCTCGCATAGTCCATTCGCCTCTCGAGTCTCGAAATTCCATGTCTCGATTTTTGTATGCCTCTTCATTCTTCAAACAACAATCAGACCATTCGATTTTGGTATGCCTTTTCGTTCAAGTCTCCTTCTGTCGATTGTCCTTTGTTCTTCAACCCTAGTTCTCACTTGAAATCGTAAAAATCTGAAATTAACCATAGTTCCCATCTTCTAATCGAACTGAAATTCTTATAATCTAATTATCTAAAACCAAGTTCTTATCGTAGTTCCAGATTGCATTGCCTAGCAGTTCTCACTCGAAATGCCAACTAAAAATTTGAATTCTGAAATAGAGAAATCACAAATCGGGGTCGGGCATTAAGTAGTTCCCAAATTGCAAGTAAGTTTAACTTTTCAATTGTTGTTCTAATATTCTTTTTTTGATTCTTTAGTTGTTTTTTGGTTCTAATTTTTCAATGCTAATTTTCTTAGTTCTTTGGATTACTACTGGATGAGTTGTCTTGTTGCTCACTAGCCTGGATTGTTGATTTGTTGTTTGATCATATCAGATTAAAAAAAAGACAAAACTAGGTGTATTTCGATCCTTTGTCTTTGAATATTGATTATGAATTCTTGCTTTAACTAGTTAACATTGATTGATTGATTATTGAATATTGGGTATTTGATTATATGAATAATATTGATATCTTAGTTCTGAAATTTTGAAATTTTGAAATTCTGAGTTTTGATTCTTGAATATTGATTATGACTTCTAAATTTTAGTTAATTAACATTGATTCTTGAATTATGGGCATTTGATTATTTGAATAATATCTTAGTTCTGAAATCTAAGTTTTGATACTTGATTCTTGAAAATTGATTAGGACTTCTAAATTTTAGTTAATTAACATTCATAATCTTCATTTAAAGGTGCATATGTTCTATATGAGTTATATTTGAGTTGAAAAATAATTACTTTAAAGGGCCCATGTTTAAGATTCTACCCGGGGCCCAAAAATAGTTTGCACCGGCCCTGGTTACAAACAGGCCTTGGGCATAACAATACAACAAATAAGAACTAATGGACTAAGGCTATAATACAAAACATATACATAAGTATACACGTTAATATCCCCCGCAGTTTGAACGGTAACCGGCTGCCGAACTTTTAAACTGGAACATAATTCAGTGAAGAGTTTGTAGGGAAGCCCTTTAGTGAAGATGTCCGCATATTGGGAAGAAGATGGAACATGAAGAACAAGAACTTGACCCATGGCGACCTTGTCTCGAACAAAATGCAAGTCAATCTCTATATGTTTCATGCGATGATGCTAAACTGGATTGGAAGAAAGATACATAACATTGACATTGTCACAATAGACTAAAGTGACTTCAGAGAGCGATGACTGCAATTCGATAAACAAGTTATGAAGCCAGACTATTTCAATAACGCATTGGCGACAGCACGATACTCAGCTTCAACACTAGATCGGGAAATAGTGGGTTGTCACTTAGAAGACCAATAAATAATATTATCTCCAAGAAAAACAGAATAGCCTGATGTTGAGCGACAAGTAGATGGACAACCACCCCAATCAGCGTCAAAATAGGCAATAAGACGATCTGTAGTGGATTGATGAATCTGTAAGCCATGAGATAAGGTACCTTTCACATAACGTAAGATACGTTTTAGCACCATAAAATGATGCTCCCGGGAGTCATGCATGAACAGACAGACCTGCTGAACCGCATGGGCAAGGTCTGGCCAAGTAAAAGTGAGATATTGATTCTGCTTAACCGCATGAACAGACAGACCTGCTGAACTGCATGGTCAAGATACATTTTAATGTAATTTTTATATTAACCCGTCGCTTACTTGTGTCTAATCCATTGCTAATTAGCGACCGATTCTGGGTGTCTCTAAAATCCATCTATAATCCGTTGTTTTCTTGTAGTGTTTGGTCAAAAGTTCAACTCAAATCACGAGATATGAGTTGAGTACTTGAGTATTATTCTATATCGGACGAGTGTAATTTTTTAATGTGTTTAATAAAGATCCTTGATTACTATACTCATTACTAATTAGTTTTGAGTTAGAACCTCGTAACATTACAATATGTCATAAACAAGTTAAGCTATGTAGACTCGTTTAACGCCCAAACAAGAATATAAAATATGTACTATAACTATTAGTAAGTACATTACAAATATCAGGGTGTGAACATACTTAACAATATAAGAATTCGAACTTATTTATAAATATATTAATGTAGAAATATAGAAAATCATGCATTTTAATAATATATCTTTTGAAACAAGTTAGCAGATCTGAAACTGTTTAAAACAATCAACCCGTTCCATAAACGTGCTAGCTATAGGCGGATCTTTTTAAGCTGGTGGTACGGTTCATCACTCAATTTTACGTGCATAGTTAAAAATTTTGATTTTTTCAAGCCGGTGTTAGTAGTTAAATTATTTCGGTGCCATTAGTGAATTTTTAGGTCCACCGTTATCTAATAAAAATTGATTTTTTATTTATGAAAATGATATATTTGTAGTTCAATATTCAAGTTATACCTTTAAAATACTTTATTTTACATTAAAACAACAATTTAATTAAATGTAATTAAACATCAAACTGTACATATAAGATCATCTATTTAACAAAACCAAAATCTTGATACACCTGAATAACCGAAAACCAGAAAAAAAATCCAAACAACAGAGTTAAATTTTAATTACTTTTATTTTTGTTATTATATAATGTTACAAGTCACTACAAATCCTGAATGTGACTCTTCTTACTCTTGACGTTGGCCATTTGTGTGATCATTTCGTGTCATATTCATTTTTTGTTATTGTATCATATTATCATACATTACAAACCTATACTACATAACCTTTTAATTAAAAAATAATTTACTGGAGTTGATTTTATATTTATAAATAAATTGATTGATTTTAGAACTAACAATGATTCACGCCTTACTATTTTTTTAGTAAAAATTGGTTTTTAATTTTGACCAAATAGAATGTTGAGATTGCATAATTAATAATGATATTTCATATTTTTAATTTTAACTAAAATTATTGCTTGGATTGATTAAAAAAGTTGATCCATGTTAGTCAAGAAAAGATAAGAGATTAGTTAAGTTTGAAAAGGTTTATAGCAATATGGTTTGTTTATAAAAAATTTGTAAAAATGATATTTTAAAGAATTCGATCATATTAAATTAAGATATCTTTTGCAATTTTTATAAGTTGATTAAGATATCTTGAATCAAATTTGAGTGCGTAAGTTTTTACGATTATTAACCAAAAAAAGTCAAAAATGAATTTCAATTTTTACAAAAAAATGAATAGTTCGTATTTGTATTTGTCAAAATTGGACTTTATTAGTTTGAGTTTGTAAATATTTATGAGTATCATTTTTTTCATTTGTTGTTGTCAACCATAGATTAATATAATAATAACTATTATTGGGGTTTTTATAATTTTATCATCTCTAGTCTTAAATATTGTGACTCTTTTAGTTTATAAAATTAAAAAAAAAAGGTTCAAAAGTTAATATGAAACTAATGTTAGATTTGGTTTTACTTTATCAAATTTTATGTAACACAAATTTTATCAAATTTCATTCTAAGTTCTATACTGTGATGAGTTGCAATGGAAATAATGATTTATCTTAAAATTTTTATTTTATTAAATTTCATACGTACTAATTAATACAGATTTAATTGGAGAAGGATGATAACTCATGTTCTATATTAAGAGGTAGTTGAAGTTTGTAATTAATACAGATTTAATTGGAGAAGTATGATAACTCATGTTCTATATTAAGAGGTAGTTGAATTTTTATTTTAGGTTTTTGATGTTCAACTTTGTAGATCGTACAAAATAAGTAAAAAAATCGGTGATATATATGTAAATGACCATTGGTATTCTTAGAGGATTTTTCGACAAATTAAATTTGAATAAAAATTTTATTTAGAGTCAAAAATTGAGTTTTTATTTGATCAAATTAAAAAGTCAAAATTAGATTTCAATTTAACCAATAGATAGTTAAGATTTGATTATTAAATTTCTTACCTAAATAAGTAGATATCATTTTTAATAAAATTCATCTAAGTTTGTTTTTTTATTATCATTTTAGAAGATTCTACTATGTTACTAGCCATAAGTCCATAACCAAGCATAAACTCGAGTATATTCTTAATTCACGTGTTTTACAACTAAACAATATCAAAATAAAAGTGAAAAGCTTTAAATTTCTGGTGAAAAATAAAATTAAAGCCCGAATCATGAAATTTGGGTTCGAGAGTACTTTGGTGGTAGTATGGTCCAGTGATGCAGGTTGCATTATATATTGAGTGGTGGTAGTGGTGGTTAATGGTGTTGGATTGAATCCTTTGCAATGAAAATTCTCTTCAAGGTGCTTGCGTCGACAGGTGACGGGCAGGTGAAGTGTCCTTTAGGCGGTGGGGATGGATGACACGTGGCAACGGGGGGCGGCGACGGCAGGGTAGGTAGCAGCAGCCTGTGGTGGCAAGTGCTTGGTGGTGGCAACCGGTGGTGATGGGGCTTGGAGACAATGGTCTACAGAGGTAGGGTTTAGTATATTTTTTTATCATAATATGAGGTTTTTTTAAAATAGTATATTTTTTTTACAAAGCTAGAAAAAAGAATTTTGATCATAACAAACCGAAAAGAACTCAACTTGATAATAGAATAAACTATTACAATGGTGACCCCTATTTATAAGAGGTAGGAAAACTAATTTGTAATTTCCAACGAGTAGGGTTGTGTAACGCCCTAACTATTATTTTATATTAACGTTTTTATTAGTTATGGTTCAATTTTTAGGTAAAGATGCTCACTCTTAACTACTGGGTAGTGGGTGAGTAATTAATTGTGCAAGACCTATAATGCAACATAATTATTGGGTAGTGGAGTTGAGCCAATAACCGTCATGTAAGTAGGTTTTGCAACTCCCTACATAAATTAATGTTATTATAGCATGAATATTTGAATTTGATATTATATTTGTTTTTAATTATAGTTAAATTAAATATTAAACTATATTTAAACAATTTACGTTTATATAAACATAATCTATTGTTTGTTAATATCTTAAATTTATATAATATGTAAAAAAATTTATTAAAAGTTTTATTTACAAGCACAAAACAAATATTATACCTGTTATATCTAGTTATTGAGTAATACTCATAAGGCTAAACGTACCCGTACTCCCGAAGACAATCGGGTAAGCTTGGGTTACAATCGGGAAGCTCGGGAACACTATTACGCCACCCTTTTGGGTGTGGCTTTGGTTTCCCAAAACCGAGCATACCAACTTTTTTCTTTCCTTTTTTTGTTTTGAGAGTAAAGAGAGAAAGAAAATATTTGAATTGTTTAGATTAGGTGCTACTTAAGTTTTAGGTAAAAGAAAGAAAAGAAAGAAAAAATGATATGGGCTGATATAACATTCGAATTTAACAGAGAGAAACTGAGAAAGTATGATCTGTCAACAAAATGACATGTAAATGCTCACCGAAAATTATGAAAATTGGGGAGGGGGTTGAATGAAAATTATGAGGATGTTTTATCAAATATTTGAGGGGTTTGTATGTAAATATGAGGGGGTTTTATAAAAATTGTATTTAATGTAATTAATTATATGTTGTTTGTAAATTATGTTTAATAACTTGTAATATTTTTTGTTTTGAGAAAAAATAATTATATATTTATGATCGTCTAATTTGTATCTACGTTTTGATATAAATTTTATCGTAATATGACGTTTTTTGAAAAATTATTATATTTTAATTGTTTTATCAATCGAAAACAACGGGTAGGTAATTATTGGAAATTTTATTGGTTTTTTTATATTCATTCACTCTAAATAATATAGTCGATATAATCATTGATTTTTTGGTCTTTCGATAAAAAAAATTAAAATTATACTATTTTTTAAAATATTGTCGTATTACGATAAAATTTATATGTTTGATAACAACTTAGTGATCTTTAAAACCGTTGATTAGTAACATAAAGTTCTTAACAAAACTACCACTACCACTTTAAGGCTCTTTAAATTTGATTGTTAGTGTATGAGTAAACAACCGTATAGAAACTCTAGATAACTACGGGATAATTTTAGATAGGACTGAGCATGGGGCACCGAACCATAACTAATAATATCGGTTATGTGTTTTTTCAAACCAATGGGTATCGGTTTGTAACGGGGCGATTAACGGTTTTTTATAGCGGATCATTTTCGTTATCGGTTTTATTGGTTAACCGTTATACTAAGTTGGACAAACTTAATGGGTTTTGTAATTTCAGAATATGGGCTTGAGTTATATTTTTATTGATTTATAGAAGCCACAAATTTAGACCAAATAATTGATTATTTTCTAGACTTGGTAAGCACGTTAATTTTATGACAAAAATACAAAATGGTAGGCTAGATTTATATTTAATACACAAATTGAGCCTGATGGTACACACCTATTGGTCTCCATCAATTCATAACTTGTGAATTCATTTTTAATTTATTTAATAGTCTCACATAAAAGAAACAATCAAGTGTTCAACATTTACAATGATTCTAATAGTCATGTACAATGAATGAGACGACATAATAAGTAACAAAGTTTAAGCTTTTACAAAAATATAACTTGCATGATACACCATAAATGAACAAATATTCTAATAATTAAATAATTAATATATAAAATAATTAATAATAAATTCTTATCGGTTTGGTTTGGTATCGGTTCGGTTACGTGTACAAAACCAAAACCGACCAATTATCTATCGGTTAATGAAATTTTACAAACCGAACCGTCGGTTTTTATTTGGTTCGGTTTTATCGGTTATGGTTCAGTTTTTCGGTTAAGATGCTCATCCCTAATTTTAGATGTATGATATAATTTTATATTTTTTAACAAGAATATATATAAAAAGTATTAAATATAAAAGTGTTATTTACGTATTCGAGCACCGTACATATATATAACACTAGTTAGGTTTTGGTTTAAAAAGAACGCTACTTATGATCTAACCAAGCGTGCCAAGTTAAAAGTCAACTCGACAACTCGTTTTACACAGTGACCATTTAAAAAATGGCTATGTAAAAAAAAGATAGGATTTCACTAAACTTTAAATTTTTGTATTAAACGTTTTAACTTTTAAATTTGTTGCCACTAAATGTCTTAGCCATTTCTCTTTTTAACACATTTTAAATCTCAAACATTATTAAGCTCAAGAAGCTAACTACTAGGTTAAAAGGAAATTTTTTTATGCTACCTCTTTCTTATATATTTAGTAGTTATGTTATCAATTCAATATCTAACAAATATGTTGGGTATAATAAGATATAATCCTTAAACTTTACACTTAAAAAACGATTTAATCCTCAAACCCGTTGGGATCAAAATGTTTATTGTAAAAGTTTAGGGGTTATGCCATTTTTATGTGTATAGTTTAAGAATAAAACCGTATTTTACCGTATAAGTTTAAAGTTTAAAACATGTTATAGGAAATCAAGTAACTAAAACTCACGGCTGCAACAAATTTAAAAATTAAAACTAATGTTTAAACCGTTTTAAAAATATAAACTAAACCATATTTTGCATAAATACAAAGAAGTATGTTCAATATATTATATACTTAATTCATAATCATAAGAGACTAATTTTAGCCTTTAGATTAATAACATCAATGGTCCAGATTGCATTTTAAAATTTTAGACGGAGTGACATTTTCATAATTCACATGTGATGCTTTACAAATCACATGTGATTATATAATAAATCACCGGTGATTAAATATTAAAATTCTATAACTATTTTTTTAGACTTTATTGAACACAAGTCTAGAAACAAAACGATAATAAAAGTGGTAAACTTTGGAAATTGGGGAAAAAATAAAATTAGTTAGAGTCTTAATCGATCATATTCGGGTTCTAGAGTTTACTTGCGCTTTAATCTGCTAAACAACAAATGTGCATGGCGTGCGATACTCACGAAGACTAAAAAACTTTTGAATAGATTTTTTTTTGAAGAATAAAAAGTTGAAAGGAATAAAGTTCCAACTAAAAATCAATGAAATTAGATTTTATAAGGTTTTAGTAGGACTCATACAATTCTTGATTCGACGTTATTATCTCAATCTTATAAAGATAAAAATAATTATATGTAAGATCTCGATCTTAAAAATTAGTTGGTTGTTGTTTATAAGTGAGCATAGAAACTAGAAAATTAAAACCAATTTGTTAAAGTCGATAAAGCCGAACCAATAAACCAAAACTGTTTTTTAAAACCGACGGTTTGCTTTTAAGTTTTGAAAAATAATTGTGTTCGGTTCGGTTTTGGCAACCAAATATCACCCATAAAAAAACTGTCCCACTAAATATTTAATTCTGCCTTTTTTAATAATGGTATAACTACTTTTGTATTTTATCAATTCTTAATTATTCAATTAAAGTCAACGAGTGTCTAGTTGCTAAAAATAGCATTTTAAATGCTAAAAATAAAAATTAACTTTCGATATTTTTATAGTGGTATAACTATTTGTTGTATTCGTCTTTATCTTCTCCTATTCGGTTGATTGTTAAACATTCGTCTCATTCTTCTCGATTCCCATATTTAGCTCAAAATACCATTATAAAGGTTTAAAACAACAAACTTAAACCCAAAAATATATTTGGATCAAAAAGAAATTGATTAAGAACTAGTTTTAATGAATAAAGATGATGAACTAACGATTATCAATTGATATATATACCGAAAAATGATCAAATAATCATCCCTTTTACCCTTTTTACTTTAATTTTCTTTTTACTTGATCTCTACCCTATATATATATATATATATATATATATATATATATATATATATATATATATGTTCAAGTTACTTGGAAAATACGTGAAATAAAACTATCCCTTGTGGAAAAAGGAAAATATTTGCCTCCTTCACTTGAAACGTAGAGGATTTAAAAGATAGAAAGGTGGGATGTAAAGACATCCTCGTATTTTCCATGAAATTGACATACATTCATATATTTCCATTCTTCTTTCGCGAAAGCTTTTCTTCCAGGAAGAAGATGAGCAATTTCTTTCTATTTCTATTTCTATTTCAAGTCAAAAGTTAGCATTTAAAAGATTTAGATATTAGAATTAAAGATGTCCGAATAGACAATTTTTTTAATATATATATATATATATAGAATAATCATTTATCATGTTTGTGTAACAACTCGTCTCGAAAGTTGCAAGGTACTCCGTTTTGTTAAAGTAGGGGTGTGTTCGGTTTTGGAACCGGTCCAAAATAGACTTGAAACGAAAGAACCGATAACCGAAAATGATGAAGACTATAACCGAAAACCAAAAACCGAATTGATATAAGGGATTCGGTTCTGGTTATGGAACTGGATAAGATCGAAAGTTTACTTTGAAACCGGTTTCAAGAGAGAGAACCGAAAATAACCGATAATCTGTGAATACTTTTGCTATTAGAGAAAAATATGATACATTTATATTAGTTGTTTTTTTACCTATGAAGTTTAATTAATAACCAAACAACTAAATGATTTAAAATTAACATTAAAAATACTTGAAATCATAAGTGAACATGCATGCATCTTCGACAGTAACATATGACCAATAAGTAATAGGTTATTGACTTTGTTCTTACAAACAATAACTATTAACCGATCTCCAACGATAATAATTCAATAACCCACCATATCATCAAAAATAATAGTTCATAGCCAGCCATATGATAAACACAAAATTACATACCAACCGGTTTCGGTTCTAGGACCGAATTACTCGATAACCGGCGGAACCGAAACTGAAAACCGAAAATGAAGGTTTTGAAGAACCGATAACTGAACCGAAGACTCTAACCCGGTTCTGATTTTGGTTAGGTTTTTTGGTCAAAAAGCTCATCCCTATGTCAAAGGATGTGGTTTGCTTTGGACGCCTATGAAGGAAAAAGGGTATGGCAAGCGGTTGTCTGGGCCTCTTTATAATTGGAGTTTGTTTGTTTTTTGTTTTAAAAGATAAAAAATACAAGTCTTGTTCGTAAGAAAAAGTTGAAAGCCTTTTTTTAATAAACAAAAGACTTCTTAAAGTAACTTTTAAAAATAGTTGGAAGCTTTTTATATACAATATTACCTAAATACTCTCTTTAATTGTTTTACAATTCCTTATTTTTTATGATTTGTCTTTTTTTTGTCATTTTACATTATTCATCTCCAGCTACTAACTATTTTGTCAAACACATATACAAATAAAAGATACAGCTTCCAGCTCCAGCTATCCGCATTCGGCTTGTAACTATCAGCTACTAGCTTTTAGCATAACTATTTTCATCAAAGATACTCATATTAAGGTTTTGGCTTAGATTCATTGTTTTCTATATATATACATTTTAAAAATTTGTGTTGCCTTAATAAGATAGTTTATAATGAGTGGTTGTATATAGAAAATCATTCTATACGGACGGATAAGTAGAAGTTGAACAAAAGTTTGTCCGCTATCAATACTTTTTTATGACGATTTTCGTTTTTTTTTTCTGGGAACTTATTAAAAGACCATGACTTTAAATTGTGACGGTTTAGTAGAAAATGACTAGACATATGACGAGTTTGTTTATATTGCCAACGAAGAGAGAATAAAATAACATTTTCATGGTAGTGATAATTTTTTTTTTCACGTATGATATATTTTTTAATGTATACAAGTGAAATAATATTCCAATAATTATCATAGCTTAATCAAACTTGATTTATATTTTTTGGTATGTAATCTATATAGTATGTAAACTTAGGTAGAGAAACTTTAATAGAAGTTTCAGATAATCGGGTTTTGTGGGTTTTGGAACCGAAAAACCGGAACCGAACTGGAACCGGTTACACCTATACGGGACGGTTTTCGTTTCTAGATTTTGGCCATTATCGGGTTTGGTTCTTTTCGGGTCCGGTTAGGTTTTGGAACCGCACTCATCACTACGTAGGATTAAAAGAGGAAATGAAATGGATCATTTCAACGTAATGAAAAAAACATGTTTGTTTGTTACTCGGGAAAAAATGATTCATTTTATAAATAAAGTGATTTCTTCAATTTCATTCCATTAGAGAGTATGCTTTTTTCTCATTCCATCATGAATGAAACGGAATTTTCTTCCAAACATTAGTGAAAATATTTTGTTATATATTTATAAAATCTACTAAAAGATATTTTCTATAATAATCTTAAATAGTTTTTTTAAATCTTTTACCGCTTAATCGTTTTTTTAACAGCAGAGCACCAAATTTTATTACAACCAAATATTAAAACAACCTGCCAACTTTCCGGTCTTAAGAGGTTTAAGAGCCGGAGAAACAAACATAACAAACAAGAAAATAAATATCAATGCTGGAAAGTTCAAAAACCTGGCACGATAAAAAACCAAAAGGACCGACAACAAAGGGAGAAGGCTACTGAATTACTTAATGTCAATCCCCCTCGAACACACCGAATGTAGGCAATGATTAACCACCCCAAGCCGGGGTAAGCGCATGATCAACCGTCTCAATAGCGTCCTCGCATCTTGGACAAAAGGTAGAGTGAAGATCAACACCCCGCTTGTCAAGGTCACGAACTAGCATCCTACCCTTGCAAGCCTTCCAACATAGCACTTTTACTTTAGGCAGGATGAGTTTATTTTTACCTACACAAAAACACACTTATTAGGTTTAAATACTGTATAGAAATAGAAGTTTACACTGTGGGTGAAGTTTGCATTAAAAAGCAAACATTAGGGGCTTATCATGTAAATACTTTATGAGTATATATAGGGATATGATGTAAGGTATCCGATATTGGTTGTAGAATTATTAAATAAGACCTAAGGTGTTTGTGTGTTTTCTCTCTACTCTCTCTAGATCTATCTATACAACCGAATCTTTTAAGGCTGGCTTGAATCGCAAACCACTAACAAGTGATATCAGAGCCAAATAAAGTGAAAATTTGGTTTAGAAACATCATTGAAATCGAATTTTTTTAAAGATATATGGTTCTGTTTGAAACCGAGAGTTGTACATCTCGGGTTTCATGATTTTTGGTGAAATCTTGTGTTTTGTTTGATATTTTGCTCTATCTGTAGTCGCATTAGGGTATAGAACCTTTACGAAGTGATTTGAATTCATTTGGATCACATTTTAAGGGTCAATTTTCAGATTTGGGTATTTGAGTGTTCTTGAAGAAAATATGTCGATTTGCACTGATTTGAAGTTGTTTTGGATTGGAAAAGGCTAAAGAGATGATTAAGAAGATAGGAGATCCAATTGGTGAAAGAAATTTGTGGTTCCAAACACATTTGGTGGAAATTAGATCTGGGTTCAAGAACAACCGAGATCATCCTTGAAGATTCAAAGGGTTTGTACTTGGAATATATTCAAGGATTGTTAACTGAATTTCGGTCATCTAATCAACCGGATTTCGGTCAACCCAAGGAACAACCGAAGTTCTAAGCTTAACCAACCAACTTCTATCAACCGAAATCGAAACGTTTTTCAAACCAATTTTTAAACCAACACGGGATATCGGTCATTTCAGAATACAAACTTCAACTGTTTTCTAGTCAACCAAACAAGTCAACCGAATTCGGTCATTCCTAATCAACCGAATTCGGTCAACTCTTCAACATTCCAATTTTCAAAACTTTAAAGGTTGACACCCGATATCGGTCATCACTATCAATTAAGTTATCTTCAACTGAATTTTCGTATCTTCCATAATATATTTGACATACTTATTAATCAGTTTTGATAACACATCATTTTCGATACTTATCATTTTGATATTAATCATTCAATTCATCAATTCATCATTTTCATGCAGCTTATCATTCAATTCATAATTTTCAGAAGTCATCATTTATGCAAAGTTTTCTGAAAATGATGAAATTCATTATCATCCAGTAACATCGTATTAATCAGTTTGGTTATTATAATAGCAATACACAAGTATATAAGTTCACTCAAAATGATAAATACTTTATCTTATAAATCTTTGAGTATGATAAAATTAAGGTTTAAATAGCTAAACTGACATAAAAATGTCTGAACATGATGAAAATGATAAACAAGGTTTTGTACAGCCTATACTAAACTATAAATATACTCAAAATGATGATTAAGTTTGATGCAACCTTTATTGAACATCAAAATGATGTCACTTAATAATCATTTATATACAAATGACAATACAGTCAAAATGATATAAATAGTCTGAAAATGATAAAGATGATAAACAAGGTTTAATTGTACAACCTATATTAAACTGTGGATGTTCAAGCAGTTTTGATTATTATAATAGCATTACACAAGTATGTAAGTTCACTCAAAATGATAAATATTTTATGTTAGAAATTTTTTGAGTATGATGAAATTAAGGTTTAAACAGCCAAAATGACATAAACAGTCTGAAAATGATGAAAATGATAAACAAGGTTTTGTACAGCTCATATTACACAGTAACTGTACTCAAAATGATGATTAATTTTGATGCAACCAATATTGAACATCAAAATCATGTCACTTAATAATCATTTATATACAACTAACATAAATATTGATACTACAGCCAAAATGATGAAAATAGTCCGAAAATAATGAAAATGTAAACCAGGTTTGTATAGTCTTAACTAAACTATGGATGTTCAAGCAGTTTTGATTATTATAATAGCATTACACAAACATGTAAGTTCACTTAAAATGATAAATATGTTTTTTTTAAAATCTTTTGAGCATGATGAAATTAAGGTTTAAACAGCCAAAATGATATAATTAGACTGAAAATGATGATCAATGTTTTGTACAGCTTATACTAAATTGTAAATGTACTCAAAATGATGATTAAGTATGATGCAACTTTTATTGAACATCAAAGTTATGCTATTTGTATCAAAATGATGAATGTTCTATGCATGGATTATCATAAATTAATGTAATTATACTATCAAAGGATTGTCAAAAAAATATTGTTTTGGAGTTATCATTTTCATAATGTTCTGTTATATTATTATCATTTTCATATTTGTTCTGTGGTGGTTCTGATAATGAACTCCGAAGAAAGGGACGGAAGTTTGAATTTTTGAACGTGGGAAAGTTTTCTTTCCATATATTTAGGATTTATATACGAAAAGTGAATTTTATTTGTTTTCTTTTTGACATGTTTACCCTTTTTATTATATAAAAAGGAGTTATTTAAGGATTAATTTTTTTATTATCTTTAATTAATCATGTCCATCCATTATAAGATCTAATGATCAATATTGAGCCCTTAAAGACTTTATATAAGGGTGAGACTATATGGATCCTAACCCTATACTATATTATAAAGTATTTAAGCCATTGAAATCTCTTAAAGTAATTTGAAATTACTAATTTACCCTTATTTAACCATATAAGGAAACTATTATATAGAGTTAATTAGATTCTTAAATACCATTTTTATAACTAAACCCTCTATAATAAATAATGTTTAAAAAAGTCAAGTCAATGCAAATTAATTTTCAAACTATATGATATTAAATACAAATTAAAAATTAAATAAAAAGGATTTTCATAAAAATAATAGTTTAAATATTTTATCATATAACACATATTTTAATGTAAGTATTAAAAAATACGTATAGCTAAAACTTATAAACCTAATAAAATGTAACCTAAATTTATAAACATTTTCAGATTTTTTACATGACTCGTGTAATCAAAACAAAAATTTTAATTTATAATATATTTAATATTCTTTTTGTTTCTCATTTTATTGTTTTTTAAAATTAATAAAAGAAATGGAAACATGAGAAAGAAAATAGATACATTACGAACGAAAATTGTTCGATGTTATTATAATGCATGATATAACAGTCTTATGTTATAAACAACCGACATGTTATTGAATAGTAATTATTTCTAGGCGTCACATTGCGTGGGTAATATGCTAGTATAATTACCAATATATGTACGTATATTTGTACATCTACGCCTAGAAAAAAAAACTGAATAATAATAAGAATAAAAATAAATACAATCAGAACTTGGGCCAAGGGAATTACGACTAACAGCTTAAAGCCCAATTTGGTTTCACCCACTTAACAGTTAATCAATGCCTAACCTTACCTGGTGCCTTAACGCTTATCTGGTGAGGGACGTCTCAAACAAATCGACGGGAAAAGGGGAACGAATCCACCATGTATGCGATTCGATGCTCACGACTCTCCAACGATGAAGTTGTTTAAATACCCTGGCAATCTTCTGTTCTCGAGCCATCCATCTGTTTACTCGAATTTAGAGTGAGAGGGAGCGTAAGAGAACGATCAGGGCAGCGATCGAGAGACGCACACCGACGAACGAAGGCTGGAATCGAGTGCCGGTTCAAACTCAAGCTACAATTAAACTGAGTTGGCTCATTCTGGATTTCCTTGCTACCGCGAGTAAGGTTAGTATTCAATCGTTTAATGCTATAATTCCGATCTCCTCTGCTTCTGTCTCAACTATCGACACTTTTGGCTGCTGTGTTGATTCTCTTTTGCTTCAAATCGATTCCTCAATGTTCAAGAGTAGTTAATTTGATAAACTCGGAACTAGTGATAGCGTAGGGAATTAAAATAATCTGTTTTGGTTAGCAATTTACTTACCAAATTATCGATTGACGTTGAATATATTTGTAATCCTAAAGTCACCGACATTGATTATTTACTTGACATCGATTGCTACATTAGGTACTGATAAGTTAAGAAGTATAAGAATGGGAAAGAATATCATGTTAGTAATGAATAACAGGTGAGATCTTGAATTTATTTATACAAATGACCTTCAAATTGCGATGCTCTGGTAACTATTTAACATAAAACAGTTGATGGCTATAGGTAATAAATCGATTTATAGTGTTTCTGCAATTAGGAAGTATTAGACACATTGACTCTGAAACAATGGGGTTACATGTACGCATGACTCAGTTAATGCACTAATATTGTAAATATGATATTAAACTAATCATAATGAAACAAGGTTATTTTGAAGAAACAAGTGATAGCTGGGTAAGTTTAATAGTAGATGGATAAATGATTTAATTTCAACAACTTGAGTAGGTTAATATCAACGAAAAGTGATACATAGAATAACAAAACTACTTATGAAAAGGAATAGGAGCGAGCTATGAGTACTTATGAAATATATTTGCTATCTAGGCGGTGTAAAGAGGAATTTACTTTGAACTATTAGTAGATTGCGAGGCGGCTTCACTTGTGAGTTAAGGTACGTATTCCCTCTTCCTTTACAAATATTATCTCGTTGTACGGATTCTTAACTTCTATGTATGGCTATCTATAATTAACTATCTTTATATTGTCAAAGGTTCCGTTTTGATCCTATTAGACTTCGTTTCTTGATTCTATCGACATGTGGTTATTGAGGTTTCGTACGTATGTCTACCTTTAATAAGGATTCTTGTTTCCTTCAAAATCAAGTTTTCTCAAACTATCTTGTTTAAAACATTTTATATAAGTTAGTCCTAAAATCTTGTCTTTTTACATCGAAACTAAACTTGGTTCTTTTCACGTCTTATACCGTTTAGTTAGATTAGTTAGACTTCATTCGTTCATTGACTTATTGGTTATTGTTATATACCTCTTTAAGAGTTCCCTATTGAGATTGTGTCTCCGTTAGTATTGTATTGTTATTGCTTCATTGTTATTGTCTTATCGTTAGTGCTTTTAACGTCATCGTTCTTGTTACATTGTTATTGCCTCATCGTTATTGATTCATTGTTTATTGTATTGACCGTCTTACTCTGGGTATGCGAGCTATTTATCCACCTATGGGGGTACCATAGGCACGTCACTGTGGCACTGGTGGCGCGACACTTCCGTAACGGTGTGATTTGTTACGGCATCTTCTCATTGTGGTGTGATAAGGGTTTTAGGAGGCGTATTGGTTAACCATAGTTATTGTATTGATATTGTTTGTGGATGTAGGCGTAGTGCCCAACACCTCTTCCACCATTGTTTGGTACTTTGGATCGGCCGGTCCAAGTACCCATTGTTTATTGGCTAATGCTTGTTTTATACAAGTGTTGGTATTATTGAGCTCGGATTGTTTGTACCCCATTGACTCCTTAGTTATGGTTTTGTTTCGTATTAGTATGTTATTTATTGTTGGTTATAGTATTCGATATGTCTTGTTCGTATTGTATTTATTGTATATTTTTGTATTGGCTGTATCCGCGCACTGGGCATTTGGCTCAGCTGCATTTTCTTTCCATGCGGCAGGTTTACACGGGAATTGAAGGGTCAAGAGATCGAGAGCATAGTACGGGTTGTTTGAGGTATTAAATTCTTAGAGTTTTTGCTCTGTTTTGTATCGTATGCGTAGCCTCCGAAAATGGGGTGTTACAATAAAACCCCTAAAATAACCAACCATAATAATGTTGCAGCTTAATCAAATCGTATCCTTACTGGCAATTAGATGGGTATACCCTGGTCTTCCATTAACAATCCAGATTCCAGAGTTTTGAGCTTGCACTTGTGAACTTCCAATTACAAACCCAACCTGAAGACATGTCACGTTTACCTGGCACTCAGTTCCTGACTATTTAAAAGGAAAATCATATATCAAACAAAAAGTTATTGTTGTTGCATCTCCTAACTGTTAGTTGTGAGTTTTCTAGATATATCATTGTATCAGTTCTTTAACCATTTCAAAATAAAGATAGTTCTGAATGAGGTCCTAGTGTGTAAAATATTATATTTCCTGCTACATTATAGAATCTATGTCAGTTCTCATGGTTGGTTTTTTGTCTTATAAAACTATCAATGCAGTTTGGTAGCGTCAAATTTAACTGAATTTGTATAACCATTTCTGTGGGTATTTTTGATTCATTTACTTTTTCCTTGGGTCCTGATTGGATATTCTTCGCTTCATTACATGGTTCTTTTTCAGGTGATGAACAGTCATACAACATGGCATTTTTAACTTGAATAAAGAGTTTGAAGGATGAATAGTAAAACTTGGAGATGGGTTGTAGGGTTAATATATATACTTGCAGTTGCAACCATTTGGATTGCTGCTAGTTTTGTAGTTCAGTCGGTTGTTGATGGGGGAGTCTCGCCATTTCTTGTCACATATATATGCAATTCATTGTTTGTCATATACATCCCATTAGTAGAAATCGGGCGTTTTTTGGAGGATAAGTATGGGAATCTGCTGTTTTGGACAAGTAGAGATGATAGTAGTTCACCAGGAATGCAAGAATCAGAAGTCACTGTTCTTGTAGAAAAAAATGGGGATAATAGGACTGAAAATGATGATGTTACCTTGGGAACAAATGATTTATTGGATCAAAATACTGTTGGAGAATTGGATTCAAAAGGACGTTGGACTCGTACAAGAGTCGCAAAAGTCAGCCTTTTGATTTGCCCGTTTTGGTTTCTTGCACAACTCTCCTTCAATCTTTCTCTGAAGTATACTACCGTCACAGTAAGAATCTATAACCTTGGTCATTCCTTTTCTCTAAGTATATAAAATTTTAAGGACCATTCAACTCAAACCTGCTTATAAGCATTTGGGAAAACGCTAATGTTATAAAAGAACAGCATACTTTTTTCTCTTTGGCTGGTTTTGGTAGTCATATTTTTTTAATCCTAAATTACAATTTATGCGTTAGTTTAGTAATGATGAGTTACCAAACCTATTATATTGTACTTTAATGTTACTAAATAGAAAGCTACTATGCTAATTGGTTCATTTTTGTAGTTAAACTTTCTTTCCAAACCGATTTGGTAATTTAAAAAATTTATTGAAGTAGTATGATAATAGTAGTAGTAGCTAGCTGCTAGACACGACCACGACCATCACGATTAGTATAGTAAAAATACTATTATTATTATATAGTTACAGTACGAAATCAGATTAGAAGAAAAGTATTTTACCAAGTGGAACGGTTATATTAGATTACCAAATCAGATCGGAAGAATAGTATAATTACTAAATGAACCGGTTAGCAAAATTCTTTGTTATTTGCTGACATTAAAATAAAATCTAACCAGATCAGCTGGTTGTAATTACTAATATAGCACATGAAACAAAAGTATAATTACCAAAAGAAGATTACAAAGAAAGTATAATTACCAGTGTAGTAGAAGTCGGGCTAGGTGGCCGCCTAGGCGGCACCTAGTCGCTCTGCGGTCCTTGACCTTGCAGTATATATGCTAGTCGGTCTAATTCCAAGGTCCTGGTCAAAGTCGGGTCTTAGGCGGGTCTAGGCGGGTCAATGGTCAAAAGAAAGTTTTTTTTTTTAAATATTTTAAAGCCTCATAAAAATTAGGGCCATTCAACAACTGGGGTTCATATCATTGAACAATACGGGCAAGAAGATGAGTGACAAGGAAGTAGATGAAATTTGTGTTTGAACTAGTAGTTAATGTCTTGAACAATTATATTAGTGTTTTTATTTTCTAAACGTATGTTGAGGGTCTATGAACAATTATATATATATTTGACTATTTATGCACATGTATTATATATAATTTTGAAAATTTTACATTAAAAAATCCAATCCGAGTACTCCCCGCCTAGGCCGAGTATTCACTACTCCCCGCCTACCGCCCGGCTCCCGCCTAGCGACTTCTACAACCTTGATAATTACCAAAACAGACCAAAGAGAAAGGTACCTTGCTAGTTTATGAGTAGTGTCTGCTAGAAATTTTTTCCTCAAGAAGAATCAACGCTATTGTTGTTGTTTCTCTTTATATAAGCATACATGGTACCACTCCCTAATTTCTTGACATGTAAGAAGTTTACCACTTTTTACAGTCAAACACCATCTTAAGCAGTGCATCCAGTCTCTTCACCTTTTTAGTTTCTCTTGCATTCTTGGGAGAAAAGTTCACTTGGATAAAACTGTCGAGCGTTCTCCTTTGCATGGGAGGCACTATAATTGTCAGTTTAGGGGACTCAAAAGCTGGAACAAGTGCAACGGCTTCAAATCCTACTCTTGGAGATATTCTTGCTCTTGTTTCATCAGCTTTTTATGCGGTTTACATTACACTTATCCGTAAAAACTTACCAGATGAAGATGACAATGGTGCAAAACATGGTAAAGTTAGTATGGCCCAGTTTCTCGGGTTTTTGGGGCTATTTAACCTCTTGATTTTCTCACCTATTGCTTTCATACTTCACTTCACAAATATGGAGCCTTTTGATACAATTAGCTGGAAGCAGTTTGGTCTAATTGTGGGAAAAGGTATGCAAGCCCTTTTGTCATTTCTTTCAACTTGCAAACATTTTCATGATGCCGAAATTTTCAGATCGTTTTCTGACCATGATTCAGGTTTACTGGATAACGTGCTTAGCGATTACTTGTGGGCAAAAGCTGTTTTACTTACTACAACAACAGTAGCAACCGCAGGACTCACTATTCAAGTGCCTTTGGCTGCTATTGTTGATACCGTGATAGGAAATGCACCAGGTTTCATGGATTACATTGGAGCTGCCGCTGTCATGGTTGGGTTTGCAGGCATCAATGTTCCTACAGATACATGTTCAATTCCGAAAGAAGCCAGTCTTGAACTTGAAGAAAATCACACAATCGATCAATGACATTCGCAACATTGCTAACGGGTACAACCATGAATATACCACGGTTATTTATCGAATGATAATATTTTCGAAAGAGCTTATACAAGTTTCTTTTTTTTTTGTATAATATCATGACATACCTAAATGCTACTTCTTACAAAGTTGTTTTAAATATCTACTATTGAAGGCAGATCCCAATATAAAAACTTGATGATAAATCATGATTCTTGGTTCACTTGATAGGTAAAAAAAAATTCTCGCATTGTCATCCAAAAAACAATCAACCAAAATTTGTAACTACATTCATCCAAAATTTCAAAATAATTAATATTTAAAATACCGGAGGCTATACTTTAAATGTTTCCTCATTAAATCCTTTAAAATCATTTAAAAGTAACTATGCTGCTTGACATCATGCAAGAGCTTTCCCCTTGTTTTGACCAAAGGAACCTGAAAAAAGATAAACAAGAACGAGTAACCATAAAGCTTAATGAGCAACACAATACTCGTAGCTTATGACCGACAACATAGTATCACATAACTGCACACAAGACCTCCTCGGCCATGATGTTCACAGACATTAATCATAATGGTCCACTCGACCTTGTTGCCCATCGGCATAAGATAACCCCTCAGTTATCAAGTTCACATTTAATCAAACAACACATCAGTGAGCACATATCGCACAACTAATAAATAATATAGATATACGAGTCGCATCATAAAATAAGAGTTAGTGAAATTCACTTGTTTCGTAGTTTAAGTATTAACTATGGTTCCCGTCTGACAAGCACCAGAAATGTCAGCTGACCTAGTATGATAAATATCACTAGTCAATAATAACGGCTTAACTAGTGGGTTTGTAACACAACACACACATGTACTTTTATTATTCACTTATATCTTTACTGACCAGACCTATCTCAAAGTGTCCGTCAAAGATATCATAATATAAATTGTTAAAGTGATCACACCCTCGTTGTCTTAAAAGCTCACAATAGGGTAAGTGATACTTAAGAACCAACAATTAACACCATAAGGTAGGATCATAAACTTCGATCAAGATCGACAGTTATTCTTATAGAATCTTGCACTAGAGTAATTACTTACTCCAGACCCTTTCTAGTCGTCAAACATCAAGAACATATCTCGATATTTTTTGAACTCAAAATATTCTATTTGTGTCTCCTAAGTGTCCTAATGAAACAATAATTCCTGAATTAGGTCCACAGACAACTTAATATCGGGACATTATCTTCAATAGACACATACTTAGAAATGCAACAAAGCTCCCACTAGCCCTGACGTATGTAAAAGTCTCATCCATGCTTCTAGAAAATCATTACTAGATTTCCTCAATTAAAGCAAAGATCTTACCTTTTAGATGCTAGCATAAATCCATAATGGATTTATCCATGCTTGTAGACTTAATTTTGATATTATGGATACATAAGACCCTCAGTGTGATGAGCACTTCCTCATAATATTGTTCTATGACGAAACGCGGTCTTGTGTATTCGTGTGCTATCTCTTATTGCCACAAAAGGAAATAATAACCACTGGTATCAAATATTCTTCAACATAACCACTAGGAAAAGTTTCCTCAAAACCATCATGAAACCTTTTCACATAGTCGGTATTTGAAGTTGTCTACAACTCCATTCATATTAATCCCACTTGTACCTCCTACAATCATGTTTCATCACATTAATTCCCCTAAATATGATAAACGATTCCAAATTCACCATTTTAAGATTTTGATTCCCGAATAGCAATTCACCCCATTGTAATTCATGAATCGCAATTCTCGCAATTGCATTTCACGAATTGCAATTCAAGGATCACAATTCACCCAATTGCAATTCGCACACTAATCTAAATTGCGATTCAACTCTAAGTCTTTATAAACTAGGATTGGAGAATTATGATCCTGGGGAATCTCACTAAGAGACTCTACCCCGCCAAATACGATTCATAAGTTCAGATCTAAATTGCAATTTACCCAATTGTAATTCATGAATCATAATTCACTTAATTGCAATTCATAACACGCATGAGTTACAATTTTAAAATACCCAAGAACAATTGCGACTCTACAAGCACCGACCTTACTTTCCAAATTCAATCTTGAGTAATATTCAACCATATCATCTAATTCTTGATCCTATAGATTCCTAACATCAAATAGACAAACCCCTATGGTTTAAATTCAATCTTGAGTAATACTTTCTTGTCGTCCCCGTCTCCCATACTATCTCATGTAAATTACTCAACCACATGAACAATTTCTCAGTGATTTATTGGTGTTGTACGATTTCAAACTATATGTAGTACTCACATTTTTCATTCATAATTCATTGCCTTCTTTTATTAACCACATACGAAAACCGAAAAAACTCATCCAACACATTTGGTCAAAAAAGGGTCAACACAATACACGACACGAGAAAAGATGACACAACCCGAACCCACTATGAAAATAAATTAGTCAAAATAGATCAACACGAAGGCACTTACACTATAACCCGAAACTAACATGAATTGCCACCCTTAGTCTAAATGACCGTGTGCCGCTGAATAGGTGGATGATGACTCGCCACACTCTAAGCAATATTGCATCCTCTTATAAAAAAACGTTTTTAATTTTTCTCTTATAAACAATATCATGAGAAATGATAAAATCAAAACATGACAAGAAAAAATAAATGAAAGACAAATTTACATGCTTTTATGATTAGGATAATTAACTAGGAGGAAGATATCATTGTTAATATCATATTCTTTGAACTAATTATGATGTGTTATTAGAAGTGTTAGTAGTAGGAAAGTAAACGAGTCAAGCTACTCGGAGTTGTCCGAACTTATTTCGTTAAAAGCTCGAAACAAGTCTAGCCTTAACGAGCTCGAGCTTTAGAGGTTGAGCCTAGACCAAAGCTCATTTAGTAAACAAGTGTGAGCTCGAGCATCAAAGAGTAGGCACGAACTTGAGCTTAAGCCTATACCGAAGCTCATTTGGTAAACGAGCCGAGCTCGACCACAAAGAGTAAGCTTGTTTAAGCTCACGAACATTTGTATATAACATAATATATATTTTATGTTTTAATATCTGTATTTATATATTGTATATCCTTTCAATGAAAATTTCAAAATAATTTTCGAGTCTAAACAAGCAAAGCATAAACAAGTTGAGTTCATCTTCATAAATATTAAACAAGTTGAGCTTGAGCTCAAGATCACGAGCTCTAATTTACTGTGTAGGAGGGTGGTTTGATATAAGGGAAGGGGGGGGGGGGGGTCACAAAGGGGTTAAATTTAACTTAGGGAAATATTGTAAGGGCGGTAAATCATCTTAAAAAGGTGGGAATTTCTTTTATAGGGTCATTTGGAAAAGAAGCTGAGGAGGGGATATCAACACACTTTTGGATAGAAAAATGGTTGTGGTCTTCACAGTTAAGGACGAGTATAGTAGGCTTTTTAGATTAGAGAAAAACAAGCAAGCTAGGATCTTAGAAAGGGGTGACTGATGAGACATAAATTGGACGTGAGCTAGGGACAGGAGGTGCAAATCTAAGGGAAGGGAACTTGGTGAACTCGAGGACCTACAAACAATTGTGAACGCGAAAATATCATGAAAAGATTTTCAATATAGAGGTAGATTGTGGCTAGCAACAAATGGTATCTTCACTTCAAAGAAACTCAAGGAAATGATTCAAGAAGTGGAGGTAGGCACAACTCGAAACAGAACAGAAATGAGATGGAAATACATCACCCTAGAAAAATGAACAATTTCATCTGGTAAATCGAGGCGGGAAGGTTACTTGATAGAGAAGTTCTTGATAAATACAATATTGACCTACACTCCATTTCATGTCCTAGATGTGAACAAAAAGTAAAATCAATCAACCTTGCTCTAGTCGGTTGTAATCATACCAAAACAATATGGACACAAGTGGGGAGGTGGTCGAATGTGAGTCTCACTACTACAGACTGGATCTGCTTTGAGACGACACAGATAACATTTTCAAGAACCGATCAAGAAACCTTGGGAGGCGAACAAGTGGATGGTTCTTTACTTGATGTGGGCTCAAAGGGACAAGTTGGTTTTCAAGATTGACAAACGTAATTTGGAAGACTTGATGTTTGAGTTCCAACTAGCGTGTTTCCAATGGTTCTCCAAGAGGTTTAAGAAACGGAAACTAAATTGGAGTGGATGCTTAGTTGATCCAAGCAAGCATAGCTTCGGCTTAGGTTACCTCTAGGCCGAGGCTCATTCTCCTTGCGGTGACACATAGTGATGTTTTATTCTTTTTTTGTTTTTCCTTGTTAGTCCTTTAGTATTTGCACCTTGCATATTCTGGATTAGACATCGTATTGTAATTATGTTCTTTAATAATTGTATTAGTAAGGTATTGATGTTTAAAAAAATCACCATTAAGAACTTTAGGGGGAAAAATATTATTCTCCTAGTTATTACTTATTATTAGATGTAATAGAAAATTACCTAAGAAGGTAATTAGGCAAGTCTTAAAAAGGGTCACGGGTACGGATAAGGATGCGGGTGCAAGTCGGATCCCCACCGGCTATCTTATTCACTAAATCACTATTTCAATTCAATTCATAGAGATTTGAGAAAAAGAAAAGTATAAAAAGAAGAGAAAAACGTGAATCAAGATGAAGATTCTTGGGAAGCAGATACATCCCAGACAGATTATACTTTTTGCCGCTGGGTACGTACGTACTTACAATCGCCGCCTTTATTTCCCTAATTTTGCGTTTGTAAATTCATAAAAAAAATATGAACTTCGAATTTACCAATTCGATTCATCAGTATGTAATCGCAGTGTTTAATTTTATATGAACTACAGGATGCTGGTGATTGGGTCAACAAGTTATGATGTTCACAGATCGATAAAGAACAACGAAACGCCACCGTCGAAAGAGCAGATTCAGGCCATGGAAGATTACCTGGCCTCCAAACGCCGTGGTGGTGGTGGTTGAAACATTAATTCGTTGCTCCAAATTTGCCACGTAGATGCCTCTTTTGCCTTATATTTCTAGAACTTTGTTTCTATTCTTGTATGAGAAACAATATATCTTTATACTTTTTGTTGCTATTTATTCTCTTACTTACTTGATTAGAACAATTGTTAAAATCAAGGGTTGACATGATGAAAAATTAGGAGGATATATAATTGTATTGACACTCCAATAAAAGAATTGTAAGAAAAATTGAAAAAGTTAAAGTTAGTATCTACGCCCTGTTCTCGAGTTTATGTTATGGAGGAAAGGAAAAGAAAATAAAGGAAATCCTTTCCTTTTAAATCATCTCAATTTTGGGAGAATAGATTTGACATAAAAATAAGTCTAAATTCCCCCTCCAAACCCCTCTATTTCCTTTCCTTTCCTTCCTAAAGTGAAACTCAAGAACACCATTTTTAAAGGTTTCCGTCCAAATCATTTCCTTTCCTTCACTAAAAAAACTCGAGAACAGGGCGTTAGTTCTTCTTTCGAAGTTCAAAAAATAATAATTATACCATACATACTAGCTCGTTATTGGAAATTTGGAGACGGTGACGAGATGAAAGAAGATAGTTATGCATGTTATTGGCTCGTCATCTACTAGGGTGCTATTGTTAATGACGAGCTAAATGGCTCGTTATTGATTTTATTTAAATGTAACTGGTCCAAACTTACACGAGGCATAAATATAAAAAAAGGGCATTCCATAAAATGTATTTAAATACATAGTACCCATGTAATACGACGGTTAGAAATAATTATTACTCGATAACATATATATTTTTTATAACGTAAGGCTATTATATTCGCGTATTACGATGATATCGAACAATTTTCCTTCACAATATATCTATTTTCTTTCTCATTTTCCATTTCTTTCATTTCTCTTTTCTTTATAACTATTTTATTAATTTTTAAAATAAAATTTTAAAAGCAATAAAATGAGAAACAAAACGTAAAATATTAAATATACTATAAATTGAACCTTTGGTTTTAATTACACAATTCATTTAATACACAATTCATTTAAAAAAATCTGGAAATGTCTATAATTTAGGTTACATGTTATAGGTTTATGAGTTCTAGCTATACATATTTTCTAATATTTAAACTAAAATACGTGTTATATGATCAAATATTTAGAATAATTATTTTTATGAATATCCTTTTTATTTAATTTTTAATTTGTATTTAATATCATATAGGTTGAAAATCAATTTGCATTAACTTGATAATTTTAAACATTATTTATTATGAAAGGTTTAGTTATAAAAATAGTATTTAAGAATCTAATTAACTTCATATAAGGGTTTCATTATAGGTTTAAATAAGGGGTAATAAGTAATTACAAATTACTTAAAATTAAGAGATTATGACAATTAACTAAATGCTTTAGGGGTGTTTGGGATTGCGATTTGAAAATAGATTATGCGTCTTTAATAATCAAAATCAGATAACCAGCTGTAAGAGAACACGCTACTAAATACTAGTGTTTGGATTTGATTATGCTGCTTCATATCGTAATAATCAGTAATCAATTTTTTGAGTGCTTAGCAACGTAGATTAATTGATTTATGAAAACACACCCCAAACACTTTAACTAATTATCCGCGATTTCAAATCACAATAATGAGATAATCAATGTTTAAACGTAATCGCAAACACCCTCTTATAATATAGTATAGATAAACTTAAAATAAGCAAAATATAAATTAGATTTTAGATTTTTAATCTTTATTGTCTTTGAGATGCATTTATAATATATCTTTGTTTAAAAAAAGCTAAGTGCATATGTAATATAAACTTTTCTAAAATAATTACAATTTCTTCAACAATACTTCATATTATATTTTGTTAAATAGAATCATCTAATAATAAAACTAGCATTAATATTTTTTACATTTAGCCTTCAGTTTAATAATAATAATATATATTTACATTTAGTTATAGTAAGATAAAGTTAAATAGAATCAATATCTATAACAAAATGAAAAAAAGCTCTATAGTAGAATTGTAAACTGATGTACAGTTTAAAAGAAATTAAAATAATTATCTTACTGAATTCTGGTGAATGGTTGGGTACTCATCGACGACATTACATGAAGAAATTAACGTTGTGGATGAACTTCTTGATTTATAGAAGAAGCATAATTGAGAATTTGATTGTGTTTTTAGAAAGGTTAATAGCTACAATGAGGAAGAAGGGTGAACAATGAGGGTCAATGAACATATGAGTTTTGAACGTTGCTTTATTATATTCGATGCATCTTTCTGTTTCTTTTTTTATCTCACTTATCCTCAATGATGCATTACTGCAAAGCGTATTTAATCAGAAAATAATTATATGTACATACATAGCCTAACATAGGTTGAAAAAAATGGACCCCTAAAATTTTTGGGTCCTCAATGGCCACAGCCGCTCCGCGTGCCACTCTGACTCGATATGAAAATGAAAGTGGGTGATAATGTGGTGGTTAATGATATGACTATCATTACTAGGGTTATTGGTCATATAATAGTTATAGGTAACTTATGCTAATCAAAATCATAACAATTATTATTACGTGTGATTTTAATTAAGCGGATTTAAAAGAAGGATATTTTCTCTTCTTTATTTTCACCCACGTAAAAATCTAAATTGACAACATATATGTTTAAGCTACTTCTATATTCCGTTCTTTGCTAGATTTTGTTAGTTTATGATTTATGCCTATTTAGTTTTGTTATTTAAATTTAATTTATTATTTGTTTATTAATATACATATTCTCGCCCAAGAAACAGAAAAAAAAAAGCAAATTTGTAATATTACGTCTAAATATGACATTATATCAAGATGTTCAATGACCCAAACAACATCCTAATTCTTTTAAAACAAAATATATATAACATTAAAATGTTTTAAATTACAATAAGTATACTATATCAAATTAATAAGTATTTTATTTTTCTATTTAACATCCGTATTATCATATTTTTTTCTCAAAAAATAACATCATCTTCTTAACTGAAATGTTGTATATGTGCAACCCAATATGATCATCCATTGAATATATGCAATACGCATTAAACTGTAGTAAGATGATCACTAGTCATACGAATAGAGTTGACCACTTCCAACTTAACGAGACCTTCTAAATTAAAGGTGATTAATACCTTGTAATTAGTGAGATAGTGTAAAGGTGATCACTACCTTATTAGGAATACGGTGTATAGGTGGTCACTACGCTCTTATAAGTGAGATGTATTGGTGATCTCTTCCGTTCAAAAGAAACATTCCTAGTTAAGGGAAGTTCTTGGTTGAACACCATGATTTGACGTAGGTTGGATTCGCTAACATTCAACCAGACCAATATACATCTGATATAATCATTTCTCTACCCTTACTCATTTACTTCCATTTTATTATTGCATTCCATCATAAACAATTAAGCTTCCATCTAGTTTTTAGACTTTTCTCTTTGTTTAATCATCCACCTTCAACCACAACCAGTGGCGGACCCAGGATTACAAATGTGTGGTGGCACCATTAAATGAGTGGTAGTACTGCTTTAAAAAAATCGAAATTTACACTACGAAAAATCGAAATTTACACTACGCGGATAAAATTGACTGGTGTCCCATGCCTCCACAGACAAACACATAGGTCCACCCTGACCACACCGCCGCATGAACAAACTTCTCTTTCACCTTCACCGGCCCGTCTCTTCTTGCCAACTAAGATGCAAGCAAGACAGCCTCATGCATAAACTTATTAAAGAAGATACCATAAAGATAAATATTTTAAATATGGCACAAATTTAAGTCGTAGCTTAAATCACCATTTTATGATTGGTTTTCTAAACAAAACTGTAGAAACTTGAGAGGGTGAAACCTTTTAAAAATTTAAAACTCACTTAAAATATATAAGCACAATGGAAGCATTTTATCTCAAGCAAAGTGCAAGAATAATACCCGCGTGTAATTAAAGAGTAAAGTGCAAGAATAATACCCGCATGTAACCCAGATGTATAGTAGTTCAATTGGATATTAACGAATCTAATTTACGTCCATTCCTTGGCTTTTAACCAATAATAATCTCACTATCAACTTTTCTTTTAAGTGGAAGAGATCACCAGCACGTCTTACTAAGAAGGTAGTGATCACCTTTACAACGTTTTACTAATTTCTTAAGGTAGTGATCATCTAATGCATTTTATCACTAATTTTTCAATGTAGTGATCATTCTTAAGTAACGTCTCACTAAAAGGATAATAATCACCTTTTCGTCTCACTAAGCTAAGTGGTGATCACCTTTACAATCATCTCACTACAGACTACAGTGATGTGCTATCATTACAAGAATGACTTTAATGGATTGGTAAGTACTTTGTGAGAGGCTAAATAGGGCGTTCGAATTGGAGGGACGAGGGATCCTTTCTTTATCCACCTTTTTTCTAGAAAGCGATGACTCTCAACATCTCAAATTTATATTTTATTATTATCTTTGTCATACAATTTAGGTTATTGTTATTTTTTTCTTTTATAACTTTTAAAATAATATATATTGTCTCATTTTCATCTAGGTGATATAATATTTGTCTAAAATATATACTGTTAAAACCTAGAGGGGGTGAATAGGTTATATGCCTACTTTTTGAAGTTTTTAACAATGTTTGCAAGTAATTAAAGATTTTAAGGAAGAAAGATATCACCAATGAAGTAGTTTGGACACAATGATTTATAGTGGTTCAAGCAAGGGTTAACAACCTTGCTCTACATCCACTTCTTGGCCTCACCCACCAAGAGTTGCTCCACTAACTTCTCTCTTTAAAGGTAGAGATAAACTTTTTACAACTTCTCTCTTTAGCTTACAAGAATTACACTTCACTCTTGCAAACAAGGTTAAGATAAACCTTACTTCACTCTAATTGGAAAGGCTAGAGTTGATCCTCACTTCTCTCTAATTCTATAGGCTAGAGATGATCCTCACTTCTCTCTAATTCTAAGGCTAGAGATGATCCTCACTTCTCTCTAATTCTAAGGCTAGAGATGATCCTCACTTCTCTCTAATTCTAAGGCTAGAGATGATCCTCACACAATTACAAATATATAAGAAGGTAATGTAGTGTTTGAACTTTGAAGGCTTTCACTCTTGCTTCATTCTTGATCTTGAAAGATTGAATATTTATCAAAAATATGAGCTCACAAGTTTTTGTATATGTTCTGTGTTTTTCAGATTGCAAGAGCTTAGTAAAAAACAAGACTTGAGTTGCCTTAAATAAGCAAAAAGGTGCAAGCTCAAAAAGTGTCCAGACTGTCCACGGTCGATCCACGGTCGACCGTCGGCCTACTGGAACTTTTTGAGACTTGTGAATATAGACGTTGGCCTTTTACCAAAATCACCCACAACGCATTTTTACCATAAAAATGCACTGAAAAGAAGCTTAAGAAAAGTTAGGTTAGTGTCATAATTCTTAAGTTTGAATTTAATCATAAAAATGGTAGTTTAGAAACCAAATGCATAAAGCATGTTGGAAGTTTACCTCTTTGAGAGATTCCTTTTACTAAATATGGTTTTGGCTTATTTCAATAGAAGATTATGTTTAGTATTTGCCAAAATAGGAATTCATTTGCTTTGACTACCAAGCTTGTGATTTTATAAAAAATTTCTCAATTTTTATAAAAGTTTTTATAAAAATTATTTTATAAAAACTTAAACTCATTTAATTATTTATTTTGTAAGCTCATAAACTTTGAACGTTTATTTGTAGGAATCTTCGACATCGGCTTCTACTTGAACTCGGATCTTGACGATTGGAGCTTGGCCATTTGATGAAGCTTGTTTTGTAGTTTATAGATGAGAATATATTTGATTGAATATATATATATATATGTGTGTGCACATATGTTAATGTTAATACATACAATTATATAAAAAAGTTGTAAATTTTTGTGTCAACAAAAAAGGATATATTTGTAAGCCTATTTTTCCCAACATATACTTTTTTCAAAATTATAATACCAAACAAGTACAATTCATAGAAAAACTAACATATACATTATAATAACAAAATATAGAAAAATGAGTAAGTCTCAAATATATATTTAGGGGTGGTTAGTTGGTAGTAATCAATTAAGAGACTGTTTGATAGAGACCAGTAAATGAGGATAGAGAAATGGAAAAGGAAGCAATTTCCTTGTTTGTTTAGCAGGGAGACTTCTAAATGAGAAATAAGACAATTCTCATTCTCTATTTTCATTTCTTCATATGATGGAGAGAAAATGAGAGATTTCAAAACCATTTATGAGATGCACTAAAAACACAACATCAAAGACTTCATCCACCAAAGCATAATCCCACCAAACATTCTCCCCTTTGCAGTGCTATATTTGTTCTTCCTTTCTCTGACGGCGGTTATGCACGTCTCCCTCTCTGTCTCACTCTCGCTCTCTCTCTCTCTCTCTCTCTCCCCGCGAGTAGAGGCAGCAAGCGACCGGCAAAAGCTCTAGTTCTTCTTCTCGAGCGAGGTACGTCTCTCTCTTTCAGTCTTTGCTCACTCACTCTCTCTCTCTCTGTCTCTCTCACCACTCTTCGGGTTCTCTCTCTCCAGCGAGTGGTGGCGGCAAGCGACTAGTGGCAAATCCGATTCTTATTCTCTAGTACGTCTCTCTCTCCATATTTAATTGTTGTTTTTGGCTTACTGTGTTCTCAAAATCATATAAATATTCTTCAAAGTTTTGTTTAAAAAAGTGTTTATATATATCAGGTTATTCTAGATGCGATGCAATATCTGTGTTATGAAAAATATGGATATAAATGATAAAGTTTGTAGTATTCTATATTGAATTTCTTGTTGTACCAAACAAGGAAAATGACTATTTGTTACATTTCTCTACGGAAATCCCTATGCTACCAAACAGAAAAGTCAATTCTGATTCTCTAGACCGATTATCTTGCTCTGCAATTCTATTCTCTGCTATCATTTATTTGTAATCCATTCTCTGTACCACACGCACCCTAAATGGAACTAAAAGGAATTGGAATCGAGAATTCCTTCCTATCATGTTTGGTTCATTGAAATGATTTGACTGGATTTTAGAAATCCGTCACGTACGGAATTGACCGATCCTTCCATTCATTAAAGGATTTATCAAATCTTTAGGTCTTGTTTGGTTCATGGGGATTCGAGAGATTTAGCAGGTTTGCATTTGAGTCTCATGTTTGGTAGAAAATAAGAAGGAAATGATTTGGATTCCTAATCATATAGATGTGGGATTCAAACTCCTTGGGGAGGGGTGGTAAATCTAAATCTCTCATATATAAAATTTCAAAATCATGACCTATCTAACCAACAATTCATAATCGCCTTCACCACATCAAGTGACACTTCACTTTTGTCGTCGCTGCCCACCGTTATAACCGTCGCCGGCATCACCATCGTCGGCCTCCACAACCGGCTTAATCATTTCCTTTCACCTTCTCCGTACTCGTTGTCGTCTCCCTTCATCCACCGTCTCCGTCACTACCCTAATCGGCCACCCTCGTAACCTTCCACGTCTCCGCTGTCACGCTGTCCCGTCTCCACGTTACCCTTCCACATTTCCGCCTCTGCCGCCGACTCCCTTCCCTACCTACACCGATTCACCCTTCCTCGTATCCGCTATCGCCATTGTCACCCTTCACCGTCTCTGTCTCCGCTGCCGTCGCCCTTCATCGTCTTCGCTTCTGCCGTCGTTGCCTTTCACCGTCTCTGCCGCTGTTGTCGTTCCCCATCTCCGCTGTCCCCTTTCTTCATCTCCGTCTCCGCCACCATCGTCCTTCTTAGTCTCCGTCTCCGTCGCCTTTCACCAACTCCGCCACCGTCGCCCTTCACCGTCTCCACCACCGCCTCCGCCGCTGTCGCCATTCACCGTCTCCACCACCTCTCTTTTCCGTCTCCGTCTCTACCATCGTCACTCTTCACTGTCTTCATCTCTGCTGCTGTCACCCTTCCCCGTCTCCTCCGTCACCCTTCTTCATCTTTGCCTCTGCCGCCCTTTATCGTCTCCACCTCCGCCGCCATCTCCCTTCACCATCTTCCCTCTGCCATCGTCGTTCTTCACCATCTTTGCCTCCGCCACTGTCGCCATTCACCGCCTCCGCCTCAGCCACCATTTCCTTTCACCACTTCTGCCTTCGCCCCCATCGCCCGTCACCACCTCAACCACCATCGCCCTTCACCGACTCTGCCTCTATTGTCGTCGCCTTTTAACGCCTTCTCCATCGTCGCCCTTCACCGCCTCCGCCTTTGCCTCTGCCATCGTCGCCCTTCACCGTCTCTGTCTTCCTTGTTTTGGGCCAATGAAGTTGTGAAGGTGAGTGGTCTCCTTCACCATCTTTGCCCTAAAAATTTTATTATCTTTTACATGAACCAAACAAAAGATATGATTGGATTTGAAATCCCAAGGGATTTGAAATCCTATAGGATTTGGAATCCTTAGGATTTCAAGTCTATGAACCAAACACCCCCTTAGGATACAAAATATAACTTCAAGTCTTTACTGGACTTTAACCACTCTATCATCGACATTACCTCCAACAGCCCTTCGTTGACCACCTCCTCAAATCCGGTGACAGATTTGGTATGAATTAGGTGACCATCATCGACCTCTCTATCGATCCATCATCTTCTTTTCACAGCAATGTTCGAATACAACCTTCTACAATTCACCCAGCAACCACTCCATCATCTACTTCTAACACCAACATTCAACTACAACCTTCAATACTTTGACCAGCAACCAATCCGTCATCAACCTTTAGCTTCACCAACTACCTTCAACATTCTACCACGACCTCCAACAACAACGATTTTAGGTCATAGATCAATTGTCGACCAATCAATTTCAGATTCATTTGCTTTTGGTTTATTTGGTATATGATGATCTCTGATTTGGTACACGTGGTTCATTCACATATCGATCGATTTTGTTGCTTGGGTATTTGAACTTGTTTATTGATTTTGGTTTGATTTCCTTTTACGATCTAGTTCGAGTCAAGAAACGATGATCTGATTTGGTGTTCCTATGGTTTGATTTTGTTCGATCGAAGTTCCTATTCACATATGATGTTCCATTGTTTTTCATTTGATGTTCTATTTGGGGTACATTTGGTGTTCAACTGTGATGTTCCATTTGATGTTAGTAGGTTTGATTTGGTAATGGATTCCAATTCTTATCTTTACCAACCGAACACAATAAAAGTTTCTTTTGAGATTTCAAATTTTATAAATTTCAATTGCAATCAATTCTAATTCCTTGGTCATATTCTAATTGCAGTTGTTTCATTCCACAAACTAAATAGGGTCTTAGATTACACCAAACATCGTGAAGAAGAATGTGTAAGAGAAACACAAATAATACATAACATTAATTTTATAAATTGCTTTAACAAAGTGATAAGAAACTTTCTAAGTTTTCATCTCTAATGCCTTTGTTCTTGTATTGGAGATTTTTTTAACAAAGTAATACAACTCTAAAAGTGTATTTTCTTGCCAATGTTTTTGTTTGGCTATGAAGTATAAGACTAAATATTACTTCAAAGAGTGTTTGCAATTTTTACATTCCATCACACTGTAACGTCAATTTTTTCTCACATTACTCGAGCCCGTGGTAGTCACCTTCTATCACTCCCTTCTACATCAAATTATAGGATCCACGTATGCTAACGAATTAAAAATCAACAATAAAAAAAAGAGAAAAACTTGTTGTGGCCCACATCAAGAGTAGGCCGAACTGAAATGGAAGGGGGAAAACATCACGCCGGACACCGAGTACGCCACCATGGTGTGGAAAGTTTTATTGACCACAACATTAATAGGGTGACCATGACACCTTTTTACTTCCCTTCCGCCTTCTCTCACTTGATAAACTCTAAAATTATTCAAATTTTAGGTTTCACCGCATTATGTTTGCACGTTAGGTTTTACTAGATCAGATGTTCGAATGATACACGGATTGATTTAAAAATGTTAAATATTAAACATTAATAAAAAATATTATATAACTATAATATACGAAAGAAATGGGAATTTAAAAGAATGATAAACAATAAAAATATAAAAATAATATGTTCACAATAAAAAAAATGTTTATCTACTAAACGATTTAAACACTAATCAAATTATTAGGGGACACTTATGTAAAAAATAACAAACAGATCAAATAGTTATAATACCTTCCTAACATAAATGGTTGTCAAATTAGTGTCATTTTTTTGATGATAGAATAATTTATACAAGCATATCTTAAAACTGAAAAATTAAAATTTATGTCGTTAATTTTGCTAAATAAATGACTAGATTTGTATACTTAAATTGATTAATGTTAATTCTTTTATTTGTATACTTGATGGTAAAGTTTATCCCCTTCATGTGTTATGTTATTTTCATAATTGCACTTTCAAATTAAAGTCAACGATTCCGGTCAGGTTCGGTTTATCAAGATCATATCTTGTGTCAATTTCAACTCAAGTCATTTCCCAGTCGTGTTATTTTTTCTTGACAGATTTAGTGTTATTTTTTCTTGTCAGATTTAGTGTCAGCCAATTTCAACCAAATGTGTTCGAAAGTATAAATATTTAGTTTTCGTATATAGCTTATGTTTTAAGTTTTTTAATTCATTGTTTGTTTCGACGAATTTCGAGTACAACTTTCACTAGTTAAACCCTAGCTCCAAAATTCTAACAACATAATCTTGAAATGAAATGTAGCAATTAAAACCTATCACCATTCTCCAATCACCATGATAGAAGAAAAGGATCTAAAATTCTAAATACCTGAGGTGATAACAGTGACAGAAGAGAAAGGAAATGTCTCATCAGAGACGGTAGCGATCGAAAGTCGTCGTTGTTTAGCAAATTACGCTCGATTGTAGGTAGTAATTAATCGATTACGATAAAGGAGGAATGTAAACTCGTAAGTCATAATCGTAATTCATTGTACAGTCAATATTAAGTTAATAAGTTTTACCCTTTTGTTAGCTTGTACTTGTGTCACTGCCAACACTAGCCGTCCCAAATTATTATTTTCCAAACTCCATTTTAATTTTTAAAACAATTTTAAATTGTATGATTTTACCCTTTTTGAATCATTCGGGTCACTATAGGGTGGTTGGGTTGACCCTACTCATCCTGCTTTTTAATTTCGACCTGTTTTTTACCCATTTTAGATTCGTATCGTCTTTTCCGTGTCAGGTTGTCGGAATCACCGTCTTTAAGTCAAAAGTCAAACGATATTCCTCACAATCATTGTAGACTTGAGGACCTTGAACTATTCACAGTAGCCTGAAACACCAACATATTAGTTTCTTGAGGATCAAATCTTTCTATTCTATATCTGATTTGAATCTGCAACAACAAATTGTGATTTACAGATATTGGCCATTCTCATTTTCTACAACTAAATATATATCTATATAGCCAGTAAATTACAAATTTACCCTCTGATGGCATAATCTTAATTAGAAGCAGCTAACTTTCTTGAAGATGGTGGCACAAGAGACTTCGCATAAGCAACAGGCAAAGCAACTATTTTCTTTGGTTTGCTTACGTACGCCCTTTTTGTAAAATTGTTATAATCATTCGCTTCAATCTCATCCAGTATTTGTCGATACAATAATAGCGATGCCCAAACCTGACAACAATCAGCTCATTAGATCATAATTTGACGGTGCAAAATTAATAAAAAAAATCATGATTTAATCCATAAAACGGGTAAAGATTTAGGACTTTCGGGTTGACCCAACATGTAAAATTCAACCATTACCCAACTTATCCGACCCGGCAAAACTTTGACAAATCTAATATGCAGAAAGGTGATTTTGGTTTTTTTTTAATGAAGTGATTGAGGTTTAAGAAGCTTACCGGCCATCTACTGGCGGAACTTAGCTGTGTAACGCCTTCTTCAGCTTGATCAAAGAATGTTCTTGCTCGTTTTATTTGTTTTTTCATGAATATCCTCCATTTATCGGTTACTTTCATTGCAAATATGTCTTCATCCGACAATCCCGCTTGTGCTAGTTCATCTTGTGGCAAGTAAACTCTTCCTCTTCTTGCACTGGACCAGAAAAAACATCCAAGAATTTAGCATAGTGGTCAACCTTCATACTTTTCAAATATTTGAGATTTTAGATATCAAGATTAGACACGGAAACTATTGCTTGCTTGTTAAACTTGTTATAGACTTCCACATAAAAATCAAATTCGTCTGACATTTAATTTAGTTGATTTTGTGATTCTAATTAGCATGATTGACCTTAAAAGTCAAAAAGGCAGTATGTTAAACTTACTCTTCTCCTACATCTCTAAGGATGTTTGTGAGTTGATTAGCAATCCCTAAAGCCAAAGCAGCATTATATACACTCTCTGTTGGTGCATTAGATTCAGGAGCAATTCCCATTATTGGAACACTCATCAATCCAACTGTGCCTGCTACATAATAGCAATACAAATAAAGCTCATCAAAGTTCTCGTATCTTGACTTTTTGAGGTCCATCCTCATTCCATCGATCATATCCTTAAAAGGCTGCAATTAGTCACAAAAAAAAGTTTAACAATTTGATAAAATGAAGAGCCTGTTATGCAACTAAAATACATCTTGATCCATTCATGATCGATTTAGAAGATATCCAAGAAAAGTCAACCTGAATGTCAACAGGAAACTTAGAAACGGTATCTGACAAAGCAGCATCGAGCATATCAAAAGGGCGCCCATTGAAAAGATCTTCTAATCTCGACTCCCATCGATCTAGAGCTTTGGGAGTTATATGTGACGCGTTAGGTCCATCAACGAGTTCATCAGTTCTCCTACACCATACTACATTATTGAAAGAAAAAAAGTCAAAATTGAGTTTGACCATTACCCATATCTAAAAACTGAAATTAATTTAATGCAATGAAACTCACGTAAGCTATAAACTTTTTTTTATAAGTTATAACCTATTCAGTTTATGTACCTTGAACTTTGTCTAAGATTTTTTTCTGATCACTGGAAATGGTAAAGAACTAATTGAATAGCAAAGTCAACTCAACTCTCAAACAAAAGTCAAAGAGTTAATAGCTGACCTATTTTTATCATTTATGAAATACTAATTAAAGTAGAAGGCATAATGGTAGATTTGAAAATTCTTCTAATAGAAAGTACTAGTTCTAGTGAAAATGACTCCCCATGTATCAATTTTCCCATACAAAGTAAGGGCTCAAACAGTTTACATTTGACCACCAAATTTCAACAATAAAAAAATCAACCAACTTTATATATTGATTAACAGAAATTTAGAATTCTAAGTGGTGTATATAATCATTTCATTAATCAAGTTTATCACTAAACATGCTT
The DNA here is from genome assembly GCA_038502395.1 of Dittrichia graveolens. Taxonomy (NCBI): domain Eukaryota; kingdom Viridiplantae; phylum Streptophyta; class Magnoliopsida; order Asterales; family Asteraceae; genus Dittrichia; species Dittrichia graveolens. Next base: position 76,664,563 of record JARJIL010000001.1, on the reverse strand, counting down.
TTAAACTAACTCTTAAGAATTCTATTAATTGGCTTTTTTTATTCATAAATTCACATAAAAGTCAATATCAATTTGTCATTTGTCATGCTCCTGTTAGAAGAAATATTAGTGAATTTTTATAAAAGGATGTAAATTTACTCTTGATTATTCTATGGCATCACTTCCTTAAAAATATTATTATACACTTTTCTAAATTCTACCTAAAATAATTGTCCACTTTTAGACTATGTATATAAATTACCAATTTTTCCATTCTACCCATAGTTTTTCGGGGAATCTAATCCGTCCTAGGAGGTCTCGGATCCACTAGTCCTATGGTAAACATGAGAGAGGTAAATCACGTAAAACGCAGAAAAGAGACATGAGGCGAATAATTGAAGCCATATAAACCAATTGTTCTTACAAACTGTTTTGTATTTTGCAGGAAAATGATATATTTGCTAAAGAAACCAAGTAAAATGGAGAATAACTTCAATCTCACACTAGGAAAACAAGTTGTCTCATGAATTATGAATTCGAATGAACAAAAAATGCACCGTAAATCGCCCATATTGCTTTTCGCCTCTCGGGGGTCATCAACAATGTTCCTATCAATAACAAAACAATTATAAAGAAATCAGTTGTTTGAATCGATACAATCATAAACTAAAAGAGATGCTTTTAAGAATCTAAATATTTAATCATAATTGAACTCTGAACATAATACTATAAGCATTCTTGGATCAAAGTAATATTTTTTTAAAAGAAAAAGCTGACAAACCTAAATAAAATGTCTTGGCATACTCAGCACAAACTTCACCACATCTATCATAAGCTTCATTCAATAAACCAAGTGTTCCAGGAAGGACAATATCTGGTTTAACCTCCATATCTTCTCTAGACTTAATTTGTTCTTTAACTAAAGCAGCTTGCTTTAAAACCACATCATAAACCAATTGTTCTGATGAAATTGCCAGATTCCCAGATGGGTTAGCCACTACCCTTGAAACCACATCTAATTTTCTTGAACCCAAAAACCCCATTTGACCAAAGCAAGAATAACACTTATGTTTCCTACCACCATTTTTTATCTTTGCACCTCTAAAAAAACCCTTTTCTTTTGCTAAAAGTCTTGATGAATCTACTCCCCTTGTTGTTTCCAAGAATCCCAATCCGTTACACACCTCAGAATTAGGGGAAACCACCCAGATGATAGCAGCAGCAGACATGATTGTGAAATGGAAGCAAAAGATAAGATCTTGAAACAACCAGTAAAAAGGGGTGTTTAGCAGGGGTTTTAGACGAACACCCACTTCACATTCAGTATAAAGATTACGAATTGGCGACGAATGGCTGAAATTTATGCAAAATTTGAAATAGTTTTGGAGATTTGGTTGATTGAAAATGAAGGGTTCTTGATGAACGAAGCAAAGAGTAGAAGAATCGGTGTCTCAATGGGCACTATATGTTGGATGAATGTAGGGAGAAATAAAGAAAATATGGTGGAGAAAACTTAGCAGCATTCTAATTTGGGAAGATATGAGTGGTGCCTGTTTTGTGTCCACATGTTGTGTAGTAAACTTGTACTGAATACAATTCACCAGAGTACCAGAGTCCACAAATTAGGTTTCAATTTCATGATATATATATTTATCAAAAAAGAACCCATAAAGTATTCATAAAAGAAAATCAAATTGAAGCTTGAGTGGGGCCTATCACCTATAGGCTTGTGCCCTCTAGGTTTTAGAATACTCCCCATCACAAAAAAGTGTTTATTTATTTAATGTTTTATGACCCTTTAAGGCCTTCAGTATAGTTTTTCAATTATTCAAATTAATTAAAATGTTACATTATTTTTTTTTTCTTTTTCCTTCTTAATTCAAATCAATATAAAACTCTAATATAGTTTTTTCTAAATCAACCCAAACTTTTTTCTATTTTTTTTAATTTATTTAATTACACATTTATATATTTAACAAATTCAAATATTTAAACAATTCTATAAAAAATAAAAATATATATAAAAAATTCATAAGATTTTAATAAAAATATTATTATTATAAAAAAAATTTCAATACTCTAAATCTAGATTAATAAATTAAAAAAAGCTACTCGTCTTCGTTATCCGAAAGTTGGATACGTGAAATTTGCTCGACCAGATCCGACCGAAGGTTATTATACGTCTCTCGGTTTTTGACTTCTCGTACGTTAGCCGCGCGTGCTTGTTCACTTATTTGTGTTTCGATATCCGACGATATAATGTCGTGCGGGTATAAACTACAAATGGCATTGTCTTCGTCTTCAAGTATCATATTGTGTAAAATGATACAAGCGTACATAATGTTTGCTAGTCTTCTTGGATGCCATCAGCGTGCCGGATTATGAAGTACATGCCAACGTTGTTTGAGCATGCCAAAAGCACGCTCAACATTTTTTCGTGTCGATTCTTGCGCCAACTTGAACTTTTTCCGCTTATCGTCCTGTGGGCACGTAAATGATTTTACAAATGTAGCTCATTCCGGATATATCCCGTCAGCTAGATAATATCGGTGCTTGTAGGTGACTCCGTTCACCTCAAATGGACACTCGGGGGCTTTTCCGTTGTAGATATCGTTGTTGGAACCCGCAACGCCAAAGTACGCATGACATATCCATAGGTCTTGTGACGCCCGCTTCTAGCATTATTGTTGGATGCTCGTGATCACTTCTCATGAACTGACCCCGCCATGCAACCGGACAATTTGCCCACGCCCAATAAGTACAGTCTACGCTGTCGAGCATGCCGGGAAATCCGTGGTATTCCTCATGCGCGGTGTATAACTGTTGAACATCGGTGTAAGTAGGTTCTCGTAAATAAACTCTACCATAAAGCTCAATAATACTACTGCAAAAATTGTGTAGGCATTCCCATGATGTTTTCTCTCTCGTCCTCAAGTACTCGTCAAGGGAGTCGGCGGCTACCCCGTACGCCAATTGCCGAATAGCGGAAGTACACTTTTGTATTGGAGAAAAATTATTTTCCCTCGCACTTTCCATCCATCTCTAAAATACTCGTACTCTGCTTGTAGATCGTTAACGATTCGTTTGAATAGCCGTCAGCTCATACAGAACCCCCGTCTAAACATCTCCGCAGAATAGACAGGGTTATCGCTAAATTAGTCATTTAACAACCGCTCGTTTGCAGCTACCCGACCTCTTTCTATGTTTCCGCTTCTCATTCTGCTCGACGACTCCGCGTTGCTATCATAAAGCAAGTTTTCGGCCTCTCGAAGCAACTCTACATAAAATTCTTCTTCCTGCCGGATCTGTTCGTCGGTTGATACGAAATCCGACGAACCGCTCGATGAAAATGCATGTGGTGGTGATGCCATATTTTGGAGGAAATTTTTTTATATAAAGTGTTGAGGGGTGGTTATGTATTTATAGGAGAAGATCAGAAGAGTGTAATTTTTTTAGAAGAGTTAGATGAAAGATGGAAAAGTTTGATGTATTTATAGAAGAGTTAGATGAAAGATGGATGTAAAAGATGGAAGTTTGAAATTTTTTTAAATGAAAGGATGAGATAGAAGTGTTGGTATTTATAGGAGAATAAAAAATATATAAATATATATATATATTTACAACGGATATATGTCCGTTGAAGTAAAAAAAAATTTTTAAGTATATACGTTACTCGAAGAAAGAAAAAAAATCGGTTTGAATCGGTTTCGCATACCCGAAGCCCGAACTCGAATGGGGGGCGTAGGGGTATTCCCGAAGGAACCCGAAGAGAACCCGGGACCTTCGGGTATGACTATACGCATGGACTAATAGAAACAAGTGAGAATTTTAAAAGATGAGATAGAAAAAAAATGGTGTATTATATATATATTTTTTTAATTATTAAATAGGTACAAGCATGAAGTAGTAGATAAAATAAAAGAAAATAAATTTTTTCATAAAATGTGAATTGTATTTAATGTGTATTTTAATGTTAAAGTTTAATTTAGTTATGCTTTTAATAAAAATTAGAATAGAATAATTATATAAGAGTTTCTTCATTTTCCTTAGAAATCTTTCCCTGGTTCAAAAAAATATTAATTTTAAATATTATGTTGGACCGTAATGCAAAAAATATAAAACTTTAGTCCATTTAAATATAAACCAGATGACATGAAAGACATAATTTGTTTAGAATAAAATTTTACCATACATCTCATCCTAAATATTTAGATTTGTTGCGATTTATATTTAGATATTTGTATTTAAACATTAAAATTAAAATTATTTATCCTTAAATTTTGTTTTCTGCTACAACGAGGGTTAGAAGAACGTTACCAATAAAAAATACCATAATATTTTCTAACCATGTTTTTTTATCTTTAAGTATATAAATAAAAAGATATATTTTATACGGATTATTCCTATAAATTTTGTTATTTTTAATAAAACTTGTTTTCTAAATTAATTAATAGTAGAAGAATGTTCAATGTAATCTATAATTAATTCATAGTTTAAAAAGACTAATTTTAGCATTTGGATCATTGTAATCAATGATCCAGATTAAATTTTAATGGGCGGAGTGACATTTTCTTAATTTTTCGTAATTTACACGAAATGCTTTTACAAATCATATATGATTGTATACTGAATCACCTGTGATTGAATATTGAAATTTCAGAACTATGTTTTTTAAATGGACTTTATTAAACTATTTATTTATATATCAAATAAATAGAGTTTAAGTAAGAAAGATATACATTAATATTAAGGATGTGTATGGCACGGTTTTTTTTTCTTTCTATATTAGCATAAAACTAAAATTTAATTGACAATTTTCCTTTTTAATTTGAAATGATTTGGTTTGGATTGGGTTTCAGTTTTTCATCAAATTTAACAACTTGGATATCTATAGTATCAACCTAAACATAAATAGTATCAACTAACCAATCTTATAGCCGAAAAGGTCCTCAAAATTATACTCGATAAAAGAAGTTGATGAGAGCATGAAATCATAACAATATAAGAATTCTAACTCGATTAATTTTGACCGAATTAAGCTCAAGCTCAAATTCGATTGTTTGATCTATTGTTGAACCTATAATACCAAGAGATACCTAATTATCATGAATCTAAGGTAATCAAAATATGTACAAGCATCCATACTATCATACTAATTAGGTATACATAAACATAAAGGACATAAAATTGTTCAAGGAAAATGGCTTGCGCCAACATCATTAAATGTATTGATTCCATCATATGAATTGTGAGTTGTATATTAGATAGTTCAAGTACAATTAATAACATAAATAGACAAAAACAAAAGTACAACAATGAAAGAAAAAAAGAAATCAGAAAATAATAATTTCACTACGGTCCGGTTTTCCAGACCGGAAGTAGACACACGGCTTAGCCCGGTCCCCAGATCAAGATGGTTATGATTTATGAATGCACCACTAACATATTTAAACCAGTACATTAGGTTAAAAACGCTAGCTAGACCATATTTTTCAAGCATTTATACATGAAGAATAATTCTCATGTCTAGTTATTAAAAATGTATAACAAATTAAAAATGTATATGTATCACCCACACTTGTATTTCAACAAATTACTAGATTTAGCCTCCGTGCGAATACCTCTTTCGGGGGAGGGGGAGGGACGAATCTGAGCAACGCAGCGCTGAATCTAAGTGGATCGTGAAAGCAAGGCCACTTATACCCCGTCGCGTATTTAAGTCGTCTGCAAAGGATTCTACCCGCTGCTTGATGGGAATTGTACTTCAAGACGGCTCGCACGACTCGTCTGTCACACGGGCTTAGCCTTCGACACGTGCCTTTGGGGGCCAAGGCCCCTAGGTCGGCAAACAGGCAACGGGCACACGTGTCGCTTCTAGCCCGGATTCTGACTTAGAGGCGTACAGTCATAATTCTCATATTTAAACCGGTACATTAGGTTAAAAACGCTAGCTGGTCCATATTTTTCAAGCATTTATACATGAAGAATATATGTATATATATATATATGTATATGTATAACAAAAAAACGTGATAACATCAAAGAAAATGATAAAGAATTAAAAATGGTTATGCTATATATCGCATAATAAATTGATTAGTTATTTCTATTAGAGTGAATATTGATTTAGTCCATGGTTTGGTAGAAATTACCGATTTAGTTTTTTAAATTAAAAAATTACTGAAATGGTCCTTTAAATTGACAATTTGTTACAATCTCAGTCCTTTAGCCATTAAAAGTAACAGCGTAGGTGTTAAATTTTCAAAATGACCATTTTGCCTTTTATAACATTACAAACTCGGTCCTTATGCTTTTCAAATAGTTTCACATTTAGCCCTTTAACATTTTCTAATAATTTAATCTATACATTTATGTATATGTGTACATGTATATGTATATGTGTGTGTGTATATATATATATGTATAGTATTTTTATTCTAATACTTATAATTATATTTATTATTATTATTTAATTTTTATGATTTTAATCTGTATTCATTATCGCACGACGGCTCATTAGAATTAGTGCTATAATACACTACTAGACTAAATATCTGTGTGAATCACGGGTTGGTTTAAACGATAATAAATATTAATCATTAATAAAAATGTATTAAATAATAATAAAACGCGAATTAAATGAGAATTTAAAAAATGACAACGTACGACATTAACACTCTAACCAGAAGTAGAAACATCGACACGACTGGGAGTGCATACTTGACGGCAGAAACGTAGTATCATGATATGAAGATATGTGATTGTATTTCTTATATAAGTCATCAATCATTATTGTTACAATTAAAGGTAAAAAGTTAAACGTTATTGGTTATAATTAAAAAGGATTTAAAATGATTATAAAATATTTTGGAATGATAAAACTAAGAATTTAGTTAATTATGATATTTTGAAATATTATAAAGGGTAAATATCATATTTGTAAATTAAGATAGGCAAATACGATTTTATATGGTTTAATAAGGACATATATAAAATTATCTCTAATAATTTTGACTTAAAAAGTCAAAATTAATTTTTTGATTTTAAGTGAATGAATGGTGGATTAAATTATTTTTTAAATAAATGGTTAGGATTGTTTAATAAATTTTATCAAAATAGTCTTTTATTTATATTAAAAGATTATATACTACGCTTAATTTTTTTGTTTACCATTTTTCAGCGGTCAACATTATTTTTATTTTTCTGTTAATATAAATGGCTATTTAATCTCAAACTTTATTAATAGATCTTATCTTTCTTTATCCATCTTATTTTATCTTTAACATAATAATATACAAATTTTGAATATTAGTTGATAACGAGTTATCTTATTTAATAGTCTGATATATTGAAGATTAGATAGGCTATCTATTTAAGTTTAAATACGGTATCAATCCTCATGTAATTAGGGTTAAGCAATAAGAAAGATCTCTCAAGTCTTCTCTTCTTGATTTGCATAGACTAAGAACACCAAAACCAAAAGCTTAGTAATTGTTATTAAAGCTTTGAGATTTAATAAATATCATTTGGGGTTTTAAAATGTTTAATATTGATTTGTTTAAATTGCCTTCGCAGCCTGATTTTAATTAAAGTTTTGATTTTTTATACTTAAACAAAAGATTATTTTTCTTAAAACTCTTGTGTTTCAATTTGTGAATACGGGTTAGTTTTGACCGTTAAAACCTCATAGGAAATTGTATATTAATATATATAAAGCGGTTAGTGATCTAAGTAGAAAATGAGAATCCTTTCATATCATGCCATAGGACGTCGTTTGAAATAGAAAAATTCATTGTATAAACCTTGAGAATATAATGTGCGGAGGATAATATAAGAGAAAAAAGACAAGTTGTATAAAATAATTTTGGGAATAAAGAGGTATATATATGAATTATGAATAAAAAATAAAAATAATGTTGGCCAGTGCAAAAGGGTAAACAATAAAAAGTTAAGAAGTATATATAGCACATTACTAGTTTATTATAACACCAGTTATGAAATGTTGATGTGCAATAACAGGGTGATGCATATTAAAAATAATAAAATAAAATAATGATAGTAATAGTAAAAATATAATATAATAATTAATATTATATATATTGAAAAAGGTTATAAAATATGATAATAAATATTACATATATATATATAGTAAATTATTGAAAAATGTTATAAAATATAATAATAAATATTACATATATATAGTAAATTATTAAAAAAAGGTTAAAGGACTAAACGTGGAACTATTTGAAAACCAGCGGGACTGAGTTTGTAATCTTATAAAAGGGCAAAATAGTCATTTGAAAAGTTTAACACCAACACCGTATGTTTTAATGACTAAAGGACTGAGATTGTAACAAATTGTCAATTTAAGGGATCATCTCAGTAATTTTTTCATTAAAGGATTAAATCAGTGATTTCTAACAAACCACATGGACCAAATCAGTAATTCACTTAAAATCAATTATACTATTTCAAAATATCATATTTAACAAAATTCTTAAAAAAATAGATTTGCGCTGATAGTTGTTTTTTACTCTAAAAAGTCAAAATTGATTTTTTGATTTTAAGTGAATGAATGATCAAGATTGAATATTTTTAAAGGGTTTAGTTTATTAAAATGTATCCAAGTTGTCAAGTTTTACTATTATATTTTAGAATGATAAAAATAAGAATTTTGTTAAATATGATATTTTGAAATAGTATAAAGGGTAAATATAATATTTGTAAATTAAGGTGGAAAAATACGATTTTGTATTATTTAATAAGGGTATATATGACATTATTTTTAATAAATTTTGACTTTAAAAAGTCAAAATTAATTTTTTGATTTGATGTGAATAAACGGTTAAGATTAATTAAATGTTTTTTTAAATAAATGGTTCAGATCCTTTAAAAAGTTTGATTAAATTGGTCTTTTATTTATATCAGAAGATTATTAAAAGACGGTGGTGATGATCTTAATTGATCGACAAATTTAAAAGGTTTTTTTTTAAATAAAAAGTTAGTAGATGTTTTATGTAAATATAAAATGAATTATCACTAAGTAGGGTTTTGTTCAATATAGTCTTTATTAAAATCATAGTCATGAGTGATAATATTTAGCTATTAGAATTCAAGATCAATAGTTTACATTTAATCTTAGTTAATAATTAAAATTAATATAAGGAAGGATAATTCCGACTTTTTGCATATTGATCCCCACTTTCTCTTTCCTCTAATTTATTTAAAATTAATTATCTCACAAACCGTTAATCGTTAGACGAAACCAATTATACTGTTACGATCCTCGTGTTCCCCTCTTTTATTAGAGAGGTCACTTGATATACTTTTAACAAACTTTTTTTTTCATTTTTTTAAGTTGGAATTAAATTTTATTAATGTATAATCAAATGTGATTCATAACAATATTACATGTGTTGTTTTATTAATTTTTTATCTTCTTAAATTGTATATTATTTAACGTTTATTAATTTTGAATGTTTGCTTAAATAAAGCAACGTTTGCTTAAAACCGTTTATACATGTATGTACATATTCAATTTCACCCAATTCAATTGCATTGTCTACCCATTAATGCATATATTGTGTACTAGCAACACCCTATCCCCTCTATCAAAGGTCCAGATGTGTTCTCCTTCGAATTCGATGTCTTTTATATTGGTTCTCGTAATAAGAATGGTTCTCGTTTGAACAATCACCTATGCAATCATATATGATTGAATACCAAATCTCATGTTTTTTGGTATTCAATCACATTTGAATCTGTACAAACTCTCGTGTGATTTTGTACAAAATCACATGTGATTAAATATGCAATTATATGTGATTGAATACCAAATCTTAAGTTTTTGGTATTCAATCACATGTGATTCTGTACAAAATCACATGTGATTGAATACGCAATCACATGTGATTGATTCTGTCAAATATGTGACATAAAAATGCTACATTTAATCTAATCACCTGTAATTATATGCATGTATAAGAGATAGATAATCACATGTGTTATGAAACAACTAATAACTTAGAATCACTTTCAATTGTTGATTTTTTGTTACTAAACCATAGTACTTTACCGGATTATCAAACACCAAACTATAATTTTATAAAGACTATATTGATCACACCTCTATGAATCACATGTGATTATACTTTAATAAAATTTAAGTCCAATCTAACAAAATGAGAAAATTTTTTTTGTCGAAAGTATATCAAGTGACTTTTCTAATAAAAGAGGGGAACACAAGGATCGCAACGCTATAATTCGTTTCGTCTAACGATTAACGGTTTGTGTGATAATTAATTTTAAATAAATTAGAGGAGAAAGTGGGGACCAATAGTTAAAAAGTCATAAATGCCCTCTTTTATACAAATATATCAATTTTGATTATCATCTAAGATTGAATCTGGACCATTAAATCTTAAAATCTAATGATTATAAATTATCCGCTATAAATTAAATTAGGATTATATTGAATATTTCTCTCACTAAGTAATAGATAATTCTAGGCAGACCTATATTAACAATAACTAAAATAATTAATTAAAAACTGATGATGTGTAATCTTCGATTCTAATACCTGTTTTAGTTATATGTATAGAATAGATATGCATTGTTTTGGTAATAATTTATGGGTTTAGTTTACTATAATGTATTAAATTTATTATGTTTTGTTATTATGTGTATTAAACTTTAATAATTTTTATTGTGTGTATTAAATTTTTAATTTGTTGCTATTATATCTATTTTGGTTAAATAGAAAAAGAAAAAATATATAAGTTTAATATATACAATAGAAAGTTTAATACACACAATAGCGACAAATTATATGTTTGATACACACAATAGAAAATATTAAAGTTCGATACGCGCAATAGCAAAACATAACAAGTTTAATACATTTTGATGAACCAAACCCTAATTTTATTCTCCAAACTCATTTAACTTCAAATCACGACATTTATTTTTTAAACAATTCGTTGTTATTCAAAGAAATAATTAAAAAAATTCAACTTTAAAGAAATACTTAGGATATGTTTATTTGGACATTTTATGTGTATAATATATGTGTATGATTGATTAATTTAATATTTCTGAGACGTGAGGAAGCAGAAGTTCAAATAGTAACACCGATATACTACACTCTTGCAATCATCCTACCATAATTTCACCTCCTTTATTTAACTCGCGTCATTTGAATAAATAAACATAATATATGTGAGTACGTCTATAGACTGTATTATAAATGATAATTGATTAATTTATTACTTCTAAGATATGAGAAAATAGAATCATATAATAATACCCAGAGTCGAGACGCTATACTCCTGCAAAATTAGTGATCATCCTACCATGATTTCACCTTCTTTATTTAACCCACGCTAGTTGAATCAATAAAACATGATATTACTTTCACTTATATTGAACTTATGTAACTTTTTTCCCTCTAAGACTATGCGTAGCACTCATTTTTTTCCTCTCTCTTACCCGAATGTCATATTAGCGTTATGTCATTTTTTTCCCTTTCTTTCTCTTACTCGAAACCCAAGTATAACTTAAATCAACTAAACCAATATTTTTCTTTCTCTTACGCTCTTTTACATAAAAAAAAAGAGTGGTGCGGGAGAGGTCGGATTGAAGAAACCAACCCCCTAACCCAAAAAGGAAGCATAGCGGTCAACCGAAGCAACCTGAAAAGCCCAATAAGCAACCCGAACCCAACCACTTCGGGTGGACCAGTACTCATGGCCAGAGACATTAATTCGGTAAACATTTTATTTCTTATATATTGTGATGGGTGGACTATTTTGACTTGTCACGTACTCACGTGGATGGGGGTACGGGTACCCAATGGAAGGAAGATAAGCTTATCAAACTGAGATCCCACACAATGCTCAACGGAGGAAGACTGCACACGTGGCGGCATATTATTGGAGACGCTAAACGAGAATGTATTTTTCGGACCCATGCAAGAGGGTCAATGGAAAAAGCGTATAAAGGTAATACGACGACGTTCCATCCCAGTAGGTTGTGGCTTGGACTTTGGACACGTCTACGCTCCCTGCTTTTCTCTTGTTGTTTTATGTTTTAATTTTTTTAGTGGGAATGGTTCGGCTTCTAGTTGGTCCCATTTGGTCATTGGGTTCATAGATATTAAATGTGAAACTTGCATTCCTAGGAGCAGGAGTGTGGTTATCACTTGGAGTTGGGGTATGTGAATTATAAAACCATATAGGAGTGAGAAGTGTGGTGATAGTTGGCGGTCACTTCTCCCCTATCTCTTTTTTTATTTTATTTTTTATATGAGTTTTATTAGGTAGCATGTATCGACCGAAATTTATAATAATTTATTGTACGAGTAATGAATATATATATATATATATATTTACGAAGTTCGTGTTTATAGAAATATATATTTATAAGCGTGTAGAAAAGAAAGGAAAAGAAAAAGAAAACAAACTAAAATTCTGGAATTTTGGGGGTCGTGACGCTACACGTTTGCATGTGTGTCAGTGTTGCGTGTGACAGAGTTTGCTTGGCGGGATTTATGGATCTCGGGCTGATCGCGATGCGACACGTTGGCAATGCTTATATATATGAGTTGTGTTTTAGTCGTTTTCAAACAGTTTCTCTCATCCATACCGTTACTCTGCCAAATTTTATAGAGATCATAAGCCTATAAATCGTGTGTGTGTGTGTTGGGGCTCCGTTTTCGCGTGTTTGTGAGTGTCGGGTGTTGCAGTGTTGCCATTTTTAGCCAAGTTTCGACTCCGGTTTCATTTTCGAAGGTCCCGAGGAGCATTTTGGGGCTCGTGAGACCATACCTCATCAACCAGAGTGTGGAGCTTGTCGGATCTAGTTTCGTGGAGATCTTTTCGTCCGGTTTGTAGTGAGTTAAGTTGTTTTACAAAACCGTGCACGTAGACAAAATCTATTTTGATAGTATTAACGGTTTTTAAGATGAAATATCTATATATAAATGTTTATGATAGATTAACGATTGTTTGAAATGCAAGCTCCTTTATTATTGATGAAATGCAGTCGATTTATACGATGTTTGTGATGCATGCATATATACTTAGATATATGAACCGATGATTATGATGGATTGATATGATGATTTGGGAAGGGGTAGATATACTCAGATATGTAAAGATGATGCCTAGTAGGAAAATTGTGCCTGCTAGGATATGCTAGCAAAAAGATGATTAGTTGTCGGGTTTCTAGATAACTTTGGCAACACATGGTGTACTTGTACACTGGAGTGATGTATTGACCACAAAGATGGGTCATGTGCAAACGTCACGTGGTGAAAGGAGGGCCTAGAAATTTGGGCACCGTTTGTACTTTCACCTAAACGACATTTAGTCGGAGTAGCGAACGCAAGGGACTTAGGACTTATGATATGAGTAAGAGTCGCGCCTTATTTGGTACATAATTTGCCAAGCACGCTTAGTGAACCTTTTTGCCATTGCGAGGGACCTTGGGACTTAGTAGTTGTCTAGCACGCATATGATGCCATTGCGAGGGACCTTGGAACCCTAGTGGTTTCCGGGCACGCACATGGTATTTAGGGTAGTGATGATAATGAAGTAAAATGATAGACCCAAATAAGAAGGATGATTAATGATGAATAAATAATGTATATGATGTTAATGAAGTTAAAAGATGAATATGATGATTTATAATGTATATATGATATTTATGATGATACTTGACCATGTGTGGATTTCCGATGCTATGTGGGTGGGTCAAGTTACGATTTGGGATTTATTAACCTAAACCTAAAAGATGTTTTACGAATGTTTTAATTGAGGATTTTGTGGTGTTAACTAAGCTAACTCACGAAGCGAACGCTGACACTTGTTTCTTTGAAATGTGTCTTGTGCTCGTGCAAGTTGCTTAGGTGCGTGGCTTTGTGAGATGGGTGTCTATAAGGCTGTCAATTCAGGTCGAGTTCATGTTAATGGGTTCGTGTCGTTCGGGTTCGGGTCAGTTTCATATCGACCCAATTTTGACCCATTTATTTTCGTGTCAGGTTCGGGTCGTGTCAGTTTTTCCGTGTCGACCCATTTAGGTCAAATGTCATCGACGATAATTTTTTCGGTTTTCGAATACGGTTTTCCGTTTCAACTACGATTTTCTTTATCAATATTTCAAATTCCATATTTGTTTTCCAACGTTCGGCACAAATTTCGAAAACGATTTTCATTTATATTCTAACTTTAATAATTAATGTTTGTTTCCGTTGTATTCGAACTTTAAATTCGGTATTTATTTCAGTTTGATTGAAAATTTGATGTTACTTTTTTATTCACTTATACAAATAAATATAATAAAAAATATGATGTATTACTATTCTATACCCATAAATAATGTCATTAAACAATCGAATAATTTAAGATTATTCATCATTAAATTGAATTATGAATCGATCCAAAATACTAAAGTATCACCTATCAAATAATCAAATGTAAAAGTATCAAAATCATATAGTGAAAATAACAAATACTAAAATAACGTACGATTGTTTTAACTGTAAATCTCTTATTGTTTATTTTGAGTTTTTAACGTTTAAGGGTTTTGTACTTTTGTTTGACGGGTTTTATTGTCCTAAAATGTCACTCTCTTATTTGAATTCATAATCTTCTTTTCAAAATTTAAATTTCAAGTATTAAAGAAAATTTTAAAATGTTATAGTTTTACCTATAAACGGGTCATACGGGTCATTTTCGGGTTGTCGGGTTGACCCTAACCCGACCCATTTATTTTCGTGTCACTTTTTCATGTCGGGTTTCAGGTCGACCCAGAAATTGCCAGCTTTGTTTATGATGTTATATATATTAACTTGTGACTGTGTTATGAACACGGTTTCAAACAATTATGTGATCGTGACGTAACATTGGTTTTTATTTTGAATGGATAGTTAAAACAGTATATTTGTTTTAATAAATATGATGTTTTTAAGTCTTCCGTTATGATAAATCTGATTCAGTAGAAAATTTTTGTATCTCAAATTTTTAAAAACCACGGCTGTTACAAGATGGGTTTCAGAATATGCATAATATGGTCATAAACTACTTCACTCATAACTAGTTGATTTTAAGTTGGAATCATACAAACTTGCATAGTATTAGAGCAAAGGTCATATGGACTCCTCATAACCCATAAGTAACCACACGTTAGGCGTGAAAAAAAAGAACGTCACATGTGAAGGGTGTGCTAAGTAATGTCTCACATCATACAAAAAGTGACTTTGTAATATGCTTAATAAGGATCATGTGTTACTCTATTTATAGTCAATTGATTTGGAGTTGAAACCATACAACTTACAGTAATCACTATGGGATGAGTGGTAGGTCGGGTGGTGGGTTAAAAAAACTTATATGACTGAATAATGGGTATGATGGTACCACTCTGTATTTAATTGAAAGAGTTTGTCAGATTAAAATTTAAAATTGTCTAGGATATCGCTTCAACCATAAGAATTTACAAATAGCTGTAAATCTGTGATTGATAGAATTAGCTAGTAGCCACAACTAGAAGTCAAAAATGGTAGCTAAAACTTTTATTTATACACATGAGTTGACAGAGGGGTACAAATCGATCTAACCGGATCAGTTCGAAAGTAGTCCAAAGTTGAGTTGGTCTGAGCAGTTTAGAGATGGACGATCGATAGTCTAGAGTTGGTCTTTAGTAATGTTTCAGGCCAGTCATCAATTATAATCGACATCGTATAGGTTTGTCTGAAATGGGTTGGTCTTTTAATTGAGTTGGTCCAAATCTCGAGTCAGACTGGGTTGGTCTTGTAGACTGGCCGGTTGTTCTTAATCGATCCAAATTGATCCAAACCCGAAATTTTTTTCTCAATTTTCCACTATAAAAAACCACACCATTTTTTCAATTTCTCTTCACACCTATACTTTCTCTATTCCGTAGAATTATCAACTCTCTTACTTACAAAGTGTTCGTTTTTACCGTTTGAGAATAATGTACAATTTCAGGTTTAAGACGATTATATTATCCAACTATATAAATTTTATTATTTACTTTGTCAACTATCTGTCGAAGACCTAACCGCCCCGGACCGACTCGGGTAGTTTTTTGTGCATCTATATTTTGCAGAGTAAGTGATAGCTGAGTTATATGGTGTAAACGGACAAAAATAAGAAAATTTTAATATAATGATAAAAATCTAGGATTAATTGTAATATAATTAAACGAGAGTATTTTGTAATTTTATATACAAAAGGCTATTAGCTTGTTTTAAGAAAGCTTTAATTTCAAAGCCTTTTATTTACAGAAAAGATTACGACTCTTCTATTAGAACAAGGTTGTTGCATTTTCTTTTAAAATATGCAAGTGTACCAACTTAAAAAAACTTCGTTAAAAGCACACTCTTTTATGGTGCAATGTTTGAACTTTCCAAAAAAATTATAACAATTTTACCAAAATACCCATCAAACAAATTTATTTACTTACCCTCGTTGTGTATGACCATAACTTTCTATTTTGGTATCCCTAAACACACTTTGTAGACCATAACAATAGCACCTACCTCAAGAACACTGTCGTTGAAATCTGCCCCCTAACGCTCCGTTATCAAGTTTTTTTTGTAATAATAATAATAATAATAATAATAATAATAATAATAATACATATAATACAATTTTCAACAAATATTCTTTAAAAATATTCACCTACCCTACACGCAGGACTTACGGTTCCATATCGAATAAATTGATTAAATAATATTAGAGTTGAATAAAAGCGAAAAATAGCTGTCACACCGGCGCATTGCCCCTGTTCATATGAGACGACCTTGAAAACATTGAACAAACACAAGTAAGCATAACGCATAGTGAGCTAACACAGGAACTTGCTTGCACGTTATACCAAATAGCACGTATTCAGCTAACAAGTACATCACATCAACATCAAATAGCGTCACACAAGCGGATAAGTGCCCAGTTGCACATAGATCGTCAAAGCTACAATAATAAGTGTCAAGTTACGCATAAATGTCACATCGACACGTCATTGTACATTATCACACATGAATAGTTAGTGAAAGCTCACCTGATGAGCAATTACATAAATCACAACATAGTAGTAACTTGTGAGTTAACTACAATTACCACAACAACCTACAAACAAGGTTCCACTATATTAACATTGGGTTAAGTCTAATAGATGCAACACTAAAAAAATGTCGACTCAAAATTTTAGGCGCTCGCTCGCTCTCACTTTTGGATTCATCCATCACAGCTAAGTTCTCGATTGGAATGTAACACGTATGGTTTATGGTATGGTTCTCTTAGTCAAAATTGCAAATCTATTAACACTAACAAATGAAAATTCCTCATTTTCCCCTGAATTGCAATTCATGAATTACGATCCATGAATTAAGATTCACAAATGTGATCCACAAATTCTGATTCACAAATGTGATCCACAATTGCAGTTCCTCATCCTCTTGAATTACGATTACTTCATGTGTTCCTAAATTACAATTCCAAATGCGATTCAACATAATAACTCTGAACTACAACTCCATTTCAAACTGAATGGCGATTCATCAAATTGTAATTGCGATTTAGCTTTGAACTCAAGATACGATTCAACTTTGAACACAAATGCGATTCGTTGAGAATATACACTTACAGTCGACACTTCCATTAATCAAAGTTCATCAAAACTTAATCGTTTAATTTCATTTTTGTTTCAAAAGATTCCTATCATCATTTAATCAAACCCTTAGCATTTAATTACATTTTTATCGGATATAAATTCTGTTAGAACCAATCCAACCTTCGGCTGTATCCTTTCCCTCGAACACAGAACAATCCCTAAATCCCTTTGAAAACTCAATAAAATCTCAACCAATAGGTATAAAAACTACATACAATTGATCACTAGGGATAAGGGATCATTACTTGATGATTCAGATCGATTGAGTAGAGAAAGTTAGTGTAACATCCTGATTTTGGGCCTAGTTGTTACGTAGGCCAAGGTACGTTTATACATGATTAATATTAGATTAATTGCTTGTTTAGCATTTAATTAAATGATCTTAATTAATGGTATTAATTAAAGTTAGTAAATAAATTAAGAAAAGGTATATGTATGTGGAAAATATATATACTGAAGATTTGTGTGTGTGTGTGTAAGCATGTATGTATGTGAGTATGTATGCATGTCTAAACAAGGATAATAATATTGAAACACACCTCCTGCTTAGTTTTGGGAGAATATGTATACGTGGGTTCTAGATGAAATACCTGGTCATTTGTGTTTCAAGGATAAACGTGAAGTGTGTGTTTTTCAAAGAAAACCTCTCGTGAAAGAAACCAAGTAGCAAACTTGAACTTGTGGATTGAAGAGTTATTGATTGTTAATTCAAAACAAAGGTATGATGATGTTCTTTGCGTGATTCTGATCATATTGGTATGCTTTTCTGATGAAATACATGTTTTTATAGTGAAACACCATGAATGGTGAAGCTCCATACTTGACAAATGGGCTCTGTGTGTTTTGGTGTTTTAAATGGTTATGACGTGTTCTTGATGTTAGATACATGTTATAAGATGTTTTTACATGTCTTAGGAGTGTTTATATTGGATTTCAAGTGTAAATATGTGAATTTGGAAAAGTTAAGTCGGCTGGAAAATGAAGAAGATGATGCAAATTCTCGAAGAACGCGACGCGTCATGTGCTTGGACGCGACGCGTCCGTGAAACTTGGCGGATTCTTGAGAATCCGGAAGTGAAATCCGATGGGTGGAATCTGGATGTTTGAAAACCGATAATTGAGAATCCGACATTAGAAATCCGACACTTGAAATACCGGAAACATGAATCCGACAAGTTGGGAATCGGATTGTGGAAATCCGATAGTTGCTCGACGCGACGCGTCCGCGGTTTTTTGGTGATTTCTTGGTTATTTGCTTTGTTTAAAGCTATGGGTTAATTGTTATTGCATATGTGAATCTTACATGTGGTGTTTGGTTTAAAATGATATAAATATATGTGGTTGATATATATTTATTAATCGGTTGCTGATTTCAGTTTATTCTGATCTCAGGAAAGGACAAGGCTCAGTAACATTAGACCACTGAGTGGGAGTCGAGAACTCAAGGTGAGTGGATGTTTACTCAAACGGGTGTTATTAGTTGTAACTAGTTGGGTTGCAACTGTATGTGAATTGATGCATGGATAGACTGTTTGTCTGCTAATTGATTAACTGTGATATGTTAATTGATTGTTGCGCCTATTGTGAAGTCAGCTTCCGGCTGGGCATATTGGGCTGGGTTTGTTTGCTATCGGCTAATCAGTATTGTGGTCTTTTGATGCATTTGTTGCAACTTAAGATAATACTGTGTGAGAATAGCAAATAGACTATGGGTAAACCTTTGCTTTGGCCGACATTGGTTGTAGGTTCCTGCAGAACCGCCGGTCTTCTCGTGAGACAAAAGGGTGATTATGTGTTTACTGTTGTTGATATCATGCGGTTATTTGCTAGTATATCTGTGGCGGTTTACTTCCATTCACTTAGCTTTGTGCTAATCCTCCACCTCTCACTACTTTTACAGGTGGCTGGTGAGTTCTGCGGTTTAGTTGTGAGGGGGTGTAGCCTCGGGAATAATTGACATGCACTCTGATTGGAATCGTGACGAGCCATAGTTTTTTTAATACTGTATTTTAAACTGATTGGTTTTGTTAAACAGTGGGTTAACTTCAGTTGTAAATACTTTTATGTTTTGGTAAACGCTTCCGCAGTGTTAATTTAAATGAAAATTTTATGGGTGAAAATACGGTGTTACAGTTAGAAGATGTCTTTCTCTCACCTTCAACACATACGCAACTCCAATCACATAGAAATCTCACGACGGCTACAGTGGAGGAATTTTTAGGGCATTGTGCCCTAAATGGTATTTATATTCATACATGTAACTTAGGCCCATATGCTCCCTTAAGACCCTTTAATAGCCATCACATTTGAACAATGAAATTTCTTTTTATTAAATGCCAATCACATAACCTAATTTTAATCATTGTCATTTTATTTGGATTGTTTGGTTTTGATATTTTTGATGTATTTAGACTCTTTATACTTTAATTTAGTTTTGGATATGTTTGTATTCAATAATGATGTATAATTTAGTATAATCATTTTCTAAAACTCGTGACATATTTTAATGGTGACGGGGATCCCGTGGTGAAATGTCAACGTTTTACTTTAATAGGCATCCTCACAGTGAAAATCTCCATTTTCCATTGAACAGGGATGTCCGTTTCCCCGCGGGTTTCCTCTAATAACCGATGGGGATTCTCGTTTAACCCTGCGGTTTTTTAAACACGAATAGGGATGGTTTTCTTAAATGGGAATATGGACGGGGCGACCAATCCCCCTCCCAAACCCACCCCATTGTCATTCCTAGTTATAATGTCATAGTTTGTTTTTTAAAAAGTTTTATATCCTTCTACTTTATATCCTTACTTATTCCTCCGCTCATAAAATCAAAATAATTGTTAATAACAATTTAGTTTTTTTTTAAGTTTTCTAAAATAGACTAACAAAAATGATTGGATTCCATCATCATTTTTTAGAAAACAAAAATGATTAGATTTCATCATCATTCCATATTTGAATCCTAATGATAATATTATTCAATATTTTTATCATTTTGAAATCAACCATAACAATCGTTTGTCTTCTCAAACTGAAATTAATGAAATAGCATAATGGCCATATGCCAAGAAAGTAAGAAAGATGCGTTTGTCCAGTTAGGTCGTTGAGGGCTTTCAGCCAACTCGCACCTTCTAGATCTAAAGAGTGTCGTGGGGATGGGCCACGAAAAAGAGATAAACAACCACCAAAAATATATATGAAAAATAACGCAAATAAGCAAGCTTATGTAGAAATACAATAAACTTTATTAAAATTGTTAACGTATGTAATCAAGTTTATTTTGTATCTAACAATACAAACTTATATTTTTGGTTCATTATATGCAAGATGACCTGTTACTGTAGGTCACCCGTTTAACAGACGGTTTCCAGTGACATTTCTAGTTTCCGACGATATTTTCCGGTTTGAGGCGACTACTTACTTTTTCCGGCTACCATATCCAGTTTATTTTTCCTTTAATTTTACAATTAGTTAAGAAACTTCCACCAAACCTAATTTATTAATTTATGTTGACCAGCAATGGGACACTTGTGATGTATGCAATTTAGCAAGATTCCAGGCCGTTCATATTTGTTCTTTGATTGTAGATATTGGCTTACAAGGCAAATAGATTTACCAAGTTTCAGTTCTGAAATCTTTATCTCGAGATCATTTTGCTCTTCTTTAGATCTCGGCTTACACGACAACATTGTTGGGCTTTGATCCAAGATCTATTGAAATGATTTAGGGTCACGTGTGTTATGTTCCTATTTGTTTGGGCGATTGTTCTTCATGTATCGATTACAGGTCGAAGCCTTTCCCAAATGTTTCTACTGGGTTCGTCACTTTAGGGTTTGTGATTCTTCTTGTTGTTATCGAGGGTTTATAAGACGATTGTTCTTGTATAGATCTGGATACCTCACTTAAAGATTTCTACTCGTATGAACATTTATTGCAGTTTCTGATTTAGGTTCGAAAACATATACAAATGCACAAGTAAGGTTTCTGATCCACAATGATGTTCGATCGATTTCACATATAGGGATTGTGTTTTTATGTTTCATATGCATTTGGGTTTCAACATATTTTGTTTGTGATTCATGTTTTGGGTTACGATTTCAATATTTGGATAGGGTGAGGATTCAATAGAAACTGTTCCTAAAATAAGAACTTTAGGAACACTGCATCCAGTCTATAAAATCATTGCATAATATCTAAAAAACATGGAGTTCTCTTAAAACTAGTCCATCATGCACGAATTAATTGGTAGATTGTTATTTAAGAACCAATACATCTTGTTTAAAAAACCACTGCATCTAGCATAAATCATTGCATATAACATAAAATCACTGCATCTTATTTTTACACACATAATAATAATAATAATAATAATTGTAATAATAATAATAATAATAATAAAAGCACACCAAAATTGACTTTTAGATATGCAAATGTGGAGTTTTAATGGGGTTTGCAAATTGACTCAAATTGCGAACGGTTTCCATCTGATCCTTGCACTATTTGGATAAATGATCAAGTCCTTATTTGTGTAATTGAACTTATTTGTTCAATTTCTTGATTTTATTTTCGGTTACAATTTCAACATATATTGTTCTATTTAGTTTCTTGATTTTGTTCTTCAAGGTTGTTTGTATTATTAGGTACAAAATAAAGTTGGTTGTATACAGTGACAATATTGATAAAGTTAGTTTTATTTTCCCACACCTTTTACTATATAAAAACAAGAGTTAATTATCAATTTGTTCAATGTGGTTTTCTAGAAATTACGCGTTTGGTCCCTAGGTCCGAAAACTTACGGGTTTATTCCCCATTGACTCCAGAATTTATTGTAGATTTTGGTCTCTATGTCGTTAGTCTGACGTTAAACAATTCTAAATGAAATTAAATAATGATTATAAATAATGCCCCTATGGTACACACGGTTAATTAATTTGATATATAACGACACTTTTTAAAAAAATCATTTGGAGTAAAAGACAAATTGCTTAGTAGACACTGCATAGCTAAGTTGAACCAAAATCAAATAGAAATTTTAAAAAAACCAAACCAAAAATTGAGAAGCGGGACTGAAAAATATCCAAATGAAAACTTAACTAGTCAAGACTGAAAAATAGGCCGAGAAATATACTAAAATATCATTTCAAATAACCCAACAATAACTACACTACTCATCCCTTGTTAAAGTTGCAATACATCATCCCAAAACCTCGCATATTGAGAAAATTAGGCAATATAAAAAAGTGCATATGCAATACATCTCGGACCACCAAGAACTGGACTACACTCGGAGCGGTCCATGACAGGTCTTCTTGTAAGACCATTCGGTCAATTGCAGCTTGGACTAGTCTTACTTCGTTTTGGATTTATCATCTTGTATGACCTTTTGGTCAATTTTCTTTCGATTTTTTCTTTCTCTTTTCGTTTTAGTCGTTTCAGCAATTTTATAAAGAAACTTGACCATCAAGATCAAATCTTAAACTGACTTGAAACTGTAAACCAAAGTATGCAAAACTTGATTGCAATCATAAAGAGAATTTGAGAAGGAGTGGATAGAATCAACCATCAGTTTAATTTAAGTAATTTAATTATAATAATAATGGTTAATTAAAACTAATAGTGGTCGATTAAATAAGTAAATAAGATTCAATAAAACTAATAATAAAAGTTTAATTAAATAACTAATAATAATTGTTAATTAAATAAAATTAATAATAATAACTATTAAGTACTAGTAAATGTTTTAATTAGGGTTAATGTAGATGTAATAATGATGGTTAAAATAATAATAAGAGTTAATTACAAAAATGGTCCCTGTGGTTGTCACTGATTTTCATTTTTAGTCCTTTAACTTCAAAAATTACGAAAATAGTCACTGTGGTTGCCACTTTATTTCACTTTTAGTCCTTTAGGCTAACAGACGTTAAAAGCTACCGTTAAAAGGGGGGTATTTTAGTCATTTTCAACTTATCATTTTCACCAAACAAACTTTACAAGTTATCTTTGTTTCCAAACATCTATCTTTTACTCTTATAACCTAATTACCAAACACACTTTTCAAAATCTATATTACACTTTTTATCAGAGTAACTTCACACTCTCATTCTCTCTCTTTCTCTCTCTCTCTCTAACCGGTAAGAGCACCACCGCACCACCACCTCCGTTGGTCTCCGATAGGCACACTGCCAAATCTGAAGCATAATGAAGCATAAACCATCGAAGCATAAACCTCCGGTCGTCTCCTAAACACGAACCATCACAAGCCGTCCAGATCTGAAGTAAAACCATCGAAGCATAAACCTCCGGTGGTCTCCTACACACAAACCTTTCGCAAGTCGTCAGCAGATCTGAAGCATAAACCATCGCACGAACTTTCCAGATCTGAAGCATAAACCATTGCAAGCCGTTGACAAACGGAGGTGCTCATAAACCAGCGTCGGCAGCCATGAAGTGCGAGTTTGTCTTTGATTTTAGGGGGTGTTCATATGTTGATTCTCATAATCGATTTGTGTTCCAGTTTGTTTTTCAAATTCGTGTTTTTGGGTTTTTTTTAGACTGGGTTTTTATCAAATTTTAGTTTCTTTCTCTCAATATATCTGTTAACCATGAAATCAAAAAACACATCCAAGAAACCCAGATGTTTGATTTCTGTTTATCTTTGCCATTGTGGTAATCTGTTCATATTTGTTTATCTCATAATCGATTTATGTTCTAGTTACTCTCTCAAATTGGAGTTATTGGGTTTCTTTGATTTCTGTTCCTGTTCGTTGTGTAGGTCTTGTTTATCAAATCTAGTTTCTTTCTCTCATTCTGTTACCAAATTCTAAATTCTGGGTTTTAGTTTGAAGAGGAACATGGTTTACTGTTTTTAGTTTTCATATTTAAGAACAAATGAAAATCATAAAGATGAATACCAAGCATACTGAAAAATAATATTTAATAAAAATTTAAAAAATCAATCTATAAAAATTAGTTAGTAATTAATGTGTATTAAAATATTACTTAACATTATTAATTATTAATTATATATAATTATATATTAGTTAATTTGATAAAAGGTTAGTTAATTATTAATTTAAGAAAGAGGTAAGAAGATGTTTAAGTTGTTTGGTAACAAGGATTAAAAAGAGAATTGACTAAATTACCCTTTGACTAATGGTAAAAGATAACGTCTATTAGCCTAAAGGACTAAAAGTGAAACAAAATGACAACCACATTGACTATTTTCGTAATTTTTGAAGTTAAAGGACTAAAAGTGAAAATCGGTGACAACCACAGGGACCATTTTTGTAATTAACTCTAATAATAATAATTAATAATAATAATAACAAATGATTAATTTAATTCGTAAATATGATTTTAAGATAAAAAAAAATTATCAAATGACCAAACTGAAATTAGCTACTAACAAAGTGGACAAAAAAAAGGGTAAAACGATCATTTAGAATTGTTTAACATTGAACTATCGACATAGGGACCGAATCTTTGATAAATTCAGCCAATAGGTATCAAACCCATGAGTTTCGTACCTAAGGACCAACCCATAATATTATGGACCTACGAAATTCTCCCGTGGGTTTAATTTCAAGTATTCTTTTTGTAAATAGTATGTTCCAGACTTTAACACGACAATATATGGTGTTTTAGATGATTTTCTAAGTCCAATGTTTCTAGTTCAAATCTCGTAATAAGTATAATGTAAAATTTAAGAGTAGGCTTAAAAAGTTTAAGTTCTGATATAAAAAAGTGTTTCACTTTCCGAGTAAAACCTACTTTGATTTTAGTATTTATTGCTATGTAATATTAAATAGGAGGTATGAGAGGAATTTGGGATTGGAATCAGGTTTGAATGGCTCTAAGCTAGAAGAGTTTACACTTGTTTTTGTTCACGGCGTGTTAGGTTCTTTGGAGTTATCGGAACAATAGAGTGTTTCCTTCAAAATGTCTCGTCAACCAGCGTGATGACGAGCTATTGTTCCGTTGTCTATTTCCTTTTCTTTTTTAAATTCTTTCAACAAATCATATTAATCTAAATTCGTATTATACGGGTCAAGTAATAGTAGTGATGGTGATATGGATGTTAGTCATTACAGTCATGATTAGGGCTGTTTAGTTATAAGTTAGTCGTAGGCTGGAAAAACTGATGTGACAGTCAGTCATATGCATGTCATGAGTCATGACTACTAGTGGTTTGATTATATTTTGTTATATTATACGTTTATGTGTTTGTTGACTATATTTATGTTCAATCTCTAAATGTGGTATCCGATCAAACAAGTGGTAGCGGAGCCAGGTTCAGGAGGTAGAAATCACATAGTTCAAAGAACGCAAACACGAGAGAGATAGAAACTTCGTTTTATTTTTGTCTCGACATATCTACGAAGTGACGTAGGGATTAATGGTATGTGTAAAAGTTGCTCTTGCATAAAATTCACATACTTTAAATTTATTAAATTATTATTTTTCCTAATACTTTAACCTTTTTAACTCTATTTTTTTCCTTGTTAAATATGAGCCTTTAAAGTTGTGTTTTGATACTAACAAATGGGTTGAAGATTAGGTGAGGTAGTAGTAAACTAGTAACTAGTAAGTGGCTGTTAGTTGGGCTTATAAATTAGTGGACTCATGGGTGTACAAAGCCCAATAGTGGAAAAACAGAAGCCCGGCTTTATAGAACAAAATTGATGGCTATCAAGTGGATTATTTTATAGAACAAAAACTTACGCTTTTTTATTAGTGAAAGTATGTTTTATTAAAATACGAAGAAGATAATCTATTGTAGTTATAAATTGTTTACTTTTGTAGAAGTCTAGTCTAGAATGAAGGTATCAACAAAACTATATGATTTACATGTTTGTGTTCTCATGTTGTTAAACTGTTTATTTTTATTTAAAGGAGAAAACCAAACTCAACCAGAGAATATATACACATAGGAACTGTTTTACAAAAGCCTATTTGTCATCATTGTTTTATATGCACAAGGATTATCGTTTGGTCAACTGGAGCCTTGCCATGGTCATTACCTGAAACAAAATAATCAATTTTAATAAGTACTAGACCTAGTGAGTTCACTATCTCATATAGTCATTAATGATATAAAACTCTTGTTAAATAGTAACAAGTACACATACACATATACACATAAGCACTTTGTCACAATAGCTCACACAAGCCACTCGGGCTCGATTATGAGTACTCTAAATGGATTGCCACTCGGGCATCTCTTTTGTCACCCAGACATCTCTATTGCCACTTGGGCACCTCTATTGCCACCCAGACATCTCTATTTGCAACTTACGGCCACTCAGACCACAATTCATTTCGCAATTTATTAATGGTACATAACATGTATCTATGCATGTATGAAGGAGTGTAGTAAAACTCACCTTGTTAGAAGATTAATAGAGTTTTAGTGGATTATATGCGTCTCTTTACTTACTCTTATGGTTATAAACGTCCACCTACAATGAATAATTTATCAACTCCTCAGAATTCGACTGACCAATAACTACTCTATCAGTGTGATACACGGCCTACTACACGACCCATGTAGCTCTACATGACCTCTGCATACGACCCACATAGGTCATGTACACAAGCTGTGTACTTTGACCCTACACGGCCCGTGTTAAATTACATGGCCCGTGTAGATATACACTACACGGCCCATATAGGTCCTACCTGGCCTGTGTTGAACAAGGGATGTACACAACCCGTGTGCCGCTACACGGCCCGTGTTACTCTACACGAGACCCTACACGATCAGCACTCCTGTACACGGTCTGTGTAGGCCAAACCTACAACAACTTTTCCTGTTTTTCCGACCAAAAGACATGAAACTCAATTTAAACATATCCAAGTGTATTCCAAACACTTGTAAACCTTCTATGACAGTAAGAACATTACATAACATCAAATTAACATACTTTTGATCCTTCCATGATTAATTAGCATTAATACACCATTCTTGACCCATTTGCTCAAACTTTAACATATGTATGTACAATTGATATGTGAATCAGCTATATGAATCACTACAACAACAAAAACAGCGTCTAGGACTCAATCTAATCATCACGAAGATGATTATGACTTATCCAAACACGTACAATCCATGAAGGAGGTGAAAAACTTCATTATTGACATCAAATGGGTGAGATAACATACATATAACACTTGACTTCCAATTCTTCAAGTTGAAATGTTAGATTCTAATGTTCAACGTTGGTTTTAGCTTCTTTCTTGCAGCTCTTGACACTTCTAGACAGTTATACACGCACACAGGCTTCTCTCCTGACCAAATGACGAAGGGATTGCATATATATCCAAAGCTTTGGTCAAATTACAATACTTATCCCTCTAGTATATGTACATAAATATAAATGGCACAAGTTAGTTTCTCTTATTATGTTTTAGTATTAGTATTTGGCTATTACAATTAAACCCTCAAATTCTTAAATTCTCTTTTTACATAATTAAATAGATAATTTATACTCTTCATATACACACACTATACTCATGCAACTCAATTAAATTATTGAATCATACATATATACATATATACATATATAAGAGGTTAATAATAACAAAATATAACTCACATATTCTCAAGGTGTTACAAAAACATGTATTCTAAACGGTATAGAGAGTTCTAGATTGATATCAAAATAGCAAATAAAATCTTATTACGTCACAATTCATAACTTTAAATGAGTGATGACGCAGCCTCAAAGTAGTCGGTGGTGGTAGTGGCGGTCGGTGTTGGTTGGTGGTGTTGGTGGGTGACAGCAGGGATGGTGATGTACTAGAAATCAAATGTAATAAATTTATATTTAAGATAAAATTTATAAGTATCTTTTAGTTTTACTCATATTAAAAAAATAGGTTATAGAATGTTAAAAAATAATATTATTAATAACAACAATATTAATAATAACTAAAAAAAGATAAAACAATCAAATATACATTTATAATAAAAATAAGAATTCAGGAATTTTAAATATTTATATAAATTTAGATAAAAGTAAATCACAAAATATAATATTATCAATTAACTAACTTAGTTAATAGAATAATAATAATTTACGAGTTAAAATAACTAAAAATAAAGTTAATTATTTAAAAATCAAAAACTAAAAATTTACCTAAGGGACCGTTTATGAAACAAACTTGAAAGTATAAGGATTGAAAATATTATAAGAGAAAAGGGTAAATAGTCATTTTAAAAAGTAACACCTCCTCTGATATGTTTTGACAGTTAAAGAACTAAAATGTTACATGGACTATTCCTAACACTGATAAAAGTGTGTACAATAATCATCTCTCACAAATAAAAATAAAGAGAAATAGATTTGAACTTGAAGCTCTTTTTCTCTTGGTCACCTCTTGTTTTAGAGTTGTTTTTGAATAACTTGAACTTTTGATCTTTAACAACCCATGAATCTCATTTAAAATATGTATTTGAATGATCACTAGTGTATGCATAAATTAGAGAGAATGGACAAAAAGTTGAGTTGTTAGGCCAAACGGGTCTACTATGCGGTCAAGCATGGGCTACGACTGTAGAGGCCCAACATAACTATATTTAATTTTTTGAATTATGAATGTCATGTGTAGTCTTATCCTTTCATATATATGTTGTTGCAACAAGCTCACTAAAAGTATTACCTCTAAGTGTATATTGATGTAGGCATGTGAGAAGTAAATTTGAAAATTTAAAACTTGTTTATCTAATGAGTAATAACAACGATAACTAGTATAATACCCGTACGATGCCCGGGTACGTTAAATAAACTTATCTATACTGCATTGTAATAAATTTAACACTTTCTCCTACTTTATTTATTCTCTTAAAATTTCAACAATCGGAAATTACTAATATACCTCTCAAATAACCTCCATTTTTTAACCACACACTCTCTCTCTCTCTCTCTCTCTCTTACTTTACACACTCATCATAAACACTCTTCAATAACAATCCATTTCTTCATTCACAAAAAAAAATAAAGAAAAAGGTGTGTTGGGAAAAATAGGCTTACAAATATATCCTCTTTTGTTGACACAAAAATATATAACTTGTTTATATAATTGTATGTACTAACATTAACATATGTGCACATATACATATATATATATATATATATTCAATCAAATATATTCTCTTCTATGATCTACAAAATAAGCTTCATCAAATGGCCAAGCTCCAATCGTCAAGATCCGAGTTCAAGTAGAAGCCGATGTCGAAGATTCCTACAAATAAACGTTCAAAGTTTATGATCTTACAAAATAAATAATTAAATGAGTTTAAGTTTTTATAAAATAATTTTTATAAAAACTTTTATAAAAATTGAGAAATTTTTTTATAAAATCACAAGCTTGGTAGTCAAAGCAAATGAATTCCTATTTTGGCAAATACTAAACATAATCTTCTATTGAAATAAGCCAAAACCATATTTAGCAAAAGGAATCTCTCAAAGAGGTAAACTTCCAACATGCTTTGTGCATTTGGTTTCTAAACTATCATTTTTATGATTAAATTCAAACTTAAGAAGTATGGCACTAACCCAACTTTTCTAAAGCTTCTTTTCAGTGCATTTTTATGGTAAAAATGGGTTGTGTGTGGTTTTGGTAAAAGCCCAACGTCTATGTGCACAAGGCTCAAAAATCTCCAGCAGGCCGACGGTCGATGCCACGGTCGACCGTGGATCGACCGTGGATCGTCTGGACACTTTTTGAGCATCAAACTTTTTCCTTATTTAAAGAAACTCAAGTCTTGTGTTTTACCAAGCTCTTGCAATCTGAAAAACACAGAACATATACAAAAAACTTGTGAGCTTATATTCTTGATACAAATTCAACATCTCAAGATCAAGAATGAAGCAAGAGTAAAAACCTTCAAAGTTCAAACACTACATTACCTTCTTATATATTTGTAATAGTGTGAGGATCATCTCTAGCCTTAGAATTAGAGAGAAGTGAGGATCATCTCTAGCCTATAGAATTAGAGAGAAGAGAGGATCATCTCTAGCCTATAGAATTAGAGAGAAGTGAGGATCAACTCTAGCCTTTCCAATTAGAGTGAAGTAAGGTTTATCTTAACCTTGTTTGCAAGAGTGAAGTGTAATTCTTGTAAGCTAAAGAGAGAAGTTGTAAAAGGTTTATCTCTACCTTCAAAGAGAGAAGTTAGTGGAGCAACTCTTGGTGGGTGAGGCCAAGGAGTGGATGTAGAGCAAGGTTGTTAACCCTTGCTTGAACCACTATAAATCATTGTGTCCAAACTACTTCATTGGTGATATCTTCCTTCCTTAAACTCTTTAATTATTTGCAAATATTGTTAAAAACTTTAAAAAGTGGGCATATAACCTATTCACCCCCCTCTAGGTTCTAACAGGGTTATTATATTGTGTCTTTGAATTTTGTTTTAGAATTGAAGAAAAGAACCGATGGAAAAAGAGAAAAAAATGAAATGACATATTACCTTGAGGCTTTTTGTAAGCATGTAAACCACAATATTTCATTCAATCGTTCATAACATATTTAAGCATCATTTCTCAGTATCTTGATAAGTTGACAGTCATTGCAAGAAAATCGTCTTCAATCTCAAAGATTTGAGGAAGGGTCACCTTATCTTATAAACCACAACATTATAGTTAGCATAAGTAATAGACGATTTTAATTTCTTTATTTCCATGCTATATGTTAATATTATTAAAATGGTGCAATAACCTCTGACAGTGTTAGTTTATATGCTAACACAAAGTTTTTCATGACAGATATTAACCTCAAAGATAAAAAAGATAATATGTGACAGATATGCGCCAAGTAGCCGTCATTTAGTTTTAGATTTTAGCACTTCCATTAGGTACATATATTGTTACATTTGTAGGGACAAACCCCATCCAAATCACTCAATTTTGCACCTTTACTATGTTGGTAGGTTAATCGATTTATATACATCACAAAATGAATTGATACATGATCATAAAGTAATTTCAAAAAGACAGACACGTACCTGCCTCTGTGAGTTACATGTGACCACATTTATATTTTAATGGTCTTCTTTGAGGTCAACACACAACCATCACCCATGTGTGAACTAATAAATTGAAATCTGTAGGGTACCTAATTCGTCAATTACAAAAAAAGGAACTCCACTAAAATAATAGGTTCTTAACTTATTATCTGGTACTTCAAGAATGGGCATAATGTGCAAAAGTCGTTCCAACTTGGTTTTTTATTACACACAAGCTTTCTTAGCTTAGTGTTGGGGCCGGGATTAAAACAAAAAAAACAGCCACACCGTCTGATGAACATATCACAACATGTGACTGGTAGATAAACCTATGAGAAACGTAGCCATACTGTTAGGAGTTAAACCTATGAGAAACATAGCCATACTGTTAGGAGTTAAACCTATGAGAAACGTAGCCATACTGTTAGGAGTTAAACATATGAGAAACATAGCACAACTGGAGCTTGTTTAGATACTCCTTTATAAATTTTAGAACGCAACTTGAATATACCTAATAAATAAATGATATTTTAAGAAAATAGGAG
Organism: Dittrichia graveolens; assembly: GCA_038502395.1. Taxonomy (NCBI): domain Eukaryota; kingdom Viridiplantae; phylum Streptophyta; class Magnoliopsida; order Asterales; family Asteraceae; genus Dittrichia; species Dittrichia graveolens. Next base: position 76,632,340 of record JARJIL010000001.1, on the reverse strand, counting down.
TAATAAAAATAACACCAGTTAACACTTAAGAAGAAAAGACCGGCTTTTGAAATTTAATCTCATTGAAGCAAAACATCAAATAGTTTGTAGGCATTAATACCACATCTAATAACATCAATACAAATAAATTCAATAAGACCAAACAATTATTAAACCAATCACCAGTCGAAATAGTGGATCTTACATATTATCGGCTCATATCCTCTCCAATTTTTTGGTTAGGCCAAGCAATAACTAAATAGTTAACCCCATTAAAATAAAATCAATCTTTCATTAGAAGATAAATGATATTAAATTTCAAATGCTGATCTTTTCTTCTTATATGAAAGAAGATAAATGAAACTGAAAAGGAGAGTGTAGTCAGATGAATTTGACATGGGCAAGTTTTAAAATCATTTGTCAATCCTGAGTATTCATTTCTTCGAACACCCATCGGAAATCAATCCAAAACCTCATGGAAAATGGAGCAAGAAAATTCAATTGTGAATATAAAGTTAATAGTCTTGGGAAGAAGAGGACAGGTGAGACCCAAAATGAATTAATTCAGATTCTTAAGAGGGTTTTGCAGTTCCATGATGGCCACAACAGAGAACACCTTTATGAGTATCAACTCCAAGCTTTGAAACTCAATTAGAAAAACATAAATCACAATAATTAGCGGTATAATTACAATACCCATGATTATATACCGATCAATTGAAATCCTCTTTTGTGGACGCACCTATGACCCTGGACGTGATCGGAAGTAGAAATCTATTAGAATGAGCTAAACCCTAACTATCATATTGCTAGATACATCATGCACACCCATATATCATTTAAAATTAGCAGGAAAGAATAGTTAAAAGTAGATAAACCCTAATTACAATACACATTAACATATATGAATCAAAGAATATTCTTAAAGTGTAATTTTTAAATCAAAGAGCAACATAAATCAGTAAGAAACATAAATAAGGGAAGAAAGAACCTTTTGTCAATAGATGAAATTGAGTAGAAATCAAACAAAAGTGCATAAATCATTGGGAAGAACCTTTGTAGAAACCGGAGAGCATAACCATTAGAAGCAGAGAATTATTCATTGCATAAACCAAAGAATCTTTGCATAAACCCTTTGTTGAACTGTCACGTCGATGAACCTAACAATACAAAGAGAAGCGACGATGGGTATATTGAGAGAGAAGAGGATGAATGTACTGATCTAGCACTCTAGTAGGGAAAATGGGGATGGGGAGAGGTAATAATCAGCTGTGGTGGAGTCTAGGAGGATAAAATGTATCTTAGGTAGTTAACATAGTTTGCATTTGTTCTAGCTTAGATTGAATGGTTATAAACGTATTTTAAAATATATATACACTAGCAAGATACCTGCGCAATGCTGCGATAACAAATAATTTCTATTTTACATCATGTTGCTTTTAAAAATGTAATAATATGTTATTCACGCAATTCAATGTCACGAAAAAGTATCGTACAATGTCAATTTTTTATTTTTTTATTTGAATCAACTATTTTATTAATTTTAAAATAAATTCTAAAAGATATTAAAATAAGAAAAAGATTTATATTTATGAAATAAGGAGGGAGAAGTTAATAAGATTTTGAAAATTATGTTGATGTGGGTGAATAAATGTGTTTGTGTGAAAGAGTGTTTTAGTGTTTGAGAGATATACTAAATAGATAAAAAGTTAAAGTAAACCAGGAGAGAAAATAAAATGGTTAAAAATGGGGTATTTTAAATAGATAAAAAGTTAAAGTAAATTAGGAGAGAGAATGAAATGGTTAAAAAGGGGTATTTTAAAAGTTAAAGTAAATTAGGAGAGAGAATAAAATAGTTAAGAAGTGGTATTTTAGTACATTCAAGTTACTTAAAATTAAAAGTTTTTAAGGTTGTAAATGTATTATAAAGGAGTAAGATGTATATATATATATATATATATATAGAATTTAGGTTCTCTTTCCAAGATAAAATTGTCTATCTAACATGTAATTGTTATATATGATAAAAAGTTATTATACATGAATCATCACTCATCTTTATCTTTATTATAAATAAAATACCAATTTAAATAGAATCTATTAAATCCTAACCATTGTTTTAGGTAAAAAAATTTAATTATTAAATCTAAACTATGTATTTTAATCAAAATTCAAATCCAGTTTTGACTTTTCCGAGTCAAACAAATAAAATTATCTTTAACAATTAAGGTTTCATTAAAAGCAATATTGATTTTAAAAACCTATGTACATGTAAAAGGTATCCTAAATTTTTTAATTTGATAAATTGACAAAATAATTTTAATTGTTATATATTTATATCTGTAATATGATATTTAAAGTTTATTAAGGATATATATGAAATTATTTTTCTAATAATTTTGATTTAAATTAAAGTAAAATTGAATATAATATTTAACAAAAAAGGGTTAAATTAGATTTCAATTTTTATCGATAGTTAAGATTTGATAATTAAATTTTTTTTTATCTAAAGTAAGGAATATGATTTTCTAATGTTTTTTTTGTATTAGTCTTTTATTTATATTAGAAGATTATAAGATACTAAAATATCTATATACCACCTTGAACAACACCAAGATTACATTCACAAATTTGTATATTAATTTTACTTCCTTATATGAGTCATTATTTATCTAAAAAAATTCAAAGCTAACATTGATTATAAATATATAACTATTCTCATCTTTTAATATTAATATAAACTAACATTATTCAAAAAATCAAAACTAACAACATTTGTTAATTTAACAATCATAATTATTCATTTAGTTAAAATTAATAATATTATGTTTTACATTTTAAAATATAAAATTTGGATATGTTTAACCAATAGATCGATTCAATTAAACAACAATAATAAACTCATTTAAATATTATTAAAGTTTATTTAGTTTTTACTTTTTTCAATTTTAAGATATGTTCGTCGAAATTATTTCACTACCGAACAAAAATGACACTAAATTCTATTTATTTGATTGATATCTAACCTTGTAGCATATAAATATTTTTTTTTGATTAAAAATAATATATTTTTTTAAAATTTTACTATTTATCATCTTTTTAATTTCTTATTTTTTCGTATCTTATAATTATTTAATATTTTTATTAATATTTAATATTTATTTTTTAAACAATTTATGTATTACACATATATTTACTCTGGTGTTCAACTGTTCAAGTATAATATTATCAATTAAATAAAACAACTTTCTAAATTATCATGAAAACCTTATGACATTATAATTTCGGTCCCTTTCTTTGAAAGAGAATTTCAAGTCGCAACAATGTTTTGTATGTAAACCCAAAAAACACGTGTCACGCTCGTGTTACTCTTTGCCTCTAAATTACTTTGCCAACCAATTCATCCCCAAATTACAATCGCAGACATGAATCAGAATCAGAATCAGGAGGTCATCAATGGTGCGTCCAAATCCAAAAGGAATTCCAAAAAACCCGAATGTATGTACTTCTCTATCAACTATGCTTCATGATCCGCAACTTCAATTCGATTATGGCATGCATTACGAGTTCTTCATCACTTCGTTATTGCCTTCGTATAGTTTTCACTGCTGCTTATAATTTGTTTTCCAAGTAATATTGTTGTTTCTCTTCTCGTTGTTCATGCTGATTTTGCTTTTTGTTTGCTTTTTCCGGATTTCAACTGGTTATTGTGCTAATTGTCGCCTGAGGGTTTGTGGGTGTATCGTTGAAATTGCATTAGAACTGTTTATCTGTGATTGTGATCTTGTAATGTATGCATATTATTACATAGGGTTTCTTCGATCTCTGAAGAAACTTAATCATCTGCTAGGTTTCTCGTTGTCTTTTTGGGGTAAAACGCTTTTGTTTGTTTTACTGTTACGTAAACTTAGGTTTTTCTCGAAATCAAACTGCTGAAACTGGGAATTTGTATAATCGAGGAGGGAAAGAGGTGGTGAAGAAGTAGAGGATAGCAAAAAAAAGCAGAGGCAACCAAAGATTTTAGGGCCAGTTTTTTATGTATTTGAATTTTGATAATATCAAGTGAACTAGACCCTGGAAAGTTGATATTAGCTTCTGTCAATTGGATGGTGATTATCAGTTGAACTATTTAATGTTTCTTAAAATTGTCAACCACAATAGGGCATTCATGTAACCTTCTAGTGTTTGGCCACCTAAAGGGGGAGTAAACGGAATCGTAGACGGGTTATTTGAATATATGAAGTAGAATTATTCATTGATTATGTAAACTGATAGCTAAATTTTAACTTTTGATACTAAACTCTTTTGAATCATTTGCTTTTCCAAATGTCTAATTTAGTTGTACCACTGATGTAATTGCTCATAAGCGATTCGGAAAAGTGGTTGTATACATTAGCTGGTGTTTGGACGTGCATTTAAAATTACTTTTAACAATTTGAAGCAACAAGAACGCAAAATTTTTGTTTGGGTACCAGTAAACGGTAGAGAAATCCTGATTTTCTGATCTTTTTTAGTGCACTTTAATCAGGTTTGTTGTTGTTGTGGGAAAACTGATTATTGAGATCACTAACTTGCACTAGCTTTAAGATACTAATTATCTTATTAACTCTCTTTCTTTGAATCACAATAATCACTTTTGAAAACGCACATCCAAACACCCCCTTAAGTTAACAATTAGCTGCTAATTGAAGTGGTGAACATGATCATTTACCTCCTAAGTGGCTCTGTGGAATAAATAATCATCAGAATTTTTTGAAAGCTACCAATTCTTGGATTTCTATTGATCTCTTGACTTATAGTAATTGAATGCTCCAGATTCTAGGTTTACACAGCAAGAGCTTCCTGCTTGGAAACCAATCTTAACACCAGGATGGGTATGCTCTGATTGTAATTTTATTTCATCTACTAATTTATCATACTGTAAACCGTTTTCTTTTTAAATTTTATATTATTTTATTTATTGTCATACAATCTACTGCTATTTCATTCAGGTCATCACTTCGTTTCTAGCCATTGCGTTGCTTTTTATCCCTATTGGGCTTGTATCTCTTTTTGCATCTGAACGTGTAAGAATCAAATCTTTTCAGTTTTCATATCACAAGTAGTTCCTTTAAGACTTTTTAAATTTCTCTTTTATTGATACAGGTGGTGGAAATTGTTTATCGTTATGATCAAGATTGTATCCCTGAAACCTATCGTGGCAATGTGACTTCATATATTCAGAACCCCCTCACTAACAAAACTTGCATCAAGAATGTGACGGTTAGTCCACATTTCTGATAGTAATTTATTTCGCCTTTAAAGGCTCGAAAATCTTCTTTCTTGGGTCCCTCTACCCTTTATAACATTCACTTTGATCATGTATCTGCACTCTGCAGGTACCAAAGAAAATGGAAGCTCCCATCTTTGTTTATTATCAGCTTGACAACTTTTATCAGAATCATCGCCGGTAAGTTGGTATTGTAAAACGGGCAGGTTGTGTAATGGATCAAAATGGGCTCGAGTTTAAATTAGGTCTTTATAGTATGGGTTTGGTTGCATTGACCTACAAACAAGCTTTTGAACATTCTTTGTTATAGTTACTGTGTTTTAAATATGAATGTAAAAACTGTCTTTTCAGTAATATTCTAATATTAAAAATAAAGTAATTACATTTTTTAATCCTAAACTTCAATAAATATACTGGTGGTCCGTAATTTTGAAACTTGTTTCAAATTTAGTCCCTCATATCGTTAAAGTTAACAGAAGTTTGTTATGTCGATGCAAATGACCATTTTACCCTTGAATATATGTTTCACTTTTGGCCCCTCGTCATTCTCATTTTTATACTAATTGTTCATAATGTGAAATTAGTGGGTGAAATGTGTAATTAACCGTCAAATTTAGGAAGCTGTAGCACTAAAAATAACTTTTGCCACTTTAGGCTACTTTCAACCTGTTTTACCCTTTTCCGTTCAGCTGAATCATTTAATTTTGACTTATAAAACATAGATCAAATCAACCCCTTCATAAGTAAACGAGTCAAAACTATCACCTCTAATCAATAATTATGTTCAGATATGTAAAAAGTCGGAGTGACAAGCAATTAAGGAGCTCTGAAAATGAGTTCTCCACAAAAGGATGTGAACCCTTTGCCAAAACCAAATCAAGTCGACCCATAGTTCCTTGTGGACTGATTGCTTGGAGTTTGTTCAACGATACATATAATCTAATTCAGCAAAACAAAGTTTTAGAAATCAATAAGAAAGGAATCGCCTGGAAAAGTGACACCAACGTTAAATTCGGGTCAAATGTGTATCCCAAAAATTTTCAAACCGCAGATCTGATCGGAGGCGGGAAGCTCAATGAAAGCATACCAGTAAGTTTAAACATATAATATATTCTATTAGGTTATTTTAAAAAAAAGTTTCTTTAGTTTTGATTTTTTGAGTTTGACCAAAATTTAATCGGATTTTATCTGATAGTTGAGTGAACAAGAAGACCTTATTGTTTGGATGAGAACTGCTGCATTACCGACTTTTAGAAAGCTTTATGGGAAAATAAGTTCAGATCTTGAGGCTAATGAGTACATAACTATGGTTCTGGAGAACAATTATAATACATATAGTTTTGGAGGTCAAAAGAAGCTCGTTTTGTCGACTACAAGTTGGATTGGTGGAAAGAATGACTTTCTTGGGATAGCATACCTTACTGTCGGCGGGATTTGCTTGTTTATGGCTTTAAATTTCATCCTTCTCTATGTTTTTAAGCCAAGGTTAGTGAAGCTTTATTTTTTATTTCTTATAAATATTATGTTTCACAAGGCTAGTCTATCGACATACATACATATTGTCTGTTAGAAATGCATGTACATACTTTGAAGTTTTTTTTTGAAATAGAATAAACGTTGGGGCTGACAATTCTTGACATGAAACCCGATATGCTCATAACATATGAGTGATACAAACCCAATGTTTTAAAAACCGGTTTTTAGTTGACACGGTCTCCTCAATGGGTCACGGGTCAACCCGGTTTAGTTTTATTTATTTATTTATATATGTGTTTATACATATATATAAAGTGCAAAAAATAAAAAAAAGTAACGCGTTAAGCTCACAATGACTTAGTATATGAAATTCACTATCATCTCCAACTTCATCATCACCATCATCAACAAGAACATAGCCACTTGAGTTTTCTAAGTTTATGTAAAAATAAAAAGTATAACCTTATGTAAAAGACTATTAGTAAACTAAGATTATTATATCAAATTACTTTATGTAAAAGCAAATTTTAGGTTTAAAATCAAAAAAATAATAAATTAATTAATATAAAACCGGGTTGAAATTGACCGGTTCAACCGGTAAACCGGCCGGGTCACTCCTGGCCGCAAAATGCCAAAAAACCGGTATACGTTGACCCGCTCTTGTGGCCGGGTCCCAGGTCAACCGGTTCGACCGGCCGGGTCGACCCGGGTTTTAAAACATTGTACAAACCTGATACGAAATTAAATTGGGTTGAAACAAAGCTATGCAACTTAAGTAACAGGTCATCATCACCTTAGGCAATTTGGAGACTTGTGAGTCCTTTATAGCTAGTTTCATGAATTTACTGTTTTTCCATTTTAATTGGTTTTGATGTTTTACTGTATGCAGGCCTCTTGGGGATCCATCCTACTTGTCATGGAATAGAAATTCGAGTAGGCAGTGAGTGAATAATATGCGGCGAACCTTCCTCATCTAACGATATGTTTCACTTTTAAACTGAATTAGGTTGTTCTTCAGGCCCCTACTTTAACAATGTGACGTTTATAGCTACCTACTACTACTACTACTATTACGACTAACTTGAAGTTGTGTTCATGGTTATGTTTTCATCTCCATATCATGGAATAGAAAACGGGCTGATCGTGTCGAGTAGCGGGTCAAGTCTGGTATGGGTCAAAACGGTCCATTTAAAAATGAAATCAAACATGGTCTTTCATGTTCGGAATTTATCATAAAATTTGTATGTAAAACTTTGCAAATGTTAGAAAAAAGCCTTTTAACAATTATAAACCTTAGGCTTAAATCTTTACATTGGGTCGTATTATGTGCATATGTTTTCCGACTATATAAAGTTATTTCTAAAGATATTTAAATAATTAAATATAAGTTTAAATATATGTATAATAAGTCGTAACATATACTTGTCATGTCCCTCACAAGTCGATATCATTGAAATCTGGTCAATTCTTCAATATTTTTGTGAAGTAATTCATCTATTACCCTATCTTTTAATTCATGAAGTGAATCGGCTGATTATAGTGAGAAAATGAAGGGTACTTTTGTAATTATTCCTCTCGCAATTCAGTACATTTGTGAGATTTTCTATTTCTCACGAGATTATAATACACGAGAAATTAAAATTCATGAATCGGTTGATTATCGTGAGAAATTGAAGGGTACTTTTGTAATTTTGCCTTTAGTACATTTGCGAGATTTATAAATTTTTGGGATAAAATAAAGGAGAAATGATATGTAATGGTAACATCATCTAACTTAGATGGAGTTATATTTGCAAACTACTTTAATGAAGCGTAGTTTAGTTATTTCCATATTTACTCATTAAACTGGTTTGTGAATGTAACATCACCTAAGTTAGGTGATATTAAGATTACGAATCATTTTCCTTAAAGTAAAACACGAGAAATTAGAAAGATTGTGAAGGAGATCCTGGTGATGAACGAAAACGACGAGGAAGTCAAACCAAAGCAACTAGAAAAAGGGTGGTAGATGCCAGAAGAGGAATGTGTGTGGCGCTGTTGAAACTTTGAAGGAGATGAAGAGTCAGGGTTGGTGATTATCTTTGAATGGCTAACACACAATAAATTAATCTACACCTTATGTTATTAATAGGACTTCAACATTTTGAATGAGAGAGTTTCTCTCTCTAGAACCTGTCTTCAAGACCTTTAAAATGATATGGAGATGTATAAGCTAAGATAAAGGTGGTGGTTGTGAGATTAGTATCATCAAATGTCACTTAGGAGGCCTAATAAATTGACACTTGTCACATAACTGCAAGGCTGTGCCTTTATTAGGTGCATAACCGTGCTTCACAAAAGGCTACTATGCCTAAAGAAGCATCCAATGCATAAGGATGTAAACGAGCCGAGCTATTCGAGCTCGGATCGTTAAAAGCTCGAAACAAGCCGAGTCTTAACGAGCTCGAGCCTAGATTAAAGCTCGTTTAATAAACGAGCCGAGCTCGAGCTCCAAAGAGTGGGCTCGCGAGCTTAAACGAGCCTAAACGAGCTCCATATATAATATAATTTATATTTTATATATTTAATTTTTAATAATTATATATATCATTTTAATAAAAATATCAAAATAATACCCGAGCCTAAACGAGCCTAGCTTAAACGAGCCTAAACGAGCCGAGCCCGAGCTTTATATATATTAAACGAGCCGAGCTCGAGCTCAACATCTAAAGCTCTAAACGAGCCGAGCTCGAGCTTAAAAAAATCCTAAACGAGCCCGGCTCTATAAGCATCTGGCTTGGCTCGTTTACATCCCTACCAATGCACAGCTGTGCCTTTATAAGACGGATTCGTGCTTCACAAAAGATTGATCATGCTTAACAATGCACCACATGTGCACCTTTAAGCACAAGCATGATCGTGTTTCACAAAATTTCAACTTTTTAGATTTTGTTTTAAGCCTTTTGTGTTCACACATGACAATATGTTTTGAGCAATCACAACAATTTATGATTCTAGGCATCTAAAGAGATGATCAAGAATGAGTGGTTTGCCGGACTCGGTCCGGTTTCACCTATTTAGACCGCGTGTGTGACGTGATGGGTTCATGCATGATTAGTAGTGTCACAAGCTCATGGTGTAGTGGACATTTCCCAACAATCTCCTGCTTGAGCAGTGCACAACGAGTAACAGTGACACAAACAATAGTTGACATCTAGCAATATCCTAGTGTCACTAACTTCACATGAATAACACACATCCAAGTTGATAACCAATTGTTTAATACATAGTGGCCCTTTATGATACAAGATCTATCATTCCCTTTGCTTTGATATGTTATTGGATAAAAGACATGGATTTGAGTTGATCGTGCTTAGCTTGTTCGGTACACGAGTGCTCTTGTTGGTGTCTTCCGTACTTTATCATTAAATGGTACCTGTGGGTGACAATGGTTTTCTAGCAGGGGCAGAGGAGAGGGGGTATAAAGTAGGCGTCCTACCATGTTATGACAGGACAATGAGGATGAAGTTGGTGGTAATTGCTTCTCGCAGGGCAAGGAATGGCCCTGTACCATTAGGAGTCAATCTCGATTATTCAATTTGGTATTTCTCGACTAAGATTTGAAGTGGACTAATCAAACCTTATCGAAGACATCAAATAAGTTATCGTGCTGCTGCACACTCTCACTAGTTCGCAATCATCGAGGGGTCTATAGATATCTCTCTCAAATTAATCAGGCTAGCAAATCCTTTTGACTGTAATATCGCTTTAGAATAGAGCATATATATCATATCAGACTTAGCGTTTGAATGTAATCAAGCTGTGACGACAACCACCTAAAGGAAATAACTTTCTCTGGTCGAAGGATGACGGATGCTATCATTACTAGAACTACTTGTGAATATGATCCATGATGTAGCCTCTGCTATCATTACTAGAACTACTTATGAATGTGATCCATGATGTAGCCTCCTGTGATTGGTTTAGTCCAATGCTTCTACCTTACAAACACATATGAGTTTAGTTCATCCATATGCCTATATTCATCTCTATGAATATCAACTAAACGCTCACATCAACCTTACTCACTGCCTCTCTCCCACTTGAAGAATGCTTGTGAACATATACGTTATGTTTGGTATACATGAATAAAAGGCAGAATGAAATAAACCATTCCAACATAACGAGGAAAATTTGTTTGTTACTCACTTAGGAACGAAAAGGACTATTTCATACTTTTACTAACATAATTACAACTTTAAAAGGTAATATTTTTTCATAATTCTCTATGAAGATATTTTCTTAATCTTCTGTATGATTACTTTTTCTACGTTACCGAATAAATCATTATAGTTTTTATTAAATTATGAACTAACTACAAGTAAAATATATCTAAAGGTATCTATATCACATTAAAATTTGATATAAAAATATTACAGCCAAACTAAAATACATTAATAAAAAATTACTTTTTAAATATATCGATCGTATGTAATAAACTTTCGTTTCTCATATAGACCAAACATGCTAAAGGAATGCAATGGATAACTTCATTCCACTACTCATTCTATTACCTCATCCATTAATACACCGTTAGAATCAACCTTTGATTCATTGAAGAACATAAAAATGCTAACATAGTACACAAAGTTTATCATCCAAATGTATTTGTCAACTCTTTGACATATCTATCCCTATATATATATCATCACATTGATAAAACAAACTTTGTTTACTGCCTTGTATTCTTTGACAGTGACCTAAAATCTAGATCAAGCTACTCTCACCATGAAATATATATCCTTTACAGACCTAGTGTGGCAATAGAAGTTAGTCTGGAGAATGCTATTAATTGACCTAAACGGATATTGATTCTTAAGGACTCTAACCGATATCACTCACTCACATTGATATCTAGTATATCGGTAAATATCTAATTAGTCCAGAATACACTATCTGATATGCACAAGCAATTATCAAATTTGAATTCTGTAACGATTATATTCTTCTGTTATGTCTCGTTTGTTTCGCATATTTCGAAGGAATTGAATTGATTTAAATTTCATCTACCCCAACAATGGAATGGACTTTCATTACTAGCTTGAGATGTTAATTCACGTACTAGGAAATACAGTCATACTGTTGAACATCATATTAGTTAGGTGATGCTCTAACAAATTCCATTGAAGTTGTGGTCTTCATCAAATTAAGATTAGCAACCTAAACAAATCAACAATCTATTAATGTAGATTAATCTTATTCATTGTCAATAGAAATCATTTCTTTTAGAGAATCCAGAGATTCTCTAGAAATCAAATTCTAGTGACACTAATGTGTACTATAAGCTAATGTTGTAACCATCTAGTATACCTTTTAAACGCAAACAAATAATCTTTTGCACCGATGGGATTATATATTATCACTAATCCTCAATCAGAGCATAAGATCAGCTAATCATTAGATGTCTGCATTTATTCCAACAATAGATACATGCAATTTGTACACTCACTGCACTAGGTAGAAGTAGAACACTTTGGATATGAAAAATAAGTATTGTTTGTTACACATAATTATCTAATTTTATGTTTATTAGATACCTAAAACTATAGATTATTATTGTAATTATTATAACACATATATAGTTGATTTTTGGCGGACCAGTGGCGGCTGCCACAACCAGTAACCACCACCGGCAGTTTTTGCCGGGAACCACCAACCAACTGCCGCCAATAATCTTCTATATATATGGGTATTGTGTTTAGATTATATATATATATATATCCAATCTCAGTGTTAGTATTATCCCCGATTTGCGTTATCTTTGTGTTTCTTGTTAACCATGTCTTCATCAAACCTTCATACTACTTGCAATCCCTATCGACCCCCTCGAAAACAAACATGGTATTAGAGCCAATGGCTCGATCCGATCACTGAATTTGGCGATGAACATCATACTGGTCGAGATATCCAATTCACAGAGGATACTGTTTTTGTTCTTGCGCAAATATCAAAGTCAAACATGTCGATGCTTAGAAGAATCGCACGAATACAGGCTGGGAAGATTCCAACGGGACTTATATTAACATCAAACGATGCAGGTATGGAGATAAGGAAGGCTGGAACTCTGACAAATAAAAAAAACAGAAAACAGAGGAAGAAAATCAACAGAAATGATACAAATCAGAAGAAGGGTCGTTTAGGAATTCAAAGGAAGAAGAAGTCATGGATCAAATCTCAAAAAACACAGAAGAGGAGTCAAGAACTTGCAAAGCTCTCGAAAGATTGGAACTTGGGGAGTGAAATAGGAGACTCAAGAGTTTGAAAGGTCACTTGTTATCGGTGCCACAAAGTTGGTCACTTTGCTTGGAATTGTCCAACAAAGAAATCATTCCTTAAAGGGAAAACTTTTGATCTAATGCCAACTTATTCCGTTTTTTGAGAGACATTACCAACCCTTAATCGAATACTCATTAAATGTGATTATTTGGTCAAAGGATCGGAGGGTAAAACATGGAACACGATATGGTATGTGAATTCTGCTATTTCAAATCACATGGCATGTAACCATGTTTTATTTACTAGTTTCAAGCATGGTTACGGGATTAAAAAAGAAGGAGGCCTTGAAATATTAATACATGGTTTTGGTCATGTGAAGGTTGAAACGGATGAAGCTATTTTTGAAATAGTACATGTTGGCTATACACCTATCTTAAAAGTTAATGTTTTGAGTATAAACCAACTTGTGTTACAAGGTTTTGAAGTTGATATAAATGATGGTGTTTGTGTTATATCTCATGTAAACTATGAACGTTTTAAGAAGGAGATGGAAGAGGATGCAATAGAAATTAAAGGAAGGAAGGTATCTTTGAAGGTAGAGAATTATGATGACTTTATAGTTTTTATGAAGATGGCAAGTGTAAGACGGGTAGTGGCAAGTAATGTTAAGATGTTTGAAAGGTAGAGAATTATGAAGGTAGAGAATTATGATGACTTTATAGCTTTTATGATGACTTTATAGGTTAGTTTGAATTGTTTTCAATAATTTGTTTTTGGAGATAAAACATAAGTGTTTTCAATCTTGAAAACAAGTTATCAAACAAAAATCAAATAATGTACGGCCACATCTTAATCCTTATGATTTCATACTCATTATCAAATCTAATTTGATAATTAGTATCTTTGTACATTATGGCATCTTAAAGATCCATAACACTAATATTAAACATAAGAAAACAAGCTTTTCAGTAATTTCATATTAGTCCTATTAGCAACTCTTTGCTAAGGATCAACAAGAATTTGTTGATTGCTAGTTCTAACTAAGACTTCTAATTATGATCTCAAATACAAATAAGATAATGACTTAGATTAAATTTTTATGATACACTTCTAATTATGATCTCAATACTCACTTCTAATTATGATCTCAAATACAAATAAGGTAATGACTTAGATTAAATTTTTATTTTATTTTTTTAATTTAAAGAGACAATAGTAAACAACAATTTTTCTCTCTCTAATCCATTTATCTCTCCTGAAATTTTTAAACAAAATAAATTAAAAATAATTCAATAGTAGATTAATAAATTTACGGTGTTCGACAATGAACACAATCAAAATATACAAGTTTTTAGTTATTAAATGTTTGTTCATTACAATTTGTTTACTAGTAACTCTTGTTTTATAATGTTTCATCATTAAAAAAAAAATTTATTTCTCTTTTTTTTAATCTTTGCGTTTTTTTCCTTTTTATATCATTTTTCCCAAATATTTATCTTTTTTTTTTCAAATTAATTCTTTTTTTTCTGTTTTGATTTTTTCTACTTATATTCTAAGATCCTCTTTATTCCTTGTTCAATAATAAATAAAACCCTGAACAAGTAATGAATGTTTATTAATAAATAACAGAACACAGAAAAATCTATATTCAATATTGAGAATATATAATAAACCTATATTTAAGACTGAACGTGATTAACATTTATCTCAAATTCAATAGTAAATATATATGATTTTAAAATTTTAAACACTTAAATAGTGAACATATGTATTTAAGCTTTTTCTCTTTTAATATTCTATATCCAGGGAAAAAGAACAACGAAACAAAGAAATTTACATATATATTAAAAGGTTTAGTTCACTAAAATGTATCCAAGTTGTCATGTTTTGCTATTGTGTGTATCAAACTTTAAAAGTTTCTATTGTGTGTATTACACTTTGAATTTGTTGCTATTGTATGTATTTTGGTTACATAAAAAAGTAAAAAACTTACAACTTTAGTACATACAATAGAAAGTTTAATACACACAATAGCGACAAATTAAAAGTTCGATACACACAATAGAAAATTTTCAAGTCCAATACATACAATAGCAAAACATGACAACTTAGATACATTTTAGTGAACTAACCCCTATATTAAAAGAGTAAAATTTTTATTAATTGTTCACGTACTCGGATAATAAATCACAACAATTGTTTATAATAATAAAAAAAACCCAAAGTTTTCAGCTCTAGATGTCCACTTTCACTAATAAAAAAACCATAACATAGAAAACCAATCATAAACTAACAATTCAAAGAATCTAGACAATATTTATTTGAAAATTCATTAATGAACAAATAAAAAACCCACAATCTCGAGTTATTTGGATACATATTCATTTGTAACTATACATTCATTAGTAATAACACTAAAATAAAAAAAGAAATTAAAACACCAATAATGGAGACATCTTCAAATGGATAAACAAAAAGAGAAATGTGAGGCGGTTCAGATTGAAAAAGAAAAAAGAAATGAAACATTCACAATCAAAATGCAACAAATCAGTAAGAACTGAGCTCGGATCGACGTCGGTGGTGGGGTTCTCGCTGGCGGTTTAGATTCGATGGAGGTTGGGTGTGTTGCGGGCGATAGCGGTAGTTGGTGTGTTGCAGACGTCGGTGGTTCAAGTCCGCGGTTCATATCACCACCGAGTTCGGTGTGTTGCGGATGACGTCGGTGGTGGTTGTCATAGGCGGACGAAGACGATTCAGATCCGCTCGCTTGTGGACGAGACAGATGTTCGAATGTGAGGTAGATGGGGTTGCGGATGAGATAGATAATTTAAGGGTGATGGTGCCGGAGAGAAGGTGTTGCAGATAGGTTTATTGTCTGTAGATGCAGCCGGCGACGGCGGCCGCAACGAATGGGAGGGAAGAGAAATGGGAAATGTAGTTTAGGGTTGATAACCTAGGATGGGGGTTTTAATGGAATGTGGGAGAGAGAAAAGGAGGAGAGAAAAGAAACATGATGTTAAATTACTTGTTTGTCCTTCTTTTGTTTAAAGAAATACCATTTTTTTAAATAACAATAATGCCATAGTTACTAATAGCCATTGATTAAATGATCTAAAAGCCCAGAACACTCTCGTACTTTTCGCAAATAAACCTTTTTTCGCATGAACCTACTTCTCTCTCTATATATATATGGAAAAGTATATTTGAGAACTAATATTAATACGAGTGCCGCGAAAACCATTCTGGATCAATCAATTAATTACATGTCTTAAATTGAATTGGGGTTGACAACCAACTAGTATCATTCTTTTGATATTTTAATATTTTTTCTAATTACCTATTTAATTTCTATGTTTTCTATTTTACTATTGAGCTTTTCTTTTACTACTTGATCCTCATAAACTGAATCAGAAACAAATACATTGTGTTCCTTCTTCATTTTGAGACCATCACTTGTAGCTATATTGTTTGGTAGCGTTGAACTTTATTTGGTATTTTGCATCTAGATTATGTATTTTGACAAACAAGGAATAAAATTAGTAAAACTAGACCCACTAACCTACCAACCCGTAAAGGACCTGTCAACCCGCAAATGATTCATCAACCTGCAAACCCATATACTTAAACCGTTATATATATATGGGTAGTGTCATGTTTTCATGTTTACGGGTTTGTGTTACACATCCTAATACAAATAATTATACGGGTCGTACGTGTTTGTGTGATGACATGCTAACCCACGAATTTGTGACCCATAAACGCGAACACGACATAATTACCATCCCTTATTAATATTGTTGATTGAAAGTTAGTAAAATTGAATGTGGTGCAAAAATGTTACTCAACCACATACTTTATAAGGACTAATTGTCAAGAAATGTAAATAAATATCAAAATTTGTTAATAAAGATAATGTATTTTTTTGGGTTAGGAAAAGACTATAAACTCTAATTTGTATCAAATTAATAAGAATTTAAATTTTCAATATCTTCTTATAAATTAATTAAAAGTTACAAAACTTTTTTATGACAAATTATAATTTATAATCATTTCTCAACACTAAAAAAGTAAACTAATATATAAAGTATTTAGCGTTTTCTGTTCTAAAAGTCTTAATATCTTAATTTTAAGTAATATTAAATTACTAATTTACCCTTTATTTAAACCTAATAGGAAACCGTTAAATGCAATTAATTAAATTTCTAAATATCATATTAATGAGTAACCTTTCATAAAAAATAATCTTTAAAAATATCAAGTCAATTCAAATTAATTTTAAACCTATAAGATATATATTAAGTACAAGTAAAAAATTAAATAAAAAAATATTAATAGAAATAATATTTTAAATATTCTAACATATAAAAAATATTTTAATTTAAGTATTAGAATATATGTATGACTCGAACTCATAAACCTGATACATGTAACCCGAATCTATAAATATTTTTGAATTTTTATAAATGACTCATATAATTAAAATAAAAAGTTTAATTTATAATATATTCACCATTCTCTCTTTTACTTTACTCATAAACCCTTAAAACTTAATTAATAAAAAATGATTAATATACTCTTAAATGTCCTTACATTTTTTTTAAAACACTCAAACCCAACAATACACTCTCTCATACCAACAAAATTTCAATTCCACATCAACACAATTCCTAAAGTCATCATATAGTATCATCATTTTATTTTATAAGTAAAGATTTTTTTTCTCATTTTATTGTTTTTAAAAGTTATTTTAAAAATTAATAAAAAGTTAGATAGATAAGAGAGAAATAAAAGAAATGAAAAAACAAAAAAACAAAATTCACATATTGCCAATAGAATTTATTTGATGTCACTATAGTATATGAATACCATACCCATACATGTATTATCGAGTAGAAAATATTTGCCGCTACCGAATTACGCGGGTACTATACCACATTAGTCATAATAATACAAATAATAAATATAGTAAATAATTAAGATTAAAAAAATATTGTTAGACAAAGTCGTTCTACATGTGGTTAGAAACAATTTGAGCATAGAAAAACCCTCAAACTAAACAATTTAAAATCAAGAAAGGCTTGGTAAATAATTATGACGCACCAAGTTGGTAGAAAATGCTATAACTAAAGTCACACATGGCCATATAACTTTCTCCATTACAACATTTGAAAATCTCCATCTTTGTTTATCTTCTTCCTCTATGTTAATCTCCTTCTTCTTTTCATCACCGTCACCATCATCATCTTCATCTATGTTTGATTGATCGCCAAGATGGATGCAACATATTAGCAAAAGAGAAACCAGGTTCACAACCGGGTTCTTCGAACCCACGGAAGTTTTAACCTTTTCGAACACAAGTCTCTTGCTAGGCCTAATGATTTCTTGTGTTGTTATCATCCCTGGGTTGAGTTGGACCTTAACCGTTCGAGATGGCACGATTTGGTGAAAGAATGTGTCAGAGTCTTGTCGTGTTGAGACCAATAACGCGTGACTCGCTTGGGTTTTTTGGTACATTTCAACGGTCGAGAAATCATCCAAATCGCCATCAATGTCTAAGAAGTTCTCACTAAAGTCTCTCATATCTTCATTGAGGAATCGAAGAGCAAAGTGGTCATTATCGTTGTTGTTGGTATTGTTATTAACGTTTTCTCCTGAAATTTAATCGAGTATTTTCTTTTACCAACAAGATTGAGATAGGAAATGGATAATACATACTAAGTTCGGCTGTTCCCTTCAATTTATGTGTGTGTATATATATATATATATTGAAAAGTTTATTTGAGAACCGTTTTTATTGCGAGAAACACGAAAGCCAATCTTAGCCGTTCAATTATTCCCTCTTCTTCAATTGGATTGCCCACCCATGAATTTCTTATATGCAGCTTGTCACACTCAATCTCCCCACGCTCTTCATCCATGAATTTCATTATCCAAAAATGAACGGCTAAGATTGATTCTCGTAATAAAAACGGTTCACAACGGAACCTTCCCCTGTATATATACATACATATATATACATACATATATATATATATATGATAAAAGTGATTTAACTTTTTATACTTTTATAAAGATATAATCTAACGAATTATCGATCACACTACCAAGATAAATATATGTGTATTCTTAATCATTTTAAATATTTTTAGTTTCTTTAACAGATTTTCTAGTTTTGCTACCAGTTCTAGGCACCAACATAACGTAAATGGAAAAGCAGAGCTAGCTAGCTTCTTTGGAGAGTAACTAAGGCTTAATCAGTTGTACCTTGAACCTCATATTCTTCCCTTTGAAAACTTGATACATTTTCCACCGGAACACTCTTGTCATCGTCCGAAAATGCCTGCAGGGCGAAATTAATTAGCAAACCTAGCTAATTAAGTACAATTTCTCCAAATTAATTATTTCACCAAATGTATTTCACTTGTAGTGTTTTGTTATTGTGTGTATTAAACTTTTAATTAATTGCTATTGTATGTATTTTGGTTACATAAAAAAGAAAAAAAATAAATAAGTTTAATTAGTATATACAATAAAATGTTTAATATACATATAGCGACAAATTAAATGTTTAATACACACAATAAATATTTTTGAAGATGTACACATAATAGTAAAACGTAACAAGTTGACATTTCAATATCCTCAAAGAATTTATAACTTTATACAAATTTAAACATAATAAAAATATTTTACAAACCTTTAAAATGCGTTTAATATTGAAGATGATGTTATAATTTTTTTTGTCTTTCCAAAAAAACAAGTGTTATATAAATAAATTATAACTTTATAAAAGGTAAAATAGCTTAAGTTGTTTTTCTTTTTTCTAATTATCTTATCAGACTATTCGTAATGACAATCTCTTTTCTCTTTCTCTCTATCTCTCATCTCTATATGCTGTAACATTTGAAAGTATATATATATATATAAAACTAAACTTGTAGATAATTGAAGGGAAATTAAGGGAAGAGATTTGAGAGTGATGTTGATCACATGGTGTAAAAGAAAAGTGAAAGGATAATATGAGGTGTATAACTTGTGGTCTTATAATAATCATAATGCTTAATATGCTTACGTACCATCTCTGGATGATCCTTGTTTCCGATCCATCTCAAATTTTCTACCAAACCATTTTGTTCATTAATATCACAAATGTCAATCGATCTCGTATTTTGATCATCTCCAATAAAATTAAATGATCCTGCAGCGTCTTGCATTTGATTGTTACTGTACAGAAATGAAGAGTCGCTATGAATTCCAGAATAATTTCCACCCCATGGATCTTGATCATTGGTAAGATGATCCTGAGAAACTTGAGCAACCGAAAGAATTTCTTGCAATAATAAATCCTGCTGAGAAGTACTGGATTGTGGTATGTTCTTCCAATTGTTGAAATTAGTTGATCGGCCGTCGTATTGAGAATCTTGAACCTGCAATGGAGGTAGAGACAACCTATGCTGCAACCTTGCACATTCCATAGCTATATCAACCTAATCGAACATAAAAAATTAAGCGCATTATAACATAGTTTTACGTGACAGACCCATAAAATTCAATTAGAGGTTGCATCAATCTATGTACAAAATGAACTAAATCGAAATAACATTACACATAAAAAGTTAAAGAGTAACTCGTGGTACCTACGTATACATCGAGTCCGACCTAGTCTCCTACAGAAGTTCATTGTTCACATGCATGCATGCACAGGATAATTAGCATGTTAATTAAATAAGAATTAAGCATATTAACCTTGCACATTATTGCATAGCATGCATCAAGGTATTAATTAGGTATGTTGCGTAAACTGGAAGTTCAAATGTACGTACGTAGAAGAAAATATATAAAAAATAATAATTCAAAATTGCTTAAAATGAAAGAAAATATTTAAATAACATAAAGTGAAATGAATTAAAGCAGGTTGATACTATATGTGAGGCGTAAAGGTATAAAATTTCTCATTATTTATCTTTATAGATTAATAAATTTAATAATAAAAAAGCCCGATCACAAGTACAAACTTGTTATTTATTGTTTTGTAGAGTTTACAAAAAATAATTCAATACTAATGACTAAATTTCTACACTGCTTGTAGATTTGTTTTATCGATCCACTCACTGATCAAGAGTGAAGATCAATTTGGCAAATGTGCTTATATATATACAATTGAAGTACGGAGATTCTGGAATTTTATCCACGTTTTAAAGATTATTAGAAATCATCTTATCAGTTTTATATCAAGAGACTAAGGGTCTATATATGAGTTCAGTGTAAAACGTACTATATATATATATATATATATATATATATATATATGTTGAAGTGATCATGTATGTTGTACCTTTGATTGTGAATAAGGAAGATTGCCACAATTGGAGAAAGATGGATTTGGCATGGTGAAGGCATCTTCTGATAAGTATTGAGTCCATTTGACATCATTTGTATCGCTTAGATCGTGTGATGCATGTAGGAGAGTTGCAGGTGAACATGAACCCCTTGGCCTTCGTGGTGTTTGATAATTACAAGTCTCCATGTCTTCACCTCCTCTTCTTCCTTCATAAAAAAGATCAATATTCGACGAGTTATCACTAGCCATGGTTGCATAATCGTCTCTAGTTGTGGTCGTCTTTGGAGGGTTCAAGTTCTTTTTGAACACACGACAAAGAGAATAAGCGTCCTGCAACTTTTATGTATAAAAAGATCGAAAACATGTTTAGCTAAGTATAATTTGATCACCTAGCTTAGGTTCAATGATTTAAACCAAAAATATTAAAAACAAGATTGAGTGGGGGTGGCACCTGTAACCCAGATGCGGTTTCACACTCTCTTTCATCAAGGCGATACTCATGCATAACCCAATCTGTACGAGAACCATGGGGTGCTCTCCCTCTATAGTAAACTAGGGTTTTCTTCATTCCCATGGCTCGTGATTGTGAGTTTACCTTTCGGTCTTTTCCTGTTGCCTTCCAATACCCACCTTTCGTCGCACGATTTGTCCTTGATCCGTTTGGGTATTTTCGATCTCTTGGACTAAAGAAGTACCATTCCAAATCTTTGCTTGGCAGTAACGATTTTCCTAACAAAAAATTGAAATCTCTGCAAAATTAGTTAAACTAGCTAGCTAGAAAATACAACTAAAATAGTGAATATATATGAATTTGATTAATCAAGATTTGCTTATCTATTTAACACATATTGTCAGAAATATATACTAAGGCAAAAGTTTAAACGAGAATTATTTTTCGTACGCGAGAACCAATATTAGACATCCAATTCCCTCCCCTTCAATTGGATTGCCCACCCATGAATTTCTTACATGTACTCTGCCACACTCAATCCCCCCACGTTTTTCATCCATGAACTCCATTATCCAAAATGAACGTCCAAGATTTGTTCTCGCAGTTCTCATACGAAAAACAGTTATCGTTTGAACCCTCCCCTATATACTAATTACAAGAAAAAAAGAAACAATAAAGAAACAAAAAGATTGGGATCATTTATATGTTTGATAGAACAAGGGATATGTAGTCAATTTCTTTTTGTCTTCTTTTTGACTTCAATCTTTTGTGATCTTATTGGAAATTTCATCTTCTTATAGAAATCTAAAAGAGGTTGGACCACCCCCAGTCTCCTTTAAACACTTACTTTTTTTTATTCACATCAACATATACATATACTATATATATGTAGTACCAGTAAGACTAATATCATTGATATATGCTATATATAGATAAACTTATAATCTTATTTGTTCATTTATCAATAATTAATAATAATATCATGTAACCAAATTAAAGAGATAACTACTCATACTTGAAATTTCGGGTGTAAGCACAAAACAAAACTTGAAAATCGATGGTTTAACTTATGAAAATAATGAACACGTAATTGATCAAATGGTTGAAGAACATTGAAGACGCGTTAATCGATATTACGATTTAGATAAAAAGAGGAAAACATAAATAATATAACGAAATAATAATCGTTGGAAACAATTTTTTTTCATGTTCATATTGTCCTTTCCCTTCATTATTTTTGAAAACAGATAGAATATGGGATACATGTGAGTTTACTGATCGAACTCGATCAAACAATTGATTGTTTGTAAAAAAATATGAAAATTTTTTAAGTTCAAATCTTATATGTAGATAAAGTTTTGTAAAAACACAAACATACCAGGTAAATCCCATGGTTCGCACTTGTAGAGATCAACCTCAGGGATAACTTCGAGTTCTATTTCATGGCCGTTAATTTTCCGTTTGAGATAATACGCAACAAGTTCCTCATCCGTGGGGTGAAACCGGAACCCAGGAGGCAATGAAACTGGTGCCATTGATCTCGAATGTTTACTTGTTTTTTGTAGAAGTTATTCTAGAGAGAGAGAGAGAGAGAGAGAGAGAGAGAGAGAGAGAGAGAGAGAGAGGCCTGAGCTAGGGGAAGAAGAAGAAGATGCAAAGGGAGAGCCTAGGAGCACAGGAAAGAATGAAAGAGATATGGAGGGAATGAAGGGGGGGTTTTGATACGAGGACAAAAGGAGTTTATAAGGAAAAGCAATTCTAGGGCTAGATGGGATGGCATCCTAGCTAGCTACTTTATCTTTAAATAAATTTGTTTTTTCCCATCACCATGATGCTTTTTTTCTTTTGTTGGTCTTTCTTCTCAAGCGCCTCTCTCTTTCTCTTTATCCTCCTTCATAATCCTTCTCCTCTCTCTCTCTCTCCCTTTCTCTCTCTATATATATCTAATATATATAAAAATAATGATAGTGACACAAGATAATATTGGTTAAAAAATATTTTGGATATTTTCTAATCTCAGTTAATCACCCTCAATCCTCTCTCACTTATAAATCTCGATCACCAACTTCCTATACAATTGTACACACTCATTCGCACCTCTAGAAAAACCCTAAATATGTGAATAATATCTCTCTCACATGCACACAACACATTTATGATTCTAATCAACGATGGGAAGAGAGGATTAAAGATGGGTGTCAATCAAGACACTAGAGCCCTGTGCGTGGGTTTGTGCCAGCTTTGTGAGAATATATTGATGAGCAGTGTACGTTGTAGACTGAATAGGAAGAGATCGAGTAATGAGAGGATTGGCAATGAGTGTTGATCGATTGAGAGACTGGATTAGGGGCTGAGCATGACCTGCTTGTAGCTGTCGAGGAGAAAAGCGTCAAGTAAGAGAACTGATCGATCATTAATCTGCATTTCGTCTCAAAATTATAAAATAAAAGATTAAATCGAAATATTATAACAAAAAGTTAGGTCGAAGAAAGATATTTGTCTGATGTGTGTGTCTATGTTTCTCTTTCCTGTATATGCATGATTCTATACTTGGAAGGTGGTCTTTCTTGTAGTTTGAGCCAAACTGACTGGTTTTTATTGTTTTGTGTTCCACATGATGATTCCGTTCTCACTTTAACCACAAACGGTTTTTGTTGCCGTTGGGGCCCTCAGCTCCTTCTAATTTTGGCGGCGATCTTAACGGCTTAACTACGGTGCATTAACATGTCTTCTAGCAAACTAGTGTTGTTAATTTGTAGGGTATTAAACTGATGAAAGGTGTTTTTAATAAAATATGGTTAGATTATATGTATTCAGAGTTGTATTTAATAAAATATATTTAAAAAATATAGTCATCAAATTTTAATATTTAATAACATGTGATTTGTAAAAGTATCACATATGAATTACGATAATGTCACTCTGTCAAATTTTTAAAATTTAATCTGAACCATTTATGTCATTGATCCAAAGGCTAAAATAGTCGCTTAAAACTATGAATTAATTATGGACTATATTAAACATTTTTCTTTGTATTCATCCTCCTCATTTTCATTATCATATTTAGTGGCATATCATTTTTTTCTTTCATCCACTTCATCTCGTTCCTATCACTTTAACCCAAAGTCATCCCCTAAACCTATATATATAGGGTTAGGTTATATATAGAACCATCATTAAATATAGAATCCAAAAAACCAATCTCAGTCAATCATTTAAAAGGACAAAAAAGGAATTGAAAAAAAAAACATCAACTCATGCCTCCTCAGCCATTATTAGTTTTTTTTAAACACATTAATCCTTCTAATGATCATAACTATGTTATATTTAAGATTTTTAATAAAAAAAGTTATATCGTTAGCTTTAGTTTTTCTTGCTCTTTAATTCAAAACTACTCTTCTCATATTTTTAAAATTTTTATATTGAAAATGCAAATATTTTTATCACAGCTGAAAATGCAAAATTCAAAACTGAACATGCAATTGTGAATGAAGATGATAATCAAATCTGAACATGCAACTCTTGATATATTTTGGATGATTTTTTTAAAAATGTTTGTTTATATATTTGCATTTTGATATATCTACATATACATATATTTGCATTTTCAATACCTACATGTATATATATTTGCATTTTCAGCTATGATAAAAATTAATGGTATAATATTTTTGCATTTTCAACTGCATGTACATATATTTGCATTTTCAGCTTTGATGAAAATCAATGGTATATTTGCATTTTCAGCTGCATGTACATATATTTGTATTTGCATGTACATATATTTACATTTTCATATACATGCATATACATATATCATAAAAATCAATGGTAAATTTTTTTTGCTTTTTCAGATGTGATGAAAATCAAAGTAAAATATTTGCATTTCAGTTGTGATGAAAATATTTGCATTTTCAAAAATAAAAATTTCAGAAATATGAGAAGAGTGGTCTTGATTTAAAGAGGATTAAAAACTAGTAGATTGGTTTAAATTCTTAAAACTTAAGTAGTTATGATAAATTTAAACTTTGGGGGGTAATGTTTTATTTACTTCATGGGAGAGAAGGGAGAGAAAGCTGGAATGGAACGAGTTTACTGAAAAAAGAGAGATTAATTAATATCTATTCCATTTATGCCCTTTTATCGGCTTATAATATGATAATTATGTATAATATTACATATTTGTCACTCTTTAATCTCAACAATTAATTAAGTTAATCTAATGGCTAGATTTAGTTCTTTAGGTTCTATAAATAAGAGTGGTTCTATGTTGATCATATATATAAATAGGGTAAGGTTTCATATATTCCCACCCTTAACACATAGATCTTAAAGGCCAAATTTCTACTATTCATAATAAACAACAAAATAGGAATTGTCAATTCAAAATTTAAAGTCACGCCTCCCTCAAGAAACCCATAAACTTTCTTTTTTATTTATATTTTTTACTTTTTAAATCTTTAAATGGTTGTAATTATTTCATTTTTGAGAATTTGAGCAAAAAAATTATACAATCTACTTATTTTTTAGTCATCTTTCAAA
This sequence comes from Dittrichia graveolens, assembly GCA_038502395.1. Classification (NCBI taxonomy): domain Eukaryota; kingdom Viridiplantae; phylum Streptophyta; class Magnoliopsida; order Asterales; family Asteraceae; genus Dittrichia; species Dittrichia graveolens. Next base: position 76,606,027 of record JARJIL010000001.1, on the reverse strand, counting down.
CAAGATCACTCTTCTAATATTTCTGAAAATTTTCTTTTGAAAATGTAAACCATATGAAAATGATACCAAAATGTTATCATTTTTAATCATGTGAATTTTTATCATTTTCGACTATAAACATGTATATTTATATTATTTTCGGCTAGAAATGCGTATTTTTATCATTTTTATTCGGATAATGTTATCATTTTGAATGTTGTATATTGTTATCATTTTTATCTGAAAAAATTATCATTTTCAACTGGACGATGTTATCATTTTCAAATGGAAAATATTATCATTTTCGGTAGAAAAATGTATCATTTTCGGTTTGGACGAGACTTAGAGGGAAAGAAAAGAAATGGCGTGATTTATGAGATGAGGGATTCCCATAATACCTTTCCTTCTATAATTATATCTTATAATTATTTAATTAATTACAATATTGCTTTATTAGATCATGACCATTGATTTAAAAAATCTAATAAGCCAGATTTGGTCTTTGAGATCTATGTTTAAACATATGACCTATATTGATCCATTATATATATATAGAGAGAGAAAGAGAGGAGGTTCAAATAAAAATGAGAAATTAAATAAGAATGAGAGACTCAATCTACTGCCCTCGCTGCCGCCCAAACAGAAATTTCAAAACCATAATTTCTTCATCATACCACTACTGCCGCCGCAGTCTACCTCCGACGCTGCACCAAATCACCGCTGCCTAGATATATCGCCCTCACCGTTGGCAAGATCTATCGCCCTCGCTGCCGCCTAGATCTACAGCCCTCGCCGACGTATAAAGATTTCTTTTCTTCTCTCTTCTATCCAGATCTTGATTTTTTTTATCTTGTTATACAAGTTGTTCTATCAGATTTTGAGTTTTTTTCTTAAATCTATTAAGGGTATCAAGTTGTGGTTTCTTTTCTGGTGTTCTTTATCGCTTTGGATTATCAAGTACAAACATATTTACCTATATAAATTTGTGTTTTTAATTTTTTTAATATTTATTAGTGAACAAAAATTTTTAAAGTAGTAATCAAGTTTTTTGTTTCCTAAACTTAGTTTTTTTATTTTGTTTTGTGTGTTCTGTTTACTAATTAGATAAATTTGTGGGTAACGTATTGTTCACAACAAATCAGCTTGTAAGTTTTGAATTTTTGGTTTTTAAACTTTATTTATCAACGAATACACTTTAAACATACTTCTTTTTTATTCTATTTATGTAATGTTATTACCGGCTTGTAAGTTTTGAATTTTGAACTTTATTCATTAATAAATACACTCTGAACATCCATCTTTTTTTTTATTCTGTTTCTATGTCTAAGGCCTTTGATTTTTTTTTGAATTAAGAAATTCATTTATTAGTTGTTGGTTCAATAATAAACATTGAGGGGGAAATATACTAGAGTGATATATGTGTTCATCAGTAAGTATAGTGTATTAATTGTAGAAAAATAATAAAAAAAACAGTCCACTAATAAACATCTTTTCAATAATGGAATAGTGCTTCCTAGTTAACATAGTCGAATAGAGAAAATATTAGTATAGTTAAAAAATGTTCACTAGTAAACAAATGGTAGGGAGTAAAAAATTTGTAAATCATAGGTTGTGTTTAATAGTAATCACCATATTAATAATAAAGTATAAATAAATTTTAAAAATCTAGGAAATATTAATTAGAGAGAAAAAAATTAAATAGAGAGAAGAGAGAGAAAATATTTTTTTTACTAATTTACCATTTTCAATTAAATACAAATATAAATTATGATTAATGTAAACCACAAGATCAAAAAAACTAATTTATGGCTGAAACTGTTTCTCGCACTTTTTGCAAATAAAACACTTTTTTCATTAACTCTTGATATCGCCAAATTTCGATATACATTTTAAGCGATATCTGTTTTATTTTAGCCTATTATGCTTTATAAATAAGTAAAAGATACTTAATTATCATCATTTAGTGAATTACAGGTTAAAAAGACGAAAATGAAAAGTTTTGAGCAAAAACCGGAAACACTGAAGAAATAGAAAAGTTGTTCGTGCCGACACACCTCCAATGTTTTGATCATATCTCACTCATACGAACTTGGATTGAGGTGATTCACCCGTCGCGACGCGACACTTACCCGTCGCGATGCGATGCCCCTGTTTTCAGTTTTTTATATAAACACAACTCCAGATCGGTTTTGGGGTAAACCACCCAACTTTTACTACCCAAATACTGGCAAATCACGTCCAGAAGACATTCCAGGAGCTGTGAAGCTTAATTTGAAGGATTGGAGCTTAATTTGTTTTTACGGTTTTATCATTCTTCCCTTGTTTCGAATGTTTACTTATTACTTCCAGAAGCTTGATATGACTGTGATTGACTAGTTTTCTTGTTTTCCTCCGTAGAGGAGATGATACTTTGTAAAGATGTTTGATTTTTATTGATTAGAACATGTTTTCATCTCATAATTTGTCTTATAAGCTCACCAACGATCCATATGTGTTAAAGATCTGTTTTTTGATTGTTTATATTCTAAGTTTATAAAAAATAGAGAACCAATCTATTTTTATAGCTTTTATCATGATTAATTAGGATCAATAATTAATCTTGACTAGTGATTGATCATATCCTAGGCTTAGATAATCAAGAATGGAACTTTAATATGTATGCTTAGCATGTAATGACTTTTATTTGTCAATTTAACAATTTAATAACCAAAACAATTGTTAAAGGTGGAGTCTTGTTTGACACGAAATTAAATACGTCTAATTATGCACTTAAACGATTTCTTGACCATAGAATTGAATAAATGCATGATTATAGGTTATAACTTGGACCAAGAGTCTATCTATTATAGAAATCGGTATGAGATGAAACAAATGTTCATTGCACGATCTATTGGAAATTAAATGTTTTGAAAAAGTAGGAATCGAATCTAGGGAAGGAAAGCTTTAATTTAATAAGTTTAATCCATTAAAATCATTGCTTTTGCTCTCTTTGATTTGCTTTTGAGTGTTTGCTATTAGGAATCATCTAGAATAATAAAGTTTGAATCTTTATTGATAAGATTCTAAATTCCCCTTTTTACTGCTTTTAAATTAGTTTAATATTTAATTAGTATAGTTATATTCAAAATCATACTCGTTCCCCTCGTGTTCGACACCCGTACTTATTTACTATACTACCATACGATTAGGTTCTCTTGCCTATTTGTGTTGTAGTCGTGCTAAATAATTCGGATTTTATAAATTAAAAACTGGTACGCTACACGCACATCAACTCTCTCATATATATTTATATAGACAGACAGACAGACAGATAGATAGATAGATAGATAGATATAGAGAGAGAAACGTTCATACGAAAAATAGTTTTTTTGTGAAAAGTGCGAGAAATATTTAGAGCCATCAGATTATCGTATCAAGGGTTAGAATCAAATATGATATTTTGGTAATTTAATTATTCTTTAAGGATATTTATATTAAATTAAAAGGGTAATTTAGACTTTTAAAGCTAAAGCAATAATGACCTAATTAATTATGCATTTAATCACTTTCCATCTTCCACCTACCTTCTTGATAACCAAAACCCTAATAGTCTCTCTCTCTCTCTCACGTCATCCACAACCCACAGTTCCACCACCACCGATTGACCTTCCATCGGTCCACCACCACCGACCCCCCATTGGTCCACCCCTATCATGGAGTCAAAGAAGTAGATGCCGCCGATCCTCATCTCGTTAGACATGGTTGGCAACAAACATATAGTTTAAAACCCTAGTTTCTCTCTCATACACATACACACACATCAGAGAAACATCGGTTCTCACCTTAGCACAAGCTTTACCGATCACCACAGTGGATACCGTCGCCGCCGCTGCCGCATTGACTTAGAATCATCGTCGCCGTTGTTTATCTACGACTTCACTCCTACCGTTGCCTTTGCCACCGCCGGCTGCGACGGGAAAGTCAGTGACGCCGTTCTGCTTCAACACACTACCATCTACAACCTTAATTCACCACCGCCGTTCTACGGATCCACTCCTGCCTTCGCCTTCGCCACTGTCACCTGCGACTGGAAAATCCTCTCGCCGTCACGGCCCTCAATCTTTCTAAGTTTCTTTGTTGATGTGTTGTTTTGTTTGATGTTGAACCTAATTGTGTTGTAAAACAAGAACAGTTTTTAGTTTTCTACTTGCTTATCATTGAACAACTTTTTTATAAGATGTTTATAAAGGTTATTTATACTTGTATATCATTGAACAAAATTTTTTATAAGATGTTTATAAAATTTATTTATACTTGTTTATAATTGAAAAAAAATTAGTTCCCTGGGAAAATTGATTATCTATATGGTTTTTAAAAAAAATCATGTATTTAATAGTGAACATTGTGGTTGAGGACAAATAAGTCTATTAATTGTTCACGAATGAATATTTGTCGTTTTATAAAGTTCTTTAATGAGTTTGGTAACTGTTGGGCATTGCTATGTACACTAATGAACATAATATACATAACGAAAATTTTGTAACCGTAGGTAGTGTTTAGTAATGAACATCGTATTAATAATAAAATAAATTGAATTTTAAAAATCTAGAATAGTTTTTATAGAAAGACAAAAATTTTAATTAGAGATAGGAGAAAGAAAATATTTTTTTATTAATTTACCCTTTTGAATTAAATAAAAATATTAATTATGATTAATGTGAACCACAAGGTTAAAAAACTAATTAATGACTGAAATTACTTCTTACACTTTTCACAATAACCCTCCTCTCTCTATATATATATATCTCTTCTTCGCATCTACTTTTAATGTATTTTAGTTGGTTTAATGGATCATGGAAATCGAGTCTTGTATGTAACATTCTAATGTTTCCGCTCCCTAAATATAAATATATATATATATATATATATATATGGGAAAGTTCATTTGAGAACCGTTTTTATTGCGAGAACCGCGAGAATTAATCTTAGCCGTTCATTTTGGATAATGGAATTTATGGATGAAGAGCGTGGGGGGATTGAGTGTGGCAGGGTGCATGTAAGGAATTCATGGGTGGGCAATCCAATAGAAGGAGGGGGAATTGAACGGTTAATATTGGTTCTCGCAGTTATCGCAATAAAAACGGTTCTTAAATGAACCTTTCACTATATATATATATATATATATGAACGGCTAAGATTGGTTCTCGCAATAAAAACGGTTCTCAAATGAACTTTTGCCTATATATATAAAATTAAAGTAAAAAGGGTAAAAGGGATGATTATTTGATCATTTTTCGGTATATATATCAACTGATAATCGTTAGTTTATCTTTATTGATTAAAACTAGTTCTTAATCAATTTCTTTTTGATGAAATATACACTGACATAATTTTTAAACAGTCGAACCAAATAAAAGAAATATTGAAAAAAAAACAGAACTGTTGTTGTAAAAAACTTTTTTTAACATTGAATCATGCGAATAACATATAATAACATTCTTGAAAGCTATGTGTTGGAAAACAAAAATTATTCGTCACGGCAGCATTATGCATGTACGATACTAGTCTATTTATATGCAATTACAATCTTTGGTTAAAAAACGGTTTAAAGAAAAAGATATGAATTATGCTTGTGTAGGGGCTTTTTGGTAAAATTGCATACATGATATTTTTTTAAAAGTTAAATATTTCATTAATAGAGATCACTCCAATGGGCTCTAAATTTAAAAGGAGCCACCTGACCCACAGTCCCACACAACATTATGTTCTACTTAAAGGGTAATGTGTTGGGCCGGGTCATTATGAAACCTCTAATGGGTTGGTCCGGGTCATCATGAAGCTGTCTAATGGGTTGGGCCGGGTCATTAGGAAACTGTCTCACATATATATTAAAAAATATCCGATTAGCATGCATGAAGCTTTATCGTCGTGATTGGAATATAATTAAACTTTCCCTCAACCAAGTGGCAGATGTCGAATTCCTTTACGTGAAGGAATTCCTTTCATTTTCTAACCTAAACAGAATAATGAAGGAAACTTTAGATCCAATTTTCATTATTCTATGAAACAAACTCGGATGACGACCTTTTTAAAAATTAAAAATAAGCCACGAGGTAGTTACACTGTGTTCTCGAGTCTAACGAGGAACGAAAACGGGAGAAGAAAAAAGGAAAATGTTTTTGTTACTTTGTATGTTTCCGAGGCGAAAAAAAAAGTATATAAAGTGATTTTTTGTTTTCCTTTCAAGAATTTTCCGACTTTAAGAGGAAAACAATAAAAGAAAACTAAGAAGATTTTTCAAATTTTCTTTTCCTAATATTGGTTGGGATCATCGTTCAATCTCTTACTCTTAATTCAAACACACAAAATTCAAATTCGTATTTTCTTAATTATATATAATTCAACCAATAGAAATACTTACCCTCGATTTGACTTTGATGCAAAATTAGGATTTAATTTTGACGTTTTCCTTCCTATTTTCTAATTTTGATTATGATGCTATACGAAAATATATAGAGGGTGTTTATATAAATTATCTATTTACATTTAATTAATGTATTAAATTATTTATGTTTATAGTTTTTCTTTTATAACTTTTAATGTATAATGATTGATATAAATATAATATTATATATTTATGATTGTCTCATTGTTATCTATAATTTGATATAAATTTTATCGCAATCTAACACAAAATTAAAAAACAATATGTTTTTGATTTTTTCTATTAGTTAAAGAATTCTACTTCATAACTATTGAAGCAAGTGAGTTACTATATTTGATTTTGTATAAATCGGAACATAATGACACTTAATCATTTCAAAATAGATATTTTCTTTATTATCTTCTTTATGAAATTCTTAACCAATAAACGTATTTATTGTTAATTTTTATGTTTATGAATCAGTAAATCAGTAAACCTTTTCTATGAGATATTGTTTATTAGGGTATATAAGAATATCTATCTATAACCGATTAATGGGGTATAATCCCTTTTTATATGGCAGTTTATGAATCCATAAATCAGTTATCTTTTTCTTTAACATAATCATATAACGTTAGACTCTTGATTTGGAAAATGCCAAGAATTTCATTTGAAAGATATTGATTAAAATGTGATGGCTTTAATTAACATTTATTAGTAAGTGATTAATTAAACCAGAGCTTTACATGTTATAAAAAAAATTATGAATTCGACAGCCGAATTTTGAGACAATATTAGTATAAGCTAAAGAGGTGATTTATGTATTCATTAGATTTATAATTTGGGTTTTATGTAATAACAATGAAATGTTATGGTTAAATTATATTTTAAATGATTCTTAAGATTTTTAAATTAGGAAGCATTAATTATTTGAGATATAACTCGGTGTTTAAAATACAAAAATTTAAGGTTTACTAATGTGATTTTCTATGTTTACATTAGAAGTATGTTTCAACTTTCATGGACATCAAAAACTTCAAAAATATTATACATTATGATTCAATAGAGCAGGTTGCTAAAATTCTAAAAATATTTGAATCACCTAATTAATTAGGTAATTCAAATATTTTAATTGTCATAATAATTAGAGGTGATTTAAGAAAATTCCATTAATTGATAAAATCGATTCAACTTATTCTTATCGAAAAAATATTACATCCACTTCATAATAAAATTTTCAATATTTTTTAATAATAAAAAAATACATTAAATATATACAAAGATCTCATAAATAGGTTTTTGAAATCTTCGATTGTGTTGCATTTTCCGCTTAGATAGAGTGTATTACAAATTGAGTGTTTTGATAAAGAAATAAATAAGATAATTTAATCTCCTTATAAAGATAGGAATAATCATAGATTGGTTAGTTATTTCAAAAAATGCATATAAATGTTTGATTAAATGCTTCATTGATATGACTAGTTAGGATCGTATGACCTAAATAACTATATATTTCGACCCATTTGATATATGTTAAATAATAAATTAATAACTAAACTAAAATTCACGTATTCATAAGCAAATGGGTTAGAGTTTTGACTGGTATAAAAATTACGTACTTTACTTTCTTATATTTTATTTAGTGATCTAAATGCAAATAGAGGGATGTATGGAATGACTAAAGATATTCGGTTTATATTTGAAGTTGCTTTTCAATGCATTCTCAAGACTTAAAGTTATTAAATTATATCTTTTCAAAACTATCTGAATACTCTCATCATCCTATTTGTTATGTCTAAATGTTCGTAAGGTAGTAAAGTTTGGTTATTCAGATCATATCTTTTCAAAGCTATCTGAATACTCTTTGTTTATTATGTTGTGTTATGCTTAATTACACCTTAGATGTTTAACGTTTTCTAAACTTTCCTTATGCAAGCACGATTCATTCAAATAATTGTATATGATTTATCACAAATTTAATGAACCTTGCAATTCTCTTGTTAGTCTAATAATCTATGATCGCTCTTTTAATATGAAGAATGTTAAAAATCTAAAGATCATTTGAAATATGTAGAAATTCTACCTTTTTAGTGTTCAATAGGATATTTAGAAAGGGGAACCAGGTGCCTTTAAATTAAAAAAAAAAATCTCAATATGTAAAATAAGAAAATTACCTATCACTAAAAGAAGATTCGATTATCAATACTAATACATTTAAAACTGTAAAAAAATTACTTTCAAACATTAAAAAATTAGGTGTTGTTAATTTGCATTAAATCTCTACATTTCAAAGTGTGAAAATTATAGTAAGAAATCATATTTGTTACACGTGGACAAATTATATAAATTGTCACACTTTTAAGCGAAAAAATTTAAAAATAACTTTAGAGTTATAAAAGTCCACCCTTTTAAGTGTTAACTTCTCTAATAATCTATTTATTACTAAATTTTCACACATAAAAATATGTAAACTTTTAAATTTGAATCTACATATTTATAAATTAATATAATTTTTTGTAACGATCTTTCTATTTACAGAAACAGTTATAAGCATAACAATGTTTAAAATTCTTACACTATTATTATTAATTCTAAAAAATCAATCCCCACAAAGTTGGTATCTAAAATAAACCAAGTATGCATATATCATGTTTGGAAATTTTAGGTCAACGAGGCATTTAGAACCCTGCGCGTTGCAGCGGAGTTTGAAATTTAGTATATGTTCTGCTATTATATATAGTAAACATGATTCGTATTTTGTATCTTACTTTTAATAACGTTTGTAGTGTGCTTATAACGTTTTGTTTAATTCAAATATATAGGTTAACTTTTTGTACTACAGATAACGTAACATTGATAGAAAGAGTACGTATTTAAATAGACACCATATCAAAATAAAATTTATATCGATGTGTAGATAAAAATGAAATCGTCATAAATATAAATTTATATTTGCGCTATACTTTATATGCTAAAAGTTATAAAAGGAAAATAAAAAACATGCCAAATTAATTGTTTTAATGTAATAGTATAAATAATAAAATGTGTCAGCCGCTACTTTGAAACGACAAAAAAATTTTGGATGATGCAGAAATCGAGCAGTGGACATAAGGGATGGAACTCAACATACTTACCACTCCGCTAACTACTTTATTTGTTTTTATCTTGAGAGGAATTATATATAACTGTTAATATGTACATATATATAGTTTTGTATGGGTGTTTTCCTGGTACCTTGTAATCTAGGCCCTTAGTGTTTAGCCCATAGGCCCATCATTGTATCTCTATTTATTTGGTTGTTTTGTTAATTTGAGGGGGCGATTGAGTGATTAACATGGTATCAGAGTATTCAAATCTCTGATTTTTGTTACCTATTCTTTTCCCAACCACTTTCCTTCTTTTCCTCCATTACCTTTTCCCCCACCGTCTTCTTCTCTCTTTCTTTTTTCCTTGGCATCGACTATTGTCAATGGCCGGCGAGTCTTCTTCTTCCCCGTCATTTCACAAAGCCTATACAATCACTAATATCAAAGCTCACATTCCCCTTCTGCTTAATCTTGATCATTTGAACTACGATGCGTGGCGTGAACTCTTTACTACCCATTGCATTGGGTTCGATGTTCTTGACCATATCGACGATACGTATACCACTATTCCTCCTCCTACTAATTCAGAATGGCGAAAACTTGACTCGATTGTCAAGTTGTGGATCTACGGAACCATCACACAGAGTTTGCTTCAATATGTTCTTAAAAAGGTTGCTACGGCTCGGGCTGTTTGGATCAATCTCGAGACTCTATTTCGGGACAATAAAGATGCTCGGTCAATACAACTCGACACACAACTTCGCACCATCACCATCGGAGACATGTCCGTCGATGAGTATTGTAACAAAAGCAAGTCCATAGCTGATCTTCTGGCCAATATTGATGCTCATGTTTCCGACCGTCATCTCGTCACGTATGCACTTAATGGTTTGTCTTCTAAATTCGACCATGTTGCTAGTGCCATACGGTATCGCCCTCAACTACCCACTTTTTTGGAGACCCGCTCTATGCTTCTCCTTGAAGAAAATCGACTGGCCAATATTACGCATTCGGGTAACTCATCAACTTCCACCGTTTTGGTTTCGGGCTCCACTGAACGACGAAGTGACCGTCGAAATGATCGTCAGCAGAATTCACGATTCTCCAACCGGCGGGATCCTCAAAGTACTCCGGCCAGACAAACCTACGGTTGGATCTACATCCCACCACCTTCTCAAAATCCCCACATGCATGCTGGAACTTGTCAGCCTTCAAATCGCCAACAAAGTGGACCTTCAAACACTTTTGCTGCTCCTAGTCCAAGTATTCTAGGCCCAGTCCCATCGGCCTTCTTGACCCAACAGGCCCAAATGCAACCTACGCCAAATTTTGAGTCCACTACAGTGACGGGTCCACCATGGACATGGTTCGATGGCTCGGGGCAGCCCACTTCACTACCACAAATGTTCAACACAATGAGTCTTCAAGATCCGGGAAATTCAGGATGGATTATGGATACGGGTGCTACGGACCATGTTCACGCAGATGCAGGTATACTCCAATCCATTTCTAATAATCCTTACATTACTCGTTCTATTGTTGTTGGCAATGGGAAACATGTACCTGTGATTAAAACCGGGGACGCCAACTTTCCTATATCTAACCCATATAGACCTCTCCATTTAAATAATGTTCTTATTACACCTGCCATTATAAAAAATCTCATTTCTGTTCGCGCGTTTACCCGCCAAAATAAATGTTCTATTGAATTTGACGAGTTTGGTTTTACTGTGAAGGATTACCGTTCCCGTCAACCTCTTCTCCGTTGTGATAGCGACGGTCCGCTTTATCCCATAACCGCCTCCACACCTCAAGTGCATACTGTCATCTCCTCCAACATCTGGCATCAACGACTTGGTCATCCTGGCGATCAAGTTTTGCAATCTTTAATTTCGAAACAATTTATTTCTTGTAATAAGGACCGGTCTCACGTGCTTTGTCATGCCTGTCAACTTGGCAAGCATGTGAAACTCCCATTTAGTTAACCTTTAGCCCATTTTGGTGGTTTCCAATTTTGTATAGTGCAGGGTGATATTAATTAGAGAAAATATTTTCGGATTATTCACACAAGTTTCATAAAAATATCTCTTCTTTTAGGCTGTCCGCTATAATCCCGAGGATAGACAACGGGTTTTCACGGGCTACGATAATATGACAAGTTAGATACATTTTTGTGAACTAAATACTATTCTTTTTTTAATAAAATGTTCAAATTCGTCGAAAAATGTACAAGTGGAAAGAAGCAAAATGTGAGCTACAAGGATGGAAGCCTTCACCAAACTTATGCAAAACAACAATCTTACTACTCCAGCTAGAAGAAAATGATATTATTGTGTAGCTTTGTAATATATATTGTTTATTAAAAAGGTTACCGTTCATTAACAACAATGATAATTTCATACTAATTATATTATATTATATTATATAATTTCATGTAGTAATTCTATTTCTACACTAACAAAATCATTATTCATAGTAAACTTTAGTAATATAATAATGGGTTTAGTTCACTAAAATATATCTAAGTTGTCATGTTTTACTATTTTGTATATCAAACTTTAAAAGTTTCTATTGTGTGTATCAATCTTAAAATTTGTTCATATTGTATATATTTTGGTTACATAAAAAAGTAAAAAATATTTAAGTTTAATACATACCCAATAGAAACTTTAATACACACAATAACGACAAATTAAATGTTCGATGCACACCATAGAAAATTTTAAAGTCCGATACACTCAATAGCAAAGCGTGACAAGTTGGATTTATTTTGATGAACTAAACCCTATAATAATTTAATTATACATTTCTAATAAATTTTGTACCTTTCAAAACTTCAAATAAATAAAGTTCTATTTCATTATTTTTATTTTGTTATAAATAGAGGACAAACCATGAGCAACAAGATATTTAATATGATTCAATACAGCAAATAAAAAACATACATTGAACTCATTTCTCCCTCAAATACAACTTTAAAGATTTCAAATAGAGATTTGAAATACATTTTTATTCTCACTCTTTTTCTTTTTTTTTCTATCTTCTTCTCCATATGTTTAAGTGACCTTATCCCTCATGATCATCAATATCTTTATCATATAAAACCAGGAAGTAGTGTTGAGTTACTCTAAACCATACATCTTCCTCATCATTATAACAAAGTTGGTGATCTTTTCGGGGTTGGTTAACGATTCGGAAACAGTCTCTCTAGCCCATGATCGTGTGATCCATGCCGCCAAATTTGGGTAGTGATCCTCCAACTTGAAGTTACCATACTTCTCATAGGCGGGGAACCATGAGGTTAAGCCTATGAGAAGTATGTCAACAAACCCAAAGGTGTCGCCGTTGAAGTAATCTTTGCTGCCCAAAGTTCCGTCCAAGAACATCATGATTTTGAGGAACTCCTTCTTCGCAGTCTCGACTTGGTCTTCTTTCGAGCTCCAAATGGCACGCCCCGCCGGATGGACCTAGGATATACATAGTGGATCTTATTGTGCGAAAAAAAAGGTTAAAGAACTTAATAACAAATACTTTTGCTACTACTGACAGCCGCTTTTTCTTGTAGCCAACATCAAGAAAACGCTTACCTTTCGGTCAATGTAGTCAGCCCAGAACCTGGCTCGGGATTTCTCATAAGAACAATCAGGGAACAAAGGTTTGGCAGGCCAAACTTCATCGATGTAGGCGATAATGTTAGCGGACTCAGCAACGGGCTTGTCGTCATGTAAGAGGACAGGCACTTGTTTATGCACAGGGTTGGATTTGAGCAACAACTCACTCTTGCCATTCATCAAATCATTTTCTAAGATCTCTTCATAATCAATACCTTTCTCAGCCAATGCAACCTTCACCCTCATGCAAAATGGACTTGCCCACATACTCAACAGCTTCACATTGTCCTTTCCCATTTCAACTCTTTTCTGTATGTGTGTGTGTTCTGTGTGTTTTTTTGTTATGATTGTGAGAGAAATAAAGTATCTGTTTATATAGATGTCTCAATGGTGCTCATTGTGTTCACCCCTACAAGAAAATCTTTGGTTTTGCCACATACATTTTGTTTCATGGCAAAAATTTAAGAGAAGAAAACTGGCTGAGGAAATCCAAATACTGATCATTGCCGGCACAATCTGTTGTGTAAAACTAGACAAAACAGTTGTAGGTAGTACTTATAAATTAGCGACTGTATTTTGACTTTTAAGGTCAAAGTTATATGCACACACGAAAAAGTACGAGACTCGCCTTCAAAGGTTTTAAATGGCCAAAACCCGAGGAAGGTACAGGTTGTTTTGCATAAGGTACAATTCGTGAGTCATGAATGTTGTTCGGTTGTTTTAGTCGGGTATCAGGTTAATTGGGTATTTAAGTATGAATACCCAAATCTTTAATAACCACACCAATAAGCAAACTGATTTATAACAAGTAAACCGAACAACGGAATTCATCTAACCGGGAACTTGAACTAACCAAATCCCGATTAAACAGATCAGGTTATTAGGGTGACTATAAAGTCGACATCCCTAATGCCTGATGCACAAGTACAAGACACGCAGCATGACGACAATTCAGCATCACAGTATGTTGACCAACAAAAAAGTCAATATCAGCATGATTTACAAATTTACTTCCTATACCCCTCCATGTTTTTACCTTCATAAGGTACAATTTGCCAAGTAGAAACAACAGCATAAAAGCCTAGACTACATCAACTCTAGGTACTAAATGAAAATCAGTAAATGATTAAAGAGGAAAGAATTGACCAACCAACTTTTTACTATTCTGTACAATTTGATGCATGATTTTCAACCCATCAGAAGTATAAACCCCAAGAAGGTAGGGCAGTGTGTATATTAGAAAAACCGACATGTGTCATGTACTGAGTGGTTTGGGAGCCTTGATGTAAAGGCAGATATGAAGGAAATAATCCGGGTTCATCAAGTTGTTGACAACCCAAGAAAACGGAATCTCCATTTTTGGTTCAATTCCTTGAATTCGAACTAGTTTGATCACCGGATGAAGTTCCTGTACCGTCTCAATTTTCTGCTCGTTTTTGCTTTCAGCATCGATTTTGTTTAAGGTATCGGGATATAATTCTGGCAGAACTGATTTTACTGCATCAAGCAAAGTGAAATACTTTCCTGCATTTAAAATGGTGATGTCACATTTCTAGCAGGAACGGGTCGAAATGTGGTAGGTGGAGTAAGCAGCAAACAGTTTTGTTGTCTTGTTATAATTAATTTAATCAATGTGTTAAACACTACTCAAAAGAACAGTAATAGTAGAATGATAGTCTAAATATATGAAGGAAAAGATTAAAGAAGTCTGTATTTCAAAAAGACTTTCGACGACTTTCAAACTGTTGTACCTGATCTGTTTATAGCTAAATATTTTTTTATTTGACCCAATAGAGATGATGGAAAGACCGGGTTCATCAATATATAAGTATACCTTCACCATTAAACTCAACAGGCCGGTTTATGTACGAGATTTGGTCCCAGCTATCAAAATGTGGTGCTTCTTCTAAATCATCAAAATCTTCATCAAAAGTCCAGAGATACAAGCGAACAGGAATTCTACCTAACAAGAGTTGATACCAGAAACTATTTGATAAGATACCACACATTTTGCATGAGGATTTCAAATATCATTGACATGGCATCAGTATTTGACAGCACAAAAAGATGTCATGTTTGGTTTGATTTCACTTTTACTGATCCCACATAAAAAGTAAAAGATAATAGTTTATAACGCCCCCCACCCACCCAAAAAAAGAAAGTTCATCTGATAAATTTAGAATGGGTTTGGTTTGGGCTGTATTTCATCTCAAACGGGTTAAGTCAAAAAAATCTAGCGAAAGTGAAACAGGGGTTCAAATGAATCGAATGGGCAATGGCTAGAAATTCGCCCAAAGTCCTTAATATATACATGATACAACCTTCTAAACCATTTATTCAAATATTTAGATTATTAATGTAATAATATTGATTTTATAATCATTATTAAATGCGTTATTATTCTAAAAATCTTCATAAATGGACAAAACCTTGTTAGCGGAGTCAACCAACCTGACCCTATATTAAAAAAATGACAAAATTCAACCCGGACCCGTTTTGACCCATTAAACAACATGGACATACTTGTTTTTGATGTTGTTGTTGCTTCTGACTCATTAACACTCTGCTGTGTTTTCAAAGGAGACGGGTTCAATTTTGCAGAAAATTCATCTCCAACTGTTGCAAGTTTAAGCTTAGATGAAATACGGTTGTAGCTCTCGAGATTACCTGCAAACAAGACAATATTAAAGTTACAATACAAATGAGTCTTACATAAAGGGGGAGAATAGATTGTATAACTCATGCTTAAAAATGAAAAGACATTGCAACACAAAATAGCTAATGACTATGGATAATGTGGTCAGATAAAACTATCTAAATAGTTCATTGAAAAAGTAGATAGAACCATGTACAGGAATTGAGAGATAAGAAAAATTCCAAGTTATTAAATAGCCTACCATTCATAACAGAACGCCACAATTCAACCTGATCAGGATGAGACATGTTCATAACATTCTTGCTGCTCCCGTGAATTATATACGCTGCCTGAAGAATATATTGTGATCAGAAGCATATAATTAAAAATATTGGTAGCATTGGAAAGTAATATAAGAATATGACAATTTATATAAGAATGACAATTAATATAAGAATGCGTATGTGTTTATGTGTGTGCGCGTTGTAAGTAAATACAGGATGGAATAGTCATTCTTAAACCTCTTTAAGCGAATTAATATAACTCCATTTCACACTATCTTCTCCATCACAAGGAATCAAGATATTTCCTGGGTATCCTCTAAAATGTACCTGCAAGGGAAAAAACATGATTCAGGTCAGCACAAAAACCACAAATGATAAAATAGCACTTTAGTTAAGGGTTATGTTAGAGATGTAGAAACTAGAATTCATATGTAAATTAGATATAATATTTTTTTTCTAGGATTTTCCTAGGGTTCTATATTTCAATTATCCTAGCTCATCTTGTTCTCTATTAACACCCAGTTTGAAAAATGATAAGTCATGTTATGAGTCTCTAGAAATTTAACTGTTTATCTTTTGATCTTAAGTTATTATTTTTAAGGATAGTTAATAGTTTTATAGATTCATCGTTTTGGAAACCTTCATCTTAGCTTCAATACCAATACAATGCCCGACAAAGAAAATGAAGATGAAGGCTTTAAAAAAGGATGAATATAGAAACTAGGATTCTAAAATTAGAACATCTTCACAAAGATGATTGACTAAACATATTTTGCTATTCTGAATATGGAATTAATTAATATATGTTAGAAATAAATAGTAATTGTCCTAACCAGTATTAATACAGTTATTGCTTATCCTAATACTGACAAGAATAAAACTCCTACCATAATATCATTTCATACTAATCGAAGCACACCAATGTCATTTTAAAACAGAAAGATGTCCAGACAAAAAGTATAAGAATACCGTCAAATTCCAAGGTCTTTCTGGTTCAGCGCAAAGAAGATCAAAAAGAATACCTGTCGGTATATACCTGAAAAATCCAGAATTATGTCAGATAATAATAAGCCGAACATAGTAAATTTGAAGACAAATCCAACTGCCAATATAATACAAAGGCTAAGAGGTTCTTGACAAGAATAAGGTTTGACTAAATGCTGTTAAATACATTTGTTTTATCTTGAAGAGCTGTATCTAATATATTTCTCTAATAAAACACTCAGAGAGAATTGTAACGTATAGCATATATCACCCCTATTACAATCCTTTTCAATAAATTGTTACAGTAAACACACAAAAAAAAAAAGAATGGGAGACAGACACATATTACACAGAAAACTCTTGAGAGAAAAGGCAGAAGCAACACAGAAAGACATTCACTAGAAGGGAGTCTAGATGATCAAATATTTGGAACCTAACATAATGGGTGTAAATCTAGTTCAATAAAACTCGAGTTTTAACCTTCAATAAGTTTGATACTGAAATCTAGCTGTTACAGTAGCAATTTGTTTCATAATTTATTCTTATTATTATTTTTTAAAAGGAGTTTTTCCGGTTAAGGCTCCTCCCGGGGGCGTCGAGCCTTTGGCTCAGATGTAGTTGGTCTAACCAGTTTTACCCGTGGCCATTTCCGAAGCATCCCCCTAGCCACCCATGATTGAAACCCCGGTGGGACTCGAACCCTAGAAGTCTCCTATGAGGGGCAAGTGAACTACCCGGTAGGTCATCAGGAGATGGTTTGTCTCACTATTAAAAAATAAAATTGTTTTATTGTTTTCAAAATGAAAACTCAAGAAATTGTATAATATCGATGCTTATCAAATGGTAATAGACAACTATGTACTTGTCACATTCCAAGTAAATTTTGGCTTTGATTTGACATATAAAGTACATAAATTACTTGATTTTTTGTCAAAACATACAACTAACTCATTGTAAAGATGATAGTGGATAAGTAGATTATTTATAAGAATGAATTATTTTCAAGAAAGGTTGCAATTTGCTAGGACATTCTTAAAAGAGAAGTATTTAGCTCCACAGATTAACAATAATAGTTTGAACCCTGGCGATAATGTTCTACTTGCTTGCAGTCATACTAGCACAGATCAAAATGGTACAAGTTGTTGAAATTTTGGAAATAAGGAAAAAGAAAACTCATATCAGTAGCATAAAAGGCGAGTATAAATCAATGCCATCGAGAAAATAGTATACCATTTAAGGGGCAATCCTTTGTAGTCAAACCATATAGTATCTACTCCAGGAGGAAGTGCGTCACTGAAGAACGGCTTGAGTTGTGAAGATAAGAGAGGTAGGTACCCTATTCGAGGAGCTAAAATCTGTACTTAAAGAAACATAAGAATTTATTAATATGTAAATTTACTTATACATTTGACAATAACAAGCTTAACAACATTAAAAACTTCAAATGGTTTGAAACAAATAGGCATACACTGCTACAACACGAAAAACAAGTAAACCACGCATTGCCCCACATATTATGTAAGAACATGATGAGAACTGCACTCATAAAATGGCCAAACATGGATAACATACACACAAGAGAGGGGGGGTGTTGGGTCTAAATTACCCTATTAGCAGGCTACATCCCATATGACTCAAAAATCAAATTCAAGCAACATGATTCTACATGCTACTTACCTACTAGTTCAAAAGGCAAAGCATTACATCTGGTCAACTCTGATTTTACATACAAAATTGCAGAAATTTAATCACTATTGCTGATTCATGTATGGTTCTTAAGGAAATAGTATTTTGTTTAGGTATGGTTTCTCATGAACTTATAGAGGAAGAATATATACATGCTACTTACGTACTACCTCCATTTGACTCTTATAACATGATTAAGATAAAATGAACATCAAGCAGATAATTAAGTAGTTTCACTTATCCTTATATATATGCCCCAAAAGAAATGCCTCCACACGATGTTAATCTCCATCTGTCTTAGCTTCTAAATATGTAATAGGAACAGCAACGAGATCTAGAGAGAGAAAAATGAAGAAAAAGAGGAAGCAAACCAAAGATCTCACATAAATTAGATGGAGCCAATATCTTTAGTTTACATCAAGTAGAGTTATAGTTCTTAATGTTATGATCTTCAAATTGTACATGAAATTCCCCAGTTCTGAACATAAACTGAAGCAGATCATATTCTTGTTGCCCACATTCCCAAAACTGCATCCCTTAGCAGAAGCGTGTCATCTTCATGAGGTCCTTATACCACTCCAAAAGTCTTTAGCCAGCTAAATACACATTAACTTAACGATCTACAAGCAGATCTATACTTAGGTTGAAAAAGGAACACAGTTCTTTCCCAAGCAAAATTATCATCCATAATGCTGCAAAATCTACATTAAATCGGTATTGTCTTTACAGTAATTGGTTGAATCTTAAACTCAGAACTCAGAAATTTCTATCGCAATGTTTGAATTACGGAAAAATCCACTAACGAAGTACTAGATAGAAGTTCGATTTGAATGCGCCGTTCCTATTTTGTGGCAGGAAAACGACCAATTCTTTGACAACGGTACACATTTATACACAAGTAGGAACACTAAATTAACATGAAATCATTAAGTTTTATAGTCATACAAGAAATCAAATGAAAATATACAGATCACCTCAAATTAATTACTCAAGAAATTGATGAGTAGTGTCGAGAGAGAGTACCAGAGCAGGCGGTGGCGGCGGTAGAGTAGTGACTTCGGAGTCGTGAAGATGAACTTGCAGCGGAATTGCACCTTCCCACACGTACTGTTGAGCTTCTTTTCCTCCTCTTTCCATCTGAGTTATCTAATTGCTTGTTTCGCCGGCGATCATCAAATCAATTCCGTCAAGCTTTTGTTATAATCAAACACGGATGCAAACCGTAATAATTAAAGAATACAAAAGTGGCCCTAAAATATATAAAAGAATACATAAGTGGCCCTAAATATGGTGATATATAAAATGGGAAAATGAAACGTTAAGCTATTCGCTAATAGCATTTAAGATAGGTGTTGTTCTCAAATAATACTTAAATTATCAAAACACTGAAATGATCATAATACCTTTTACTTAAGTGTTGTGTGAGAGTAACATCTATGTTAATCGTTGTTAACAACGCCTATCGTTTTCCCATATATCAAATTATCAGCTAGCAGGAATCATGAAATCCTTTAAGGACATACAATTTGTAGTCATTTTTTCATTGAATTTATATTTTGTTAAAAGATTTACCATTCTTAAGATTTATGTTTTGTGTTTAGTTGACATAATCTCTCAAATTCTGTATTTGTGAAAAATTTTGTTTATTTTGTAACTCAGTTAAAGGATTTGAAATATTTGTACGATAAATAAGAGAATTGTCCTTAAAAGGATTTGATAAAACCTCCGAAACCTAAGGGTGTTTGTCGTTTGGCTATTTGAGAGAGCAGCATCTACTAAAAAAAGAAAAATACCTCATCTTTGTGTGGAAACTTGATATTTGCATTTAGTAACATATAAATCCGAAATTTTAGTAGGTTATTTAGGATAAGGATTCGATAATAATGTCACATGACCAATGAATTCTAGCCGAGCGGTAGTGGTGTTAATTTGGTGTTACTCATAGCCTAAGGTCATGGATTTGAATCCCGTATTGGATAAAATGAGGTAAATTTAGGAGTCGTTTAAAAAAATGTCATATGAACCAATCACATTAGCAAACTTTGAAACAACCTACAACATAGAAGAGCTCAACCAAAACTGAAATTTAAGAAAGTGAAAGAACACCTAACATTTAACAAAATCAAGTAATTTGGGATTTACTAAAGAGTAATTTACTGAAATGGTCCTTGTGGTTTGTCAAAATTCACTAGTTTGGTTCTTTAAGATTAAAAATTACGCTACATGTCCCTATGTTTGCATTTATATTGCTTGCTTGGTTCTCTTGACTAATAGACATCTAATTCAGACGTTATTTATCTTTTTATATGGGGCATTATTGTTATTTCCTGCGCATCTCTCCTAACTTTCATTTCCCCTTCATCTTGTTCATATCTTCATCTTGTTCATATGAACTAGTATGATTCTATTATGATCTTTAGCAAGAGGAAGTGTGAACTTATTATTCATTTTAGGCCCCATATGCTTCCAAAATCAATTCAAAACCCCAAGCATGTTACTACTTCACCGGAGGAGACATTTCCGTCCACTGTCTCACCACCCTCCACCGCATTGAATCTCTCTCTCTCTCTCTCTCATTAACTACGGCCATGCCACTGTTAGGTTCAAATATATTGTATTAGAATAGGAGTTAATATTATGTTTGAGGGGGCTATTATGTAAATATACTCTTAGAGTATATAAGCCTTTTGCTTAAGGAAAATATGTAAGGATTGTCATTTTACAATGTAAGGACTATGTGTTTTGAAGATGTTTTACCTTTTCTCTATAGTCACATATTGAAATCCTTCATCTACCACTTGTGATACTAGAATAATATGAATTACAAGTGGTATCAGAGCCAAAGGAGTGTTGATTTTATCTTAGTTTTGATGAAAAGTTGAAGATTTTTTTGAGAAATTCGGATTTAAAGTGAGCTGTGAATTTGAAAAATTCAAAAAAAGTTCATACGATCTCCATTTGAGCTGAATTTTGAATACATTGTTCATCATGATAAAAGCATCTACAGTAAAAATTTCATGCAAAAATTTCATACCATTTGAGAGTAATCGAAATTTTCGTTTTCTGTGTTTTTACATGGTGTTCATTAGGATGAAATTTGAAATTTCAAGATTTACTTGATGTTAAGGGCTATATTTCTAAACGAGTGTTGGCATTCACATCTTGAATCATTCTGGAAAGTTTCATATCAAAATTGTAATACCCTGTTTCCGTATATTAAATAAACGAATATTTTATTGGATGATGCAATTTATATATATATATATATATATATATTGGAGTTGCTAATTATTTATGGAATTTAAGTGGTCATTGGATGTGGTGAGTTATTTAGTCTATTGAATAAACAAGTTGGGCTGCCATATTGATGTGTTAATCAATTAAGAGTTATGAAATAAAAGTGTGAAAGAATTAAGCCTAGTGGACTTAAAGCTAATGCTATCATTGGGCCCAAGGCCTTATTAGAAAGAAGTATAAAAGGAGGATTAGGGTGCAGCCTCCAAGGAATACACTATTGCATTAGAAGAAATAGTGTATGTTGTCTGTGTGTGTGCAAACCCACGAGAGAAGCAAGAAGGAGGAGTCAAGAATCATCTGGAAAATCTAAGGAATTGGCAAGAGAATCATAAGGTAATGTCCTCTATCTCATTTTGATGCTATAGGTACCAATTTTACCTTGTTTGGATGATTACAAAGCTAGATAAGATATGGGTTTTTGGGTTTATGAAGAACAATGATAAAGAATCTGAGCTAGGAACTTGAATACTTGTTGTGTTGTATTTAAATCTTGAAGAAAGTGCTTAAATGAATGGAGAAATGTGTTGAAACAAAAATCTTGTGATTTGGTTAAGTTTTGAGAGAGTTTGATTTTGATTATGGAGGCTGAGTTTTGAGAAAAAACGTACTGACAGGAAAGATGAAGGCCTCATGCGACTTTCACAAGGTCCATGCGACCTTCAGATGGCCTCATGCGACTTTCATGTTAACTGTCATGCGACTTTTAGCACATGGTTGGCCTCATGCGACTTTCATGTTGCTTCCATGCGACTTATACGTATTTATGCGACCTTTGCCTAGTTCATGCGACTTTCAACTAGGGTAAGACTTCATGCGACAGTCGGATATAGAGTGTATGTCCATGCGACTTTCACAAGTCCATGCGACTTTTAGTGAGAGTCCATGCGACTTTCAGCTGGGGATATGGTGCCATGCGACTTTCAGTTAGTAGGTCCGGCTTAGTGTGGTCCGACTTAGGGTTTGTAGTATACCCAAAGCTAATCAGTGGAGATATCTGTATTGTAGGTCCTTGCGACTGGAATTGTTAACTTACAGCTTGTGAAACCTGTTGCTTTTATCTGTGGTGCAATCAAGTGAGTTACCCTAACTTATACATGATATTAGTGTGGAATGTATATGTTATATCCTATGTGATGTTTTAACTGATGTGATATATGTGAAGTGAAGGGTTACGTTATATTGTGGTGAAAACGTAACTCGGGCACAGTCAGACATAGTGTGAAATCCTTGGTACGGCTTGGATAGTCAACTGTGACCCAAAGTATGAAATCGTCGTCAGTGCACTGCGTCAGTAGTATGTGTTATGATATGTGATCATGGATTTGTTTTATGATGTGACATGTACATGCCTAGTGTGGTGTGTAAGTTAGAGTGCTCGCTAAGCTTTATGCTTACTGTTGTTGAGCTTATTCTTTTCAGGACCTAATCGTGGGGAGGCTCCAGCAATGTGAAGATGGCTCATTATTTATTTAAATCGTTTCCACTGTTTGGTACTTAAACATTTTGCTAGAACAATGTCTGTAATATTACTTAAATACATTTTTGCTACGGGTAGTCCCGGGTGCGGGACCTCGTAGGACCTTATGTTGAATGCAGTTATATTTCTAAATTCATTGTTAAAAATAAATAAATTTTGGGACGTTACAAAAATTCCAAACACACAAGGAGTAATTTGAAAATTTATGTTTGAAGGTTTTATGGTGTTCTTGATGAATTTTACTTGAATTCATGCTTATTTGTTGTTGTTTATCAACAAATTTGGTATAGGGTTGGTCGGCTTTGATAAGCGAGCTAATTTAGGCAAGAAATTTGAAGATTTAAACAAGGTTGAAGAAAGTTTTGGTTGAAGATTGAAGAATAACCGATTTTGGTAAGAACATCCAACATCTAACACAACCAAAGTCGGACAGAGTCTAAGTCCTACACATCTAAAGTCGGACAGAGTTTAAGTCCGACACATCCAAATTCGGACAAAGCCTAAGTCGAAACATCCAAAGTCGGACAGAGCCTAAGTCTGACACATCCAAAGTCGGACAGGGCCTAAGTGTAACACCGGAAAATCACAAGCCATTTTTTTTAAATACGTTGTGGAAGCTTTAAGTAAACAAATCATTTACATACAAACCAATATTAACAAATATACAATTACTGTTCAAACAAAAGTATCATTGTTGTGTTACAAAAACTACAGGCTCGTTTCTTTTCAAAAACTAATATCAGAGTCAGGTCAACTTCTCCTTCAGCCAACCTCACAAACACGAACCTGCAAAAGCAACATCTGAGGGGAATTAGCACAAAGCTAAGTGAGTAGAGGCTAAACCCAAAAGCAAACATCCACAGTCAATATCAAAGCATGTAATCACATATCCCGAGAAGACCGGCGGTTCGGCGCAGAACCTACAACCAATGCCGGCCAAAGCAAAGGTTTACCGATAGCCCTCCACTGAATTGGCACAGTAAACTCCACCTCTGAAGCAACATATGTAACAGAAGGGCTACTACTGTTCAACCAACTAGTAGACGAGCCCAACCCAATTCCACGTGTAGCTGACTTCCCAACACAACTCAAAACCATCCTAAGAGTGCGTATCGACCAAATAGTCATGCAGCAGATATCAATCATCAATAATCACAATCAACAGTTCAATCAATCCAATCCAATCTCAATCACAGTCATGCATCACATCAATAACATTACCCGAAATCTTTATCATCCGCGATTAACGTCCACTCACCTCAATATCAACACGGGCTCAGAAATCTAATTTTACTGAGTCTTTTGATTGCCTTAAAACACAGCAACAATCAAACTAGTCTTGAATATATAAATATACCTTCTCATATATATTTATATCTTAAATCCATAAAAACAACTCAATAAAATCACATAAATAATATGCCAAGTTATTCCATTCAAAACATAATTAAAATTAGAAAATATTTCTGAAATGGGCCCGTCGCGCCGCGACATAATCCCCGTCACGCCGCGACCGTATCAGATTTCAAATCCGAGAGTCATTTGTCGGATTTCGGTGGCTGATTTCACAAGTGTCGGATTTCATCGTTCTCGGATTTCCAAGGGTCGGTTTTGTAAAATAACTCGGATTCTCACAATCCGAAACCAATTTGTCGGATTCCTTTAATGTCGCGCCGCGACGCGCATGCTTCAAGATTATCTTATTCACTAAACTCGGATTTTCAGCCAACCAAACCTCTTGAACTCATAACTAACATCATATAACTTCGAACAAAACATATATATAACATCTAACATGTCTATAAACCATCATGAACACCTTTTTACCTAATCATAACAAAAAAATCTACAAAACCCATAATTCAAGCTTTCTTCCTAACTTCATCAATGGTGAAACAACATATACTCATGCTTTTCAACATATAAATATACCAATACGAATCATAACATGCCATAAACACTTTCTCACCTTCTTTTTGAATTTAAACACACAAAATCTTGACTTTGGAATTTCAAGTTTAGTAACCTTTCTTCACTTGGAGGTTTTCTTTCAAAACACACACACACCTTAACACTTTCAGCAAATATGAGCGGATACTCTATCCCATAAACACGTACACATATATTTAGTTTAACCAAGTAGGAGGTGGCCATTTTACTTACTTTCCATGTATACATACATACATTCTAACATACATGCATACCTACTTGTACATTCTTTTCTTTCTAACTAGAAATTCATCCGTAACATTTACATATATCTTTAAATTAAGTTAATTAATTCTATTAACTTTTAATAAACACATAGCAAATTTAAAAACACAATTAATCACATATTGCCAACCTGCTAATCTCCTAGCCTAGGTTTGCGGGTGTTACACTAAGTCCGACACATCCTAAGTTGGACAAAGTCTAAGTCCGACACATCAAAAGTCGGATAGAGCCTAAGTCCGACACATCCAAAGTCGGACAGAGCCTAAGTCTGACACATCCAAAGTCGGACAAAGTGTAACGCCGAAAATCTTAATCCTTTTTTTTTAAATCGTTGCGGAAGCAATGTAATAATGATAAATATAAACACCCACAAATATATTACATTGTTTACAAAACCACAGTATTAGTTGTGTTACAAAAGTTGTACAATTTTGAGCGGCGACGGTTGAACAAAATGATAATATCTCACTTTGACTGATCTGTTCCAACCTAATCAAGTTTCATTTAGTTAACATCGAGTTGCTCTTTTTATAATATAGGACTATGATATATTCAATTTCAAAAAACCATGAAAGCGAATGACCAAATTAATAGTTATGTTCACTGTTAATTTAGTCTATTAATATGTCCATTGTACCACCTCTATATTCAAGTTGTATTCTCATAACTATATGCACGAGTATATATCCCAAGTTGTATTCCCATAACTTATATTTTATTTTTATTTGTCCGTGAATTGCAACGGGTTGTTTGGGCTGTTTCTTTCTTGTCCTTTTGATGAAGGGAAAAAAGAATAATATCATAAAGAAGAGAAGTGACTAACTCAAGGTTTGTAAACTTCAATTGTTGAACTAATCAATGTTAAAAAACATTACTAACCATCTTAACATAGTTTGTTGAAAAGCTGTTGCTTCCCATTTCATTAAAGAAATCATGTTTACCTCATTTTGCTTTTAGATGTTTAAAAATATAAAAAACTAATTTTACTTGAATGAATTTACAAGCTCCAAATTTTCACCAGGAGCCTCGAAAATTGATGGCATCATCTTCAATTATCATGTCACAATTATTAATACTAACTTCATATATAAATAAATAATATAAACAAACATTGTATAGTAATATTAGCCTTGCTAAATGTTAGTATTTAAATTTGCATTACATTGCAAATATGATCACCTTGGTTGATGGATAAATTTCTATACACTTAGGAGAATCACTTAGCTTCAATCATCACTGATTGAGAATGATAAGATTATTTGAATATTATTTATCATAATCAATTAACAAATTTACATATTCATATCCGCTATCAATTTTAAATTTTGTAGGAAAAAAACGCGATGGTCCCGTATACGAGGTAAAAGTTTTTTAAAATTTCTATCTAAAGCAAAAGAAAAGGTCATCTTCAGATGATGCATCGGTGAATGAATCACAAGATTTAGTTACACAAAGGGCTCAAAAAGTTTTGGTAATATTCTTGTAACATCCTGTGTTCGAGCCTAGTATTTGTGTAGGCTTCGGTAAGTTAATACGTGAATTATTAGTTGGTTAATGTTTAGTTAATTGTTAATCATTTAATTAAGTATTATATATATGTGTTAATATATATATATACGGATTTGCATGTGTGTGTGCATGTAACTTGAATTAGGAGAAGGCCACCTCCTGCTTGGTAATTATCTTCTTATATACGTGGGTATATAGGATTTTAATTAGATGATTGATTCTTCACTTTGAAGTTCTATAGTGTGTGTGAATTGTGTGAAAACCGAGAGAAGCTAAGAAGATCAAAAGCAACCGGATTTTGGTATTTTTGAATTGTAGATTCAAGTTAAAAAGGTTTGCTTGATTCTTATAAGCATGCTACGGTTTTGTTATAACATGCTGGGTTTTGTTTATGAACACCGATTATAAGCATGATAGAAACCTTGGTTGGTCATGATTGCATGTTTAATCATGTTTGTATATGTTTTGGTAAACTTCTATATGAATTGTTTGATCTGTGGAAAATGATTCATGGAGGATTGAAGTTATCGGATTGTTGAAATATGAAGTTGTCGGATTGTAATAAAGAAGATGAAATCCGGATTGATGAAAACCGACAACTTGGAAAACCGAGTGCTGAAATCCGATACTTATGAATCCGGAACTAATGGTGAAATCCGATAATCTTGAAATCCGGTTATCATGAAATCCGATGGTGGATTCCAAGTTGAATCCGACAAGTGTGGAAATCCGACAGGGGTATCGGATTCTTAGAAATCCGATGGTTTAAGCGGATTCCGATGGATGTATCAGATTTCCCTTGAAATCCGATAGTTTGGGTGTTTGTTGATTATTTAATGTTATATGCTAAGTGTTCATGCATATGTGTATCAAATATGATATGTTTGATTTAAAGATGATATAAATATATGTTTGATATATATTTATGAATCAGATACTGATTCCAGTTTGTTGTGTTCTCAGGAACAAACAAGGCTTAGTAAAATTAGATCACTGAGTGGAGAAGCTGAGATCTTGAGGTGAGTGGATGTTTACTCACGGGTGATGTTAGTTGTACTGGTTTGGTTGCAACTGTTATTGGTTTGACGCATGGATAGATTGTATACCTGTTAATTGATTAACCGGTTGATTGTTAATTAATTGTTACGTCAGTGTTATGTATACATGATGGTTGGGAAGTCAGTTTAAGACTGGGCTTATGGCCTAGGTTTGTTTGATATCGGCTAATCAGTATTGGGATCATTTGATGCATTTGTTGCAACTTAAGGTAATATTGTGTGAGAATAGCAAATAAACTATCGGTAAACCTTTGTTTTAGCCGGCATTGGTTGTAGGTTCCTGCAGAACCGCCGGTCTTCCCAGGGTGCTTATTTGTGGTTGTTGATATCATGCGGTTCTGGCTTATATATCTGTTGTGGTTGTACTCCATTCACTTAGCTTTGTGCTAATCCTCCATCTCTCACTCTTTTACAGGTTTTGGTAAGTCAGCGGCTCGGCTGAGAGTGGTTAGCTTGGGGAGTAATCACCTAGGACTCTGATATGTTATTTGTGACGAGCCGTGTTTTGTAATACTGATATTTAAACAGGATGGTTTATGTACAGTTGTAAATACTTTTGGTATTTAATTCGCTTCCGTAGTGATTGTTTAAAATGAAAATTTTTGGGTTGAAAATACGGTGTTACAAGTTTTGTATCAGAGTCTTGGTTTGGCGATGTAGGCACAGTGGAAGTGTTACATTCCCAAATCTTGGCTCGTGGTAGGTCGATTACTCCTTGGGTGCGGGGTTGGGGTGAATTGGAGTGTGGTGGAGTTTAGTATGTTATGTACTAACGGATTTATCTGATAAATCGTGAGGTGATGTGATTGTTACAGAAAACAGTGGTTGGACGTGATTACTCAATTGGTGCCCCTACTGTCCCATCTACTGCTGAAGTCCCTGTTACAACAGTGGAAGTTCCAACCAATGCTGGTACATCTGGTATGGCAGATGAGTATATCTTTTAGTTAGAGGGCCAACTTCAAGACTTGAGAAAGGAACTGGAGCAACAAAGACATGTTCCTACAACACAACCACCGGTTACTACTGTGATTCCAACTACAATTGAGATACCACCAGTATTTCCACCAGTCACTACTTTGGCAGAGGTTCCCCCGATGTCAATGCCAATACCATCATTATCTCAACCGACATATCAACCGTTCTTCTACCCGTTATTTCCTCAAGGACCTTATCCTCAGGGGTCTATGCCTCAGAGATCTTATTCGTATCCTTACATGGGATTTCCACCCAGCATGGGATACAGGCAGCCATGTACATACAAGCAGTTTCTGGATTGCAAATCTGATGAATACCATGGTAGCACTAATCCTAATGTTACTTTAAACTGGTTGAGAGATACTGCAAGAATCTTGGATGCTTGCAACTATGAGGAGGAAATGAGAGTATGCTTTGCTACAAGAATGTTGAAGGGCAAGGCAATGGTTTGGTGGGATTCCATTACCACCCATTTATCAAGAGCACAGATGGATTCGATCACGTGGAATCAATTTAAAGATAAACTGGGCGAACAATACTGTAATGCCTTTGAGTTGAACAAGATAAAGCAGGAATTCATGGAATTGAGGATGACAAAGAAGATGACGGTGGATGAACTGATTGAACAGTTTAATGCGAAGCTGAGGTTTGTGACTCTGTGGGTGCCTGATGAACTTTCCCAGGTTCAGCACTTTATCGGAGCATTGTTGCCGGAGTACAGGAGTACCACATGGTTAGCTGGATCGTTGTCCCAGACTTTTACCTTGGCAAAATCTGCTGAGGGGGACATCCAGGCTAAGGATAAACAGAATAAAGATGAGGCGGCTTTGCAGAAGCCAAGGTACGATGAGGCTGGGGTATGATCAGGCTGGGATAAACATATTGATCTATATTGTTATTTAAACAAAATTTATTTGCATACGTTAATGCTTGTTAGCAAATTAACTAAATGTTTTTTGGAACATTTGGATATTTGCTAAATTTGAAGTTTGTTATCGAATTTTGATGTTTGGTGTTTGTTTATATATTCACTATAATCATGTTATATATTGTTATTGAAATTCAATATTTATTAATCGTTTTTTATATATTTTCCCAAAAATTGGATTGAAGTATATTAAGAACGTCGAAAATTTGTAGAAATTATGTCTAAATCCAACAAAAATCTGTCGGAAATTTGTTAGAAATCCATCTAATAGAAAGTTGTCGGACATTTCGTCGCAAATGGTTGAAAATCGTTGCAAAATTGTTGGATTTTTGTTGGAAATCTATCACAAATTTGTTAAAATCTCATTGCAAGTCTGTCACACTTACGTTGAAAATTCATCGGTTATCCGTCAGAAATTCATCATAACTTTGTCGTAAATCAAGTGAAAATTCGTTGGAAATATGTTGGTATTTCGTCAGTCACCCATCACAAATTCGTCAAAAATCGGTAAGAATATGTCGGAAATTTCGTCGCAAATGGTTGAAAATCGTTGTAAAATTGTTGGATTTTTGTTGGAAATCCGTCAAAAGTTTGTTAAAATCTCGTTGCAAATCCGTCAAACTTACGTTGAAAAATTCATCGTTTATCCGTCGGAAATTCATCATAACTTTGTCGTAAATTAAGCGAAAATTCGTTGGAAATATGTTGGTATTTCGTCGGTCATCCGTCGCAAATTCGTCAAAAATCAGTTAGAAATTGGTTGGAAATCCTTTCATAATCCCTCGGAAGTTCGTTGGAAATCCGTTAGAATTTATGGTTAAATGCACTATGTAAACAATAATCTTTGACAGATTTCCGACCGTCAGAATTTATTGTTTAAATGCACTATGTAAACAATAATCTTCGACAAATTTCCGACGGATAAATTCGTCGGAAATATTACATTCCGTCGGAAAACTCATCTCAATTTTTTTCCTACGAGGTTTTTTTCTATGGACAAAATCTGTCAAAAACGGCTATTTCCGACTAATTTTGCCGTCGGAAATTCGCTTTTTTCTAGTAGTGAGATCATATAATTTGTCCACACTAATAAATATGATTTGTTACTCAAATTTTCACACTTTCAAATGTAAAGATTGGGTAGAAATTGGTAACACCCAATTTTTCCACGCTTGATCATAATTTGTTCACGGTTTTAAATGTATTAATATCGATAAAAAAATGCGAATAATCAACATCTTTTTTGTAGTGATAATACATGGGGAAGGATGGTGAACGTGTCATCAACGTTCCATAGGATAACTTATCATATATGAAGGAATTCGTTTCGGTAAAGATCACTATATTACCGTTAAATTAAACTACGTTGATTACAAATTAAACATTTAGCTAGGTGGTCATGAAATCCATATCTTGATTTAAAAGATAACATCTTTAATCTTGATAATCACAATATTTTATGATTTGGTGATTGAATTGAACCTTCAAATTAATGTCAATGAATTAGTACGTTCTACCACATTTTAACTCCTTCCATCAAAGCTAAAGGTAATGCTTATAACCTTATTGTTGATGTTGTGTTGTCCAAATGCAGGTTTTGTTGTGCAAGCTTAATAGCCTTTGAATAAAATGGAAGTTAATTGAGTTTTGGAGTCAGATCTTGATGAAAGGAAAGTTAATTGATTGCTTTGGTCTATTTCTCATGCCTTTTTATGTTGGTACTATAATTATGAAATAGATTAAAGTTTTAATCATTTTTTGTTTTTCTTAATACATTTTATCTATTTGATTTCTATAATATATAGTGGAAGTTTGTTTGTTATGGAATGAAGTTTAATTATATTTCTACTCTTTTGAAACGGACTTTGATAATTCCTTATTTTTTTTTATGTTCATATTCCTTATTTTTTAGGTTTACGTACTTCTGTAATAGCCATTCATGCACGGGTCTATAAACAAGTATATAAACAATGAAAAATAAAATATAAGGTAAACCAATACATAAAATTGATGAACAAACAAACTAATTCAAAAGGATAACTTTATGCACATTGATCATCGATCTTTGATCTTGATACACAAAAAACCTGCTGATTCCTTTAACTCGATCGATGCACATTAACTATGAAACTAATGAACAACTTGATTTCAAAACTTGATTAACATAAGCACATTCACTGTGATTTAGAAAAAAAATATGAACAAATTGATGCCAAATATCCTTCAATTCCCACTTACATTGCGTTTCAAAATCGATAAACTTAGATCCAAAATGAACCCGATCATGATTCACACATGATGCGGGCGGCGGTGGTGCGAACTTGTGTCGCTAATCGTCGATGACTACATGTATTGGGAATTGATGAACAAGTTATATCAACAAATTAACCGGAGATGATTCATATATGATGATGCAAATGCAGTGGATGTGTCCGGCGGCGGTGTTGCTTGCCTTAGTAATCGATGGTGAATAAAATGAGAACAGTTTTGTGAAAGATAGTTTTATGGGTAGTCGATAAATCTCCGATGAATAAGTCGCCGGCGGTTTCATGAAGAGAGAGGGTCCGCATTTTCTAAGGGAGAGTTATGAGAGAAAGATCGAGATGTCTAATTGAGTAGGTGAGATCAAACTTAAATACAGTGCAAGAGCTAGTGTTTGAGAGCAGCAACAGATCGAGGTGAAAGAGGATTTAGGGCGTTCATGTCGATCGTATTGGGTTTGTGTTAATGTCTTGTCATTTTCCATTCGGCATATTTTCATGTTTTTTACCCAATTTAATTTCATTTTGGGTTCGGTTCGTGTCACTCTATTTTGTGTTAGGTTCGGGTCGTGTTTTAGGTTGACACGTACACTTTTTCAGAAAATTAACACGACATCAAATTAATTTTGTTAAGCTCGTTGAAAAAATATTCTACCCGAATAATCCGATCAAAATGTCTTGCCGTCAATCAATATTCCGTTTTTAATTATTAGTTTGATTTTAATCGGATAACCCAAAATTTAAATGGTTAGATTTTTGGTTTGAAATTTCCCTATTCAACCATTCAAATATTCCTAAATAATTGTAACAATAATAACTTTCTCTTATAAAATTTGCATCATTTTTAAAAGACATTGGTTAGGAGATAACATTGGTTGTGGAATCTATATATTATGAGGCAAATCAAGAGAAGAGGCAAGGCATTAATCCATATTCTTTCATGGTATCAGAGACCATTAAACCCTAATCTCTAATCAAGCCGCCAGCTACAACCTTCTTTTTCTTTTTCTCCGATCAAGCTGCCAGCACCTTCTTTCTCCCATGGCAGATCCTAAGGATACCAAACTTCATCCTGCTGTTACTGTCACCAACATCAGAAGCTTTATTCCAGTCATCCTTGAGATCGAGAAGGGTCAATATACATCATGGGCAGAGTTGTTTAAAATCCATTGTCGGGCATTCCAAGTTCTTGATCATATTCTTCCATCTGCGACCTCCTCTGCCCCTGACAACACTGCCACCGATCAATGGTCCCGTCTCGATGCTATTGTCCTCCAATGGATATATGGAACTATCTCCAATGATCTTCTTCACACCATTCTCAAGCCCGACACAACTGCATCGGCTGCATGGAACGCACTCGCCAACATCTTCCAGGATAACAAAAACACCCGAGCCGTTTACCTTGAAAATAAATTTTCTAATACCCGTCTCGATAATTTTCCAAATGTTTCTGCTTATTGCCAGGAAATCAAGATGCTTTCTGATCAACTTGCAAACGTTGGTGCTCTTGTTGCTATGAATCGAATTGTTCTCCAGATGATCGCCGGGTTAAATGAAACTTATGATGGTATCGCTATGATGATTCAACAAACCAATCCACTACCGGATTTCTATGAAACTCGCTCCAAATTGGTAATGGAAGAATCTCGCAAAAAGACTCATGCCACCACTGCCGGAGCTGCCCTCCATGTTGCTGCCACCCCTGTTGCCTCCTTAACAGATGACATCAAACAAGCCCCTCCCTCGTCTGCTCCCTCTGGTCGTGGTCAACCATCTGGTCGCGGTCGCGGTCGTGGTCGTGGACGCGGTAGAGGACGGGGCCGTGGTAATTTACATAATACATCTTTTAATCCAATGCAATGGGGTCAAAATATACCATGGGGATGGAATTCTCAACCCTGGACTTACCCTCCTTGCCCATACCCTACTACATCATGGACACGACCACCACATAATACATCATTCTCCACTTCACCAGGAATTCTTGGACCCAGGCCTCAAGCATCTTATGCAGCTTCAAATGCAGGTTCGGTTGCCACAGATATTGAGCAAGCTCTTCACACAATGTCTTTAAATCCACCCGATCAATCTTGGTACCTTGATTCTGGCGCAACATCTCATATGACAAATTCAGCTGGTAACTTCTCGTCTTATGGCAATAAGAATTTTAATACTAACGTCATTGTCGGTAATGGCTCTAAATTCAAAATCTGCGGTTCTAGTAACCAGCCTCCCCCCTTTCCACCTTTCCAACTTAAAAATGTTCTTCATGTCCCGCATCTTATTACAAATTTATTATCCGTTAGACGTTTAACCAAAGACAATAATATTTCTATTGAATTTGATCCGTGTGGTTTTAATGTGAAGGATCTCAAGACACGGATACCTATCCTCCGATGTAATAGCACCGGAGATCTTTATCCGCTCACCTCGTCACCTTCCGCTCAGCACACCTCTCCTTCCGTTTTGCTGCTCTCTCAAGACCTATGGCATCGTCGTCTCGGCCATCCGGGACCTTTATTATTGCGTTCTCTGAAAAATAATTCTTCTATTGATTGTGGTAGTTTAAATAATTCGAACCTTTGTCAATCTTGTTTCTTTGGTAAACATATTCGATTGCCGTTTGTTGATTCCACTACTTGCACTTCTTTACCATTTGATATTATTCATAGTGATTTATGGACCTCCCCGATTCCTAGTTCAGGGGGTCATCGCTATTATATTCTTTTCTTAGACGATTATACAAACTATCTATGGACTTACCCACTTGGTCAAAAATTGGAAGTTTTTCCCACTTTTCTACAATTTAGCAATCTCATTAAAAATCAATTCGAAAGAAAAATTAAATGTTTTCAATGTGATAACGGGACGGAATACGCCAATAATCAATTTCGCCAATTTTGTCATACAAATGGCATGCTCTTTCGTTTCTCTTTCACACATCCTCTCAAAATGGAAAGCCGAACGAAAAATACGATCCATTAATAATATCATACGCACATTCCTTGCCCACTCTTCCGTTCCCAACACATTTTGGCATCACGCCTTACAACATGCAACATACCGTCTAAACATTCTTCCTAGTAAACTTCTTAACTTTTCCACCCCCACCACCATCCTCTATAACCGTGCACCGACTTACGACCATCTTCGTGTCTTCGGTTGTCTTTGTTACCCTCTCTTCCCGTCCAC
This sequence comes from Dittrichia graveolens, assembly GCA_038502395.1. Taxonomy (NCBI): domain Eukaryota; kingdom Viridiplantae; phylum Streptophyta; class Magnoliopsida; order Asterales; family Asteraceae; genus Dittrichia; species Dittrichia graveolens. The sequence continues at coordinate 76,570,442 of JARJIL010000001.1, read as the reverse complement.
CACTATTAATAAACTTGAAAAACGATCATCTCCATGTGTCTTTCTTGGCTATCCTTCGAATCATAGAGGGTACAAGTGCTACGATCTTACCAAACGCCAAGTTATTCTCTCTCGCCATGTAGTGTTCGATGAGTCCGTTTATCCTTTTGCCACCCTTCTCACTCCCAAACCTACTTATGATTTTCTTCAAAGTGCTCCTCACCCTTACTACTTACATAATCCATCAATACTAGACTCTTCCACTCCCACGTCAACACCTCCTGCCTCCCCTCAAAACTCGATATCTTCCCCATCACCGCCTTTACCATCTCAACCCTTGCAAAATATTCCACAACGCTCCCAAAATAACGACAACACAATCCACCCACAATCATCTAGTTCCACTTCTGCCCCACCTACATCTCGCACCATCACTACTCGAAGCATGGCCGGTATCTCCAAACCCAAACGCCACTTTAATCTACATACCTCTGTTTCCATTTCACCTCTTCCTCGATCCCCAAAAGAAGCTCTTTCGGATTCAAATTGGAGCCATGCCATGACTGACGAGTTTAACGCTCTTATTGCTAAATACACGTGGGATTTAGTCCCTCGTCGACCAGAAATGAATATTATACGGTGCATGTGGATTTTTAGACACAAAACGAAATCTGACGGTTCTTTCGAGCGTTTTAAAGCTCGTCTTGTTTGTGATGGCAGGTCTCAGCAGGTTGGTGTTGATTGTGGAGAGACTTTTAGTCCGGTTGTTAAGCCTGCAACAATTCTCTTGGTCCTTAGCATTGCATTATCTAAGTCCTGGCCAATACATCAACTCGATGTAAAGAATGCTTTCTTACACGGCAATCTGGATGAAAAAGTTTATATGCACCAGCCAATGGGTTTTCGTGATACCAATTATCCAGACCATGTATGTTTATTAAAGAAGTCGCTTTATGGTTTAAAACAAGCCCCCCGGGCTTGGTATCAACGTTTCACGGATTATGTTTTCACGCTTGGCTTTACTCATAGCAAGTGTGATCATTCTCTTTTTATTTATAAACATGGATGCGACATGGCATACATACTTCTATATGTTGACGACATCATTCTCACCACCTCCTCAAATAAGCTTCGTCAGCATTTCATGTCTCTCCTCGCAGCAGAGTTTGCAATGAAGGACCTTGGGTCATTGAGTTATTTTTTAGTCATCTCTATCACTCGCAACACTAATTCTATGTTCTTATCTCAACAGAAATATGCTTCCGAAATTCTCGAGCGCGCTGGCATGTCTAATTGCAATCCGGATGCTACACCGGTAGACACTAATTCTAAATTAAGCTCTACCGGCACGCCTATTGATGATCCTACAACATATCGAAGTCTTGCGGGTGCCTTACAATACTTAACTTTTACCCGCCCAGATATTACATACGCCGTGCAGCAAATTTGTCTACACATGCATGACCCAAAGTCCTCTCATCTTCTTGCCTTAAAGCGTATCCTTCGTTACATAAAAAGGACTCTCACATACGGATTACACCTCTTCAAATCGCCGCTTTCATCCCTTGTCTCATACACCGATGCTGATTGGGCCGGCTGCCCGGATACACGTCGATCTACTTCTGGGTATTGTGTCTATTTGGGCGATAATCTTATTTCGTGGTCCTCAAAACGTTAGACCACATTGTCAAGGTCAAGTGCAGAAGCCGAATACAGAGGAGTGGCTAATGTCGTTTCTGAAACATGTTTGTTACGAAACTTATTGTTAGAGCTTCACCAACCAATTCATAACGCCACTCTAGTTTATTGTGATAATGTAAGCGCCATTTATCTTTCTGGCAATCCCGTTCAACATCAAAGGACGAAGCACATCGAAATGGATATCCACTTTGTACGGGAAAAGGTTAAACACGGTCAAGTCCGAGTACTTCATGTCCCTTCACGATATCAGGTGGCCGATATTTTTACAAAGGGATTGCCACGAATTTTGTTTGAAGACTTTCGCTCCAGTCTCAGCATTCGTCCTCCTCCCACTTCGACTGCGGGGGTGTATTAGGCATCGTATATTTAGTATAGATAATATGTAAATATTTGAATATATTTAGGTTATCTCTTCCATAAATATAGGAGATAACATTGGTTGTGGAATCTATATATTATGAGGCAAATCAAGAAAAGAGTCAAGGAATTAATCCATATTCTTTCACCAATAAAAATGGACATAAAATTCGTGTAGTTTTTTGTTTTGAATTCTACGTGGACTGGTCACTGGAGTTTGCCAATTTAGTTTTTTATCGCTTGAAATTTTAAGTTTTAATGTCTTATTTATTACTTTTTGGCGGTATACAATTATTAGTAGTTGAATTTTTTTAGCTTTAATCAAATATTTAATAACTAGATTAGATGTCATATACATGTTGTTTTAAAAAATGGTAAATATTAAATATTAATAAAAAATATTAAATAATTATAAAATAAAATATAAATGAATATTTTAAAAAATGACAATAAACGACGACAATACATAAACCAACGGTGGATAAATGAACGACCGTTCTTGTTACAATTAGGTAATAAGGTCAAATATTTATTGTCTAAATTTTTTAAAATGACAAAAAAATATTTTAAATTGATAAAGTTAAGAATTTTATTAAATATGATATTTTGATCTTTTATAAAAGTATATATGATATTTGTAAATTATAATGAGAAAAAATGATAGTTTAAAGTTTAAAAATGGCATATGTCAAATTTGATGGAGGAAAGTTAAAATTGGAATTCAAATTTTAGTTAAATAGATTGTCAAGATTGAGTAATTAAATTTATTTTATTAGATAAAAGTTTGAATCATCCAATAAATCTAATGCATATTAGTCTTTTATTTATATTAAAAGATGGCTAAAATCCAAATCCAAATCCACTATCCTTTTAATTTTAATTTTTAATTTGCGATAAGTCAATCATGCAAAACGGGTTGATTTCATGTTTATTAGGTTGGTCTGAGCCTGACCTAAAAAAATTCGTTTTATTTTTGTGCTGACCATTATTGACCCAACATATATTTTTGTATCGGATTCGTATCGAGTTTCGGATCGTGTTAAGAACTGCCAACCCTAGTTGCCATGGTTTTTCTAAGATATACATTTGCTAAGGTGTTGGGTCATTTTAAACAATTTGACGTTGCTTTATACTAAATATTAGAGCATGCGTATGGCTTAACCTAAAGAGATCAGTAAGCCATCGTGTAAACCTCCAAACCATACGCCCCCTTTATTTATCCGACCGGTGAGCAATAGCTCCTCACATCCGATGCTAACTCTTTTTTATCTCTCTCCTCTATTAAAAAAGTGAGAAAAAAATTGGGTTAGTTTGGATTAGACTATACAAAGTATTTAGATAAAAGAAAAAAATAAGTGAAAAAAGTACTGTAACATTAATATGACATTTGGGTAAAAGATAGGATAGGACAAGATATGCGCATGGTCTTAGTGTGGAGGCTGTACGGTCTTTCTAGGGGACATCAATTTTCTTTATTTTCCTTGCCAAACATCAAACCACCATGCATATTTTATGCTTATAATTTTATTGATATTATTATATTCATACAATTAATTTTATATATTATTTATTTTTCTCTTATAACTTTATATAATAGTCGGTATAGATATACATATATTTTTGTGATTATCTTAATATTATCTACATTTCGTTTTAAATTTCATTATAATATAATGTTTATTTTAAAGTATATATTTTAATATTATAATTGAAAAGGAGTGGTTGTGGAGTGAAACAAGTTCCACTACAAAATAAAAAGGGTGATGGTGGAGATTGTCGCCCCAAGGAGTGAACAATCTTTCTCTTTTTAATTTTTTTCATTAATTTTAATTTATTAATTGGAGTATTACGTGAGTTATAAAACTTGGTGTAATAAAAAGTGATCACTATAGGACTAAGTGATATTGTCACACCCAGTATTGACGGAAACACAAAGTGTAACGGAGAGGATCGTTATAAAACATTGATAGACTTAATTGAGAAATACTAAATGAGAAGATATCACGACATGTCATGACGCTCCCCGACACAAATGGAGTCTTATGTTGTGGTTAATCATTTTCACGACTATGCATACACCAATCAGTTCAACATATATCAATCCCACAACCCGGGATGAGTAAATGAGGCAACAAGCCCAAAATAATCAAGAAAATATTTGTACCAAAAAGAAAATAATTCAAAGTATATGACAGTAATATCACGGTAACAATTCCAAGGTCTTGTTAAGGCCATACTAGAAAACTCTAGACTCCTTTAGCATTGTTATTGTCATTACCCAAAAATGAAACACTTGAAAAAGTCAACATAATGTTGGTGAACTCGTAGGTTTATAAGTAAAACATAGTGATATGCACGTATAAGGGTTTCAAGAAATTTAGTGATATATTGAGGTATCCGATCCACAAGGATCACTAGGCATCTACACTTAGTTTTCCAGCCTATCGCCTACTAGGTGGAGCTAAATAGTTGGAATAATAGTCATATAGACATTTATAGTCATAACCACATCAGGTTCACAGACGTGTATAGATCACATAGTTGTTCCAAAACAAGCATGCAAGCAATTAAGTCACACGACATACAATAACTTAGAAATTGTTTGAGTGTCATTTTCTTCCGAGAAAACATATATAAAAAGGGGGTCACGGGTACTCACCTCATGCTTTGAAGAATCAAAATTTTCCAAAAGCTGACCGGTAATCTAGAAGTAATGTAAAACATATAAGTTACATAGAATTGAGGTGTAAAATTACTCTGTTATAACACAAAGTTGATGGAGTAAAAAGATGATCGTGTTCTAGTGCATTATATACGTGATTCTCTTATGTTTCAAAATCTTAAGTTCTTTTAGGGTTTGGGTATATTTCTTTTAGTCTTGTGTATATTTAATTACTTTATAACCCTTTTTATAGTAATAAGTTTCCTCTTTGTTTTTTTGAAATTTTGAAAGCGACTTTGTGTATTTTTCATGTACCTTTAACCAACAAATTTAGTCCTCTAAATTTTATGGTAGAAACTCCAATATCTTAGCTACTTACTGTAATTTTTAAAGTGTTTTATTATTTTTAATAAAGTGTTTCTAATTGATTAACCAGAAACCCTACTTATTTGCATCATTATAAGTTTTATTTTTAAATAAATAGCTATAAATCTAAAAAATATCCAATCTTTTTACAGAAACTTATAAACACCTTGAAATTTTACCCATATCAGTTTTTGTCATCAAGTTCGAATTTTTGGATGAGCTATGGTGCTTTAAACCCTACCGTAGAAAACCCTAAAATTTCCAGATTCGCCAACTAAAACGTTTTTAAATGATTAAAATAGAAAACGAACTAAATAAATTATAATATTTTTACAAAGGGTTATGGACTCATAAAATATACTCCAGAATTATTTTTAAGATTTAATACGAATTATTGAGTAGGTTTTTAATGTGCCAAAGTCACCCAACAATCTATCAAGAAATTATAGCCTTGCGCACCTATACGATTTTGACTATTTGGACGACAAAAACTCATCATTTTTGCATGAAACCTGTTGGAAAAGAAAGTAGATTAATTGAACATTAGAACCAAAAATCAATTTTTTTTTATTTTGTTTTGGCTGAGATATGGTCTCCTAAAGTTTACCTATGATTCTGCCCATATTCTAGAATCTTAATAAGCTTGCTTTTGATCAAATAAACCAACCCCTAGTGTTTATTATTCAACCAAACTCATCAAAATCATAACTTTATGTCTTATTTAGATATGTTTGATCCCTATGATGATCTATCAACTAGGGTTACACTTAAAGAAACAAGAAAAGGATATTTAGAGACATACAAGAATAAATACATAACAAAAACTCTTTAAAAAGAGATCAAAGTTGCGTGCTTTCTTGAAAAATTGATGAACAACAATAATGGAGGTGTATGAGGGCTGAAAGAATGTCGAGAGAGAGGAAAAGACGGCTGGCCAAAAATCGATGTGTGGTTTGGGGGGTTTTAGGAAGTTTGTTTGAGGTTAGATGAGGAATGATATTAAGTTTGAATTTTTTTTATCTTATTTTATTTATTATAAGTTCCTTGTGTTGTATATGTTTATTTCATGTAGGTTTATTTAACCATTAATGTATTATATTGACTTATTAAGTTTTTTTTAATAGGTTATTAATATTAACTATTACTTTTGTATATTATTAACATGATTTATTTATTCAATACTTTGCACCGAAGACATTCGTTCGTTCAAATCATGCCCCATGAATGAGTTAAATGTCCTGCCGTAGTAAGACCACATGCGTCGGTGTCTATACCCGATGGCGGGTTGTGTTGGCCGTTGGGTAACGTGGGAACACCATCGCCCCCCATCGGGTGATGGCGGGTTCCCAGCCCTTCGAGTAGCCGAACCCGTTGCAGGTTTCTTTTTTTCTTTTTTTTCTTCTTCTTCTCTCTTTCCCTCTCTTATTTAATATATATATTTTATTAATATTTGATGTGGGTTGAATAGGGTTGGATGTGGGGATTTATGGGTTTGATAGGGTTGAAGGTGAAAGCTGATGTGAATGCTGATGTGGCATGGGTAAATTGGGTTGGATGCTGATGGTCTAACGGCTTAGGTTTATTTCTATTGCTAGAACCACTATAATATTTGAGGAATTAGACATATCTAGCACCTTAAATCAAACATCTACTAAGTTTTAGATATCGGCGGAAAGTTAAACAAACTAACCTGATTTAGGTGACGAATGTTACGGATATGCTTAGTAATAAGACTAAAAAACTAACGTAACAATACGACTAGTGTTATAAGAAATCACCACTAATTTCATTATAAGAGGTTTGTCTTTTATAACCCTTTTTTCATTCTATCTATCTTTAAACGGCAATGTCTAAAGTGTGGACATTTAGCTGGAGTGGTTAGGTTGATTGTATTTAAAGCTAAAGGATGCAACTTGCTTTCCATTTCCTTTCTCCTCGTTTTCTCTTGCAATCATTCCACATTTTTCTTTCTTATTTCTTTTTCTTTGACTTTTCCCTTCACTTATACATTCATCTTGAAAACTAGAGTTTCCATATAATTTAAAAGTCACCAGATTGTTTCATTAATTTCAATCATGGTTTTAAAAAAATACGTCTTTACTTTGTCATGGTTCCGCAATAGCTTAGGCTTGACCATGTCGCTACGGTAAGGTCCAAGGCTTGGGCATAAGCCCAGTTTAACGCACATTTATCCATTATAAACAATTGCTTTTAGACGTGTTAAATGTACCGAGTCATATAGACCGAATGTATATAGTTATCCGGTACAATGATGGTTGAATAAATCGAAAACGAAGAAAAAAATTGATTAATTATATTAAAAATCTATAATTATGTATTCTTATTTTTGTTTGTATAATTGTATATGTATAAATATAATTTATATACAAATTGTCGTCTTAAATCAAATCTTAAGAAATGTCATGCCTCATTGCTTCTAAAGATTGGACATGCTTGACCATATCACCAAAACATGTCTCATGTTATTTAAAACCTAGATTTCAATACAAGGGCCTAAATATTATGATGGCTTCGTTTAAATCAAATCTCAAAGATATTATTTAAATTATAATAACTTGCAATAAAAAAATTAATTACGAAGAAGTTAATGTTTAATTAATTAGGTTTAAACGGCTCTTTAAATATTTTGTAGCTTTATCATATTGGATTGTCAGGATCGAATATACTAATTAATTTAAACAAAGATATATTAAGGAAGTTACAAAATTGTATCTTAATACGTAACAAGAACACTTAAATTGATTAACAAAAGTAATATGTATTTATCACTTGTATCAAACGATTACAATTAAAGCCTCAATTGTCTTTTATGATAGACATATAAAACTTCTCTAATGCAAGGATCACAGACGACCTTAAGGCTAAAACTTCATAAATACGAATTGCAGAAGTGCTAAGGTAAAACTTTTGTTTAACGTAATTCGACATTCATATATATATACACATAATTACAAAGATAAACATTAAAAACAAAATTCAATAGTCAAATCTTTCACTGATCTCTAGAATCTTTCTTTGATCGTAGAAAACCTTCTTTTTCTCAATCTGCAGCATTAATCTTCAAGTAACATTAACTTTAAACTCTATCGATATTAATTAATATGATCAATTGGTATTAACTGTGTAGCAGTAGTCTTAACTTCTACTAACAGTAGTAACTTACATCCACAGTACTAACTTTTATACTAGCAGCTTTAAGTTTAGAGTACGAGCAGACCCGAACATTGATAACTTATTTGTACAGAAATAAAAAATAACTCTTTTTTTGTTTTTAACAAAACTCAAAAGAAAATATATCGTAGATTAAAAAAGAAGACCTTTTTAATGTGCAAAGATATACATTTAAAACTTTATGTCATAGTGTTTGCAATACGTACTTTGCGTCAAGACATGTAACAAGAATTGCATGTATACTCGTGAATATGATTAGAAATCTCCTTCGAAACATGCGGATATAAGAAAAACCTCGTTTTTAACTAAATAACAATGAAATTGAACAGCGGTGAATCGAGGATTGAAACAAAGAGGGGTCCAACATAGTTTATGGACGGGATAAGTTAGTCATGAGGATTAAATAACGGATCAAATGGTTTTTAGTTAATATTCGCGCGGAGCATTGATAGTATGATATAAATCAAGAGAATTATAAATACCGACACAAAAAGTAAACATATATTTAAACAAATAGCATAAAGTTTTTGCAATTTACTCTGACGATATTCCATACCTGATCGTTGCTCCATATAGCTAGAAAGTGAACATAGGTCAACTTTCATATACTTTGAAAAAGTTTCCTGCTTATTGGCTTAAACAATTATTTGTCAATATTTTTGTCTCGGATATATCACTTAAACTAGATTGTAGATTCACCAATTCTTTTGATATATAATCTATTTTAACATAAACATTCAACATAGTTAATACAAAATTACATAACATACCAATACACCGGTATCGATACAAATATAACAAAAATTACTATTCATCATAATTTAATAGAAAATTATAACTTTATAACCTAACCAAAATTCAAAATAAAAAAAGAATTAACTAATACACTTAACAATTTCTTTGAGCAAATTAATACACTTAAGTAGATCAAATGAATAAATAAAACACAAACGAGAAAAACTAAAGAGGATAAAATTTTAAATACAAAACATATAATAAAATATGATACTTACTTGGCTAGTTGTCCTCTTTACTTGATGTATTGACATGACAATATAGGATTTGACCTTTAGCTTTTATGATTAAGGACTTGAGATGATAAAATTGTGTTTTTTTATATTATTTTTTTCATATTTTTTCTTTTACCAATTTAGATCTGGGATCCATTTTAAAATTTTAGGGTGGTCAAAAAATTATTTATATATACATATATAATAGAACTTTTCTTTTAAGTGAGGTCCTCAACACACTTGTGGCTGGTCAAAAGGCTTGTTGACCCTCTACAACTATCAAGCCCATTGGAACCTTCAAGATTTCCTTGAAGGAGGAATCTTGGCTCAAAAAAACTTCAAAGCAGACCCAAGTGACATCTTCGTTTGCAGTAGCCCGAAAACCGGCACCACTTGGCTAAAGGCCTTAACTTTTGCCATCGTAACCCGAAAACAGTTCGATGAATCCACGAGCCCTTTGCTGACAACCCCATGAATGCATTCCATTCTTGGAGAAAGACCTTAAACAAATAGAAGAAAACCACAAGAAATCAGAAAAATTCCCACTTGTCTCCACTCACCTCCCATATGCTTCTTTGCCAGAATCAGTCATAGCTTCAAACTGCAAGATTGTTTATATCTACCGAAATATAAAAGATGTAATAGTTTCTTTCTACCATTTCTTACGAGATTTCGCAAACTTAACAGTGGAAGAAGCACCGTTTGAGGCGTTTTTTGACGAGTTCTATCAGGGAATTTCATGTTATGGACCATACTGGGATCATATACTAGGATACTGGAAAGCAAGTCTTGAAAAACCTGATAGAATTCTATTTTTAAAATACGAAAACATGAAAAAGAACACTAGAAGCGATGTGAAGAGGCTTGCGGAGTTCATGGGGTATCCTTTTTCAACTGAAGAAGAGAAAGCGGGCGTGATTGAGAAAATTGTAAAACTTTGTGATTTCAAGAATTTGAGCAACTTAGAAGTGAATAAAAGTGGAAAACATCGTGCAGATGAAGATGTTCCAATAAAAAACCGACTTTATTTCAGGAAGGCTAAGGTTGGAGACTGGGAGAATTACTTTACAAATGAGATGAAAGAAAAGATAGACGAATTGGTGGATCAGAAACTGAGTGGAACTGGTTTAGTACTGAAATTATCAAAATCACACGTGCAGTCTATGTATTTAGTGAATAAATTGGTTAAACACAGTTATATATATAGTTTAGTTATGTTTTTGATAAACGGGTAATAGTCAGTCTTTTCCATTTCTTAGTATCTTATTGCTACGTTTTAGGTCTTCTTTAAATTAGGGCTAATAATAATAATTTATGGAGCCGAGTTTCAAATCCATGTTTGATATATATGGTTAGTTACTTGATGGGTTTTTGATTGATTTTGTTTAGGTAAATTACAAGGCTATGATAACTGATATACAAAGTAAAACAATTCCCGGTTATTCACTCAAGTGTTTCACAAAATGCTAGAACCAAAATTTATATACATATCTACTTTATTAGCTGAACTTCATGTTGAAACTTTATATTTTCTTTCATTTGGTGTTTCTTTAACTTTTTTATGGGTTATGTTGTTGGATACATGAATATTATTGATCATATGTGTAAGCTTCAAATATACCCATGAGTCTAATTAAAAAACATAGATTATTAATTTATATTGAATTTAATAGAAGTATTTTATAGTGACTTGCTCATTTTGACTTGAATTAGGATCCTCGCTCGTTTAACTGAAACATATGCTATGTTGCACCACATATAAAGATGTTTGGGCATGGACTTTGAAGGAAGTGACTGCTTATCGAAAAAAAATTATTGCTCTAACACATCACTCGTTTTTTTATCAACGATCTACACACGTCAGTTACTCTCAAGGTACAAATGCTAATTCAATAATAATATAAAAATAATTTGCTAAATTAATAGGTTATTTCTTAGCAAGCCTTCTTATTTCATGATGCTATTGTGTCCAAGGTAGTATTTACCACGTGTTCTATGTTCAACTTGAGAGTTGAGACTAGAAATATTTACGGAACTGAGTGTTGCTATTTTGACACAAAACGAATCCGATCATCACTATGTAACCATGTGAACTATGGTTGTGTAATATAGTTGTTAATAGCTCTCGCACGGGTATATTATTATAAATCTGGTGATAGCATAGACATTAATAAATATTAATGAATGATTAATGACTGGTTTATATGTTTTGTAGGTACTAAAATCATTTATGTCTAATAGATTTGAATTTTTCTGGAAGGCATGATAATCCTTCTAAATAAGATTAAGGTGGCGTTTGGTTTGCATAATGTTTCTAAGGTAGCATTTGGTTGACAGGAATCCTTAGGATTCTGAAGGAATTGGAATCCAATTCCTAAGGATTCATATGTTTGGTTCACTTTAATGAGGGAATCCGAAGGATTTGAAATCCATCAAATAAGGAAAAGTGAATTTCATCACTAAATGGAGGGTTTTTTAAATCCTTTGAATGAGGGGATGTGAAATATTACATTGTTATCTTTAAACATCTCTATAACCCTAATATATTTATCTCATTCCATCATCATAACATGTGAGCCGACTTTACCCTCTAAACACCGACGCTTTTGCCTCCGCCTCCGCCTTTAGACCCTCCACCGCAACCTTCCTCCGTCGCCGCTTCCAGACCCTCCACCGCGGCTTTCCTTCGTTGTCTACAGTAGACCATCCGTCGCAGCCTTCCTCCGTTGTCGCCTTTGGACCCTCCGCGGCAGCCTTCCTTTGTCACCGCCTCCCGACCCTCCGCCGCAGCCTTCCTCCGTCACCGTCTTCCTCCGTCGTCGCCTCCGGACCCTCCGCCACAGCTTTCCTCCTTCGCCGTCACGAGACCCTCCGCCGCAGCCTTCCTCCTTCGCCGCCTCTAGAACCTCCATCACAGTCTTGCTCTGTCGTAGTCTCCGAACCATCCGCCACAACCTTCCTCCGCAATCCCCACGCCACTGCATGTTCTTCATCAGTCGCAGTCGAAGCCAGGTTTCGCCATTCCGTCGCCGGCTTCCGCCTTAGCCTCAGATGAGTCTCCATTTGAAAATGATTATTTGAGACCGATAATACTTGAATTTATGCATGTGTGTATTGTAATAATATTAACTTATGATGCTTATTAGCGTGATTTTCATAATTTGTTGATATTAACGCTCAATCAATAAAATGAAATTTTAATATTTTTAAAATTTATATAATATATTTTTATATAAAAGTTATAAAACAAACTAAAAATAAGTAAAAGAACAAGAAAGAGAATTCTGTCATCTTACATTACTGAAACCAAATTCCAATTCACTCATAAGCATTTTGCGAACCAAACGACAATATATGAAGAAATTGGAAGCTGTCAGGAATTCAAATTTGAATATGTAATCTGTTTAGTTGGCAAAAAATGGAATTGGAATTTGGTTTTAGTAATGTAAAATGACAGAATTGTCGTTCTTGTTTTTTTTACTCATTTTTAGTTTGTTTTATAACTTTATATAAAAATATATTATATAAATTATAAAAATATTAAATTTCATTTTATTGATTGAGCATTCATATCAATAAATTATGAAAATCACGTTAACAAACATCATAAGTTAATATACTTACGATACACATCGGCATAAATTCAAGTATTATCAGTCTCAAATCATTGCCTTCTCAAATCATTAGTTTCATATCGTAAGTCGGACATATTCAACATTGTGGAAGAAAACAAATATCAATGGAGAGAGAGAGAAGGGAGACTCATTTGAGGCTAAGGTGGAAGAAGGCATGACGACAGAAAAATGAAATCTGGCGACTGCAACTGACGAAGAAAATGTTGCGGCGAAGGGTCTAGAGGATGCGGTGGAAGGTTTGGCGGAGGAAGGCTACGATGAAGGGTCTGGAGGTGGCGGCGGAGAGTTTGATGGAGGAAGGCTGCGGCGGAGGGTCTGGAAACGGCGACGAAGGAAGGCTGCGGCGGAGGGTCTGGAGGCGATGGTGGAGGAAAGCGGCGATGGAAGAAGGCTGCTGTGGAGGGTCTAGAGGCGGAGGAAGAAGCCGTTGGTGTTTGGAGGGTAGAGTCGGCTCACGTGTTATGTTGATGGAACAAGATAGATATATTAGGGCTATAGAGATATTTAACGGTAACAAGATATCATTCCACATTCCCTCATTCAAAGGATTTTAAAATCCCTCCAACTAGTGATAAAATTCACTTACCCTCATTTAATGAATTTCAATTCCTTCAGATTCCCCCATTAAAGTGAACAAAACACATGAATCTTTAGGAATTGGATTCCAATTCCTTCAGAATCCCGAAGATTCCTGCCAACCAAACGCTATCTAAATGGTTTTTGGGCCAATTGTTACTTGCGGCGCACTACTATCGGTAGGGTTCTTTGATAAAAACAATTTACTAAGCTTTTTAAAGCCTCAGGTTCAGGATCGAATACTTCAATTGTTGTTTCCATTTTTTGTTAGGTTATCGAGATTTGAAAAGACCGTTATAAATAAGAGCTAAAAAGCAGCCTAAATCATAATTTTCTTACGAGGTATTCATGATATGCACGTTGTGGAGGGAAAAAATAAAGATAAACAACAAAAAACCTAACGTCTAACATAAATACTTGAAATAAAGTAGATACAAATCTAAACAATAAGATTTTGATATATGGTCAAATTTTATTTTACAAAATTTGTAGTGCGTTCACACAATTTGATTCCTATTCAAATAATTATAATAAAAATTTTAATATAATATAATATTTACCTAACGAAGTTTATTTTTGTAGTAATATGAATTTCAAAAGGTATAATTTTAGATAATATCGTATAAATATCATATAAAATTCATATAATAATAAGTCTTTAAATTATAAAGACATCCACGTTAAAAGCCTTGAGGGCCATATACATAAAATACATATTGGCCTATCCTAACATTTGCAACACATGTCATTTGAAAGAAGACAAATGGCTGCAATTTACCACTCGGCCAAGACACCAACCTTTTAATTGTGCAACATCAAATATATTATATACATTTATTTATTTATAGGAAAGCTAACCCTTCCTAATAAATGTTATATATATATATATATATATATATATATATATATATATATATATATATATCATTTGAGATCGAGTCAAGTGGGTTCGTTTTTAACTTCAAGATTGATTTACTAAGACCAAAACTTATATTTCACTACACAAATCTTATAGAACTTCTACATTATATTAAGGGTCAATAATGGTTTAACCATCAAAGTTTTACTTTAGTTTCAGTTTAATTATCAAAGTTTTTTTTAAACATTTTTACCACAAAGTTAGAATTTATAATTATTTCATCCTCAAAGTTACACATTCTTTTTGATTTAAACTTTAAAGTTTTTTCTCAAACGATTTAACTCTTAAATTTTTGTTAAAAAATGATTTAACCCTCTAAGTGTTGTTAACTTTTTAATAAAAAGTAAAATGCATAATAAGTAGAGATGGTAAAATCGAAAACCATACAAAACTTAAGTGATTAATCAGTTTTTTTAACAAAACTTCAAGGTTTAAATCATTTAAAAAAAGTTTGAGGTTTAAATTATAACAAATTCAAACTTTATGATAATTTCGTTTAAAAAAAAACTTTGATGATTAAACCGAAATTGAACGAAAACTTTGATGGTCAAACCATTATGACCCTTACAATAAACATGCGAAAACTATGCTAAATATGAATGAGACAAACTATTATCTTTTGACTATATGAAGTCAACAAGGTCTTTCTTTTGAACAAGTGTTGCTTCAAATAATCACGCGTAACCTATTTTGAGAAAATTAAGCAATAATTGCAAGTTTGTGTTTTTTTTTCCTGTTGCTTATAGCTCTACTATTAGTTGTGTTAATCGATCAATTAGATTATTAATGTAATTTTATGACCTCTTTTGTTAACTAATGGCAGACCGACTTATATTTTATGTTCTTTTCTAATTTAATATTTGCATCATGTGATACTTCTCCAGCTCATACACAAAACTCATTGAGATGGTAAATAATGTTTGAATAGCCTCTCGATCATGCAGAACATCATTTGATGTATACATGCTATATATAGTTTTGATTTTGCATGGTGTAATGTTATTTGATAGTAGTTGTGAGTCAGATCATCCAACTAAGGGTGAACCACGAGTCTACATAGTTAACTTTAAAGTTAACTCTAATGCATACGTACTATATTATTGACACTTTAGGAGAGTGGCCTTTTGAAGGTTTAATCAAGCTTATATCTTAGAATAAAATCGAAACACATCAATTTATTATCTTCCTGGTTGCAAGTGTGATGGTTCTACAACTACAGGAACCGTAGGATCGGTCAAGAATTCGACTGAAAATATAGTTATTTTACGAGGGAAAAGAATCTTATAAGGAATATACAAAAGCTTCTTGGCAGCCACCTATAAGAGAACTTCAAGCATATATGAAAAGAGTTTTTTCTATACCACTTCATCACAAGCAACAGATTGAGTCTCACTACACTTTCTTACGACCACCACCTGCCGCCTTGAATGTTGACCTCATCTCATCCACTGCCATCTACCACCATAACTGGTACGTAGGATAGTTTCATAAAGCCCAATGTGAGTTTTAGGTTTGAAGATCAAAGTAGATTTGTTTCTACAAGTTGTTTATTTTTTCTTAACCGCTCGTGTTCATAGGTTTTGTGTTAAAGACTCTTGGAATGTAATAGGCTAGTAGCGGTAAATATTTTTTGCTCAGACAATTTCTCCATTTTCAAAACATGGTAGTGTGTTTTTTTTCTGAATTATCATCGGTCAATGAAATGTCACATTGATTGAATGAATGGTAAAATTCAACAAGAGTGTTGACATCACAATTCTATTTATTCTATTTTATTTAGCTTATTACTCAATAAACAAATTTAGGATTTATTTAACTATTTAAGATATATATTTTATAGATTTTTTTTTGAACAGCTTCGGCTCAGCGGTAGAGGCACAGGATCGAAACACGGTTGAACTGATCGATCAGGACCCCGGTTTCAATCCACTCCATCTACACCCCCCCTAATTAATTCGGTAGGGCTGCTTCACCAATGAGGGAGTGACCCTCAGCTACTCCTAGGAAGAAACCCTTCAGAGTGACTCAAACCCAAGACCTCTCTTTCACTGGGAAAACTCCCTTACCGCCCGGACAAACCCCTTTGGTTATTATTTAGATTTATTAGTTCATGCTATACATATTTCTAATTGTTATGTTAAAATATTTATTATATAATAGAATATTTAATATGAAAGGTTTATTATTAATTTTTATAATTATTAATTAATTTGCATTGACTTGATTTTTTAAAAACATATTTTATTAAGAATATTTAATATTTTTTAAAAATGATATATAAGATTGTCATTAACTCTACCTAATAGTTTCATTATTTAACAATTTCAACATTCCAACTAAGATATCCATGATTTATTTAACTTTCTAGAATTTTCTAGTGTTTTGTAATTGTTTGTACAAGATGCATAAATATATATATATGTATACTACTTAAAAAAGAGATCAAGACGTTTAAGAGTGGGTTTGTGTTAAATGCATTATATATTAGTATACACATAGATACACACACACTAGTAACGTACCCGCGTAATGTGACGGCGACGGATATAAAGGGACGGTAGTTAGTTTTTGTGATGGTCAGTGATAAAGAGAATATGAGAGAATGAGAATTGAGAAAGATGTTTGATGATAGTAAACTTTGTTAGAGTTTTACATAAAAATTGTATGAGACTATAAGATACAACAATTTAACGTAGTGTTTGTTATGAGATACATAGTTATATTTAGTTTTGAAACAATATTAATTGATAAATTTGACTTAAGATGAACAAATTAGGATTATTTTATGTGCAATTTACTTATTTTTTATTTTAATAATTTCGATAATTATTTTAATTTTTTATATATCCTACGATTATGGTTACAAATTTAAAAGATAATAAACTAATAATAACAAACTAAATCAAAGTTTAAGAACCTTGAGTTACGGATTTTTTTTATCATATCATCCGTTTTTTATATTGTAAAATTTTTAATAGTTATTTTAACATTATAATTCTACAAAGGTTAATAAAATTAAAGTTTAAACAAAAAAATAATAACATAACCTGGCCTCCCTCCTTCTTTCTGACTTGATGTATGCGAACAGCCGAACACCGCCTCTCATGGCCTCCTTCCCTTAGAAATTCAAAACTATTAGTCGAGTCACTGAATATGATCGAGGGTTCCAAATCAACTCATTGCTTGATTCTACATTTGTACTCAATCGAGGGTTCTAAATCAACTAATCAATTCTCACATTGTTAGGAAATCACCTCTCACTTCCTTCGATTTAGGGTTGTTTAATCAACCTTGTGCACGATCGACGCCTCGGTTCTCACTGATTTAAAAAAATGAAACCTCTCTGCTACTCATAAATATGCGGCTCTCTTCACTTGCAAATTGCTAAATTAGTCTCTTCATATGCTAGTAATGACCTCGCTTCTAATCTAGTAAGTCAGCAACTACATAAGTCCCTAAATCAATCAAGTTCTTTCTTGCCCAAAATGTGTTTAGGGTTTATATCATTTTGAGCAAAGAGGACTTAACTTTCACATCGTATTTGCAGCATTAAGTTATCATCTATACGTGTTTGGAAGCTAAAGTGTTAATTTTGAGCTTTTGAATTTGGATAATTGGAGGTATGTTTATACTTGTACAACTTAGAGAATGGAAGACTTGGGGTATACTGCGATGCTTCTCACTAAAGGTAGGGATGTGTGCTGATGCAGAAGGGCAAAGCTATTGCCTACGCATCTACACAGCTAAAACCTCACGAAGGGAACAATCTAACGCACGATCTAGAATTAGCCGCGGTTGTCTTTGCTCTAAAGATCTGGATGCATTACTTGTATGGGATGAAATGCACCATCTACATGGATCATAAGAGTCTGAAGTATTTTGCAAATCAGAAAAATCTAAATATGAGGTGGTGGAGATTGATAGACTTAGTGAAAGACTACGATTGCAAGATACTTTACCACCCGGGTAAAGCGGATGTTGTGGCTGATGCTTTAAGTAACAAAGTAGGATGTATGCTTCTCCGAATCGAGTGTATGCGAATGACAGTGACGACTACCTTGTTTGATATGATAAGAAGCGCACACATTGAATCGGTGAAAGAAGAGAACCTAAAGAAAGAACGTGTTAATGGTCAAGTGGGAAAATTTATAAAAGACGGTAGGGATCTGCAGATGTGATATGGGCAAATCTAGGTACCGAGTATGGGGGACGTCAAAACGACTCTACTTGATGAGGCGCACAAGTCAAAATTTTCCATTCACCTGGGGCCACGAAGATGTACAAGGATCTAAAGACTGATTATTGGTGGCCTCGGATGAAGAGAGATGTGGCAAAGTACATGGAGAAATATTTAACGTGTTTTAAGAGTCAAAGCAGAGCATCAAAGACCTCATGGGAAACTCCAACCTCTCGAGATACCAGTGTGGAAGTAGGAGCACATATCGATGGATTTCATCACTAAGCTACCCCAAACGCCACGGAATTTTGAAACAATATGGGTCATAGTGGACCGGTTGACGAGGAGTACACACTTTATGCCTATTCGTGAGAAGTTTTCTTTGGAAACGATGGCGGATGTGTTTATGAGAGAAGTGATCTTGAGGCACGGGGTGCCGGTGTCAGAGGTACTCGACATAGGTACTTGATTTACGGCCAGGTTTCGGGGAAAGTTTCATGCGGATATGGGAACGAAATTGCACTTTAGTACGGCATATCACCATCAGACGGATGGTTAGAGTGAGAGGACGATACAAACTTTAAAGGATATGCTTCGAGCCTGTGGTTTTTACCTTAAACAGATTTTTGAACAGTTTATGCTTCCGCTTTTCTGAAAAACTTTCAAATGGGAATGTTCAGTTTATGCTTCCGCTTTTCTGAAAAACTTTCAAACAGGTGTTAGTAAGTAATTTAACTATAAGTGATTGATGATTTAGTGAGACTACTCTCGAGTCTCGATGGTCTCAAAACGCCGATGAAAGAAAAGGGAAACAGTGAATTTGTTTTTATTAGAGTTATGAGGACTAAGGAACAAGAAAAAAACCCAATAGCAAAAGTAGGAAACATGAAAAATAAAGGGGTATATAGAAAAATCAAAAAATCAAAAAAATATGTCGGTTGGTGGGTTGACCAGCGAACCCGCAACAACACGACTCTTTTAATTTTACATGCTGGCGGGTCAACCCAAAACGACCAGAACCCGTTTATGCTCAACCCAAAAATGTTTATTTGCGTGTCGAGTTCATGTGGTGTCGATAATTGCCATGTACCGTACATCTTCTAGCCCTGTGTAGAACTTTTAGGTCATCTAACATCTAAAGTCATATTCTCTTTTCGACTAGACAATTGGATGCACGCAATAACAAGTCATTGATCTTACCAAAATACGAATATCAGAGAATTTCCTATACATGGTTTCTAACTATCTGGTGTAAGAACTCGAATAATAATTCCTTACTGTTGGATATCAAAGAACATGTCTCTCACTCTCTAATAAACTTATGAAAAAATAGAAAGAAAAAAATGCAGCGGTGCTGCTGGAGCAAGAAACCCACGGCCAGAGGACTACATTTTTACAATATTCTCTTCTTCTTCTAAATGAAACCATTACATTACTTATATAAAGAAAATGCAAAAAGTAAACTTCCACTAACCTAAAACAAGGAAAAGAAATGAGAAAACAGAAAACACGTTCCCACTCAATTTGTAAATGGAAACTAAATACACACTAGCCTAAAATTAAGCACCAAACTAAAGAACGGCATGAACAGTCGAACTCTATTTAAATGATTCTTTCCATTATTCATGCGTGGGAATTGGTCACCATGCAACTTGACTTTTGACCGACCCGTAACCCGTCAACAAAACCCGATTAAACCAACACTTACTGCATTCCCTCAAACTCAATTTCTGCTATTTTGCAATCTTTAATACATGTATATGGTTTAATGCCTTACAAGAGTCCGGCCCTTCTCTAAAGTCAATTTACTTTACTCTGTAAATCACGTCAATTAACTTCTTCATTGCATATACCTAAGAATACATCGTAAGTTCACAATAATCGTAATAAATATAAAAACTGCAATTGATGATAAACCTATACCATGGAGAGGTATAAGAAACAAAAATAAACCATCACCTTGTGATCTGCAACCAAGAATTCCAATCGGAAGATATATTTCTGTTATATTTCACCAATAAAAATTACATACATATATAGCACTATACAACATAAAAGGAGGAGCTATACAAGGAATGATTACACAATACATTCAATGATTGATCCTATCAATAGTTTCTATACATATTTGATTTCCTTTGATTGCTCTCGTCTACACTCCCCTCAAGATGAAGAATGTATGTTCGTCACTCCCAACTTGTCTAGAGAGCTGTAGAAGATGTCCTTACCCACTGCTTTGGTTAGCATATCCGCTAACTGATTTTCAGAATTAACAAATGGCAACTTAATTGTTTCTTTCTCCGGATGGTCTTTTATAAAATGACGATCAATCTCTACGTGCTTCGTTTTGTCATGTTGTACGGGATTGTTTGTAATCTTAATGTCATATTGATTATCACAATATAAACTCATTGGCTCGTTTACTTCAATTCCAAGATCCCTTAGAATCCTTTTGATCCACAATAGTTCGCATACCCCATGTATCATACCTTGAAATTCAGCTTCAGCACTTGTGTTAGTCCTTTTATTTGTATATATTCCATTCCTAAAGAAGCTTTCGAAGAAAGCGACTGAAGGTGTAATATATCATTCTTTTGTAAACTATTCTGACGACATCTGAAGAAAGAAGCCCGTAGTTCATCTGAAGATTAGTTCTGAAGTGCACGATCTGCGCATTCTGAAGGAGCTCGAAACGGCAATCTTGTTTTCTGTTCCTAATTAAGTGTAGAACGGTACACGTGTAAATAAATTAGATGATCAGGATTAGTTTACTTAGCCTATAAATACCTGCTCGATTAACGAGAAAAGGTAAAGCGTTTGTTCGCTAATTTGCATTCAAGTTTGTTCTTGATTTAGTTTGTACTCGGTGCTCAAGTTTGTTCTTGTGCACTCTTTGAAGTTTGGTTATTAATATAATCCTACTTTGAAAACTTTCGTGCGTTCGTTACTTTAAAACTATTTCCACACTTTGATTTTATTCATAGTTAGTTTTATTCATATTCGGGAAAAACAATTGGTATCTTCTGAAGCTGCCTAGGGGTGTAACCGAGCCGAGACAGTTCGTGAGATACTCGAGACCGACTCAAAAAAAACTCGAAATCGACTCGAGGTGAACCGAGTCGAGCTCGAGCTCGAGCTACTCAAGTATGGTTTCGAGCCGAGTTCAAGCTCTAAAACACTCGGCTCGCTAGGCTCGCGAGCCTAATCGAGCTTGTATAATATTACCATTTTACCCTTTAATATTTAATTAAATTACTTTATACCTATAGTATATTAGGAATTGTGAAGAAAATAAACCCTAAACCTATTTCATCCACTGCCCACAGCTCTCAGCCGACACCCTCAAAGCCTCAATATTTACTTCATCGTCTTCTAATCTCCAAAGTTTCTTCCCGGCTACGAGTACTCGTCATCTCCTAATCTTCAACTTTCTTCCCGGCGGCGATTGAAGACTAAGGTAACCTCGATTTACTTCTTCCCGTTGACCGCCATCCGTGACTAACTTCTTCATCGATTTACTTCTTCCCATCGACCAGATCTCCGAAGGTAAAAAAATTAAACTCGCTTGTTTCTGGAACTTTTGCGGATCTCCGTCAAGATCCAGATCTCCACCACCACCTGTAAGTTGTAATTTAACTTAATGTAACCTTTTAAACTATAAAGCCCCTTTTAACTCATGTTTAGAATTGTTACTCACAGCTAGAATTGATGGTTATGAGAAAGAAAGGAACATGGAACTAGCGAGCAAGCTAAGGACCGAAGTACTAGGAATGCAGTAGCTTCTACACATCAATATGGTATGTTTATGTTATCTTTGAATATGAGAAATCTATGTCATAACTTATAATTTTATAAAGGGTTAAAGCTATTCAAGATCTGTCGTTCAAGATATCTAATTTTTGTGTTTTGATATTTAATGCTTCAGTGGTTACATGAACCCCTACAGATTCTTAAGACTTTAGTTATTTACCATTATTTTCGGTGTTGTTTTTAAGTTTTAGAACCTTATGCGATCACGCAAAAAGTTTCTACATAAGCGTTTATAATATGTGTGAAGAAATATGTTGTTTTTAAGTTTTAGTGTATTTTTGACCCCACATTCTTGATTTTTGCAATAAAAGAAATATGTTGATCCAGGAGTTACTGATTCATTATATGTCAATATATTAGCAATTTTGTCAATATATTCATTAGATGTTCTCATCTTCTTCCTCTTCTTCTAGCACTAAAATTAAACCTAAAAAATTCATCTAGTTCATCTGTTTTAGTTTGTATTATTTAGTTACAGAACTAAAAAGGGACAGGGATGAAGACGAAGAGTTGCATATGATTATTGGCTTCTGACTACAGGGCCCAAGGTAACTTTACAGTTGATTGCTTATCAACTTGTATTAGCCGAAGTTGTACATAGACATGGCAAAATGTTTGGGTTGGATGATTTGTGTTAAATAGATATGTGTTGAATATGAGTACAACTACTATTATCACCAAACTTTATATAAAATCATATCATGGTTAATGTGCAGGACTAAGCAAAGAGTTGGATGATTGATTAAAAAGCTTTTTATCAGGTAATCACTTCCCCTAAATCACTTCATTAAATCATGTTTTAAGTTTAGCTGCCTTAACATTAAAATGTAAGTTTAGTGAGCTGAATTGCTTTTGACGGTGTTTTGATAAGCTAATGTCCAATAGAAAACTTGGTCAAATAGTATAACCTCAATACTAATGTGCAATATGGCCAACCTTGTATTTGGTATAGAAAAGCTTTTGTTGATTCCATCCATACCTTTATTATGTAAATAGTTGCTGAAGTTTTGCATTTGAATTTTATATTTGATTGGTTATTCATTTTTATTTTATTTCATGTTTTACAGGTGTGTTGGGTTGTTTGCTGTCGTTGTTGTCCTGTTCAAGACAAGAAGATTAAAACAAATATTATGCTTAATGGAACATGTATTTTAGACTCTTGTTCATGACTTAATGTTGTTGTTTCTATTTTTTTTTCACTTAGATTGTATTTTGTACTTTCGGTAGTGTTTTCTAGGGACAAAATGTGTTTCTGATGCTATATTTTACCTGAATATATAGAGTATTATGTGCAAATTGAAGCCTATTAAATAATTTGAAAAAACTAAAAAAAGTTCGAGTCGAGCTCGAGTGTGTCGAGTACTTCATCGAGCTCGAGCTCGAGCCTAAATTGTAAAGCTCGGTCGAGCTCGAGTCGAGTATCGAGCTCGAGTTTTAGATGGCGAGTCGAGTTCGAGCTTGTCAATACTCGGCTCGGCTCGGCTCGGCTCGATTACACCCCTAAAGCTGCCCCTTCGAAACCTCAAACACAAAAATCTCAGTCCTCTCCATCAAAGACAAAGAAAAGGAAACTGATGACTACCACATTTAAGCCATCCACCAACCCTTCAGCCATACCCAAATCCACCTCTAAACAACCAAATACCACTCACCCGCTAAGATCACTCTCTAAACGCCACAAACCCACCATGCCCTCCAGTCCCATCATATCTCACTATGCTTCAAGTGATGATTCGCTTGACGATACCCCGCTGATTCTTCGCAAAACTCAGCTTCACTCATCCACATCCACAGACACTGTTCAGGTAAGATCTCCTTTACTTAAAGTCTCTAAACCAAGTCTAACTAATGAAGAGACAGCTCACAACCAAGCTGTCCCTCAAGTCCCTCTTCTACTATCACAAGTTCAGGACACTGACAAACACCAGTCAGCCGAGACTTCCTCTATACCCACTATTGAGTCTGCCAGCAAACCCACAGCAACTCAGGTACCACGGGAACGTCCATTCCTGTCTCTGCTGAACTTACCCCTCTATCCCTTAATGTGTCAGTAAACCGAACCGACACTATGGATATTGACCAAGCACATGATGAGTCAGCACCCAAACCGGCTGACACTGATGCTCGGCCTTTCACCAATGATGAGACTACAAATCCTCTAGTCTCGGAGGTTCAACCAGTTGATGATTCTTCAGTTCACCCTGAAGATGAGACTGCACCCAAATCCCTTGATGTGTCACAAAACCCCATTGACACTATGGATTCTACTAGGGCAGATGATTTATCAGTTTCACACCAAACTGAGAGTGATGCCCAAACTTCACTAATCAATGACACTGAAGTTCAACCTCCTTCAGTCAAGATTCCTAATGCTAATGAAGACACGGTCTTAAACCCGACTGTAACTGAAGCAAATGAGCATCAGGCCCCTGATGCATTAGTCACTCCTCTTGATGCTATGGCCTCCCCATCTCTCCTAAACACCTTGTTTGATATTCCTTCTCCTAATACAACTGTCAATCCTTTTGATGACAGTGATGCTTTTGATTTTCTTCAATCTCCCAAGTCTGTACATTCTCAATCCTCTGAGCCTTCAATAGACATTGCTTCCTCTTTGGAAAGTCTATCTGAACTCGTTCTTTTTGTTTCATATTCTGTTAAGTCGAATACCTTTCAGGGTCAGTGTGTAGCCAATAATCAAGCAAAGCTTGAATCTGAGCTCAAGTCTCTTGTTGAGTCTATCAAGACTCAGTTCACTACCCTCTCCCAAACCCTTGATTATAAAAATCTGATTCTTCATGAGATGTATAAGACCCTTCACCATATTATCAAAACAATAGCTGATTTAGCCACTTTTGAGTTTTCCAAGCTAAACACTCAACTCTCTTCTCTCTCCACCACTGTAAATTCCCTTTCCTCCAAGGTTGACAACATCTATGCTGTTAATCTTTCTGAAAATGCAACTCATCAGTTGCAAGATTTGTTTGCTCCCTCCTTCTCTGGACTTTCAAGGGAGATTTCGGCCTTGTCTCACTCGGTAGAAGCTTCAGGGTTCTCTGCAGCTTCTAAGGGGGAGAAAATAAGAAGACATTCCAAAATCTGTCAGATCATAAAAAGGAAGACCACCGCTGATCGGAAAATAATCAAATGGGATAAAAAGTATTCACGTGTTGAAAACCTACAAAGATTAGAAGAAGAAGTGGCACACCTCAAAGCCACTGAAGAAGACAAGAATAAAGCCACTGAAGAAGACAAGAATAAGGCTTTGATCGACTTCGAAGCCAAATTAGCCAAAGCTGAGGAAGCTAAGGCACTTCCTGAGGGGGAGCTCACGAGTCTCCTTGATCAAAGAAAGGTTGAAGTTGATCTGTTCAGTTCAGAATTAGATGGAGCTGAATGTCAGCAAATAATTACTGAAGCTAAAGCCTCTCAGATTCCCAGTCAATCAGCTGCTCTTTCATCCGGTGGTCAGCCAAGCCAATCTGACAAAGGTAAAGGAAAAATGGTGATAGTCTCTTCGGATGATCAGATGAGTAAGGGTATATATGATTTAAGTGACTCAGATGACGAAAATCCAAGAATAAAAGACTTGAAAGTGGCTGATGAACTTGGCAGAATAGCAGCAGAGAAATTTGCACTTGAAGAGCTTGCTGCTAACAAAATTAATCTAGATCCTTTCGATCTTCAAAAACAGATTCATGAAAACATTGAAGCTGAAAAAGCTTTAATTGAGGAGAAGAAAATAATCATGGAACAAAAGCAAGAAAAGTGGCTAAGCTCTCGACATCAAAGAAGGCATCCTGATAAAATCACTGCAATCAAGCTAAAGAAAGTAAATAATGAAACCCTTCTGACGGTTCAACGCAAAAATCTTCCTATCTTCAGCATACAATCTGTCAAGGATGTTCAACTCAACTATGTTGTATCTGAATGGAACGAAATACTTGCTTGTTTATCAAAACGCAAGCAAACCGATGATGTTAAGTTCATTCAACGAGAGATCAACAAGGTAATAGAATATTATGAGGAAGAGGTAAAGAAGAGGGAATCTGATGCAACTGTCATGTCACAGAAAGAGAAACCCACTCGAGCTGAAAAGTTAAAGTTTTAGAGGAGGCTTACTCTCAAGAAATCTCAGCAACAAATTTTGAAGCTGATATCTATTGGAGAGCTTCCAAATTGCAAAGGCTTCGACACCACGTTGCCTCCTAGCTTCATTCCTAAAGTGGGTAAAGTTCTCTCAAATCCGAGGGGATTTTATTTTCTTGATGCATATGACAAAATGCGATTTCAGAGAGTTTCAGACTTCGCCAAGGCTGACTGGCTTTATCTAAGATCTCTTCAATACTTCATAGACAATAAAGATCCAAAAGTCAAAGACATTTTGGTGGAATACTTGAAGCAGTTGAAGCTCAAAGCTCCAAAGGAATCTTCTCCTAAAGAGTTCAAACCTGATATGTAGAATAGTAATTCTTTATTCTTTCCATTCTTTATTCATTTTGTACATAGTCATGGATTATAAACAAATAGGGGGAGATTGTTAGTCCTTTTATTTGTATATAATCCATTCCTGAAGAAGCTTTCGAAGAAAGCGACTGAAGGTGTAATATATCATTCTTTTGTAAACTATTCTGACAACATCTGAAGAAAGAAGCCCGTAGTTCATCTGAAGATTAGTTCTGAAGTGAACGTCAGCTGAAGTTTTTCTTCAGTCATCAAGGGTCTTCTGAACTGAAGATACATCTGATAACCAGGATCTTCCTGTTATGTAAAGTGCACGATCTGCGCATTCTGAAGGAGCTCGAAACGGCAATCTTGTTTTCTGTTCCTAGTTAAGTGTAGAACGGTACACGTGTAAATAAATTAGATGGTCAGGATTAGTTTACTTAGCCTATAAATACCTGCTCGATTAACGAGAAAAGGTAAAGCGTTTGTTCGCTAATTTGCATTCAAGTTTGTTCTCGATTTAGTTTGTACTCGGTGCTCAAGTTTGTTCTTGTGCACTCTTTGAAGTTTGGTTATTAATATAATCCTACTTTGAAAACTTTCGTGTGTTCATTACTTTAAAACTATTTCCGCACTTTGATTTTATTCATAGTTAGTTTTATTCATATTCGGGAAAAACAACTTGACCTAGCCACCACCTTTTGCTTCTTACTCCTCCATGTAACCAAATTACCCCACACAAACGTGAAGTACCCCGAGGTAGACTTTTTGTCCGGCCCAGTCTCCGTCCGTATACCCGTGAACATTTTTACTCACTTTTCCGAAAAATAAACCCTTCTTGGGACAACCTTTAAGATACCGAAGAATTCTACTTACGACACTCACCGCGTATGCTATGTGTAACAACTTAAAATGGGCCTAGTTGTACTCCTTGTATTTAGGGTTGTACCCTTGTGAAATAAATAAGAATTCTAAGTTTATAGAAGGACGATATGTATATTGTTATTACTAAATAAGGTGTTGATAAAAGTTGACGGAAAAGAATAATAGTTATTATTATTGAATGATTTGAAATAAGGATTCAAAATATATCCTCATTAGAATTTACAGGTAGCGTTTGAATGAGTTATAAGTTAAAAAGGAGAGCGGGATACCCACTCGAAAATGAGCCAACCGACTTATTAGAAAGTCGGCTGCCCTTTTCTTTGTGTGCCTCCTTCCATTTAATTCTTTCCATTTCTTCTTTCTTACTCCTTTGTTCTTTCTTTCTTTTTCTTACCAAACAACCAAAAACATATATCATTTAATTAGAAGATGGAAATCAAGATTATTTTCAAGATGTGAAATCATGTTCATAATCATCCTCCTCCTTGATTAGTAAGTATTCTTATCTACTCCTTATTTATTATTGTTTTAGAAGGTTTGGAGTGTTAATGGGTAATTAACCCAAATCTTGAAAAGATTGTTAAAATAAGTTTTAATATATGTTAGTAGACTTCTTAAGAGGATAGGAGAGTATACAAATGATTAAGTTTCAATTATAAACTGATTGGAGTTTTTGAATCAAATCTTGATTCTTGCAATTAAGTAATGTTAGGAGTTTTCCTATTGGTCCCTATAACTTAGATAGACTATCTTTATGTAAATAAGTGAATATAAGATCAAAACTGATGTTTTGAGTCTAAACTATTTTAATGAGATTATTTTGATTTTAATATTATAAAGTGCCTAAATAGTCCCAAACAAGCTTTGTAAGTGTTAGGAGATGTTTGGGATTAATTTAGATGATATTTAGTCAAGTTTTAATCTACAGAAAATAACTCGCGGTTTTGGGTGCTTTTGTGTCGCGCCGCGACCTGACGTTTCTAGCATGACGCGACGCGTCAGTAATTGGGAAGCGACGTGTCAGGGCATCAGGTAGCAGTTTTACTGTTTTTCGCATACCGATGCTTGGGCTATTATTATAGGTTTATATATGGACTAAAAGGCGTCGTTAGAAGATTAATACGAGCATCCTGGACTCAAGTGAGTACCGGTTAACCTAAGCATGATATCAAGAATGTTATATAGTTGTTTGAATGCTACAAACCAAAAACTTAATGATTATGCATGTTAGAGGCTTTTTGCAGGCCAATTGAGTGTAATGTGATATGTATGCAAGTTAATGGCTTTTTGTAAGCCAATTGGGTTATGATATGATATATAGGTATGTTAAGGGCTTTTGTATGTCAATGTTGTTATGTTAAAGGCTTTTGTAGGCCAATGTTGAAATGTTATGACTTTTGTAAGTCAACCATGATGTGTTGTGGCTTTTGTAGGCCAATTTGCTATGCTATGGCCTTTGTAGGCCAATCATGATATGTTGTGGTTTTTGTAGGCCAAATTGTTATGCTATGGCTTTTTGTATGCCAATTATGATGCTATGGCTTTTGTAGGCCAATTGTGATTATGCTGTGGCTTTTTCTAGGCCAATGTTTGTTGTACCGGTACTTTATTGGATGTTGGGGCCAGCTTGTCTGGGTCTTGAGTTGGGGCCTTGGTCGCCAACAAGGATGTGCGGCGATTCGATGATCACGAATCTTGGTTCCTGTAGAACCTCCGCCCTTCAATACTATATGGGCTCTCAGTTCCCGCTGATCCCGAGTGGGGTATGTTTCCCAAATAACGTAATGGTGGACCGCTACCCCGCTTCTCCACCAGCGCGGAGGAAGTATCGGTTTCCCCAGTCAGGATCATTGAGCCAGGTTAGCTACCTCGCAAGACATGATGCCTGCTGACTAACCGGTGCTTCACAATGTGCTAGGATAGACTTGTTTGTTGATATGTCATGTATAGTATATGCATATGATATTGTTGCTATGATGCTTCCGCTTGGCTCTTACTCACTAGCTATTTATAGCTAACCCTCTCATGTATATTACATGCGCAGGAAAATAAAGTGACTGGTGAGAACGGGTACCTGCTGTAGATGTCATGATATGTTTTAGGGAACATGCTTTGAATGCTTTTGCTTGAATGTTTGTATTTAGTAATGGTTGGCCGTATTGGTAACGCCTTTGAATATCTTTTGGTTGCAACTTATTAAAATAATAATAAAGCTTCCGCTGTGTTTTATACAAAAAAAAATGAATGACTCAAATTTAGGCGGCGTTACACTATGTCTGGACGTGTGTGAGCTAAGTAGATTAATTTCCCCACTAGCTTTTGGTATTTTTCTTTATTTGCGGGTACCTGACAAGTTTGTAAGGTTAATCCGTGATTCACTTCAATCGGGGTTTCTATTGGCTAACAATCAAGCATGCCGGTTTCTGCTAGTAGATCTAGTACATACTTTTGTTGACACATCGTAATACCTTGTTGCGATCTTGCAACTACAATTCCCAAAAAATACCTCAGCTGGCCAAGATCTTTTAGCTCGAACTCAGTAGCTAAAATCAATTGTAGTCTTTTTATTTCCTCGGGATCGTTGCCAGTGACTACCATATCATCTACATATACTATGAGAGCTGCCGTTTTTTCTCCCTGTATCTTTACAAAGAGCGTGTGATCTGCATCGCTTTGTTTGTACCCTACGGTCTTCATGAAGTTAGAGAATCGTCCAAACCAGGCTCGGGGAGATTGTTTCAGACCATACAAAGCTTTCTTTAGTTTGCATACTTTCTCTCCACAATTTAATCCAGGCGGTGGATCCATAAAAACTTCCTCCTCTAGCTTGCCCTTCAGGAATGCGTTTTTTTCATCAAATTGACGCAACGGCCAGTTTTTATTAGCAGCAATTGATACGAGAATTCGAATGGTATTAATTTTCGCCACCGGAGCAAATGTATCACTATAGTCTCCTACATATTTCTGCTTATTGCCTTTCGCGACAAGTCTCGCTTTATACCTTTCAATCTTTCCTTCGGCATTCAACTTGACTGTGAAGATACACCGGCACCCTACCTTTTTTTTTCCTTGGGGTCTCAAGACTACATCCCACATACCGCTCCGTTGCAATGCATCCATCTCATCGTTTACAGCCTTCCTCCATCACAAGTCTTTTAAAGCTTCATGTATATCCTTTGGAATAACCATCGTTGACAGCTCTTCTACCATCGTCTTTTTTGGTTTCGCCAATTTATGGGAGGAGACATAATAACTTATAGGATACTTAGACCTCGACTTAAGTTCGGGTAGGTATTGTTTCTTGGGAACCCCCCGATTTTTTCTTACGGGGTACCTAGTTTCGATGGTTTCTTCCTGCGTATCAACAAAGTCAGGAGTAACAGAAATAGGAGTAGGTGATGTACCTTGTGACGGATTTGGATCTGGCTCGGTTATTGGGGTCGGGTCCGATGAACTATCTTGAGGTAAGTGGGTCGGGTCCGATGTACTATCTTGAGGTGAGTTACCTTGCGATAGATTTGGATCTTGCTCCACGGTTGTTGGGGTTGTGTTCGGTGTACTTTCTTGAGGAGAGTTCACATCTTCACCTATTTCTTCATCCCTGCTCCCGTTATCATTCTCAACTTCTATTACGCTTTCAGTTTCATTTTCGATAACCACTCCGCAGGTGTTTTCATCATTTGAAGTCATCTCCCCCAGAGAGGGTTCAAAAAAATAAATATTTTCGTGGAACTTAACGTTCCGAGTGACATACATCTTCTTCTCCTTTGGATCATAACACCGATAGCCCTTTTTGAAATCCACATATCCAAGGAAGACACACCGGATTGCTCGTGGTTCAAGTTTCCCGGTATTTTAATGTACATAAGACGTACACCCAAAGACACGTGGTTCGAGATTCGGGCCCATTAGAACATTCATAACGTCATGCAAGTATTTTAGGGGTGTTTTAAAATTAATAACGCGTGATGGAGTTTGATTCATGATGTAAGCAGCAACCCGTACCTCCTCAACCCAGTAATGTCGTGGAACTTGCATGTCGAACAAAGAGGCCCGAACGATCTCCAAAATTTGTTTATTTCTTCATTCCGCTAAGCCGTTTTGTTGTGGTGTATTTGCGCATGAAGTTTGATGCCGAATTAACTTTTCCTTGCAAAATGTTGCCATATCTTGATTTATGTACTCGCCTCCGTTATCGGATTGGAGCACCATAATTTTACTTTTATATTGCGATTGTACCACCCCATATAGTTCTTGAAAAGCGTTACATACATCTCCCTTTTGTTTTAAGAGAGAAATCCAAAGCGTACGAGTACATTCATCAATAAATGTAACAAAATAACGAAAACCATTAGGCGTGGGTATTTTTGCGGGGCCCCAAACATCGCTATGTATAACCATGAACGGAACCGTGGCCTTATTTTCACTAAGCAAATATGAAACCTGATGGCTTTTCGCCATCTCACAAACACCACAATTAGATTCAAGTTGTTCAGTATTCAAAAAAAGATCCGGTTTCAGTTTTTGCAAATAAGGAAACGATAAATGCCCTAATCTTCGATGCCATAACCACGGTAAGGATTTATTTTCTTGCTTCGCCTCCGTATTGTGAGCTGCGACGTGCTTGTCTTCATCAAGATAGTACAAATTCCCCTTCCGAATACCATAGCCAATTATCCGATCCGTCATCAAGTCTTGAAACGTACAATTGTTTTTCCACAAAGTTACATAACAATTTAATTGATCTACAATTTGGCTAACGGAAAGGATTGGAAGATAATGAGGGAACCACAAGAACAGTATCAAGATTCATTGTTTTTGATACTTGAGTAGCTCCTTCACATGTAACCCCTGCAAATCCTCCATTGGCAGTTTTTATCATCGATTGTTTTGGAGGAGACCGAGTTGTGAGTTTGAGCGGATCATTGGTCATGTGATCCGTCGCCACCTTGTCAATTATCCAGGAATTATTCAGAGTTTGAGAGGTGTTTGACATACCAGAATTGTTGTGTGATTCCGTGTGGGCTGCAACCGATGTGTTCTCGTCGGTTTTTTTTGTAGCTACAGTGGCTTGACCGGTCTTCCTTCGTGGTTTCTTTGAGAAATCCCACCAATCCGGATAGCCTATGATCACATAGCACCTTTGTTTCGAGTGCCCTTCTTCTCCACAATGCGCACACACGAGAATTGGGTTTTTGTTGTTCGAGTTATTTCCTTTCATGGGTCGGTTTCGTGTGGCAAGGTTGACCATACTATCCGGTTCGAGTTTGCCTTCATCCATGGCAGATCTTTGGCTTTGATCCTTTCGTACAAATGCATAACATGCTTCAAGATCAACTGGTGGGTCCTTCCTTAGAATCTCACCCCTTGCTTGATTGAATTCCATATCAAGACCTGCTAGAAAAATATGCACACGAAGACAACCAAGAACTTGTTTAGGGATACTACCTGGGTAACGTTATCTTCGTGGACCATCAAACATGTATCGATATCCTGGAAGATCGACCAGTTCGTTGTAGTATGCAGCAATTGGCCGACCATTCTGTCGGGTGATGAACGATCTTCGATTCAGTTCAAATTGTTGGGTTTTGTCAGTGCCATCATAGAAGGTCTTTGCAACAACATCCCATATCTCCTTTACAGTCTTCAATCGAATGAACCGAGGGATCAACGTGGGGTTAATTGAATCGACGAGCCAGCTCTTGACTTTGTTATTATCCATGAGCCAGTTCTCGATTTGCTTCTCGCCAGTCTCGGGGTTCATGGAGGATCCGGTGAGGAATCCTAGTTTGTTACGGGCTGCGATTCGCATTTCCATCAACTATGACCACAAATGATAGTTCGAGTCATCCAAGATAATCCCGGTTGGTAACGGAGTATCCTTGACGATCACGCGTGATCGGGGTTAAGAACTTCTTTGTCGGACATGGCTGTTGCAGGTTTTCGAGTACGGGATTTTGAGAATCAGAGTTTTTTCGATGGTTGCTCTAATACCATGCAACCAAGAATTCCAATCGGAAGATATACTTCTGTTATATTTCACCAATGAAAATTACATACATATATAGCACTATACAACATAAAAGGAGGAGCTATACAAGGAATGATTACACAATACATTCAATGATTGATCCTATCAATAGTTTCTATAGATAGTTGATTTCTTTTGATTGCTCTCGTCTACATGATCATGGTGACGTCCGGCCAGTGGTGATCACATGGCGATTGGCCATCACCCCGCCTTCACATGCACCACCCCGTATCCCCTAAACACGACTTACCTCTCATTGGTAACACGGTCAATAAATAAAATTCATGAAATAATCGAAAGACTATAATTTCTAACTTGATAGATGTGAACATTTGAAAAGATATTTAACATATATTTGTAATCTACACAACTATTTCAGTTTATATATATATATATATATATATATATACACACACATACATACACACTAGCTTATGGACCCATGAATAAGGGATATTACAGAAGTAAACCTAAAAAAATATAGAATTATATACGGAATAATTTTGATTTAAAATACCAATAATGTTGTAAATAAATTGAAAAAAAGTCAAAATCTTACAAAGAATATAAAGTACATATACACGAATATAACTAAATTTTTTGAAGAACTTCTTTATATACAACGTTTGTTGCTTTCATCGTTGTTGTTGTCACAAATCAAAACTTTTAATCCTTTTGTATTTTTCACACGTGATACTACGACGTATAATTGCCCATGTGTAAAAACTGATCTTCTGAGGTATAAGCCAACAATTGATAGAGACTGACCTTGACTTTTGTTAATTGTCATTATAAAACAATTCATCACAGGAAATTGTATTCGTTGAAACTTGACTAAAATTTTTGTATTTGATGGAATCATTTTCATGTTAGGAATATACTCCAATATTTCCAACATTCTTTCCTGAAATAATCTTTACCTCGATAATATGTGTACCAAGACGAATGACTTGTAGCCTTGTTCCATTGCATAAGCCTTTTGACCGGTTCAAAGTAACATCACTGGAACACCAACCTTTAAAGAAAACTTGTGGTTCGGAAATGCCGATACTTTTAATGAGTTAAGAAACATACAAAATCAGAACTAAAGTATGTAGTTCCCTCTTTGTCAATCCTTGAAAGCATATATAAACATGGGGGATATTTAACGTAACTTTTAAATATGTACGATATGAAAGACTACAAAAAAGTGTAATGAAACAAAAATTGGAAACAATAGATGTTGATATAAACAAGGTATTCATACCCGCGCGTTGCCCTGGGTTAGATTTTAAAATAATCACGTTCATATTAATTTAAATTATATATATATATAATATTATAAATAAGGTTGTTGTTCGAAGGTAATATACATATATACTATTTAGTTTGATAACCGTCCTTTAAGAAGATAAAAATATATTTGTATCTTTAGCAAACTGTAGTTTATCAAGTAGTTAACTAAACTATAAAATATCTTATTAGGTAAAATGTAATCTTATATAAATTGAAGGTAAAAACTAAAAATTTATTTATAAGCAAAAATTAAAAATTGAAGATCAAATTTAGTTTATATAAATTAAAGGGTGAAAAATAAAAATTTATTAGGGGATAAATAAAAATCGAAATGAATAGCTAGTGTTTTTTTTTTTTTTTTATAAATTGATAATAAGGTGTAATACCATAAAAAGGGTTGTTAATTTTTTTTAAAAGGGGACACGTTGTGACAATTTTAATACATATTGATATAAATAAATACTATAAAAAGGGTTGATTTTTTAAAGGGACACGTTACAATTTTGGAGCATATTCCCCAAATCTATAATCAAGAAGAATGTAAACTTCTGGCTTGTACATGTGTCATGCTTATGGGTGAGGGCCATATATAAGGGCATTAAATTAGTATGTATTTAGTAATTATGAGTTTATGGTTTACCTGCAATACAAAAATTGATGATTAAACTTACAAAGC
Organism: Dittrichia graveolens; assembly: GCA_038502395.1. Taxonomy (NCBI): domain Eukaryota; kingdom Viridiplantae; phylum Streptophyta; class Magnoliopsida; order Asterales; family Asteraceae; genus Dittrichia; species Dittrichia graveolens. The sequence goes on along the minus strand of JARJIL010000001.1, from coordinate 76,534,745 downwards.
TAAAACTATTGCAATGTAGTAAAAATTGTCAGTAAAAATCACGGCTATCCACATTACCCTTTGTTTTCATTATATACAAAACTGATCGAAATTACTAACTAACCATTGTGATTGCAAAAGAATAATAAGCCCCGATGAAGACAGTAGTAAACTTTGTTTTCAAGACAAATTTTACTAGCTTCTCCTTCATATTCACAATAATCTTCATCTGCAACTGTAAAATTAAACCTTTTCACATCACAAATATATTTATTCCTAATGTCAGTTTTACAAATACATTTTACATACAACCTTAATTGTTTATTTCATAAATTAAACAAAACGTACGATTGATCGATCTAACACATGCGCAATAAAAGTCACTATCTTTGGACAGCAAATTAGTATATATAAAAGCAATTTGTTAATGCAAGTTTAGATGTTTAAGGTAAAACAAAATGTATTCCTTACATTTAGAGGCATTTATTAAATATAACTGCAGTGCTCGATCTCAAGCATAACGGAGTTTCTTTTATTAAAAGTTTTGTCAAGGATATATTTAAAAATTTTATGTGTGTCATTTGGATAGGCATAAAACAACAATAGAAAGTCATGTCGTTATTAAATAATTAACATCTTCTATATACATCTAAATAGTATAAAAAAACTGTAAAAAGCGAGCAATAGATCAAGGAATAAATATATATATGGTACTAAGAAAAACAATCACAACTCACTTTCCACCGATTTCTTCAAAAAAAAACACGGTGCAAATAACTACAATCATCTTTTCCATCCACTTTCTTGAATTAAATACACAAAGAAACATTAGTTATGCAAATGATGTATTCTTCGTCGTCTTCATGAAGTGCAAGAAGAATCGAAGATAACAGTAAAAAACCAACAAAATAAGTTAGATAAACTATGATCAAACAACTAAACCTGCCGATTTCAAAAAAAACCCTAACCCTAACACCAACGTCGAAGTGATGGACATGATGAAGACGACGAAAGGAAAGTAAATTATCAGTGAAGGAGACGAAGTAAGATATTGAAAATACTTGATAAGGATGGATCGAAACACCCTTTTTGCAGAAATCGCCTGATTGTAGGAAGAGAAATTTGGGGTTTTTGAAAGAGGTCTGTGTTTAGGCGTAAAAGAGAAGGAATCGTTGAATGGTCTGGTTTGTTGAAGTCGGAGCATCCATATGGGGGAAGGTGCGCGCTTTTTTGTTAGCCGATCTTTCCAAAACCAAGTCAACAAAAGTCAATTTGATGAAATGGAGGGTTGTGATTGATTGAGAGAATTTTTTTTATTACTATTATTAGTAAGAAAATAAGCCTTTTAATAATATATATATATATAATATACTTGTCACTTGAATCTTTAACGTTTTGTTTGATAAATCACCTGTGATAACTCTAATTACAATTAATTTTATTTTGTATGTATGTGATGTGCAAATTTCGTACCAGTTTTAAATTTATAAAAACCATGTTTATTTTAAGTACGAACACAATAGGCAAGTGTACTCAATCGTGTAGCAGTATAGAAAATAAGTATGGGTATCGAACTCACGGGGAATGAGTATGATTTTAGATATAATTAAACTAATTATCCATGAAAAATTAAACTAAAAAGCAGTAACAGGAGGAATTTGGCAATTATTAGTAGAAAGCAACCAAGTCCAAACCTAAATCATAAAATCACAAGAAACTCAGATTTAGAAGCTAAGAAAGCAAGAAGTCAAATAAGTTGGATTTAAAACAATCAGAAATAAGATATCTCTACTTAGACTATAGATTCCCCTTTTCAAAACAGCAGATTTCAATGCAAATGCAAAGGATAACACATAACAACATACCAATTTCTAAAGTGGCCAGATCTCATGGTCAGACTCACTAGCCCTATACTTTCAAGGAAATCAACCCAATGATCATGGAATTAATTAACTTATTAACTAGACAATTGATTCGAATTATGCTAGACTTATCTTATTGATTTGTTAATTCACAAAATCAATCAATTACCAAGGAATGGTCATCAATAGCAATTGCAAGCACATTAAAGTTTCAATCTTTAAACCTAACCCTAGGATATGATCAATCACTAGTTATAAATCCTAATGGTCATAGAAATTCACAATACAAGCAAACAAAGGAAGAATGGTCATACAACATATGAAAACTCAGTTCTAGACATCAAAATCAAAACTTTAATACACGTGGATCTTTGAACAAGCTAGAACATAACAACTGTATCGTTACGTATCATCCAAGCATTGAAATCACACTATTAATCAAGAGTTATCATGTCTAAGTAGAGATAACAAGGACTTAGCCCATAATAAGAGGAAAACAATAAGATAAACACGAATACAGTAGACTAGACATGATGAATAGCAAACCAATGTGTGAATCCTAGTTGTAAACCTTCAATCCTTGCTCCCAAAAGCCAAATCTTCAAGCTTTCTTCAAGAACTCTGCTCCAGAACTCCAAAATCGTCTTCTTGATTCGTCTAGGGCCGGCTGGAAGTGTTGGATCCCTTGTTTTGGAACAAAACAAGTCTATTTATAGAGTTGATTCCCGGCCGGAAACGCGTCGCATTTAACCCTTGGATGCGTCGCGTTTTGCTTTACTTGCCTGACAAGATCACCCATTCTCAAAGGGACGCGGTGCGTTCAATTCTTGGACGCGTCGCATTCTCGGTTTTTATGACTTATTGATTTTCTTTTATATCTCGAGTCTTTTTCCATCTTTTCCGCTCAAACTTCTCGCCATCGAGTGTTTATGACCTTGCTTTAACAAATACACACTTTTAAGTACCAATTGTCATAATTTAGAGAAATATTTGACATTTAAATACCATTTATCGCAACGAATATATATATATAAATAACGGGATATCAGTATGACCATCGAGTTATCAATTATTTTGACACATAGATAAAAACAAATGACAACAACTTGAATGGTTTTACTTTTACTATTATCGACTTGTTGTTGAGTTATTTGCACAAAAATGTAATTAAGTATGTTTATTTTAGTATTGTATGTAACAAACTAAAGTTTTTCAACATTAATACATTAAACTACTCGAAATTAAAGTTTAATGTAAGATGACCTTTAAATAAAGGTTTACCGGGCACATTTGATTTTTTTCTTATTTTTTCCTACTCTTTTGTTATTTCATCATTACTATTATTATTATTATTATTATTATTATTATTATTATTATTATAAAATAACAAAAAAATCAAAGGTGGCCATCTAACCTAATCACAAGTCAAACTCAAAATATTACATTAAATGTTAATTTCAAGTAGTTTTTTGTATTAATTAATCTCAACAAACTTTAGTTCATTACACGCATACAATATTAAAATGAGTTTACTTCATAATATTTCCATACATATAACCCTATTATTGTTCTACTATCTCTTGTTCTACTTAATTTCTAGTTAATAGTAGGAATGCTTTGTTCATTTGTAAAGAAATTATGTGGATCAACCATCATTTTCACTCTCACCAATCTATGAAAATTTCCCTTGAAATACTTTTCTCCATAAATCTTACCATCATTATAACTGTTGTTTCCCACAGTACTAGTACCAATATCAAGATCTCTATAGTTAAGATATGCCCCTCTTGGGTTCTTGGACACAAAAGGAGTCATGAACTCATGAAGAACTCTTGTTTGATTAACATAATAAGCTGCTGTTTCAGGCCCTTTTTCGTCCCAGTTAACGCTATACTGAATCTTGAAAATATTTCCAGCTCGATGTGGAAATGGGGTCTCCCAGTCTGCGATTTCACTCATTCTTCCGCCATACGGGTTAAACACGAGTCCCACCATCTTTGTTTCCATCATTTTCTCCCATAAAGACTCTATCCCATCTCCAGGAATCGGGATCTGAAGGTAATCTGATTTCCGTTTTGCAAATCCTGCAGAGAAAAGATTTCTGTCTAGCAAAACCTCCACTGGTTCCTTAACATTGCTTGACCAAAAAAGCTCAGACTCTATCCAACTCATTTCTTTACAATCTTGTTTCCGTATACCCAACTCGGGAAACCCTGAGTTCATCACGGAAATAAGACCGTCAGAATCTCCGAGATAAAATGCCGTAAATGTTCCTTGAATGGTCTTATTGACAGGTCTTAAACTTAGCCTTATGAATAGATCTCTATCGATCTTATCGGCTACATATTGCCACTGGTTAAAAATGGTTGTTAAGTTTTCTTCCAATGTTTTTAAAGTTCGAAATACAGTGACGGTTTTAGGAACTCGAACAAGTTTTACTTTATAAGAAAGAACAACTCCAAAGCTAGCACCACCTCCTCCTCTGATCGCCCAAAACAGATCTTCTCCCATTGATTTTCGATTCAAAACCCGACCCTTAACATCAACTAATACCGCATCGACAACATTATCAACAGTTAGCCCGTATTTTCGCATCAAAACTCCATATCCACCACCACTTATATGCCCACCAATACCTACAGTTGAACAAACTCCAGCTGGAAAACCATGAACTCTACTTTTCTCCCATATTCTGTAATAAAGCTCACCAATTGTGGCACCAACTTCAACCATTGCAGTTTCTTCCTCAATATCGACTTCTATTGACCGAAAATTAGACATATCGAGTAGAACAAAAGTAATATACGAGACATAAGACAGTCCTTCGAAATCATGACCCCCACTTCGAATCCTGAGGTTCATTCCCATGTTCTTGGAGCAAAGGATTGTGTTTTGGACATGGGTTTCGTGTAAAGGGGTCACAATGATTATAGGTTTTGGAGTAGTTGATGAATTGAATCTTTGGTTTCTGACGTAAGCTTGTAAGGTTGAAGTGTATGATGAGTTTCTTGGATTATAAATTAGAGATGATACGTGATCAGATGAATTTCGATTGGACATACAGTCAAGAAAGGTTTTGTAAACCGAAGCATTGGCTATAAGAGGCTGGAAAACAAAAGGAAACAATAACAGAAGGAATATATGGTAAGAACACTTCATTGCATTCATTTCTGAAAGAAAATCTGAAATTTGTTGTTGAGTTTATGAAGATGTAATCAACAAAATAATAGATATATGTGTGTGTGTATACACATACTAATCTAGTATTCAAGATATATAATATTCGTTATAGTCTTGCTAACTTTGGCTTATATGAATCATTGTTAGGTGCATAGCATAGGCATCATCTATATTAAATAAAGTTGGATTTTGGCTTCCACTTGTATTGTTTTGGAATGGCCGGCGGATCCTAATATATAATGCATAACTTTGATCATATACACCTTTACAATATTAGATTGTTTTCCAATGGAAATGTTTCGATATGAGTTTTTGTGGAATAATATTAGGCCGGCCTCCAATTGTGAAGTCTTTATTGTTTAAGGGCTAGTCTTGTGAAAGTTAGAAAACTTGAAATAATGGGTATAAAAACCCATTTGGCTACCGTGGATGAGTTGAGCATCAAACATATATTAAATTTCCAGATTCTTTTTCTTCTTTGCATTCGATGGCTGCGTAGAAAACAATTAGGGCATGTTTTGTTCGTGGTAGGGTTTATAGGGATTTGTATTTCAAATTTTGAGAAATTTTGTGTTTGTTTGAAGAAATAGACATGGGATTTTGAATGATAGGATTTTCTTAAAATCCCACCGTTTGGAACAAGTTCTCAAGATATCACTACCAACTTCGGGTTTATTGGCTAAACCTCATATTGAATCAAAAATAAAAATTATGAGAAAAGATTGGCGAATTGTGTATGACGTGGTGCATGGGTCAAATACTAGTGAATTTCGCTATAATCCTATTACCTGTTGTGTGGTTGTTGGATGTTGGACCTGATGTTTGAGAGACATATCTCAAGATAAATAGTTTAATAATTATACTTAGATTTATTATTTATTATTATGCATGTTATATGAAATGGGTGCATAAAAGAGCTAAAAAGTGGAAAAACAAGTCGTTTCCTCATTTTGAAGACTTGTGTACCGTTTTCGGAAAAGACCGGGCTCAAGGAAATGAAGCTTAAGATTTTTTAGAATTAGAAGAGGAAATTGAGAAAGAAGAACGAACTCAACAATTGGACGATGATAATGATGATGAAATGTAAGTGGAATCTAGTTGAGTCTCACCAAGTCGTTTAACTATGCTACAAGAAGTAACATCAACAGCAACTACTTAAGGTAAGAAAAGGAAGAGTCAAGTAGACTCTATGCTTGAGGCATTTCAAGATGCCGTTACGTTTCTTGAAGAAGGTATTGAGAAAATGTCAAACAAAATGAGTAAGTGAGTTAAACGAGAGGAGAACTTTGACAAGAAGCGGTCCGTGATGTAATTGTTGACTAGGATCAAAATATTATAAGCTTGTGAAAAGATATAAGATGATTTTGAGAAAGTAAAATTGTTTTGGGACTTAGACGATGCAAATAGGGAACACTGTGTCAAGTATCTTTAAAGGAATGAGTGTCGTGAGGTATTTGTATATGAATCCTTTTTGGGCTACGTTTTGTCAACATAAGACTATTATGTACTCGAACTGGGCATTCTAGGCCTGAGGATTCTTTACTGACTCGTCTGATGTCTTTCAGAATTTTTGAAACTGTGTTTTGTTGACACAAGACTATTATGTCAAGTATGTTTTAAGACTATGTATTTGTCTTGTTAAAGATTCTGATTGCTTTAAGTTTAATTGGTTTATGATTAAGCTTTAGTTACATTTCAATTATTAATAATGTAATTTAATTAGTTATAATTTAATCGTCAAATAATTAAAACAAACAAAATTGTTTAAATTATAATTAAAGGGTAATAATGTCATTTATCACAAAAACAATCTGAATTCTTTGACTGAATTACAAAACAAACATGATTTCAAACAAAATTCATTAACCAAACACAGGACAAGATTCATAATCCCGTCAAATGCAAATCCTTTAACAGAATGCAAATCCCATGAAAAAAATATGTGAACCGAACACCCTTAGGGTTTTAACAAGCCTAATCAGTAATCACCATATCACCATTTAAGCCTTGAAATCCTTCTACTTTTAAGTTTGTAAAGACTGCGGTATTATAGTTGATTGATTTTCGGCCTCCTATGCTCATGGTTTTTCCCGTTTTATGTTCTCCACGTAAATTTTTATGTCTCTATCTTTTATTGTTTACCATTATATTATTAATGGTTGGTTGTGGTTGATTATTATTGATAGTTTAATCATATTCCGCTCAAATATATGATGGTTACAAAAGCTCTTAAAGAAGTTACCGGGTTGAAGGGATTATTTGAAAAACTTGATGACATAGTAAAGATGAAATTATGCTTTGTAATAATTGATATTTTAACAAACTAAGGTTTTACGTAGGTAAGTCTAGTTCATATTGGAGCTTCGGAGTTTGACGGACTTTTATTATTTTTCTTTTTTCTTATTATGGAGCAGAAGGTATTTTGTGTGACGCTTTTGTTTACTGCTTTTGGCATAGCTTGTTTAATTAAAGTAACGTGGAGATTGTAGAATAATATTATGCCTCCAATTGTAAAGTCTTTATTGTTCAATTTCTAGTCTTGCAAAAGTTAGAAAACTAGAAATGTATACCCATTTGGCTGCCGTGGATGAGTTGAGCACCAAAAATAAAATTTCCAGATTCTTTTTCTTCTTTGAGTTCGACGTCTGCGTAGAAAACAATTAGGGTTTCAACCCTAATCACCATATCACATATAAGCCTTGAAATCCTTTACTTTTTAAGCTTGTAAAGACTGTTGTATTATTAATATGTGTGGCAATCATGTGTTGTACGAGTTGGCGGGTCACGGGTTCATGGGTTGGTGGGTCATGACACGAATACTACCCGTATGATTATTCGTGTCAATGTGTGTGACATGAACCGGTATAAGTTGTAACACGACATAACCCGCGTAACCCGCTTAAATATACGGGGTTGCATGTTCGCGGCTCATAAACAAGTTGGGGTCAGCGGGTCTAGTTTTACTAATTTCATCCCATGTTTGTCAAAATACATAATTTAAATGCAAACTACTAAACAAAGTTCAACGGTAGATAGTTTAATCCAAATACAAAAATTTGATGATTCAAAGTAACAATAAAGCTACAAGTGATGAAATATTGATAATTCGATGATGTCAACTTTCAGTAGTTTCAAATCGGCGACGAAAGCGATGGATTTTGTTTTTATTTAGGTTTACAAGGACTAAAGAATAAGATAAATGTCCAATAGCCAAATAGGAAACATGAAAATATAAAGATAAATAGAAAACTAAATAATATAAAAAAAATGTGTTGGCGGGTCAACCCGCAAACCCACAAGCCAACCCGAACGCGACCTGTTTATATATACTGGTTGGGGTGGGGGGGGGGGGTCAATCCGAAAATGATCCAAACCTGTTTATTTACGTGTCGGATTTCATGTTGTGTTGATAATTGTCACCCCTAGTATTATAGTAGATTAATTATCGTCCTTCTCGGCTTTTCTTGTTTTTGGTTTTTCCAAGTAAATCTTCATGTCTCTATCTTTTATCATTTAACGTAATATTATATTGGTTGGCTGTTGTTGATTATGATTAATGGTTTAATCATATCAAACTAATATTACTTTGATAATTTAGACCCTCGGAGATTTTGGTATTATCTTAATATTAACTCTAGTAGTATATGAAGGAGAAATTAGCATGGTCTATCTCCACTATTTACTCAGTTTTAATAGCAGAACAAAATTAAACAATTAAATCATGTGAATCTACAAATTTATAAATCTACTATTTTGCATAAAGCAAGAAAAAATGTCAAGAAAATACGCAAAAAGAATGCATCGATACTTTTTTTTTGAAAGACAAATTAGACTTATTTATTAGACCACCACGAGTATATTACAATTCAAATTACATTCATGAATCTATTTCTCAATAATTATTCTACCATAAATAGAATAAATCTATAACCAAGTATGGGACTCAACACCAGATATCCCACCTTATACGATCTTTCTTGAGTCTAGGCTTAATCCAATGAAAAGACCTCCATTTGATTTCCATAAATAAATCCTGATTTTGTCGATGCTTTCGTTGAAACACCACATTATTACCATGAGACCATAAGATGTATAGGTGCACCCATTTTGTTGCTTACCACACTTGCTTCACCGACTGATGACTAGAGCATATACATGATCTAAATTTTCAATTGCATCATCACATATTGGACATAGAGTAGATGGAATGTCGATTCTTTTCGGAACCAGTAGCGAACGAACGGGAATCCTCTTCTTCATCACTCGCCAAATGAATGTCGATTCTTTTCGGAACCAGTAGCGAACGGACGGAAATCTTGCTTGGCAGTAACTTCGACCATCTAGTTTCCTCCGCTCCATCTTCTATATTCAATATTTTCTGATCCACTAATTCACATAAGGCTTTGACTTCAAATTGTCCTTTTGAAAAAAGCCATCTCCAAATATCTTGCCTATCCTGCTTGAAAGAAACAAACTCCGATAAACCAATTAGGGACTGCAACTGACTTCGACACCGACCTGTAGGACTACTACTCTAATCCCATTTCCACTCTCCCAACCCTTTTTCAAGATGACCCCTTTCACTCACCAACACCTTAGGTTCTTTCTCTAGCTTATAAAGCCTTGGAAGCCTTTCTCTCAAACAAGTGTTACCCAGCCAATTATCTTCCCAAAATAACGTGTTCTTACCCACCACCTTCACAAACAACTTACCCCAATCGATTTCTAATTTTTCTAACATTTGACCCACTTTAATGATATTAAGTACTATTATAAGAGACACTTTTATTTTCGGTAAGACTCAACCCCCCTTGACTTCCATAAACACTTTTTGTAAGGATATGTATGAAATTCTCCCTTTTTAGTCTAACCCAAAGAGACTCTACTTCTACCCGAAATCGTCACCACCGTTTCCCTAAAAGACTAGCATTTTTTGCTTTTAAGGACCCAGTCTTTAACCCTCCCAAATCAGTGTCAGCCAACACATGTTACCATTTAACCCGACCCACATAACAATTATCCCCACCCCAAAAGAGATTACATCTAATCCTCTCTAAAGTGTTTAAAGTTCCGCAAGGGCACGATAAAGTGAGAAGTAATACAATGGCAAGCTTTCAAGACCTGTTTTGACCAAGGTTAACCGTCCTCCAAATGATAGAGATTTTGCTTTCCAACCTGCCAATTTCTTTTTGAATCTTTCAATAACTACATGCCAATTAACCAATCGTCCCTTGTTTACACCAATTGGCTGGCCTAGATAGTTTAAAGGGAATGATCTTGCTTTGCAACCCATTTCCATAGCCACCCGTAAGACCAATGTTTTAAACCCCGGGACCCAGCCACAAGACTGGGTTAATGTATACCGGTTTTTTGGCATTTTGCGACCCCGAGCGACCCGGCCGGTTTAGCGGTTGAACCAGTCAAACCTGTCAATTTTAACCCGGTTTTGTATTAATTAAGTTTTTTTAATTACTTATTTTAATCCTAAAATTTGTTTTTACATAAAGTAATTTGGTATTATAATGTTAGTTTACTATTAGTCTTTTCAATAAGGTTATATTTTTTTGTTTTTACATAAACTTTGTAGATGGGATACATCATTGTTTAAAGTTACCAAACTCGCTTGATCCCCAAATACCCTCCACCCATTCTTCTGAAATTTGATGGTTCTTCTGTTTCTTGTATTCCAAAAAAATTTAGTTTTTCTTTTCTAATTATATCTTTAAGCCATGATATCTTACCATCCCCACCAATCCCACGAATATTTAATGATATAATCTTCATTTAAAAGTAATTGTTGTTCGAATCGTACCTGAACTAGATACCTTCCTTCTTCTTGTCTCCATCTTGCCAAATGATTTCCCAATAACCCTCGATCTTCTGTTCCTATCTCTGACTATCTTAGGGGTGTTTGTGTAAGCTTTTTTTTTTTTTTTTTTTGACTTTTTTTAGCTTATGAGCTTATAAGCTTTTGAAGAAAAAAGTGTTTGGATTAGCTCATAACTTATGAGTTAATAAGCTTCTTTTAAAAAGGTGGAAAATGATCAAAGGACTTCCTTACATTAGCTTATTAATGTAAAATCACCAAAAAGAGGGTATAAAGGTAAAAGTGTAAAAATAAGCTCACAAAAAAGAAAATAAACTAGTTCAAGATGGCTTATGAAAAGCTAATAAGCTTAGCTAAACACATAAAACATGATAAGCTCAAATAATAAGCTCATAAGCTAATTAGCCAAAAAAGTCGCATGTTGTTGAAATCGTTGTCTCCATCTTCATGTTGTTGGACTTTTCCCTTGGATCTTCTTGTGAATCTTGAAACCAATGGGCCTTTATGTAGTCCATCAACTTCAGGCCCATTAGACAATTTTCTTATGTTGGGCTTACTTAATAACTTTTCCCCAAACCTTCTATTTTTTCCTTTTCCTTTGCGGCGGAAAGAATAAATATGTTATAACATTGTCAAATTAATTAAAAAATAAATTCACTTAATAAATGTGTTTTCTTTTTAATATGTAATATTTGGTATAAATATAAATATATATTTGTAACGCCCTTAAAAAGACTATCACAAAAGGTATTATTTTTAGACCATACGAATTACCTTTTTGAAGTATTACGATACTAAAATTTAGTCTCTGTGGTTGATGGCTATATTCACATTGAGTCCTTTAACTTACGCAATTACACTAACTCCCATTAAATCTAACGCGTATTATTGTAAAGAAAATTGAATAGTCATATTATGACAAATAGGTTTAGCTTTTACTTCTTGAAGCCACTTGTATTTTAGTTGGTTTTAATTACAATGACTATCCCCATGACTATCTGTAACCAACCACCCCCACCACCCCACTGCTGCCGCCCATCTCCAACTGCTACAACCACCACCCCATTGTCAATACCGCCACAACCACCACCCCATATTATAAAATTACAAATAAGTTGCAATTTTTTTACGATCGTGATGATGCTATAAATCAAATACATAATCTACAACTAATGGATACTAACTATGTTATTAATTAAAATGCATATGTACTTTTGCTAGTATAATTAAATTATAACATTAATACAAGGTTGAAATGAAGATGAATAAATGTTAATCACTAAGCAAGGTAATTGGATTGCATTTTGTTTTTAGAATCTAGTTATGATGAAGTAATCCATGGGATGGAATCATGGATCATTGGGGGCATTTTTGGGAATATTGTTGTTCTTTGTTTGTTAAGCATTTAATGGGCTGCGTGTGTAATGGGCTATGGGCTATGTGCAACGTGTACTACATCTAGAAATTACATTCGGAAAGGAAAAATCAAAAAAGGTCGTTCAAGAGGGTGCCAGAAGGGGTCGATTATTGAAAAAAAAATTGAAAATTAATAATAATATATTCTTCTTTTCTCCTTCATATGATACTTATACTAGGATTTTATACCCCGCGTGTTGCGCCGGGTTTTATAAATGTAAAATTTTATTATCAAAATAAATCATAGGATTAAGTTGATTTACATGACAATATATTAATAATTTTATAAAAAACACATCTAAAAATAATAAAACGTACGATAAAAAAATAATCACAGGATTAGGGTTCTAATATGGTGGTAGAATATTGAAACAAAAAAGAGTAAAAAGAGATTTCAAATGTTATAGATAAAATATTGAATTTTCATCTTCAAAAAATTTGTATTTAACCATCAAGTTTAAATTTTTTTTGAAAGAAAAACCACTTTAAGTAATATAATACATTAAGACCATATTAACTTAATAATAATAGTAAATAATTAATATAAAGTTTGTGGAGAAGGTACAAATACTTGAGTCGAGTTATTGTTTTTTAAAATATAATCATCCTACAAGACACATGAAAAGTGAGTAACACACACTAATAATATAGCTGAAAGAAAAAAATATACAGTAATAATATAACTTTTTATTAAAATTTTATAGTAGTTATTGAACCTCATAATTAAATATAACAAATATTGTTTATATAAGAAATACAAAAGATAAAAAATTATAAGAATACAATATGTAAAAAAGTACATAAATATATTACTTAAGGAAAACTAAAAACGAAAGCGATAATGACATAATTTTGTATTCTTAATTAATATCCTTACAAAAAGGGTTCATATGATTTAGTCCTTACCATTAAAGCTTTATTTTGGTTTATCATTTGAACTTTATTTCCCGACTATATTATCATTGGAGTTTAAGACTATTATGATTTAATCTTTTGACTTTATCAAAAAATTGTTTAACTTTAAAATTGAAAGATTATTTTGGTTTAACCTACACATTTATTTTCAAAACACCTAACATTTCAAACCATTAAGTTATTTTGCTTTTATACTTAAACATTATTTTCATCATAAAAAACTAAGCTTTATTTATTTAAACCTTCAATTTTTTTCGAATGGTTTTACCTTTAAGTAAATATACATATTACTAATGCACGAAATTCATGTGGCCTTTTATTTGATTAAAAAAACATATTAATAATGAGTTAGTGCAAATTTTATTTTGAAATATATTTGTAAGTTACATTTTTTTCCATAAGAAACTTATTTGCTAGTATGTAAAATATAAATAATAACACATATTTAAGAATATTTTTTACCAAAAGAAGACAGAAGTTGTAACGTAAAAAATTTCGTTCGTTCTATAACGACTTATTTACATCCTGGCCAAACGATTAAATTATAATATGATGCATACCTACGTAAGATCCATTCTAAAAATAAGTTGTAATGGTTAAATCAAATTAACTTAAACTTTAATACTTAAACAATTCAAGAATAAATGTTAATTGTTTCAACAAAATGAGCATAAAATTTAAAGTTAAAATATAAAAAAAAGTTTTAGAGTTTAATGGCAATAGAGTTTAAATTATTTTTATCCTTGATTCAAATTCTTGAATAAATTAATATATTAAATATTGTTTACATAAAGTTATAAAAAATATTTATGAAATTTAAATTAAACAAAAAAATATTAAAAAAAAGATAGACACAATGTTTTAATAAAATATAAGTTAAAAAGGGTTCAAAAGAATACAAAGTTAAAAATGGTTAAAAATCGGAATCTGTATTTGTAAGAAATTATATAAGTTAAAAAAAAGCCAAAAGGGTTAAAAAGAATATGAAATTAAAAAAAGACAAATTGGCAAAATAAAAATTCTGAATTTCATAGAGGAAAGATTCGAACCCCCGCCATTTGCCAAACCAACATGGCCACTTACCAACCCGGCAAATTGACATTTTGTTAAATAACGCGTTATTTAGCATATATTATATAAGGGTTTTTTCCTCAAATAAAAATTCTGAACTTTGTGCAAGGCAGGATTCAAACCCCCGCTTACCGGCTAACCAACGTCACCCTTGCCAACCCGACAGATTCGCGTTTGATTAACAAACGCGTTACTTAATATATATTATAAAGTAGGTTTTTTTTCCTTGTAAATGTATGGTACTATAATGTGAAGTATATGTTTTATTCCTTTGAATATCATAAATGTTAATTTCAGCCATTTTAAATCATTAAAATTCTGCATAATGAAAAATGAAAAATGATATATCATTTTTATATTTTGTTTCAACCAGGGGCGGACCCAGGATTTGAAATGTATGGTGGTATCGGACCTAAAATTTGAAATGGATGGTAGCACCGTCTCGAAAAAATCGAAATTTACATTACGCGTATAAAATTGAATGGTGTCCTGTGACCCCGTTCAACTACACTTGGGTCCGCCCCTGGTTTCAACTCTTCCTCTTACTCATGTGAGAAGGACACTTATCAAATAAAATATGATTTACGTGATAAGAATATAACAAGTGTTCTTTTCACATAAGCAGGAGGATGTGTATGAATAAAAAATAAGAGAATATATTATTTTTCAATGAAATCGGTCAGTAAATAATGCTTAATAATCATTTATAAAGTTTATCTGCACTACTCTTTAAAAGAGAAAAACATATATTGAGGGAAAAAATATGGTAATAATTATCTTAATCTAGTAAGTATAAAGATATAAAACCTCTCTTTTCTTAATACATATTTTACTAACGGAAATTCTAATTTAAAAACTTAGAAGGTGTCTAATTAACTTGTTTTTTCTGTTTATGCATTTATCGATTAAGCAAATATTTTAAATTTATGAGTTTATTGATTTAAAATAAATTTATTAATAATTTAAATAATTATTAAACTTATTGTAGTAAACTCATAATCAAAAAAATTATATCATAAACTTATTTATATTTTTAGTGAATTTACATATAAAATAATCTAATATAAACACTAGACCTCGTAACGGAGGTCAAGGGCTCAAATTTTGAAGTTTTGATTAAGAGATGGCAACGAAGTTGCGTTGACATAATCACGATTATTGATTAAAGTGTACACATCTTAACTAAAAGCTCAACGTCTTGAAAAGAAAAAAAAACTCCTTGGAAAACACTAAACTTCGTGTTTAAATTAAAGATGAGCTCGGTTTCAATACTGAACCGAACCGGACCAAACCCAAAAAAACGAATCTAAAAATGTGTAACGTAAGAATCGAGAATCGAATCATTTATTCCTAATCTGTTCTGGTTCTAAAAACCGACTCGGAAATATGTAAACCGGTCTGAGTCGATTTCAGTTCTAGTTAAGACCAAATCGATTCGGTTCGGTTCGATTAAAATGATTTTTTTTTTTCTAATCCCTAGTGTAAATATCATAAAAATACAAATTTGACAAAGTGTTTGAAGTCGTAAAAGGAGTAGACAGAGACACGTGGTCTTGTGAGAAAGATTGGAAATGACAATGTATCCCCTTGCCCTTTTACCAGAACCCACCCACCTTTACTAATATTAAATTAAAATAAAATTAAAAACAAAATTAGAAAACTCTGGTAGAGTGCTACAAACTTGTGGCCAACATTTTTTGGGCAACTATTATTATTTTATTTTAAAAAATATTTTTCCTTTAAAAATCCTACCCACATATTATGTGGTCCATAAAACATCCGTCAAAATCTCTCTCGCTCCTTCTCTCTCCTTTTCTTTATAAATAAATAAATATCAAATCTTATCTACAATTATATTTTAATATCCACATATGTATATTTCTTTTAATATCTTTAAATAGGTAAATTTAAAAATATTTATTAATTACAATTAAATGCATCAGTATTTTGCAAGGGGTGGTAAGATGTGGATTGATTTTTATTCTGATTGCAACTTTTATGGATTCTTATGGTATTTGTATTTTTAAAATATTTTAGAAACCTCAAATTCTCTTAATTTGGTCGATGTTTTTTCTAGCCTAGACCGGACCTTTTTTTCTATGTTTAGTGGTTTTAAATATAGAAACAAAGGGATTTTTAAGAGGTAATGCTACATGAATCCCGGATTATTTGAAATGTCTCCTTAGTAGTATATTACTCATTTTATTATATCACTATCACACCGAGAAAGTTAGTGTATTGGTTCACCAGTGACCCCGAAAGACTTGTTTTTTAATTTATCTCTCTCCACATACATATAGAAAAGATGAAATCTTATGTCGATTAACAACGAAACTTGGACATGGTGTAGCGGACCATGAGCATATGGTAGATGCCAAGTCACCTATCATTGACGCCGATTCTTGCCATTACAAATGCTCTTATTCGTAAATATCCAAAAAAGGATCATGATGTGCATACTTTTTTATGTGTAGATTCAATATGTTATAATTCGTGTTTTTTAAAGCAATATAATTTGTGTTTTATTAATTACTAGCAAGGTACCCGCGTAATGCTGCGATGGCAAGTAGTTTATATTTTACATCATGTTGCTTTTAAAAATGTAATAATATGTTATTCGCTCAATTCAATGTCACGAAAAAGTATCCTACAGTGTCAATTTTTTTTATTTTTTCGATTTGCATCAACTATTTTATTAATTTTAAAAATAAATTCTAAAAGACATTAAAATAAGAAAAAAGATTTATATTTATGAAATAAGGAGTGAGAAGTTAATAAGATTTTGAAAATTATGTTAATGTGGGTGGATAATTGTATTTGTGTGAGAGGGTGTTTTAGTGTTAGAGAGATATTTTAAATAGATAAAAAGTTAAAGTAAATTAGGAGAGAGAATGAAATGATTAAAAAAAGGTATTTTAAATAAATAAAAAGTTAAAGTAAATTATGAGAGAGAATAAAATGGTTAAAATGAGGTATTATAGTAAATTCAAGTTACTTAAAATTAAGAGTTTTTAAGGTTATAAATGCATTATAAAGAAGTAAGATTATCTATTGGTGGATAGTAATAACGGTTAAGATAAAAGGTTAATGTCATATAAACATTACTTAATTGTCCAAAAAGTTGTTATGCATCAAAGTCTAAAAAATATAATGTTAAAGCTAAGTTCACTAAGCTTAGCTACTACTAAAGCTGACCTATTGGAGGTTAAGCATTGAAGCTGATTCATATGTTTTAGTGTCTTTAATTAAATAAACCAACCTAGATCTAAGAAATGTTTACAATTTTGAATAGATTCTTTCTGATTATCCCTAGTTAAAATTCATGATATGCTATTGTTTTACGATCAAGGATACTTTATCCAAGACAGAGAGGTCTAAATTTACAATGTGCTCTAAAGGCTATCCCGCCTTTGTCTTATACTCCCCCTTAGACTCACCCGAATTCTCATGTTAATAAGATTGAATCTAGATGAGTTGAAAGACTATGATCCCCTCCCTTGACATCCACTCACCCTATCAATAAGCTGGAAAAACCCACAAGCTTTTATCCACACCATGGCTTGTCAAAAGTAGAATCAGAAAGAACCTTTTACTTTACCAGGCCGAGGGGTCAAATGTCAGGATTGAGATTGGATTTAGGAATGAATCTCCTACTCGATAGTGTCTAGTTGTAACCATCTAAGCTCGGTGACCGAGCTCGCTTTAGAGAAGACACCACCACTGCCGTCTTTTGTGAATAGGGAATTTTTACGTTTTTTATGACTTTATCAGTAGCATGCATCTCTTTTAGTGAGATTACCATGATACATAATCTTCTTTTGCTTTTGCTTCCCTGCTTACTATTGTTATCACCTCAATTGCTTTGACCTACTTACTTAAAGTGAAGATCAATAATGGGTGGAAAGGAGTTCACACAAGACCACATAACTTTTACCATGGCTCACCGTCTTCAACACATTCCTCTCCATTACAAGGTAGGCCCCGGGTGAGGAAAGGCAAAAATGAGTTCATGTTAACCCCCCTCCCCCTTCAACCCTAGACTGGGTAGATACTTTCCATTCTTTAATGAAAGTTACAACAGGATAGGATATCCTTGCTTCTCGCCATGTTTGCTTAATACCTTCTATTGAATCGATTGGTCCTATTCTTACTGACTTTCCCCTCGTCAGAAGGTCACTTCACTCTTTTTTGAAGACTAAAAAACATACACACCTACATAATCAAAATATAAATAAGAAATATGTATTAATTATTTAGGCCGATAACTAAGAAGTATTTTGTTACAAAACATCAAGATTTATTGCAAATTCATCTGTAGCATGATCGTACTTCAACTCTAGCTTTACATAGACAAAAACAACCATGTCCTCATTGAAATTGGAATTAGAAAACATATATCACTTCCAAATAACATGTCAACCTTAGGTCTATATAGATAAATGATCAGCATCTTCTACATCTCTTTTAGTGGGCATTTGGTTCGCTGAAGGAGCAAACTTCAAAAATCTCCTACTACCATGTAATTCATCGAGCAGCGACCAAGCACTCCCACCCCCAAAAGTACATACCAAAGAACTCAAGAACCTCCAAGTTGTTGAGGATACGTCTGAAGATGAGGCAAGCGGCGTCTATACATAAGCGCACGAGGATTTATATTTATCCAGGACTTCTATATTCTCCTATAAAATCTATATACCTATCTTCATAAATTATCATGTGTTAAAATGAAAAGAGACGCTGAAAACCAGAGCTATTAGATTCTACACGTGGGTAAATATATAAAATAGAAATAAACTATAGAAGAAAATAAAATAAAATAATATTTATTTTAAGATGAGGCTGCAGCTCACCTCCAACTTGCACTTTTCCTCCATGTCATATATTTCTCCACTCGCCGTCCACTCTTCAATCGCGTTGCCACGTGTGATAATTTAGACGTTAAATATTAATCATAAAAAAACAGAAAGTGAAAGCCTCACAAAAAAAGGAGTGATAAGAGTATTATTATTATAATAATATTAAGTTAAAAATCACTATACGGTGTAGTTTGTTTTGGTATTAGGATATATTAAAGTGAAAGAAATAATATTGAAATTAATTAAATTAATAATTTTGACGTATATAAAATTAAAAGAGTTTATAGAGTTTATAAAATTAGAATAAGTAAATAATAATAAAAAATTAGCTATAAGTCTATATCTAACGAAAAAGGAAAAAAATATAAAATAACAAAAAACTTAATTTTGGTATATTTTGAAACTTATGTTGCATTTAGTGAGAAAAAAATTCTTTGTTTTTTGTTTTATGTGAAAAGTGGCGTAGTTTTGTTTAAAAAATAAATAAAAAACATGTTTATATGAAATGTGGAGTTTTTATTTACAGATAAAAATGAAAACATAATTGGTCGGGATATTTTCTTAAATAAGTTTATTGAAAAAGTGGGAGAGTTTGAAAAATATGAGGATTTTTAAGAATGTCGAAAAGTAGGAAAGTTTGTGTTTTTTGAAAATATTTGTAAGTGAACAGGTGTTTTAGTATTCAATTTTCTTAAAAAAAGATCAAAAAGATTAAAAAATTTTCTTAAAGTGAACTCGGTCTTAAATATATGGTGTATATTTGGTAAATATTAAAAAAGAGAGAATAAAACATAGAACCAGACTCCAAGGTATATATTGGCTTTCGACCACACTCGGTGGTTCCAGGTAGCCAACCATACTCCCACCTCTAATGCCGCATTCCTCTTCATGTGTGATACATTCAACCTTTGTAAATAGGCTTACGTCTTGTGAGCCTATTTTCTTCTTCTTTTTATGTACATGTGTGTTATAAAAAATTAAAAAGTGAAATGTAACACCCGGAAACTTTATTATTAAGTTAACGCGAGAAATGTACAAAGTGGTATACGAATTACTAATGGATATACGTGATAGTATGTGGTTATAAACTAGAGGGGCTAAAACCGTCAAAACGGAACTTGGAAAGGTTGAGGGACTAATTGTGCAATTAGTCTATAGTTATATATATATATATATATATATATATTGCCATCTTTGACTATTTGAAGTCAAAGACTTCATATTTGCAAGAAACTAAACCCACATTTGCTTTCAAGTCCAGAGCTATTACTTCAGTTGGTTGATCAAGAACAGTAGAACAAGTGCCTACAACAGATTTTAGCAACTATACAAGCTTGAGGTAAGAGTTCTTGACCATGTTCTTCAAGTTTTATGGGTTTTTCAAGTGATTCAATGGTGAATCATGGAGTAAGCTTGTTTTTGTTGATATGTTCAGTTTATAAGTCGTTTGGGATGTAGGACAACATCCCAGAAGCGTTTTTATGAATTATAAATGAGTTTTGTGGGTGGTTTGGCCGGAGTTACAGCAAACAGTCGCTGGGTCTGTATGGTACACGGCCCGTGTAGAGGTACAAGGCCCGTGTAGAGTAGAAGGCGGTCACAGGGCCATGTTGGTATACATGGTCGTGTAGAGTATGAGGTACACGGCCCGTGTGGGACTACACGGCCCGTGTAGGTGAGTTGTCAACACCGGCCATATAGCCAAGGCATGGTCGTGTAGCAGGAGGGGTACACGGCCCATGTACATAACACGACCCGTGTAGGATGACTGGTCAACACTGGCTATGTAAGCCAGCTCAGGACGTGTAGTGTTTAAGGGACACGGCCCGTGTAGGGGTACACGGCCCGTGTAGGCTATGTTTCAGATCAGATTGCTTTAAGTGATACTTTGTTGTATGGTATATATAGGGAGGTGATTGACCTTGTATCAGAATCAGTATCAGTTGGAGATCTTAGCATCACAGACTATAAAGTGAGTCTTCTAGACTACTATTCATATTTACGGCATGTATGTTATTATATCAGGTTATTGATATGTTAGAACACTCAGATGTAAGTGCTATGCTCAGTAAGGTTCATTAGTGTTACAGTAATGTTACAGTATATATGTTTATGTGTGTTAAGCTTACTGCCATGTACAGTAAGGCTCAGTTAATATAAGCATGTTGCTTTGTGCAGTAGTGGCTCAGAAATAGCACAGTATTGGGGCTCAGTTAATTAATCAGATATCAGAAAGCATACTGCCTTGTGCGGTAGTGGCTCAGTTAATTAATCAGAGATTTATTATCAGTGATTGTCAGTGTTTATCATATGATTATATTCATGTGTTTATATGATTGGCAGTCTAGTTTACTCACTAAGCTCTCGCAGCTTATCAGATATTATTTTCTAAAATGTTTTGCAGGTTTTATCAAAGACTAGGGGCAAAGCTTCAGTTTGACGGTTGTCATGTATTTAAGTAAAACAGTGTTTTGAAACTTAACGCCCAGTTGTTTAGCGAGAAAGCATCTTTTGATGTAAATAAGTATCTTTCAGGCTTTTGTATGAACCGAGGGTTCAAAACAGTTTTGTTGCTTCCGCTTATTTGTAAAATAACTCTTTTATTTCTAAAGAATTTCAAGTATGGTTTTATTTATGTTTTTCTGAAAATTGGAGCGTTAGATGAAAATGAAAGGGTTGCATGATTGAAGCGATTGAGAACTAATAGTGATATCATCATATGAGGAAGAATAGAGTGAAAAGTTGTTTTCATAGTCCTGACAAAAAGTCATGAGAGAAAAATAAAACACAAGTAAAATGAATTATGTTGTATTATTGGACGTTTTTAAATTATCAGTAGCGCCAATCGTCTTCAATTTTCACATTATAAAAGGTCTATATCTTTCTACTTTGCATTCCTACTAGTCCTTTTACTCATAAGATTACAAGTGTCTAAATCAATCAAGAGAGAATATGAAGAAAAAGAATTGATAGAATACACATGTCATCATATAGTGAGTATAAGGATGAAGTAAAAAGATTTATTAATTATAATAAGTAAATAAAATTTCCAGTAAAATATATAATACTAATGATAAATGAGTTTCTAAGATAAATGCTCTATAATTCTAAAAATCTTTCTATGTATCATTCCATCACTACATCTAACTCAATCATGAATTTCTAAAAAGGATGCCACCAACTTTTACACTTTTGAACAAATAACATCTGGTGGTATTAATATAAATAAAAAAAAACCATCAAACATAACTATATTATATGGGGTGTTTGTTTTAGATTATTATAGAATTATTTTTTCGGCTTATTTTTTATAAGTTTGGTTTATTTTTTTTATTTTCAATCATAATAAGCTCGTAAGTTAGAAAATTAGTCGGAAAAATAAGTTTATTAAAAATAAGCCAATAACAAGCTTAGTCAAACAACCCCTAATACTATTTTCTTATTACCATTTATCTTCACTCGGTCGACTATCTAAATACTCCATTATATTCCTTGTCTAAACCAAGAAAACCAAGAATCAATGATAGTAACGTAGAGTTAAAAAATTAGGGTGTTTGATGACTGTACCACATAATTAGCGTTGTTCTCATGAAATACAATTTTTGAGATGTATCATATCGTGATTATACGCATACAACATTACAAAGCCTATTTTGATGTGTAGGCCATGAGAGTAGAATTATCATTTTCCAAAGTTAAATAGCAATATGTGGTCAAAGTGTGCTATCTTACATCGTAATAACGTAATAATGGTACGAGGAAGGATAAATGCACCCCAACAACCTACAAGTTAGAGTGGACCCTATGATATGATGCATGTAGGGTTGGCATTTTTTGGATTGACATGAAACCTGGCACGGGAAAAGTGACATGAATCCGAAATGGAAAAAATCGGGTAGACACGAAATAAATAAGGTCCCAAAAATAATTCGTTTAAGGACAAAACTGTAAAATTATAACATTTTCCTTAGAACTTAAAATTTTAATTTTAAAAAGAGGATTTAGAATTCATATGACAAAGTGACATACAAGGGAAATGTGATCTACCAAAAAGTACAAAACCATAACTTAATAATTTGAAATGTAAAAATAAAAGATTAAAAATTTAAAACAATAAACATCGTATTGATATTTGATATTTTAATTATGTCGTTTTGGTACTTTATTATTTTTAATTATTTTTATAATTGTATTAAATGATGCATCAATTTAATTTTATTTCAGTTGTTTAATTACATTATTTATTGGTATTTGATAGATTTTAGTACGTCACATTGTTTAGTACATTTTTTATATAAATTAAATAAAAAATAAAATAAAAATTCGATAAGACCTTATCGCAACTTGGAGATTATCGCAAAGTATATACTCGGAACTCCTAGTTATCTCAAAAAGACCTTATTGTAACGCCGGTCCTTAAATTTCAGAGTATTATTTTTTTTATCAAAACGCGTGCGGAAGCGAATTATTTATTTCACATTTTACAACTTATATGAATATAAGTTGTAATACAAAAGTATTGTTAATCAAAACACCAAGCGTTACCAACTCGTTCGACCATTACACTAATCAATGTACAATACAGACTTTACATAGTGTTTCCGAAAACCTAACATGAACTACCGGCAGGTACCCGTCCTCACCTTCAGTCTATTTACCTGCATATGGAGAGTTCATGAGAGGGTTAGTGTAACACCGTGATTTTGAGAACCAAATTTTTCTTTTTAAAATACAATTTAAGATTTCAAACTGCGTGGGTTTGACTGTAAATAGAACAATCAAACCTGTCTTATAATTTAAAAATGCAACGGAAGTAAAAACACGTGGCAAACTATATAAACATTCAAAATGATGCCACAAACGACAGTTGGTGTTACGGAATACATAACCGGCTGACCATTATCTTAAACATACATAAACATAGTTTAAACATAAAAGCAGTGTTTCTCCCAAAGCAATAACTACCCGCAGGCTCCCGAGCTCACTGAGGATTACCTACACATGTGGAGTGTAGCAACTGTTAGCTATAATAGCTAGTGAGTACCAAATAGCATGCAATCAATATAAGTACATCACATATCATCAATCATGCTCAGATAGTTCTATCCTAGCATCTCGCGATGAGTTGGCGTAGTCAGGAGGTAACATATCTTGCAGGGGAGCTAACCCGGCTCAATGCACCAAACTGGGGTACCAAACACATCAACCGCCCCCGTGGGGGAGCTATACAGCGTCAACCATTGCGTTTTGGAATCCGCAGATTCCTCTGTTGTACAGCCGCAGCTATACCCAAAGAGGACAACTTTGTCCTTAAATAGAACAGCTTTGTTCTCGCAGGACAGCTTTGTCCAGGACAACTTTGTCCATAGGATCCGGATCAACCACAAACAAACAATTGATTCAATCGAATCATCAGTTAATGCGCGCATATATATTCAATACTCATCATAGCATACACCTAATCAAGTGCATACTATACTGTGTCAACATGGTATATTCTAGCATCATCATGCAATCCTACACTTGAACAAGTGCGTGTACAAATCATGGTTTACAATTCTGTAATCATTGTTAATATGTGTTGTAGGTATATTAATTGTTATGTCATTCGACACTCACCTGATAGGCTAGGATAAGCAACGACCTTGCTTTGGCACACACGGATTGACAATTCAACCTATAATATCAAGACCTACGCATCAATCATTAGAATACGCGAGGAACGTCTAGGATACTTGAAACAATACCCTAATGATGCTATTTTACCATTTATTAACTAACTATAGCAGCCCAAGCAACAACACGCGAATACGTGGCACAAAACAGCAAAGAAAGCTGTGTGCAGGGGTGTCGCGCCGCGACATAGCCTTGTCGCGCCGCGACCAGTGTGCAGAGCTGCAGCAAGTGTCTATTTTGTGCACAACAAGCCCATTTTGGCTCATTTCAACTCCAAATCAATTTTGGTAAAAATCTAGTGTTTCATAGGACCATTTGACACTTGTGGAAGCTTTCTAACATCAAAAACTCCTATCCAATTAATTCATACGAAAATCACAATTAAATGGACAAAGATGTGCGCATAATGGCCAAAACTTGGTGTAGACCAATTCCAACTCTTGCAACACACCATATACACCTAATATGATGTATTGAAGGTGTTGCAACTGACCAAAACCTTTAAACTCATTGTTTGGTATCATTTTCCAATTTCTTGCCTATTTAAGGCCTATTTTTTACTATTTTAGCCAATTCAAGCAAAACAACCATTCCAATTCAAAACCAATGTTCTAATCAATTCATACAAGTCATATGAACCTATTAGAACCTTAAAAATCAGTTCTTGATGTGTAAAAACAGATTTAGGCCATTTTGGCTATTTTGACCCATTTAGGCTATATATTGGATTTGTGCATAAACACCACTTCTAATGCACCAATTGAGTTCTAATCAATCCTAACAAGTTATAAGATCAATTAAAACACAAAATTTCAGTTCTTGAAGGTCAAAATCAGTTTGACCCGTATTTGACCAATTTGAGCCAAAATTCAAAACTCATCAAGAACACTACTTTAATTCATGGAATTGGTTCCTATACACTTATAAATGATATTAGAACCTATTTCAATCATAAATTTCAGTTCTTGATTGCTAAATCAAAGAACCCACTTGAAACCTAGAATTTCAAGTCTTGAAAGGCATAATCAAGAACAAGGATGAATTGGCACTTACAATGATCAAAGAATGATTAGAAACAACTTGTGGGATTATTTTGATCCTTCCTTAGCTGCTAGAACAAGAGTTTATGAGTTTTCTTCAAAAACCCAAAAATTCAAGAATGAAGAACAAGCATGGAGATGAAGCTTACTATGGTAGAGATGAAGAAGATGATGTTTGTGGACTGATTTCACCCCTAATTTGTTGCTGGAATTTGTTGTTTGCTAAGCTCCTTTGATCTTCTTTTTCTAACTTTGCAAGAACAGAAGAAGCTTGAGTGTGTGTGTGTGTGTGTTACGTGTGTGTGTGTTACGTGTGTGTGTAGAGAAGTCTGTGTATTCAAAAGGGTTGGACCGACTTGTGGGTATTATTATACACAAGTGGGTATTTTGTTCCCCTTTTCAACTTACAACTCATCTCTCGTTTACCCGTTTCAACTAACGAGGATATTTTTGGAATCTTCGTTTGAAACCATTCGATATTTTATAATCTTAATCTATATTTATTAATATTTTTAATAACCCTTTTATTTATTATTTTTCATATTTTATATCACTTCCTAGAATATATATTTATATTATTTAATTAAATTAAATAATTGACGTACCATATTCGGACACGTCTAGGCCCGTTTTGAGGATGTTACAGTTAGCTATAAATAGCTAGTGAATAACAATTAAACAGATCAGTATATTAACAGTATCAAAACAAATTACATGCTTCACATAACTTCATTCAAGTCTATCCTAACACATAGTGAAGCACCGGTTAGTCAGCAGGCATCATATCTTGCGAGGTAGCGAACCCGGCTCAATGATCCTCACTGAGAAAACCGATACTTCCTCCGCGCCGGTGGGGGAGCGGGTAACAGTCCACCATTGTGTCTTCAGGAACATATCCCATTTGGGATCAGTGGGAACTGAGAGCCCCGAGTTAGTATTGAGGGCGGCGGTTTTGCAAGAACCAAGATTCGTGATCATCGAATCCCGCACCACAATCTCTACAATGTAGTACCGGTACTCAAACAATGGCCTACTCAGCCTCTTCACAAACACAATGGCCTACTCCGGCCCTTTACATATCAAGAGTGACCTAAACAGATCTTTTCACATATCAACAATGATCTACAAGGTCTTTTACATATCAAGAGTGACCTAAACAGGATTTTTCACATTTCAACAATGCCCTACAAGGTCTTTCACATATCAAAAGTGACCTAAACATGCCTTTTCATATTTCAATAATGACCTACAAGGTCTTTCACATGCATACATATCAAGGCTGACCTACATAGGTCTTCAACATATCAATAATGACCTACTCTGGTCTTTAAACATGTATACATATCATTTTCTTATCACAATTGGTTCATTTAAACCTCTAAACATGCATAACTACCATTTCATGGTTTATCACACAAAAACATCTTTGTAATACTATTAATATCATACTCGAGTTAACTGTTACTCACCTGTTGAGCTTAACAGGTAACTGTACAACTCCAGCTTGCCTTAGTTGTCGTTAGCACCTATATCAAATCGTTTATGTTTAGATATTTACACATGCAAGGAAATCATCAAGACATCTAGAATAATGTCCTAACAATGTTCCTAACTTGTTTACTAACTTATAACCATGACCAAAACACTTCTACGCGAAAGAACAACACAAAACAGCAACATGTGCAGAAACTGCTTGGACGCGTCGCGTCCAAGCCCCCGACGCGTCGCGTCGCGTGCAGCAGGGCCCTATTTGCAGTTTCTGCACAGCAATGCCATTTTGGTCCAAACCAATACCAATTCAACTCTAATCAATTTTCAGTGTTCCATAACATCATTTGGCACTTGTAGGTGCTTTCTAACATCCCTAACACTTATCCAATCAATCCATACAAAATTCAAGCCTTATATAGCAAGAATGTGTTCAATATGGCCAAAACTTGCAATACATCAATTCCAACACTTCCAATGCATCATTCACACTCCAAATGACTTATTGAAGCTATTGGAACTGACCATTTCCTTTAAAAACTCTGTTTGGTATCATTTTCCAATTTTTGGCTATTTAAAGTCTATTTTAGCATTATTTTTACCAATTCAAGCAAAACCACCAATTTAATTCAAAACCATTGTTCTAATCAATTCATACAAGTCTTATGAACTTATTAGAACCTTAAAAATCAGTCCTTGATGTGTAAAAACAGATTCAACTCATTTTGGCCATTTTGACCCATTTAGGCCAATTTTGAACATATGCATAAACACTACTTCTAATCAAACATATGAGTTCTAATCAATCCTAACACTTCATAAGAACAATTAGAACACTAAATTTCAGTTCTTGAGGGTCAATTTCAGTTTGACCTGTTTTTGGCTATTTTGACCATTTTGGTCAAATCTTGATTTTGATCAAATCAAGCAATTCTAATCCATGTTATGTGTTCTTTAGCATCTATATAAGTTGTAGGAAGCATTAGAAGCTTCAAAATCAGACCACAATGGTCAAATTCGGGTTTGACCTTAAAAACCCACTAAAACCTAGAAACTTGAAGAACATGGGGAGGAACACTTACAAGGATGAAATGGATAAAGAAGATGATCAAGAACAGGTTGTAGCTTGATTCAAACTCAATTTACAGCAGCAAAATTGAAGCTTGGTAGCTCTCTTTCTTGAATTCTCTCTTGAACCCTTGAACAAGAACACAAGAACAAGGTAAGAAGAAACTTTGGAAGAGTTGTCTGTGTTTGAACGTGGGTAACAAAAGAAAGGCTGACTTGTGGGTAATAGTTATCCACAAGTGGTTATTTTGTTCCCCTTTCCAACTTACAACTTAACGCACGAGTACCCGTTTTAACTAACGGGGATATTTTTGGAAACCTCGTTCTAAATCATTTAATATACTTTTATTCTTTTATATTTTTATCAATATTTTATTTATTCATTTAAATAACTATTTTAGTTATTTTTCTTGATATCTACAAATATATATATATATATATATATATATATATATATTCTATTCAATTTATTAATTTATTACTCGTACCACGTCAGCATACGTCTAGGCCCTTTCTGAGGATGTTACACTTATCACAATTTTATCATTGAAATCCTTGGTTCACGCAACTCAGAGATGTCGCAAAATGGTTCCTTATCGCAAATAAGTGTCAACTTTGGTTCTTGCAATTTTGTAACTCTCTCAAAGTATCTTCTTGTTGCAATTGGTTTTTTTCTCGTAAAGAAAGGGTCAATCACAAGCCCTTTTATTGTAAATGCTATGGGTCACAAGGACGTGTTTCAGTTATCACAAGGACCACGTGGTGGTCTTGAATTGTCAACCATGTATCCTTAGCTCAATATAGTTATTACAAAATCTTTGTGGTGTGTGGAGTGTTATAGCAAGCACATTATAATCGTAACGACTTGTTATCACTAGTCCAGGATTTGTTCATGTTAGTTATCACAAGTCTAAGCTAGTTCATGTAAGATTGATCATCAAGTCTGGAGTCGAGTTAGTAACTAATTAAATTATAACCTGTTTGTAGGTTGTCCCGATATTTACTTTTTAATTTGTT
Organism: Dittrichia graveolens; assembly: GCA_038502395.1. Taxonomy (NCBI): domain Eukaryota; kingdom Viridiplantae; phylum Streptophyta; class Magnoliopsida; order Asterales; family Asteraceae; genus Dittrichia; species Dittrichia graveolens. Next base: position 76,505,350 of record JARJIL010000001.1, on the reverse strand, counting down.
TCCGGTCTCAGTTTTCCAGTTATAGACATGTGAGTTACACTAACTTTGTGTAACTTATTGGCTTTTAACTAGTTTTAATGTTTGACATGAACCGTTCTCTTTGATATGGTATTGGATACAAGCCATATGTGTGACGACATTGACATGAACCATTCTCTTTGAGGTGGTATTGACAGTGACACGAAGCTCGACACCGTAGCTATGTACATGATCTATTTTTATTGGGAAGATAACCATTTTAACCTAATAATCAAATCATCTTATTGAAAAATATAAATTTTAATGATAACAAAACTATTATTTGTAATAAACTAGAAATTATCTTAACATGTATTGTTAAGATAAAACTTGAAATTTTTATTATATTTTATAGATTAACAGTCAACTAATTATACTAAATTAGTCAGCTAACAGCTGATCACTCTGTATGCACATCTAACATAGTACTTGATAAAAATTGTAGGTTAGAAAGAAAGTTAAAAGTAAAGACACGTCACTTGAAAAAAAAAATTGTAGTCGGTAACAACTATGTATAGGCTGTATATGTTGCTTTTAAAAGATAAGGTGCAAAAGTACAACTATGTATAAAGAACAAGGGCCAAAAATATAACTTACACTTCAAAATATATAAGCAATACTTTTTATTGGAAAATATAAAAATCTCCGTTCACAAAAAAAAAAAAAAAAAAAAAGAGAGAGAGAGAAAGAAAACTAAAAAATACGAGTGGTGTTACTTTTGTATAAATATTTATAATTGCCTTTTTTATCTTATTCCAACAATTTTTAGATTATCCGTTTCCTTGTCCACATCAAATATTACTTGGTCTATAAATTCAAAATTTATTAATTTAAGTAAATAACTATACACAGATAGAAAATAACTATAGATAATATTTTTATTCATATAATAAGGGATTTTACACAAATCACATATGTTATACATTAACATACATCAGATCATAAATAGTTATGTTAGACACACCAGGAATGAAAATAGACAAAACTTGTATTTAAATCAAAAGTTAAAGAAGATGATTTATACGCAATAAGTATTTATTATATATAACAATTATTACTTTTTCACTCTTACAAAATTATAAACTAATTTTCTTATCTACATATTTAATAGTATTATTATTTGAACATATATTTTTTATTATGTCTAATAAATTCTTATTATGTACAAAACTACAAATCATCTTCATTATCTAAGTATAACAAGTAGTATATCTAGAGAACAAGTTGAGAGAGCGAGAGAGAAAGGAGGCTGGATTGGCAAGCGAAACTAACCCTAAAAATGGAGATAGGCTATCTGGATATAGATTTGGAGGGACAATCAGTAACAAAGACTCTCAAGTTATGGGAACTTTTCAAATATTTTGGGAAAGTGATAGACATCTACAAATCTACAAGGAGACTTCGTAATGGTCAAAGATTTGGGTTCGTCAAGTTTGAAGCTTCTCAAGACATGGCAGTTTTGCTAAGAAGACTTAATGGCATGTGGATAGGAACGTTCAAGCTAAGGTGTTTTAAAGCCAGACCTAGAAACCAACAAACAAAAGAAGTGGTTGGTAGGGGGAAGAAACAACAACCGTATACAGGGTCTCAACACAGGATGGAATCACAAAGACAACAAAACTTTTGCTAAAGTAGTCAAAGGCAGATTGGGTGGTAACACTCCAAACTTGCACCGCCACAAAAAGAACAATGGTCTTGAAAAAAATATAAAACAACCAACTTACATAAAAGACGTAAAGGAAGAAAAAGAGTTATCTAACATTCTACAAAGATGTTTGATAGCCAAAGTTTATAAAGCAGACATGTTGTAGGATTTTTCCTCAATCATTCGCATGATTTGTGGTAATATTGAAGACTGGAAGTTCTAGGGCGGGCCTGAAGTACTACTGGTTTGTGACTCAAAGAAGATAGCAGAGCAATTACAAGTGAATAAGAGTGGGGATATCTGGAATTAGATTGAACACATCCAACCTTGGTCAAAAGAATACAACAATGGAGAGTTTAGAATGCTTGGATAAAAATTTACGGGGTTCCATTGGATCTTTGGACGGAAGATAATTTCAAAAAAATTGCATCTAGATGAGATGATGTAAAACCGTAATTTCAAATTTTACCACTTAAAAAAACTTTTTAAACATTAACGAATACTTGCAAGGGAAGTCTTAAACCATTAACTGTCATCGCCGTAAAGACAAAGAAAACCATTCATAATCAAACCACAGTGCTACTACATTAACTGTCATAGCCGTAAAGACGAAGAAAACCATTTAAAAACCGTTACAGAGTTTAAAACCGTAAATAGAATAAATAAATAAAATATTCGTTGGCATCAATCACTAAGTCAAACTATAGGCTATGACTACCCTCATCGCAAAACCACAACCTATAAGCCATCCACACGAGTACAAGACACATTTCAAAAGAATAAGTATCAACTTACACGTCGTGAGTCAATAGGAGTTATAACAAAACCATAAAAATATAATCGAAAGTAGAGATATGACATGAAAGTAAATCCATACCCGACCCCGTTTATTTGACCCGTTACCGATAACCTGCAAACTATATAACACCGAATGGGTCAAATATCCGAAAATCAAATCATATAGTCAACCGCACATAATCATGAATCATACCGCATATATATCGATAAGGTGATCCTAATGTAGAGTCTAACCCACGCTAAGGCTCACTACTTACGTGCCCAGCCAACCTATGCACCAAGTGGGGCGCGACTCCTACCCGAGAACATAGATCCCGAGAGTATTGCCCCTTTTGCTACTCCGATAGTGCAAGTACAAGTACCGCGTTGTCTTTCAAGTGTAAATACAAACGAAGTCAACCACAATTTCGGCTTCTCCTCACACCCTCGTGATGTATGATATAGCCCCACTGGCCTACATCACTGCAGTACTTGAACACTGAGGGTCCGCATACCATGTGTCATGATAGCCATCTAGAAAGACTAAGCGACCCATATTGGCTAGCACTTTAATCCTAGAAGGTCAAATCATACCTACTAGGCCCGTAATCCGCAAACGAGTAATATAGTATACTACCCTTACCCACTAAGTTCTAGCATGCATATAATAGTAAGTAATTATATATAAACCGCAACAAACCGCAAATAATCATAGCATGTGTATCACGTGTTTAAACATACATATAACAAATATTTAACTTTAAACACTTAACACGTATCATCAATCAATATATATATATATAACCGTTCATATTTCAGAAATTAAGTTTTGTCTTTGTACTCGGGTTCTGTAAATTCTACTTAACTTACCTGAAGTCCACGAGTAATAACCGAGCAAATCGTCAAAAGTCTACTGCGAACCCTATACGAATAAACGAACACGTATAAAGAATCGAACCATGGAAACTAATAAGAAAATCACAAGAAAGAACCCAACTATGCCAAGCCATATAGGCCACGCCATTGTTGGTCTCGCCATTCACTACGTTAACAGGCCACACCAACTTTGGTTGCGCCATCAATTGATCACGCTAAAAAGAAATGGCGGGAAAGGGTTGGCAAGCCTCCACTCAGCCACGCCAAAACAAAGATGGCAAGATGGGGCTTGGTGAGACCTAGCTTCCCTATGCCAACATGAAGATGGCGAGATGCCTTCACCCTCTCCATTCCCTGCAATCCCGACTCGATGAAAAGTAGTCGATCTCTAATCCTAGGGTTCCGATTTCTCAACAAAAATAAGTGATTCAAGTATCGTCATTCCCAGCTTCCATCCTAGTCTAAACCCTAAACATCAATTTCAAGTTTTATGATCAATTACCATGTCAATTAGGGGTTCTTTAAATCAAACCACCGAACCCTATTATGATCACTGTTCGATTGAGAATCACCCACAAACCCACAATACAATCTAGAATTCCTACTATAAAACAAATAGGATACATAGTTAGGGGATTCAAGGTACTTACTTGATGAAGATGGCTTCAAATGCAACATGATTTGATGATTCCCGTGGCTCTTCCTAATGGGCATTGTTCAGATAGTTGTTGGGAATGGGATGTTGGGGATAAAAACAGGGTTTTAGGTAGAGTGGGGTGGAATACAACACCTTAATCCAAGCATTAAATCTTGTTTCCTTGCAACAAGATAACATCGACTAATGGTGATGGACACTAAGTCTAGACAACTGTTACTCCATGAAGCTGATGTGCGAACTAATAGAGGAAAAAAGAACAGAAAACTAGATTCAACAAAAAAATTGGTCAAATCTTGTTCCAAAGAAGATTTGCATCTTTGCTTGGAGAGCAGATCTTTTACGCTTACCTATTTGTGCCAAACTGGTGGACAGAGGGTAGATCTACTATCAATACTTTGCCCAAGGTGTATACAAAATGTAGAAGAGGCTCAACATGCCATCTTCATCTACCCGAAATTAAAAGAGTTCTATTCGGCTATATATTGTTGGTGGGGAGTACCTTTTCGAATCGTATATTCCTTCAATGAATTTGAGATGTCAACAGTGGGTGTTTTAGTCCCTTGGCTCCGAAAAATCTGGGATCTCGTTATAAGAGTAACAACTTATTGCATTTGGAAAAACAAAAACTCTTTGGCTTTTTTTGCAGCTGGATCAAACTTAGACAATATAATTTTTGAAATTCAACTTTTGTTGTTTTAGTGGCTGAAGTTCAGAGCAAAAAAAGGAAGATGGTTAGTATGGCAGGTGTGGCTTTTGTCTCCATTTAACATGGCCAAATTGTGGTAAATCAACAACAAAGTGTAAATAGGGATGGAAACTCACGTACATGTATTAGGTGATTACGGTTAGCATTGTGTTTTGTCGATCCACTTCTTGCGGAGGGGTGGAAGTGTAAGGAAGTGAGTAGTAGTTCTATGTAAAAATGTATTTATTAATCTATATAATCAAGCTTGCTATAAATAAGTAGTATATCTAGCGTAAATTTTTCACTTTAATAAGAGCAGACGGAGTGGGTGACTTCCCCCAAGTGGTGCGACACAGCGGCATTAAATGCCACTCCATGACGCCATGGAGTTGGCCTCCCCGTGGAGATTGTCACGGATATAAAACTACGTGGTGTTTTTTAGGTGGGTCCTAACAACTATTTTCTGTCTCATCTTTTCTTTAAATTAATTAGTGGGCATTACGTAGGTCCTAAAATTTAATATGATAAAGAGTAATAAAAGTGATCATTCTAAGATTGAACGATGAGCTAAGTAATAAAAGTAAAAAATGTTATAAGTATGATAAAAGAGATAACTACTTCCACCGTCTTAAGTTCAAAAACAATTTCTAGAAATTATAAATCATTTAAAAAAATGAGAATTATATAAAACAATGAAAAAGCAATATATATTTTTAGATCTTTGTAAGAAGAAACACAAACCACAAATATCTTGACACGTAACCCCACACCATTTCGCGAGTACAGCTCACTTCTTATCTCCACCTGCACGCGCCACTTTTTCTGTTTATTTTCCATTTTTACAAAATTAATTAAATAAATATTTTCAACAAACAGCTTCGCTTTAACAACTTGTACATCATGCATTAATGATTTTTTCACTCCGTTTATCCGAAAGAAAACCGAGCAGGAAAAGCGGTGTCGTTTCATTGAATGACAGACGACAGCCACGTGTTCAGGTCCCTCTTTCAATGTGAGCCACAAAACTCCACCAATTTCTCGATCGTTCCAAAAAGGAAATTAAAAAAAAAGTAATAAATACTATTTTCTGACGTGTCACACCCCTTCTTCGCTTTCTCCCTTTTTCCTCCATATACAAAACTACTACCCCCTTCATATCTTTGATTTCAAGAACACAAAAAAAACACTCCTCTGTTCATCTCTCTCTCTCTCTCTCTAGATTTCTCTCTGTTGTTGGTTTTCCGATTGCTTCAATTGGAGTATTCGGCGTACGCTAGCCGTCTCCGGTCATCGGAAACCGTTTTTTCTACTGGAGAAATCGTTTTCAGAGCCCTAATTTTCACTTTTCCGTTGATTCTAGTAACGAGCGGTTTTTTCTAGAGTTTTGTGTTCGGATCTTGATTGTGCTTGTCTCTGAGTTTCGTTTAGGTTCCGATTTGAGTCCGGTGGGTTGTTTGTTACGGTTCGGGACGCATTTTTATTCGCTTGATGAGTTTGATTTCTCTGATGATTCGCTTAGATCCAGATATGGGTCTTTGATTATTTGTGTAAATTCGTTTTGGTTGAGGTGTTTGTAAACGAAGTTGTGGACAAAACTTTGAAGAAGTTGAAGAATTACTGATGGTGTGTGAAAGCATGGCTGAGGTATGTATAGAACTTGCTAAATCTTCAATTAGTAGCTCAATCCTGCTATATATTGTGTTATTATCTGATTTAATTTTTTTTAGATTTTTTGCTCTTGATTTAATTTCATGTAACAACAACAGAGGGTTTAATTTAGTTTTCGGATAAATTAGATAAATCTTCTTACATAACAAAGTAATAAATTTACCATTCCAAAAAAAGGGATAAAAAAGGAATTATTTAATCAGCTCGACAGAAGCAAAAAACTTTGTGAAAATCTAGGAAAACAAAATCAAAATTGGATCAATATATTCATGTTTTGTTGTTCAAAATTTTTAGTTGTTTGTATAGGATTGGGTTGAGTCATACTGGGAGTTAATGGAATTTATGTGGTAATTTGATGCTTGCCCACTTTTAAGCTCAGACAATATTAATCAAATATGGCCATTAAGTTTCATTGTTGGTTTTTCTGGATTAATGATGTATGGCATGGATATATTCAAAATTATGTTCTCAATCTTTAGGGTTCTTAAATGTGAATGGAAGATAAAATAAGAAAAAGGTTGCTTAAATTACCTAAAATGTACATCCATTTATTTTACGGTAAGTCAAACTACGAACTGAAAGTGTGGTGGATATCAGTAAGTGGTGCAAAGGGGATTTATATACTTACATTTGTGATTGTATAAAAGGAATGAATTTGATTTGAAACTGAAGTGCATTTGCCATTTTCACAATTTAGTCTTGATGTTGATGTTTTGTGTCTTCTTGAATACAGGATCATAGCGAGGGTTCTGTGTCGAATAACGTTAAGAGCGACCAATTTATGTCAGCTGATGATTACGCCCCCAAGGTTCATTTACTTTTCGTGACTCTGATTGGGAAACCATTTTGCAATCTTTTCTTGGTTTTATGTTCTTATGTTGTTAATTTGATGTTAAATAGGTTAGGAAACCATACACGATCACAAAACAAAGAGAAAGGTGGACTGAAGAAGAACACAAGAAGTTTCTTGAAGCTTTAAGGCTTTATGGGCGAGCATGGCGCCGAATTGAAGGTATATATAGTTTATTTAAATGCATTTTACTAGTTTTAGAACTAGTCTTGATATGGAAATTAAAATGAAACACTACCTTATTGCAGAACACGTGGGCACGAAAACTGCTGTTCAAATTAGAAGTCATGCCCAAAAATTTTTCTCTAAGGTCTACTGCTCTTTATAGTGCTTTAAATCTTTAATCCTGTTTTCCAGTGTTATTTTGAATGATTTATACTTATATTTGCTAATTATGTTTGTTTAGGTGGTTCGTGAGTCGACTAGTGGTGATGTGAGTGAAGTGAAACCTATCGAGATTCCACCACCTCGTCCAAAAAGGAAGCCGATGCACCCTTACCCTCGTAAGCTTTCAACGCCATTAAAAGCAGTCGCTCATCATGCGAGGTCGACTTCTCCAAATTCTTCAGCGTCGGATCAAGAAAACCAGTCCCCGACTTCGGTTTTGTCAGCAGGCGGTTCTAACATATTTGCCCTAGCTGACTCGGGTTCACCAAACACTGGTTCTTCCCCTGTTTCATCTGCTAATGGTGTGAAACCTGGTGGATCATCGTCTTTTGAACCTGAACTATCACCTGATCAAGAAAATGCATCCTCGCCTATGACGGTACTGATCTGATTATCTATTCATTGGCTAAATGATTGTGAGATTAAGCATGTGCTAGAAGTATAACTGTTATTGTTTTGGCTAAATATAGAAATTGGAATCTTCCGTTGGAGAAAAAGAAAAAGAGTTTGTGAAAGAAAACTCACCTGACGCTGGATCTACACAAAGTTTGAAGCTTTTTGGGAAGACAGTCGTTGTAACGGATACCCATCAACAGTCTTCTCCAAATTTGATTCAACAGAACGTGATGCCTATCAGTTCTTTACCATGTGGAGCACCAGTGTACTACATGCAGTTTCTTGATGAGAATTCAGGATCTTCGACTTCAATGGCACCTTGGTGGAGTCTTTATGGAGGCGGGGTATCATACCCGCTGGTTCAAGCAGTTATACCCACAAAGGAAAGTGGTTCGGAAATGCAAAATGAGGGTTCGTTAACAGGTTCAAACACAAGTGACTCTGAAAGCGGAGTAAAAGAGGAAAGAAAGGCGATCTTGGTGATGGGTAGTGAGAGATCGGCTTTTACAAAGCAACATAGAGGTAATAACGTGAAGAAAGACAAGTGTATAAAAGGTTTTGTACCATATAAGCGGTGTTTAGCCCAGATGGAGACGCAATTGAATGGCGAAGAGAGGGAAGAACAAAGAGTAAGACTTCGCTTGTAGCCTCCATCAGGCATTGGGTTGTTCAGGGTTTTTTTAATCTTTTTTTACAAATGAGGTAAAATATTATCTCATTGTTTGCCATAATTTAACATGCTTTGCTGGGGCTGTTTAAGATGATGAACAGAGATCAAGTGTAAAAAGGGAGATATGCACCTTTTTTTGGTTCTGGTCTATGTTAAATTTTGGTAATTAATGCATTTGTAGCTGACTTCTGCTTGTATTTCTAGTCTGGGTTCTGGTTTTGGTTTTGGAATCTTGTAATTTTGATCTGATATTTGTTCAATTTTGTTCACTCGTACTTACTGCTGGTTTACAAGACTTGGTTCGTGTCTTTTGAATTAAAAGGTAATTAACCATTTTGAAGTGTTGTTTACATTTTTGGAGTCAACAGATTTAGCATGTGAAGCAATAGTTTGCAAACTGAGATGATGGTTTACACCATTAATGTGTATGCCATGTGGGTAGGTTGTCAAAATAGCAGGTGTTGTTGGGGCAAGAATTGTTGTGGTATCAATGGAACTTTCATCTATTTAATCATGTGAATTGCAAGATCAAAGTAAGTAAAGGGAGGAGCAGGATGAGGGAAGTAGTAATTTCAGATGTCACTAAATTTCTACGTCCAGGGTGGGTGAGTTTGGTATCGGAGCCAGATTGAAAAAGTACCGGAAATATCGAGACTAGATTTCTTGAATTTTTGGTGATGAAATACAAGAATTGGTACCAGTTCGGTTCTTTTTAGTGATGAAATACAAGAACTGGTACCAGTTCAGTTCAAGAAATTTGGCCAATATGTTAACCTCTAGAAGAGTATATATTCGTTGATTATATATTGATCCTTCATAATCATCATCTAATGCTTACTATTTTTTATGCGTCAATAAACACGACTTTGAGTTATCTGTGATGATGACAGTGGTGGTAGTGTTCAACTGGGCAACTGGTAATAGATTACTTTAAACATGCATAGCTTGTTATGGTGTGACGCGTATTCTACAAAAATGATGGATACTAATGTCATGATTACAAACGTTTCGATTAGAAATGGTTATATCGATTTAACAAGGTATCCAATCACGACTACGATTACTCTTAATAGGAGCGAAAAGGAAAAGAATTTTTTTAATAATCTATGACATATTTTATTAAATGACATGGTTTAGCTAACTAATTTTATTAAAGTAAGATTAAAAGATGACTACATGCAATAAGGGCAAATTGCCGAGAAAGGTAACATAAATATCGAAAATTTACCAATAAAGGTAACGTCAATTTTTTTGGGCCAAGAAAGGACTCTAAATTTCAATTTCTAACAAAAAAGGGAATGGTGACCTGAATGACCTGCTGAGTGCTTAGTCAGCAGGTTAAGATTGTCCAAATTTGCCAATAAAGGTAATGTCTACTTTTTTAAGTCAAAAAAAGGATGATAAATTTCAATATGTAATAAAAAAGGGTATGCTGACTAATGCTGACAATTTGCGACGAGTTCTTGTTACTGTGTTCGTGTCAATTACGTGTCAACCCATTTTGACCATTTATTTATCGGTCATGTTTTGGGTCGACCCATTTCGGCTAAATGTATTCGACAAGTATTTTTTCGATTTTCCAATACTGGTATTTTTTTTCTTTGTTTTGATACGAACTTCAAATATGATATTTTTCTATTCAAACTTTAGAATTCATTACTTATTTTGATTTGATTTGACTTCAAATTTGGTGTACGTTTCAGTTTGAATCGAATTTGAACTTCAAATTTTGTTTACGTTCATTTAATACAATTATAAAGCCAATATAAGATATTAAAGTATCAAAATATTAACTGCAAGTAGTCAAATGTGAAAGTACCAACATAATATATTCCAAATATCATATACGAAAATGATGTAATATTATTTTAATTTTAAATTTTTTATTATTATATAAAAGAAAGAGAAAACACATAGAAGAACACGAACACAAACTTGGGGTGTGTTTGGTAGAGAGAAAAGAAATGAAGAGAATTGATTTCTCTTGTTTGGGAGAAATGATTATAGTTTTGGGAGGAGAAATGGTTTCTCCACCCATTTCCATTTCTCCCCTTCCTTTGTATTTTCATTTCTCTTCAAATTGTGGAGAAATGGAGAGAAATGACAACCAATGTCTACTCATCATTGTCGATGTCCAGTTGCGATGTGTTTCCAGCATTCTAATCATCATCGTCGACATCCGGCAAGGTGGCCAACGCCGCAACCGCCGTCCGACAACTTGAGCCACCATTTCTTTGTTTCATTTCTTTTCTAATACCAAACAAGGAAATCAATTCCAATTCTCCACACATTTCCATTTCTCCCCATTTTCATTTCTCCCCTATTTCCATTTTCATTTCTCCCCTATTTCCATTTCCATTTCTCCCAATTTCTTTTCTCTCTACCAAACACCCCCTTAGATCCAAACATGATGTTTTGTTTCAAATTGGAATTCATCATCCTTTATTAGTCTATAAAAAATGAACATTACCTTTATTGACAAATTTTGATATTTATGTTACCTTTTTTGTCAATTTGCATAATATAAAAATTAGCCACGTCATCAATTTAACCTGTTACCTGCTACAACGGTAATCGGTTACCTTTAATGTTAGAAATTGAAATTTAGAATCTTTTCTTGGCCCAAAAAAATTGACATTACCTTTATTGACAAATTTCGATATTTATGTTACCTTTCTCGGCAATTTTTCCCATGCAATAATAATGTTAGCAAAGTTATATGTGTTTATGTTATTTGTGTGAAATTAATTTATTTGCTTTGTAAGGAAATTGACGGGTCGTATTGATTTGGAAAAAGAAAACCTTAAAACGAAAAGTAGCCTCAAGTATTTGTACAAAATATTATCCATGTGCAATTGATTGTGATCACTCACATATCATCTCCTGTAACACTCATATTTAGCTTATAAATTTTTTATATATATAGTGAAAGGTTTATTTGAGAATCGTTTTTATATAGAGGATCTATATAGAACCTAGTTTTAATCATATAACTTCAAAAACAAATCTGGACCATTTGATCATCTAAATTAATGGTTGAGATTTAAAGCTGACAATTTTGTAAATTATATGAAAACTATATGAGGTAACTGCATAATTGAGGACAAATATGGAATTCTGTTTTGGTAACCACAAATTTCCTTTCTAGTTCCACCTCTCGAAAATGCAAACTAATAACCAAAATGCAAATCATTAGGTTATTTGCATGTAAATGACTTAATATTGTTTGCATTTTTGGTTATTTACATTTTTGTTATCTTCTTTTATGTCGGTTGCATTTTGCCTTTTACATTTTTGTTAAACAATTTGCATTTTTGTTATCTATTTTTTTATTTTTGGGAGCATTTTGCATTTTCGTCAACGATTTTGCATTTTCATAAATAAAAAAATTAGAAAACATTTCAATCATGCTCTTGAATTAAAGAGGATAAAAAACTGAATCTAATTGTATATTTTTTTTGTTAAAATTCTTAAACATGAATTTATTATGACTATTTGGATGTTTAGTAGAATTTTTTTTTAAAAAAATGGAAGTTTGGAGGTTGAATGAGGAAGAGATGAGTGAGAATTAATTTGTAATTCTTTTTTCAGTTTTACCCTTACTCTTAATGTCACGTGTCATCACCAGGTTTGTTCTTTAGGTTATATGAATAAGCAAGATTCTATATATAACCTCACCCTATATATATATATATATATATATTAAAAAGTTCATTTGAGAACCGTTTTTATTGTGAGAACCAATCTTAACCGTCTAATTCTCCCTCCTTCAATTGGATTGCCTACCCATGAATTCCTTAAACTTAACTTGTCACACTCAATCCCCCCACGCTATTCAACCATGAATTCCATTATCCAAAATGAACGACTAAGATTGGTTCTCGCAATAAAAACAGTTCTCAAATGAAATTTTCAATATATATATATATATATATATATATATATATATAGGGGAGAGTTCAAACGAGAATTGTTTTTCGTACGAGAACTGCGAGAACCAATCTTGGCCGTTCATTTTGAATAATGAAATTCATGGATGAAGAGCATGGGGGATTGAGTGTGGCATGGTGCATGTAAGGAATTCATGGGTGGGCAATCCAATTGAATGAGGGGAATTGGACGGCTAAGATTGGTTCTCACGGTTCTCGTACGAAAAACAGTTCTCGTTTGAACTTTTGCCTATATATATACAGAGGCGATTCCATGTACAACTAAATGGGATGTGTGGACCCCACTTAAAAGATATTTTTTATTATACATGTATATATAAATAATTTTTTGACTATCCTAAAATTTTACAATGCACCCTATATCCATATTGGTAGAAGGAAAAACATGAAGAAATATAATGAAAAAAACACAACTTTATCATCTAAAGTCCTCAATCCGAAAAGCTAAAGGTCAAACCCAATATTGTCAAGTCAATACATCAAGTAAAGAGGATAACTAGCCAAGTAAGTGTCATATTTTATTATATGTTTTGTATTTAAAATTTTATCCTCTTTAGTTTTTCTCGTTTGAGTTTTATTTATTCATTTGATCTACTTAAGTGTAGTAATTTTCTCAAAGAAATTGTTAAGTGTATTAGTAACTCTTTTTTTATTTTGAATTTTTGTTAGGTTATAAAGTTATAATTTTCTATTAGATTATGATGAATGGTAATTTTTATTATATTTATATCGATACTGGTGTATTAGTATGTTGTGTTAATTTTGTATTAACTATGTTGAATGTTTATGTTAAATTAGATTATATATTGATGTGCGATTTACGTACCAGTTTTAAATTTGTAAAAAACCGTATATGTTTTAAATACGACACAATAGGCAAGTGTACCTAATCGTGTAGCAGTATAGAAAATAAGTACGGATGTCGAACTCTCGGGGAACGAGTATGATTCTAGGTATAATTAAACTAATTATCTAAATAATATTAAACTAAAAAGCAGTAAGCAGGGGGAAATTGGCAATTTAGCAGTAGAAAGCAACGATTCCAATCAAGCCTAAAACTAACAAAACTTCAGATTTCAAAGCTAAAAAAGAGAGAATGCAAAATAAACTTGGATTTAATCAATAAGAAGTGAAGTATCTCTACTCGGACAACAGATTCCCTAATCAAATTAGCAGATTTCAATGAAGTGCAATGGATAGCTTAAAACAATATACCGATTTCTAAAGTGGTTAGATCTCCTGGTCAGACTCACTAACCCTATAGTCTTAGACAATTAACTCAATGGTCATGCAATTAACTAATCTTTAACTAGCCAAACTGTTCGAGTTATGATAGACTTAATCTTTTGATTTGTTAATTCACAAAATCAACTTATTATCAAAGAATGGTCATCTAAGACAATAGCAAGCACAATAAAGTTCCAATCTTTAAGCCTAACCGTAGGATATGGTCAATCACTAGTTATGAATCTTAATGGTCATAGAAATTCACAATTCAAGCAAACATAGGAAGAATGGTCATACAACCTATGAAAACTCAGATTCTAGGCATAAAAATCAAAACTTGATCACACTTGGATCTTTGAGAAAGCAATCATAACAAATATATCATTAAAAGCAATCCAAACTTTGAAATCCAACTAATTTTCAAAGGTAATCATGTCCAAGCAGAGAATACAGGGTGTTTAGCCCATAATAAGAGGATTACAACCATAGAAATTCATAAGAACAGAGCTAAACATGATGAATAATGCAACTAAACTTAGAATCTAGGAAGATAAACCTTTAATCTTCACTTCAAAAGCTTCAATCTTCAATCCAATTGCAAGAATCCTGCTCCAGATCTTCAAGTTCTTCGAATTCGTTCGTCTAGGGCCGGCTGGAAGGGTTAGCATCCCTTTTTTCGAATAAAACATGTCTATTTATAGAGATTTAATCCAGCCGGGAACGCGTCACGTTCGTGTCCTGGACGCGTCGCGTCTTAACAGACTTGCCCGACAAGTTCGCTTGATTTCAACAGAACGCGTCGCGTTCATCTCTCCGACGCGTCGCGTTCTCGGATTTTCAGACTTTATGATTTTTCTTTGTATCTCGAGTCCTTTTCCGTCTTTTCCGCTTAAACTCTCGCCATTGAATATTTTATGACCTGTGAATGATAATTACTCACTTTAAGTACCATTAGCCATCATTTAAAGAGATATTTAACATTTAAGTTCCATTTATCGCAACGAATATATATCTAAATAACGCGATATCATATATTGAAAGAATTGGTAAATCTACAATCTAGTTCAAGTGATATATCCGAGACAAAAAATATTGACAAACTTTTTTCAAAGTATGTGAAAGTTGACCTATGTTCACTTTCTAGCTATATGGAGCAACGATGAGGTATGGAATATCGTCAGGGTAAATTACAAAAACTTTATGCTATTTGTTTAAATATATGTTTACTTTTTGTGTCGGTATTTATAATTCTCTTGATTTATCTACTATCAATGCTCCGAATATTAACTAAAAACCATTTGACCCGTTATTTAATCCTCCTGACTAACTTATCCCGTCATATAAACTATATTGGACCCCTCTAAGTTTCAATTCTGGATTCGCCACTGTTATATATATATATATATATATATATATATATATATATATATATATATATATATATATATATTGAAAAGCTCATTTGAGAACCGTTTTTATTGGGAGAGCCGCAAGAACCAATCTGAGCCGTCCAAATCCCCCTCCTTCAACGTCATCTCCCACCCATGAATTTTCACTATATATATATATATATATTGAAAAGATTATTTGAGAACCGTTTTTATTGCGAGAATCACGAGAACCAATCTTAGCCGTCCAATTCCCCCTCTTTCAATTGGATTGCCCACCCATGAATTTCTTACATGCACCTTGCCATACTCAATCCTCCCACGCTCTTCATCTATGAATTTCATTATCCAAAATGAATGTCTAAGATTGGTTCTTACGGTTCTTGCAATAAAAACGGTTTTCTCAAATGAACCTTCCCCTATATATATATATATTATCATCTTAAAAATATTCTTTTTCTATTAGCAAGTAAAATCAAAATTTTCAATATTTAATAAAATAATAAATAAAATTGTAACAAACTTTCAATTATATATTAATGAATGAATACTTTTATGAGGATTTTTTATTATATTAAATTAAGTAATAAGCTTAAAGTCTTTATATGAGTGAGGACATAAGTTTGAATGACAAGGGCCAAACAAATGTAAGAAGAGATAATGGGGCACTGAATATGGGTCACAAATATCTTTCTGGACTCCACATTTTCCTTTTAGAAATTGCCACTTGCATTGTTTAGGTTGTAGTTTCTTTTTAACTTGAGCTACAAATAATATAACAAACTCAAAAGGTAACATTAAAGGTTTTTTGCTTATATAATATATATATATATATATATATATATATATATATATATATAATAAAGTACAAATTTTGGTGTTTTATGAAAGGATAATAAAGTATGTTTGAACTATAATTGTATATTTAATTAGTATTGAAATTCTTGTATCAAGGCCAATCAAATTCTTGTATTAAGGTGTTGGAAGGTGTTTCCTATGATTTATGATTATGAGTTCAAGTCTCATTGTGAATAAAAGATGTAGATTTAGAAGTAGATTAATGTATGTGTTGTGCTGTTAAAAATATCTTATAAATATATTTCAGACCATTTAAGTATTAGTTTGACTTAATTTATAAATTTTGACCAAAAACTCCTAGGACGTTGAAAAATTCATCCTAGTCAAGTAGTCATTCTAATAAGCTCTAGTTTCACTTGGAGCAAACCTATGTGCTTCTTGTATACTGTTGCTTGAGTTAATGGTTTTATGAGGAGTATATTGAATATTTATTTCGTGTGGTTTGCTATAAATTATAAATTTTAGTAAATTACAAGTTTAGTTTTTTTAGTTTCATACTTATTATTTATTTACTTTTTATCTGAAAAGTTATGGGTTTGGTTAATTTGTTTATTTTTCTTTGGTGTTAATGTATTTTGTCAATTTTCATCTTTTAGTGCTTCTTTAATAATTTTGGTTCAACTATTGTTTGTCTCAAGAAGGTAATCAACAAACTGATATATTGATAGATGGGGAGTTAAATACGCAATTCAATAATTATGAACAAATCAAACTTAATAAGAAATCAATCACATGCTTTTATTAATAATTCAAACTTTCAATATAAATCATGACCAAATCTTGATTCAAAATACTGATGAACTCTTTTTCCTAATCTCATACACTAATTGCTAGATCTTGTTTTACTGTTTTAAATTATGAAAGCAGAAAAACAATACACTCTCTAACAAGATTAATAGACTAACCAAACGACTACACGTACTATGTTATTCACGAACAAATTTGTGTTTTACTAACAAAGCATGTATAACTAAACACATTTGAGGTTGGTTTAAGTACCTGTTTCTACGAAACAAAATTAGACTAAAAACTTATCATAATCTAACATTCAAAACTAAAGGATCTATCCTAAACACACAAATACTTGGATAATTTGAATCTTCAAATCTTGAAATTCAAATCTTCTTATCCAGCCGTAGGGTTGAGGATTATAAGGCTTTGAATCAATTTGAAACAGATTCAAACTCTTCGGGCTGACTTCTTCTAAACAAACAAATAACTTGGATAACTTCTTCAGTGGAGCTAACTTACTCAGCTTGAAACTCATCAAGCTGAGTTCTTAAAATTATCTTCGGTCTTCAACTTGTATACGCAATATAAAACCTAAACTCAACTTAAGTAGTCATTGAGTTGTCTAAAACTTACATAGAAAACTTTATATTTGTTTTGGAGCTGACCTACTCAGCTTGAGCCGGCTATTCAATCTCAACAGACTTACATAATTCCTAAGTTACAATCCAAATGTTATATTTTGAACTACCTTTCTGTAACACCGAAACCTCTAAGCCATTTTTTATCGCTGCGGAAGCGTTACGAATTTTCATAATTGCAATCACCCACATAAAAGTCTTACATTGTTTACAAAATACAGTAATCATGTGTGTTACAAAAGATTTACAAAACACGGCTCGTCTCTATTTAAAACATAATATCAGAGCGTTGGTCAAATTTTCCTTTTCACAAACACAGTTAAACAGCTAAACTCACCGAACATGCAAAACGAATCAACTGTGAGGAGTTAACACAAAACTAAGTGAATGGAAGCTACAAACAAACAGACATCAGCAACAAACCACAATCAATCAACAATAAATCTCACAAACCCACACAAATCTAAAGGATCGGCGGTTCTGCAGAACCTGCAACCGATGTAGGCCAAAGCAAAGGCTTACTAATAGCTATTTGCTACTTGGTACAGTTAAAGCCCCTTAAGTTGCAACGAATGCATCAGAAGATGTAGAATAGTGCAACCAATAACAAATAAGCTCAGCCTAGTAACACACGTTAGCTAACCTCCAACAACCATGTATGCATACCATTAACCATACGTACACGTCATACCATGTGCACATACCATTAAACATTACAAACTTCAAATTAACCCACAAACACACACCATAAACATTCAAATCACTAAGAAACACTTCCAAACTATATACAAACTTCAAATAACATACAAACAATCATCAAGAACACATCAAAACCAGTTAAAACATTACAATTAACAAAAATCTCAAGTTTGCTTCATATCTTCATATCTCAATTATGGTGTTAATCAAGTTTCAAGCATCAAAACCCAACACAAACAATTCAAAACTTATTGAATCATAACTATAATCATAAGAAACATATACAAACCTTTATGTTGCAATAAAACACGCCAAATCAGAACTTCAAAGATTCAAGTTTGTGTTTCTTTTAGTTCTTGAGTTTTCTTCAAAGCACACACATACACAAATATAGATAACTAACTTCATAGTGAAGTTTTATCAACATTGAGGCGGCATATGTTTTAGATATTTACAAGCAATCATATTCTACCCTGCTTACTATCATACAGTTAATCAATTAAGCAGTCAAACTCAATTAATTAACATGCAACGAGGTATTATCTACGACCCTCGTTTAAAAACGAATTCATCTAAATCATAAACACATGCAATATAAAATATTCATTTTATCACATATAATTCTAGTTCGATTATTTATCAAAGTAAACAAATAATCATGTAACCAAATACTAAATACTCATCACCGACCCGATAACAACTAGGCCAGGTTCACGGATGTTACACTAGACTCTTAGTCAACGTTTGAAATAATTTGAATTTCACATTTTCTTGGAAGATTTGAAAAAGTAGGTTATGTAGGATTTTTGTCAAAAGTGAAAAGATACAATCCTTTATTAAAGGATTATATTGGATCCCTTCCACTTATGCAAGGATATGTCTAGATTTATCAACATTCTTAAGATTTGGTTGTCTTAAATTTTAGAGTAAATTGCATATTTGGTTCTTGTGGTTTGATAGAATTATAGTTATGGTAAAGTTACGGGTTCAGTCTCTTCCAACCCGAGCTTATTTCACTTTTGTTCCCTAATCAGTTAGTCGGGTGTTGTCATATTTTAATTGTTATTATTATAACTAAACTAACCATAATTAAACATATCATAGATCAATATCATGTTAGCAACATGGATTTGATTTTGAATCTTTCATCCAAGTTAGGTTTGTAAACGAACATAATGTTTGGCAAATTGTTCTTAAAACGTTATGTGAGAAGTATGTTTGTTTAATAAATGAACGAGCATGAAAAATATATGCTCATACATTTATTTAAACGAATGAGCATGAACAAAGGTCTTCTTCGTCTATTTATGTTCATATATGTGTGTGTGTGTATATACATTGCATTATAATATATTTGACACTCTCTCTTACTTTACTTTATCCTTAAAATTTTAGCAATCGAAAATGACTAATATACCGCTTAAATAACCTCTATTTTCAAGCATACACACTCTCTCTCGTGATTTACATAATTACCAATAAACACACTCTTCTATAACCATACACTTTTCCATTCACATAAAATAAAGAAAATAGTTGTTTGATTATTTTTTGAAAATTTGTTTAGAAAATGAAAAAAAAAAGAAATTGATTGAAAAATGAGAAAAATGAAATGACATGTTACTGGGTAGAAATAACTCGTTGAATACCATACTCCTATATTACCCCTATATTCTATAAAACGGCTTGTTATGGAGTAGAAATCATTTGCTGTCGCGCGAGTACCATTCTAGTGTGTGTATATATTGTGTATGTGTGTAATATGTTTATTTTTAACAATATATGATTTTCATTATACATTTGTATATGCATTTGCAGGTTGACGTTTATTTGTTTTTGAAGGGAGGAACATAAACAAACATGAATAAACTAATTATATAAACAAATAAACATAGGTATAAATATTTATTCGTTTATCTGTTTGTGTTCGGCTAAAAATAAACGAATAAACACAAGCAAGTATCTCAAAACAATTCACCAAGTTTGTAACTCTTGTAATAGTAACGAACTTCGCTAAAATTATCATTATATCCAATAAACTTTATTTTGTATCTTAAAATACGATTAACTTTTAAATTTGGTTATTATATACAACTTATCTTTAATGTTACCAACCGTTTTTTTTATTCAGCCACTTTTTTACAGATTTGGCCATCTAGGTTTGGGCATGAATACCTACATATTCAAAATCATACGAATCATGAGTATTGTCTAAAATATCTTAGTATCCTACCCATCAAAGTCTATAGTAGTAATGCCAATTATTTATTCTTTCTTTGCATAATAATTGGAATTATTGTAATTTATTGCATTTTTAACCGCTATATATATACACTCTAACTTATATTTATGTTCATAACACGACTTGAATCATCAATCTTAAAAAGAAAGGAACATTTTAATTACACGTTTGTACTACTAAACCAAAAGCCTTATAGTAATTATGTCATACTCTTTCCCTTAAACATGCAATGTATTACATAGGCAAATATAATTTTATAAAGAATAACAGAAAAATCAACAAGGTTTTCAAATTAAAGATTAAAAGTAAAATAAAATCCTAGTTAGTGTCTTTCAGGGTGTCGGTATAAGAAATATAAAACACGGAAATCATATACAAAATTGTTCATAATTCTTTTTTTTACTATTATCCTCGAGTTGACTTTTTTAAAACCTTTAATACGGTAGAAATATAACTTCAGGACACACACTAGAGGTGAGCATCTTAACCGAAAAACCGAACTATAACCGATAAAACCGTAAAAACCGAACCAAATGAAAACCGACGGTTCGGTTTATAAAATTTCATTAATGATAGATAGTGGGTCGGTTTTGGTTTTGTACATGTAACCGAACCGATAAGAATTTATTATTTAATTATTTTATATATTTATTATTTAATTATTTGAATATTTGTTCTTTTATGGTGCATCATTCAATTTGTATTTTTATAAAAGCTTGAACTTTGTTACTTATTATGTCGTCTCATTCATTGTACTGGATTACTAGAGTTATTGTAAATGTTAAACACTTGATTGTTTCTTTCATGTGAGGCTATTAAATATATTAAAAATGAATTAACAAGTTATGAATTGATGGAGACCAAGAGGTGTGTACCATTAGGCTCAATTTGTGTATTACATATAACTCTAGCCTATTGTTTTGTATTTTTGTCATAGAAAAATAATGGGCTTATCAGGTCTAGAAAATAATCAATTATTTGACCTAAATTTGTGGCTTCTATAAAGCAATAAAAAATATAACTCAAGCCCATATTCTGAAATTACGAAGCCCATTAAGTTTGACTCAACTTAGTATAACGGTTAACCAATAAAACCGATAATGAAAATCGATCCGCTATCAAAAACCGTTAACCACCCCGTTAAAAACCGATACCCATTGATTTAAAAAAACACATAACTGATATTATCGGTTATGGTTCAGTTTGAAATCAAAACCGACCCAACCCACCCCATGCTCGGTCCACGATCGATAAAATTATCTAGGCTTCCATGCAATGAAATAGGTTGTACCGTACAACTAATAACTCCATTTTAAAATGTTGAAAAAAATAAAAGTGAAATTTAGACAAACGACGTGACGTTTAACTTACTCTTTAACGATCAAATTAAAGAACATGGCGTAGGAGTGGCGCCGTGACACGTCGTTCCAATGTTATATTCATATTCGCCTGAATATTCTTTTTTGATTTATTTATGTGGGTGTGAAAAATAATCGGCCCGATCGAGACCCCCTTTGCTGCCACCTGTTCTACATATACTCGATCCACACCAATCTCTGTTTTACGTCTGCTCTTAATTTCTTATCATCACTCTTTCTTTCTAGATCGAATCTCTAGATCCATCCAGCCTATTGCATTCTTCATCAACAATGGCCGCTGCTGATACCGAGAAGTTAAACAATCTTCGATCTGCTGTCTCTGCTCTCACTCAGATCAGGTGAAGTTTACTGAATTCGGTTTTAAATCGTGTTTTAATAGTTTGCAATTGATGCGCGTTAATGCTTTAGATTTTTGGATCTGAAATTGATTTTATTGTTAATTTTCTATATCTTGCAGTGATAATGAGAAATCTGGATTTATCAACCTTGTGTCGCGCTATCTCAGGTACTCTTTTTTTTTTCTTCATTACGAAATGAAAAATTAGCCTTTGTAAGTGTTGTTTTTTTGGTTTGTTTGTTGTTTTAATGTTCGGTTTATTGATTTAAACCGTCAAGACAAGTGATCGATCGGCTTCTAGTTTAATGATTTGTTCTGATCTGTAATTTTAAATGAAAAAACGGATACCGCGGATTAGTTTATTGTTCAAATACGTTAGTGAAAAAGACAAAGATAGGGAACGAAATTACTCTGTTCTGTTATCTTTTGTTTTTAATCATCAAATACACATTAGTAATTTGTAGATTTGTTTCTCATTCAAGTAGAAGAGAAAAGGAAAATGGGGAAAACCATGGTTGCTTGTTTGATAGGCTAAATTGAATGGTAAAAGCTTGATTGTTATGATCTGATTTTACGTTTTTTGTTTTTGATTCATGGAAATTGTTTAACAAAGTGGCGAAGCACAACATGTTGAATGGAGTAAGATCCAAACGCCCACTGATAAGATCGTGGTGCCATATGATACCCTAGCAGCTGTACCTGAAGGTAATAAACTGATCTTTAAGTTGTTCTGATATTTTTTTCACCTGCAATAGAAGTAATGGCTTTATTTTTTGTTGGTTCTTCTCTATGTACATTACCATTGGCGTAACCTGGGACCATTTTAGGAATAAGAGAATATGCTTGATTTATCCTATGTGAATTTGAACGTGCTGTGTTATGTGCTGCAGATGCTGCTCAGACCAAGAGTCTATTGGATAAGCTTGTGGTACTAAAGCTTAATGGTGGCTTGGGGACAACCATGGGATGCACTGGTCCAAAGTATGTGGTCACCTTTTTTATATAATAGCGAATTAGTGTTAATTAAGTTACTTTCACGATTCTGTTGGCAATTATGAATATTTCTTTGTTACATTCATGGACTTCTTCTTTTAGTATAAGCTGTCAGCTAATATATTCTCATGCTAAAGATCATGAGTATTTCAAGTTTCTTTTTGAGTCGAACCCATAATCAAAGTTTGTTAAACTTGTGGCCTTGTGGTCTCTGCATTTTCAGTGTGTTGTGATTCATTATTGCAATTTTCAGTCTTCTATGTGCAGTATTGGGTGTTTGGATTCAGTATAAGAGAGCCAAATTCTCTAGGAACATGAATTTGAATAAGGCATACTTAGGGTGGCCATATTCTTATTTTGAGTGAGAAAATTGTATGCTGTTACAAAAAATCGTACCCTTTTTGTTTTCAAAATGAGATATGAACGCCGAGGGAAGTGGGAACTTAATACATATACCTTTTTTGTTTTCATACTGAAAAGTGTATAAACCCTTATATTCATCGTCAATCTATATCATAGTTCTTCTTTTTGATCTTTCTGAACTTGGACTGATGTGTCATCTATGTGGCTGTCGGTAGCAGAACTTGAACATTATTTTGGCAGGGTTCCCATATCTTTCTTCGTTTAATGTTTCTTTCTTTAGAGTTTTGAAGTCAGCTTGGTGATGCAGGTCTGTCATAGAAGTTCGAAATGGCTTAACCTTCTTAGACTTGATTGTCATCCAACTTGAGGTACTTCGCATTTAGAAAAGGGACATGCACTATATATGCAGTTTATTCTAGGCTTGTGATCTTTGCTGGAAACTTAATTGTCTTCTTTCTTTGTAGACACTAAATAAGAAGTATGGGTGTAATGTACCCTTGCTTCTAATGAATTCATTCAACACACATGAAGATACACAGAAGGTGACAATTCGAAATATTTACTTTCTTCACCTACTATTAACTTTATACATTATATATTGATATCTTTTGTATGTTTTAAAATGTAGATTGTGGAAAAGTATGCTGGTTCGAAGATTGAGATACATACATTCAATCAGGTTTGCTAACACAAATAGTCATATCTTTAGGTTAATCCTTTTTCCAGAGCAACAAAAGCTGAAAGCAATGCTACTAGTGTATCTTATGCTCTTACAGCTGTAGATTGTTTACGTATTTCTGTTTCAGCTTTTAGATAAGGGGCTTGTTTATTTTTGCAATGTTCTTACCTGCTTAACTTTGATTTTCACAGTCTCAATATCCTCGATTGGTTGTTGATGACTTTCTGCCTCTCCCATCTAAAGGCGAAACTGGCAAGGATGGATGGTAATTTAAAAGCTAGCCTTATGATTGATTGTTAATTTCATTAGTTTTTTCATTGATAACAATCTTTATAACATTGTTCACTCCTGAAAATTTGTTAATAAAACCCGCTCTTTGTCAGATGTATTTAATGGTCAGCATTTTTATCTATTAGTTATTGAAAATAATTAAATGACGTACATTGCATTTTTGATGCTTATGTTTGGTACTTATAAATCTTTTTAATTTAAAGGTACCCCCCAGGACATGGTGATGTTTTCCCGTCCTTGATGAACAGTGGGAAGCTTGATGTTCTATTGTCGCAGGTTTTATTTTGCAGCTTTGTTTTTTGACACTTTGAGTGCGTGTATTTGGTGTTTATTTGTTGTTATCATATGGCTTTTTCATTACAGGGCAAGGAATACGTTTTCGTTGCCAATTCCGATAACTTAGGAGCTGTAGTTGACTTGAGTATCCTTACCTGGCTTTTTTATTTTTAGCATTCGTACCTGTAGCTTACTTTATGCAAGACTGTAAAAACTGAAGTTACCTCCATCTTTGTATCTCTTAATTCTCCATTATAGAAATTTTGAATCACTTGATCCAGAACAAGAATGAGTACTGCATGGAGGTACTGCACAGTGTTAATTAATTCTCATTTTGCCTCAAGTTGTTTCATGCTTAATATTGCTGATTTTGCCAGGTAACACCCAAAACATTAGCTGACGTGAAAGGTGGTACTCTAATTTCATACGACGGTAAAGTTCAGGTGTGTTTCAGTTATCACTATTGTGTTTGCCTCCATCAATAAAGTGAAGTGAAATTCATATATATAAGTCATACCTGAGTCCCTAGATGACAAGTTATTGATTACATAGATTTTGGGTTGAACGATTACTTTGACTGATGATATGAAAATGTTCATTTGGGTTTTGCCTTTCTATCGAAGTCCATAGTGCAAGTTTTCTGTTAGCTCTTTAGGTATTAAGCAAGTTGAGAACGTAGATATGTTGAGATACGGCTACAGCTGAATAAAGATCTTCATGTCAATCTGTTACAAATTGGAATGAGTAAATTGATGAGCAAGATGTAATTGATGTGGTCTTATTGGAGAAGAGTAAAAGAAATTTGCTTGTAAATGGTTTAAATATGTACAATTAGATTAGTAAGTTTATCACCGAAGAAAAATCATTCGCAAGTTGAGCAATGGAAGACATAAAAACATGTAAGCAAATCATTGTTAGAAGATTTTTTCCCATACCCCACTCAGACGGGATTGGGTGTTGTTGATGATGATTGTTAAAAGATTTTTATTCATTCATGAAACTTTAGAATCATATCTTCTTTTTCTGTTGAGCCAATAAACGAAGGGGTATTTGAGTGAATAGTGTATACCAAAGGAGTTTAGTAAGTATAGGAGTGCTTGGACCGGTTTTATCATTGACCCAGATCCAGAGGAAACTTCTCTATTAATGATTTCTACTGTGTAAAAATTACTAGTCTAACCTGATTAGTTTAGGGGTGAAAGCTTGTTGCAAGGACATTCAGACCAAGTTATATATAGCATTGGCAATAATGGGTGGACCTTTTGTGTCATTACAATGGGTGGACATTTACCCCTTTGAATGCATGTAAATTGATGTCATGAAAATTCCGTTCACTTGAACCTTTGTCAAAGTTTGTATA
Organism: Dittrichia graveolens; assembly: GCA_038502395.1. NCBI lineage: Eukaryota > Viridiplantae > Streptophyta > Magnoliopsida > Asterales > Asteraceae > Dittrichia > Dittrichia graveolens. The sequence goes on along the minus strand of JARJIL010000001.1, from coordinate 76,479,308 downwards.
CATACATGCTCTCTCTCTCTCTCTCTCTCTCTCTCATACACATATCCCACTTTTCACTGACCTACGGTTAATATTTCTGTTGCTGCAGCTTCTTGAAATTGCACAAGTTCCTGATCAGCATGTGAGTTCTGGTTCTATCCTTTTTCTTTAAATGCTCCTCTTCATAACTCACTATCAGAGCATCTTTAAAAAGTTTACAAATAAAAGTCACCAGAAGATGTCATGGATATAGTAAAATTGGAACAACTATGTAAACAGAACTGGAAGTTGAATAATTGTAGTTTTTAATATATTAAACCTCAAGTTTATTTACATTTCTAGTTTTAGCTCCAAGCACCACCTACAAAACAAATAAACAAGAATAACATCTAGGAGCAGTGAGCTCAATGATAATTGTCAGTTCATTATCTGATTTCTGCTTGTTTATTCTGCGTAGGTCAATGAGTTCAAATCAATTGAGAAGTTCAAAATCTTCAACACCAACAACTTGTGAGTTACGTGCATAGAAATATGAACATGTTTCATGTCATGTAGGACTAATCACACTGTTGCAATTCCAGGTGGGTAAACTTGCACGCAATCAAAAGACTTGTGCAAGCAGATGCACTTAAGATGGAGATTATTCCAAATCCAAAGGTACTTGTCTACATCTTTTTATCAAGTTGTACACTCATCGATTGATGTTTTTTTAATACTATTATCATTTGGTTTGCAGGAAGTCAATGGAGTTAAAGTTCTTCAGCTAGAAACAGCTGCTGGTGCTGCAATCAAGGTATATCATGCTACCACATATTCTTGTTCACTATTGATTATAGTGATAAATGTAATTCATGTTAAATGTCACTAGTTTTTTTGTTAACGTTCTTTGATGTCTTATCTTATGACCAGTTTTATGATAATGCGATTGGCATTAACGTTCCCCGATCTCGATTCCTTCCGGTGAAAGCTAGTTCAGATTTGCTTCTTGTTCAGGTTGAACATCTTAATTTGAGTATTTTACTACTCATTTATTTGTTTTTGACAGAAGTTTTAAAAATTAATTATAATCACACTCTTTGTCTAATTGCAGTCTGATCTTTACACGGAAAAAGATGGGTATGTGATTCGCAACCCTGCTAGGACAGATCCAGCAAACCCTTCAATCGAATTGGGACCTGAATTTAAGAAGGTGACATTACATGTCAAATAATTATCCAATAATGTATATATGATTATCTCAACGAAACCCCACAATAATTCAATCTCCATGCTTCAGGTTGGAGACTTCTTGAAGCGATTCAAGTCTATCCCCAGCATTATCGAGCTTGATAGCTTGAAGGTTTCTGGTGATGTGTGGTTTGGATCTAATGTGGTTCTCAAGGTATCATCTCACCTTCCAATCCCCATTATCTCATTAAGTTGGAGTTATGAAGTTATGATTTGTGATTAACTTTTCCTCTTTTCTTTTTTTAATACTCTTTAAGGGTAAAGTGGTGGTTGCTGCAAAATCCGGAGAAAAGTTGGAAATTCCAGATGGTGTGGTACTTCAAAACAAGGTGATTTCATTCGAATGTTTTTTTCTCTTTGTTTTTTATGAACATTTCCTTAGTCACTCGGGTCACGTAAAACCAAAAGAGAACTAGTTAGGCTCTAGCGATAAAACAATAACTAATAACGTTGGTATATATATGTAAGCAAACTAGACAAAATATCGCACAATCTTTGGGCCGCATAAACTTAAATATCAAATAGGCCCCACTGAAAGCTTCAATCAGTACAAACATAAAAGCAGACCATTGCATGTGACCTCCCATGTTTGAAATTACTGACTGGTATTCAGAGTATCCAATCTTCTTTCTACTAAAAGTAAAAATTTATAAGCTGCACTTGTCACTTAATCCATGTAATGTGAAGGTGCGTAAACAAATAGATGTAGCCTAATGGGCATGTTAGGAGGGTTGTGTAATGGGTCAAAATGGGTATATTTGTACCCATCAAAATGGGTGTTGTTAGCATGAAACACTTTTCTTGTAAAAAATTTAAAAGGGACCCTTTTATATAATGTGTTTAAGTATGATCACAACAAATAAATTGTTACAAATAGAACACAACTCTTTTACCGACTGTTGATGTGTAAACAGGTCAATTGGTAGCGCTAGGAAAGAGCTCTTGGATGCTGTTAAATACTACTAGTGTTGAGTGTTGAGGACTTGGCTAATTATATGTGAAAAATACTTGCAGGAAGTGCATGGGGCTGGTGATTTCTAAAAAGGTTACTTTTTGGTGCGACAGAGGTTTACTTGCAAGCAATGGCAGACTGCCTGTTGGTAAATAATAAATATGTGTAAGATGTGTTTTGGTCTTAAAATAAGTGTATAATTTCAATTTTCATCACATCACATGCGGCTTTTATGGACTCGACTTCACTTTGGTATGAATTTTGGCAGTGAAACATTTACCTTCACACCCACTACATCATTTACTTTGGGAATGCATAATGTTGTGTTTGTCATGCATATTGAACTATAAAACTAAACATTTTTACGCTCCATTGGCCTTTTATTGAATATTCACTTGTGAGAGTGTAGGAGTGGTCGCTCCTGATGTTTCTAAAACCTGGATTTTTAGTTGACATGTGTGACGAGCGGGTCATGTGTTAAACACTTAGGGTGTGTTTGGTGAAAGAGGCTAGGGCTGGAGCTGGGGCTCGGGCTGATTAATTAATAATCCCAAGCCCAAGCCCAAGCCCAAGCCATAAGCTACTTGAAAAAAGCTTTTATTTTTGGGGCTTATGTTTTTAATAATCCCCTCAAGACTGTAACATCCGTACTGCGTTGGAGGGCTGGGGATTATGAAAACTAGAATCCCAAACCCTTATAATCCCCCATAAGTCTGTTGCCGAACACACCCTTAAACCACTTGGATTTTAGAACTTTCAGGTTTCCATTTTTTCCTTTATACATATATATTCAAGTATTTCAAGATTTTTCAGAATCTGTTTAGCAAGAATTTACCACAACATTCACAGACTGGGTACCATATCAAGCATAACATTACCAAATTAAGCATTTCATAATCCATCGATGCTTTAGTTACCATAATATTCACAGAATTTCAGAATTTGTAATTGATAGTGCGTTTTATGTGTTAGTTTTATGTGTAAATTCAGAATTATTTAGTACTAATACGACACGAATAGGCAAGAGGACATAACCGTTTATAGTTTAGTTAAAATAAATACGGGTGTCGGACACTTGGAGAATGAGTGTAATTTTGATTTAATTTTATTGATCCAATATTAAACTAATTAAACTACTAAAGACCAATAAAAAGGGATTTTTGGAACTTAACGCTTTCGAATCAACTAACACCAATTCTAACCACTAATTTACTAAGGAAACATCAAAAACAAATTAAAGGAAGCAAAAAACAAAAAAACTTAATGAGATTTAAACTATTAGAATTCTCATCTCACCTTTTCAAATCTAATGATTTCAATTAAATTTGTGCAATGGATAAATTAATATTATATACCGATTTTTAATGTGATTAGACTTTTGATCAGATTATCTAACCTTATAATTATGCAATTAACTAATCCTATGGTCAAGAGATCAATTTGAAGCATAATTAGTCTATTTAGTTCGAATCAAGAAAGACTTAATTTTATATGATTGTTTTTATTAACAAATCATCAATTAACATATAAAGGAAAATAGAAAACTTAGCCTAGCATCAACATACTAACACACTGGAAATCATATATAACATGAACATGAGAGATATGAATGATAAACTCGTATAAAGTATATTGAAAGCCTTGAATCTTCGATCTAAATGCCTTGATCTTCAAAGTTAAGCTTCAAACAGCCTTGGGACGCCTCTTGGGTGTTCTTAGAAGAGTAATGGAGGTAAAAGTCGGGTAGAATAGTCCTCAACCGATCTAGAATTCGGTTTAAATAGAATATGGAAATTAAGGTCTGTCGCTCCGCGATCTATGGATGGACGCGTCGCGACCTTTATCTTCATTGCGATAAACATTATCTTTTTGAATTTCAAACCGGACGCTTAATTCTTTGGATGCGGCACGATCCTAACCTGGACACATTCTTTATTTCTTCTTTTCTTTATTTTTCCACCTACCTTTTCTTGATCATTTCTCGGTTTTCTCTCGTTTAAGCTTCAAATATTTTCGTCTTGTATATTTTTGCCTGAAAACAAATAATAAAGGTAAAACGCACCTTTTTGACCAATTTCTCATAATAAACAACTAAAATTAAATAGATATTACGTAAAATAAATAACTAATAAATGGGATGTCGGTAATCATGAGGCTTAGCAAATATTACCAAATCAAGCTTTTCATAATCTTTAATGGTGTGGTTGATCTTTGATCAAGCAAATGGTTAAGCCAGTTTCTGTCGATTAGTTTTTTTATCAATTTATTTTCATGTCAGGTTTGAGTAGTATCCCCTTTTCTATGTCGGGTTTGGGTCATGTTCCGTGTGTCATATCGGCAAAATGTGTTTGACATGTTTATTTTGTTTTCGTTTGAATTCATGGTTTGCTACAATATGAATTTTTTAACACGATTTTCGTTTCGATTTAAATTTCAAAACTCAACGTTTGTTTCGATCTGACTCAAACTTCAAAGTCGGATTGTTTCAATTTGATTCTATTTTTTGATTTTATTGTTTGATTCAACTTATATAAAAGAATAAAATAAATAATATGTAAACGTCTAATTGGTACCAATAAATAATAACATTAAAAAACATAAATAAAATTAAAATAATGCATTCAATTAATAAAATTATAAGATCAATCTAAAATACTAAAGTACCAACTAGGAAATAGTCAAATGCTAAAGTAGCAAAATGATATATTTAAAATGTCAAATACCAAATTAATATGATATTGTTTTGACTTAAAACCTTTTATATATTGTTTTATATTAAATCTTTAACTTTTTAAAGTTTTGTAATTTTATTTGGTGGATCTCATTGCCCTTGGATGTCATTTCCTCGTTCGAATTCACGATCTCCTTTTTTAGAATTTGAATTTTAAGTTTTAAATCTGTATAGTTTATGGTTTGATAGTTAAACAAGCAATACATGACACTTTCAGGATATTATTTTTTTGTGTTGATTTCATGATGACCCACTTTTGAATTATTTTGGACTCGTGTCGGGTTCGTGTCATTTTTTTATGTCGAGTTTGGGTCGTTTTTTAGAATTCAGAATCTTTAATCAAGATTATTAGCGTAGATGTAGTCATATGGTGTGTTATGGTCGATCGAAGTTAGATCTTACGGCCTTTGTCGATCTTATTTTGTTGCCGTATACAGCTGTGGTCACCGAAGAACATGGTTTGGTAGATCGGCGATGATATTATTGAAGATGGTGTTGTTGTATGTTGCTCTTTTGATATGATGTTGTGGTCATAAGTTAGGTCTTGTTGTTTTAGGGCTTTGGTCGAAAATAGGTAAATGTATATATTAAATGATTTAAATAAATATTTTGTTAAGATAAGTAAGTGTTAAGATACTAATTCATCTAAAAAATTGAATTTAAGAAAACAACTTATAATTGTATTAAAAGATACAATTGTTAGCAAACAAAGAGGGTTGAGCACTAGAGGATAAGGTGACGGTGAATGATGGAGAGAGACGTGTATGAACTGAGCCAGATGGTCGTTTTAGGCAGCGAGAAGCCAATGATCAAGAAGTCAAAATAGCCTCTCTTTTTTCTCACTTATTCTCACTTATATTGACCAAACAATCTAAACTTTTTCTCCCTCGTTTAAAAAAATAAATAGATTTCTTTAATTTTATTAAAAAAAAATGTTACGATATATTATTTTATTTTAAGAATTTTTTCACCCAATTATTCTATTTTACTTTTTAAATGTCTTACAAATAAATTATTTTCGATATGTTATTTTTTATATGATTTAGTTTGTTAACACTTAAATATATTAACAAAAATATTTATTTAAATTATTTAGTAGATACATCTATCTATTTTTGTGATTAGTTATGTAACACATATACCAATTGGATTAAATTAAAAAATTCAAATTTGATTATAAATAGGTTTTACAAAATATTTGATGATGATATTATGTATGAATTTCTGATTTCTAATTGATTTATGCATCTTTTAAGAGATTTTATATATCTATGTATATTTTACAATTATTTACTATATATGTTAGTAACCTTTAGCACTATAAACATTTAAAATGTATTTTAACAATTCATATGTTTATAGTCGGAGTATTAAGCTAGTATTATTAATAAAATCATTAATTACAAACAATCCAAAATGACATCCGAATTAGATCGCAAAAAGATCTAAGATTACCTAACCCCTCTAGAAGATTGAAATTTTAAAGGTATAAGATAACAAAACAACATTAACAAATCCAATTATAATAGGGTATAAGGTAGGTAAGATGTAAGCAGTCATATCTTTATTAACAGATAGAAAGAATATATTCTAATAAATAAAGGATTAATAAATAATAAAAAATAAAAAATAAAAAGAAGAACTAAGAATGAGAAGAAAATTAATAAATAAATACTTTATTATATAAAAGTCTTAAAATCATTTTTTATTACGAGGGACTATATAAAATATATATAGGGTGATTATATAAATTATATATTTATATTTAATGAACTTGGTTGCTCAAAACATTTTTAAATTTTACAGACTTGGTTGTTCAAGAGCAAGAACTCTACAAATCACAACTCATAAGGAAAAAGAAATTTATCAATCATAGGTGTTTAATGATCTCCTTTCTTTAAATTATTATGCTTGCTGGAATTAGAAAATATAAACCTGAATATGAAAAATGTAAGAAAAATAAAGAATCAAAGAATTCACTATATCTCAAAAATGAGTTATTGATAAGTTTACAATAAAACAAACACCAAACTTTAAAAAAAAATTAAAAACAAGATGTTAATGATGATAATCCTTGTTTAAATGATGATAATGATGCTAATATTGACAATGGTAATGTTTATGATGATAATATTTAGGGGTGTTCAAAACCGGATATCCGAATTTTTCGGATAGTTGGTTTTAATATCCGAATCTGATTCTGAAATTTCGGATATCCGAAATATCCGAAAATTTCAAAAGCTTGTATTTTTTATATAATTTTTTTAAAATATAATTCTTAAATAACCATATTTTAAACTTTAATCACCAAAAAATAGCTAAAATATGCTTCAAAATAAAAAATAATTGTATATAAAACTATATATGTTAAAAAATAAAAAATAAATTTCGGATATCCGAACATCCGAAACATTAGAAAATCATTATCCGAATCCGAAATTTTAAATATCCGAATTTTCGGATAATTTCGAATCGGATTTTCGGATATTAAAATTGGATAGTCGGATTCAGATTATTTTGAACACCCCTTATAATGTTAATATTGATGACGTTAATGTTTATGATGATAATGTTAATAATGTTAATATTGACGATATTATTGTTTATGATGATAATGTTAATAATGTTAATATTGACGATATTATTGTTTATGATGATAATGTTAATAATGTTAATATTGACGATATTATTGTTTATGATGATAATGTTAATAATGTTAATATTGACGATATTATTGTTTATGATGATAATGTTAATAGCGTTAATGTTGATGATGTTAATGATGATAATCTTAATAATGCTAATGTTGATGAACATATATAATGTTGGTGTTGATAATGTTGAGGATGGTAATATTAATGATGATAATGTTGATTATGGTCATGATTTTCATACATTTTATATATTTGATTCTAGCAATTGAGATGCTCTTGACTCTAACATGATAAACGTTTTAGCCCAAATAGATTCTAAAAGAGTTTTATCCGTTCGGTTAAATATAAAAGAAGATTTGATGCAATATATTATACTAAAGTTTTATCAAGGGGGAGAAATGTGCTAGAGATTGACTTTTTTATTCTACAAAACTTGATAAGCATATATTGTTATTGTTGTAAGATATTTCGACAAGAGCGTGATAAGGGTCAACTAGCAAAAGAGAGTTTTGAGGATTGGATACATCTTAACACTAGAATTAATGACACACTGAAAATAGTTTAGAACATGTTAAAAATATAAATTCTTGGTATGATATATGACTAAGATTACAAAAATAAAAATAAAACTATTGATAATGTGGCTAAAAAACAATTAAAGAAAGATAAAATCATTATAGACAAGTTTTGTTAATAATTATCTCTATTGTGATTTTCTTCCTAAATATAACCTAGCTTTTCATGGTACAAATAAAAAATTGTATGAAATAACAATGGAAATTTCACAGGCTTAATAAGAATGTTGATGCAAATTGACTTCATTGCTCAAGAGCATGTTTATCTTGGGCATTGAATACAAAATGAATTAAGAGTTTTGCTTTGTTCTACAATAAAATATGTTATTATTAAAAAAAGTAAAAAAGCAAAATATTTTACATCTTTGATTAAGATATCTGATGTTTCGTCAAGTTTTACTTGTTTGCATTGAAGAATCCTCTTTTGGGTTCTTAGATGTAAATGATACAACCTACTAAGGACTTTTTTATTTTTTAAAACATAAATTTAATTTCCTTGATCCTAAAATTAATAATATGCATGAAAAAGGCTATGGTAATTGATCAATTAGGAAAGGAAAACATAAAAACTTTTAAATATAAATTCTAGAGTTTTTTATACTCAACCAACACATCTACTAAGAGATGACAAATTTTAAAAGATAATGTGAAAGCATTAACTCTTAAATCCTTGTCATTTACTCATTGGAAGAGTTGTGTCGATAGTGTTAAAGCTATAAGATACCAATTGCTAAATATATAGGAGACTTTATTTCAAATAGTTAAAAATGATAATGAGTAAAAGGTGAAAACAAACTTGGTAACTTTGAGGTTATAATGACACTAGTAATTTGGTATGAAATGTTATATATTATTAATTTAGTTAGCAAACAATTGTAATAAAGAGATATCCTTATTGATGTTGATATGGAAAGAATAAAGTAGTTGATTTCTTATTTAATATAGAGAAACATGTTTTCTAAATGCTATATAAACAGTAAATCTAAATTACTTCTACATTTATTATCTAAGTAAAAGATGACAACTATTGATATTCTAAAAATTTTAAAACATGTTGATTGTTTTTTCCTTATATATCTATAGCATATATAATTTTGTAGATTATTTATATTATACTTGTATCTGCAGAAAGAAGTTTTTTTAAATTGAAGTTATTGAAGTCCTACTTACTATTTACAATGACACAAGAACGACTTAATTGATTAGTTTTGACGACTATTGAGAGCAATATTATGGATAAAATACATCATGAAGACGTAATTGATAAGTTTGTCTCTACGAATATTAGACGGAAGACATTTTTCAAGTAGAAAGAAGTATCCTTTTTGTGTAATATTTTGAATGAATCTTTGTGTTAGAAGTATCTTACGAGATAATATTAAAATTCAAGATTTTATTTTAAGGGTTTTGTTCAATATAGTCCTAATAAAAACCATAGTCCTGATGGACAATTTTTAATCATTAGATTTCAAGATTAATGGTTTAGATTTAATCTTATATAATAATTAAAATTGATATGAGAGAGGACAATTCTGACTTTTTGCATATTGTTCACCACTTTCTCTTTCCTCTAATTTATTTAAAATTAATTATCTCACAAACCGTTAATCGTTAGACAAAACGAATTATACCGTTACGATCCTGGTGTTCCCCTCTTTTTATTAGAGAGGTCACTTGATATACTTTTGACAAACTTTTTTTTTTCATTTTGTTAGGTTGGACTTAAATTTTATTAATGTATAATCACATGTGATTCATAACAATATTACATGTGTTGTTTTATTAATTTTTTTATCTTCTTAAATTATATATCATTTAACGTTTATTAATTTTGAATATTTGCTTAAAAATCAACGTTTGCTTAAAACCGTTTATACATGTATGTACATATTCAATTTCACCAATCCAATTGCATTGTCTACCCATTAATGCATATATTGTGTTTAGCAACACTCTATCCCCTCTATCAATGTAACGCCCCAAAGTTCAAAAGTAATTATGACTAAGTGTTGTAAAAGATTGGAGGTGTTTATAAAAATAGAGGGGCTAAAGTTGTCACTTTGAAACATGATAAGTTCATGGGCTGAATGGTCATTCTTGAAAAGTTTTGTTATATATATGAGTTTTGTAGTTTGACTTAGCAAATTCAAACCTTCATGTTCCAGCCATATTAAAGAGCAGAGACCTTCAAGCTTTTTGGATGAGAAATCAGCATGATTATAGTGAGATAACAGTATACAAGTGATCCTTGATAGCAAGGTATGTTCTCTTGATTGAGTTTTGTATGATTTGAGCCAAGAAAGTGATTTCAAGGAGAAATCAATGATCCTTGCATGTTAATGTGTTTCTAGATGTTGTATGATTGTTTTAGAAGTTGTAGTATGGTTTGCAAGTGCTGGAAGACACTTGTTTTAAGTTTAGATGCGATTTTGATCGGAAAACAACAAGGCAGTCGCGAAACTGCTGCTGCAGTTCTTGAGGCACAGGCGTGCCTTTGGGGTACGGCCGTGCCAGGTGGGCGTGACCGCCATTGTTCTTCAGGTCCGGGCGTGCCTGGTCCAGTATGCCCAAGTTGGAGCAGGCCATGTTTGGGCCCAGAATGAAAGGCACGGGCGTGCCTTGAGGGAGGTACGGGCATGCCTGGCCCTGTTTAGCTTTATTCTTTCAACAGAGTCCTAAACATTGATGTAGTGATTATATATTGCTTGTAGGCAATAAGTGATGGCGTACTTATGGCGAAATGCGGCCGAGTTAGCAAAGCTTAGCATGTTACACGATCACCAGGTGAGTGTACTAGTCCTTTAGTATGTTTAGCATATGGCTATGATCTTGATGAACAACATGATACCTGTATTATGAGATATGAATGCTATAGATATACAATTGAAGTAAGCATGATACAGAATATATATGCGAGGTGTAATCTTGTACAAAGAACAGTATTATGATATACAGCCACTCCGATGGTGTAACTGAACACCAAAGCGGTATAAGTAATTATGAGTCAGTATATGTAGTTGTGCACATATGATATGTTATGTTATGACCAGATATGCTATGCATACGTGATCACATATGATATGTTATGTTATGACCAGATATGTTATGCATACGTGATCAGATATGATATGTTATGTTATGACCAGATATGATATGTTATGATATGACCAAGTATGATATGTTATGTTATGCTCAGATATGATATGTGATACCAATACAGGTGTATAGGTATGCCGCAAGCATAATTATGCACAAGAACAGAGACAGGGTATACAGTGAGCTGTACACCAATAGCAGCGGGGATAGGCTACATCCGTGAGGTGTAGATAAGCCCGACACAGAGGATACTCAGCACGTGCAAAAGTAGCTTTGTATCCAAGATAATAGAAAGGGGTATATCGAACTCTTTATACCCAAAGAAAGTACTGGGGATATCCTACACTATAGTGTAGATAAACCCCAGCATAGTAACAGATTTGCAGGTTGCAGGTAATACAGATGGGATGCAAGACATCTTGAGGAGACTTTACTCCCGACGACACAGATTGGATGCAGGACATCCTTACGTTGTTTATGTTCAGTTAGTATGCTCACTAAGCGGTAGCTTATGTTTCAGTGTTGCTTGTTGCAGGTTTTGCAGGTTCCAGCAAGGGTAAGGCCCCAGCGTGATAATAAGTCGGATAGCTCCTGGTTTTCAAAAAGCAAATTTGGGCACTACTTGAGTAAATGTTAGCACGTATATGATTAGAAACTGTATTTTTGAGAAACTCTGATATATTCTTAGTGCTAACTCGAAAGATAATGTTTTTAAATTAAAACTAAAAAAGTGGTGTTACAATCAAAGGTCCAGATGTGTTCTCCTTCGAATTCGGTTTTTTTATATTGGCTCTCGTAATAAGAATGGTTCTCGTTTGAACAATCCTCTATGTAATCACATATGATTGAATACCAAATCTCATGTTTTTTGGTATCCAATCATATGTGAATCTATACAAACTCTCGTGTGATTCTGTACAAAATCACAGGTGATTAATATATGCAATCATATGTGATTGAATATCAAATCTTATGTTTTTGGTATTCAATCACATGTGATTCTGTACAAAATCACATGTGATTGAATACGCAATCACATGTGATTGATTCTGTTAAATACGTGACATAAAAATGTTACATTTAATCAAATCACTTGTAATTATATGCATGTATAAGAGATAGATAATCACATGTGTTATGAAACAACTAATAACTTAGAATCACTTTCAATTGTTGATTTTTTGTTACTTAACCATAGAATTTTACCGGATTATCAAACACTAAACTATAATTTTATAAAGACTATATGGATCACACCTCTATAAATCACATGTGATTATACTTTAATAAAATTTAAGTCCAATCTAACAAAATGAGAAATTTTTTTTTGTCGAAAGTATATTAATTGACCTCTCTAATAAAAGAGGGGAACACGATGATCGCAACGATATAATTCGTTTCGTCCAACGATTAACAGTTTGTGAGATAATTAATTTTAAATAAATTAGAGGAGAGAGAAAGTGGGGACCAATAGTTAAAAAGTCATAAATGTCCTTCTTCATATAAATATATCAATTTTGATTATAATCTAAGATTGAATCTGGACATTGAATCTTAAAATCTAATGACTATAAATTGTCTCTCAGAACTATAAATTAAATTAGGACTATATTGAACATTTATCTTTATTTAAATATTTTTAAAACTTATAAGTTTTAAGGCCTAATTTTACTAAGTCCGGCATTTTTTGGGTCGACACGATACCTGACCTGAGACCATCACGAAAAAAGTGACACAAGCCCTGACATGAACCCGAACGGGTCAAAAGTGGGTTAACACTAAATCGGCACGGAAATAAATGGGTCATGTTAGTGTCAACCCGACAACCCGAAAGTGACCCATATAACCCGTTAAAGGTAAAAATGTACCATTATAAATTTTCTTTAATATTTAAAATTTAAATTTTGAAAAGAAGATTGTGAATTTAAAGAAGGATAAGACAATAAAACCTGTCAAACAAAAGTACAAAACTGTATTCGAAAACCGTATTAAAAAACTGAAAAATACTCGTTGATCACATTTAGTCGAAATATATCGACACAAAAAATGATGCGAAATGAATGAATTAAAATTGGTTAACACGAAACTAATCTGAAGCCCAACCTAATAACATGAACCCAACTCAAATCAATAACATTAAATTTTACAAAATTACAGAGGATCTTCAAAATCTCAATACCAGCACTACCAAAAGCCAACAAAGAGCACCCCTCGGTGACGGGTCCAAACCAATGAACCCGTTTGTTTTTTGAGGTTTAGAAGGAAAAGAAAAAAAATCTTTTGTTTTTCAAATCCACTCGTTTATTTTAGAAAAAAGAAAAGACAAAATAAACACAATAATATACACTTTTTTTTAACTATTTCCTTTTCATGTTAATTTCTACATTTATTTTATGTTTTATTATTTGATTCTTCTGTTCAAAAATAAAATGTGATAATACAATATCTAAATTAAGTATTAATACATTTATATATTAAATAGTAATAACTTAGTTACACTATCATGTAGCCAGCTAGTTACATACAAACAGGAATACTTTATAGGCCTTGCTTATATATTATGCATTATGATATGATGACTCCATCAAGTATTTATATATGTATCATGTAGCTAACTAGCTATATAATGATGTAGCTAAATTATTTTTATATTATTAAACTAGTTAAGTATCCCGTGTATTACACGGGTGACGACAAATTTTTAATGAAAAATAATAACAAATGTATGTTAGTCTCTTAGTAATATTAAGAGATAAGAGATAAACAATAATCTTTATATATTAAGATAAACATAATGTAGATGAACTATCACAACATTTTAAATTTATATCATGTAACTTTTTTTCTTCAACCGTGATATCAAATTTAACTATTAGTTATATATAATCGTTAATTTAATTATAGATGATAAAATAAATATAACAATATGTAATATATTTACGATATTTTTTGAATCTAAGTAGTATCTTATTGCCTCATACTTTATCTTATATTTTAATTGGATTTGAATAATTTCTTGATTAGAATCAAAATTGAGTTTTAGTTTTAACCAAATGAATGTGTAGCATTGTCTAATTAAATAATGGTGTTAATTTCATGGAATATCATATTTAACCCTTATAACATTTTAAAATATCATATTTAGCCAAATTTTTAGTTTTATCATTTTAAAATATTTTATAATCATTTAAAACTTTTTTTAAATATAACTAATAAATATTTGAGCTTTTTGCTTATAATTTTAATGATAATGACCGATAACTTGAAGAAGAAATACAATCACGTCTCTTCGCATTATGATACCACTTTCTGCCATCACGCCTGCCCCTTGCGTCGAAGCTTCCATCACTGGTCTTGGTGTTGACACCGACTGTCGCCATATTTTAAACTCTCATTTCATCCGCGGCTTATAATTATTTAATATTTTTTATTAATATTTAACATTTACTAATTTTTAAACTAGCACGTGTATTATTCATACATTTAAACTAATATTAAGATATAAGAAGTAAGTAAAATTAATATTTATTGAAAAAATTAATGTCATTTAATTATATCTTGTAGTTAAATATAATAACTAACTAGACTAAATGTCTGTGTGATACACGGGTTGATTTAAACGATAATAAATAATAAAAATTAATAAAAATGTATTAAATAATAATAAAACGCGAACTAATTGAGAATTTAAAAAAATGATGACATATGACATCAACACTCTAACTAGTAGTGGAAACATCGACGCGAGTGAGAGGTAGACTTGACGGCAGAAATGTGGTATCATGATATGAAGAGATGTAATATTATTTATTATATAAGTAATCAATCATTATTGTTACAATTAAGGGTAATAAACTTAAACGTTATTGGTTACAATTAAAAAGAAATCTAAAATGATTATAAAATATTTTAGAGTGATAAAACTAAGAATTTGGTTAATTATGATATTTTGAAATATTATAATGGGTAAATATGATATTTGTAAATTAAGATGGGTAAATACGATTTTTTATGATTTAATAAGGACATATGTGAAATTATCTCTAATAATTTTGATTCTTTTTTTAATTTTAAGTGAATAAATAGTCAAGATTAAATATTTTTTTTAAATGAATAATCAGATTGTATAATAAATTTTATGAAGTTAGTCTTTTATTTATATTACTAGATTAAATGCCCGTGTGATACACGGGTTGGTTTAAACGATAATAAATATTAAACATTAATAAAAACGTATTAAATAATGATAAAACGCGAATTAAATGAGAATTTAAAAAATGACGACGTACGACATTAACACTCTAACCAGCAGTGGAAACATTGACGCGAGTGGGCGTGCAGAATTGACGACAGAAACGTGGTATCATGATATGAAGATATGTGATTGTATTTCTTATATAAGTCCCCAATCATTATTGCTACAATTAAGGGTAATGAAGTTAAACGTTACTGGTTATAATTAAAAAAGAATTTAAAATGATTATAAAAAATTTTAGAATGATAAAACTAAGAATTTGGGTAATTATGATATTTTAAAACATTATAAGGGATAAATATGATATTTGTAAATTAAGATGAATAAATACGATTTTATATGATTTATTAAGGGTATATATGAAATTATTTCTAATAATTTTAACTCTAAAAAGTCAAAATTGATTTTTTAATTTTAAATAAATAAATGGTTAAAATTAAATATTTTTTAAAAATAAATGGTTATGATCGTTTAATACATTTTATAAAATTAGTGTTTTATATATATTAGAAGATTACAGATATATGAATGTAAAAGCACGAAGAGCTTGTATTCTTTGCAATAAATTAAAAAGGAAATTAGAAACACGAAGTTTGTGAGCCGGAGTAATTGCGTTTGTTGTTGGGTTGAGCGCACCACCAGTCACCAGTTCTATATAAAACAAATATTTTTTGCATTCCGATATAACCTGTTGCTCTTTCTCGCTGACTTTGTTTTCCGGCCGGAGTTTTTCTATCTCCGCCAACCACAAATCTCCGATCATCTTTCACTTGCAGCATTATAAATGGCTTTCGAGAAAATCAAGGTTGCGAATCCTATCGTTGAGATGGACGGTGAGTTCATACATCCATTTCTCCTCCTCACATCGCCTTGATCTGTTTTCTTCTTTCATTCTTCCGATCTGTCTGATTTTAAGCTACTTTAAGTTAACTCAATCGCCCTAAATGAAACATATCTTTATTTATTCCATTTAGTTGCCTGCATATTGTACATTTGACGTATGATCCGATTATCGTGTGATAATGATTTACATTCGAACAGGCAAATTTGTTTCTATCGATCGTGTATACAGAAGAAATATTGGCTTAATCTATTAACGAACATGGTCTCCGTTTTCTGTTTTTATTCTTTTTGTTGTTGTCGTTAACCAGCTCTTGGTTGATACTTGATGTAAGTTGATAACTTGATATATAAATCACCAGGGTTTGTCGTTTTTAGCAGGAAGTGCGATTGTGTATAATCTCGAAAATTCACAATTTAAATCGGTTTGCACACAAGTGTACAGCCAAAATGAGGAATGTTTTTGTCTAATAAATCTCTCCACACTCACCTAGGTCTACTTCTAGATGCTTATGGGGTCTTTGTGTGGGCTAAGCTTCCAAGCTCTCTGTTTCTAGTTTGGGATGCCACTTATACTATTGTTCACATACTGAGATTTACTTATGTTCTTGACTTGAAGTGTAAATGAAGTCTTTTCTAAGGGTAGAAAACAACATTCTGCAATTAAGTAATACTGGCTTTTTGGTCATTGGAGTTGTCCTCTTGACAATGCTATTAGTGAATGGACAATGTAATGAATGGATGAATGGACAATGTAATGAATGGACTTGTAACTTATATTTTTCATTGGTGCAGGAGATGAAATGACTCGTGTCTTTTGGGAATCAATTAAGAATAAGGTTACATACAACTTGTTTTGATATCAAATATTCTTAATGTGTACATCATTGCTAATATTTAAATGTTTTGATTATGTATTGCAGCTCATCTTTCCCTTCTTAGATCTGGATATAAAGTATTATGACCTTGGCCTTCTTAACCGTGATGCCACTGATGATAAAGTTACTGTAGAAAGTGCTGAAGCTACTCTTAAGTATGTTTGATTCTTTATACTTTTGCACATTTGTTCCACATTGCAGATATACAAACCCTTTGTTGTCTTTTTGTAGTTTGTACCATATGCTAAATTTCATTTGCCTTCAAATACTTTGACCAGTTGTTAGCATTTATTCATTTTTTACTCCTTGTGGGTATTTGCTGCTAGAACTGATTTGTTTGGTACAACTTTAGGTACAATGTTGCAATTAAGTGCGCCACAATTACTCCAGGTATGTTTAAACTTTAAACTATAAAAAAATAAATAGGAAATCCATATGGACTATCTTCTTTATCTCATGAACATGCCTCATTACAGATGAGGCTCGTATGAAGGAGTTTACTTTGAAGAGCATGTGGAAAAGTCCAAATGGGACTATCAGAAATATTTTAAATGGTTAGTGGTATTAATTGTAATAAACATGATGAAACCATTATTTGCATGTTTTAATATTATGAGCCCACTTCATTTTCACTTGCTTCAGGCACCGTTTTTAGGGAACCAATTCTCTGCAAAAACATACCTAGATTGATACCAGGTAATTATCAATTCAGGCTTTGGCACTGTTTTTTTATGTTAATAATTTTGGTAGCATTGAGTGATTATGGCTTTCTAAGTGCAGGATGGACGAAGCCAATATGCATAGGAAGGCATGCGTTTGGTGATCAATACAAAGCTACTGATGCAGTGATTAAAGGACCTGGAAAACTGAAGATGGTATTTGGTACGGTTATGGCCTTCCTCTCAATGCACTAAATTGTGATACTTGGTTTAACCAGTTATTCTTTAGCTATTTCTTATTTGACCAATTGAGATAAAACACAACCTAGATTAATCCATTAATTAGTCAACAGGTCGAAATTGTGACCTTTAGTTTTACTGGTGCCTATCTTGTTTTCCAGTCCCGGAAGGTGAAGGTGAAAACACAGAGTTGGAGGTTTACAACTTCACTGGAGCTGGAGGAGTAGCTTTATCAATGTACAACACTGACGAGGTAATTTTTCGCAAGTTTTTTTTTACGTTTTTGGTAGCCATGGCGGACCTATGTAGTGTTTGGTGATGGCATGGGCCATCAGGCAATTTTGCAGACGAAGTGGAAAATTTCAACGTTTTCGAGCCGGTGCCACCAGTCAAATTTTGGGGTGCCACTAGTGATTTTTTAGCGCCACCAAAATCTTATAAAAATGAAATGTTTTAAAAAAAATGATAAGATATAGTTCAATCTTCGATTTATACCTTTAAGATACTTTAGTTTACCTTACAAATAACAATTTAATTAATAGGGCTTCATATAAATTGTGTTTTGTTTTAAATTTTGGCCCTAAAATACTGGAACAACTGAAATCTCGTTAATCAGACCCGATTAACTGGAAACCCGAACAACACCCTCAATTTTAAATAATTTTATTTTTGCTATTATATGATGCTACTTTCCCTATTATTGTTGTTACCTTTATTGTTATTTTATTGTGACCATTTATGTTGTTTTGTAATTAGTCGATTACTGCTTTTGCTGAGGCTTCAATGAACACGGCTTACCTGAAAAAATGGCCACTTTATTTAAGTACAAAGAATACCATTCTAAAGAAATATGATGGAAGGTATTTACATTTGTAGCTTCTTGTTAGTATCTTGTTTTAATTTCTAATTTTACTGCCTCTTGCTTTTGTGCTTTGGATCAAACACGGTTTTTAATGTTTTTCTCTTTCTTTTGATTAAGATTCAAGGACATATTTCAAGAAGTTTATGAAAAAAACTGGAAATCAAAGTTTGAGGCTGCTGGAATATGGTGAGTAGCTGAAAAACGTTTTCATTATTATGGATATCTCTGTTTTTACTTTTATTTTTTTTATCACTTCTTGTAATCAATTACAGGTATGAACATCGTCTCATTGATGATATGGTTGCTTATGCTCTTAAGAGTGATGGAGGTTATGTATGGGCATGCAAAAACTATGATGGGGATGTCCAAAGTGATTTCTTGGCTCAAGGTACAATAAATTCAACATGGTTATGGTTTTGTTTCATTTATACAAAGAATTATGATTCAACAACTTGGTATATTTTTTGAAAAAAATTCAGGTTTTGGATCTCTTGGATTAATGACGTCAGTCCTGGTAATTTTCTCTCATGCTTTATTCTTGTATTTATTTTTTAATGTCATGCTCTTGATAACCCAAACAAACATTAACTCATACAAAAAGTCCGAAACTCATAATTGCATTATGATGTACAAAATATGTGGTTTTAAGGTGTGCCCTGATGGGAAGACGATTGAAGCTGAAGCAGCCCATGGCACTGTGACACGTCATTACAGGGTGCACCAAAAGGGAGGGGAAACTAGCACAAACAGCATTGCCTCAATCTTTGCTTGGACCCGTGGGCTTGCACACAGGTCTAGTTATGCTTTTTTTTTTCATCTCAAAGTGGGCTGTCCGGGTCGGGTAACATGTTAAAAACAGTTTAGGGTCAAAACGGAAAAGTTTTAGTACTGACCACAACTTTGGCAAACAGCTCTTTCTCCCTTAAAAAAATTTTATATAAATAATTATTGCAGCATTTTCAATTATGAAACTATATTAATAGTAACTCAATTTTTTTTAATAAAACGATTTTCTTAGTTTCTCTCCGTGTGGTATGATGAACAATAGAAAAAGTATGAATTTTGCAGAGCAAAGCTGGATGACAATGCTAAGCTTTTGGATTTTACTGAAAAATTAGAAGCAGCTTGTATTGGTTGCGTTGAATCTGGCAAGATGACTAAGGATCTTGCATTCATTATCCATGGATCCAAGTAGGTCACCGTTGATATTTAATTTAGTTAAAATTGTTTTTTTTTTGCCTAGTTATTACATCTTTAAATACTTTTATAATGTCTTTCAGGCTCAGTAGGGAACACTATTTGAACACCGAAGAATTCATTGATGCTGTAGCAGATGAACTCAAAACAAGACTCTCTGCCAAATAATCAGTGAACGTATGTATGATGAACTGAAATTTCTCATTGTGTGTTAGTGAGTTATATTATAACTATATTAGCAGTCTTTACTTCGCCTTTAGACGTGACAACCTTTTTATCTGTTGACTTATTAATCGGTCAGTTAGGCTTAGGATTCATCTTTGACGGATGAATAACTTAAATAAAATTAACCAATTGGATCAAACATGTTGAAAGTCACTCAAATGTATTAATAGTTCATAAGATTAGATTATTAATAGTTCATATGTTTTTGCCCCGGACACTGAGACACTTGGTTATATTATCCTTCATTAAACGACATGTTAAATATTTTTCTTAGTTACTTGTATTTTTGGGTTGTTACGTCTGTATCGAAACTGATCTTGCATTTGTCAATTACTCAAAATGCAGATAATATAGGTGCTTAATGGCTGAGAGAAGCTCGGTAATTTTGTGATCAAGGTTAAGGGTGTTTCTGATGCGTATTAAGCAGGTTTCGGTTTCAGCCTGTTTGATTTCTATTTGCCAAATTATTGGTTTTCATGACTGGTGTTGCGTTGTAATCTGCATTTACTGCAAATCTGCAAGTTATCATAGAACCTGTTATGATCTATAATCTCAAGGGAAAACCATTTTTTTTAGTTGATATATTAAAAAAATAAAAAATATATATACACTTTTGATGGGGTGTATACGCTCAAAATTTACCACCTACAAAGGTTTTAAGTAATGCTTTTGGACTCGGAGGAAATAAAAAAGGGTAAAGTTTTTCAAAATGTATTAAATTTTACATCTTTTGCTACTGTGGATCGAATTTTTAAATTTTTTATTATGTGTATTGAACTTTTATTTTGTCGTTATTATGTGTATTAAACTTTATATTAAAAGTACACTTTTATGTGTTTTTATGTAACCAAGATACATAAAATACGAAATTTTTAAAATTCAATATGTACAATAATAAATCATGTAACGTTAAGTACTTTTTGGAGAAGATTGCGCATTAAAAAGTTATATTTGCAGGGGTTTTTTTATTTTAACTTCTTAGAATTGTTTTTGTTGTTTTCCTTTTTGGAAAGCTTTTTTCTTTCTTACAACTTCATGGGGTGTCTTAGATTGCTTCATTTGGAAAATGACGTATATAAAACATTGGTTTTCATTTTTTAGTGGCAAACTATATCAAAATATAACAAACCTGGATTAAGTTACTATTGTATACAACAAAATTTTATTTTACAAAGTTTTACCATTGATTGTAAGGTGGTGACCCCCTATAGAAGGTCAATTACTTTTCAACCGGTAAATTCTTTTTATTTTCAATTTTTTTAAATTTTAAACCAAACAAATCTGGGAATGAAGAATGAAATGTGTTTCTCAAACCCACATATGTTCAAGTCTAGATCTTTTGAATCCATGAATCATAAAGTCCACACACAAACACTCCCAAAAGATCTCAGATCTGTTTCTCCAACCGGCGACCGCCTTTGTCACCACCGGTCGCCTTCATCACCACTGCTACCACCATTGCAGCAAACCACCACCGTCGTTGTAGCAAACCACCACCGTCGTAGCAAACCACCACCGCCGCCGACCTTCAAGCACCATCGATACCTTCAGATCTACAAAGGGCCACGATCGGTGATTTCTTGTTCAAACCGCCAGACCTTTAAGCACCTCTAATACCTTTAGATCTGGGACTGCGATAAGCGATTTCTTGTTTAAACCACTGGCATCGTTGCCGATTTCCGGTTCAAACAGCCAAGCCGCTGTCGATTTAAGGTTTGAGCAACTAGTTACTTTCGATTCAAATCATATATGAGGGTTCTTTATCTTCAAGTTCAGATTGTAAATTAGGGTTCTTCAGTTTCGATTTTTGTTACAGATGGGTTAAAAATTTGACAGTTGTTACAATCTAGAAAAGATTAAGGTTCTTCAACTACATTTTTTCATGATTTAGGGGTTTATTTACAGATCTAGGGTTTGTTATAGAACTAGAGTTTGTTTACAGATCTTAGATCTAGGTTTGTTAAAGATCAGGATGTTTTGTATTTAGTTTATCGAATTTGGTTTATATTCTTGAATGGTTTTTGTTTATGAGGGAATAAGTTATAGATTTCATATGAACATCAAGAACACGCATGAACAACTTCAAGAATATATGAATTTGAAATAAGAAAATATAAAAAAATTAAAAACTGATTGGTTACGTGTAGTTTAGGTTACCATTCCATACAATGGTAAGCTTTTGTAAGTTTCTTGTATTAATTTTTTTTAAATGTTCGTTGTATACAATGTAACTTAGTTAAAGTTTGTTGTATTTTGATGCAGTTTGTCCTTTTTTTAGTGATAAGTTAAACTAATATTTAATTTTGATGAATATACAGGATCTGATCCTTCCTTGCAAGAATCAACTATCTTGCCTAAATAACGTGAGGTGTGGGGTGGCCGAAAGGTCAAGTCTCAAGCCTTGAAAGTCATGACAAGATCATGGCATTTTACAAAGGGTGACTTAAGACAACAATTTTGTATATAATTTTATAATTATGCATATAAAATTATATAAACAAATATTAAAAACACATAATTATAAGTTTATAATGTAGCTCATCAATTTTTTTCTTTGTTTTATAACTACTTAAATTAGAGGTATGGAGCCATATGAACCGAATATATATAGTTATTCAGGTTATAAGAATGATTGGACCATGTCATAGTGGCATGGTTAAGCCTCAAGCCTTGGCTGAACTAGGGATGACAATGAGACGGGTATTGGTCATCCAACTCGCATATCCTATTATAAAACCATATCCCATACCCGGTCTTGTGCCGTCGGGTATCCCATTACCAAATAACCATCAGGGTTACGAGTATACTCGCGGGTATCGGATATCCCATTTATATTCTTAGTCAATTAAAATTTTCTGAATAAAATTTTGTTTCCTAGAACTTCATGTGAATCATGTCAAATAATTAGTTGGATTTTTTTAAACTATCATTTTCTAGCAATATCAGCATTCAACAAGTTCGACGTTTAATAAATGTTATACAATTACCATACAAAGTTTAAACTATCTAAGTTTCATGATAATCTAATTTAAGTAGTTATATGTAATGAAACAACGTTTTTTACCGAAGTGTCAAAGAGAAGTGGCGACTATTAATCTTCTAATTTAAAATTATTTTTTATATATTAATAAAATTGTAATATATATATATATATATATATTACATTAATAATAAAATTAAAAAAAATATAAATTGTTCGTGATCAGTATATGGGATTGGGTAATTGGGCAGGTATTGACTAAAACCATAACCGTCTCAAACCTGCAAAATTTTTTGAAAGAAATCCCATAACCATTTACTCGTCTCAAATCCCGTCCCAAAAGTTTCAGGTTCAGGTATTCCTGTCAGGATCGGGTAGTTTTGCCATCCCTAGGCGGAATCAAGGCGAACATTTTAGAACCATGATCTTAGGTGCATGTACATTCATAAATATTTAAATGTGTAAATAATGAAATGACTAACATACCCCTTATTTTTATTATTTGTAAGTGTGAAAGCACTTAAGATATTTGCTATTAGAAACATATATCTTATCCCCGTACTAAATTTGAAGGGTTTTTTTTTGTTTGTTTTTGGGACTGTTGGATGAATACATTGATTTCGTATCATTTTATTCCATTATAGAGGCATCAAAGACATTTAATAAACTAGAAGAACCTTACACTTTTCATAAAGAGAGAAAAGGAGTGCAAAATTAATAAAATATTATTTGTGAAAAGATTCAATGTCTAAAGGATGTTATACTCTGTATGGATTTTTCTACTAGTTATCTTACACAAACACCTAGGCTTATTATTAACTTTATAATTAGAGTTAAGAGTTAATTATTAATTTGTTCCTTTAACTTTTTTTTATTTCTTCTGATTTGGTCCTTTAACTTTAAAAGTGACCAAGATGGGCGTTAAACATCTAATTTCCAGTCTGAATGGTCCTTTGGTTAGTTGACTGTTAGTGAACTCCGTTAAGTCAAGGGTAATTTGGTTTTTTTACCATTTTTTTGTGATTTTTTATTAATTAAAATAATATATAATCTTTTTAAATTATTATATATATATATATATATATATACACATCTCCCACTTTATACACATACACACACAATCTCTCTCTCTCTCTCTCCAAGTACTGCCGCCACCACCACCGTTCACCATCCACCGCCCTCGCCACCACCACTCTAACCGCCACCACCACTCCAACCACCAACGCCAAACGCACATACTTTCCCCCTTCTCTCGCTCTCTCACTCTCAATATTCTCTCTCACTCTAGATTACCCCCTCCCCCTCCCCCACCAGCACCACCAACTGCCACCACCACCGTCTCTCCAACCTCCACCACCACTCCAGCCACCACCGCCAAACGCCACCTTCGTTCTATGCAATACAAACCCTGGATCTTTACCCAACTCATATAAAAACCATAAATCTTTAAAAACCGCAGATCTAGGGTTTATTTCGAGTTCCGGTTCTAGGGTTTTTTAGGCACAATCGTCGATTAAGGTGGGGTTCATTATATGAACGGCAAGATCGAGATGAGAGTGAGAGTAGCGCGTGGATGAAACACAAGACAATTGCTAGAGGACGTCGGATAGGAGGAGCTACCAACGATGATTGTGCTTGTTGATTCTAATTGGTAATCGTTGTCGACAGAGGGGGGACGGTGCGGCAGTGGTGGTTGTTGTGACACTGATGTTAGGGTTTTTCAAATTGCTCGAGAACGTTTCAAATCTTGTATTGTTGATGTCTTTCAACCACTGCACATGACTGCCATCTCTTGTGATCCTTGTTCTTCTTTTGCGACTAGAACGTTAAGATCTTGGATTGTTTTTGCGATTTGAACATTTCCAAATCGAGACGGGGGTGGTGGAGATTTAGAGACAAAGGTGGTCGTACAGTGGTTTTTGCGATTTGAACTCTCAGATCTGGTTTGTTTTTCACCACCGCACATGGTTAGGGTTTAGAGACAGAGGTGGTTGTAGGTGGAGGCTGGCCGTGAGGATGGTGGTGTGGTTAGGAGAGAGAGGAGAGAGGGGTGGTGGCCGGTGTTCTTGAAGAGTGAAGAAGGGTGTCATGGCCAGTGGTGGTCTACGGTGGTGGGTTGTGGTGGTTGGGAACATAAAAATAAAAGGATAAAAGGTTAAAAACAATAACTTATAATTAATGTATAAAAAATTGATTTCTTATTTTATCTGTAAATAAGATTTAATTATTAATTAATTTATAAAATGAGTAAAAGTTAAAAATAAAATAATAAAATAGAAAGAAAAGGGTATAATTGTCATTTTACCCTATTTTAACAGAGTTAACTAACGGTCAACTAACCAAATGACCATTCAGACCGGAAATCGGATGTTTAAGGCCCATCTTGGTCACTTTTGAAGTTAAATGACCAAATCGAAAGAAATGACAAAGTTAAAGGACCAAATTAACAATTAAATCTTTGAGTTAATTACAAATAATATTCCTTTGGCTTGGGTCAAATTGTAAATTTTATCGTATAACTAAAAACTTATATCGATGTTCAATGTGGATTGCATTTTATTATAACTTGAGTTATTTAAAGCTAACACTTGTTAAGTTTAACTAGTATAGAAATTATATTTTGAGCAAAAGGTTGTTTACACCGGGTCAACTCTGCGTCTAGAATCCTATGAAACCGAATGGAACCTTCTCCAAGGACCAACCTGCAGGTAATGATCACCTGTTTTGGCTACCCGAGTAAGGGTCGGAATTAAACCCGAGACCATTTCAGCAAAGTTTTCCTTTACCGGACTCATCAAACATTTGATGAAAGAAATGACATTTTAGCCTATTAACTTTTATTATCACCAAATAACTCCTACCTCTTTATTCCTTTGTAAATTTCTAATTACTTTTAAGTATATTGATGTTATTATTTAATAAAACTCTACATATAATTGAGATTTTAATTAATTTTTAGACCAAATTAAAATTTGAATTGATTTCTAAACAAACTTAGAAATCCTCAAATATATCAAGATTCTAATAAGGAGGTACTCTTGAACATGTTATTACATGGTGTTTTTATCACTTTTCTTGGTCCAAACAAAACACACACATCAATTGTAGCTTAACATTAATTTCTTAATTAAAGAACCAACTATACAACTAATCTGCTTAATCTTAAGATGAAACACCAAAAACAAATAATTAACCAAAAATTAATCAAAATCATAATGCTGAACAAATCTAAAGCAAATGAAAATTTCACTAGTGAACGCACTTGAGAACAATGCCAAGAACACTCATCGAAAAATCACACGTGATGTTCAAGACCAACAACTCAAGAGTCAAGAACACACACCTAAAAAACAAACTGGAACAAAATACGAATAAGCAGTTTATTTCTCTCTTTGGGCATTCCATAACATGCGGGTGATGTTCAAGAATAATAACACAAGAAAACACGCAGAGACATCAAGATAAATTTACTTATTATTTTCAAGCTTTGTACACATTCTAACTTCTTGGTACAAAGGGCTACATAGATTAGAGCTTCACACAAATTCAAGATTCAAAACTAACAACAACATATTTAAAACTCAAATAAACAAAACCTTGATAAGGACAAACACATAAAGGTGCCTGAGATGGTGGTGGTGTTGGTCGAGGAGAGTTGATATTAGAGAGAAAAAGAGGTTAAAAAGAGAGAAATAGAGAAACTTGAGGAGAGAGAGAGTTGATAATAAGGTGACGGTTGAATTCAGAAAAAAAAATGTGTTTATAAACAAGATTAAAAGAGTCTTGAATAAAACAAACATAATAGCATAAACAATTATTACTTACATCACTACCATTATTGACCGTCACATCAGTATTACTAACATATCACTAACCCTTCAAGTAATGTCCGTCTATCACTAGACCACTAAATTAAATAAAGCTTTGAAAACAAAGAAGGAAAACAACTTTTCATGACCGTGATGGAGATGACGGATAAGGATAGTCACGGTTCATTACGGAGGGCACAAAGTAGTCTATCATGACAGACGCATCATGGGCTATAACGGGTGCCAATGACGCTTACTCCATCCATGCTAAGAAGCAGGAGGCACTATTAGAAAAGTTGTCAATACCAACGGATTTTTACCAACGAGCATAAATCAGTTGGTAATTTGGTGTATTTCCAACGGTATTACCAACGAAAACCACTTTAATATGTTTTTACATTTTACCAACAGGCATTGGTAATGTTGTTGGTAATTTTCATATTTTGGAGGGAATGGTTTTACCAACGGCATTAATTCAGATTCCGTTGGTAATTTGGAGGGAATTTTCCCGCTCAAAGTTACCAACGGGTTATTTTTCCTACTTCTGTTGGTAAACTGTTAATAATAATACCCACGGGTCTATCCGTTGGTAAATTGATGTATTACCAAAGGAATTAGCAACGGCAAAAAGGCAATCGTAGATTTTTTACGATGTACCAACAGACGTCCGTTGATGATTCCGTTGCTAATTTAAATGATTTTTGAAGGAGTTTTAGTGCTTTAGTTTAGCAACGTAGCTTTTTATTTTTTATGTAAGTAATTTTTTATCATTTTAGAGGGAAATTTCCCTCCTTTATTTACCAACAGTTGTTTTCATATATATATATATATTGATAAATTGCTAAAAGATTACCAACATGTATAATTATATAATGGTAAGTTAGTGTATTTTCAATGGAATTAAAAAACATACCGATTTTACTGATTTATAACTCAAATATGGTAACTCACAATCAAAATGCGTCATATATGGGTCATACTTTGTTAGTATACCTTCAACCAAAATCATAGGATGTCACTTAAATTTAACTATCATCAATATTGGTCAACCATAATTTGAGAAAGTTAAACTTTGTTAATGCATGTTACACATGGTCAATAATAGTAAAAAATAATCATAAGAGATTATGTATATTCAAACTTGGTTATTAAAAGTGAGTTATGGTCAAACAATAGTTAATCGCATGCATCGGTTGGTTTATACAGGTCAACACAACCTACACCGGTCAATATACCCTCATAGCACAGTGTGCTTCCAGGCACAGCTTGCCTACTTAGGGTTCAATTGTAATTTGGTTTGACTTGTCAAAACCAATTCCTAAAATATTATCTTGTAAGGTTTGGGTTAATTGATGTGTCTTCAAGTATGTGAGATGTGTGTGTATGTATGTATATACATATACATATATATATATATATATAATACAAGAATAAGTTAGAAGATGACTAAAATACACTTCCTCTTATAGTTGAACTTAACAATTGTTAGCCTGAAAGACTATATCTGTGATAAACCGTAAATCATAATGTTTATCTTTGTAATTCCTAAAGTTAAAGAACGTAATGTAATTTGACCAAAACCACGAAAACGAAATTAGTATTTAACACTTATAATTAACAAAATAAAATAAGTTTTGAAATAGGGTATAAATAGAACAAAAGTTATTGTTCTCGAGATTACATGAGAGAATAAGAATCAAAATGACGAAACTTTTTCTTATTATTTCTGCAAAAGTTGGTGTGCAAAGGTGAAACGAATGTAGTATACAAGAGATATTGTGCTTAATTTGTGCATCAACTTTAGAATAATTAGAAACTTTTTCTTATTATTTTTGTTGTATAGTTTTAGTTTTACCTATGACTCTTTTAAATTAACTTTAGAATAATAAGAAAAATAATATAATACAAGGGTTTAGTTTATTAAAGTGTATCAAACTTGTCACGTTTTGTTATTGTGTTGTGTATCGGACTTTAAAATTTTATATTGTATATATTGAACATTTAATTTGTCACTATTGAGTGTATTAAACTTTCTATTGTATGTACTAAACTTATAATTTTTTTTTGCTTTTTTTATTTATCTAAAATACATACAATAGCAAAAAATTAAAAGTTTAATACGCACAATAAAAACTTTTAAAGCTCAATATATACAATAGCAAAACGTGACAAATTGAATATATTTTGGTGAACTAAACCCATAATAAAACCAATTAAGATATACACTTTTAATTTAGAGGAAAATAATAGGTAATGATAACATCAACTACCTTAATTGATATATTTTCGCAATCATTTTAAATGAAGTGTTGTTTAGTTATTTCAATATTTACTTAGTTAAATGATTTATAAGTGTAATATATATGTTAATAACATGAAACATTTCCTCTTGATTTATAAATAAATAAAAGATGACCCAAAACGACTCTATCTAAACGTGTATAAATTACTATAGCTTTATTTCTTCAAAATTTATTAAATTATAGGACAAATTGTATTAAAACACAATAAACTTTGTTTTAGTTACCATCATATACAATCAATTTTATTTTCTTAAAAATAATACAACAAACTTTTATAATCCTCACATTGTATGCAACTTGTTGTTTTTTATGGAAGTTATGACAAAGTTCATTGTATACAATGATAACCAAAACAACAGACACATAAAAAAGTTGTTTACATACAATAAGGGGATTATGAAAGTTAATTGTATTATTTTTAAAAATTTAAAGTTGGTTGTATACAATGATAACTAAGACAAGTGTTAATTGGGCAAAATGCACGAAAATACAAAAAACTTTACCAATATTGTCATTGTATGCAATTAACTTTATTATGTACCTAAAAATACATACAACGTACAAATTTTGTTCATTGTATACAACTGGTAACCTGAATACTAGGTTACCGGTTATCCATTGTATACAATGAACAAAATTTCAAAGTTTTTTTGTATTTTTAGATACCAAAGTTCTTTTATTTTTGGTTAAGTTGCCTGTTATAATAGGTGACTTGTATACAATAAACCAAATTTGTAAGTTATGTGTATTTTTAGGTACAAAATAAAGTTGGTTGTATACGATGACAATATTGACATAGTTTGTTGTATTTTCGTGCAATTTCCCCAATGTTAATTTGTGTATCCATCTTTTTAAACTGTTATTGTGCGTATCAAACTTTTAAAAATAATGTTATTGTGTGTATTAAACTTCCTATTGTATGTACTAAACTTATACTTTTTTTGCTTTTTTATGTAATCAAAATACGTATAATAACAAATTAAAAATTCAATACACATAATAACATTTTTAGAAAGTGGATACACACATTAACATTTGAAGAATAGTTTAATATATTTTGAAGAAGTAAACCCTTAAAATAATTATATTTCATTTATGTAATGATTATTTTTAATTAATAAATACTTCAATTAATTGGTAATAAATTTCAAAAAAAGACAAAAATATATTGACAAGTGAAAGACACCCGTACTCAACTCACCCGTATTTAACTTTCACCTAAGATCATCAACATTTAACCTAGAGTTACCCAGTCAACCCCATTGTCATATAAGTATCCACATCATCTCCCACCTTCAACCCTATCAAACCTACAAACTCTCACATCCAACCCTCTTCAACCCTACATCTTTTCTATTTTTATTTTTTATTTTTTTTAATTTAAATAATTTAATTATTTCAAAAACAATAAAATATAAAATGATTAATAATATTTCATAAATTTCATTACATAATTTCAAATACATAATTTCAAAATCAAAATAATATTTCACCTTACTTAAAAAAATAGAAGTACATAAATTAAAAAACAACAACTAGTTATCGTCGTCGTTGTGTCTTTGAAGCCGATTAATGTGCTCGATTAAATCCGGTCGAAGATTATGATGTGTTTTCGTGTTTCGGGCTTCTCGGATGTTAGCGTCATATTGTTGTTTGCTAATCTCTACGTCTTCTTCCTCATTCACTTGATTAACGTTTTCGTCGAACAGACAAATCACGTGACCTTCATCTTCCAATATCATATTGTGTAATATGATACAAGCGTACATTACTTTATGTATTTATTCGGGTGCCACATTCTTGTTGGACTTTGTATAATGTGTCACCGTCGTTTAAGCACACCAAAGCCTGTTCCACATCTTTCCTTGCCGCTTCTTGTGCGGCACTAAACCTTATTCATCTTTGATGCAGAAGGGTTCTGAATGTCTTGACAAAAGTAGCTCATTCGGGGTATATCCCGTCTGCAAGATAGTTACCGTGTTTGTATTGTACATTGTTTACTTGAAACATGCATTAATACCCGTGTTTGTATTGTACATTGCTTCTTGCTCTCCCGTTATATACGTCGTTAAATAACGGCGACTGGTTTAGCACATTAATATCGTTTTTGGAACCGGCCAACCCGAAGAATGCATGCCAAATTCAAAGATCCTGTGATGCAACTGCCTTTAGTATCAAAGTCGGCCGATGATGATCACCTTTCATGTACTGCCCTCGCCATGCGTTTGGGCACTTGTCCCAATCCCAATGTATACAATCTATGCTTCCTAACATGCTGGGAAACCTGTGCCTAGCCTCATGCACAACGTATAAAAGCTGAATATCATGGTAATACGTAAGTATCGCTTAACATAAAGAGAGATGATACCTTTGTAGAAGTTTTTTACGCATAGTCATGCGGTTGATTCTGCCATCTTCAAGTACTCGTCAAATCCGTTGGCAGATATCTCATACGTCATTTTCCGAATTGTCGAGGTACACTTTTGCAAAGGAGATAACCCTTTCCTATCTCTAGCATCGTAGCCATGTACAAAAAATGTGTCTCATCCCTCGAGATCCGCGACTATCCATGGGAATAGTCGTCCGCTCAAGCGGAAATGTCTCCTAAAATGTAACACCGTGCTTTTGAGAACCAAATTTTTTTCTTTTTAAAATACTAATTTAAGTTTCATTTAAATACTCAACGGAATAAAACACATGGCTTTTTATATACATTCAAAATTTAGCCACATATATCATTGGTGTTACTGTTATTGAACCGTCCGACCATTATCCGATTACAATTACATACATAACATCAGAGTGTTTAACAAAACAGTGTTCCTCCTAAAACATGTAACTACCCGCAGGCACCCGAGCTCACAGCCTAAGGATCACCTGCACATGTGAGAGGTAGTATATGTTAGCTATAAAAGCTAGTGAGTACAAAATTACACAATAATCAATATAAACATATCACATATCATCAATCATGCTCAAACAGTGCTATCCTAGCATCTCGCGATGAGTTGGCGTAGTCAGAATGCGACATATCTTGCGGGGTAGCGAACCCGGCTCAATGCACCAAACTGGGGTACCAGACATATCAACCGCTCCGTTGGGTGAGCTGTGAAGCGGTCCACCATTGCGTTTTGGAATCAATCGATTCCTCCAAGTACAGCTGGAGGTTGTACCCATCCGTTCGGGGAGCTTTGGGCTTGAAAGGCCCTAAATACATATACAGGTACCGCTGATGCTATCAATGGTCCGCAGACCTCAAGCAATCCTAGGCCATCGCTAGCCCCGATGTAGGACTGCATAGTCGTTAAGTCCGGATCCGTTCACAAACACATAACTGATCCAATCGGATCTTCATTACGCGTATATAATCATTTATCATCATTCTAAGCATAACATACACTTAACCAAGTGCATATCATGTCATATCAATAAGTTATACCTAGCATCATCATGCTTTTCATTTTACACTTAATCAAGTGCATATCATTTAATGTCAACATGTTAAGCCTAGCATCATCATGCTTTTCAATCTATACTTAATCAAGTGCATATATAGTGTCAACATGTTAAGCCTAGCATCGTCATGCTTTACAATCTATACTTCATCAAGTGCATATCATATTGTGGTAATCAATTCTCATACATACAACAAGGTATATAACCGTTCATCAAATATTCGATTCGTTTGTTAATATATGTTATAGATATATTAATTGTTATGTTATCCGGCACTCACCTGGCTAGCTTAAACTTGATAATTATAACTTTCGGGGTCTTCCTAGTTGTCAGGCTCACCTAAACAATCACTTTGAATATCAGAACAATGCGAAACAGTAAACTTTTTGCTGAAATAGGGCTCCTTGTGGCCACAAGCAAAACTGCTTGCGCCCGTAAGAGTGGCCTTATGGCCGTAAGGGGTTTCCTTGCGCCCGCAAGGACTGCTGCACAGACCAATGCGATTTCAGCCCCCTGTTTTAGCCATTTTCAACACCAAAACTCAACCAAACAAATCCAATCCAATTTCCAGTGTTCACATATGAAATGGTCATCCAAACTAAGCTAGAAACAACTCTTAATTCGTACTTGTAATGCCCCAAATTTTTTTTAAACAATTGAATATAGAAATATAAATGCATTCAACAAAATCATATGAGGTCCCGCACCCGGAACTACCCGTAGCTAAATGTATTAAATAAGATTACAGACTTTGTTCTAGCAAAATGTTTAAGTATCAAACAGTGGAAACGATTAAATAAATGATGAGCCATCTTCGCATTGCTGGAGCCTCCTCACGATCAGGTCCTGAAAAGAATAAGTTCAACAATAGTAAGCATAAAGCTTAGCGAGCACTCTAACTTACACACCACACTAAGTATGTACATGTCACATCATAACACAAATCCATGATCATATATCATAACACATACTACCGACGCAGTGCACTGACGACGATTTCACACTTTGGGTCACAGTTGACTATCCAAGCTGTACCAAGGATTTCACACTATGTCTGACTGTGCCCGAGTTACGTTTTCACCACAATATAACGTAACCCTTCACTTCACATAAATCACATCAGCTAAACATCACATAAAATATAACATATACATTTCACACTAATATCATGTATAAGTTAGGGTACTCACCTGATTGCAGCACAGATAAAAGCAACAGGTTTCACAAGCTGTAAGTTAACAATTCCAGTCGCAAGGACCTACAATACAGATATCTCCACTGATTAGCTTTTGGGTATACTACAGACCCTAAGTCGGACCACCCTAGGCCAGACCTAACACTGAAAGTCGCATGGCACTATGTCCCCAGCCGAAAGTCGCATGGACACTTACTGAAAGTCGCATGGGCATACACCCTACCCATTTGGAAGTCGCATGAAACCTTACCCTAGCTGAAAGTCGCATGCACCTTCACTGAAAGTCGCATGGACCTGTGAAAATCGCATGGACACAAACACTTTCCATCCGAAAGTTGCATGGCACAAATCCTCTATCCGAAAGTCGCATGGACTTATACCAAAAGTCGCATGGATACAAACACATCCCATCAGAAAGTCGCATGGGCTAGGCAAAGGTCGCATGGAACAATCAGCTAAGCTCAAAGTCGCATGGAGCACACCCAAAAGTCGCATGGACTATCAAAAGTCGCATGGAACACTCTCAGTTCATCAGAAAGTCGCATGGGACTAGCTGAAGGTCGCATGGACCCTCTGAAGGTCGCATGAGGCCTTCCGAAAGTCGCATGGACCTTCATCTTCCCTGCCAGTTCATCTTTTGAAAAACCCAGAACTTGAAACTCCATTTTCAAAATCACAACCTTCTCAAAACTCAACCAAACTACTTTATTTTTGTCTCAAAACATTTCTCCATTCATTTAATCACTTTCTTCAAGATTTAAACACAACACAACAAGTATTAAAGCTCCTAGCTCATATTCTCTTACTATGTTCTTCATAAACCCAAAACCCCATAAAACCCAGATCTTATCTAGCCTAATAATCATCCAAACAAGGTAAAATTGCTGCCTACAACATCATAGAGATATAGGAAACATTACCTGATGATTCCTTTGCCAATTCCTTGAGTTTCCAAATGATTCTTGCCTCCTTCTCCTTGCTTCTCTCGTGAGTTTACACACACAGACACACACAAGTTCTTCCAATGCAACAGTAACACTAATCTGGGAGGCTGCACCCTAATTTTCTATTTATAGATGCTTCCCACAAGGCTTTGGGCCTAATGGTTGCAAAACTCCTAGGCCCACCAGGCTTATACTTTCACAGTTTTACTCCATAACTTCTAATTAATTAACCCAACAATATGGTAGCCCAAACTTGTTTAATTAATAACCTAAACAACGCACCAATTTCAATAACAACTTAGATTCCATAAACAATTAGCAACTCCAATATATATATAACTCACATCATCCAATAAAATATTCATTTATTTAATATACGGAAACAGGGTATTACAACTCTCCCCCACTTAAATACGATTTCGTCCTCGAAATCTCTACTCCAACAATCCGGGGTAGTTCTGCTTCATCTCGTCCTCTGGTTCCCAAGTCCACTTAGATCTTTTACGGTTCTCCCACTGAACCTTGACCGTCGCTATTTATTTGTTGCGTAGCTGCTCGATCTTTCGTTCCAATATGGCTACTGGTCTCTCAACATAATTCAGTCTCTCGTCCACTGTGATGTCCTCCAATGGCACGAACGTTGATTCGTCCGCTAAACATTTTCGAAGATGAGATACATGGAACGTATTGTGAATCCGAGACAATTCGTCCGGTAGTTCTAACCGATACGCAACCTTCCCAACCCTGAAAATAACTTTGAAAGGCCCTATGTACCTTGGGTTTAGTTTTCCTCGCTTCCGAAATCGGATCACGCCCTTCCACGGAGATACTTTTAACAACACAAAATCTCCAACTTGAAATTCTAGCGGAGACCGTCTCTTATCAACATAACTTTTATGTCGGCTCTGCGCGACTTTCAACCTTTCTCGCACTTGTTGGACGTATACCAACGTCTTCTGCACAATTTCCGTGTTGTCGAGCTCCCTCTGACCCACTTCTCCCCAACAGATGGGGGTTCTACACCTCCTTCCATACAACATCTCGTACGGAGGCATGCCGATGCTCGCGTGGTAGCTGTTGTTGTAGGAGAATAATGCCAACGGTAGGTAAGAATCCCAACTTCCCCCGAAGTCAATCACACACGCTCGTAGCATATCCTCTAAGGTTTGTATCGTTCTCTCACTTTGGCCATCAGTCTGTAGGTGATAAGCAGTGCTAAGGTTCACCCGAGTCCCCAAATTCTCATGAAACTTCTGCCAAAACCTTGAAGTAAAGCGTACATCCCTATCTGATACGATGGTTACCGGCACCCCATGACGCAATATTACCTCCTTGACGTACACGTCTGCCATCTTCTTCGCTGAAAAAGCTTCCTTGATCGGGATAAAGGGAGCGCTCTTAGTCAGTCGGTCGACGATTACCCAAATCGCATCAAAATTTCTCGGAGTCTTCGGTAGCTTAGTGATCAAATCCATAGTGATGTGTTCCCATTTCCAGACAAGGATCTCTAAAGGTTGCAGCTTTCCGTGAGGCCTCTGGTGCTCGGCCTTAACTCGAAGGCAAGTCAAACACTTCTCTACGTATTTCATTACGTCTTGCTTCATCCCTGGCCACCAGTAATCCGTCTTAAGATCTCGGTACATTTTAGTCGAACCTGGATGGATTGAAAACTTGGATTTATGAGCCTCATCGAGCAAGGTAGCACGCGCGTCAGTGATCTTTGGTACCTAGGTACGTCCGAAGCGTGTCATCAACCCTCGACTATCCTCGGAGAATAGTTCCTTCTGCCCCTTTATCCGTTCCGATCTATGGTTCTCGTCCCTCAGTGCCTCATGCTGAGCAGCTCAAATAGAGTCTAACAATGTCATTGTCACTGTCAATCTCATACACTGTGCTGGTAGTAGTACAATACTGGCCTTCCTACTCAAGGCATCGGCCACGACATTGGCTTTTTCTGGGTGATAGAGAATCTCGCAGTCGTAATCCTTGACTAGGTCGATCCACCTTCTCTGCCTCATGTTCAGATTCTTCTAGTCGGCGAAGTATTTCAGGCTTTTGTGGTCGGTGTAGATAGTGCATTTGACCCTATATAAGTAGTGCCTCCATATCTTTAGTGCAAAAACAACTGCAGCTAATTCCAGGTCGTGGGTCGGATAGTTGCACTCATGCGGTTTCAGCTGCCGTGAAGCATACACAATTACTTTACCTTGTTGCATCAGTACGCATCCCAGTCCCACATGTGACGCGTCGCAGTAGACCACCATATCGTCCACTCCCTCCGGCAGGGTTAAGATCGGTGCCTTGCATAACTTCCCTCGTAGAATCTCAAACGCTCGTTGTTGCTCTTCACCCCATACAAAGCACACATTCTTCTTGGTCATCGTTGTCAAAGGTACTGCGATCTTAGAGAAGTCTTTTATGAATCTACGATAATACCCGGCCAATCCCAAGAAACTTCGAAATTCGGTAGGACTCCTCGGCACCTCCCACCTCATCACTGCGTCGATCTTAGCAGGATCCATCTTAATACCTTCTTGGTTCACTACATGCCCTAGAAATTGCACTTCCCGTAACCAAAACTCGCACTTGGAGAACTTGGCATAAAGCCTTTCCCGCTTCAAAGTCTGTAGCATCATCCGTAGGTAATCTTCGTGCTCTTTCTCTGTCTTGGAGTAGATCAAGATATCGTCTATGAATACAATTACCGACTTATCCAGCATTGGTCGGGAGATCCTGTTCATCAAATCATAAACGCAGCTGGTGCGTTTGTGAATCCGAAGGGCATCACTACAAACTCGAAATGACCGTATCTCGTCCTAAATGCCGTTTTCTCGACATCTCCTTCCTTCACCTTTAACTGATGATATCCGGAGCGTAGGTCAATCTTTGAAAACCAGGCCGCACCTTGCAGTTGATCGAATAAATCGTCGATCCTAGGTAGAGGGTATCTGTTCTTGATTGTTACTTTGTTAAGTTTGTGGTAGTCTATACACATACAGAACGTGCCATCCTTCTTTTTGAAGAATAAGATCGGTGCTCCCCACGGCGAACTACTCGGTCGGATAAACCCTTTGTTCAATAATTCTTGCAGTTGAGACATCAACTCCTGCATCTCCGGTGGTGCTAGTCAATACGGAGCTTTCGCGATTGGCGTGGTACCCGGCACGAGGTCGATTTTAAACTCTACCTGACGGTCGGGAGGAATCCCAGGGAGATCCTCCGGAAACACTTCGGGAAATTCACACACCACGGGTACATCCGTAACGCTTCTCTTACTCTTTTCCAGCTTGCTGTCGACTACATGTGCTAGGAATGTTGTGTACCCCTTACGAATATACTTAGCCGCCTTAACCGCCGTACACAGTGTCGTTCTCCCTAGGTGATGCTCGCCGTAGATTAGAATCTCTCCCCCACTTAGGGTTTGAACCCGCACGAATCCTTGCTTGCACAAAATACTGGCCTAGTGACGACCCAGCCAGTCCATACCTACTACCACTTGGAACTCCCTCATCTGAATCGGTATAAGGTCTATGGGGAACTTCTCTTCTCCTATCTCAATTACATTGTCTTTATAAATAACAAATACATTGACAGCTTTCTCATCTGCTATTTCTACTTCTAAAGGTGTCTCTAACCTTACCAGTGAAATGCTAAAACTTTTACAAAATGAAGCAGAAACAAAAGATTTACTCGCACCCGAGTCAAACAACACTAATGCAGGCATAGAGTTAACAACGAAAGTACCTGCAATTACATCCGGTTCCGCCTTAGCTTCTTCCACTGTCATCTGAAAGGCCCTGCCTCGAGCCCTCGGTACTTGCCCTTTCTCCCCGTTTGTGATCATCAAAGGTGGTTGTTGAGCAGGCCTCCCACCTCCTGTAGTAGTTACCGGGCATTCCGCCATACGATGCCCTGGTTGGTTGCATCTGAAACACACGCTCATACTAGACCGGCAGTCTTTGCTCACGTGACCCGGTCTCCCACACTTGTAGCAGTTCATTTGTCCCAGACGGCACTCACCCACGTGCCCCCTTCCACACTTGGGGCACTTTGCATGATCACCTTTTCCCGCGGGTCGGGAACCCCCAGTTTTGAACCTCTTTTCTGGCGCTCTCCCTTGCACATTACCCAATGCAGCTTGCCCCACCGTTCTCTTCTTGGCTCGCAGTTCCAGATCCATCTCCCTCTTCCTGGCCACTTCAATCATTTCCTCCAAAATCGTGCACCTACCCGTCGTTACGAACTTGCATATATCTTCCCTCAACATCCGAGAATAACGGTGCATCTGCAGGCTCTCATCTGCCACGTAGGTAGGGCAAAACAACACCTTCTCCTTGAAGATGGCAGTGATCTCATTCACCGTTTCAGTGGTCTATTCCAACTTTAGAAACTCATTCATCAACCTCTCTCTTTCCACTTTCGGGGCGAACTGGTCGTTAAACAACTCCTTGAACTCGTCCCATGTCGTGGTAGAAATCAACTCCCCCTTCCTTTGTCTCAAAAGGTTCCACCACGTCTTTGCTGCTCCTTTAAGAAGGTTCGATGCGAAGCACACCCTGCTCTCATCCGCGCACCGACTGGTGTGGAAGGCTCCTTCCACCTCGGAAATCCATTGAGCACTCTTAATGGGGTCCATAACCCCCTCGAAGATCGGTGGCTGACATGCCGAGAAGTCTCTGTAGCTGCCACCCTGCTGTGTCTGGTTTGACGTTGGGGTGGCAGTTGGCGTGGTAGCCTCTTTAGCTGCCCATAGAACACTCAGTTTCTGATCCATCATCTTGCCCATATCCTCCTTGATCTCGGCAACAATCTGGGGCAACATCTCCCTCAATTCTTTCATCACATCGGCCGTCACCTTGGCGGCTAGAAGAGCCTCTCTGTCTGTTTCTTCCTCATCAGTAACCAGAATCGCGTTTTCCGGTGTCACAACCCTCGGGTTAGCATCCTCATACCCCTCATTCAGTATTGGCTGTTGGCGGGGGTCTATCTCCCCCGTGACGCTAGTCTCTAGGCCTTCGGGCCCATAGCTGGTTCCAGTTCCAGCAATAGCAATGAGATAGCGGTTCCTCCTCATGTTCACCATTCTGGAAGTATAGATAACGCACTATTAAGCAGGTGGCTTTATCATACTATCCTGCTCACACCGCAGTCTATATCCACACCACATACAATT
Organism: Dittrichia graveolens; assembly: GCA_038502395.1. Classification (NCBI taxonomy): domain Eukaryota; kingdom Viridiplantae; phylum Streptophyta; class Magnoliopsida; order Asterales; family Asteraceae; genus Dittrichia; species Dittrichia graveolens. The sequence goes on along the minus strand of JARJIL010000001.1, from coordinate 76,439,078 downwards.
TCTAGCATGTCATTCACCTCATCTGAAGTAGCCCTACTCACTAAGGTACTCCTATTGTACAGGCATACTACAGTCCTACAAGTACCCCTCACCTGATTCACAAGAGTCCCTATGATGTCGGCAAGTCTTGACATGTATCATGTGCTCACAATAATATGGGCCCTTATATTATTCTAAACACATTATACATACCAAGTCTTATCGTCACCATCTGAAATCCCGATTCATAGGCTTAGGTCATGCATCACATAACATTCCACATACACTTTGCACATTGCATTTCATATCGTCATAAAATCATGCAACCATAAATAAGGTTCAACACACCAACCATCATATCCTAGTGTATCCATATCACGAATACATCCATGTATAATGCTAATTCATACAAGTCTTGGAGCGTCTGATCCTACCCTACCCCAACATCAAACGAGAACATGAAATAAGGCCAAATCATCCGTTCTAAGCCTATATGGTTACCATTAAACATGGTGTCCAATATTCACGATATGTATAAACATGGATACAGTTAGAAACTACTCTAGCATATATCATGGATTCAACTGCACAGTATAATTCACCGACTATATATATATATATACATACTATGCTTCACTTCACTTCGTGCTCACCAGGACCAAGCTCCAGCTGACAGCTCATCGTTCGGTTTTAAAACTGAATTTTATTAATTTTAAAAATGTTTTAGAACCAAGGTTTAAGTCCAAACACACCTCTTGCATGCTCGAATCCCTTAAACCAAGGCTCTAATACCAAGTTGTAACGTCCCGAAATTTTTTTTAAACAATTGAATATAGAAATATAAATGCATTCAACAAAATCATACGAGGTCCCGCACCCGGAACTACCCGTAGCTAAATGTATTAAATAAGATTACAGACTTTGTTCTAGAAAAATGTTTAAGTATCAAACAGCGGAAACGATTAAGTAAATGATGAGACATCTTCACATTGCTGGAGCCTCCCCACGATCAGGTTCTGAAAAGAATTAGTTCAACAACAGTAAGCATAAAGCTTAGCGAGCACTCTAACTTACACACCACACTAGGTATGTACATGTCTGTAACACCCGCAAACCTGGACTAGTAGATTAGCGGGTTTACGGTATGTGTTTAATTATGATTTAAATGATTAATTGATTTTATGAGTTATTTAAATTGGATAAATGATTAGTTAATTTAGAATTATTAGAAGTATGTATATATGTATGAATGGCCGTATGTATGTATATGAGAAAGTGGAATACACGTGGGGGTGTGATAGATTTTAATTGATACCTAACTTTGCATGTACACTTGTGAGTGTGTGTCATCGGTTTGATTACCTCAATATTCAAAAAGTGTATGTGTGTGTGCTTTGTTTCTCTGCCAAAAAGAAAACCGAAGAAGAAGACGATATCGGATTCCAATTTATAGTGTCTTTTAAACAAGATTAAGGTTGGTATGTTTAAGTTATCATAATATCTTCCTTCTTAGATGATATATCTGATTTAAAACATGATTTATGTTTAGTTAGTAGATTGCATGATTAAGAATATCATGATCGGTTTGTGATAGAATATGATTTCTAGTGATTTTGTGTATTCATATCATTTATATGTTTATATGAGGATTCATATCATGAAAAATGTTTAAGAGATTAAATAATATTTCTGGAATTAAGTTATGAATCTATATGAAATCTGGGTTATATGAGTTCTTGGTGAAACTATGATGTTCTCGGATTGTTGGAGAAGAAAATAGGAAAACCGATTGTGAGTAAATCCGATTCTTATGAAATCCGAAGGTAGAAATCCGAATACTTTGGAAATCCAAATCTTTAAAACCGAAAGCTTATAAACCGATACTTGGTCTTACAATTGAAATCCTTGACTAAAAACCGATACTTGAATTATGGAACTCCAAATCCGATTGATAGATATAAAGAGGAACATGAAAACCAAAACACATGAAATCCGATACTCTTGAATCCAGGAATTTGAAACCAAGTGCTTGAAATCCGATTAAGGTAAATCCGACAGTTATGGAATCCATCGGATTCCCAAATCCGACATTAGTGAAATCCGAAATTGGGAGATGCGGATTTTCAAGAATCCGAGTGAGAATCCGATAGTTTCAAGAATCCGACACTTTTGAGTTTTATTTGCATTTGTTTATTGATTGATTGATGTTATGTATGAATTATAAATATATGAAGAGATATATATTTAGGAGATTTGGACTGATTGGTTGTTATTATGTTTTTCAGGAAATCCAAAGTCTCAGTAACATTAGAATTCTAAGTGCTTCCCTGAACTTGAAAGGTGAATGGATGTTGGATGGGAATGGTAAAGATTGTGTTTAATATTACTGATGTGAGGCATGATTGTATTTGATGGTTTGATACTGAAACTGTTGATTGTGATATATATATATATATATATATTTGATGACTGTTGCATGATTATTTGTTCGATACGCACTCTTAGTATGATTTTGAGTTGCGTTTGAGAAGTCAGCTATACGTGGAATTAGGCTGGGCTCGTTTACTGGTTGGTTGAACAGTGGTAGCCTTACTGTTGCATATGTTGCTTCAGAGTGAGATTTCACTGTGCCAATTCAGTAGAGGGCTATCGGTAAACCTTTGCTTTGGCCGGCATTGGTTGTAGGTTCTGCACCGAACCGCCGGTCTTCTTAGAGTTGTGATTACATGATTAGTATTGACTTGATGTTTGCTTTTGGGTTTAGCCTCTACTCACTTAGCTTTATGCTAATTCCCCTCAGTTGTTGTTTTTTGCAGGTTTGTGTTTTTGAGTGCTCGTGGAAGGAAAAGTTGACTTGACTCTGATGTCTTGATTTAAAATGAAACGAGCCAGTTTATTTGTAACACAGAATTATGTTTTTTGGATTTTGAGAACAGATATTTTGTTTGTAAATATTTGTGAATGGAATGAATGTTTAAAGTTAATTAAAGCTTCCGCAGTGCAATAAAAAAATGGATTAGATTTTATGGTGTTAGAATGTCACATCATAACACAAATCCATGATCATATATCATAACACATACTACCGACGCAGTGCACTGACGACGATTTCACACTTTGGGTCACAGTTGACTATCCAAGCCGTACCAAGGATTTCACACTATGTCTTACTGTGCCCAAGTTACGTTTTCACCACAATATAACGTAACCCTTCACTTCACATAAATCACATCAGCTAAACATCACATAAAATATAACATATACATTTCACACTAATATCATGTATAAGTTAGGGTACTCACCTGATTGCAGCACTGATAAAAGCAACAGATTTCACAAGCTGTAAGTTAACAATTCCAGTCGCAAGACCTACAATACAGATATCTCCACTGATTAGCTTTTGGGTATACTACAGACCCTAAGTCGGACCACTCTAGGCCAGACCTAACACTGAAATTCGCATGGCACTATGTCCCCAGCTGAAAGTCGCATGGACTCTTACTGAAAGTCGCATGGACTTGTGAAAGTCGCATGGGCATAAACCCTACCCATCTGGAAGTCGCATGAAACCTTACCCTAGCTGAAAGTCGCATGGACCTTCAGTGAAAGTCGCATGGACCTGTGAAAGTCGCATGGACACAAACACTTTCCATCCGAAAGTCGCATGGCACAAATCCTCTATCCGAAAGTCGCATGGCACAAATCCTCTATCCGAAAGTCGCATGGACTTATACCAAAAGTCGCATGGATACAAACACATCCCATCAGAAAGTCGCATGGGCTAGGCAAAGGTCGCATGGAACAATCAGCTAAGCTCAAAGTCGCATGGAGCACACCCAAAAGTCGCATGGACTATCAAAAGTCGCATGGAACATTCTCAGTTCATCAGAAAGTCGCATGGGACTAGCTAAAGGTCGCATGGACCCTCTGAAGGTCGCATGAGGCCTTCCAAAAGTCGCATGGACCTTCATCTTCCCTGCCAGTTCATCTTTTGAAAAACCCAGAACTTGAAACTCCATTTTCAAAATCACAACCTTCTCAAAACTCAACCAAACTACTTTATTTTTGTCTCAAAACATTTCTCCATTCATTTAAGCACTTTCTTCAAGATTTAAACACAACACAACAAGTATTAAAGCTCCTAGCTCATATTCTCTTACTATGTTCTTCATAAACCCAAAACCCCATAAAACCCAGATCTTATCTAGCCTAATAATCATCCAAACAAGGTAAAATTGCTGCCTACAACATCATAGAGATATAGGAAACATTACCTGATGATTCCTTTGCCAATTCCTTGAGTTTCCAAATGATTCTTGCCTCCTTCTCCTTGCTTCTCTCGTGAGTTTACACACACAGACACACACAAGTTCTTCCAATGCAACAGTAACACTAATCTGGGAGGCTGCACCCTAATTTTCTATTTATACATGCTTCCCACAAGGCTTTGGGCCTAATGTTTGCAAAACTCCTAGGCCCACCAGGCTTATACTTTCACACTTTTACTCCATAACTCTTAATTAATTAACCTAACAATATGGTAGCCCAAACTTGTTTAATTAATAACCTAAACAACCCACCAATTTCAATAACAACTTAGATTCCATAAACAATTAGCAACTCCAATATATATATATATATATATATATATAAAACTCGCATCATCCAATAAAATATTCGTTTATTTAATATACGAAAACAGGGTATTACAGTACTTTAACATCCAATTCAAGGATTGGGATCAAAATCACCATTTTTGACTCATTTGAGCTTTTTATCCAAATTCAACCAAAAACACTACTTAATTCAATAACCTGATTGTTTATCACTTAGAAATGATGTAAAAATATATTAGAATCATTGATTTCAATTATAGAAATCAATTTGGAAATTTGACCCATTTGACCTAAATGGTCAAAACTCAAGAATAAGGACAAGATGCTTACTTGATGATGAAGATGGTGAAGTTGAAGCTCAAGAACATATTAAAGCTTGGATAAATAGCAAAAGATTTCGGGCTTAGATGATCTTTTACTTGAATTTCTCTTCTTTCTTCTTCAAAATAGCCAAGAACACAAAATGAGAGAAGAAGGAAAATGTCCGTGTGTTAATTTTATCCACAAGTGGGTATCTTGTTCCCCTTTTCAACATACAACTCAACACAAGATTACCTGTTGTAAAACCCGTAATTTTGTAAAATTATTAAAAATATATATATGCAATATTAAATAAGAAATTGGTAAATTGAGTGTATGTTATGTTATTTAAATGTTATATGTTATGTATTTATGTGTTATTAAAGTATGTGTGTTTTATAAACTTAAATGGTAACAAAATGTCAAGGGGAAGAAAGCTTAAGGACCAAGTGTGTAAATATGCATATATATTTGAGTTGACTCCAATTATTGGAGTCAAGAGAAGGAAAAATTTGGAAGAAGTAGAAGAGAGAGAGACGTGAGGGAGAGCTAGAGAGAGAGTTCAAGGGTTTTGAAGGAAAACAAGAAGAAATCAAGAAGGAAAAGTGAGGTTCAAGTGGGAGATTCAAGAAATCCAAGGTTTGAGTGCCTATTCTTCATCCTAGGGTTGCTTTGGATCATAGCAAGCAACTATCCAAGTTGGGTTTTGTGAATCAAGTAAGTCTAGTCTTTGATTTGTGTTTGATTTTAAGTTTGGAGTGTTGTTTGTGATGATTTTTGACTTTTGATGTTGAAAATTTTTGGTAAATGGGTCAAAGTTTGGGAAATTGTCAAAGTTGGGGTTTTGAATGATCAAATGGGTTTAAAGTGTTGATTCTTGAGTTTAATTGTAATATTACATGTTAGTATTGGTGATTGATGGTAGAATTTGTGTTGGATTAGTTAAATGGGTCAAGAACTTGAAAATGGAAGAAGTGTTGGTAATTGATGATGTAATTGTGGTTAAAAATGGTTATGTTATGGTTATGAAGTAGTTTAGTTGTAGTTTTAAAGTTTATATTTGAAGCTATGGGTTTTAGTTGTGGAATATGTGAAGAATTCGGAACCTGTAGCTAGGAAAAAGGCCCAGAAAACACTGTTCACGGGCGTCGCGGCGCGACCCCTATGTGTCGCGGCGCGACGGGTGTTCTTGGCGATGGTCATCTTTCCAGAGATTTTCTCCCGGCGCGAGGCACCCTGTCTCGCGGCGCGAGGACCCCTGAAAGGTCCAAAAACTTGTTTTTGACCCCATTTGACCTTGTAATTGATTGAGGATTGTTTCTAATGGTTTTAGGGAGTCCATAGGGAGTCCGAAAGACCCGAAATGAGTTATTAAGTCATGTTTTGAGTCTAACCTTGTGTATAACTTCATTGAATGGTTAACTTAACCAAGTTAACATTGTGTTATGATCATAGGATCGTTGTGCAAGTGATTTGTAGCCTTGTTTTGAAGTGGAAGTGATCCTCATCACTTCAATCAGGTGAGTTGTGCCCTGCGGATACCCAAAACGCTTTTAATGTGCAAGTCATCAAATTTTTTCTTATGAACCATGTTTATGTATATGTATGGCATCAATGTGAATTGTTATTGATATTATCATGATTATGATAATGATTTATGCAATTGAATATATGATTCACCTGTTTTGAAGCATTTTATGCTATGTATTGATTATGGCAAGTTGTGACCTTGTGTGTATAACTTGCTTGCGATTATATGACCCTTCGGGGCAAGTGATTATGTGACCCTTCGGGGTATGTGCTTATGTGACCCTTCGGGGTATATGTGCTTTGGTCCGGACTGCTGTTGTGATATGAACTCTGTACCATAGGGTTCCTAGTCATTGAGACGTACACAGAGGTTCCTGTGGCTTCGGCAATTGGGGAACCGCGAGGTACGGGTGGCTGAGGGATCGGTGCAGAGCGTGGAGGGGTATGTCAGTAGCCATCATGACCGTGTGTGTTCACTGGGCTGATGAGCCACCGAACCCGGGTAACGCGAGTGGATTTGGTGAACAGGGCTTACACTCCAGAGAACCGTTGTATGGTGGACTGCTTTGTGCTTCCCCCACCTTGATGGGAGATGTGGACACACCCCTACGAGGACTTGTTAACCATGGTTGGCCCCTATGGAATATACAAGTATAAGTGGACTTGTCCCCCACATCTTGTGTGAACTGTTAATGATGTCATAACTGTTTTATGAACTATGATGACTTGTTTAACTGGTTTTGGCACACTCACTAGCTTCTGTTAATAAAATTTGTGTTTATGTTTTGTATCCGCAGATAACCAATAGTATGTTGTCGGTGAGGCGGGTAGACGCTTTTGGGAGAAGCTTGTTGCCTTTGGATATGTTTGGAATACATGATTATTCTCATTTTGTTTATCTGTAATTTAATGGTCGTGTATTCGGGTTAACAAGTAACAGCACCTTTTTGTAAATTCGACAAGCTTCCGCGTAATGTTGTAAACAAATACTCTTTTATTGATGTTTTGTTTAAATATAAAAAGTTTAAATTTGTACCAAAATTCAGGGTGTTACACTTGTTTTAACTAACGGGGATATTTTTGGAATCCTCGTTCTATACCGTTTAACATTTTATTATTTTTATCTATTTTTATTAATATTTTTATATTATCATTTCTTTATTATTTTCTACCAATTTCAATCTAATTAATTAAATTAAATTCTTTTATTCAATATTAAATTCGAGATTTCGACGTACCAGATTCGAACACGATCAGGCCAACTTACCCTTCCTGCCAAATCTGATGACAACCTTCCACGGAGAAACCTTCAAGAATATCCGATCACCTATGACATCAAACAATTTTCGTTTGCAAAGTATCTATTTTCTTTCTCTTGTTTCCATTTTTTATTTCTCTTTTCTTTATAACTTTTTTATTAATTTTAAAAAATAATAAATTGAGAAACAAAAAGAATATTAAATATATTATAAATTAAACATTTTGTTTTGATTACACGAGTCACTTAATAATCTGAAAATGTCTATAAATTTAGGTTATATGTTATTAGGTTTATAAGTTTTAGATATACATATTTTCTAATACTTAAATTAAAATGTGTTATATGATAAAATATTTAAACTATTATTTTTATGAAGATCCTTTCTATTTAATTTTTAATTTGTATTAACATCATATAGGTTGAAAATTAACTTGCATTGACTTAATTTTTTTAAACATTATTTATTATGAAAGGTTTATTTATAAAAATAATATTTAAGAATCTAATTAACTTTATATAATAGTTTTCTTATAGGGTTAAATATGGGATAACTTAGTAATTTTAAATTATTTAAAATTAATAGATTTTAATATCTAAATCCTTTATAATATAGTATATATATATATATAATATTATCGTTGAAAAAGGAAAAAAAAAATTAAACAAGCTTTGAGTTCTCCCACTAACGAGTCGCCAAACCCGCCCTCACCGTAAGGGGGGCGACGGTGTATTAGCGGGGTTCAACCCCAACCCTGTTCAGGTTACCCTGTGGATGCGGTCTGTCTAAAATCATTTCTTGATTCTGTCCCATTTTAACTTGTCTTTTACGTTTCACAAGCTTAAGAGAATATTAATATTAATATTAGTTATTATTATAAAAATATGTTAGAAAATTATTCCTTCTACTTTCTTCGAGAAGCTCCTCTCCATTAACAATAAATTAAAACCCTAAAACTCCGACTACACACCAAAATAAGTTGGCGGCATACCACCAGTTTACCACCTATAAATACCTCCATTAATTGCATACGTATTTCTCATAGCAATTAACTCGTTGACAGAAATCAATCACAAAAATGGCCAAAGCTCGCACAATTGGAATTGGGTTGGATTACTCTGCAACAAGCAAAGCAGCGTTGAAATGGGCGATCGATAATCTTATCGACGCCGGAGACACCGTCGTCGTCCTCCTTGTGCTGTCGCCGAAGTCCGATCCTGTCAATAAGAAACTTTTCGCCGATACCGGATCACGTAAGATGATAATTTATACTTTATTGAGTTCCTCGTTCTTTTTTACGAGTATTTTTTTGCGACTTTTGCATTTGGTTTGTTAAATTGAAGGATTCTATGGATAAATTTTGATAACTGATTGATTTAATGATATGCAGCTTTGATTCCATTGGTGGAGTTCAAAGAGATTGACGTGTGTAAGAAATATGGAATTACCCCTGATTCAGAGCTTTTTGACATTCTTGACACTGTTTCCATGTCTAAAAGGGTAAGCTTGCTCTGCTCATGATCGAAATAGAGTATAGAGGGAACTTTTCAATGTTTTAGAACTTGAGTTTTTAGTTGACCTGATGAAACAACCAGGTCACTGGTCAAGCAGTTCAACCCGTTGAACTATCTGATCAATCCGGTTATATATACATATATATACATGTGTTTTCAAGTTGCCTTTGAGTTTTTCTAATAAAATTTCTTTGCTTTAAAATAAGGATCTTCTGTTCATTTTATATTAATACACTTGTTGACATTATTTCATTAAAACACTAATAGAAATTTTTTAAAAAAAACCAAAAACCGGGTCAATAGGCCGGGTCAACTAGTTTGACATGAAACCCATCCAGCTTGATACAGGTCAAAAAAAGGTATCAACCTGGTCATTGTTGCACTGCTCTTTTGACCGATTCATAGATTAATTAGTTCAATCGGTCTGGTGAACATGGATTTTAGAGCACTGGAATTTACAAATCAATCGACCTTAAAGGAGTTCAATTCAACCGAGTTCGAGCTTTATATATTTTGAATAAACCGAGCTTGAGTTTTAACATCATGAGGTGTAAACAAGCTGAGCTCAAGATTAAAACAGTCTAAACGAGCCTGGTTTAATAAGTACCAGACTCGGACTTAGCTCGGCTCGTTTATATCCATAATATTATATAAGTGTGTGATTGATTTATTAGTATAGTGGAATTTATTGTTTGTTGAAATATTGGGATGAATTGAAGGCTAAGGTGGTGGCAAAGGTGTACTGGGGAGATCCAAGGGAGAAACTTTGTGAAGCTGTGAATCATCTCAATCTTCATTCTCTTGTTCTTGGCAGCAGAGGGCTGGGTCCCATCAAAAGGTTTGTACAATTTCAGTGACTATTGATTGTCTTTGAAATTGTTTTATACACAAAATAAATATGAGGAGTTTGGATGAATTTATTTTCTGGTTTATAAATTATTATAATTTAAATAAGTTTTCAAGGTGGTTTTTTAAAAAAATTGTATATTTTTCTGTTATACTTTAAAATATGTTATTTATCTTGGCATAATTTAAATTTAATTATCTACTCCCAACCTTTAAAGTACCATATTAAAGTTATTGTTTTTATCATTTTGGATATTGTAATTTTGTTTTTAAATCTTTTATAATAAAAAAATATTCAACGGACTATTATAGCCTTTTTGTAAACCTAAGTTTAAAATATTATCTATATACCCCTAATATTTTTAAATATCATATTTACTCAAATTAATCGGGACAACGTCGACAGTGGGTGATAGCGAATTGGCGGGAGATGTTAAGAAAAATCAAAGATGTCAATAGCAGATCAGCAACACATGTCGTGGGTCGGGACGGCATGGACAAACTTGAGGTGTGGAATGTGAGCGGTTAATACACAGTTGAGGCATACTAATATCCAATTATGGTTATTTTTTATAATTATAAAGTATTTAAATAATTATAAAACATTTAAATACTAAAAATAATAGTTAGGGCAAATATGATATTTGAAAAGGCTATGAAAGGTGTAAATGATGTTTTAAAATCACGCTGGAGAAATATGATATTTTGAAGCTTAATAAAAGCTTATACGGAGTTCTTCTATTTTTTTTTCATTTATAAGCTTATTAACTCAAACTTGCTTTTTTTTTGCTAACATAAATAAGTCCTGAGCTTAAACCTTAAAAAAGTTAGCTTATAACTTCTATAAAAAATCTGATAGGTTTATAAACCAGAAAAATAAATTTGTTCAAATACCTTCTAAAATTAAAATTGAAATTATCTTTAAAATTCTGACAGGTACCAAAAATGTAAAAGTGCACTACATTTTTTTTCTTTGAATAAAATTTGAATTATTGATATATTCTTATATCATTTTTCCTATTTGTTCTTTCACTTACTATAAAATGACATGTAAAATTTATTAATAATCTTTTCTCATCTCGTTTATCGATTTTGACAGGGTGTTGCTTGGGAGTGTAAGCAGCTACGTGGTGCAAAACGCAGCCTGTCCGGTCACTGTTGTCAAGTAAATACCTGTTCAGTCATTGGAGAAAATATGTCGAACCACGTAAATTTATTTATTTATTTATATTATCGCATGCATTTTCTTCTTTTCGTTTTTCTTTTTTTTAAACACACAAATCATTGTGCCGTCATACCAAAACCAGATGTTTTTGGGGCTTGAGAAATGAAGAAGTAATAGATAGTGTGGGTGTGGGGAGTGTTATGTACAAATTGCTTGCTTGTTTCAAGGCTATTTTGTTTCATTGCTAATATGCTTCTTTTTTTTTTTTTAATAATTTGGGAGATTGATGTGTAATTTTGACTGATTTAATTATGTAATTTGTGTCTTGCGATTTATTAGTCGAAATCTTCTAATCAAGACACGTGTAAGAATCTATAACTACATACTAAAAACTTGTAGCAAATGATATTGAGGTGTTGAAATATCTTATGATCATGGGTTCGAGAAAAAAATCAAAAGGAATTAGAGAAAAGAAAGTTTAATAAATGTTTTCATTTTTTAAACAAATATCTTATGATCATGGGTTCGATAAAAGATTTCCCTTAGAGATGGCGGAATGGAAGACTGCGTGAGGCGTGATTAGTATACATCATGTCATGAAGCCATAACATTGCTAGTGTGGTTGATAGTGCTTATTCATGTGTATTAAATGAGTTTTTGGGATGAGTATTGTGGTAGGATAGAGTAAGAGTTATATGTGATGGCCAATGGAGAGAAAAGGATGACGGTGAATGATATTATGAGTATGGGTATAGCCGTGCATGGTTGTCTAAAATATTTTTGATGTCTAAAGTAAAACTAATTAAAAAGAGGCCCTTAAACTACTATAATATAAAAAAAAGCTAAATATAAATAAAAAAATCGAGGAACAAAATTAGCAATCTTTAATCTTTAATTTTTATTAAAAGAAAATAGATTATGATGTCATTATTATATTTTTAGAATTTTTCTCATCAACCATCACCTTTTATTTCCTCAAATAGCTTACTAATTAGTTTGCTAACACTTAATTATCTTAACAAAAATATTTTTACATGGTTATTTATATAAACATGCATATCAATCATATTAAATTTAAAAAAATTCAAATTTGATTATAAAGAGGTTTTACAAAAAATTGATGATGAAAGTATGTAGGAATTTCTAATTTGTAATAGACTTACATATCTTTTAAGAGATTTTATATCTCTATGTATGTATACAATTGTTTTACTATATATGTTAGTATTTTTTAACATCATAAATATTTAAAATTTACCTTTACAATTCTCTATGTTTATACACGGGGTTTTAAGCTAGTTAGTATATAAATACCAATTAACCATTTGTACTAAGCAAACTAGTAAAAAGCTAGTATGTAAATACCAATTAGTTACTAACTAATTAACCAATTAATCAAACAAAATAGACAAAATTTAAGAAATTGAAATCTGTTAATAGGAATTAAATGTTGAATCAAGAAACAAAGATTAAAAGAAATATTTACGGTTTTTGAAAGTTATGATGATTTACGTCTCAAATCTTCATGGGATTTATGGATTCTGACTTTCTATACTTTTGGTAATTCATCGGTAGCGAGGCATAATCATTGATCATGTGTGTCTTCATAGTCACCCCATTGAATGTAATTACATTCTTCTTTTAGTCCTTACGAATTTTATGTGCCTATATGGTACCTCCCCGTTTTTGCTTCTCTACTTTGAATTTTAACTTTAGGCGAAACAAAAATGGGTTAAATATATACAATATATGACATATCTATAAATAATGGGTCTCCTATTAGTCATGAGTCATGAACGGTTGTCAATGTAGCATACCCCAGTTATTTAAACATTGAGAAGGTCAAATTCGGGTTCAAGTAACCATAAACTTCTGTACGGAAATAATATTTATATTTAACTAATATGGCACCCTAGTTATTGGATGGAAAATAAAATTATTTAAACATGAAGCAAAGGTTTTTTTTATAGGCTAAACATGAAACAAGTGGAGGTTAGTCAATTGCACTAAAACTAAAGGGTAGTCACGTAAATTTTATCCATAAGGATGACTATGAACACAACCTATTGAAAAGAGTCTCTTTTATATTATCGTAATTATGTTTCTTATCCCATCTTACTTCTCTGAATCGATTCACGTTATGTTCATTTCGATGGTCCACCATGAGAATTAAAAGATGGCTTAAACGGTTTTTAACTTTTTATTTTGGTTTTAGATGGAGTTGCATGTAGGGTTAATCCAAACATTATTGCATGCCGTTACAGCTTGTTCTCAAGTTTAAGAAGGAGAAAAAAAAAGAAAAGAGAATTGAATAATTTCCTTCTAAATCTTCTTATTTTTCACAGGATTTGAGAACACAAATTTTCTAGTTTTCTTTTTAAATTATTTTCTTTTTTTTTCTAAAAAAACTCAAGAATAGGGTATAAAAGTATTTAGATATATAAAAACAAGATAGTAAAGTTTAAATATAATTTACAAATTACCAAACTATAAAACTGGTCATAAGCAATCTGCAAATAGCAATGATCAAAAAGCAAATCAAACAAGCTATGAGAATTAAAAAAAAAAGAAAGTCAATATACAAGGTAACTAAAAAACAGTTTACCAAACAAAACTAAAAAACAAAAACCAAGTAATAAAACCAATATTGCCAACCTAATAGGCAATTAGGAATTCAACAATAAACGGATAAGCAGAATTATCATTATAATATCTAACATTTATCAGTAGTGGGAATAAATAGTAACATCTTACATTACAATTTTTATTTGATTGTGAAAATTTGAAGAAAAGTAATATTGTCTCAACTGGGTTGGTTGGTCCTTTGCTCTTTAACTAAAGAATCTCATGACCGTTTCTAGAAACAACTCTTGGCCTACCTTTGATTGAAGCCATTAATATTTGATCTTTTCTCTCCCTGCGAGGACAAGTGGACTATCCCTGCGGGGACAAGTGGACTATCCACACCAAGGTGATGGTTGGTATCATTTTTCTTCACAAGTTCTCTATTTTACGTGTTTGTTGCCATTTTGCCTCTATAGGCTCTCGTGCTATTATGATTTCACACACAATTGCATGAATCTGAAACGTTAAGGCTTTGATTGTTGATATGAACATCTCCATAATCACAATATATTCAGGAAATGTTAATTTTAGGAGAATGAAGGTGTTTTTCTTGCATTTCTAGGTGTGTTTGGATGGCTTTTCATGATTATTGACTATTGTAGCTTCCTTAGAAGATATTTGATTCTTCCTTGCAAGAATTTACTTTAAAGTGGGTTTGGGTAAGTCTATTTCATGTTGAATTAACTCACTGTAATTAAAATTTCGAAGTCTATACATAGTACATTTTCGCTCACCAGCTATTCGATGGAACGTCAAAATAAGTAATCCTTGAATATAATGTCAAAACAGCTTCCTTAGAAGATATTTGGTCTTCAATAGATGATGGCACTTGACAATTTGTTAATACACTTAAGGCATTCACAACCATAAGAGGTGGTGTGAGACTGGAAACAGATGCATGTTTTTCCCTACTTCATTGCTTTTATTTTGACTTTTTCTCTGTTTTGACTTCCCTATGAACCTTGTAAGAAATATGAATGAATTGGACATGTACTAAATTGAAATGATATTGTTCTCAAATTTGAAAGATAAGAACTGTGATAAAAATTGTGATATTAGTTCTTTTTATCTTAGTTCCATTCATTTGGATTGATTTGTGTTTAACACATTATTGATTTATCCTATTAAATTGGATAATTAAAGGTATCAAATTGGCATGTTTCTTATAACTTTAAATTAGTTGGACAAAAAAACCATTGTATTTGCCCTTTCCGTGTGCTTCCAGTAAGGATCGATACTACTTGTTAGAGATTTTGAACTTGAAACCTTAACAAGAATATGTAAGAAAATGCAGATAACAAGAAAAACACACATCAAGAATTTACATGGTTAGGCCAAATCAATCCATCGTAAAACAACTTCTGAATAAATAAACATCCCATATTTTATCATAATGCCCCTTTTTCACATGTTGATTACTTGACAAACAATGCCTTATTATGTAACTAGGCTAAATGCCTGTGTGATACACGGGTTGGTTTTAACGATAATAAATTTTAGAAATTAATAAAAACGGATTAAATAATAATAAAACGCGAATTTTAAATGAGAATTTAAAAAATAGCAGCGTACGGCGTCAACACTCTAACCAGCGGTGGAAATACTGACGCGAGTGGGAGGGCAGACTTGACGACAGAAACGTGGTATCATGATACGAAGAGATGTGATTGTATTTCTTATATAAGTCATTAATAATTATTGTTACAATTAAGGTAATAAAGTTAAACGTTATTGGTTATACTTAAAAAGGAATTTAAAATGATTATAAAATATTTAGAATGATAAAACTAATATTATAAAGAGTAAATATGATATTTGTAAATTAAGGTGGACAAATACGATTTTATAAGAAAATTATTTTCAATAATTTTGACTCTAAAATTATTGAAACCATGAAGTAACGGGTCAAATTGAGTAAAATGGTGTCAAACGATCTTGGAACGATCAATTGTTGATATTTAGTTGTTTTAGTGCTTGTAGTTGTAATTATTGTATACTGGAAATCGCTTGGATATGTTGGGAATGTTTTTGGTTAGCTGTTCACGTTGAACAGTTTACTACATGAACCTTGTCAGCAGAGACATGCTGTGTAGCGTGACCATGTAGTTGAAGGTATTTGTTTAGCTTCTCAAGATGAAGCGGAAGCATGTTATAATACAAAAATACAAAGCTAACCAAACAAATACTTCCCATGGACCAACATTTAACCAGAAGTTGCAACTAAAAATATAAAGAACAAGATAGAAGAAAGATTATACCACTATACAAGATCACAAAAGCTTTCTTCTTTGTCAAAGTGTGTAGAATTCAACAAGAACTCCTCTAGTGAAGTCCACCCCAAGCACACTTGATTCCCCAATGCTAGTTGGTTGGTGTTAGACACCAAAACAACAATCAAAGTACAAGTAACACCTTTGTGCATCAAAACTTGATCACAAAGTGTATATGAATTAGAGATAAAAATGTATATATTCTTCACATGTTCTTCCTTGCATTTTTTACCAAGAACACAGAGAATTCGTGACTAATGAAACTGCCAACAATCAATAATACTTAATCCCATTGAAATGAGCTTTAAAACCAATCAATTCTACTGTTACATTGCATGTACACGGCCCGTGTTCATCAACACGACCGTGTAGGCCCAAAGTCCACGGCCCCAAACGGGCTAAGACGGCCCGTGTCTAATAGGCTAGACACGGCCCGTGTTCATCTACACGGCCGTGTCGGCCCAAACTACACGGCCTTGAATTGGGCCAAACGCCCCGTGCCTGTTGGACTGAACACGGCCCGTGTACCATCCTGCCAAAACCCATTTTGGCTTTTTGTAACACCGCCTCGGCTATTGCCAAAATCCGTGTAAATTTAAGCTTTTAAACTGCGTGGTTAGGTTTGTAACAAAAGGTTTTACTTGATTGATTAACTAGCTAGTAATTTAAAACAACGTAGTGGAAATGTTTATATCAAACATACAAACCTATTAGTTATTACAGAGTTAAAACCATAATGATTTGGCGATTATATTTACATAACAAAATTAATGCCAAATCACATTGTATCAGTGTTACTACATCATCAACCGACCATTGTACACATTGTACCGGTTACAGTATTCCTTGCCAAAAGATATACATAATTCCCAGCAGAGAATCCCATCTCACCAGGCACACCTACTCCTTATCTGTAAAAAGATAACATCAACGGGATTAGATATATAAAATAGCTAGTGAGTACTAACAGGCATGAAAAGCAATAAAGCAAGTCATATACATATCAAGAATTAGCAAACAATGCTATCCTATCACATTGCGGAGTGTTGACATGTCCAGCGAGTGTATTATATTGCCGGGTTGCAAATCCAGCTCAAACCACTACCACCGGGGGAATCAAACACTACCATCCCTTGCCGGTCTCATCACATAAGTGAATTACCAAGCTCGTTTTGGAACCAAGAATCATAGGCTAGCCAGTTAAGGCAATCACCTCCCAAGTACTCTAAGGAACGGCACTCGAGTATCGTTAGTCCAGAAACATTACGCCTAAAGGCTCTGGACCCAGCCGAAGCTGACCTCAATCAAGAAACTGTCCGGACATACACATAGCTCATCAGAAATCCTTTTCAGGAACAATTGCATGCATGCTTTTACAGATAACTTGTATTCATCAACATATATATGCACATGTAAGTAAATACATGTTCACATATCAGATACTCATGGCTTTGCAAACTTACATACATATAACTTCCGTGTGTACCATATTTAGCATACAATAACCGTGTAGTGCATTTACCAATTATATCTCCCTTTATTGAACTCATGAAAGTCAATACTCACCTTATAGGCTAGTATTAGGCAAACTACAGTGGTGGCACTCCTGGTACAGTTGGAATACCTAATTACAGATTTTACATATCAGATAAGCTGTAAAACAGAACTGTCACAGAGCAAGGCACGCCCGTGACTCAAGGGGCACGTCCCGTACCCTGGTCACAGGTACGCCCCGTGACCAAAGGCACTCCCCCGGGCCTTCTAGGGTTAGGCACGCCCGTACCTTTTCGAGGTACGCCCGTGCCTACCCGGGTACGCCCTAGGGCATGGTTGGATCTTGAAGGGTACGCCCGTGCCCTTTGACACACAGCAGCAGGTTCGACCAGAACCTGCTGTTTTCCATTCCAAATTAACCAAAACTCATTCCAAGTCATTTCCAGATGTTCCCTTTCATTCATATGTGAACTAACACTGTAAAAACAATCTAAAAACACTAACTTTATGCACTTAAACAACATATAGCAGATTTGGGACTCAATTTCATTATTTGACCCATTTTCACAAAATCACCCAATTCAATCCTAAATAGCAATACAATTACACATATTGATTCCTAAACATCTGGAATTGATCTAGGAACAACGTAGAATAATTAACTTCAAAGATTGAAGCTAATTTGGACATAACCCATTTGAACCTAAAACTAGAACTTGAGTAGAATTTAAGGAATAACTTACAAGAATCTAAGAGGTGATGATAGCAAAGATTAACAGCAGATTCAAGCTTGAATTCTTGTTTGTTCCAGCCCTTGATTTGAATCTTGGATGAGTTCTTCTTCAAAAGAGAAAGAGGCAAGATTTTAGTGTGTGTAGTGTGTGTGTGTGTGTGTGTGTCGTGTATGTGTACATAGGGGATAGACATGAGAACTAATTTTAGTTCTCATTTATCCACAAGGGGTATTTTGTTCCCCTTTTCAACACACAACTTAACGCACGAATACCCGTTTCGAGTAACGAGGATATTTTTGAAAACCTCGTTTGAAACCATTTAATAATTAATCATTACTTTCTATTTTCTTTATTATTTTTAAATTCCCCTTTAACTAACCAATAACTTATTTCTTTAATTACTTAACACATATTCTTATTTAATTCTTTTTAAATTAGTACACGTACCAAATGAAGCGCACAAATAGGCCCGAATTGAGGATGTTACACTTTTCTCTTTCTTTTGCTTGATTGTGTTGCCGGAATCAATACTTGGTGTGTGACCCAATAGGCCTATACTTCATTAGCAGCGCTATTAACTCGTTCCTGTCAGCGGGCATATACCAACAGTAGTAAGCACATGCCATGTTTGGAATGGGACGGGTAGTGTTTGTGATCTTAGTAGCATAGGCTATGTAATGGAGATTTAACCTTGCGTAGATGATGAACATGAGCCATGTCATGTTGATACGAGACTTGTAGGGTTAGGGTTAGACATTGGTATGGCCCAGCTTCTGTAGCCGTGTAAGATGGTCGTGTAGACTTACACGGTTTGTGTCAGAGGCAGTGTCGTTGATGATAGAAGAAAAACTTAGTTGTATAAAAATCGGAATTAGATGATTATTGACTGTAGGTGATTTCGAACAACTATTTGTTGGTTAATTACTATTTTTGGACAGTTTCTTCTCATTCATAGCCAATCAAGGTGAGGTACATGATCTTTGCAACGTGCTAGATGCATATGTGCAGGCTGTGTATTATGTGATGATATATGAGATGTGATATGATGTGATGAAGTTCTGAGTGGCAATTTGTTAGTCAATGTGACAAACATGATGCTGATGTAGCATCTAGAGGTCGATGTGACCTCATAAGTTGATGTAACTTCCAATGGCTCGGGAACACATATGTGGGTCGGGGACCACATATGTGATTTGATGATAATGATTGCATGCATACATGATGTGTGTGCAACCTTGTGTTAGTTTATGATTGTATGCTCACCAAGCTTCGCACCGAATCGTGTATTGTTATTCTTATTGTTGGAACGGACAAAGGCAAGACTCATACTAGTGACAACTCAGGGGTTCACTTGCTAGTTAACTTTTGATGAAACTATTTCACTAATGCAAATCTTTTTGAATGAACTCCAAGTGTATTTGAAATACTATCTTTTGTGTAAATGAATTTGATATATAAATATAATAGTGAGTTTTCCTAATTAAATAATGCTTTAAATTTTTTTGGGTCTTTACATCATAGTCATAATCAATTTCATACAGGGTCTTTAATCTATTAGGACTGTTTAATCATGGGTTTAGTATCTGAAAGTGTATCGAAGTTGTCACTTTATCTATTGTATATACCCAACTTTGAAAACTACCGTTTGGTATATCAAACTTCCTAAAACTACCAAATTGTGTATCGGTTGACCTGCTAATCAGGTAACCGGTTTTTTTTATGATTTTTGAATTATTTTTATACCCTAAAAAGCCATGTGTATATCCATGTCAGCAAAATCATGCCATGTTTCTATTATTATTTTTATTTAAGTTCAAGATGAATATGAATATTCATCATCTTCATGTATGAAGAACAACATAAATCCATTCAAGAACAAATCACAAATATGATACAGAAGCACAAATATGATGAAACCCATTCAAGAACATGAAGAACCCTAGCATGGATTTGAATCAAAATCGAACAATCCATCTGAAATCAGAAACCATTTGAAATATGATGAAACCCTAACATGGATCAAACCCATCTAAAACCAGAAACCCTAAAATCGAATAATCAAACAGAAGAAGCAGATGATGAAATTGAACCAAACACAAACACACATATCTGAAATGAAGCAACACATCTGATGGTTTGATGGAATCGCTGTCATATCTCGAACAAAACCAGATCCGAGCTTCGATGAAATTGAACCAAACACAACCAGATCGAAGCAACACATCATAGGGCGATGGAAGATGAAGATCTGACCTTTTAGTTGTAGAAAACCAGATAGAAGAAACCCATATCTCGACTAAATCGCAGGTTTGATGAAATCGCCGTCATATCTCGAACAAAACCAGATCTGAGCTTCGATGATGAAGTCGATGATGATGGTGTAGCCGATGATGAAGTCGATGATGATGGTGTAGTCGATGATGAAGTCGATGGTGTAGTGGATGATGAAGGCGATGATGAAGTCGATGGTGTAGTCGATGATGAAGACGATGATGAAGTCTAGATGATGAAGGCGATGATGATCGATGGTATTATTCTACCCGGTTGTTGTTGTTGTTGTTATTATTATTATTATTATTATTATTATTATTATTATTATTATTATTGTATTTTCAATTATTTTAAAACAAAGAAATTACATGTTTGCACTTAGGTTCAATGCCACATCATCAAAACCAATGTCATGTCAGCAAAACTTGTGCCACATTAGCGTTACCTATTGAATAGGTAACTGGATACCCTAAATGGTAATTTTAAAGAGTTGGATACACTAAATGGTAGTTTTGAAAGTTGTGTATACACAATAGCAAAAAGTGACAACTTCAGTACACTTTCGGATAGTAAACCCTTTAATCATTAAGCGCTTAATTATTTTTATTTTATCAAACAACTCCTAAGTCTAAATATTGTTTATCTAGGTTTTTCCTCATGTGTTTGGGTTTAAATCGTAAATGATTTACCTACTTGGTTGATCATTAAACACAAATCTAGATTCTTTCATTACGAGTTTATATGATCATAGGGTAGATGTCACAAACAATATTTTCTCAGTTTGTTATTCCCCTAAAATGTTATCTATTATTGACTTTTCAAAGTGTGAAGAATGTTCATTGTTTAATATAGTGGATATTTAATTTATAGTTTTAAGGGAATAATTTTATCCTTTGGATTAATAACATCAATGGTTCAAATTGCATTTTAAAAATTTGGTCGGAGTGACATTTTCGTAATTTACATATGAAGTTTTTACAAATTTTATATTATTGTATACTGAATCACATGTGATTAAATATTAAAATTTTATGACTATGTTTTTTACATTGACTTTATTGAATACAACTTTTTAAAGTGTTTGCTTTTCAACTTTAATCTTAAATATTTTTGTTTGTGTTATATAATACTTGATGTAAAATATATGAATTAATTTTCTTTTAAATGTATTTTCATTGATATAATTTTCATAAAATATTATATAACATAAGCAAAAATATTTTAAAGTCAAAGTTGAAAAAGAAATTACTCAAACGAAATAATGTTTTTGAGAGGGAGAAAGTATTATTTTCATGGTTATCATAATTTTGTTATTTTCATTTGAATTATATATACAAATGAAAATGGAGTATTGTAACTACAAACATATCTCGGACCAAATGGAGTATTGTTATTTTCATAAACACGTGAGCACATCTAAACCATTTGAAGAATTAATGAAAACTAGTAAAATTCTGCGCGCGTTGTTGCGGAAAATATAAAATTAGAATAAACTAATAATTGAAATTCATATTCATACATAAAATTTTAAATAAAGTGAAAAAAAGTTTAAAAATTTACAGTTGGTAATATATATGAAGAAAAAGAAAAAATACTTATTAAAATGGAAAAGAAAAAAAAGGTAAAAGTAAACTTTAAATGATAATTTGTGATTTTGTCATCTCCAAATTGAATGAGAAAATGTCATAGGAATTTACAAAGTATTAGTTTTTACGATATAAATAATAACCAAGTCTTTATTCAAAAATTATAAAATACAATCTATTTTATACATTAAGAAATACATTTTATAGGTATTACGATTTTTAAGGGTTTAGTTCATTATAATTCATTCAACTTGTTATGTTTTGCTATTATATAAATGTTTTAGGCTTTAAAATGTTCTATTATGTGTATCAAACATTTAATTAGTCGCTATTATGTGTATTAAACTTTCTATTGTATATACTAAATTTATACTTTTTATCATTTTTTATGTAACAGAAATATATACAATAACAATAAATTAAAAGTTTGATATACAATAGAAGATTTTAAAGTTCAATACACGCAATGACAAAAAATAATAAGTTGAATACATTTGATAAAATAAACTCTTTCTAAACATACATTATTTTATATAAAATCTTAACATGATAAAACTTATATAAAAAGGTAAATAATAATAATAATGGGTACAGTTTTAAACTTCAGACTTTAGATTGAATATGTCTAATTAAAAAGAAACAAAAAAATTATTGGAATACAAATCTAATATAAAATCATAATCACGTCATGTAATATTTTAAAATTAAAGAAGTTACCTTTCAGTCTAATATTTTAAAATTAAAAGAAGGTACCTTTCGGTTCTAATGTAAAAAGGAAAAAATGTAAATAACATA
Source organism: Dittrichia graveolens (assembly GCA_038502395.1). Lineage (NCBI taxonomy): Eukaryota > Viridiplantae > Streptophyta > Magnoliopsida > Asterales > Asteraceae > Dittrichia > Dittrichia graveolens. The sequence continues at coordinate 76,416,094 of JARJIL010000001.1, read as the reverse complement.
GTTATCAAGAAAAGTAAAAATAAAAAAGAAATTGAAGTAAATTTTCTTATAAATAAAGATGACGTAATATATATCTAAAAAGCAAAAAATAAAATAAAATAAGATAACAATTAAAGAAAGTAAAAAAAAAAGAAATTAAAGGTGAATGAGTATAGGGAGAACCGAACTCCTGATCTTAGTTGTAAAAAACATGTCAACAACCAACTAAGCTACCTTACATATGTATCAAGCCACTACAATACTGGTATTTATAATATATATGCGCATTTTAGAAAACCCCACTTATGAACAGTAACCGGCGCATGTTAAGACCTTCACAATTGTATATACTTATAATGGAGTATTGTTATTCTCATATTAATGGCGGTTACAATACTCCACCACGACGATGAAGGAATTACTAATGGTTAGTTATGCTAACGTAACGGTTAATTATAATAGTTATGGATGTTTAATACTGCTAATGCTTTAAGATATGTTTGTAAAAAAAAGTTATGAAAATATTTTTACCTCAATGACTATTGCTTGAAAATTTATGTTGAGCAAGATAGAGTGATGATCGGATTGAAGGCTGAGGTAGGTAATGGTTTACGATATAGTGTTAACTTTATAATTATTTTATTGTTAAAATGGTTTCTTTATGGGTGAGCTTGAAAAACTGAAAACAAACAAAAAACCGAATAAACCAGAAATGTAAACCGAAAAGACGGAATCATCAAGAACACCATCGATCTTGCCGTTTTGGTTATGAAAAATTTTAAAACTGATTTTTACGGTTCGGTTTGGTTATGTGTTGTATATCCTAACTAGGGATGAACGCGGTTCTAGAACTGGACCGAACCGAACATGAAAATGGCCAAATTCTAGAACCGAGAACCGTCCCGATAGGTGTAACTGGTTCCGGTTTTTCGGTTCCAAATCCCGCAAAATCTGAAATATTTAAAACCTCTATAAATTTTCCCTTCCTAAAAATGCATGCTATAGATTACATACCAAAAAGTATAAATCAAGTTTTATTAACTTATGATAATTGTTTGAAGGTTATTTTCTAGTTGTATACGTTAAAAAAATATAACATACGTGAAAAAAAGTTTATCAATATTATTAGAAAGTTTTTTCTAATTATAGGAAATAAGAAATCAACAATGTTCATATATTTCTTTGTCTTACAAAAAACATTGAAATAGATGAGTGAAATTTCGTTACATATTAATTAAGGATAAGATAATTTTAATTTTTGTTTTAAAAAGTGTTAAAGTGATTGTCCATTAATATTCTGGTCTGATTTCGGATAAAAAACCAAACCTTTTCGAACCGGAACCGAAAGAATCTTATCTGTTGGAACCGGAACCGGAAGCGAAAGAACTGAACAAAAAAAAAGTAAAACCAAAACCGAGAACCGCACCACTTATATATAATTCAATCCGGTTCAATTCACTTCCGATTCATACAGTTATTTTATTCATCCTGACCATAACCCTGACCGTACCAAACCAGACTGATCCGTGCTCGCCCTAAGCTACATGCGGTTTGGGGTGAGGTGACGTAGTCAATTCACGAACCACGCACGTTCATTTTCATACGAATTCATTTCTTCTCATCCTAAATTCTAACGCAACATCAACACTTGGGTCGGCTGCTAAATTGGTTTTGAGATCCCTAATCTCGCTTTCGTGCTTTAGATCCTACAAGATATGTTCAAATAATTCTGTACGGTGATTCGAAAATAGAACAATTGAGCATGGCAATGGCCAGACTCTATGCAAGATCCTCGCAATTGATTTCCGTTTGTAAAACCCTAAACCGCACTCCTTTCGAATCCAGGTAAATTTCTTGACTTGCTGAACATTGCCTCAGTAATTATCTTCAGTCTGGAATATGTTATGTTATTCTTCATTGTTTCTCGTATATTTGTATAAATTTACCTACTTGAATTGAATCGCTAAAACCCCTTTAGAAAGGAGATACTCTGTTTTGCTGCTTTTGGATAGTAAATTTTTATATTTCCATTGAAATTTCTATAGTTGATTGTACAAATTTAAATAGGCGTTTTCATCAATTTGGAACCCACAAAAAAAAAAAAAAAAAAAAACCTGTTATTTGGTATTGTGAACCAAATTCCCAGAATCAAATAGTGAAGGAATTTAACTAATCATTCAGAATTCATGGAAGTAAGAACAAGAATTGGTAAGCAGTCAGTGACATTGCTAATTTGCTATTATGAAGTCATATGAGAATATGAGTACAGAACAAAGAGAACGAGGGAAACGAATTACAGTCCAAAACTACTCATTAATACTTGGTTAAGCTATTTATCTGACTTTCCAGCTAAACAACCTTCTAATGAAGTTTGACGTTACAACTACTTCCGTCCTTGCGAACTGTCCACTTGAGTGATGTAAGGAGTAAGGATCATAACATTTGAATCTTAGGAGGTGTTTGGATGTGCTATTAGTCTGGATTCTATGCTGATTATATGATTTTGATTGTGTTCGGTAAAGTGACAGTTATTGTTTCTAAAACTAAATTCCAAAATTGCCATTGAAAACATCAATTATACTACTCGGATATGGAATTCCTTTTCACATGTTTTTCTATGTTTCACTAATAGAATCAGTCAAATGCCAATGATTTAGTATTAGCATGTTTGGTATTTGTTGTTTGGCTTTATTATTTACCATGAAGGTTTTCATTTCAAAATTTATAACTATTATCAAGCCATTCTTATTGATTCAGGTGTCTACTTGAAGTTGGACAGAGAAGATATAATTTTGAAGGAGCTAGTAATTCTAGGCATAGCCAATTCTGTTCTGGATTTGCACATAATACCAAATCTTTTAATAAATTTTCTCAATTGGGAATTGGGTACTTGAAGACACCTTATTATGTATCCAGTTCTTATCATCATTATACTACAAATATCATTAGAGAACAGAAATCAAGGAAGATGCTTTATTACTTAACAGGGTTGGTGTTTGCCATGGTGGGTTGTACTTATGCTGCCGTTCCTCTATATAGAAGGTTTTGCCAAGCTACTGGCTATGGGGGTACCGTTCAACGGCGTGAGGTAGATTTCTTTGTGTTGAAACTATTTCTTAGATTATTCTTTCATTATTCTGTATTATAACTTCTTCCCATCTCTAGACTGTAGAAGAAAAGATTTTGCGACATGCTCAAGATGGAACAGTCACCAATAGGTGTGTTAATCGTTATTTCAATTTCAAGAATTCTACAGAATGGAGTGAGCTCTTTTTTCTGTTTGTAAATTTATCTTACAATATGTGAGATTTATCATTATTATTACAGGGAAATTGTGGTGCAGTTCAATGCTGATGTATCAGATGGAATGCCTTGGAAGTTCATCCCTACTCAAAGAGAGGTAATATGACTATAATATTAGTCCCATCACCAGTTTTGACATAAAATTAGGAAAGTTTAACTTTTGGATACTTTTAGATTAGAGGGACTGATAATTGTTACATATGTATCTTATCTGCTTTAAATTCACTTGTATATATTTAGGTGAAAGTAAAACCTGGAGAGAGTGCTCTTGCTTTTTACACTGCTGAAAATCGTAGCTCTACTCCTATAACTGGCATGTCTACGTATAATGTTACGCCCATGAAGGTAATACTGTTCATGTTCTTGATTATAATAAAAAGACCAGAATGACATCCATGTCAACTTTCTGTGAAACGTTTGGCTGCCAATGTATGTTTCCTCTTTATATCTTTCTCTTAAAGGGAATATCTGTGAAATAATTGTTATTTGTTTTTCAGTTTTTGGTGTAAAAATGTAAAAGAATGTAAAAGAAGTTATTGTTGGTAACTTTTTTGAATAACAAACAAACTTTTCTGCTAAAATTATTGAAATTTGTATAAATGTATAATATGGTAATTTTTAAAGATGCTCTGGAAGCATATATACACCCTGGACAACAGTTTTAAGGCACCAACATTATATATAAAGTATGAAAAGTAGTGCTAGGCTCTCTCATCCAATCACTGAAATGGGTTGGGTCGGGTTTGATTGACCTGCCGATAATTTGGTCCATGTTTTTTGAGCTTTATAAATAATGAACGTATTAAATATGATTACAAAGCTACATAATTAAAGGGCAAATAACATGAAAATACAATGAACTTTGCCTTAGTTACTGCTGTTTACAACCAATTATTTTTTCTTAAAAACAATGCCGATTAACTTTCATATTTCTTTCATTGTATGCAAACAACATTTTTTAGCGTCTTGGTTTTAGTTACCATTGTATACAATGAACTTTGTCATAATTCTCAATGTATACGATAACTTGCATATGATGAGAGGATTATGAAAGATTGAAAGTTGATTGTATTGTTTTTTAAAATAAACGTTCATTGTATGTAATTGAAACTAAGATAAAGTTCATTCTTTTTTTGTGCAATTTACCCTTAATAAAAACAATTATCTAATTTTGTAAATAACACAATTTAAGAGCTTAAAAGCATATATATACATTTTGCTTTACCCATTGGCCATTGCCACCTGTAATTGGTTCCCATTACCAAGTTAGGAATAGGAGGTATCAAGTCTTGAATCTGGATTTTTTTTTTAAATTTAGCTATTTTTAACTTTTGAACTTTTTTACTTTCTGAAATTGTTAAGTTTGCATGGATCTTCAGGCTGCAGTTTATTTCAACAAAATACAATGCTTTTGCTTTGAGGAGCAACGTCTTCTTCCAGGCGAGCAGATTGATATGCCGGTATGTCTTCTCATACAAAAATTACAGTATTTGACTCTACATAAGTTGGCCAAAAGCAATAACATCATAAATGACTATAAAATCTTCCATTTAATTGCCAAAAGAAAAAAGAAAAAGAAAATTTATAGTTTCCATTTGCATCTTATTGTTGTAGGTGTTCTTTTATATAGACCCCGAGTTTGAAACAGATCCTAGAATGGATGGTATCAACAACATAATCCTTTCCTATACGTTCTTCAAGATTGCTGAAGATAAGTCATAATCTTATTTTTTAATTATTATTAATATTTTTTACTGTTATCCTTTGAAGTCTGAATCTGACCAGCTTACAGAAGTTGATATTCAAAGTTTTTGCTTCTATCCATTGTAGTATTGCAAACACTTGTAAGATGAACAGTGATTTATTGGGGTTAAGACATTAAGTTGTCATTAACTTGCCATTTGTGGCTGCCAAGTTCATTAACAATAAGTATGACCAGTTAATTTATTAAGTGGTAATTAACTGCTGGATTTGTGACTTTTGGATTAATTTGTGACCAGTTAATTTATTAAGTTTTAATTATCATTATATACACCTAATTTTAAAATTTCGGGCTTTGTTGGGCTAGTATTTTGTGGTCTTGGGCTTACAACATCAAGCACTAAGCTGAGGATCTATTCTACAGTTGGGCCAGTGACCCAATAATTTGAATAAAATGCATGCAGCCGGCATTAGTAAAAGGGTAAAATGGATTAACAGTTAAAAACATTTGTTAAAATTTCATTTCTGGCAACTGTTTTTTGGACAAATTGCATGAAAATACAATGAACTTTGTTTTAATTATCATTATATACAACTAATTTTAAAATTTTAAAAACAATGCAATAAACTTTCATAATCCTTCTATTGTATACAAACAATGCAATACACTCTTTTTCTGTGTGTTGATATCTAGTCATCATTGTATACAATGAACTTTGTCATAACTTTCATAGTATACAACAATTTGTATACAATGTGAGGATTATGAAAATTGATTCTATTGTTTTTAAGAAAATAAAGTTGGTTGTATATGATGGTAACTAAGACAACGTTCATTGTGTTTTCATGTAATTGCCCTAGGGCTAGCAATTTCTGGGTCGACCCGAAACCCGACATGAACCCAACACGAAAAAGTGACACGAACCCGAAACGGGTCAAAAGCGGGTTGACACGAAATCGACACGAAAATAAATGGGTCGGGTTAGGGTCAACCCGATAACCTGAAAATGACCCGTATGACCCGTTTATAGGTAAAACTATAACATTTTAAAATTTTCTTTAATACTTGAACTTTAAATTTTGAAAAGAAGATTATGAATTTAAATAAGAGAGTGACATTTTAGGACAATAAAACTCACCAAACAAAAGTACAAAACCCTTAAACGTTAAAAACTCAAAATAAACATAAAAAATTTACCATTAAAACAATAGTACGTTATTTTAGTATTTGATATTTTCACTATATGATTTTTATACTTTTACATTTAATTATTTTATAGGTGATACTATAGTATTTTCGATCGACTTATAATTCTATTTAATGATGAATAATCTTAAATTATTCGGTTGTTCAATGAAATTTTATTATATTCATTTATATAAGTGAATAAAAAAGTGAAATCAAAATTTCAATCAAACCAAAATAAATACCGTATTTGAAGTTCGAATACAACGGAAACGAACATTAATTATTAAAGTTAGAATATAAATGAAAATCGTTTTTGAAATTTGTGCCAAACTTTGGAAAACAAACATGGAATTTGAAAAATTGATAAAGAAAATCGTAGTTGAAACGGAGAACCGTATTCGAAAACAGAAAAAATTCTTGTCGATGACATTTGGCCTAAATGGGTCGACCCGAAGGTCGACACTAACCCGACACGAAAAAAATTGACACGACCCGAACTTGACACGAAAATAAATAGGTCGAAATTGGGTCGACACGAAACTGACCCGAACCCAATAACACGAACCTGACCCAAATTGATAGCCTTAAATTGCCCCTCTCTTTAACAAAAGAAAAAAAAAACGAAACTATGAAACAGATCTGAGGTAAGGAATTTCTACAGTTGCCGTGAAAGACATTATATATAATTGATAACGTTTATCGAGTTACTGTTCGATAAATAGTTTCTTTCTATTTCATGATATAGAGGTTATAAGGGTTTTATACTAGGGCAAAATGTATGAAAATACCATTAACTTGTCTTAATTATTATTGTATATAACCAACTTTAAATTTTTAAAAATAATACAACCAATTTTCATAATTCTCTCATTGTATGGAAACAACCTTTTTACGTGTTTAATATTTAGCTATCATTGTATACAATGAACATTTTCATAATTTCTATAGTATATAATAACTTGCATACAATGGGGATTATAAAAGTTGATTGTATTGTTTTAAAAAAAAATAAAATTGGTTATATACAATGATAAATAAGACAAAGTTTATTGCATTTTTATACAATTACCCCTTTATACTGTTAACGAGTAGTAGATGCATTTCTTATGTTTGATGTATGTAATAACTATGTTTGCCGTGGTTATTGGTTAGAAGATCATGCATACCAACTCGTCTTGAGTTCCATGACGAGGTGAGAAATGCATGTTATTTACTCGTCGTCTACCAGGGAGATTTCGTTAATGGCTCATCGTCACAATGATGAGCTAAATGGCACATTATCAAAAATTTTTCTTTTTTGAATTTTTTTCAATCAATCATAAATTGAAAATAGGTGATAATGTGGTGGTTAGTGATGATGTCATGATAGTTACTACTATCAGACGTGACAGAAAGTTATAATAGTCATTACTATATATGGTCTATGGGCTTTATACCAACAGGCAATAACGACCACCAAAAGTGAATTGGTTATAAGAGCTTTATACTATCTATAGTTGTTATGGTTAAAGATTGTTTCAAATGAGCTGAAAAGTAGAAAGTGATTAAAAGAAGGATTTTGAATATAAAAGACAAAAGAAAACATGATTGTGTCACGATGATGTGTCATTCTATTGAATTTAAAATGCCCGTTATACGTACTTCTCAAGGATGAAGTTGGGGGTATATCATATAACGACAAACAACTAAAGACAGATCATATATCTCCGGTTTAAGGATGAAGGATTACACCAATTTGAGATTTATTACTCATGACAATCCATCCATGAAGTGAAATTATCAATCTTGGGTCAGTCAAATGTTTGTTCTCTAACAAACACAAGCGAGTGTGGTTTAAATTCCTATGTTATATTCTTCTTTATGAATATCAACCAACCCTGTCATATGAGTCTTAATACATCTCCCACTCGTTTGAATGATCATGGACAATCGTTGTTTTATTTATTGGTATAACAATACACATACATCAATACAATACAACATTCTCTTTTGTGTTAGACAAATCTATAAGAAAAAGATGTTTCTCTCGAATTTCCTACGGAATTGACCATGACAAAAGCTTTGTAGGAAAACCATTTCACTTGGATTTCCCACGGATCACGGAATCTATGGAAAATTCGTTGAAGATTTACTTTCTGATTCAAATTCGTGAGAAATGCGTTGAAAATTTCCCAAGGAATTTGGTCTATGGGAAACCTCTTTCTGATGGCTGATTCTCTAGTTGTGATATGTCTACATACATATAAGAGTCATCATACAATGAAATATTCACTACAAAGTTGTAGTAAATATTTGTTGAAGTCATATGAACAAACTATGTGGATATCTAAGGCCCATAAACTCAACATAATGTTCATGCCTTGCTTGCAACAATTACTTAGTTAAGGATTATCCACGTTAGAACAAGAAAAGCACTAAGATCCTATTAGCCTTCATATAGACACAAGGCTCATCCTCACTTCTATGATAGCCATACTCTGACTTTCTCATCAAATCAAAGATTCTAATTACGAGGGCTTACTTCGGTCCATAAATGGACCATTGCAATTAGTTTAGTTTATTAGGATCAACAAAACTTTTAGGTTGTGTCATATATACATCCTCAACTAATCTACCATTGAGAAAAGTTGTTTCAACATATATTTGTCATATCTTATAGTTAGAATGAGTAGCTATTGCAAACATACTCCTAATAAAGACTTAATCATTGCAACAAGTGAGAAGGTTTCATCATAATCTATCTATCTCATAGGTCTGATGAAACCTTTTGCCACCAAACGTGACATAAAATGTGCTTTATACCATCTATGTTGGTTTTCTTCTTGAAAACTCATGTGCACCTTATAGTCTCACTATTATGTATTAAATCAATCAAGTCCCATACCTGATTGCGTTTCTGTTTCCCGTGCATATCCCCAAAAGTTTATTAGGAGAGATGTCTAACTCATCATATATCAAACCATGTCCATAAATTTTGATTTCTCCTCTCGACAACGCTATACTGGTGTAGAGTTGCGGATGGAGTCATTTGTGAGACAATCCCAAAATTTTTAAGATGTAAAAAAAAATTCTTAATGTAGATATTGACCATACCAGTCGAATAGAAATTAAGGTTGTACTCGCCTTGTCTAGTTACTTCCATACTTCATATTAATAGGTTTTGAATGTTTCTAAAACCTCTAATTTAATAATAAATTTCGATCACTTCTTATGCTTCGATTGCTGCCACTACGTTTGGCAACCTTCCTCCCGATTTTCAGATTGTATGAAACCATAATTTTAATTGATGATTGTGAGTGTGTATGTGTGAAAACAAATGAAATCACAAATAGGCAAGAATCTTATTGAATGGAATCCACTTAGTACAAATTAGTGCATAAATACATTGTTTTATAGTGGTGGTCGGCGGTGGTTTCATGATGGTTAGTGGCAGTTTTCTTAGCCGCAACCTTGGCGGCAGCTTCCCACCAAAAAGGGCAGACACACACATAAGTGTGTTACACTTATTCCTAAGTATTATAATAATCCCATAATAATAATGTCATAATAATATAAATGTTTTAAATCTAATGATAATTATTTCTAACATTTGCCTTCCTAATTATCAATATCATTAGTTTTCAAGTCTTTAGAGGTCGAGCCATATTCCAAGTTATGATGAAAAAATCATCATTATTCACCTTGCCATTGATTTCCACATCTCAGCCATATTCCACGATGCTAGGATGTTCATCTTCCTTGTCTAGTGCTTCTTGGTTTACTTTTGCCTCCTAAGTACCAATATCATCTTCCTTGGCTCCTGGTAACTCCAGCTTCTGAGCCGATATTGTCAAAAAAGTTCCGGTTGATTAAGTCACCAATGACTTGTGCACCCGTACTGTTTTTGCTATTTCGCTACGACCGAATCCGTGAAATTCAAACCAGCCGAAGTCCACTTCTAAGGTTGCTATTGATGAATGTGCCTATTGTAAGCAGAAAAACCATTGGAAGTCTCAGTGTCCATTATTGTTAAGCAAAGGAAAACAGCAGCAACAACAACACCCTTTACAACAGAGTAAGCTATCCGGTCCTACTCCTTTGGGACCTTATCCACCATAGTTTAATACTGCTGCTGTTACACCCGCTGTTCATGTTGGTTCTAATGTTACTAAAATCCTCCATCTGTTTTGGATCGTCAAGTGTTTGAGCAGTTCAGACAATTTCTCTCCACCACCTCTACTGCTATGTCAGCCTCCACTCTTACAGGTTTGTCTTCGTCTGGTGACCCAGGTATACCTTCCTCTTTATGGATCTTAGATTCTGGTGCATCCCACCACATGTGACCTTATGTGGTACACCTATGTCTTTGAAAGGTGTTGGTCCTGTTGTCACACCTCATATGTCTCTTCCTGATGTGTATTACATTCCTCACCTTGCCTTGAATCTTGCCTCGATTAGTCAATTGTGTAAATCTAGTTATTGGGTCTTCTTTTCTGATACTCTTTGTTGTGTGTAGGACCCGTATTCTCGGACGGTGATTGGGATTGGCCATAGGATAGGAGAGCTCTATGTTGTGGATGATCTCAAAGTGTCTTATGTTACTACTTCCACTTCAAATGTTGATTTGTCTTCTTTTCGTTTGAGTCGTTCATCATTTGACTTTTATTTATGGCATTCTCGTTTATGTCATATGTCTGCATCTTGTTTACAGTTATTAGATTCTACAGGTGCTTTAGCTCATTTAAACAGATCTGATATTTTAGATTGTAGTGGTTGTAAACTTGCAAAATTTTCTGCTTTACCGTTTAAAAAAAGTATTTCCTGTTCTTTGGCACCTTTTGATCTTATTCATTCTAATGTGTGGGGACCATATCCTATTTATTCTAAGGGGGGCTCTAAATATTATGTTTCCTTTATTGATGATTATACTTGTTATACTTCGGTTTATCTCATGAAACACATATCGGATTTCTTTTCCATTTTCCGTGAGTTTAGATCCCTCGTTAAAACTCAACACTCAGCTGTTATTAAATGTTTTTGATGTGATTTAGTGGGAGAATATACCTCTAATACTTTCACTCAGTTACGGCACCTTATACCAGACTTTGTGTACTGACACTCCTAAACAAAATGGCATTGCCGAAACGTCATCTTGTTGAAACTGCTCGTTCTTTGTTACTGTCCTCTGAGGTTCCTAGTATGTTTTGGGGTGAAACAATTCACAGTGTTGCTTATGTCATTAATCGGATACCTACTTTGCATAGTTTTGATATATCTCCATTTGAAAAACTTTATGCTTCTCTACGTGTCTTTGGTTGTGCATGTTTTGATCTTCATCCTCAAGTTGAACGCAATAAATTATCCTCTCGGTCTGCATTTTGTGTCTTTTTAGGTTATGGGATTGGTCAAAAAGGGCATCATTGTTTTGATCCGACAAGTCAGAAGTTATATGTCTCTCGTCGTGTTACATTTTTAGAGCATATTCCTTTCTATTCGATTCCAGCTCAGTCTCATGACATGACATACTCTGATCTCCATTCCATGAGAATGCGGAAGTCCCAATAACTAGAATGTGGAAGTCCTTAATGTACGCAAGTCGTGTCATCCCCGTAAGTCTACTAAGCTTCCTGATTTTGCTTATTCATCTTATTCTCCTTGTTTTGCTTCCTTTATTGCTAATATACATCGTTTGACTGAGCCAACCTCCTATAAAGAGGCTATATCTGACCCCCTTTGGCAGGGTGTCATGGCTGAGGAATTGTCTGCTCTTCATCATACCCATACTTGGGATTTGGTTCCGCTGCCACTTGGAAAGAATGTTGTTGGTTCTTGTTAGGTATACAAAATAAAGACCAAGATGGGTCTATTGAACGGTATAAAGCTCATTTGGTTGCTAAGGGTTATTCACAAGAGTAAGGTATGGATTATGAGGAGACTTTTGCCCTAGTAGCGAAAATGACTACTGTTCGTGCTATGATTGTTGTAGCTTCTTCCAGAAAGTGGAAAATCTCTCAGATGGACGTAAAAAAGGCCTTTTTAAACGGTGGTCTTAATGAGGAGGTCTATATGACTCTTCCTCCTGGCATTGCTGATAAGCCAGGAGAGGTATGTCGTCTTCACAAGGCTCTATATGGTCTCAAACAAGCCCATCATGCTTGGTTTGACAAGTTCTCCACGGTTATCACTTCACTTGGCTTCCATCCTAGTAACCATGATTCAACATTGTTTATCAAAACTATGAGTGCTTGACGGATAGTTTTGTCTTTGTATGTAGATGATATGATTATTACCGGAGATGACTATGCTGGTATTGAGTTTCTTAACAGTGATTTGGCTCGTAGATTTGCTATGAAGGATTTGGGTTTACTTCATTACTCTTTAGGGATACAGGTTGCTCACTCTGACAAAGGATATCTTTTGTCTCAATCAAAATATATATCAGATTTGTTTAACCACGCACGTCTCTGTAATAACAAGACCGTCCTACTCCTCTGGAAACTAATGCTCATTATTCTCCCACTGATGGTGTGCCTCTTGCTGATCTGAGTTTGTTTCGTACCATTGTGGGAAGTTTGGTTTATCTAATTGGACTAGGCCAAATATAGCTCATGTTGTTCATGTAGTTAGCCACTTTGTTACTGCTCCTACTACTGTTCACTGGGGAGCTATCATTCGTATTCTATGATACCTACGAGGCACTCAGTTCCAGACTCTTTTGTTTCCCTTATAATCTTCTCTTGAGTTGCGCGCTTACAGTGATGTTGATTGGCTGGTGATTCCACTAATCGCAAATCCACTACTGGTTTTTGCGTTTTTCTTGGAAAGTCTCTCATCTTGTGGAAAAGTAAGAAACAAGACATTGTCTCTTGCTCCTCCAATGAGGAAGAGTATCGGGCTATGGCTATGACTACTAGTGAGATTGTTTGGTTGCGCTGGTTGCTTGTAGATATGGGTGTTCATATATCTTAGCCTACCTCGTTACATTGTGATAATAAAAGGGCAATGCAAATAGCTCCTAATTCAGTTTTTCATGAGAGGACAAAGCATATTGAGATTGATTGTCATTTCATTCGTCATCAAGGTTTCTTATTTTTTAGCTATAAATAGGGTCCATGTTAGCCTATTAGGGTTTCTTATTGTTTAGCTATAAATAGGGTCACTCTCTTGTGTCTTATGCATTGTATTCTTCAGTTTTCTCTCTAATAATAAACACTAGCCCTTCGTTTGTGTGATCTTCATCACTTCTAAGCTTTAGAAGATTTGTGTTTGTTTGGACTACGGTGAGTTTAGTAGGTTTTCAAAACTAAATGCATAGACAAAACATGTTCTTCATAAGATTCACGAAAAATTAGTTAACGATGATTAAGTCCTTGTGTTCTTGATGTGATTTTGATATATTGTTGAACAATTTAAATCTATTCTAATGTATTGCAAAATATGAAATGATGAGAGGGTACCTCGGGCATTCTTGTATCGAAGTGATGTTTGACATAGGTGTTGGGTGGTGTGACGAACCAAACAAGCCCGTTAATACTTTCACTTGAACGACATTATGGTGTCTTATTGTGTTGAACTTGTGTACTGTTAGTTGGAGTGGTGAAAGCGGACATACCTTAGTAATAGATGTACGCTTAGGAGTGACTCACTGGTTATTGCATGGATTGTTATGACACATGGTGTGTGGAAATCAGACTTTGTTTTAGATTTATATCTAGGAACTACCAACTCTACTAGCTATTACACAAAAAGGCAAGAGGAAATAGTTGTATTATAGTATAGCACTGGCAAAACCAAATGTCAAACTTTTAGAAATGAGTATGATCTCAGATTTAATAACAAATTATTGGTTAAACGAATAAAATAGTTAAATGGCGAATAATTGTTTTTAATAAAAACACAATAAAAATATTAAAACTACTAGAATGATAACTAGATTACCATAAAAGCGAGAACTAATTCAAAAGTAATATAAACTAAGAATTTGGTATAGAACTATCGGATGATGAAGTATTTTCAGTTAAATTCGATTACTCCTTTGTTTATAATCAATTTCAATAGAGTTTAATGGACATTAACTCATTGTATACCGATTCCTAAAGTTACTAGGTCTCTTACTTTTAGTACCTAGTACAATGATCAAAGGAAAGTTAACAAGATGGGCACATCGCTAACCACCAAATCTCGTGCATTCAATTTGAATCATGCAAGACTTAAACTATTGATCTTAATGGTCATAAGAATCAACCAACTACACTGACCGGTCATCACATGAAATTATCCACACATTTTAACGTTTATTCACAATCCGATTTAACCTTAGGATTTGGTTTATATCTTGTCACTATCACCAAATGGTCGTAGATAATCATGATAGAAGCAAACACAGACAAAATGGTTATCTAGAATATAACTCAATCAATAGATCATAAATTTCAAAACTTTACATATGGATCTTTGAGTTAAGCAAGACAAGATAAATATATGATTACAATCAATCCATTGAAATCTTCATCTTATTCAAGTGAAAATAAAGGATTCTCAAATCCATAATCAAAGACAAATAGCTACCAGAAACATAAAGAATCTGCAACATGATTATATGCAAACAGAATGATAACCGGCAACGCTTCACCCTTGATTCTTCGATACTCAAGCACAAACTGAAATCCATAACTCAAAATTACCCCTGAATGCTCTTTGCTGTTACAATGGAAGTATGGAACCCTAGAACTAGGACATGTTACCCCAATGTTGAAGCTTGGTTTGAATATATAAGGTTTTATTCTAGCATAAAACGCATCATGTCCATGTGAATTAACGAGCCACAATCATTAAATGAATCACGATCTTGTCGGCCCAAAATTCTTCAACGTGACGTTTAAACTCCCAATGTGTCGCATTTCCTTCATCTTCACACACTTGACATTTTTCTTCGTTTTCACTCCAACTCACAATCTTTTGTTCTTTTAAGTTGCAATATGGTATTCCAAGGTATTTGGTACCGTTTATCTCATTTTTGCACATTGGGCTCAAAATACCGAGACATTGCATAAGATTCATATACAAATATAGCTATATCAAAACACCGCACATTTAAGTTTTGTTTGTCCTTAAGCAAAATAGGCTCTCAAAATTTTAAGAAAATCACCTCATTAAATTTCTAAACTACTCAATCAATCAATTGATGTAACGGATCAAGAAACCAAAAGCTCACGAGATTCTTAACTTAAACATGACACTAAGCTTATCCTACATACCCAAGCACCTCACAAGAATTTCACTCAATTCACTCAAATGTTTAGGCTGAATGTATAAGCAAAAATTCACTTAATTGCCTTGCCATGATGAGTCTCTTATCATAAGTTCGACAAAGTATCATTTCTCTGCCACTAGGGCCGGATATAGCTATCAAAGAGAGGGCTTGTACAAGGTTGTTACATGTAAGCTTGGGTTAAGGGTAAGTGAAAAGGAAACTTTAAACCGACTCTAAGATAGCAAAAACTTGGATCAAATTGGATAACAATGCCTTACCACTCAAACTGGAGCAAATATATTGTCAACACATATTTCACTTGGAGACTTGCCAACAAGAACCATCGAGCATATCCATATATATTTTGAAGACAAGAGATTTTTTTTATATTTTATATTTTTATGCTTTCAAATTTCTTTGCTCACAAGCTCCTTCGGTCATTCTATGCCTTTCGAAGAACAACTTTTCAATTTCTTGGCATACTCTTCTATTCATGTTTTTCGTAGTCAAATCCCAGAACAAGGTACGTCGCATTTATCCAATTAAACCCATACTTAAGCTAAGGTCAAAGAAAGTCTAAAATGGTGATTAGCTAACAACGTCGGTTGCATAAAGAAACTAGCTAAGCACAATGGGTGAGAAGGGTATTTTGCACTAAAGATGAGTGCTACAGTTATGGCTAAGGACTGTGAATAACCAAATGTAGCTATTCATGAAACAAAGGCTAAAACAAACGGGTTAACAAAAACGGCCTCTGTATCACTTAGCTACATCTTATCATATTAAACGAGTTTAACATTCTATCCATTCTTGTGGTCTCGAAATGAATAAGTAAAGAAATTTCTAAAATCAAATACAAGTCACCGGTTAATATTGTTTAAAAGAAACTATAATCTTCGAAGGCCCGAATCCTCGCGAAAGAATATAAGGGTTACTTATTGTGCTTGGTTATACAAAACCTATAATTCTCAAAATTCATGATTAATATTGTTTAAAATTTTTAATTTGTCATGAATTAAAAAAACTCAAGTTCAAATATTTTTCTAACTCCCTTCTCGTACTTAAAAATATGATAGAAAAATATTAGAAATGAACTCTTGTGAGTTTCATTGCAAAAGATGTGACAGAGCATGTCGCTGAACTTACTACTAGCATAAGCGCACACTCCTAGTGTTCAAAGCAAATTTTGAGACAAGATCTCAAACAAACACTATCATAGAGATCAATATATACATATCAACCATATCCAAAAAAGATAATAAAGATAAAGATATAATTGTCCGACATAACCAAAATAAAACAAAAGATGAAAACGATGGTATCACTCATTGTAGCTGGAATCCTGTTGTGAACCTCCATGAACTGATAGGCCGGCTTTGTTGTGTCATACTGATGGCGGATATCCCATATGGTAGTAATCTCATTAGCCAATCAGGCAGCGGTGCATACGGGAATAGATAGCGTGAAACGAATCCCTAGTGACTTAAAAATGTAGACAATGATATCTCGGCCACATGCTGAACTAATACTGACGCATGTCATCCTGATATAATCCAAAGCCCTAGATACTTGCAACTAGAAACTGCATACCAACCTCCAGCTACTGTTGCTCTATATCACCCTCATCATCTCCAACCTCCTGACCGGCTCAACCTACTCTGGATCCACTCCTCCTCTACCTCCTCATCGACTGGATCCATATCTAGTATCCATGCACCACCATCCTTAAACCTCTATATCACCTTCATCATCTGTAGATAATAATCTCCTATCACCCTTGGCTCATGTCTTTGAATAAGGCCTCTTTTTGCGGCCTCAGTCAAAATGCTATATGAAGGCACAAGCCACATGCATGATGAGGTGACTGCCACACATTAGGATAGACTGCTTGGCCCCATTGGCCTTGAGAGCTAGGAAGAATTCCATGTCGTAATCGATATTACATAGAATCCCTAGAGTGAGTGGGCACCACATGTAGAACAAATATGTGGCGGGGTACTTTCTCACTGCCCTTTGTGGTAAGTGATGGTGGTAGCGATGAGTCTATGGATTCTACGGTGAATGAGGGATCTCAACATGCTCTCTACGGCTCTGGCTCGTAAGTAAAAGCCCTGCCAATGGTATTCTAAAAGGTCGATGCTCGGAAGTCCTCTAGGTGCCCTGCCTTAAAGAAAGAAATAAAGTGAACGCTCCCTCCTAGTCTTGTGTCGGATGTATAACATGATCTTCCATGCTAAATCCTAAATGCTACACTCTCTACTCACACCTCCATGTGTAAATGAAAATGCATGCAGTCAGTATAGATGGTGGAACACACATGTCACTTAACTGGACTGTCAAAAAGTACTCCAGCATCAACTCTCGGTAACCAGCTCATGGATGATGAACAAGTTCTCCCATGTGTGACACGTGAATAACACCACTATGTGTGCTCCCTTATGCTACTAAACAATTAAGTAGGAATGTAAACAAGCCGAGTCGAGCCAGACACTTATCGAGCCAGGCTCATTTAGGCCCTTTTAAGCTCGAGTTCGAGCTCGGCTTGTTTAGAGCTTATGGTGTTAAGCTCGAGCTCGGCTCGTTTAATATTTATGAAGCTCAGGCTCGGGTCGGGTTATTTTGATATATTTTTATAAAAATGATATATATTTATTAAAAATTAAACATATAAAATATAAATTATATTATATATGGAGCTCGTTTAGACTCATTTAAGTTCACGAGCCCACTCTTTGGAGCTTGAGCTCGGCTCGTTTATTAAATGGGTTTTAATCTAGGCTCGAGATCAAGCTCGAGCTCGTTAAGCCTTAACTCGTTTCAAGCTTTTAACGATTCGAGCTCGAATTGCCCACTAGTAGTTTGACTCGTTTACATCCCTATAATTAAGAAACTCTCAGATCAAAGCATATAAGCCCAATTGGTTAGCGAGCCACCTCTTTGCGGATGTAATGTATGTATGTATGTTTGTGTGTGTTCACACATTTCTATTTTTATATGGAGATTTTTTTGAATGAAAGGTTATGAAGATTTTATTAAAATAAATAATTTTCAAGATATAGAGTACGATGAAGTATTTTTAGAAAAATGTTCAATATAGTACATAATTAATTTATAGCCCTAAGGGACTAACTTTAGCCTTTGGATCAATTACATTAATGGTTTAGATTACATTTAAAAGTTTTGGTCGGAGTAACATTTTCGTAAATCAAATGTGATTGTATACTGAATCACTTGTGATTGAATATTAGAATTTAAGAATTATGTTATTACATAGATTTTATTGAACACAATTCAATATTTTTATTCTAACGAAGATGAGTAATTAAGAAATAATACCAATACGTGATTAAAAAATAGATAGTAAAATATTAGATCCTCAAAATGAATATATGGGAGAGTATAAGCAAGAAATTCTAATAGATAAAAGGAAAATAAAACAAATACAACATTGCTCATGATTTAAAGTGAACTAGTACAGTATTCGCATAATGCAGCAACGATGAATATTTTATTAACATGTCTGGTTTTAAGAATGTAAAAATATGGCATCTTCGGAATGTGATGTAAGCAAATAGTTTCATCAATGACATATCCATTTTCTTTCAACATTTTCAATTTTCTTTATTTATCTTTTTCCTCATCAACTATTTTATTAGTTTTTTACAAAAAAAAAAAGAAAAAAAAAATATAATTATGTTTAATGAGTTGTTAAACAACAATTACCATAAATAAGTTGAAGTAATTAAGGAGATGATTATTTAGACTATTTCTTTGAGTATTTGTATTTTTTACATAAAAACATATCTTATTTAAAATTAAGTAGTCTTAAAAGGTTAGAGAGGAGAGAGTGTGTTAAATCATTGGGTTTAGTTTCTGAAAATGTATCTAATTTATCATATTTTGATATTGTGTGTACTAAACTTTTAAATTTACCATTTAATGTATCAGACTCTTAAAAATTATCATTTAATGTATCAAACCTGTTATAGTAGGTCATAGGTGAGGTGACACCGGTTTTAATGACGTGACACTTGATTTGGATGCCTACATATATTTTTCTTGTTTTAAAATAACAGAAAATAAAAGGTATAATAATTATAATAATAATAATAACAATAATGATAATAATAATGATAATGATAAATAATGAAAGAAGAAGAAGAATGAAGGAGAAGAACTCGTCATGGTTGGGTTTTCAGTTTGATATGATCTGATGGGTACTTCATCTACGATGGTTACCTCACGTCCTTACCCCACCACCGCCTGCCTACTCGAATCTCCGATTGGTGTTCGATTAGTGTTTGTTTAAGAGTCTAGATTTGTAGCAGTCGATTGTTGGGTTTTCATTTCAGATGTGAAGAAATCGAAGGTTCATAACGCGAATTCAATTTCATCTAAGGTACGTTTTCAATTAGGGTTTTCGTTCTTGTCCACAGCCAATTCAAAGCTTTCTATTAGGGCTCATTCAATTTAGGTTCAAAGGTATGAAGGTTTTCAGATCCATGTTTTGATTATTCATATAGATGGTATTAGGGTTGTTGTTGGGGTCTTTTTTGGGTTTTGGGTAGATCGGGTATTTTGTTTCCAACATTTTAACCATTAACCGAATTACAATTTGGTTATCGGTTAATTCAGGTATCAGGTCAGATCGGGTATAATTGAATATGTCGGATATCAAAGAGCATATATCTCATTCTCTACTAAACTCATGAAGATAAAAACAGAAGAACAAAAATGCAGCTATGCTGCGTGGAAAAAAAACTCATGTGGACTACATTGTATCTTCTCTCATCATTTTATTAATGCATGAAATCACCCTTTAAACAGGGAAAAACACAACTAACTTACTACTAATAAAGCATGACTTACTACTCTACTAAAGCATGAAAAAACGTGGACCACATACACCACAATTAAAGCAAAGGAGGTTAAAGTCTTAGTCTACTTTCTTGAATTAGCTCCACTAACTTCATGCATGACAAACCATACAAAATGTGACCCGTAACAAAAATATTCATTAGCAAACTAAAATGGATCCGATACATATGAACCATAACCTCGTGAACAAGATCCGATTAACCTAACAATCTCCCCCTTAATCGGTTTGTTCACCGCACTTGTAACATCTAACATGGCTTCCCGGTGGACACGTTCATTAACATCACAACTTTTCCCGGATCGACGAACTCTTCCCCGACCACATTTAAAGCCACCCGATTTGAACTTCAACCGCCACAAAGTATACAAATCCATGCGATTTCTATCAGCAACACACGGTTTCCGAGCCACTGTTTCAAGAGTTCTCTTCCCCTGGTCAAGAAAACAAAGCTCCCGCTTCTTCCATTTTCTTTTACCCGCTAACAAGCCAAACCCAAAATCCACGTTTCTGATTTCTACTACTTGTCTTCGTCACTCCTGGTTAGCCACCCTTTTGAAAGCTTCAAATTTTTTCCCGATCATACCTGTTCCAAGAGTCTCTATTCCTCCGACCAATAAAACAAGCTACGAGCTTTACCGTCTTCTTGCACCTGCACAACGAACCAAATCCAAAGCCACTTGCTTTGATGGATCATTTCTGTTCGTTTCACGCATTCCCTCCGGTTAGTCTCTTCAACATGGAACAAGAGATCAAAGGTAGCTTACACCCCCCATTCACGAACGAGGCTCTGATACCAATTGTAGGATATCAAAGAGCATATATCTCACTCTCTACTAAACTCATGAAGATAAAAACAGAAGAACAAAAATGCAGCTATGCTTCCTGGAAAAAAAACTCACGTGGACTACATTGTATCTTCTCTTGTCATTTTATTAATGCATGAAATCACCCTTTAAATACGGAAAAAACACAACTAACTTACTACTAATAAAGCATGACTTACTACTCTACTAAAGCATGAAAAAACATGGACCACATACACTACAATTAAAGTAAAGGAGGTTAAAGTCTTAGTCTACTTTCCTTAATTAGATCCACTAACTTCGTGCATGACAAACCATACAAACTGTGACCCATAACAAAAATATTCATAAGCAAACTAAAACGGATCCGACCCATATGAACCATAACCTCCTGACCCATGAACAAGATCCGATTAACCCAACAGAATATACCTGAATGTTCAACAAGTACGTCTTTTTAATGTTCGATGAGTTTATGAAGACAATTGAGTGCTCAATGTGTTTATAACCGAATTTTCTAACGGATCTTTGAATACAAACAATAACGTCCAACCAAAAGATTTACAAAAACTCAAATTTCCATTGACATGCCTGAAGAATACATATGAAATATACAAACTAGCCTACAAGATCCTCTAAAACCATTTATATATACACTTTATTGTACACAACAGCGCATATATCGAGTATTCAAGTGTAATCAAATAGGGTTTTTAGGGAAAAGGAATCATTTTAAAATGCTACAATTCTTGTTTCTCTCTGGCATATCAAACGACAGTAGTCAGCATATGAAATGGATTACCTCCAATTAAGTGAGAGCAATATTTGGAAAGTCAAAAGTTAAAGGGAGAGTAGGAGCTCATTTAACTTTGAAATAAGGGTGTGTTTGGTTGGACGGAACGGAAAGTGAAAGGAATGAAATGGACGAGTGAATGGAATAAGTGGTAGAATGGAATGATCCATTGCATTCATTTATCATGTTTGGTTTGTATGAGTATTGAAATTTCATCATAAAACATGTTTTAAAAAGTCATTGTTTATTAATATATTATAGTTTGACAGTTTTTTAATATCAAATTTTCATGTTATATAGATACTTCTAGTTTATAATTTAATAAAAGCTATAATGATTTATTTGGTAACATAGAAAAATTAAGCAATAGTTTTATAGAAAATTATGAAAAATTAATACTTTTTTAAAAATATAATTATGCTGTAAACTAAAAAAAAGATTAAATTATAAAATTTTTATTTCATTCCTAGAAGGAAGGAGTTAAAAACACCATCTCTCCAAGGAATGAAAATGAGGGAATGACATTCCTTATGTAATAGTCCATTCCATTACTAAGTGAGTAACAAACACGTTTTTCTTATTCCGTCGTAATGATCTATTCCATTCCACCTTTGATTCATGCATACCAAACACAGCCTAGGTAAATGAAACTACTTTCTACAATCCAGTGAAACAATGTTTGGAAAGTTATATTAAGCAAAAAGGAAAAAAAGTTTCGGGTAGAACGGGTATACCCAAATGGGTTTATACACAACCGATAATAGAACTGAGATAATTATGGGTAACCCGAATAACCGAGAAACATTAACCGATAACCGATTAACTCGACCCGAACTAACAGAACCTTTAACTGGTCGGTTTTTTTGCGTATCGGTTATTTTCGACGGACCTAGATGGTCTGAAGGTTGTTCAAATCTATTTGTTTAACGATTTGGTCTCCAGAAATTCAAGGTAGGTAAGTGATTTAGGGTTTCAATTTCATCGATTTAGGGTTCTTGATTGATTTGTTAAGGACCAGATCTTCTATCTATTTGTTCATAATCAACCTACGATTTAGGGTTTCGTTTTCATCAATTTAGGGTTTTGTTTTCCTCGGTTTTGATTTTTTGATGTGAGTTCTAATTTAGGGTTCTTGATTGTTGCAAGTTAGGTTTCTTGATTATACTTGAATGTCCCAATGTTAAAGATGATGATTACAATGAATATTTTTCTGGAAAAAAAAGAAAAATAAATGAGTTGGTAATAATATGTGGCATAAATTGTTAACAAGGAATTGTAACGTCCCATTTTTTTTACAAGGAGTGTAAGTAAACATAAAAATGCATTTAACTTTGATGATTCAACAAAATCCAGACGAGGTCCCGCACCTAGGACTACCCGTCGTTAAATATCTTTAAGTAATATTACAAATATAGTTCTGACAAAATGTTTGAATAATTAAAATAGCGGAAATAGTTAATTAGATTGATGATGAGCCGTCTTTAAACTGCTGGAGCCTTCACACGCTCTGGTCCTGAAAAGAATGAATTCAACAACAATAAGAATAAAGCTTAGCGAGCACTCTAACTTACACACCACACTAGGTATGTATATGTCACAACATAAAACAAATCCATGATCACATATCATTACACATACTACCAATGCATTGCACTGATGATGATTTCACCCTTTGGGTCACAGTTGACTATCCAAGCCGTACCAAGGATTTCACAATATGTCTAACTGTGCCAGAGTTACGTTTTCACCACAATATAACGTAACCCTTCACTTCACATATAACATATCAATTGCACAATCACATGAAATATAACATACACGTTTCACATTTATATCATGTATAAGTTAGTGTAACTCACCTGATGAGCATCACAAATATAAGCAGCTTATATCAGCATCACAGATATAAGCAGCTTATATCAGCATCACAGATATAAGCAGCAGATTTCACAAGCTGGAAGTTAACAAGTCCAATTGTGATGACCTACAACACAAATATCTCTCGGATCAGCTTTGGGGTATACAATGGACTATAAGTCAGATCACTCAAAAGTCGGACCAACACTTAAGTCGTACCACCCTGAAAGTCGGACCATTCTCAAAAGTCGAACCTTATCCGAAAGTCGGATCAACTCAAAAGGTCGGATCCCACACAAAAGTCGGATCAACTTAAAAGTCGGATCCTATCCGAAAGTCGAATCAACTCAAAAGGTTGGATCCCATCCGAAAGCCGGATTAATTGAAAATTCGGATGATACTCCTAAGCTGAAAGTCGGATGGTGCATCTCACCCGAAAGTCGGATGGTGCAAAACCCGAAGGTCGGGTGACTTAAACCCAAAAGTCGGACCAAACATCATCTTGGTCGGACCAAAACCCAGTACCTTGAAAACTCTATTTTCAAAAACATAACCTTCCAAAAACTTAGTCATTGTGATTCAAATCATTTGCAAAGATTTTCTCCTATCATAAGAAAAATTCCTACAACCATTCATTGGTTAAAAACAAGATTTAACCCCTCAATCCACCATTTTCCTTTACTTTCTTGAACACAAAAACCCCATACAACCAAAACTCATAAAAAACAGGTCTAATTCTATACTTAAAGATATCTACATGATCATAGAGAGTTTAGAAGCATTACCTGATAGTTCTTCTTTCAATTCCTTGAAGATTTTGCTAGAAAGATCAAGGTCCTAGTTCTTCCTCTATTGCTTCTTCTCGTCTTCAAGAATACAGCACACTCCTCTCTCTCTAGAAATGAAAAAGTGTAGTGACTCCTTGGGGCTGCACCCTAATATCCAATTTATATGTATATCCAACAAGGCTTTTGGGTCCAATAGTTGAACAATTCTAGGCCCACAAGGCTTATTCTTTAATACCCCTATTTTACCTCTCAATATTAATTAGCCCAACAAGAATGGTAACCCAATACTTACTTATTTACTAGGCTAGATAGTCCTCCCAATCCCAATAGACGACTTAAATCCCATAAACAAATAGCAACTCAATTCAACATAAAGATGACGCTATCCAATAAAACATTTATTTATTTATTACACGGAAAACAGGGCATTACAGGAATCATATGTGGCATTTTAAAGAAATAAAAAATAATTCAAAAATAAATAAATGTACAAGTAACCTGATTAGCAAATCAACCAATACATTAAATTGTAAGTTTTGTAACTCGAGATGGTAAGTTTGAAACTTCAGTACAAACAATAACAAAAGGTGACAAGTTGGATACAATATCTAGGAACTATACCCTAAATCATTAACATTTTAATATAGATATAGATACTATACAACAATTAGACTTACAATTAAAAAAAAGAACATCTTTTTTATGAATTAAATATCCCAGAAAATACATTAGATATAGACATGACCTCTAACAAAGTCATGATACTTTCAAAATGAAAGTATCACATTATGTAAATAGTGAGGATCCTTGAACTCTTAGTACACTAACGAGGCAATTTCACAAATGTTGTTGATCAAAATGAACTAGGTAGACACTCATAAGCATATTATCAAGGTTTGTAAACTAATCTAAGTATGCAATTCTTTGTCATTATGAAATCAATACATAACAACCGACAAACTAACCATCTCTCCTATTAAATACGACAAAGAAACTAAAAGTTTTTTAATCATTGTTTGTGTTAATGTTGATGATATCATTTGTACTAGTTCCTATGGATGTACATTTTTTTGAACGACACTAAAACCTTTATAAATAGCAACAAAAGTAATTACAAACTCTTCCTCTCTTACAAGGCTTAAGAGGCGGAAGGAGCGCTAAAGTTTAAAAAAATATCTTACCTATGGATATACGTTGTCTTGGAATGTAAGTAACAAATAAGTTTGAAATTTGAAATACAACGTACTAGGTTATGCAAATCATTCAAAAGATTACTTTCGAGTAGTAAAACAGGTTGTTGGTCCAAAATTTCAAGTATTAAATAGTGAAGCTAACGTAAACTCACATAATATTGTGGAACAAGTATGTAGAAGATGAACACAAACTAAATCTCTTTCAAACTTTAATGAATATATGAAAGCTTAAAATTCAAGTTGTTACTTGAATTCTACTTATACAAACAAAAGTTACACTAATTACCTTCAAGAATGAGTAAGTACAAAATATGTCATTGGCCTTTTACTATCCATCACAAATAGTCGAAATTAGTCTATTACGAGATACTAACAAAATACATATGTAAAATGAACATCAAAAAATATATTCCTAAAATTCAAGTTGTTACTTTACTAGTTGTTCGTAAAGCCTTATTACATTTCTCTTTTCCTACTAGTCAATCCCAGCAAGTACAACATCATATCCAGCTTGAGTGAAGATTTGCTTGCCTTTGGGTTCCTCCATCTTTTTCTTCCAATGCTCCGATTTAGGTTTGATTAAATTGAGAGTAGTTTTCAATTTCATTAAGTCGAAGGAATGCCTTTTCACAATAAAGATCTATATATATGACTCCGAAATCCGGTCTGACAATTACTTTTAAGATTGGGATGTTTTTTAGATCAAGGAAGTCTCTATTCGGCGCATGTTCACTTTTCTCTTACTAGTTTCAATAGCCATCTAAAAATCAAATAATCATGCAAGGCTAACAAGTCTAAACATGTGTCTTTTGACAACCGCAAACCTAGCATAATGTGGATAGGTTTGGTATGGATTTGCTGAGAGTTCTTTATGAAGTTCTTCAATATCATTTGCGCTCCGGAACCTTAAATCTCCCTCATGAAATGTATATTCTTTAATATAGCTTCTTCAGACGGGGAAATAGGGATAAGTAAGTCTCCACTTTCCGGTAATGTGGATGTCTGTGATGCAGACTATTCGATATTGAGAGTTAAGAGTTGAAGTCGAAGGGTTCCTTTGCACTAAAGAAAAGTATTCGGCCTACTTTTCATCTAGTAAGTTAGGGTTCCACAAGCTTGGTCTTTAGGAATTGGAATTACTTTCTTAACCTAGATGATCTTTTTTCATGTCTTTTAGGTAAGGTTGCTTCAGCGAGATGGTTATCTATTTCTCTAATCTTGAGACTTTCCTCGGGGAATTGTTAGACTTATTAGTTTCGGGATTTCTTTTTAGATTTCTCCTTGAGGATGAAGTTGGATCAGTAGTTGGTACTTGCTGTTATTAAGAGACATAATCTAGAGACCTTTGATGTGGTTGAGATACTAGGAAATCTTGAGTTTCAAGAGCAGCCTCACTCACAGGGAAAAAATCATTAACCTTTGTGTTTCATTTACTATCGACCGACTCTAAGTTGATTGTTTCTAGTTCATCTTGTTTAGAGTCAGATAAAAATATCAAAAGGATATCTGCAGTTGGAATTTTGTCAAATTGTGCAATAAAGGGGGATATATATGGAACAATCTGCCAGTCACAATGGTAATTTGTTTCAAGTTTGGTTTCTAGAGGTCTTTGTGATGTAGTGTTAGTTGAAACAACTTTAGATTAAGGGGTCTTAACTATCATTAACACAGGTTTAGTGAACGTTGTGATATAGTTCAAGGTCCTTTGGAATTTTAGCCTGGCCATTGTAATGTTGGACTTAGCCAGGTTAGGTATTTAGTTGAGAAGAACAGTGGTTTCCACTACTTTCGTAACTTCTGATGTACCTACAACAATTGGTTCAGTTGCATTACTGTTTCGAATTTGAGAATTAGGGGGTGTTTGATAGAGAGAAAAGAAATGGAGAGAATTGGAAATTGAAATTGGGGAGAAATGGAAATGGTCAGAAATGGAAATGAGTGAAGAATTCCCTTGTTTGATATCATCAAGGAAATGAAAAGGAGATGGTGGCTCAAGTCGTCAGATGGCGGTGGCGACACCGCATTGCTGATGTCGGACTACTCATTATCGCCATAAACTAGATTAGGGTTCAATCGCAACAGACAATGATGATGATGGCTGTGGCGTTCACCGCGCGCCTCACCGGAAACACATCATAAAAAACAACGACGACGAATTAGGGTTCAATCGAACAACAGTGTTGGCTGGTTCAATTGCAACAGACGACGACGATGGCTTGCTACTTTGCTGTAAACTCGTCGCAGCACACGAAGAAGATCGAATTATGGTTCAACCGAAAAGCGGCGACAACGATTAGGTTTCAATTGCAACAGACGACGACGGCTGCGGTGTTGGCCGCCTTGTAAGTAACATATCGCCTCGCCACCTCACTAGTCTAGGGTTCAATCGAACCAAATCTTGACAGTTTAGGTTGGTACATCGCTACCAGAATCCATTTCTTCACAAATTGTAGAGAAATGAGAATACAAAGGAGGAGGGGAAATGAATATGGTTGGAGAAACCATTTCTCTACCCAAAATGAACCTCAATTCTCCCAAACAAGAGAAATCTCACTATTTTCATTTCTCTCTATTTCTTTTCTCTCTATCAAACACCCCCTTATCTTCTTCCAATGGTTTGGTGTCCATTGGTTCAGTATCTTTACTTTAAACACTTTCCTCATTTTCTATTGTAGCTTCAGTTCTTGGCTTATTCTTCCACCCATGATGATCGGGCCTGTCCTCATCATCATATTTTCATTTAGGAAACTAAGCTTGAATGCTTAAGGGTGAGTGTTGTAACTTGTTGGGTAAGAAGAAGAACGGTTGACTGTAGTATTAGGGAGATAATTACTTCACCTTAATAATTAACTCTATCTATTTAAATATATAGAATTTGATGATAACCAAACCCTACATTCAGTATGACTTAGAAAGTATTCAAATATGTGTTGTTTGAATCAGATTGTAGAAATTTTACTGAGTATGGAAACATTAGCTGAGAAGCAGCCCCTGTTCTAAGTATCAGGCGAAGAACATCAACTAAGGAATATCAAGAAGAAAAGACTAAGTGTAGAAGACCATCAGCTGAGGGATTACAACCATCAGCTAAGTGAACAAACTTGATCAGCTGAGCGCTTACAACCATCAGCTGATCAAAGAACTTTGAACAACTAAGGATTCATAACCATCAGCTGTGTGAAAGATGGATCAGCCGAGGCCATCTGCATCAGCTATGTAAGTCTTACAAAAACACAAGTCATCATCTTACATAAGCTTATCTCTTTGAATGATTAGCTAAGCATACTTGATCAACTAATCTTCTAAATAGATGAGCTTACACATTCCAAGTATAACTATTTGATCAATTGAGCATCTCTATGATAAGTTGGGCATCAGTTATCAACTAAGCCTTTGCAAAACGATCAAATAAGCAGTATTATTTTAAAGAACTTAGTACATTCTGTTACCTGAGTCGAGAAAAATGTCAGATCAACTCACTATTTCACTTTGTAAGTTTCATAAGAAAAAAGGCAGAACATGTGTTGTTTTATTATATCTTTAAAACTTTTTTTGTAAAAGTTAAAAGCACTTTTTGGATCAAGTGCGAGACAAAAAGAGTAGATCTTATCCTCTGGAAAACGAGAAAGGTACTTTTGAAGATGAAAATCTCGAAGATTTGTCACCACAACTAAGTATGACCGGCACTTCTATACTTGGTAAAGTCAAATCTGAAAGAAGAATAACTGTTGATAAAAGTTTAATCATGAAAGGAAAACTTAATCAAGGCAAAAAGCACAAGAAATAATATTATTTTAATGTGAGTAGGCAGTACCTTTTTGAAAAGTAAATTTACTTTACACAACACTTGATTAAAGTAAGTCTACTTTTTATCCACTAACTTTACAAATATAATATTATTTTTTCGCCCTTTTGTCTCTTTCCTCTTAGTCATCCGGACACGCCAAAGTCTCTATAAATTCCCATGCATGGTGGACATGCAAAATATCTTCTACACAACACACATCAATCTCATTAGTTACGAAAACAATTTAGAGTAAGCAATTTGTGTAGAAACAAACTTGTTCATGTGTTGAACACTCTTAAGCATTAGTTATTTCAGAGTTAGCTTGTCTATGTGTAAGACAAATTAGTTGCCACCTGTTATTGTACTTAGAATTTTCGCTTCTAGTACATGTAATTCTTGATTCATAATCAATAAGAATTATATAAAAGTATAATCGTGCGTTTTTAATTTTTAAAAGCTAAAGTTTCTATTCAACCCCCATTCTACAAAAATTTGTTGTTATGTACTCAATCTAGGACTAACATGTAGGGATTACACAAGGGAGTTAAAACTGGACATCTTGGAGTTGACTTCGTTTATGAGATTATCAACTTTAGTGTTAACGGTTTCTACAAGGCTATCAACTTTGGCAGTCAACATGCCACGTTTTTCTTTGGTGGTGGATGAGGGTTGGAAGACGTAGGGTGTAGCATGAGGAATGTCGGTGAACAAGTTGGGTTCATATAGGAAGTTGAGGGACGAAGGAATACGGAGGGAAGGAGCCATATTTAGTTGGCGTTGTTGGGTAGGTGAGGTTCTAGGAGAGGTAGCAGCTACAACTGGCCTTTTGCTATTGGCTCGGGTAGCACGTTCATCCACTAGGGTTCCGAACAGGGTAACACACCGAGGCCACTTATGCGATCCGTTCTCACATCAGTAGAAGTTCTGACCAGTGACTACATTAGTGCTCGTGTGATGGTAAAACTGGTGGGAATTCCCTCTGGTCCCTGTAAAACACCTATAGTAGGTGCTACTACGGAAGTTCTGGCCACATCATGGAGATGTGCAAAATGTGTCCTAGCTGAAGAATATGACACCAAACCAATAGACGATGGGTGTGGACAGGAGAGGCAGTCCACGATATTCAATGTCGGTGACCCCTGAATGAGGTGCGATAGAGTATTAGGAATATCTTTGTGAAATGAAACATCAATTCGTCGAGTAATGAGTGAGCGGATGGTGAGGGAAAGTGATTGCACCACTAGGCGAATGGTGGCTTGTTTAACACCAGTGCCCAACACACGAGCACCGGTGGATGGTGTGTTTGCTCGGCTGGAAAGAGAAAGGAAACTCTTAGACTCTACAATACTCTACAAGTCAGCTAGACTTAAAGTACCAAAAGTAATCTCAACAGTGCTAGAAACTAGGACTCTTTCTCTCTCTCTTTGACAGTATCAAATGGGATTTAAGTATTAAGTCTTTCATAAAGATCATGTGGGAACATGTCATTAATGTCAAAGAGAGCGCCATGTTCAGGTGACATGTGAGTAGCCACCCAAATTGAATTTTTTGGTGTAGTTCTAACTTTAAAGGTACTAGGACATTAGGATCAACACAAGTGCCATGATTAGTGTCATCGTTTGCAAATTCACGGTCCTCATTTCTAACATTCTCATCTTCTTCGCACTCACCTATAACTTTGCTAGACTCTTAAGACCCTTACTAACTAAGGGGGCTCCCTAGGGAGGACCCGCCGGTTCTAGCTGGCCCGAAGGAGCTTGTCCTAACTGTTTTATGTACTTAATAACTTCATGTGCATTTTGATTGGCGAGTGCAAGGAGAGATTTTGGTATTCTCACTGGGACAGCATTAAGAAGTTCTGCTTAGCTCTTTAGATGGAAGAGAAAAGATGCTTTAGCGACCGGTTCATTCTTCCTTTTTCAGATATCTGGATGAGTTTCTCATGAGATGATGTGCGATTAGTTGAAGAAACCTTTGGTAAGTAATAAATGGTCTTGCCATGTTTGGTTTTTACTTATCTTGAACGACCACTTGCAATTGTTTCCATAGGAGATGGGCATAATTATAGTATCTACCAAAGGCAATGCTATGGAATAATTACAACACTTAAGATTGCACTTAGCAAATCTGGTGTGTTTTGATGTTAGACACCGGTTGATAATAGCAAACAGGGTTGTCCAAAAAGGATGTATGGAGGCTTTTGTGACGAAAGTCCACCGCTTTCTGTAGTGGTCCAATACATCCAAATTGTTGGATGTAAGCACATAAAACGTCGTCCGGAGGAAGGGGCTTGAAGGACATCTCTCCGGAATGATTCTGTTCTAGAAGACCTAGGAAGGCTCAAAAAGACTAGATAGACATGCTCGTATTATAATTGGCAATACAACCAAGAAATAGTTGACATTGTTTTTCTTGATGATAGACTATGGTATACCTGAAGGCTAAAGGTAGATAGCCGGAATATTGGATGTTGTAGTCAATGCATAGAATATGCGCACACTTGAATACATTCGTATCCAGATAAGAATTGTCAGAAGAAAATCCTCCTTTGCAAGTAACTCATCATCGGGATTTTAGTTCCCTGCCATTATTAGATTCTGAAAAGCACGAACACGTTAAGACACAATTGATGAGTCTAAACGGTTTGTTTAGATAAGAAACCAGTTTTAAGCGCAAGGATTCATAATTGAACACACATAATTATATATAATCACAGTAAATATCACTTAGAAAATGATATATGACAAACATTGAGGTTATATAGTCTAGGGAATTACCTATGATGGGAAAATTAGGGGAAGAACAACGAAAGGGAAGGGGGTAAAGGGGTTATGACGGTGTTGCAAAGGAATGGTAGTGGCAGTGGTGGTGTTGACCGGTGGTAATGGTGAGATGGTGAAGCGGCGGAGGCAGAGTGGTGAGATGGTGAAGAAGGGGCGACAGTGGTGCAGTGGTGGTATATGAATGGTCGACGTAGATGTGGTTGAATGAGTTGATTAAGCGGTGAGTATCGGCGGTGGCAGAGGGTGTAATAGTGGTGGAGGCCGATGGTGATGGCGGTTTGGTGGAGTTTGGAGGTGGATGGTGAAGCGACGGTGGTTAGTGGTGGAGACCGGATGGTGGTTGTGCCGGTGAAGAGAAACGGGGGGTTGAATGTGATCGGCGGTGGTTGTGTTGTAAGCAGCGGCTAAAGGCGGATGGTGATGGTCATGGTTTGGTGGTTGTTGGTTGGAGGGGAACAAGAGAGACAAGGGAGATAAAGACATAGAGTTAAGGGTTTGACTTGGTGGGAAGGGGTCAAGGGGAAATCCGATTTGGGCCTAAAGGTTGATAGCTAGGACGAACAATATGTTGAGAGATATTCTAATGGGTGAATGCAACTGGGCTAAAAAAATTGAATGGGAGTCCGGGGGAACTTGGGCTTGAGGAAAATGGGCTATAGGATCTTAAAAAACACCTAGAAGAAAAACTAAAAAAATTAAAAAACTATGCAAAATGAAGTAAAATCCTTTTTTTTTTGTTTATAGTTTTAAACATTTTTTAATAAAGAAAATAAGATAAAAAAAATTACCACTACAAAATAAATTAGATCAAAAGGTATATTTGGATTTTTGAATTTTCTACTATTTTTGTAATTTTGATAAAATAAGATAAAAAAATACGAGAACGGAAACGATTTACCAAAAATTGGTTTATCGTTTTCTTCCCCTATAAAAGTGAACACTAGTTTCAAACATGAGTTTCAAATCGACAGACTAATGACGCTCCCCCTCAACAAAATAAATAAATCCACATTAATTCTAAACCAAGGATAAATGATAACGCCCCCCCCCCCCCTACCTATATAAATGCATAAGAACAATTGAGTGAGTTTTAAAGACCAATCAATCAAAGATAGAAGAGAAAATTTTGAAGCAACGGAGTATGAAATTTGGTAATCTAAAGTATATCATTCCAAATTAATTATCCAGATTCATTGATAGCAACCAGCTGGGTGAGTTTGTTGGATGCACTCATACATTTTAGAGAATGTATACTCTAGGATCAAGACCAAACAATCAGAGCTAGAAGAGACAAAATACAATAGAATTGCATACTCAAAGTTGAGTTTGCCTTTGCAACTTCAGCTGCATGTTGTGAAGCTATTATGCTATAAGCATGTTAATAATTTGCAAAGCTTCAACAGGAGCAAAAGGGAGTAACAATATATTAACAAATATATACTGTACCAATGACGGAATCTATATAGAATAGGAGGACAAAAGATAGTGATATTTTGCTTCCATTTTATCTGTGATTTGGTAGCGAAAGAAGAATATACTTTACAATACTGTAGCATGTGAAAGCAAATAACTGATACATTTACAAAGTCTTTATGAAAGGAAAAGTTATATACTACATATGTTAGAGCTTTGCTTGGCGTACGTGTATGCAGCTTTGTATCAAGAGTACGTATTGATCATTTAAACAAAGTTTGTCATGTGTCATGCATTTTAGAAGTAGGTAGGGTTTCCCAGCTACACTTTGAGTTGGCCCATATAAAGGAATTATTTTATTTAGTTTTAGATCAATCAAGTGGTTAAATAAGGGACAAGTATTCTATTGCCTTTTCCCCTAGTTTGTCTCCATAGAACAACTTATATATACTCTTTAATTATTTATTTCATCTAAAATTTGCCTTTGTCTAAACCATTGAGTACACACATTTGAATCACAAACCGGTAGTTAATTTAATGAAGCATGTTGGTTAAGGACACGGGACTGTAAGAAGTCCATCGATCTCGTGTTCTAATAAAATTAAGTTATCTAACCTTTAATTTGGTAAATATTGAGTCGCAACATATGAAATATAGTTCATCTTCCCCTTCATGGACTTCTTCCTAAATATTAAGACAAAAGAACATGAAAGGCTAAAGAGAATATTGGAAAAATCAATGAATACTACAAAATCAAAAGAAGTCAAGACAGAAGAAAATGAAGAAGCAGGCTTGCATCTAGCTATATAGTTATATGATGGGAGATAATCACTAGTGAACATGAATTGTAATTAGTAGAGAAAACATAGCTTCTTAAACCTTCTTCTCCTTTTTCTTCATCTTGTTCTTTTTGTTTTAGAACTTTAATTCTTCTGTTGCATAAAATACAGGCTTCGACTGTCCGTTAAAGCGAAGCAGTTGTTCAAAATAAGAAAGTAGAGAGAAGATTGGAATGATCAGTTGCGTTCTTTTTGAAGCCAATCTGGTCTGCCCAAAGTGAACTCTAAACTTGGGTTTTTGTGATCAAAACTCGATCCTAAGAAGCTCTTTGATCTTGAAGGGTCGCATTCCTGTGAACATTTACGTTACCGACAGCGAGTTATTTAACTGAATGGACCAATACATAATAAATTGTCATCTTTACTCATGATAAATTAACATTTTTTTAGTGGTAAATGGGAATGTTGTTAATTATACTGGCAAGGAGCTGACATGACCAAGGAAGAACTACAACAAAAATATAGTAAAAATTTATGCCACCTACTAAGAGTCCACTAAATCGATAGCTCTTGTATAAGTGCCATGCACAAGTTGAAATATAAGAACAGTATTACCCAGAAATATGACTAGTTTTTCTTTCGTGTGTTTAATTTCAGGTTTATAAGAAGTGGCATGGCAGATGCATATATCACTGATCGAATATGGTTCACTATATATGAATTCTTAGATATTCTAAAGAGCAAATTGCATAAAAATACAATAAATTTTATCTTAGTTACTATTGTATACAATCAATTTTTTTCATAAAAATAATATAACTAAGTTTCATAATCCTTTAATTGTATGCAAACAACTTTTTTGTTTCTATTTTTTTGGTTTACATCTTATAAAATGAACTTTGTCATATTTGGTTCCCGTTGTATATAATAACTTGCAAACAATTGAACTATTATGAAAGTTAATTGTGTATATATATATATATTGTTATTGTGAAAAAAAAAAGTTAATTGTATACAATAGTAACTAAGACAAATTTATTGTATTTTTTCATGCAATTTACCCTATTCTAAACACATGAATTTGGTTGTGCAATATTAAAAGAGAAAATGAATATAACTAATTTTGGTCCATTACAAGGTACTGATTAATTAGTAGTACAAATTCTGAACACTTTGGGGAACCAAGTCAAAATTCTCTATTTCTTTGGATTTCAAATAGGAGTAGAATTAAGCTAGCTACCTAGTTCTTATATGGCTAAAATAGAGTTAATTGTAATCCTATATATATATGTAAAATAAAATTAGTTCTTTCAATAAAAAAATAAAATGAAATCTGAACAATGAATAAATACCTCAACTTGTTGAATTGGACTACTTTGCCCTAACAATGTAGATGAGGGTCTGAGGTCATTCATGTCACCATTTGTCTGCAGCCATCCCTCCCTATTGCTGAAATATATATCCTATTTCAGTGAGTATTCAAAGTTTTTTTTAAAAAAATTAACCAAAAGGCCATATTATTTTTGCATTATGTCTATACCTAAGAAAAAGATTCATGATATATTAATGGTAATTAATATATTATGAACCAAATCAAATATTATATGTGTCCATAAAAACAACACCCACTAAAGCAAGAGGTGACCTAGCTAGGTGAAATGAGACAGATTTTTGTATCAATTACTTACATTATACATTTTACTATATAACAAGCTAGCCTAATAGATACTTATTTTTTTAGAATTTTAAGAAAGTCAAGCGAATTAGAAATTATGTAGAGCTGAAATAATTTTGCATATTCAAGAACAATTTTTTTTTTTTTTGTTATCATCATAAACTATTTAGAAGATCATGCAGATCATAGGTGTTAGAATTATAATACAAATTTACATTGATGTTTTAGAAATTTTTTGAAACCATACGCAATGACGTGATCATATATTCATTATTTTAGTCAGAATCGATATAGAACCAATTAACGATGTTTCAGTTAAAATGCATAAGTAGGGTACAAACTGCTGCATTAATAGAAATCTTGAAGAGATCGATGCAGTCATATGTTTTGTGATCACTATATAAACAGTACGTCATATGACTTGATCTTTTCAGATGAAGAAGATAATTCTTTAGTTCTCTAGGTCACAACCTATAGTATTATATCGATCTAGTAAAATTTGTTTAGTAAATAAATATGAAACAAACATTTGGAGATTATTATCTGGTAATTCAAAGACTTCTTCTACTGATCATTTCTTAATTTTTTTTTCTTTTTGCAGATAATATATAACTTCCATCATGCTGTTATAATATCTATAGTTGTGTGTCTATATATATAACAGTTGAAGATTATCCACATTTCACAGTTCAGTAAATTTGCAATCTTAGATAATCATAAAATCAACAATTTAATTAACAACTAGCCATTAGTAATATAAATGCAATTATGAACCAGTTATCTGGAGAACATACAAACAAAATCCTTGAACTTCTCATCCGTAACTTATATAGATCGACTTATATAACATCCGAAATGACACACACACAAACAAATATATAGGAGACTTGTTGTAGAACATTAAAAAACTAGAAGGTGAAGTGAAATATGACAAATAAATTGCAATATGCAATTATAAACCTGCCATTTGAAGTGCATTGTATGATTTTTATGTGCTTAATTTGTCTAGATATCACATTTCAAATATTATTTATTACTGACACTGGCTTACCATGAACAAAAAAGCTACCAATATTGCAATTGATTTAAAGCAAATTACACATTAAGAGAGAGAAACTGAAAGATGAAAAAGGAAAAGAAAAAAGAGAAAATCAAACAACACATAAAAGATAGTTGTTGATTTGTTGCATAAATAGTACGTACTACTTCTTTGACAGGTCCATCAATATTATATATATAGTACAATTATCTAGTCCCAACCCAAAAATTTTATACACCCCCAACGTATTTCTTTTGGTCTAGCTTTTGGTAATTGGTACTTTTAAAATCCAGCAGATTGATTGTGGTTGAAATGCATATACATAAACAAAGGGTCAATAAGGGGAATAATGATCGATGTCATCCGTATCAAAGTTGAATAAATTAAAGAAAACAGGAGAATACTTAAAGTCAAAATACTGGCTTTTTTGGTCATATATGCAAATCTCCTCGTGACCCAGAAGAAGAATCATATTTTCATATAAATTAGAAAACTAAGGACATTATGAATAATTATAATTAATATATAATATAATATGTTTAATTAGTAGCTAGATATATAAATATATAGTACTGATCTAGAGCAAATTCCAAAAAAAGAAAAAAGGAAAAGTTGATTGCTTTAATTTCTGCTAAACCTGTTTTAAAGTTGTGTGTTTATATTAGCTTTTTTTCCTTTTTTCTAAGGTTCTTCCATCAAAGCTTAATACAGTAGCCAAGTCTCAATCCCAGGTGAAATCTTCTTCCCAAGAAAAATCTAACAACATAAGGAAAAGTGAATGAAAAGCATATTAATTAAAGCTGGCATAGTAACACTTTTATTCTTTAAAAATGTTGAAATTAATGTGGTACATGTGTTTTATCATTTAGAAGAAGATATATATCATGCAGAAAGCTTAATTAAGCTTCAAAGTTTATAATTAGCTCGGCCATCACCATAATTAACACAAAAGCACAAGAAATCTTACCTGGAAGAGTTGCTCCAGAGGGTGGTGGCGGCGGAGGCAGATGAGTAATTAGGGTAGTCGGATTCTTGTTGATCGGCCGACCCTCTTGCATTCACGAAACGTCTTAGCCCACTGCTTCCAATTGTCGAGACATCGTCTTCTCCAGATCCATCAGATTGACCTTTATATATACATGATTTTTTTAGAGAAAAATAAGAGTATATACAAAAAGTAATTAAAGAAAATGAAACCATATATACAGATGAACTTGGGATGTTAATTAAGATGTAGGTGTCCATTTTAATGCACAATAAGCTAGAGATTATTAAATATAAGAATTACCTGAGGAAGCTGCAGGTTTGTCAGTTGTTTTAACAGTTCTATACATCTGCAAAATGTGTAAACAAACTTAATATTAATGGAAAATAGCAAAAGTGGTGAAGAAATTGAAGAAAAATTCACCTTAAAACAGCAATTATTTTCTTTAAAGAGAAAACTTATGTGTGTTTTATGTTGAATACTTGTCAGTCATATATTAGTGACTGGATTGAGCTTCAGTCATTAATCACGAGGCTGATGTTTGAATAACATGAGCTGAGCTAGCTAGCTGTTTTTATTATTATTGAATAATCATGACTTACTTTTGTCTCTTATCATTCTGATCATCATCGGTACACACACTACTTTCTCTCTCACACACTCTCTCTCTCTCTCTCTGACTTAATACTGTTCTTCTAATTCAGTCATTAAACTGCAGACATCGGCGACTGTGCCGGAGGATTAGTCGGAGAGAGAAAGTGAGCAAGACTCCAACCAAACTCAGCGCCAGGAGTACCATTTTTAATATTTAATTTTTAATTTTTTTTGCTCTAAGTTCATGAGTTATACCTGTAGATGGCTAGCAAACTCCTTACAGCAGCATCATGTGTTGAAAAGGTATAGATTTAAGAACAAGATTGAAGGTGTGTGTTCTGTTCAAAATAAATACCTGTAGATGGCTTTTGACATGAGCAAGTGTAAGATCTTTGACATCCATCAACTCCAAAACCGACTTTGGTGTTGCCCCTAAACACATTCAAAACACAAGTTCATCGATTTTGATCTGCTTTATGAACTTAAAACTAGAAATGTTTACAAACAAATTTACTTTCATGGCCTCCAAGAAGCTCAACAGCATGAACAAAGCGAGAATGAAGAGTACTAGTCCATCTCATCCTAGGTGCTCTCATACTCCTCTTGGCAGGAAGTTTTGGTAGAAATCTTGATCTCATTAACCCATGAGAGATATCATGAGAAGTGGGTCCAACCCCACCATACTGGTTATGGTAGTGGTGGTGGTTGTTGTGTGAATATGAAGAAGATAAACCCGTAAATCTGGTGGCGACACTGCCGCCACCACAACCTCCGGCGACTCGATAACCCGATGTAGAGGGACCATTGAGCCCTGGGTTCAAAAAAGGCATATGATGACCACCACTAGCACCAAAATAAGGTGAAGTAGAGCTAGAAGATGATGGATAGAAACACATCTTTGGATCTTTCTCTAAAGAGGAGTGGTCCATATTTGGCAAAAAAGGAAATGGATGGTTATGATATACCGGAATCCCCTTTATCGGTCTCAAGCAATCGGATACATCAAGTAAAGAAACCCCTTGATTCAAGTGATTTAAGCTACTATTTGGTTGTTGATTATACATATGGCGATTGTTATGATGTAGAAAAGGGTTTTGTGGGTTTTCTTGATCTCTTTGAGGAAAATTTGTTGATGGGTTTGTGAGAGAGAGGTCAGTGTATGTTTGTTGATGCAAGATATTTGATTTTGAAGGTGAATCAAGATTACTAGTGTGGATTGAAGAAGTGTTTGGGAGGCTAATGTTGAGAGAGAGATCAGGAAGTGATGTTGAAGATGAGGAAGATGGTGGTGGTTCTATGAAAATACCTTCCAAGGGCATTTTCTTTCTTTGTTTGTATTAGATAAGATTATAGATTTCAACACACACAAAAACCCCTTCTTTTATCTCACTTTCTCCCACCACTCTCACACTAACTCTGATTGCTAGCTTTATGACAAAATCACAAAATCTTGATTTGTAATAAAAATGATACCATGGAAATCAACAAAAGGGGAAGCTAGAAGAACCAAGATGATTTGATTACACCAACACCGACACCAAAGAAAACACAAAAGAAAAAGTAAAAAATTTCAAGGGTAGAAAGCTAGGAAAGATCTCTTTAAATATACAAAAGCCACAAGATAAGAGAGAGAGAGAATGAAACTGAAAACAAATAAAGTAAAACAAGGAATTCCAGAAAGAGGGTGTGAGGAGGAAGGAGAGAAGGGGGGGGGGGGGGGGGGGGGGGGGGGGGGTCGTCGAGAGTATACCTAGGAAAATGACACTAGAGAACACAAGTTTTCCCTCTCTCTTACATACACACTCAATAGTCAAAATACTCTAAGGAGCAAACAGAACAAAAACATAATCACACAAGGAATTTTTTTTTTTTTTTTGAAACACATACATGTAATTAAAGAGATGTATATATACCATGTTTTGTTGATGAATATTTTATTATGGTTTATTATATTATGATAATTATCATTAATTATGCGATTTTATTTTTTTCAAGGATATTATAAATTATAGGCCTAATTTAAAGAGAGATGCTAGAGGCTAGTATTAAACAGCAATTACAGTAATTATGAATTACGTACATTTGATAAATTTTCTCTACTATATCGTGTGTATAGTCATCAAGCCCTCTAATCATTTCCAGCCAGTTTAGGTCTCAAAAGTTTTATCAGTTGAATAGCCTATATATATACAGGTCTTGTAAAGAGAAGGAAAAAGAAAACAAACCCATGGGGCACGCCTTTCATCATGATAAAAGACGATTGATTTTTGAGTGTTTTAACCCCTATGTCAAAAGATAAACGAATTAAGGTTCTAATAATTGGTCTTTAAAATTGCCTTTCCAAACAAAAAAAATGATCTTAAAAAAAGTGTTCTAATAATTTGATTAATGATATAGTTCTTATCAAAGAAAAACATACAACAATTAATATATATCTATGTTCACAACAGGAATCACGCCTTGATATTGAGGTTTTATACACTTTTGGTCTTCTATTAATTCTTCATATTTATTCTCTTACTCATTAGATAAATACGTGTGTGAAAATTAAGAGTGAAGATAATTAAGGAAAAAAAATTGATGAGTTTCACATGTCAACATTGCCCACAAATTTTATAGGCCCACTACACAAAATTCAGGCAGACACACACATATATATATATTTATATACACACAGAGACACACATGCACATATGCTAAGCATAATAGGAAAAAAGAATAAGCCTGTTTCAAAGGTGAGGAAGTCCGGCCTTGACAGGAGGTGACGTTCATTGTTCACAGACGCACACTGTTTTTTGTGTGAAACTGAAAAAACTTCTTGGTTGACAGGAGACGACGCTCATTGTTCATCTGAACTCAAAATTACAATCTCAATCTTGTTTCATCGACAAATCACTAGTCTAAGACTCTTAGCCCTCATATGTATAAGTTACTTTCATCCCCTTTCTTTTTATTTATTTACATAACTACAAGTTGTATATATTTACTCTGTTAATATTTTATTTTACTGATTTGTGATCTATTGATATTGTGAACTTGATTGGTTAATTTTGTTAGTATTAATCTTTTAAATAGTTTGTTGTTAGTTGTAATCTTAAATTAATTAGTTTATTCATTTTCTTTCTGTGAATTTATGAACTTGACTTTAATTTGTGAACTTATCAGTAGTAATATGTTACATTTGGTCATTGTTAAATTAGTTCCTATTGAGCTTCATTAGTCTTAGGTTAGATCATATCATGTTACTAGCTAGTTTGAATGAAGATGAAAAACAAAAAGACATTTATGATAGAGTATGTGACAGTCTTGATAATATGTTAAGATGTGTTTTAGTTGAAAATAGACCAATAAGAGAATTAAATCTTGATTTCTCTAATGATAAAGATTCTAGACATTTTTCTTCATAATCTTGATTTTTCTTACTTTAGGGGTCTTTTTTCAAGTTTCTGCCCATAGCCCAAAAAATTATTGGACAAACCATGCGAAAAGCCCATTGATAGATTATAGATGAACTTAATCTAATCTTAAAGGTGTTTCAAATTCATTAGAGCTATATCGTAGTACTAGATTAAATATTTGTGTGATACATGAATTTATTTATAAAATAATAAATATTAAACATTAATAATAAAAAGATATTAATTAATTATAAAACATGAATGAAAATGAGAATTTAAAAAATAACGACAAAGGACATCAACACTCGATTCGAGGAGGAGTGCAGAAGTCACGACAGAAACATTGTATCGTATCATGATACGAAGAGACATGTTTGTATTTCTTATACAAGTCATTCATCATTATTGTTATAACTAACGATAATAAGGTTAAGCGTTTATTGATTATAATTATAAAAAATAAAATGTTTATATGATATTTTAGAATAATAAAACAAAGAATTTGGTTGTCTATGATATTTTGAAATATTATAAAGAGCTAATATAATATTTGTAAATTAAGGTGATCAAATACGCTATTTTAAAGTTTAAGAAAGACCTATATAATATAACTTGATTTAAATTATGGTCAAAATTGAATTCAAAATTTTGATAAAAAAAGTCAAAATTGAATTTTAATTTAAGATTTGATTATAACTTTTCTTTATCTAAATTTAATGGCTAAGATTATCTAATTTATTTTATTGAAGATAGTCTTTTATTTATATTAGATGATGAAAGTATGTCAAAATTAAACATAACAGCCAATCATGCGACCTAAGCATGGAATATGAGGGAGGACACTCTCATCTTTATCCAGAAATGGCTAAAAAGTATAGTTTATTATCTTGAACTTAATCAAGTGAGTTGAATACTATCTTAAAGTATCAAGATGTATTATAGTATCCTAAATTTAGTAACACGGTAATTTTAGTACCTTAACTCACTAAAACTTAGCTAGTACTCACTTTGGCCATATTTAGCGTACTAAACTATACTTAGGCCTCCAAAAATACAAAGACTATTTTTTTTAAAACACTCTGGCTATAAGACCACCCGCATCGGAGTGGGAACCCGATGTCGGTTTTCGTCGGGTACCCCAGGAACACCATCGCTGGTGGTCGGGTTCTGTCGGGTTCCCAACCCTCCTAGTTCACGAACCCGTTGCGGATTTTGTTAATTTTTTTCCTTTTTTACCATTTGACAATTGTCAAATATATATATATATATATATATATATATATATATATATATATTCTTTTTTTCTCTCCTATAAATACCATTCACATCTATATATATTTTACATATCTTCTCCTCTCTACTATATTTTATACACTATCTTCTAATCTTTCATTTTTCATTCTTTAAAAAAATATACATTACGGTTCCAAAAAAATGTATTCTTCTTCGTATGAAACGTCGGAGTCGGATGATTCATCTTCCGATGGATCTCGTATTGCCGCATATCGTCAAACAAGTGGCGTATTTTTTTCGTGCACAACTAACGTCGGCTGTTAATAGGCTTATTGACGATAATGAAGAGAGCTCGCGTCGAATAAGACGGAGGTGACCGGATCAAGTTAGAGATCGCGAAGCTGCCCACAACCAACTTATTGCAGATTATTTTGCGAAAAACTGCAACTACAATGACGACAGTTTTCGAGACGTTTCTGCATGAGCAGACAGCTATTCATACGGATAGTTGCGGATCTTGAGGGATGGGACACATTTTTTGTACAGGGCTACGATGGT
Organism: Dittrichia graveolens; assembly: GCA_038502395.1. Lineage (NCBI taxonomy): Eukaryota > Viridiplantae > Streptophyta > Magnoliopsida > Asterales > Asteraceae > Dittrichia > Dittrichia graveolens. Next base: position 76,372,133 of record JARJIL010000001.1, on the reverse strand, counting down.
AAGGGTAGGAAAGGGTTATATCCTTTGCAAAAGTATAACTCGGCAATTCGGCAAATGGCGTATGGTATATCTACCGACGGATTTGACGAGTACTTGAAGATGGCGGAATCAACCACACGACTATGCGTACATAACTTCTGTAAATGTATCATCTCTCTTTATGGTAAACGATACTTACGTAAACCTTCTTACCATGATATTCAACTTTTATACGCCGCGCATGAGGCTAGGCACGGGTTTCCCAGCATGTTAGGAAGCATAGATTATATGCATTGGGATTGGGACATGTAACATCCGAAAACCCGGCTTAGTAGTAGGCGGGCAAGTGGTAAGTAGAAATGTGTTTAATTATGTATATTTAAAGATTTGTTATGAGATTAATTGAGTATTTGATATCGTATGTGTTTATGATTAAATAAAATTAAGTTTGATACGAGAATTATAGAAAATACCACGATCTTATGTTAAGTTAAATGATCGAGAAAGATTATTTGTTTGAAAGTAAATGGACGTAATAAATGGTATTATGATATTGAATAATTAATTGATGGTTAATTGGCATGTGGTATATGTTAGAAAAGTGAATATGAATATTCATGTATGTATGATATTATGTAGTATGTATGTTATGTATGTTATGTATGCAAATTAATGTATGTATGTATGTATGTGTGTGGGTGCATGTAAGGGGATGACACCTCAAAGTGAGAGTACACGTGTGTGTATATTTGTATTTTGAAAGAAGAAAAAGGGAAAAGTGAATGTGTGTATGTGAATTCTCTGGAACAAAGAAAACAAAGAAGAAGAAGAAAACTGGAAATTTCAAAAGAAGAGATTTTGTGATTCATAAATTCGAAATAAAGGTTAGTTAGGATCATCAGGTGTTACTGATTATTTGGTTATGCTTTTGATTATGTTTATATGACTATATAAAAGTTCCACCATTGATGGGTTTTGATGATTTGTTGTTTTGAATGATTAAAAATGGTGTTTATGATGTTTTATATGCATGATTACTAGTATATATGAGCTTAGATTGAAGAAATACGATGTTGGTTATGATTTGCAAGAAGTTAAGTTGGCTGGAAATCGAATTTAAAGAAGTTGATATTCTGTTTGAAAATGCATCGTGGCGCTACACTGAAGGTCGCGGCACGCCTTCATGAAATCCGAAGGTTGAGTCGGTTTTGTGGAAAAATCCGAATGTTACAATCCTAAACTCAAAATCCGACACTTGTAATCTGTAAGCATGAAAATCCGACTCCAAATCCGATACTAGAAATCCGGGAACCAAAATCCGCGACTCAAATCCGAAAGTTGAAATCCGGATTCGAAATACGATTGTGTCGCGGCGCGACAAGGCCTGTTTTAGAAAAGTTGTTTGTTTTGTTTGTATTTCGTTTGGGAAAGGTTGTATTATTAATTATATGATTAAATCAAGTTGTTTACATGATTATGAGATATAAATATATGTTGAAAGATATATTTATATATTCGAGACTGATTCGGTTGTTGCTGTGTTTTCAGGCAAACCACAGACTCAGTGATATTAGACAACTGAGCACGCGTGATACGAGGACTGAGGTGAGTGGAAGTTTACTCACAGGTGGTTACGTTGGTAACATTATAAATTGAATGATTGAAGGATTGTTTGAATGCAATAATTGCCTGTTGATCTGAATATGAGATATTTGACTGATAAGTTCATTATGCGAAAATAGATCAATTGTTATGCCATGATAGACTGTTAAGTCTGCTATTTGTTAAATGAGAATTACGTGTTCGTATTTGTTATATGTGAAAGAACTATGATTGTGATTATGACTGGAAGAGTATTTGGATTGTTTGAGAACCGACTTCTGTGTTACAGGTCGGAAAAAATCAGCTTCTGTGTAAGAGCTGGTTGGGGTCAGCTGCTGATGCTAGAGTTGGGCTCGCTTGCGGTTGGTTGAACAGTAGTAGCTCCTCTGTTGCATTTGTTGTTCAAAGGGGAGTTTACTGTGCCAATCGGCAGGGAGCTATCGGTAAACCTTTGCTTTGGCCATCTTTGGTTGTAGGTTCGGCAGAACCGCCGGTCCTCGGGATGGAAGAGATTGTTGAATCGACGGATTGCTTGAGGATTGATGTTTAGAGGTTACGTTGGGAACAGTAATGGTTATGTGCTTGTCTGTAGCTTCCATTCACTTAGCTTTGTGCTAACCCCCCACGGTTGATTGCTTTTTGCAGGTTTATGTGAGTAGCTGTTTAGCTTGTTTGTGGAAAGGGGAATTTGACCAATACTCTGATATTGTATTTTGAGAAGAGACGAGCCACGTTTTATAATCTTTTATAACACAAACGAATGTTGTGATTTATAAAAGTACTTTGTACTTGTGATGTTTATCTTAAATGAAATTAAGTATATGCTTCCGCAGCGTTTTAAAAAAATGACTTGAGTTTACGGTGTTACAGGACAACTTCCCAAACACATGGCGAGGGTAGTTCATGAGAGGTGATCATCAACGGCCGACTTTGATACTAGATGCAGTTGCATCACAGGATCTTTGGATTTGGCATGCATTCTTCGGGTTGGCCGGTTCCAACAAAGATATTAATGTGCTAAATCAGTCGTCGTTATTTAACGACGTTTATAAAGGGAGAGCACCATAGTACCCATTTCAAGTAAACAACATACAATACAAACTCGGGTACTATCTTGCAAATGAGATATACCCTGAATGGGCTACCTTTGTCAAGACATTCAGAACCCCTCTAGATCAAAGACGAATAAGGTTTAGTGTCGCGCAAGAAGCTTGAAGGAAAGATATGGAACGAGCTTTTGGTGTGTTTAAACAACGGTGGCACATTATACAAAGCCCGACAAGAATGTGGCACCCGAATAAAATACGTAAAGTAATGTACGCTTGTATCATATTACACAATATGATGTTGGAAGATGAAGGCCACGTGATTTGTCCGTTCGACGAAAACGTTAATCAAGCGAATGAGGAAGAAGACGTAGAGATTAGCGAACAACAATATAACACTAACATCCGAGAAGTCCGAAACACGGAAACACATCATAACCTTCGATCGGATTTAATCGAGCACATTAATCGGCTTCCAAGACACAACACCGATAACTAGTTGTTGTTTTTTAATTTATGTACTTTTATTTTTTTATTTTTTAATGTAAGGTGAAATATTATTTTTATTTTGAAATTATGTAACGAAATTTATTAAATATTATTAATTATTTTATATTTTATTGTCTTTGAAATAATTAAATTATTTAAATTAAAACAAAAAAATTGAAAATAAAATTGAAAAGATATAGGGTTGAAAAGGATTGGATGTGGGTGTTTGTGGGGTAAGATGGATTGAAGGTGAAAGATGATATAGATGCTGATGTGGCAGTGAGGTAAGTTGGGTTGGATGCTGGTGGTCTAACAAGTGTTGTTAAAAGTTGTAATTTATGTAAATAGGTTATAGTAGATAATTAGTCATAACATTCTTATGTTATATTACTATATTAATGTCTATGTAATACACGAGTTAGTTTAAAAAATAATAAACGTTAAACATCAATAAAAATATTAAATAATTATAAAAAGCGGAAGAATTGAGAGTTTAAAAAAATGGTGACAGATGACATGGGAGCAATAGAAGCGTTGATGTGGAAGGGCATACGTAATGGAAGAAATATCGTATCATAATACGAATAAACGTCATTATATTTCTTGTACACGTAATAAATCATTATCGTTACAATTATAAGCAATAAGTTCAAATATTTATTGGTTATATTTAAAAAAAAGTTTTAAAATGGTTATAAAATATTTTAAAATGATAAAACTAAAAATTTGGTTAAATATATTATTTTGAAATGTTATATGGGGTAAATATGATATTTATACATTAGGATGGAAAAATAATATTTTAATATTTAATAAGGACATATAAATTATATTTATAATAATTTTGATTCAAACTAAAAACTTTGACTTCTAAAAGTCAAAATTAAATTAAAATTTCAATTTAAATTAATGATTGGGATTTAATTTTACCAAAATAATCAATTAAGATTGTATAATAGTGAGTATGTTTGACGGAAATAGCCGGTAGCTGTAGCAGATAGTTGTTAGCTGATAGCTATTGTTGGAAGATGTATATTTTAGTTATATATGTGTTTGACACATTAGTTGGTAGCGGGAGATTAATAGTGAAAAATGACAAAAGAGGATAGATTATAAAAATATGAGGAATTATAAAACAATTAAAGAGGATATTTTGGTAATTTGATATATAAAATGCTTCCGGCTAGTTTTAAAAGGTAATTCAAGAAGTCTTTTGCTTTAGAGCTTTTTTGCTTAAAAAGCTTTCAATTTGTTAATTCAAACATGACTTGTAGTCATTTAAAAAAAACTATCTGCTCTAAAAAACTGCATAGCGGACATATCGAGTGACTATAAAATTTAATTTAGAGATGATGATGATGATGATTATGATTATTATTATTATTATTATTATTATTATTATATTACCTCTTTGTTTTCTTTATAATTACTATTATGTTTTTTCTTCCATTAAACCTTTAAAAAAATAGCATGTATTTATTTTGTTTTAGTATTATAAAAATATAACATTTACCAGGATTATAAACAATGTTATTTTTATCTTTTTCTACAATTGACTAATAAATAGATTATGTGCCCTGAATATTCCACATTCATCACTTAACCAAGGGTTTGCTCACATTTTGTATTGTCTTCCGGTGTGAGTTCGAACCTTCCAACATCTACTTTCACATAACTTTTTTCTTTTCTTCTTTTTTAAACTTTTGATTTAATTAGTTAATTGTTTTTCTCTTTTGTTTTTAACTTAAATATATATTAAATCGATTGTTTTTTTTGTTTTATTTATCTTTCTATTTAGATAGGTTACTACTATTTAAAGAAAAAAAAACTAAATTGAACCATTGTTTAGACTAAAATCGTAATACGAAAAGAATTCTTTTCGTATAGTTTAAATATAATATATTTTTACAACTTCGATCTATTATTAAATTTTTTAATACTATTTGTATTTTATTTATCATGATGCAATATGATATATAGATAATTTATAATCGTATATTCTATTCTGTAAAGTAATTCTTGACTGGCAATAACGCTATTACAGTTGTAATACAATGTATGAATCAAGTTAATTATAAATAACAGGAGAGTCATTCTATTGTGTGAAGTAATTTTTTATGTGCAAATAACGCTATTACAAATATGAATCAAGTTTTGATTTTTATAGTTTTCTCATTAATTAATTCGTTATCTGGACAAATATTTTGTTATCTCGAGAACTATGCTAATAATACATCATTGAGTTCAAATCCTTATATTTTGATTCCCGTCGCAACATGCGAATTTTCTGATATCTTCTAAGAACAAGTTGTAAGTTTTTTTATCATTCCTAGTTGTTATTATATGTGAAGATGCTAATACATGTATATACTTAGGTGCACATACATCCATGCATACATACATATAGCCTCTAAAGTAACAGTTAGGAATATATTTTGTGATGGTAATATTTTTACATTTTGTTTACTATCTTGTAATAGACTAGTATATGCTATTATTGTCGGTAGTAAAAATCAAGGGTCACTTTTGTCATGTACGCATACTTGTGGGTATTTAACAAACTTTCTATTTATATAAATATGATTTAGGTGTCAAATTTGAATCCTAAACGTTCATATAATTACATTAAATAATCTTCTTAACTTACCATATTATGGGTATGTGTTAGCTTCAGATGTTAAAATACATAATTGTACTTTTAGAACCTTTAGAGAAACACGACTTATTTCTTACATTGGTCAACTATAAAACTATTTTATATATCTATGGGATATCCGTGCTGATTTAAAAAAAGATATATATTCAAAACTAATAAAAAAATATTAAATTATTATAAGATGTGTAAGAAAATAAAATTTTAAAGAATTATAAATAACGAAGAATTTAAAACATGATGCTTCCAAACAATAATAAATTTTATTTAATACATTGTTTGAAGTGATTAAAAAATAACGAAGTTGATAATATTATAGGGCAAATTATATTAAAACACAATGAATTATGTCTTAGTTACCATTATATATAGTTAACTTGATTTTTTTCAAAAATAATACAACCAATTTTTATAATCCTAACAGTGTATGTAACTTGTTGTATACTATGGAAGTTATAGTAAAGTTTATTGTATACAATGGTAACTAAACAACCGATACATAAAAAAGTTGCTTACACAGACAATGAGGGGATTATGAAAATTAATTGTATTATTTTTAAAATTTTATTGTTTGTTGTATATAATCTATACTACTATATAAACCATTTAACATTCTCTCTCCTCTTAAATTTTAAGATTTCTTAAATTCAATCAATATAAAATCTTGACCCTTCATTTAATCTAATTTAATCTCATCCACTCAATCTTTAACTATTTTATTCTCTCCTAATTTACTTTAATTTTTTATTCAAAATATATTCTCTCATACTAACACAATTATCCACCCACATCAACATAATTTTTAAAATATTATTAACTCTTCTCTTTATTTCATCAATATAAATCTTTTTTCTTATTTTATTGTCTTTTAGAATTTATTTTTAAAATTAATAAAATAGTTAGATGTAAATAAAAGAAAATTAAAAAAAAACGGACATTTGCTGTAGAAAACTTTTTCGTAACATTGAATCGTGCGAATAATATATTATTACATTCTTGAAAGCGACATATTATAAACCAAAAACTAATTGACGCCGCAGCATTATACGGGTATGATGCTAGTGGTAACTAAGACAAAGTTTATTATGTGTTATGCAATTTACCTTATTATTAATTAAGATTAAAATTATTTAATTATCTAATAAGTCATCAACAAGTCGTTCTCAGCAAAAAGATGTCGTCATCATCTTATTAACTATTGTACACATCAAAAAGATGACATCATCGTATTTAAAATCTATTAATTTTAAGTAATTTAAAATTACTAATTTATCATTGGTATTAAACTAAATGAAAATTATTAAATAAAATAATTATTTAGTGGAATTAATGACAATCTTATATACCATTTTAATAACTAAACTTTTCAAAATAAATTAAGAATATTTAAAAAAATCAAATTAATACAAATTAACTTAATAATTAAACCTTTCATATTAAATATTCTATCATATAATAAATATATTAATTTAACTATTAAATATAATTAAGAGTATTACATCTACTTAATATATAACCTACATTTATAAAAAAAATTAGATTTTTTAAATGGGTAATATAATTAAAATAGCATAGAGTTATAATATCAATATTTTTGTTAGATTTTACCATCAATGTGATATTTTATTGACCCATTATTTAGACTAGAAATACATAACCTACGTTTTAAAAACGGACAAATTATCAAAAAAAAATATTCATCACTGCTATATTTTGTGGATACAATGCTAATATAGGATTATATATACTCGATCTATATATAACCTGAATATATATATATATATATATATATATATATATATATATATATATATATATATATATATATATATATTCTCCCACCCAACTACTCACATGTGTATGCATCTGCAGTCCAGTTTTACTAAACATAGTTTAGTCACCAAGTTTTAAACTCGATGAATATGGTTTTATACAATCATTACTTCAAGGTTAAATCAAAGTTTTAGTAGAAAAGTTTAAATAAATGTGTCTACTTTTTTAAAAATACTTCAAATATAAACAATCAAGTCAAGATAAAAAAACTTTACCTAGGATTGCACAAACTAGTTGAACTTTGATGAGTCAAGAGCTACTACGGTGAGTTTGTAGAGTTTCAACTAAAAATCAATTGGTTATTAGAGGAGCAGCCTAAGAATCTTATAAAGCATATTATAAAGTCACTTTCCGTCTGATGTAAGACATTACTCAACACGCTCTCTCACATTTGGCATTCTTTTTTTACACCTAACACGTGGATACTTACGTGGAGTCCCTGTGACCTTTGACCAACCACGAGTAAACCTTACTCTGATACCATATAAGTTTATAGGGTTTCAACTCAAAACCAATTGTTTATGAGAGAAGTAGCCCATAACCTAACTGGACTTAATTTGCAATCTATATCCAAAAACCAAATAAAACTTTGACTACAATTCGAAAACCGAGAAGCCAGGGATGACCCTTAAGTTTGACGGCTTTGAGAGAGGAGATGGATATGATTTGTGAATTCTTTTCTATGGGTGTCGAGTCTGTGATGAAAGGCAGAAGACTTGAAGCTTTTCTTCTTTGACTTATAAGACTTGTTGGGTGATTTGAAACAGAAGGTTTTTGTTAGAATCAAGATGTTTATCACTAGTTAAAAGAAATTCTTAGTAGTCAACACGCTAACTCTTTTCTATATATTGATTAACCTGGCTCGCTCATGGGTTCAAATTGATGGGCTTGTATGATTGTGGTATGCTGGTACAGTCACGAACATCTCCCCAGCATCTATCACAATGTCTTAGACCCATGAGATTTTAACTCGTCACAACCTACAAGTTGATTTAGAAAGATGACGGTCAATGACTAATCCACTAGGCTAAAGAAATTTTTGGTATTTACAGTATGCTGGCAGTCCGGTATGGTCGCCAACCATTTTCCCTTCTTAGATCGCCTATTCCATTTGATCTATTTAGTATGGTCAATATTTATCCTTTTTTTTATTTAAACACTAGGGGAAGTTTGTGTCGAAAATCGAACTAGAGCAATTGGTGTAACAGTTCCTTAGAGGTGGTGTGGTTTTTGTTTTTGATTTTCGGTCTTTATTTCTCTTATGATCAACTGTACATGTTTGTTTTGGTCATTTAGCTACTTGCGAATTGTTGTTAAAAAAAGTTAAATAGTTAAGATAACGAAATCCTAATAGTTTAATATTGTCTTAATCCGAACTCCAAATAATAATATAAAGACTAACAAAAATAAAGAATTAGATTAAAAAAATTAATAATTAATTTGACTCATTTTTTTTAGTATGAATTAAAATTTAATTTTGACATTTCTTTAAAAATTAGTCTTACACTGAAATTTTGATATATTCGAAAAAACGTGTATACGTGGTCAAAATTGATATTAAAAAACGTGAACGTGATCAAATAGCATTATCTTAGATTTTTTTAAAATTGAATTCATGTACTTAATTTGATATATTTGTTATATGATTCTTCAACTAAGGGGATGTAAAGTGTGATAAAATCGTATTATCTTAAATTCACTAATTTGAAAATTTGAGTTAGACTACTTTTTTATAATTAAAAAGGAGTTTTAATTTTAACTAAATAGAGAGTTGTGATTAAATGATAAATTTTTTTAATAAAACTAGATTAAATGTCCGTTTGATATATTAGATGATTTAAAAAAGGTCAAATTGCATAATATTATAATGAACTTTTCTTAATCTGTCATTGTATACAAACTAAACTAGTTTATAAACTTGTGCACACATTAGTATTATAGAAATGTATTTTTGTAGCACTTCTTTATACACTACATTTGTTGTTTTGTTTGTAACATTACCGCTGTTGTCACAAATCAAACCTTTTAATCATTTTTTACTTTAAAAACGTGAAACGGCATATATACAATCGTCCGTGTGTAGACACATGTTCCCTAACGAATAAACCAACTTCTGAAAGTGACTATAATTGACTTTTGTTAATCGTCAAGGTAAAACACAGCATCAGAGTAAATTTCCTTCTTTGAAACTTAACTGGAAGTTTTGAATCTGATGAAATCACTTTCATTCTACGAATATGTGTAATCTCACCAATATTCTTTTTTAAAAATGATTTTGGCCTCAATAACATGTGCCCTAAGACAAACAATTTGTAGACTTGTTCCATTGCATAAACCCTCCACCACCATCGGCACCTGCACCACCGCCTCATTGTCGTTGTCGCCGCCCTACTATCGCCCACCATCTCGCCACATTCAAAGCAAGGAAACACCGCTACCCTAGTGTTGAAAATTGAAGCCCTAGTCGGAGGTGAAAGTCGGAGGTGAAAGTCGAACGTAGAAGCTCTATTCGCCATTGACTAAATCGCCGCCACCCCACTGCCGAAAATCAAAGACCTAGTCGTCAGTGAAAGTCAAATGTCAACCTATACATAGATGAAAGTCGAAGCCCTAGTCAGAGGTGAAAGTCGTCGTCGCCCTAAATCGCCGTCGACCTAGACGGAAGTGAAACACCCTAAATCATCGTCGACCTAGACGGAGGTGAAAGTCGCTGAAGCCCTAGTCGACGTTGAGCACCAGGTCGGGAGAAAAGGAAGGAATTCAAATTCCATAGGTTATTAGAAGGATTCTCAATTCCTTCAAATGGGGGAATGTTTTCTATTCAATGAATTCCAATTCCTTCCATAATATTAAACCAAACACATGAATTGGATTCCAATTCACACCAATTCCTTCCAACCAAACACCCCTAGATTCCTAAGTAACATAATAGGAACACCAATCTTTAAAGAATGTTTGTGATGAGGAAAGCCAGATACTTTTAAGGAGTTGAGTATATTAGTAGAGTATAAACACTCCTCAAATGAACTTGACAATTCTTTGGCACCGATAGAATCAGAACTCAAATAAGTTGTTTCCTTGTTGTCAATTTTGGAAACTATGTAATCATTTATATACTCAACATCGTCATTTGTCGGTGCCAAATTAGCTCGATCCTGAAAGTAATTTTCACTATAAAGATGATCATCGATAGACAGATATATAGATTATGTGATTGAATGAACATGATCACCGTCAGTAGAATTTAAAACATCATCAGGAAAATTGTATTTCAGCTTCTCCATCATTTGGTCCATCGATATTCCCTTCTCCAATGTCTAAGATTCAATCTGCAAATTGTTTCCCTTCTTCATAATTTTCATCATTAGAACCTATCTTTAGAGTCATGTTAATAGATAATGTAAGAACAAAATAGTACTTCTAGATATAAGATGAATTCAATGAAGCATTAATAATATCTTCTCTTCGTCCTTTAGGTATAACAGGCAAAATTTGGCCAAATTCTACTCCGAAAACAATAACTTTTCCACTGAAAGGTAAAGAATTGTATCTTTGATAAACTTTATCGTGTTATGTCTTAGCATACGCTTCAAAACAATGTTTATCCGACGTCAGAGCCTCATCCCATATGATAAGATCAGTTTTCCTCAACAAATCAGCCAAATTACTATCGAAAGAAATACTACAAAACAAATATTCGTTTACATTAATAGGAAGATTCTTTTTGCAGTATTTTCCCAAACATAATCAAGTCTTGACAAAAAATCTGAAATTAATAACATAACAAATAAGGACCTATAGTATAAACCAGTTGCCTAATGTGATGTTTATTCGATACATTCTATATATTCTTTGTCATCGTCAAGAATACCAAAAGCATAGTAAGCATCTTTAAATGTATCATAAATAACATTGTTAACTTTCTTGATATCATTATAACATGTAGAACTTTTGACTTTGTAAGTAAAACTCTTAAATAAAAAGGAGTTTTAATTTTAACTAAATAAAAGGTTGTGATTGGACAATTTAAAAAACTTTTAATTTTGATTAAATAAATGATAGGATTGTCTAATAAAACTAAATTAAATGTCTGTATAATATATGAGGTGATTTAAAAAAGGACAAATTACAAAATATTACAATAAACTTTGCTTAAGCTGTCATTGTATACAAATGAAATAACTTTAATTTTTTTTAAAACAATACAACAAACTTTTCTAAAAATTTCTATTAATTATATACATGTAACCTTATCAAAATGTGGAAGACTAGCAGGTTGCCTATTTTTTTGATATTTTAAATTCTTTTTTAGTTTCTTAAATGATTTTCTTGGAGAAATTGCTAGAAAATTATGAACATTCATCTTCTTATGAACAAAATTGAAGGCCAATTTGGAAAAAATCCAACCCAAAGAATCAATTATATATAAAATGCATAACTTCGAAATCAAAAAATGAGCATGAACAAAACCAAGAACCCTAATCCAATTCAAAACCCAAAAACCAAATGCGAAAATCTGCACTAAACTCAAGAACCCTAAATGTTCTTGTTTTCTTCTTGAGTTTAACATTTTATGACCGTGACAACGAAAAAGATAACTGATTTAAGAATTCTAATATATATCACACTAATCGGTTATAGCTAGATATTCTAATATACCTAAATGAAAATACCTTATAGTAATGTTAGTGATTCAAAACATTAAAATTAACCATAAATATGTTCACTAGCTTAATTTTATAAAGAAAATAAGCAGGAATATATGTATTAGGAAAATATTAGGTGTCATTATTTTCGATTTACATAAAATCATAGATAGTAACTCACTTTTTTTATTGGTTATGAAATAGACTTTTTTACTAATAAAAATATTAATTTTTAATTTTGTCTTAGACTACATTAAACTTATAAAAGAAAAATGATAGACATATACAATTATACATCCATTAAATATAAATATATAAAAATACTCTATATATTTTCATACATCCCTCATAATTAAATTCAAATTCAAGTAATAAAAATCGAAAGTGAGGTAAAAGGTAAAAATTAAAAGCCAATTTTTCTTAAAAGTCAAAACTAGGTGAAACTAAAAGTTTTCATTGATTGAATTTGAGATATTTAAAAAAAGAGAAATTTAAAAATTTTGTTCTTAATAAAGCGTAATATACTAAGTTAGATGGTATTCATGTATACTAAAAAATAATAAACCGTTAACAAGAAATAAAGTATCTATTCATACATAGAAAAATGATATATATTATTAACAAATAACAACATGTAATTTAGCCGACACACGGATTTACACACAAGCTAGTTAAATGTAGGGTATTTATGTTAATTTAACGTTTAGTCATTTAATAATTCGTAAGTATAACAATACTTAAGATATTAACCGTATATATCATCTTTAAATTACCGGTCTAACAATGTTAAGGAAGGTATCATGTCATAATAATTATTTTGACTTTAACGAATCGAGGAGTAGTCGTGTCACTAATATTCGATTATAACTCTTATATTTCATGGGCATAACATTACTAGGGAAACTTTAAACATAAAAATCGAATTCAATAGCTTTAATAATAATCTTAGACAAAACTAACTTTAAAAGGGTGTTTTGCGATTCCTTTCCCCCCACCCTCTACGCTACTTGAAACACCTTTTTAATCTCTGACTGATAGTAAGTACACTAATTGAATTCCATTTCTATGTACACTTTAAACATATAAACCCTAGGGTACGTACAATGTTTGTATATATATTTATACATAACTTCAACTTTTCATGGCACATTGAATTATAACTTTTATCATTCTAAAAGTTCAAATATTTTGGAGTTTTTTTTAATTATAAACATTTATAGAATCTTCTAATAAATTTGCAAATTTAAATGTAAAATTTTGTCGCACGTTTTTTTCACATAAAATTAATTAGTTCTTTTTATCATGATATTTTTTTTATTTATTTTTCTTTTAACTTTTTGCTATGATATGACAGACTTGATTTTCCAAAACACAATCTTCCAGTCTATCATCTTATGATCGACATTGAACGTGATAAACTTAAACATTTTTGGAAGGAAATTGAGTTTTTCATAACAATTATTGTTAATAGGACCCTGTGATCATATTTCAGATATGTCACATCAATTAATTATAATTTATAATACATGTATACACTCACATGTGTTTTATCATATGGGTCAATTTAAATTATTAAGATGATTTAAATAGAATCACCATATTTAAAAAATTGAAATTTAAAAAGAGTTTCTACAAAAATTTAATAATGATGTGATGTATTAATTTTCAAATTTCTAATAGATTTACTTCTTTTAAAAGATTTTATATTGATATGTATGTTTTACATTTATTTTACTATATATGTTAATAATATTTAACATCATAAATATTTAAAATTTACTTTAGTTATTACCCGTATTTATATACGGAGTGGTAATCTAGTATATATAAAAATATTAAACACTTGGGCCTAGGCTTTTATTTAATTAATATATTATTTTATAATTATATATTTATTAATAGACAGTGTGGGGGATTGACCCACGAAGATTGGTTTGTTTTGTAGCAAGGGTGGATCGAGAGGAAACGTAAAATTAAACCCAAATAAATCCACATAACAAAACCTTCTAATTCCCTTTCATACTCCCAAATATTCCCTTCTTATCTATCAACAACTTTGTCTGCAGGCATCTTTTCTGGGTTTTATTATGTTTTCCACATGAAGTCCCACATTTTTTGCTAGGGTTTTCAAAACCCTAGGCTAAATCAGTGGTAAGTATATTATTATTTTTAATTGATTACAATTCTTTCATATAAAATCCCATTTCAAGAAACTAATTAACTTTTTTTGTATTGGGAACTCATCACTCTCTTTTAATGCTTTCACTGTAGATTAAGACAACTAGAGTTTCTTGGGTGTTGCAGAATTTCTTATGTCATATCTTTTTCTTTACATGTTTCAAGAATAAATTAATTACTCCAAGACAACTTATTTTTATTATTAGGAAAATTATATATTTTTTTCTAACATTTGCTACTAAGTCAAAGATGACATATTTAATATATTAATTCTTTATTTTTTCATATTTTTCATTGATCTTAATTTTTGTACAGTTAAGTAGAAAGATTTTGTATGAGAATATAATACATCTCTTATCTCTTATATTATTATTATAATTATAATTACTATTATTATTAATTTAATTGATACTCAGATTTTGTTATTTCAGAAACGATGTTTGTTGGCTACGAAACTAGAGTTTGTCCGACAGATAAAGAATGTATTTTTTCACGAAATCATGAAACAGTAAATCAGCCCAAATACCATTATAAGAAAAATAATAATAATGTCTTTTCTGTTACTAAATAAGTAAATGCAACTTTTATATTGCGCCAACCCACTGCAATGTTTCGGTAATCGACACAATGTCATAGACTGTGTGTTTGTTTGGTTCATTGAATTGAATGCACTATGTTATATGATTTCTTTGTAAATATTTTTTAGGATATATATATATATATATATATATATATATATATATATATATATATATTGAAAGGTTCATTTGAGAACTGTTTTTATTGTTAGAACCAATTTTAGCCGTTCATTTTGGATGATAAGCGTGGGGGGGATTAAGTATAACAAGGTACATGTAAGGAATTCGTTGGTGGGTAATCCAATTGAGGGAAGGGAATTGGATGGCTAAGATTGATTCATTTGAAACCGTTTTTATTGCGAGTACTACGAGACCAATTTTGGCTCTTGATTAAAATAAATCAATGACCAATAAAAATAACGACTCATTAATTATACATTAACGGTTCATTAATGACACATTAACGTCTCACTAATGATGAATTAATGAGGTGTATTTCGAAAAAATCAAGGCTCGATTTTTAATGACAACTCACCCGGACACAATTTACGGTTGGAAAATTATATAAAAAATCAAAATACCCCTATTAATGAGCATTAATGATGGTTACAAATGGTACTTGCGATACTCACAATCAAAACGATTCTTAAATGATCTTTTCAGTATATATATATATATATATATATATATATATATATATGTAGGGGAAGGTTCAAACGAGAACTGTATTTCGTACGAGAACTGCGAGAACCAATCTTGGTCATTCAAGTGGTAAGTATAATTCATGGATGAGAGCGTGGAGAGATTGAGCGTGGCAAGGTGCATGTAAGTAATTCATGGGTGGGCAATCCAATTAAAGGAGGGGAATTGGACGGCTAAGATTGATTCTCGCAGTTTTCGTACGAAAAACAGTTTTCGTTTGAACTTTTCCATCTCTCTCTCTCTCTCTCTCTCTATATATATATATATATATATATATATATATATATATATATAGGAGAAAGTTCAAACGAGAACTGTTTTTCGAAAGAAGAAATGCGAGAACCAATCTTGGCCATTCAAGTGGTAAGTGGAATTCATAGATGAAGAGCGTGTGTGGATTAAGTGTGACAAGGTGCATGTAAAAAATTCATGGGTGGGCAATCCGACTGAAAGTGTGAGAATTTAACGTCTAAGATTGATTCTCGCAGTTCTCGTAAGAAAAACAGTTCTCGTTTGAACTTTTCCATATATATATATATATATATATATATAACGAATTTTATTTATGAAAAGTTAAATACTATTAATAATTTTATTTCATAAGTGCAAAAATCATGACGGATATATTGATTGGAAGCGATAGCGAAATTTTAATTTTTATTTCACGCTTACTAGAAATGGATGGTAAGAGAGGTTTGTTGTTATTTATATTTCCCTTCTCAAATCACCTATCACTTGCTTCAAAAATCAAGGCACATTATTTTATGTAACACACTCATAAGTCAATAGATTGAATACGAACCCCGGTATGAAAAAATAGGTCGAGTTAGGATTAATTCGACAACTTGAAAGTAACATGTATAATACGTTAAAGAAAAAAATCGTAAAATATAAATTTTATTTAATACTTAAAATTTAAATTTTTTAAAAAAAATTGTGGATTCAACGGAGCGAATTAAATTTAAGGAAACTAAAACATACTAAGCAAAAGTAGAAAACTTTTAAAAATTATAAACTTAAAACAATACAATAAGATATTTAAAGTTAGAACAATATTACTGTTGAAACACATAGTGATCTATTTTTCATAAGTTTTTATCACGGCAGAAATAAAATCTATCACCATGCAAGCCACCATTGGATTATTTACACAAAATTTGCAATTAAAAGAAAGAATAAAAGATGATGTTAAAGCAGGGATATTCAACAAAGCACGGTCTTTAGCTCCAAGCCCTTCCTTCGACACCGGCAGAAACTTGATCAATCCTTGAAGCTAGCAAAATGACCTCCAAGATCTACACACACACGCACGCACGCACGCACGCACGCACACACACACACACACACACACACTCTCTCTATTTATATCAAAATTAGACTTATCCAAATCCTAACATGGCCGTGTTAGAATCTGACACGCCCGTATCACTTAAGTGTGTCACAATCTGTTTTCATGTGACAAGGCTCTGTCCCACCTCCTTGGCCAATTTCCTTTTGTATTCTCGGAGTATAGTGTGAATATTTTGTTTTGTGTTACTAGATGACATTTGCATCATCAGCCATGCTACTAGTTCACCAATTTTAATTTAGAGGGTATTTCCTAACAACCTCCCACTAGCACTTGACATGGTGCAACTTGGTGACACTGATAATAAACGGTACCTAGCAGTACATCGTTGCCCCTAAGTTAGCATAGGAAATCTCTTATTCAGATATAAATGATCCCACATCATTGGGAGTAAGTCCTATGTAAGTGATCAGATTTGTCCCTTCGTCGTCGATATTCTTTTCAACACGAGACATGGAACTAGTCATCTTTTGATATTTCAAATTATGTTTCTCAATAAAGATTCGTGGTAATCAACTATAACAAACTACGATCAAATCTAGTCTGAGCATGGTCATGTATTTAGTGTTAGCACTGAATCATTAAGGTCCCTAAGTATATCATTCTTATCCAACGACAAGAGGCATATATTATATTGACTATAATGGACTTATCTATTACATCATATCACAACCAACATTCCCTATAGAGCATCCATTTATGTAGGGACAATTAGAGATATCAAAGTGATCATAGTAAGTAACCCACGTATCTCCGGTCTAAGGACAACCGATATTACTATCTTGGATTTGCTCTTGACATAATCTATAAAGCAAATTCAAGAGTGGTCTCCTCCAATACTTGACCATATCAAGTACAAGTGAATTAAGTTGTAACTTAATCAACAAATACCATAACTACAACCTTGTAAGGCATTTGTGTACTATTGTATCTTAATAGGTAACTATTAATGGTGGAAGATGCTTGAGGGGATTGTTGGGTCATTGATCAACATCTTTCAAATTGACCTTTAAGGATAGCTGCTACACTCTATATTAGGAAATAAAGTTGTGCTTTCTTCAACTTCGGTTACTTTTGGGGTAGTGGTAAATTCTTGATCGTGACATTATGGATCACAACCACAACCATTAACATTAAGAAATAACCAAAATAGTGTGTTGCAAACTTGAACCATACAGAGGGCAACCGGTCTCATAACCAAGACAAACCTAAGATCCAGAAAAAATACAACACCAGCAACAACGAGGATTAGCTCCAACTACATAGTGAGTACAAGAAACCGTTTACAAGTTAAATCGTCTTTAAGAATTAGTCATATAAGTTCCACACATCTACACATAGAACATAACACCTCTTACCATATTGGCATGTGAAAATACCCAAATGTCATTGTCTTTTGCATGATAGCTAATCAATCATGATCACTAACTCATAAGTCAGGGATATCCACACGTCAAAAACGTTGGGTAAGCATAAGGTGGTCCATAATGCGTCATTAACGGCATAAGAATGGAGTCATACGCTTGAAGGATGCGGGCATTGAAGGGTCATTGTTGGCATCAAAACTACTTCTATCCAAAATTTAGCTGGTCCGTTCATAATGGACTCTAGCATACCATCGAATTGTTCCTGACATCTAACAAAGTTTAGGAAACACGCACACCATGATATGTAATTTCCACAGTAAAGAATGTGAGGTTTAGTATCGGATCCAATAACAAGGGTGTCTTTTAGTTGATAATTGGTATGATTGTAAATTGGTTTAAAGTTGATCTTTTGTGGAAAATTGGGTTTTCAGTCTAAAAAACGGGTGAAGCGTTTAGAGAAATCCGGCAATTACGAAATTTTGGTGAGTAGGATAAGGGTAGAGAAAGTGAGATGAGGCTAAAGAAAGTTTAGCAAGTGAGGCGAGGCTAGAGAAAGTTTATCAAGTGAGATTCATTAGGGAAGTTTTGGGAAGCTAAGTTATCCGCACTAAATTTGACCAAAAGTTGTTTGACGGACAAGATATGTCTCGTAAAAGTTTCTCAAGTGGATAGGGATCGCGAAAATATTCCTGACTTGCTTAAATTGAAGTAATGGCAGGGAGTTAACAAAGATCACACACACACGATTGTCGACCTAAGGGTCGTCACGGAAGTTTGGTGAGAAGGGGGCACCTCGAGAAAAGTTTACAGGTTTAACGAGTTTTGAGTTTCTAAGTGATTGGTCTTTTTCAGTTTTTTAGAAGACCGTGTTAGTGAAACAAAGTATCTCCTCAAGGTTTGTGTTTTTCTTGTCTATCACTATAGCTCCATGAAATTACTATATCTTTGCAAAAGATCATACACATCACAAACTTTTGAAAAAAACGTAACCATGGATCTCAGAGCACTTCTAAAACATCTTCTTGCTAAAAGAACTTCTAAACCATCTTTTTTGTTAATAGCAATAATGTTTGATGATTTTTAAAGAAGTAAGAATACAAACTTCAAAAACACTAAAAACGCAACAATGGAGATTTTCTTAAGAACACTTTTCAATCTCAAATATGAAGCAAATGATGTAGAAAAATAGAAAATTTAATCCATCATCTGCTCTAACACCAATTGAAGGATCCAAAAACAAAAGTATCAACGATGAAGCTAACACATTCACACAATATGGTGGTAAGAATGGTGTACAAGATGAACAGAAGAATGCTAAAAAATGACACTACACTTTTTGAGTGTGTCGTGTGTAAACAAAATAAAAAAATTGATATTGGCTAAAATATAAATATAATTCATATTCGATATCCCGTTCTTTTAATGAATTTTTATAATGAACTATGGCATGATTCATTATAATATATATTGTAAGGATCTTGGAAGAAGAGATGGAGAAAATGGTGAAAAAATTGAAGAAAATGAGAAAAACTAAGAACCTCTGATATATCTTCATTGTTTTGGTCATATCTTACGCATACAAACTCGGATTGAGATGCTTTAAGCATCAACGGAAACTAAAATCAAATAGCTACAATTAAATCTTGAAAAGAAGTTTAACTTCATAAGAATTCCTCATGGAGTGATCCATGTCACTTCCCGACGTGAGATCGGGTCGATAACATATCTATAAATTTGTTTTTAACCCTAATTCGGGAGGAGATCACACTTATCCCTAGGGTTTCGTACCAGAGTCCTAAGGGGGGTAATTTTAGATAGCCAAGGGCATACTTTAGAGGGAATTAAGACAAGAGGTTAGATTTCTTGCCGATTACGCTTTAGGATTGAAAATCGGATGTTACATCTTCTACAGGTTTTATTTAATCATCATCATCATCTGTGTATAATTGTGCATGGACTCTATTTTTTTCTGTTTTTGATGTTTTGTAACTTGTCTATGAGTTAACTCTTTCATTCACTTGGATGATTTGAACCTTAGACTAGATCTGATTCATCTTATGGATTATTTAATATTTTCTTGTACAATTATCCGTTTTTCCAATTAACTAGAATCCTAGGAATCATATCTTAGCATTGCGACATATTAATCGGATTTTACTAATCTGGTATATGTTTAGGTGATATGAGTTTGAATAAATTACATCTTCAATATTGTCCTATATCTGCTTTCGTTTTTCTTTGCGTACTTAATTAGCTGCTATATTCAAACATCACATGCCAGCAGATGTGGTCACCATCATAGGTACTCAAGATATTGTGTCTGGAGAGGTTATATTTTATTAGTTAATTATAAAATTGTACTTTTCTTTGAATAAAATTGATCTGATAGGTTGATTAATAGTAATTTTTATTTGAATTAGCTTTATTGATCCCTGTGGAGATGGTCCATGAACTTATCATTGCTATACTGCTATGCGACTAGGTCATACTTGTCTATTATGTAGTAGTGAACTTTGATATTTATGGACTTAAGTGGTTACTACCTATCAATAATAGATTAAACTAGCCTATTACAAGATACTAAACAAAATACATAGTATTACAAGGTAGTAAACAAAATACATAGGAATATTTAACATCACAAAGTATATTCCTAACACTACGAGCATTATAAGTTGTATATATAGTTAATATTTAACAATAAAAATCAAACATGCCTTAAATACTTGTTCCAAATTAATGCTCAATAACTCGGAAAAAACCGCTAGAGCCATATAGAGGATATATATGTTACATTAATAGTGAATCAACCAAACTACTGAAATTATAAGAGCTTAGCTGCCATGTAGGTCTTGATGATGGGCTAGAATAATGGGTAGAATTCACGACGTACGGGACCAGACATTGAAGCAAGTTTGATTCAAGGATGCTTTGAAAACTTTACATTACAAGTGGACCAATAATATATCTTCCAGCTAAGGTAAACAATTCTTTAAGGCTGTTTAGTAAAAGGAGAGTTAATAGATGAAGAAACCTCTACATTCATTGTATAGATTCATACTAAGCCGTTCTTGTGATGAAGATCTTGAAACCTAATACAACAAAATTGGACAGCCTAGGCAATATTGACATCATATATAACTTTTTCCTTTTGATTGTTATCTAGCTAGTAGAAGCTGAAATATATCTTTTAATTCCTAATCTCAAAACGATTTGTAATTGTCTTTCTCTTTGATCTAGCTTCTTAATTAGTCAATCTACCATTATAAATTTTATTTTTTTGGGTAATTAATGACCAAGTTTTATGATATAATTGAAATTTATGTCGGTATTTTCTTTTTTGGTAACCGGCCTTAGGGTCCCTCATTGAACGGTCTCACAGTTAACATGGAGATGATAAACCATATAACTCACGGATAAAATGCTTGTGCCAAGATCGAGAAACTAATTTGTTACTTTTATTGATATCTTGGCCGGGCAAATTCTATGAAGGCGAATGACATTATAAACAATTGCGAATGTACTGTAATGAATATTTCTTTTCATTGATATCTCGTTTTTTCAGAAACTAATTGGTTACTTTTACATCTTTGTACTAAATTAAATACCTATCAATTTTTCATTGACGTACCAATAAAACAATTAAAGCACCGGCTAACAACAAAAGTGAGACCATCTATTAGCCATATATAAAGTACAAACTCTGAATGTCTTTTTCTGGTTAAAATTCATTGCCGAATGCAATGCCGATTTCAGACTGCATAGTATAAAGAGGTTCAGGTTCTTCAAGAAACGCTATGTTTCTTTTCGAAAATGATTTGTGGACAACACAAAGTTTGTTATACACAACAAAAAGTATGTGATTAGATAATAATACGGTTAAACATGTGGATGTAATAAATTTGATAGTAGGTTTGTAAGAACATGAAAGTTGTGATTGTTGTGTACGTTCGTAAATTTTTGCAAACCCTTTAAACTCCGGTATTTAAATGACCAGTAAATGAAGAAATGTACAGTAACCGACTATGTAAATAAAAATTTAAGTTCATCAATTTTTGAATAATAATTGCTTAATTATAAGATTTTCTTGTGTATATATATATATATATATATATATATCAGTTGGTTAAGTTGTGGTCGTCTGGTGAAAAAGTTTTTGACGGACATTAATTTGAGACACTCGAGGTTTAAGTGATAACTACCAGACGGTCATGAAAGTTTGCAGTAGATTTGAAAACACCCTGCAACTATAAAAACGTCAAATTGACCAATCAAATTATATATATAGAATGTCGTCATTCATAGTAAATTCACAATGCGATGATATATATATATATATATATATATATCATAGTCTATTTGTTCTTACTCATATATTTTAATTTCTACTTATTACATAAAGACAAGTATTGTACCGGTCGATTTTAATGGTGCCACTAGTGAATTTTAGGTTCCAACCAAATGTGCATCAAGTTATGTGTATATAATTCGGATTAGTTAGCTACTTAACAACCAAATGCTCCATTAACTCGACCCGAATAACGATCGAAAACATGATAAAACCCCGAACAGTACACCTATATTTTAATTAAACTTTTTTGTTATTGTGTTGTAATACCGGTTACAAAAATCCTGGCTCTGGCACTATATATAGATCTGGTTTTGTTGATTTGTTAGTATTTAGGAGGGTATCCAAGCAAACCAAGTCACATGGGAAAGTACCAAAAACATAACACTTGGTCTCTTTCTTGAAGATATTAAAAACTCACCATGAAATGTCTTCTCTCCTCTGAGTATTTAATGATTCTTTCATTCTTTCATGACTTTACCAATCTTCTGTATCTTACCTATGCATTCTTTCCTAGGAATGGAAACTGCCTTTATGAATGTGATAAGACATTTGCTTAGATTAAAAGGTTGATGGCAATTCATTAATTAAGGACATGCAACACTTCCAGAGAATTAAAACTCACTGTGGTGTCATACTTTTCTATTTTTGTGAAACAAGAACCAACTCTATTATCTACATCTTAATGTGGGATCTACTACTTAATTATTAATTTCCCATAAGGTAGTAATTAATTAGAATATTGGAAAGTTGGTTGTATTAAATGTCACAACTTTGCCTACCGATATCAATTAAATAGGTTTAGTTTTCTAAGGTTTGCGATTAGCTACTATTTTTGGAAAAAGGATGTTGACGACTTGAACTATCTAAGTACTTATTAGGTCCCACAAAAGTATATTTTTATATTAAGATTAGTTGTTAGTTGATGTGTCCTTTATTGTTTGTTTTGAAGGCAATATAATATAATATTATTAAGGGGTGGTTCAAACGAGAACTGAATATACAATAAATCATTACCATCTCATAATTTAAGTGATAGAACCGGGCCATCGAAATCCAAGGTATGATCCTGTAAAGCATCTATGATCTCATAATTTCGTCGTGCAAGTAGTAGAAGAGAGATCAAATACATGAACTAAAGTTCTCAAGAAACTAGCGCGAAGCTAGAGTTCGACATTAATTAAATAAGAGGTGATAGGTCTTCATACTTTTTCTTTTACTTATTCTTTTACTCACAAGATTAACTAAGTGTTAAAATCAATTAAGCAGATTAGGAAAGAAAATTAGTAAAGTCCACATATCATCTTATGGTGAGTAGGAGGATAAAGTAGGAGGATACATCATTTTTCTAATTAAGTACAAGAGTGGAGATGATTAAGCTTTCAATCACCACAAGACATATAGACTTATTTCAACATTTCTAACTTATAACTAAGCCAACAAAACGAAGAATTATGAACATGATTTAAGCTGCTGATCTCCATACATCTCAATTGGATGGGCTTTACCATTGCTTTTTATTAGTACCCATATTTTCCATGAATCCAATATATAGATCCATCCGATTACTCGATGCCGAAACGGAGAATATACTGATCTTGAACGTTCCTCATTAAGATATGGATCACAGTTGAATCAAAATGTAAGTACTCAAGTGTTTACACACGCTTAATGAAATAAAGATATGTTCATCGATTATCAAAATTAATACATACATATTATCTCTATATGAATGTGTGATACACATGTTGGTTAAAAGTAATAAATATTAAACACTAATAAAGAAACCTAAATAACTATAAGAAGCGAAAGAAATAAGAATTTAAAAACATGATAAATAACAATATGTGTATGTGTAGAAGAGTTTGAATACACAATTAAAAGTTTTATGAACAAATTGGTACGTATATTCAGATTTAAGACTAGTGTCGAATGCTTTATACAAACTAAACTTTCAAACTTCAACATTCAAATCGAGATCAAATCAAATCTTTTGATTCAACATACCAATTATAATTTAATTCTTTTTGTGATCTCACATACTAATTGACGGTCCTAAAAAACCGGTATCGCAAATTTTATGAGGTAGAATCGCATATCTCCGACCAACAAAGAGGTTGAATCGAAAACCTGCTTCCCAAGTTAGAATCGTGAATCAATAATAAGAGGTATGCGTATGGATTTATGTATGAATTATGTGAGAATATTGATGACAAGTTGTTATATGTTAGATGTTATGTTATGTGGATGTGTAACCTACCGAGCCTATGTAGCTGGTCTCCCGTGATAGGATGTAAACGGGTGAGACCCGAGATGCAGCAGCAAGGGCAGGGCTAGTTGCAGTATTTGATCTTGTGTGGTGTGTGATGTCCGTTGTGATGTGTAAATGTGATGTTAAGTCACTAAACTTTATGCTTACCCATTGTTAATTTACATTTTTTAGGACCGTCGGGTAAGGACCAGGGCAAGGCTCTGATGGCAGCGACATCAGCGTTTACAATCCGATTAAGTTGTTTAAAACATTATTTCTCTAGCTTTCATTGATTCAAATAATTTTAATTACTCTGATTGGGATGATTGTAACTAAATGATTTCGTACGGTACGCTGGTTTATTACAATTGAATTATGATGTTATAAGCTTTATGGTATTTAGTTACTAAAAAAAATTGGGACGTTACATATTTACCCGCTTTATTTAGACTAATTAATAATTAAATCTTTTAAATCTGAAATCATACTCCTTCCCCAAGTGTTCGATATCTCGGTCTTGCCAATACTATACTATAATATGATTAGGTACACTTGCTTAGTGTACTATAGTCGGTATTGTCGGTAATTCTAATTTATAAATATAAAACCTGATATGATTTAAGCACATAAATAATGGTCTACCCGGATAAAATTCACTATTGGATAAATATATAAATGACCTAAATACCTCTATTAAGGGGGTGTTTGGGATTGCGATTTGAAAATAGATTATGCATTTCTAAAAATCAGAATTAGATAATCAGCTGTAAGAGAATGTGCTACTAAATAATAATGTTTGGATTTCATTATGTTGCTTTATATCGCATAATCAGATAATCCATTTTTTAAGTGCTTAGCAAAGTAGATTAATTGATTTTTAAAGGTTAAAATCACAATAATCAAATAATCAGTTTGAAAAAGCAACTCAAAAGTATATTCTCAAAACTGCGGTTTGTAGTCTCCAAAACGCAAATAATTGATTTTTGAAAACACAACCCCAAATACTTTAAACTAATTATTTGTGATTTCAAATCACAATAATCAAATAATAAGTTTTTTAAACGCAATCTCAAACACCCTCTAATAAGTCATTAATGGTGGTTACAATTTTTTCTCGCGGTTCTCACAATAACAATAGTTTTTTAATGAACTTCTCCATATATATATACTAGCAAGGTACCCACGCAATTCTGCGGTGACAAGTACTTTATATTTTACATCATGTTGCTTTTAAAAATGTAATAATATGTTATTCGCTCAATTCAATGTCACAAAAAAGAATCGTACAATGTCAGATTTTTTTATTTTTTTATTTGCATCAAATATTTTATTAATTTTAAAAATAAATTATAAAAGACATTAAAATAAGAAAAAAGATTAGGAGACAGAATGAAATGGTTAAAAATGGGTATTTTAAATAGATAAAAAGTTAAAGTAAATTATTAGAGAGAATGAAATGGTTAAAAAGGGATAGTTTAGTACATTCAAGTTATTTAAAATTAAGAGTTTTTAAGGTTATAAATGCATTATAAAACAGTAAGATATACAGGCAAAAGTTCAAACGAGAACTATTTTTTCGTACGAGAACCAATCTTAGTCGTCCAATTCCCCCTCCTTCAATTGGATTGCCCACCTATGAATTCCTTACATACACCCTGCTATACTCAATCCCTCCACGCTCTTCATCCATGAATTACATTATCCAAAATGAACGACCAAGATTGGTTCTCGCAGTTCTCGTACGAAAAACAGTTCTTGTTTGAACACTCCCCTATATATGTATGAGATCAAGTAAGAGGAAAATAATTATTAGATGAGTAAGAGAGACTTTGTGTTTAACATGTGGCACAATTAGTAGAAGGGTAGTTGATATTATAGATTTTAGATCATCTCTAATCCCTTAATTTTTCCCCATGATATATACACTTTTTGAAATAAGTTTTGTAAACATTGCCTATGCCAAATCAACAAACCACCATCATTGCCACTCCTAAATCTGCAGAGCAACACCTCCGCTACTCTTCTCTTTGACAAATGTCGGTGTTATCCGCTGTAATATTCTAAATTTTAGAACACTATCTATATTGCCTAATAATGTGTTTTAAATGTTGATGAAATAAATTACAGATAATTTGGAAATTTAGCGTTTACAAGAGTGATTATAGTTATCTAATAATATTTGGCCATGAAGTATAATTACTAATGCATAAGGTACAAATGGCTAAAGATTTAAAAACTTGGTATTTTAGATGTTATGGTTTGAGGGTTTTATGTGTAAAATTGATGAAACTTTGAGGGTAAAAGGTGTTGAGCTTTGAAACTAGGGGGAGTGTATGTGAAATTGGGTTATAAAAAGAAGAAACTAGAAGAATTGACTCAATTGAGTCTTCTTCTTTGTCTGATCAATTGTGAAGAGAGAAGAGAGAGTTCTAGAGTAGGGTTTGCACAAGATAGAAGGGAAATCAAGGGAAGTTGGGTGGCTTATGTGATTAAATCCAAAATTTAGGTGTTTTTTCTACATCTTCTTCATCCTTGAGCTTGGATTTGAACAAAGAAAGTTAACTACATAAATTTGGTGCAATCAAGTAAGTTTTAAACTTATCTTGTGATTGATTTTAAGTTATAGTTGTTTGTAATGATTTTTGGTTGGTTATGTTGAAAATTTGGCAAATGGGTCAAAGATTTGGGGTAATTGTTGAAGCTAGGGTTTTGATGTTTAAATTGTTATTAAGTGTTGGTGTTTTGAAGTTATGAAGTTGTTTTGGTAAAATTATAAGTTTTTTGTATGATATACTAAGGTTGGGTGTTGAGAAATTGGAAATTGGGAGCTGCAGCAAAGAAAAAAAGCTCGCAGGTTACTCTTCACGTGTAGCTCGCGGCGCGAGGTCTAGGCTTGGAACAAGGTTACTGTTCTAGCGATTTTTTAGCGGCGCGAGGCACTCTGAAACTTCCAAAACCCATGATTTTGACCCCAATTGACTATGTACTTATTTGGGGATTGATTCTAATGTTTTATAAGGGTTATATGAAGTCTTTTTAGACCCGAAAGAGTGTCTAAGGCTAGAATTGAGTTTTAGAAATCTTGTATTTGGTTAACTTATATAAGTTAACCTTGTGTTTTGTGATCATAGGTTTATGATCAAGTGTGTGAGTTTTGGTTTGGATGGGGTTGTGATCCTCATCACACCCTTAGGTGAGTACACCCTGCAGATACCCAACTTTTTGTTAAAGTTTACAAGTCATCATGATTGTGTTTTGATTGTTTGGCAAATGTTTGATGAAATTTGTTGAGTTAAAAGATATGGAAACCATGGATTTTATTTATAATGGGTTTGATATGTTTGACAAATGTTTTATGAAGCTTATTGAATTTAAAGGATGTGGAATTTGTAAATTCAATATATGATGTGTTTTTAAAATGGTTTTCAAAATAAGATCATTGCTCCACTTAGGGGGTGGTCTATGTTAATGTTATGCTTTTACTTGATGGTTTTTGAAACATGATACTCCATGTAGGAGTGAGCTATGATTTTGTAATAACAAATATGGTTTTGAGCTAATGGAAAACATGTTTACACCTATCGTGTATTGTAGGCATTGAGATGTAAAGTGTGATATTGTTTGTTGAGCATTTATGCTCAAGAGCTATGTGATATGTGACACTTATGTGTGTATTGTTAAGCTGAAATGCTTGGATTATTTGGCCTTTATGGCATGTGATATATGTGACCCTTGTGGTATGTGATTTGGTCCGGACCAGTGTTGAGATATGTATTTTGTACCATCATGGTTCCTAGCCATTGAGACGTGCACTAGTTCATGTGGCTTCAGCAATTGAGGAACCTCGATACACGGGTGGTTGAGGAATCGGTGTAGAGAGTGGAGGGGGATGATAGTACCCATCATGACCGTGTGGGTTCAATGGGCTGACGAGCCACCGAACCTAAGCAACACGACTGGATTTGGGGAACTGGTCATTCACTCCATATAACCGTTGTATGGCGGACTGCTTCGTGCTTCCCTCACCTTGACGGGGAGATGTGGTTATCCCCCATTTGAGCACGTGTTGACCGTGGCTAGCTACCACATGGAGATATTGTGGCTCAATGGACAGACCTGCATCCTTATGTGGATACTTTTAAAGTATGTTTGTTGCCAAACTCGTATTTCAAAAGATGATGACTTGGTTTTGAAAAGACAAATGTTTTTTGTTGTACTTACTAGCTATGTTTATAACTAACAGTGTGTGTAAAATGTTTTGTATCCGCAGGATGTCTAGTGGCCTTGTTGAGGCGGGTAGATGCCTTGGGCATAACTTCGATTTGTTTTCATTTCCGGTAATCTTGGATTTCCCACTCTTTTGTATATGGTCGTGAGATTGACTGTGGTAACACCGAAAGTTTTGGATTATATTCATCGATAATGTTTATTGTTAAAATGTTACTATATTTTGTTGAAATACTTAAAGAAAATTATAATGTTTACGCAATAAGTTAAAGAGTTTTGTATAAAATATGTTTTAAATTGAGATTGGGAAAAGTTTAAATTTGGACTGAAAATCAGGGTGTTACATCCACCTCCGTCATGATCACCTTGACACCGTCGCAAGCATCAAAGATCTCCACCATCTCACATCACGATGTTCTCTCTCTTGTTCGTCGATCTACCAAATCACCGTCATAACTCTGGTTCGTTCTTCTCCACGGCCGCACACATATAAGTTCACCACTATTTCATTAATCATGGTGTTCGCTTTGTTCGTCATCGCCGTCTTCCCAAATCCCTTTGATGTTCGTGGCCGTCGATTTTGGGTATTGCATCCGCTGAGCTATGGTTTTGCCACTATCGATCTAGGCTTCGCTTGCATTGACCTATGGGTTTTGGTATTTGTCTATATCTGACCGCATATATATATATATATATATATATATATATATATATATATATATATAGCAGAGATTCGTCGTTTTTCCATCTGGCTATCTAGGGTTCTAGAATTTGTGCCGACCATCTAGATTCTCAGCCGCCGCCAATCCATTCAACGTATCAATGTTCAAACTAATGTTCATTGTATAGTGTATTCATCATATCGATGTTGTAATACATATTTAGAGATGTGTATCAGATTTGAATATGTAATTTGTATCAAATTGTTAGAAATTTCGACCATATACCGACGCCTTGTATAAAATAATTTAAAAAAGAATTAAATAAAATATAATATTAAATAATAACTAACTATAATTTTCGTCGAAAAATGGTTAGAAATTCTGACGATTTAGTAACAGTTTATATAAACATTTTATGAAACAATTAAATAAATTCAAGGCTTTATATTTAATGATGTATTACAAATTTGGTTAGAAAATCATTAGAAATTTCAACGAAATAGCGACCGTATGTAAAAAAGATAACAAAAAATGGTTAATGAATTAGGTACTTGATACTTAATTATTTATTAAGATTTATGTTGAAAAATAGTCAGAATTTCAGACATTATAACGACGTTTTGTAAATAATAATTTAGAAAACAATTAAATAAAATTAACATTTTGTATTTTATTATGAATTATAAATATAAATTACAAATTTTGTTAGAAAGTCGTCGGAGATACCGACTAGATATCGACCGATTGTAAATGATAACCAAAAAATGATTATATAAATTTAATAAGTGATATTGAATAATTTAATAAAATTTTTGTTGGAATACTCAGTATACTTCAAACAGTATTTCCTACATGTATATATATTATCATGATGTTAATCACGTACTCAAACTCAACATAAAACAAACTGAACAGGGCACCTACATGGGCCGTGTCCCCCCTTCAGCCTACACGACCTGACCTGGCTACATGGCCAGTATTGACACGTCACCTACACGGGCCGTGTACCACAAATCCTACACGACCATGTACACCAGCATGGCCCTGTGACCACCTTCCACTCTACACGGCCGTGTACCTTTACACGGGCCGTGTACCCTACTGGTCCAGCCGACTGTTCTTCCTTTCAGTTGCTGTTTTGGCCAAAATGAACATTTCTTTGTTAATTTAAGTTGGATTTCAAGCTCGGGTGCTTGCTGGATTTTGTATTTGTATTTGGAAGAACACTTAGTATGTTACTTATGTTTGTAATATTACTCTGATATGGTCGCCTGTTAGGCAACAGTGACACCAAAACTACTTCTAATTGTGGCTACTTTTGATTTGTATATAATTAGCCACTTTTTCTTTCGTTGTTTGTTTTAATTTGAAACCACGTTTATAAGCTTTGTTTACAGACAAACTCACGCGGTTTGAAAACTTGAAATATTAGTTTTTAAAAGAAAAATCTGGTTATCAAAATGGTGGTGTTACATTTAAGCTTTTAGTCTTGGGTACTTAAAAAGACCAAATTACCCTTTCTAATTTGTTTAATAATTTCTTCTAATCATTTAAAACAATATTTAAGAGTTAAACATTTGTTTAATTATAAGGTTGATTAATGTATTTAGTATTTCCATCTATAAAGATTGTTATTATTTGTGTCCATCACTGATAGTTTCCATCATCTCTAAAAGTCTTTCCAAAACTAAGAACACATACTCTTGTAACAATTAAAAAACCAAAATCAATTCACAAACAACGACCACTTAAAAAAATGCTACAACCTTCAAAAGCATTTTGTTACATGCCAGATCTGTTTTTGAAAAACACATAAACAACCACCACCAAACCACCCATATTTAACATAAATCAACAAGATTAAAACGACAATCGAGAATACATAATCAAAATTGCAAAAACAATCTACTAGAAGGGAGAATAAATTATAAATTACTTTAATAATAACATTAAAACTTAATAAGTTCATATTGATAACATGTTAAAACAAAACTAAAATTTCATATCTCCCTCTCAAAATTTCATCTGTTCCGCCAAAATTTGTTTCCCCCCAAAACTTCAATCACCCCTAAATTAAATTCATTTCCCCCCAAAACTTCAATCACCCCTAAATTAAATTCATTTCCCCCGTGTTATATGTGAGCATACCTAATTTCTTGTTCCCCACCAAATTTGGACTCCCCCTCCACGGAAACTTCACACGCCAACGCCAACGCCAACGCCAACGCCGATAATAGTATCGATTGAGCCATCTGACACCATTGGAGACTTTGCAAAGAATCATCGATGGGTCTACTAATCCGGTATGTTGCCGACTCCTTCACAATTCCAAAGAAGTTTATGCCGACTCCGAAGGATATCATTGACGCTACACCATAAGAATCGAAGCAATCACATAATCTCTTATCTGTTAATTTGGTATGCAAGTTTTATCTTATTTTTTATAGACGTATCTCACCTTTGGTGAATATGATTTTGAACCAATGCATTTGATCGCCTGTGTTCGTGTATCAATTAGAAGCATCTGATGGCCCAAGGAGAAAGTGATTTGCATAATTTACTATTCAAAATATGATGTTGCGTTGGTAGTTAGCACCATAAAGTTGTCTTGGAACCTCTGTTTTTAGCCAGAAAATAAAATCAATGGACAAAAGGTATGTCGAAAATACAGAAGTCGAGTGCTCGATCACAATTTATTTTATCAATAGTACAAGGCCAAACGCATATTCGTTTCACATGTTTTACGGATAATTAATCAAATACTAGTAACCTTTTAATTTTATTGACATGTGATGACTTTTAATTAGCTACATTTTGGTTCTAATAAATGAATATGCAATTTGTTTATATATTAATATCATATTTGACACTAATGTGTTTATAATGTACTTAGCCGCATCAGTTGAAGAAACAAATGTAAGCATGGAAGAAACGTGTCGAAATAAAGTAAAACGGATGAAGCTTGTGAAAAGGAGTTATGAACGACTCAAGAAGTGTTACACACGAGCAAAAGGCAGCAGAAATAGAACCGGACATGTAGTTACATTATATTGGTTTGAGGCAATGAAACTACATTAACTTATACCATGACGATGACTCAATCACTCTCCATCTCATGTTAAACACATGTAGCTACATTATATTGAATTGAATGTTTTTTTTATACATTACGATATTGATATTCTATATCTAAATTTATGATTGTATGTGTTACTTTGTGACTTGAATGTATTTTTATAGCGGATTTTTGTATTGAATTGTAATATGAAAAAAATAAAACTAGCAAAATAAACTTGCATTAAAATACCAACCAGTTGGTAAATCATCACGAGATTTAAATTAAAATAGAAAATATTAATTATATTTTGTAGCAAAATCGATGGTAACATGGTAAAAGTAAATCCAAATAAATAATAATAACAATGCGAAACTTTCGGTAAGGTAATTAAGTTATTTGAAATATGAAAATGAAAATGAAAATCATCTGTAATTAGTTGGTAATATTGCGCCGGCGATTCGTCTGTATTTTGTTAGAATAAATCGCTTTTTGTTAAAAAAACAAAATATATTTAGCATCGGAAATTAGTCGGTAATATTGTGTTGGAAATTCGTAGGTAATATTGCGTCAGAAATTCGTTAGTAAAACTGCGTAGGTATTTCGTCGGTATAAATCAACTTTTATTAAAAATATAAAAATAAATATCGTCGCTAAATTGTTAGTACAAATAATTTATAATTAATTATAAAAATACTTTCGGTCGGTATGTCGTTAATTTCCATCACAATAGCGTTGGTAATAATAATTTATTTATTTTTATTATCATTAATAATAATAACTATTTATTTTTAATAAAAGATCCAATATCTGGTTTGTGACGATATAATGATGGTAATTTTGTCGGAACATTTTCAAAAACCGTCGGTAAAAACGGTCAGAAAAATTAGCGACGGTGATTTTTCAAACCAAATGTTTTGGTCGGTAAATCGTCAGAAACGCCTTTTAGCGACTGTTTTCCGACGATTATTGTCGTCGGTAACTAGCAGATTTCTTGTAGTGTTGCCACTATCGATTTAGGCTTCGCTTGCATTGACCTATGGGTTTTGGTATTTGTCTATATCTGACCGTATATATATATATATATAGCAGAGATTCGTCGTTTTTCCATCTGGCTATCTAGGGTTCTAGAATTTGTGCCGACCATCTAGATTCTCAGCCGCCGCCAATCCATTCAACGTATCAATGTTCAAATTAATGTTCATTGTATAGTGTATTCATCATATCGATGTTGTAATACATATTTAGAGATGTGTATCAGATTTGAATATGTAATTTGTATCAAATTTGTAGAAATTATGTGTATCAAGTTTTTTGCTCATCAAAATTCAAATTCGATGTGTATGCCATTTTTTTCATCTCCTTTCTTGATGATTTAGTTTATTTATTCAAGTTTTTTGCTTTATTTACCAACCGATTACATTTTTTTCGTATGAATATTAACTGTGAAGATTTGAGTTCATCAAAAGATTCGTATAAATAGTATCTTTGAAGATATGAGTTCATCAATTATTTTGTTGCTTTTTTTATGAAGATGTGAATCAATTTTTCTTTATTAATACTACCTGTATATCATATGAATGTATATCATATGAATATATATACTTCATCATTCTTTTTTTATTATAAATACTCGCTATGAATATAGTTGTTCATCATTTTTCTAAATGTATATATAAGTGAATTTTGGAAGCTGGCGTAATTTTAGAAGCTGAATAAATTCTAGTAGTTGTTAGTTGTTTTTTCATTTCTTGATTTTCCCCTAAATCTTTTTTAGTTGACCATTACTAATCAACAAAATTTGAGTTTTGATGAATTGATGAGATCTAATAGCTCATAATTCAACTAACTTCTCTTACAATTATTTACCTTTTACAATAATGCTACCATATATATATATATATATATATATATATATATATATATATAAATTTAATTGAAAATTGATTTTAAAACAAGTATCGCGAGAACCAATTAAATTTGTTTTTATTAAAAATTCCAATTAATTATAAGGGTTAAAATGGTCCATCCATGCACGATTGAACCCACCCTCGAATGGCATTTTGGTACGAACACAATTTGGTGGTAAACTTTGAACTTTGGTTTCAAATATTGTGGCTGTACATTATAATTGTTTAAATATTCTAAATATCCATTTGATTCTCATTTTTAGATATTTATTTCTTGAATTTTAGTGATCAGCGGCTAGCATTTGTATTTACATAATGGTTGAAAATTTTATTTTATTTTATAATGACTAGTTAATATTTTTCATGAAATGAATAAAAAAGAATGTAGTTTATGTTTATCCATGTCTTATTTATTGGGGTTTAGTTTACCAAAATGTATCCAACTTATCACGTTTTGCTATTATCTGTATCGAATTTTAAAAAATTCTATTGTGTTTATTAAACTTTTAATTTGTTGTTATTGTATGTATTTTGGATACATAAAAAAGTAAAAATAATGTAAGTTTAGTACATAAAATAGAAAGTTTAATACACACCATAGCGACAAATTAAATGTTTAATACATACAATAGAAAAGTTTAAAGTTCGATACACACAATAGCAAAACATGACAAGTTGAATACATTTTAATATACTAAACCCTATTTATTGAGTACTTGCCTAATTGCTTTCATTGTTATTGTTGTTATTATTATTATTATTTGAAGACGAGATATAGTGGTTTTAAACAAGAACTTAATCTACTATATTCTAGAATTAAATATTATATTTTTGTTTTGTGTTTTTTTTTTTTTACTTTTGAGAAGTTAATCCACTAATTCTAGAGGGACATGAATGATATTTAATATATTGTATACTATCCACATGTTAGTGTATTTTTCTTTTCTTAATTGTTAATTTTCTTAAAAAAGCACAAAATATATATTCACAGCCGTTGTTAATTTCTTTCTTTTATCTAAAATTTGTATGAGTTGTAACATCCTGATTTTCAGTCCAAATTTAAAAATTTTGAAACACAATTTACAAACATACTTTACATAAACCTTTAACGATAGCGGAAGTATCATGCATTATTTACAATGTTTAACCATATTTTAATAACTGGATATGCAACTGAAACAACATTGTGGACTTGGTTCAGTTCGCTCGTCAGTCTCTTGAACCACACGGTCATAATGGGTACTTATTATCCAGACTCCACCAATTGCAACATCCCTCAACACTATCACACGTATGCCACATGGTTCTGTTAGCCGCAGCCTCTTGAACCACACATGCTCGTCAGAAAGACAATTGGATGCACAATTGAAACAACACTAGTCCGGACTATAACTCATATCACAAGGGTCACATAAAACACATGCCATCATGACCAAGTAACTCAAGCATTTATGAACTCAAACCATAAACAATTAGGTATTAGAATACCTATAGCTCTTTAGCACAAGATCTCAAATCACACAATGTGTGTAAAACACAATTCATCATCTTATGATCAGCTTGAGTTATCACAATAAGCAAAAGCGACTCCTACATGGAGTATCTCGTAACATAAAACATAAACAAGCAAGGCCAAGCAACCAGCTCAATAAAAGGTACTCATAATTAGCATCTCAATGCCCATATCACATAATGCATAAAACTCTTTCATTACGATGTGTATTAAACATCATATTGCATGAATCTCAAGTCATAACCATTTCATTTGGATAAACGACTCCTACATAGAGTCTATCATCACACAATGCACAAAGTAAACACAATTAGAATATACTCGAGCCTCTCTGATATGGAGCATTGGCAACATATAACATCCATAGTCAAAGCATTGGACATCTCTATGATCTCAAAACATCCCATATCCCTTTAATTCTATATTTCAAATTCCCAAACATGTCAAAGCATTGGACATCTCTATGATCTCAAAACATCCCACATCCTTTTAATTCCATATTTCAAATTGCTAAACATAAACAAGCACAATCATGATGACTTGCAATATTTTATGAAAACTAAGTATCCGCAGGGTGTACTCACTTGAGGGTGTGACGAGGATCGCAACCCAAAACCAACTACTCTTGAGAAAAACTCTAATGATGACAAGCTCCTAAAATGAGCAAACTTAAGCTTGTCAGTACTTAACCACATACTTAAACTGAGAGACATAATTGACCTCAATACTAGATGACTTATGAGGCCTCAAACATAATTTAATAGGATCTAATCATGAATCCCAAAATACCTCATAAAAGCTTAAGTTCAAATACTAAAAAAATCTTGTTATAAATTTGTCAAATATACTCCAAAAACTAACACAACTTCTGTATTTCGATATTTAGGCCAATCTACTGTTGGAATTAGCTTTTGTGATCAAAAGTTAAATTAAACTAGACATTCCTAGCTTTCCAATGATATATGATAAATGTAAATCCTTTAAATAGTTGATTTTTCACGTATGTTATAAAACAGTTTAACAAGTGCTTAAATATTTCAAGCAACAAAATTCTTTCGAGTGTTCATGACCAAATCTTGCAAATTACCCATCTAATTCGACTCTAATATTTACCAAACTCAAAACCAAGTTTATAAAAAAAAATTTGATCATTTTTAACATCCCAAATCAGATAATAACAACATTATATTAGATCTTTAAGTGATTAAACCCTAACTTTGTGATTTTGACCCGTTATCAATAAAGTCATATGAGGATCATATCTAATCATCAATATGTACTTGATTTAACTTGTTTAGGTTAGATACTAACTTGAAAATGAGATTCGAATCTTCCCCAACCCGTATTCCACAATTACAAGCCTCAATTGATGAAACAAAGCTTCCAAAGGTCATTATTCAAGTCAAAGATCTCACAAATAGGCTCAATTCAATCATGCATGAGCTATATATAAAGAACCTCAATAATTTCAACATCATCTTCTCTCTCTCTCACTGCTGGAACATTGAAGAAGCAATACCAAAATGTATAGAATTCTCTCAAAATTCCATATATAAACCCTTATTTGGTGATTAAAATGCTATTTACTCATATGCCCTCAAAGACACTTGATATTTACCTTCTTAACCCACTCTAGTGTGCATTAGGAGTTTGTACTTTATGAACCAACAATAAAGTTCTGCCATAACATTTTAATGATGCCTATCATGCTTTGCTTAGTTGTAACATAAGTAATAAAGCTTGTACTTTTAAGCTAGTTACCCAAAAATCCATATTTAGCATAAAATAAATCACCTAAATTCACCAAAAATCATAGATATATATATAAAATTCCACCAATAGTAATAATTTCTTAAGCCTCATAAGACTCATAAGAATAATACTTCAAAAGACCGGGTATTAAATTAGTATGGTATGTCACTTATGCGAGGATGAGGTTTATAACTTGTAAATTGAGCTTGAGTTTGACATAACTAATTTTGTGTTGCACTTGTACACCAAGATGGACATATGCATATGTACTGTTGCATCAAGTGTACATGTGCATGTGCAAATAGGCACCCACAAGCACCTGCATTGTAAAAAAATCTAGTGTAATCATATTACATTGGTGCAAATGTGCACCTATCCCATTTGTGCTGACAAAAATTAGTTTAACATTCGCACCTTGCGTGGTAATAAAAGGTAGTGTAATATGCAGATGTGAGCCTAAGTTTGATTAAAATAACTTTGAGTTGCACGTGTGCACGCGCATCTACAAGGGAAAATACATGTCTACACCAACTAGGTCCTAGGAACAACCTAGATTTTGAATTTTTTTAGAAAACATGTAATATTTCTTTTAGAAACTAACTAAAAGTTAAGGAGCAACCACGTTTTATTTAAAAAAAATTTAAAATCAATGAAACCAAATGGCTGATTTAATGAAAGGGAGTGAGATAAACATTAATTTACATTAATAATAAATTGTTAACAATTGGTCATACGTTGACTATATAAGATTTATTAACTTAATAATGTTACTGTTTTAGTTTTGATTTATATACATACTTGTACAAGTCAAATAATTTGTTTTGAATCACAAGACAATAACTAAGAATATTAGTAATGATATACTTATAATGTATGAAACATCATTAAGAACAACATATGTTAAATTGAATACAATTATCGAATAATTGACTTACGTTTCACATAAATGACCTAGCCCATCTAATCCATTCATTTACCCACTCATGTAAGTCAAGGAACCATGTGATTTTCAACTCTAGATTTGCTCTTAGAATTGTCCACATATGCACCAAGCATATGTGACTGTACTAAAACCCACTAACAACATAATTTTTTTTTTCAAAAAGTATAGCAACATGGATGTCATATTAAAGAATATAATTTTCTCGTTAATTTGATATAATTTTCGTATATTAATACATTTTGCGTTTGGTAGATATTTTAGCTTTAGGAAAGTTGGTAAAGTGGTCCCACCTTTATTTAAACAAGTTGCCTAAAATACCCTTCCAGGAGATTAGGAAACTAAAAATGACGACCGTGTTATTAATTAATTATATGTTTTCCATAACTAATATTAATATTTGATTTGTTATGATCAATGGCTACAAACGGTTCTTGCGGTACTTACAATAAAACTGTTTCTCAAATGAACCCTTCCCTATATACATATATATATATATATATGTGTGTGTGTGTGTGTTTGGAAAAAGTTAAAAGAAAACTGTTTTATTGACTGAGAACTATGAGAACTGTTTGTAACATCTTTAATAACTCATTAATAGTGTATTTTTTTTCATTTTTATACTTACCCAATTGTAAATGCGTTTGGGTGGGACCCTCATTAATTACTCATTAATACATTAATGAATCATTATTTTGTGGTACTAAAACCATAAGCCGCATTATACTATATTTGACTCAACCTTCATACGCCACTTTTAACCCGCAATGGATAATTTAATAGGCAACTATTAGCAAGCAAGAACAACTTTAGCTACAACAACGAGCTATTACCATTTATAGCCATTAATTTATTGTAATCAACGATTAAGATCGGTTCTCGCATGAAAAATAGTTCTCGTTTAAACTCTTCCTTTGAGAAAATTTCAATCAAGAACCATGTTTCATGCAAGAACTGCATATTCAATTCAGGTAAAATACATATTTGGTCCTTATCTCAACAATTAATCATCTAAATATAAAGACCGACATTGGTTCTCTTGGTTATGCATTTAAGGTTAGTTCTATAGTGAACCTTGTTCTCTCTCTCTCTCTCCATATGTGTGTGTGTGTGTATATATATATATGTATATATTACTCCTTTATAATATATTTACAACCTAAAAAACTCTTAATTTTAAGTAACTTCAATGCACTAAAATACCCATTTTTAACCATTTCATTCTCTCTTATAATTTCCTTTAACTTTTAACCATTTCATTCTCTCTCCTAATTTACTTTAACTTTTAAAACACCCCTTTTTAACCATTTCATTCTCTAATTTATTTTGGCACGGTCATGTGACTATATGGCTTTATAATAGGTTATAGCCACACCATATCATAATTGTGTATCTAAATGAAGTTTATGGCAACATTTTAGGTGATAATATGTGACCAATATATTCATAACAGTCACGTCGTGAAATATTCATATGACTATTATTTAGAGCAACAATGGGCAAAAACGATTATCATTAAATTTGATATTCGTCACACATGATTTCAGTGTAACCAAAATCTAACGTGTATAGTTAAATTATAAGTATTAGGTTTTAAATCGAAATAACATTTAGCTTACTGGTCTAACGCATGTTTCTTTGTAGAGATGGATGGGATGTGATTCAAGTTCGAATCCCACTTTTAGCATAAAATTCATAAAATTCAATCGTTGTGTAACTAAATATTACAAAACGCCACATAAACATAAAATTGATGTGACAATTGGATGAAGAATAGTCACACAAAATACACATTTAATTGACTTTAAAAAGCATATGGTCATACTTAACTTTTGGCCACTTTTGGCTTAATTGTATGTGACGAAATCCCAAAAAAAAAACAATGATTGTGTGACTAAATCATCGAAGATGCCACATATATTATATATTCATGTGGCCAAATGACGGGAAAAGGATACTCTCAAAAATTGCGCGTGTGACTATAAAGTGTTTACGGTCACTAAAACTAACAAATCCAATATAAACTCGTACCGGTTAGTCACACATTTTATGGTTTTGGTTACTTTTTTAAATGGATATGGCCACTAACCCGCTAATGTAACTGTATGTATCCTATGGTCACTCGACCTTTCGTCACACATACACTGAAAACGCAACTGTGACTATATGCATATCGTCGCACTTTTTCGGTGTAACGAAATCACATCTTTGTTCTAGTGTATATACCCACACACACACTCAAACTTAATACTCGTGCAATGCGTCAGTCAGAAATAATCATGCTTGATAACATGTCCATTTTTTATAATATAAGATTATTATATTCATGCATTACGATGACATCGAACAATTTCGTTCGTAATATATCTATTTTCTTTCTCCCTTTTCCATTTCTTTTATTTCTCTTTTCTTTATAACTC
Organism: Dittrichia graveolens; assembly: GCA_038502395.1. NCBI lineage: Eukaryota > Viridiplantae > Streptophyta > Magnoliopsida > Asterales > Asteraceae > Dittrichia > Dittrichia graveolens. The sequence continues at coordinate 76,330,634 of JARJIL010000001.1, read as the reverse complement.
TTTTATTAATTTAAAATAAAATTTTAAAAACAATAAAATGAGAAAAAAAGAATATTTAATACACTATAAATTAAATCTTTTAACACGACTCATTTAAAAATCCAAAAATGCCTATAAATTTAAGTTACATGTTATAAGTTCATGAGTTATATCTATACGCATTTTTTAATACTTAAATTAAAATATGCATTATATGATAAAAAAATTAGAATGATAAAAAGATCCTATTTGTTTAATTTTAATTTGTATTTAATATCATATAAGTTGAAAACTAATTTTCATTGATTTGATTTTTTTAAACATTATTTACTATGGAAGGTTAGTTATAAAAATGGTATTTAAAAATTTTAACTAACTCCATACAATGGTTTCCTTATAGGTTTAAATAAGGAGTAAATTAGTAATTTCAAATCACTTAAAATTAAGAGATGACAATGACAAAAATGCTTTATAATATAGTATAGGTTTAATTTGTATTTAATATTATATAAGCTGCAAATTAATTTTTATGGGAGTTTTAGTTATAAAAATGGTTTTTAAGAATCTAGTTAACTCCATATAATGGTTTCCTTATAGGTTTAAATAAGAGGTAAATTAGTAATTTCAAATTACTTAAAAGTTAAAAGATTACAATAACCTAAATGCTTTATAATATAGTATATATGTATACGTATATCAGCCTTAGTTGGAACACTAGGAAGCTAACTTGTATTTTGGTTCCACGTATAAGTTGGTTTTTGTTTAAACACTCCTCTAATGGCCTAGTGTACACTTACACATTCGTATTTTGGTTCCCATATGACCTTAAATATGGTCAACACTAGGAAACTAAACGGTGTCCTCAAGCAAACATTACTATGGATGAGTGGTTGTTGGATAAAGGTATAATTTCAACAAAAAACTAACAATAAATATAAACTGGTTCTCAAATGAACCCTTCCCTATATATATATATATATATATATATATATATATATAGGGTAAGGTTATACATAGAACCACCCTTATTTATAGAACCTATAGAACCATTATAATGATGACACGTGTCATCAAACTAAAGGGCAAAAAAGAGATTTAGCTTTTATTCATATAACTCACGCGCCTCCCAATTTAATTTTCCAGGCATTCAATATTTTCTAAAAAAATACCCATTAATCCTTCTAATAATCGTAACTATGTCATGTTTAAGATTTTTAACAAAAAAATTATATCATTAGTACAGTTTTTCTTCCTCTTTAATTCAAGACCACTCTTCCTATATTTCTAAAATTTTTATTTTGAAAATGCAAAATTTCAAATATGAACATGCAAATATGCAATTGTGGATGAAGATAATAACCAAAATGCAATCCAGATAAAAATGATAACCAAAATGCAACCTAGATAAAAATAATGATCAAAATGCAACCCAAATAAAGATGATAACAAACATGTAACATAGATGAAGGTGATTTTTTATTTGAAAAAAGTGAGACATGTGAAAATGCAGATTCATCTGGATTGCATTTTCATTTGTCATTTAGATGAAAATGATGACAAAAAATCCAGTTTTATCTTAAAAGTAGATTATTGAAACAAAACTCTAACAAATAAATACCAAAAAGTGCTCAAGGACTCTGAAATGTAACACGTACAAGAAAAGGCATAATACAACCAAAATGCAAATTAAAATACAATCAAAATGCAGATCAAAATACCAACCAGAATTAACGAAATGCAGAACTGCTTTTGATACAAAAAACAAGAAAAAATTAAAATGCTCTTTACATACCACATGCAGATCAAAATGCAAACAAGAAAAACAATTAGATACAAGTTTAATAAAAAAATTAAAATGCTCTTTACATACCACATGCAATCCTTATGTCCAGTTACTTTTGATACAAAGACCAAACAATAAACTAACAACATATGTAAGAGATATATGAAAATGCATATACTTTTCTAATTTTTTTTTTCAAAATGCAAATTGTTTGACGAAACAACAGTTTAAAATGCAAACAGCAACACGTGAAATGCAAATAACAACAGTCTAAAATGCAAACAGCAGCAGTGAAATGCAAGTAACAAAAGTCTAAAATGCAAATAGCAGCATGTGAAGTGCAAGTAACATCATCTAAATTGTAAACAAAAGCACTTTCACATCAAAAATGCATGTTTATATATTTGCATTTTCATATATATTTGCATTTTCATATATATATGCATGTTCGTATATTTGCTACCGAAAATGAAAAAAAAAGAACAGATAACAAAAATGCAAATTGTTTGATGAAAATGCAAAATGCAACCCACATAAAGAAGATAACAAAAATGCAAACTCACGACTCTCATCTGCATTTCACAAATCTGATTCAATAAAAATGCACGTCACAAACCCATTCAATGAAAATGCAGATTAGCAAATAAAAAAAGTCTAAAATGCAAACAGCAGCATGTGAAGTGCAAGTAACAAGGGCTGATATTACATGTTCAAACCTAAAATGCAAATGCAAAAAGCAAACAGTAGCACTTTCAAATGTTAAATGCAAACAGCAGCATGTAATTGCAAATGCAAACAGCAGCATGTAATTGCAAATGGAAACATCAGACATGTTCAAACCTAAAATGTGAAATCCAAAGAGCAGCATGTAATTGCAAATTGCAAATGCAAACAGTATGTAATTGCAAATGCAAACAGCAGCATGTAATTGCAAATGCAAACAAATATCTCAGAATCAATGTTACAATAGTACAAAAACAACATGTAAATGCAAACTGATATAACTATGTTAATGTAACAATTTTACAAACAACATATAAATGCAAAATGACTACGATAATGAAAAGAACAGATCTAAATGCAAACAAATATCTAAATGCAGCATGTACAAACAATATCTAAATGCAATCAAATATCTAAATGCAAGGCATGACTATGATAATGAAAAGAACAAATCAGATGTCAAACCATGGATGTCGAATTTTACAAACAATATCTAAATGCAAACAAATATCTCATAAATGAAAAGAACAAATCTAAATACAAACAAATATCTAAATGCAACATGTAAATGCAACATGTACAAACAATATCAAATGCAAACAAATATCTAAATGCAAGGCATGACTATGATAATGAAAAGAACACATCAGATGTCGAACCATGGATGTCGAATTTTACAAACAATATCTAAATGCAAACAAATATCTCAGAATCAGATATGAAATTTGCATTTTCAAAATCAAGTTTTTAGAAATACGGGAAGAGTGGTCTTGAATTAAAGAGCAAGAAAAACTGAACCTAATGGTATAATTTTTTTGTTAAAATTCTTAAACATGACATAGTTATGATCATTAGAATGATTAATGAGTTTGTTTTAAATAAATGTGATAGTGTCAGCTGAGGAGCGTGAGGCGCTGATGAATATTTTTTCAATTCCTTTTTTGCCTTTCTTTTTAATTATAACATCATAATTATGTATGATAATTACAATTTTGCCTCAACTTAATATCAACCTTTGATCAAGTTAATCTAAAGGCCCAAAATGGTTCTTTAGGTTCTATGTTTAAGAGTGGTTCTATATTGATGCTATTTCTATATATATATATATATATATATGAAAAAGTTAAATGAAACTGTTTTATTGATTGAGAACTGCGAGAACTGTTTGTAACATTTTTAATAACTCATTAATAGTGTATTTTTGTCATTTTTATATTACCCAATTGTGAATGCGTTTGGGTGAGACACTCATTAATTAGTCATTAATACATTGATGAGTCATTATTTTGTGGTACTAAATACATAAGCCACACTATACTATATTTGACTCAACATTCATACACCGCTTTTTATTCGCAATAGATAATTTAATAGGCAACTATTAGCAAGCAAGAACAACTTTAGCTACAATAATGAGCTATAAACATTTATAGCCATTAATTTATTTTAATCAACGATTAAGATCGGTTCTCGAATGAAAAATAGTTATCGTTTAAACTCTTCCCTTGGTAAAATTTCAATCGAGAACCGTGTTTCATGCGAGAACTACATATTCAATTTAGGTAAAATACATATTTGGTCTTTATCTCAACAATTAATCATCCAAATATAAAGACTGGCATTGGTTTTTTAGATTCTGCATTTAAGGTTAGTTCTGTAGTTAACCTTGTTCTCTCTCTCTCTCTCCATATATATACCCACGTACACACACAAGCTTAGTACTCGTGCAATGTGTCGGTTAGAAATAACTCATGCTTGATAACATGTCCATTTTTTATAATGTAAGATGACATCGAACAATTTCGTTCGTAATATATCTATTTTCTTTCTCTTTTAATTTTTCCATTTCTATTATTTCTTTTTTCTTTATAACTCTTTTATTAATTTAAAATAAAAATTTTAAAACAATAAAATGAGAAAAAATTTTTTTAATACACTATAAATTAAATCTTTTGTTTTGATAACTCGAGTAATTTAAAAAATCCAAAAATGTCTATAAATTTAAGTTACATATTATTAGTTCATGAGTTCTAGCTATAGGTATTTTTTAATACTTAAATTCAAATATGTATTATATGATAAAAAATTTAGAATAATAATTATTATAAAGATCCTTTTTGTTTAATTTTAATTTGTATTTAATATCATATAAGTTGAAAACTAATTTTCATTCACTTGATTTTTTAAAACATTATTTATTATGGAAGGTTAGTTATAAAAATGGTATTTACAAATTTTAACTAACTCCATATAATAGTTTCCTTATAGGTTTAAATAAGGAGTAAATTAGTAATTTTAAATTACTTAAAATTACGAGATTACAATGACTTAAATGTTTTATAATATAGTATAGGTTTAATTTGTATTTAATATTATATAAGTTGAAAATTAAATTTTATGTACTTGTCTTTTTTAAACATTATTTATTATGAAATGTTTAGTTAAAAGAATGGTATTTAAGAATCTAGTTAACTCCATATAATGGTTTCCTTGTATGTTTAAATAAGAGGCAAATTAGTAATTTCAAATTACTTAAAAATTATAAGATTACAATAACTTAAATGTTTTATAATATAGTATATATGTATATGTATATCAGCCTTAGTTGGAACACTAGGAAGCTAACTTGTATTTTGGTTCCACGTATAAGCTGGTTTTTGTTTAAACCCTCCTCTGATGGCCTAGTGTACACTTACACATTTGTATTTTGGTTCCACATATGACCTTAAATATGGTCAAACACTAGGAAACTAAATTGTGTCCTCAAGCAAACATTACTATGGATGAGTGTTCGTTGGATAAAGGTATAATTTCAACAAAAAACTAACAATAAATACAAACAAGAGAAGCTTTTATGAATCTCTTTCTTAATTGTTTTCTTTTGTAAACATAATGCAAATGCATTCATTTTCATAAAAGGTGACCACAATGCTTGTAAAGCCAAAGCCATCAACTTTCTGTAAAGTCTAAAGCCATATAAATCACATAACACCTCTCTCATGGAACTAATTTATTGTACCTTGAATATCTTTATCAGTGCAACAAAAATAGCTTTCAAGACTACTTTTTTTTTGGGGGCCCCATTCTAGGAAAAAAAAACTTACACAAACGTGCAGTTTCTATACACGTATTATAAGGATTCACTATTTTCAAGTGGACAACCGGCCTATTCAAGAGACTTCATAGACTATCCTCATAGGAGGAGCCACACACGGAAGGTGGATCATATTTTGGGTTGAAAATAGAAGTTTTAATGTAATGAGTTCCGAAACATATTTACAATGCTAGTTTTTTGGGTTCAGTTCTTTTGGTTTCGGTTTTAACGGGTTTGGTTTTTTATTTGGAACCGGACTAAAATAACAAATGACAATCACTTTAACATTTTTTAAAACAAAATTTCAAACTATTTTATCCTTAATTAGTGTATAAAAAACAAGAACTAAGAAGTCAAAAACACAATCTCGCGTCTTTTGCTCTTCCGTAATTTCATTTCTGGTCATTGTGAACCTTCATCCTCTCCATCATGTCGACAATAGCAGCTCCCCTTTCACGTCGATAGCGTGCCCAAACCCTAAAAAGTTTTCATCTTCTCCATAATTCATAAATCATTTGCGCAGAAGACTAATTAGGCGTTTTTTTCAAGTTTTCTTCACCATATTCAATGTCATTGATGAACAATTGGGATCCTTTCTTCCATGAAAGATACTCAAGTAAGTTTGTATCACTACAAGAAAACTACTGCTTTGCGATGGCCTTTTTCGTCTCTAATCCGTTGCTAATCACCAATTTGCCACAAATTTACCACGAAAACATGTCGCTATGATCGTCGCTAATTTTAGCAATGGATTTTAGCTACATTTTATAGACAAATTTACTTGCCATGGCTTTGCGACGGATGTAGTTTATATTTATAAATAATTATTAAATTCCGAACGTGGTCGCTAATTAGCTACGATTTATAGATGGATTTAGTTTGTTGCTAATTTGCAACGGATTAGCGTGAAAATGGCAAATAAATTCAGTTTGTCGCTAATTAGCTACGTTGCAGAGACGGAATGTTTTCATCTCTAATTTGTCATGGATTTGCAAGGAAAGTAATATATTTTCAAAAAATTAATTTTAAATTAAATTTGTCGCTAAATTGTATCTAATCTATGGCCAAATTTGTCGCTAAATCGTATCTAATCTATGTATGTGATCTTTATAGTCACTCATCTCTTTCAATGTTTTTTTAAAGGGAAAGAAATATATTAATATTATTGATCCTTTAGTAGAAAGTAACCTTTAATTAATAGTGATAAACTCTTTTGATTTACTTATCACGTATGACAAACTTGGTTTATAATTTTCGATAAGTAATCTATAGAATGCAAATTTAGGTTAAGAAAATTTTAATAGCCGATATGAAGCTTGATTTAGGGCGTGTTTGAGATTGCGATTTGAAAATATATTATGTGTTTTTAATAATCCGAATCAGATAATTAGCTGTAAGAGAACGTGCTACTAAATAATAGTGTTTGGATTTGATTATGTTATTTCATATCACAATAATCAGTTTTTTGAGTGCTTAGCAAAGTAGATTAATTGATTTTAAAGGGTAATATCATAATAATCAAATAATCAGTTTGAAAAAGCAATTCAAAAGTAGATTCTCAAAACTGCGTTTTGTAGTCTCTAAAACGCAAATAATTGATTTATGAAAACACAACCTCAAACACTTTAAACTAATTATCTACAATTTGAAATCACAATAATCAGATAATCAATGTTTAAACGTAATCTTAAACACCCTCTTATAAATATATTTTAAAGTCGGGTTTAACCCGACTAATAAGCCCCTTTCTTAATATCTCCCTACGTGACTTTTTTTTTTCTATAAACTATTTGCTTGCCATAATTAGACAATAAAAGTCAACCCGGAGCAACCATAGTTTAATTTCAATTTTCAACACAAGTGAAACCCAAGTACAACAATATTATAAATATTTTTAGAACATTGAGTAAACCAGAGAAATATATAAATATATAATACGCCACATATAAAGTACAAAAGCTAAAAAAATGTTCTATTTAAAACCAACAATATAACCCAAACATACTAGTAAAAAAATCAACCAAAAAACAACTTTTGTCATAAAGTTTGAGGTTATTCAACAGACTTATATCAATAAATTTTAGAATTCATCGTAAGTACGTTAGAGTTCGGGTTGTTCATGGAATTTTATGTATAATCTAAATCAAAGAAAATATAATGGGTTCGATTATATTATCTATTATGGATTTGAGTGGGAAGATATTTATAAATTTGAAATAGAGGAAACGTTAAAAAAAATGAGGTTAAAAACATGAAAAAGGTTAAAACACTGTTATGTGATACGGGAAAATATTTTTTAAAGATTTGAGAACCATTATTAGTGTGAGAACCATAAGAACCAATCTTAACCGTTTATTTTGGATAATGAAATTCATGGATGAAGAGCATAGGGGATTGAGTGTGACAAGGTGTATGTAAGGAATTCATTGGTGGGCAATCCAATTGAAAAAGGAGGAATTAGACGGCTAAGATTAGTTCTCTCGGTTCTTGCAATAAAAACGGTTCTCAAATGAACTTTTTAATATATATATATATATATGTGTGTGTGTGTGTGTGTGTGTATAGGGAAGAGTTCATTTGAGAACCCTTATTAGTGTGAGAACCACGAGAACCAATCTTAACCGTGAGAAAACTAGTGAAAAGCGTGGGTGGATTGAGTGTGGCAAGGTGCAATAAAAACTAGTGAAAAGTTCATTTAAAAACCATTTTTATTGCGAGAACCGCGAGAAACAATATTAGCCGTCTAATTCCTCCTCCTTCAATTGGATCGCCCACCCATGAATTCCTTACATACACCTTGCCACACTCAATCCACCCGCGCTCTTCATCCATGAATTCCATTATCCAAAATGAACGATTAAGATTGGTTCTTGCGGTTTTCACACTAATAATGGTTCTCAAATAAACTCTTCCCTATACATACATACATACATGCATGCATACATACATACATACATACATACATACATATACATATATATATATAGTGAAAAATTCATTTGAGAAGCGTTTTTATTGCGAGAAACGCGAGAACCAATCTTAGCCGTACAATTCCTCCTCTTTTAATTGGATTGCTCACCCATGAATTCTTTACATGCACCTTGCCACACTCAATCCCCCCACGCTCTTCATCCATGGATTCTATTATTCAAAATGAATGACTAAGATTGGTTCTCGCGGTTTTCACTCTAATATTTGTTTTCAATGGAATCTTCCCCTATATATATATATATATATATATCTGTGTGTGTGTGTGTGCGCGCGCGCGCGCACACACGCTCGAAAAAGACATTCAGCGACGTCGACAAAGTCCTCACTAAAGTTAAAAAAGTCGTCAAGGGAAAGTTTCGGTGACCACATGTCGTCATCAAAGAGTCCTCGTCTAAAGATCGTCTGTGAAAGCTTATAACAATGACAACTTTGTCGGTAAATGGTTCTAAACTTCACCGATGACAACTGCTCTCGCCGTAAGTTATTTTTGAAAAAAATAAAACCGTAAGTTATTTTTGAAAAAAATAAAAAAGAATTACCTTTTGCGACGTAGTCCCCCACTAAATATATTTATTAATTAAATGAAATGAGATTCAACGACGACAAATGTCATCGCTAAATGTATTTATTAATTAATTAAAAAAATTGAAATTTGATTTAGTGACGACAATAATATTCAACGACAACATATGTCGCTGCTAAAAGTATTTTTTAGTGTTTAGTTATTTATTAGATCAAACAACTTGAAATAACATAGTCTTAGAACAAAACATTAATGTATTTTTTTCAAATTTGTTTAATATAATAGAATAATTATATATAACTAGTATTCATCATCATACAAGTCCTCTTCATCCATATCGTCATCATCTTCAGTTACATTCATAAGAGAAGCGGCAGGTTAAAATTCAAAATATCAAAAGTCGCTATTTGTAGTACATCAAATAATATTCCAAGATTTGCATTATTAGCCGTTTTGTCATTCGCATCATATCACCTACTTCGCTTTGTGTGTATACTCTTTCTAATTCACTTTGAGCAAGGAATATAAGTAAACTAAAATTTTACATCTATGAACTTCAATATATATGTGTCTGTTTAATATATATATATATATATATATATATATATATATATATATATATATATATAAAAGTGGACTAAAAATAATTACTTACATGTTCACTTTTGGCAATGGAGTTAACATATTCATTGTTGCGATTGTGCATATTTCCAAACCGATCAATTAAGACACATGAAATGGATACATAAAACAAATTAAAAACAACAATTATAAAAACCAAGGAATAAACCGATACCAACACAATTAAAAAATTATTTTAAAATACAATTAATTATAAAAAAATTACCGCCTCATTAAAAAGTGCAGCATAGGATGCGGACCCATATATGCAAACTTGTGTATTTTTTCTTCTATCTATTTGCTTGATTTATTGTGGACTGTTTTATATTTGCTTCATTCAAATTATTGCCTACGTATTGTTCCACTCTGAACTACTCATGCTGGGGGAGGGGACTGACATATTTTTTGAGGGTGTTCAAACCTTGCTCTATCAGCGAATCACTCATTCTTGAATTATCTTTTCCGATCCAAATATCTTCCACCGCAAAGAAATAGTTAGTTACATATACGTACATACTTACTTACATATACATATACATATGTGTGTATGCAACCTCTATTGTAGGCCAAATGGCGGTTTTGGCCTCATTATGTACGTCTTTCTATGATTTATAATACTTAGGGATCTCGCTTCCTACCGTCCTCCCGACAAGATTTGAAAATTTGCTAGCGTGCTTGCCAACAGATCGTACTGTTTTTTGATTTATTATATCAAATCAATGGGTAATGGTTTTTCACCATTATTTTCCCTCGCCACCCTTAGATTTGCACCCTTGCTCTTCCTACGAACTTTTAAACCTACAAATTCAAGTGAATAAATTAAATATAAAAGTAATCAAACTCAAGTAAACAAAATATTCTAAAACTTTTTTACACTAACACTTTGAAGGCGGCTTTCGTAAATTATGAGGCGGCTTTTTTACACATAGATAGACTACTAACTAACTATTCTATAATGTACAATCAACTAACTAACAACAAAAACTTCAGAGTTAGAATCAGTCTTCAATCATCCCACCATGGTTCTTCTTTAACTTCAAAATCTTTGGCATGGGGATCAGCTTCAACTAAGACTTCACATTGGGCTTGAACAAGGGCTTCAAAATTTTCATTTCCAGTTCTGCCTCTTATAGATATCCTTAGCCCAAATAGAAACTTCTTGCTAGCTTTAAGAATTTCAGACTGTCTAAAGAACCTCCATGTGCCAGCTCTGTCCAGAAAGAATATACCTTCAACAGGCATAATTATAAACTTGTACAACTCAGGGGTGATGTTCAATGGAAGAGATGTGTTGAGACTCTCAAAATCTGATAAGAATTCATGCTGGGGTAGTACCTCTCTTAGCTCAAATGGTTTGAAGGGCTTGGAGCCTTTCTTATGAAGATTATCAACTGTGTGCACATGCCTGTAATAGTCATCTGGAGTGAAGGCCCTTTGTGACACAGCTAGAGCTATCCAATTCTGAATTTTCTGAATGAATTGAACTTTGAGCTTGGATTTGGATTTGAAGAGAAGGTACAGGATCTCAACTAACTCTGTGAACCCATATATGTGACACCTCTCATAGGATCCAACTTCACAGCTGTTGAAGTTGTTCTGCCTTATAGCTTTGAGGTAGGGTTTACATCACCTTTATGGACAGTAACTCTTGTTATTGGAGTTGGTTCTGTTCTGTTTCTCAGAATGTTAATTCTTTCTCTGAAGCTTTGAAGTCTTTGTTGACTTAGATTGATGGGAGCAAATAAATCAAGGTTGAAGAGGGTTTTGATGGCATCAACATGAGATATAGCTTTGAGTAGGTCAGACTAAGATTTCTCCCTTGCTAATTTGTGTTGAGCAGCAGCTTGCTTTTGAACTTGTTCTTGCTCTTGCTGATATGCTAGCTCCTTGGCTTGGTAGATTTCTTCAACTGAAACACCCAATGCTTGAGCCATTTGAGCATTTTCCCTTTCTTCCTTTTCTTTAAGAGCAAGCTCCCTTTTCATTTGTGCATCTACTTCAACTTGCTCATCTGTCATTTTTTGTTTGCCTTTATCCTTAGGAGCAGAGGTTGAAGCCTTTTGGACTGTTGGAGTTGATTGGACTAGTGGAGCAGATGGCTTTAGGTTCTGTCTTCTTCTTCTGAGGATGTCAGATAGTGGAGTATCATCCTCATCATCAGAATCAGACTCTATATTGATTGGTGGAGAGCAACCCTCAGCAACTTTTCTTTTAGGCTTTGGCCTGTTTGCCATCCTTTTCAATCTTTTAAGAAACATTTGCTCCCCTTCAGAAGGTGTTTTTCTTTTAAGAGGTGGAGGAGCTGTTGCTTTGGGTACTTCCTGCTGCATGATTTTGGTGGCAGTTTCAGCATAGGCAGCATCTATATCCTCTGAGTCAGGATCATCCTCCCTTGAAGAACTAGAGAATTTCTCCCCCTTTTTGGCATCATCAGAAGGAGGAGGGGAGTCACCTGCTGCAGGTTTATGGGATGGGGTAGGGGCAGTGGTAGGTGTATGGGTTGAGGAAGGGGTAGAGGTAATGTTGGATATTTGGAGAGAAAGGTCATCCTTGAGATCCCTAAGAGCTTTCCATAGGGAAAGATGACTCAGTCGGCTTTGTTCGGTGAGGGCTTCTATATCATCAAGGATTCCTTTTAGAAAAGAAGGCATTGGGAGGAGTTGTTCTGGAATGGGGACAGATATGTTTGGGTTGATTGGTTTGGTTGAGGGTAGAGATAGTAGATTGAGGTAGGATGGGAATTTGTGGTTGAGAGGGAAGAAGGGTGGATAGATGGTCGATTTTGGTTAGGATTGGGGTAAGATTAATGGGTGCAGGGGAGGGTTGGGGTGGGGTTATTAGAGACTCAATGTCTTTTGTAAGTTGAGACAATTGAGCAGAGGTTTGGATTTGGAAGGTTTGAAAGGTTAGGTGATCAAGGGTTAGGTTTATTGTTTGGATAAGGGTAAGGTTTGGGGTTTGGGTAGAAGTAGATGGTTTAGAGGTGGAAGGGGTGGAGAGAGGTTCAAAGAACTTTGGTAAGGTCTGTGTCCCCTCATTTGAGCCTTGGTGTATAAGCTCAAATTCATTGGGGAAGAGTGTTGAGCCCTATGCAAGTGATTGGTTTGTACCACTAGCAATGGCAGGCTGTGCTTGTGTAAGAATAGAATCAATAATAGGTGCAAGATAAGTGGATTGAGTGTGGGATGCACTCAATAACAGGGAATCCCTTATTGGATCCACATTCTGTTGGGAGAATGTGGATGGTATAGGCTGACTCAATTGTGGGAGAGACACAGTATGACCTTGGGTTGAGGTCTGTCTTTCAATGAGATCAACCTTTTGGGAGGTTGTCTCAGCTAACGGCTTAAGTCCCATTTTTACAGATGTATCCTGTTATGAAGATACATCCACTGGCTGTAAGGTTGCAACATCCAATTGCTCCCCCTCAACATGAGGAAGGGTAATTGGAGTTGAGGTCAGAGGTGTGGATTGCACTCTCTCAAAGTGCTCATAATGAGTCACTTCTGGTGACCTTGTATATATGGGGCTACGGATAGGAGTAGAACTAGTGACCATAGGAGGTTCACTAGAGCTTGGCTGTTGGAGTGGTGTATGGACTGGAGAGGAGGATGGGCTATCAAAGGTTGGGACTACCATTTGAATATCCTCAGAGGTGGAATCAGTACTGTCCTTACCTTGGGACATGATGTGCCTACTTCTGTCAATGAGCTCCAGAAGTTGCTTAGAGATCTCTTGTTCTTGGGCATCACCATCATCACCAAGAGGACTTAACTCCATTGGACTGATAGGAGCAAAATCACCAGCATCACCATCACCAGCATCATCATCATCATCCTTAGAGCCAGTGTGACTTTCATCAGCATCATCATCACCATCATTATCATCATCATTTTCATCACCATCACCATCATCTGCATTTGCATTGTCGTTTGCAGCATCTATTAGCTCTTGCATTTGGGCAGTATTTGGAGGACCTCTGTTTGCCTTTAAGAAATGGAATATCTTTTCACCCATGGCAGGGACATGAATATGCTCAAGATGTTCAGTTAAGCCCACATAATCATCCTCTCCAATCTCCCTCATAGCAATCAGGCTGAGCATAGTTACTCAGTTTACACAAATTAAGTAAGACTTGGATATGCTCAAATAAGTAACTTATAGTTTTCAACACTTATAAATTGACACCAACTAAATTACCACTATTCTAAACTAAAAATTAAGCATACCTAGTTTGGATATTAGGAAATTGAACCTTGCTTCATCTAATGGCTTTGTGAATAAGTCTGCAAGTTGTAAATCAGTGTTGATGTAGTGCAAAGTTACCTTCTTCTTTTGCACATTATCTCTGAGAAAATGATGTCTGATTTCAATATGCTTTGTTTTTTAATGCATGACTGGATTATTTGATATGGAGATTGCACTTTTATTGTCACATAGAATTGGGGTGTCTTCAACCTTCATATCATAGTCAAGTAGTTGATTTTGTAACCACAAAATTTGAGCACAACAGCTTCCTGCAGCAATGTATTCTGCCTCTGCAGTGGATGTTGACACCGAATTCTATTTCTTACTAGACCAACTAATCAATCTTCCTCCTAGAATTTGACAACCACCTGAAGTACTTTTTCTGTCTAATGTGCATCCTGCAAAATCAGAATCAGAATATCCAACTAACTCAAAATCTAAGTCTTTGGGGTACCAAAGACCAAGATTAGGAGTTCCTTTGAGATATCTGAATATTCTTTTAATAGCAGCAAGATGTGATTCTTTAGGATCAGCTTGATATCTTGCACAGAGACATGTTGAAAACATTATATCTGGTCTACTTGCAGTGAGGTATAAAAGTGACCCAATCATTCCTCTATAAGTAGTAATGTTCACTGATTTGCCATCAGTGTCCTTTCCTAACTTGATAGAAGTAGACATAGGTGTTTTCATTGAAGAACAGTTTTCAAAATCAAACTTCTTGAGTAAATCTTTGACAAACTTTGTTTGATGAATGAAAATACCATCAACCTCTTGTTTAATTTGTAAACCAAGAAAATAGTTTAACTCACCCATCATGCTCATCTGATAATTATCAGACATGAGTTTAGAAAACTTTTTGCATAGTTCCAAATTAGTAGACCCAAATATTATATCATCTACATAATCTGCACAAGTATCACATCACCTTTGTACTTCCTAATAAATAAAGTGCTATCAATGCATCCTCTTGTAAAACCTTTGTTAATGAGAAAAGAGGAGAGGGTATCATACCAGGCTCTTGGAGCTTGCTTAAGACCATATAAAGCTTTGTTTAGAAAGTAAACATGATCAGGTAAGTTTGACTCCTCAAAACCAGGAGGTTGTTTAACATACACCTCTTCTTTCAAATCTCCATTCAGAAATGCACTCTTCACATCCATTTGAAACACTTTGAAGCTTTTGAAGGCAGCATAGGCTAGGAATAGTCTGATAGCTTCCAATCTTGCAACAGGGGCAAAGGTTTCATCAAAATCAATACCTTCTTCTTGACAGTACCCTTGTGCCACTAGCCTTGCTTTGTTTATGATGATTTGCCCATTTTCATCTAGCTTATTTCTGAACACCCACTTTGTTCCAATGATGGATTTATCCTTTGGTTTAGGTACCAAGGTCCATACATTATTTCTTTTGAATTCTACTAGTTCCTCTTGCATGGCAGACACCCAGTGGGGATCATTGAGAGCTTCATCAACCTTCTTTGGTTCAATCATTGAGACAAATCTAGAATACATGCAGATGTTGCAAGCTTTTGATCTTGTTCTAACTAGATCATCTATGTTGCCTATCACCAAATTATGAGGATGGTGCTTGAGGTCTTTGAAGGCTTTTTGGATTTCTTGGGTATTAGGATTCATTTGGATTTGGGGAGAAGAAGTTACATGTTGGCTATCAGCAGTAGAAATGAGTTCATTTTGAGTGGCTGATATAACTTCATTATTGCAATCTGTGGGTATCTTTACTGAAGAGGGAATGAGTGATATGGAATTGGAATCCAATGATGTTGAGTCATTTTCCACATGATTCAGTAGAGGTATAGGATTGGATGAGGATGGTTATACATGGTTAAAAGTTTAGATAGGAACAGGTTCGTCTATATCATGAGCAGCTGGTGGAGTGGGATCTACTTGCTCTGGAGGAACTTATCCAGTTTGCATAAGATCATTAAATTCTTCACCTGAAACATGATTAGAAGAACAAGAAGCAACAAAGTCATTTTCATTGAAACTTACATTGATGGATTCTTCTATGACTTTGGTTCTGAGGTTGTATACTCTGTATGCTTTAGAAATTACTGAGTAACCTACAAACACTCCTTCATCAGCTTTAGGGGCAAACTTCTGTAATTGATCTTTTTGATTGAGTATGAAACATTGACAACCAAAGATACGCAGAAAGCTGATGCTTGGCTTCCTTCCCTTGAGCACTTCATATGGAGTTTTGTTGTGCCTCTTGATAATAAGGGACCTGTTCTGTGTGAAACATGCACAACTTACAGCCTCAGCCCAGAAATTAAAGGGTAATCCACTTTCACACAACATGGTTCTGGCAGCTTCAATCAATGTTCTATTTCTTCTTTCAGCTACACCATTTTGTTGTGGGGTTCTTGGAGTAGAAAAGTTTTGAGATATCCCTTTCTCATCACAGAAAGATTCCAGAGTTTGATTTCTGAATTCAGTTCCATGATCACTTCTAAGACTCCTCACCAGATTTCCATTCAACACTTTCATCTTCTTTATAAAACAGATAATCTCTTCAGCAGCCTCACTCTTTGCTTTAAGAAAGAAAACCCAAGTATATCTTGAGAATTCATCAATCAATAAAAGAGCATACTTACTTCCACCAATACTAGCAGTTGCAACAGGACCAAAGAGATCCATGTGCAACATATAGAAAGGTTCTGTAATTGAGAAAGACTGCTTGGATGGAAATGATGTCTTATGCCGCTTTCCCTTCTCACAAGCAGTGCAAGGTTTAGGCTTAAGATATGTCAGTGAAGGTAGTCCTGACACTAGTTCACCCTTGCTCAACTTGTTGATGTTTTTGAAATTTAGGTAGGAAAGCCTCTTGTGCCACAGCCAGTTTGTATCCTCATTATTCTTGGAGTATAAACATGTTTCCTTTGAACGGTCACCAGAGGATATATCAAGTGTATACACATCCTTGGTTCTCTTGGCACTAAGCACTGTATTACCTTCTTTATTTATGATGGAGCCTCTTGTCTTTGTGAAGTGGACTTCATTATCTCCATCACACAATTGACTTATGCTTATGAGATTCTATTTCAGCCCTTTGACATATGAAACTTTGGACAGCTTGAGGTTCCCATTATGAAGCTCACCATAGCCTTTAGTTTGCCCATGGTTGTTGTCACCAACGGTCACCCTTGGACCTTTCTCTTTCTTGTAGTTACTGAGCAAAGCCTTGTTACCTGTCATGGTTCTTGAACATCCACTATCAAGAAACCAAGAACCAACACCCTGCACATATTTGAATGAAAGAAGAGTTAGTGACACAAGTAGGAATCCACTACTTAGTGGATCCCTGTGGAATGCACCTAGCTTTCCACTTCATCTCAGGTTTCTTATGTATGAGAGGAGTGACTAAGTTATCATCACAAGTCCGCTGTCTTGAATTCCTTTCTAAAGAACATTCAAATGCCTTATGCTCTTTGCTTCCACATTTATAACATTTTTGAGATTTTGTGGCCTTGGAGCATTGAACAACATGGTTTGAATGCCTATGAGATTTCTTATTAGTCATCATTTGACTAACTTGACCATTCAGCTTATGAAGCTTATCCTGTAAATTTCTTAGGTCTTTATTCACAGGCACCTTAGATTGATCTTTGTTTTTGGAAAGTTTTTGACCAATCTTTGGAGTGGCAGAAATGGGAACAATGTGAACATAATTCTTTTTACTCATAGTTTCTTCTATTGAAAGAGAGTTGATTACTTCTAGATCAACTGATTGTTTAGAAGATGAGCTATGATCAGCTGACAGGTAATCAGCTGAGCATTTATCATCTACTAACCTATCAGTTGATGGAGTAGTATTAGCTAATGATTCTTTAGTTTGTGAAATGCTAAGAATTAAGTCATCTGTTTTCAAGGTTTGACAACATAATGTCTCTGAGGTCTCAACTAATGATTCCTTTCCTTTAATCACATCCTTTGACTTTGTGTTATTAGTATTTTTACATTCTGAAATCTTACTAGAGGATGATTCAACAGAAGGAATAATTGATTCTTTTGAGTGGGAACTCTTGCTTCTAACAAACTTATTTGTGAACACACTTTTGCCTTTAACAGTCTTGTGAAAGGTCTGTGGCAAAATGTCAGCCTTGTCTAAGATATTAAGGTTCTTACTAGAATCAACATAGTTAGAAGCCTTAGAGTAATTTCCACCAATAATAGCTTGAACTTGTTTGGGTATTTGCTCCTTGACACACCGAGTGGTCTTTTCTGCAGATACACACCAAGACTTTACTACTTTTTGGAGGTCATTAAACTTTTTGGTTGCTTCACTAGTTTCTTTTACTAAGATCTCATTTAGTATCTTTTGATTAGTTAGTTCATCATTTAAGATTGTTATCTGCTTAAGTTCCTCATCCTTAAGAATTAACTTTTCCTTTAGTGATTCTACTTCTAGTTTTAGCTTCTTCTCTCTTTGAATAGCAGACTGGAAATCAATACACAAGTAATCAAACATAGCATTCTTCTCATTATCATCATAGTTAATAAATTTTCCAACCTGATACATAGAAGAAGGATCCCAGTTGGTAGTTGAACAAGCTTTAGCAGCCTTTTTCATGTCTTCATCAATGGAACTACCATCATTGTTGTTGGCCATCATGCAAAACTGAGCAGAGATCACCTCATCTTCATCTGAGGAGAGATCTTCTTCTGCCCAATCTTGTTTTTCAGCAACAAGAACTTGGCCCTGGGCTTTCTTCTTCTTCTTGTCAAAGACAACAGCAAGGAGTTTCTTATACTTGGCTTCATAATCAAACTTGCCCTCCTGCTTTTGCACAGATGAAGAACTAGTGTTATATTTGGACTTACAGTCACTGGCTATGTGGCCAATCTTGCCACACTTATAAAACTCTGCTGTGGAGGCATCAAAAGTGGATTTGGGCTTGACAAACTTTGATGACCTCTTGCTGAACCTCTTGACACCCTTTCCCTTCTTGAAAGGTCTGAACTTCTTAACCAACATAGCTACACCTTCAACCAACTCCTCCAGATTACTTTCCTCACAATCCTTCTCCTCATCACTTTCTCCAGCACTCTCCTCTACATCTCCTTCTTCATCAGAACCAGAATCAATAGCTGCAAAGCTTCTCATCTTTGTATCTCTTGATACAAGGGGAGTTGGTGCAGCTTTCACTACCTCCTTCATCTCCTTGGATGACAACTTCCTTTGCTTGACTGATTGCTCATGGTTGAGTAAGTTACCATAGAGAGCAACCAGAGACATTCCCTTAATCTTCTCACTATGTCTTAGAACAGTGACAAAGTGATCCCATGTTTCAGGGAGGGAGTCTAGAAACTTGTTCACCAAAACAAAGTTGCTCTTGGTTATGTCTGCCCTTTTTAAGTCATTAACTAGGCAGTTGAACCTGGTGTATGTCTGTGTAAGACTCTCACCTTTCTGAGTAAAGAAGAATTCATACTCTCTGTTGAGGAGGAGCTTCTTGTTCTCCTTCACCTCTTCAGTCCTTTCATTTGCAACTGTGAGTGTATCTAACATCTCTTTTGCAGTAGAACAGTTAAGCACTTGATGATAGATTTCATTAGGTAGTGCAGAGACAAGAGCTGATCTAGCCTTAACATCTAGGCTAACCAACCTCTTATCCTCATCTGTCCACAGATGCATGGGTTTGGTTATGATTCTTTCAGTTGTAGAGGTTTGACCTTCAGATTCTGATGGAATGGATAACACTGATGTTGGAACATAAGGACCATCAGTGACTATTTCAAGCATTTAGATATCAAGGGTGGATAGGAAAAGATGTGCTCTACTTTTCCACATGGAAAAATTTTCAGCATCAAACATGGGACATCTTGTTAAGGACCCAGTGTTTGAGATATTCATGTTGTTTGCGGATGAGGCCATATTGAGAGGGGTAGAAGCAGTTGTAGAGTAAGCAAAACAGATCTAGATATTGATTATCTAACCTGGCTCTGATACCAGTTGTTAGTCCCAGATTTAGTACGCAACAACAAATGTTTGTAGAAGGGGGGTTGAATACAAACTTTAGCTTTTAAAAATTAAAGACACACTGATATACTTTTATATAATTCTTATTGACATTGAATCAAGAATTACATGTACTAGAAGCGCAAATTCTAAGTACAATAAAAGGTGGCAATCAATTTGTCTAACACATAGACAAGCTAACTCTAAAACAACTAATGTATATAGAGTGTTCAACACATGAACAAGTTTGATTATACACAATGCTTATACTCTACGAATTTCTCAACTAATGAGATTTTCTTTCTGTGTAGTAGAGACTTCACTATATTGTATTGTGTGTGGTTTGCATGTCCATCATGCATGAGTATATATAGAAGTCTTGGTGAATCCGATTGCATGAAGGTAAGAGACAAAGAGGATGTGGAAATATAATATTTTAATTGTAAAGGTAGTGGGTGAAAAGTAAAGTTACTTTAATCAAATGTTTGATAAAAGTAATTGTACTTTTCTTCAAAAGTGCAACCCATTACAATATAAAATATTAAAGCCCACATCTACTGTCGTGTAGAAGTATCTTTCTCTTTTCATGATTGTACTTTAATCAACACCATGCTTCTAATTGATTTGACTTTACCAAATATGGGATTGCAAGCCACACTTAGTTGTTTGAACAAATATTCAAGATCTTCGTCTGTTTGAGGTATCATTATCCTTTTTCAGAGGATAAGATCAAACCTTTTTGTCTCATACTTTATCCAAAAAGTGCATTTTTACTTTTACAAACAAAGATCTAAGGCATAATAGAACAACACATGTTCTGCCTTTTACATATGACTTACAATCTGAAAAGATAGAGTAGATTTGACATTTTTCACGACTCAGCTAACAGATTGTACTAGGAACTCTGATATTCACTACTCAGTTGACAAAATATATTAGTTGATCACTTTTTGCTAGGACTCAGTTGAAACATATTGCTCAGCTGATCATATAGATGCTCAGCTGATCAATAGTAAGGTTAGGAGAACATAATCTCATGTATTTGCATAATCATTTGATCAAGAATGCTCAGCTGATCAATCAAATACACCAGTTTATGTGGGGAGATGACTTGTGTAAAGGAAGACTTACTTAGCTGATGCTCTGGGCCTCAGCTGATCTATTTGTTCACTCAGCTGATCAATTTGTTCACTCAGCTAATCAACAACTTTGCTCAGCTGATAGTTTGTTTTCCTCAGTTGATGGTCTTCTTTACTTGTTTTCTTCATCTGATGCTCCTTGGCTGATATCCTTTGGCTGATACTTTGAGTAGGATCTGATGCTCAGCTGATGGCTTATTTTCCTCAGCTGATGGTTCCACACTTAGCATATTTTTACATAAACTGATTCAAACAACACATGTTTGAATTCTTTCTAAGTCATACTAAATGTAGGGTTTGATTATCATCAAATTCTATGTTTTAGGATAGGCAGAGTTGATTATTAGGGTGAAGTGATTATCTCCCCAACAATCACCATCTATATCCTCACCATGACCTCTTGCAATAACTAATATCTACTAAAATACTTTATATTATGGTTAGTAACATGCACTATAATATTAACACTTCTAAGGATCATCTAATAATTAGATACAACATATATAATCACATAAAATGTTCAATATTCATTCAAAATAAGTATTTAATTTACAAATAACAATTCTAAATCAATCAGACTCATCAATAAAAGAATAATGTATTTCATGTAATCGTTATCAGACTCTAGATTATCACTATGGGAATTAACAATAAAATCAAAGAATAGCAAGGTTGGGTGCTTGTGGGGCAAGGCCACCCGGTTTTCCTTGAACAGGTAGCTCTAGATCCTCCCCGCTCATCATTTCATAAAACATATACGCTTGACCTTTCTCGATGCTTTTTTGGGTGACTTACCAACCGACCCAGCAATAATGGTACGAACAAATAAAAGTCATTGGATTTGGGAGTTCTTCATGGACTTCTCTCTTTAGCCATTTGTATATGTTCATAAGTCCCAGACTTTCTTTTATCGACTCCATCTCGTCCTGCATTGCTTGAATCCACTCCCTAGCAGCAGGCCTTGCGAGAGCCTATGAAACAGTCTTACAAACTCTATTCAAGCTTGTATAAGTCAAATTATCCAAATTAGTAGACAATGCAAGATAGATAAATTGCTCTTACTTTACATTTATCTTTTACTTATCTTATCATAATAACAAATTATTTTTTCTAAATAACGTTAGATTTACTAGAAGATTTAACTTCTATAAAAAACAATAGATTTGGTTTTTCCCTTTTTAATAACATTGTAGAATGTATTTAGCTTTTAGTTTTGTTTTTTTCTAACAAAATTATAATATATGAATTCTACAAATATATATTGTATCTCAACAAAAATTTCGTGCGACAATGCAGCTTTGCAACTTTATGTTATAGCATTCACTTTATAAATTATATTTTTTATTTTTATTATTGCACTTGTGTATTAAGTAACCAGTATTGATTTATTTTTTATATATGTCCAATTACATGTTTAAACTTCATATTTCTCATTACAAGTGTGTAGTTAATAATAATCTATGAGAAAGTAATATAGTGGGAAATAGAGAGTTCTAAACATAATAATATTTAACATAAACAATTACACTAACATAAAAAGTTACACTATATGTATTCTTATTTATTTTTTCATTTTTTTTTGTAAAATGCAGGCAATATATACTAATAAGAATAAAATATAAATTGAGGGGACCAAATAGCATAGTATATGGATAACTTTTTAAAAATAAAGGAGAGACTTGAGATGAAAATTTCAGAAATTGAAGTAACATAGGGGAAAGCCAAACCTTATAATCTTGTTTTCCTTTGTCGGAGACTTACGAGAGACAGTTGTATACAGAGATAAACTAAAAACAAAATAACAATGTTATATATAAATAATTTAAGAAACACTAATATTATGTAAGACTAACTATTAGGTGTTAATATTGAAATCAAGAGGTGACCGGAAAATGGAGATTTCACCGGAAATAATGAATGTCTTGACAAGCAAAAGGAAGATAACAACAAAACAAGTCTTTGTGTCATGATTTAGCTTCAAGATTGGTGATAAAAATGAAATGGTGAAAGAGGGTGAAAGAGGCGTGATGGCTATGAAAATGAAATGAGGATGAAAGAAGATGAACTCATAAAGCTACTCTAGGGTTTTAACTAGTTGAAGGTTTCGGCGACGACATTGGCATCGCAAAAGGTCCCCAAAACAATAGTGTTTTCCTTCTATAGTGATAATTATTTTAAAAAATTAAATACCCTTGATATCGTCCAAATAGAATACTTATTTCGGGCGTTTTGTGATGTTTTCTTAGATATTTGGTCATAATTGATACTTAATTCATTGCTTTTGAATTTTTAGCTCTTAAATGCTTATCAAAAGGAAAGAAAACTACCAAAATATGGCAAGAAATGAAGAAATCATGTTCCAAACCTATTTGTATGGTCCGAACAAGTGTCCCGTACGGCCGTACATACACCTGACGCTGATTGACATATTTAAGCAATTTTTCCCCTTTTCACTCCTTGACATATTTAAGCAATTAAATACCCTTGATTTCTAACCATAGCCATTGGGGAGAGGCGACATTCTTCATATATTTCATAGCTTTAAGTCAAATTTTTAGAGGATGCATCCAAAGAAAAGAAGATTTGGAGTTTAGATCTTGTCTTGGAACACCTTCTTAATCTTCTGCATTGGGGTTTCCTCTAGGTTTACACTTAACTTCCTATATGTTTCTTTTAGATTTTAGTTTTGTTTGCTTAGATTTCGTAATGTTTAGTATGGAGTAGTTAATTTTAGTGCTAGTGGATGAAATTCAAGTAGATTCTTAACTTGGGTTTGATACTTTTGTTGGGTTTCTCCCATTTCACGATCGATGCAAGCTTCAAGCTAGGGTTTCTTCTTCAAGTTGCTTGAATTGATGTTTGTCCCTATTTCTTGACTAATTGATGTAATAGAGATATTGTGTTGATTGGTTCTTGGTTTCATTACAATTATCCCTAGTTGTGATGCCTAATTTGTGAAAACTTACATTTGGGTTTAGGATTTCACCATTGTTTATGCAATTTGGTGATGAATTTGATTTTGGAATGCTCATTGTATGTTGGTCAAGTGTTGGAATATCTTTTAAAGTTGACTTTTATGAAATTGGCTACTTTGAAGAACTTTGGGGGTTAGTTTTCAAGAATTGATTGTTTAATGAACGGAGAACCTTTGTTATTAGACATGTTTTAATACAACACCTAATCCTTGCTTGAATGTTTTTACAAAGTGATAGATTTTAGTCACTCCTTATATCTTATAAAATCATTCTAAGAAACCTTCTTGTTTAATTTAATTTAATATTGGGAGTGTTTACATGACTTAACTTCTTACACATTAAATTTATCAAATCCTTGTCATTTAACCCTATTTGTTGTCAAGTCTAGTAGTACTTCCTTCTTAAATTGAAAAGTTGTAAAAATATATCTGGTTTCTTTTATCTCACTTGTTTTGATTGTTAAATTTAGGATTATAAACATTTGATCATAGATTAATTAATGAGGAAAACTTAGTAGTGAGATTTTATTTTGCTTGCTTGAGATTCGACACTCGGTCTTGGAAAGACTTTACTACTATACGATGGGTTCACTGCCGGTTTGTAGTTTAGTCTAGTAATTTTGTTTGATTTTACATCATAATTCATATATATAATTGCACAACATCAACCCTACAACGAGGACAATGTCATCACTGCGGTAAAAATAATCCGGCGGGTTTTCTACCACGTAAAATGCATTTTACAATGGGAAAAATCATAAAAGATTTGGATATTACATTTTGTGAGGACACTGTCATCACTAATACTCGAGGATGACTTTTCTTACCTTCCCCAGATCAAAAAGTTTTTTTTTTCGCTGAAGGACCTTTTAGTGAGGACATATGTTATTGCTGAAAGGTTTGGTGGCCAAGATTTTTCTTGTAACGGTGCGTGCATTTGTCTATTGCAGAGGCCATGAACGAATTAAATGGATTAGCTCCATATTGAAATATTTAGTTCCTCTATGTTCTCCTTCTTCCAGAACGAGATTAAAATCCCTGAATATTGCCCAAATCAAAGCTTTATAAGCTGACATGATGGACATAGAGGTCTTACCACAATACCTTTTTGCAAGATAATTGTTGACCGAGTTGCATAGACATTCTGAAATACTATTTCTTTTGAGTGATACAACCAGTGCCCATTAGTAGGCAGTAATTCATTACCAGAATAGCAGAAAACGAATTAGTTTTGACAAAAGAAGAAGTATCCCATAATAGTTTTTTGAATTATGAAATAAGTTAGTGATTATGCTATTGTGAGAAAAACTTTTGATGTAGTTAAAGTCGTTTGACATTTTACCTAATGAAACTACCAAGCAAATCTATGTGTTAAAATATCTTAGAGAAGTTGATTATTTCTTTAATGTATTATCGCATATAGAGTCTTCTTGACTATTCTAGTATCCGTGACTTTTATACAAAGAAGTTTTTCAAAACATAAGTTGTTGAAATCACATTTATTGTCTATAACGTCACAAGAAAGATTTGATAGATTTGTAATGAAGAGTTGACCCCCAACTCTCCTTTCAAAAATGCTAGTAGAATCTCACGATTTCATGAAACTATGTAAAATAAACTATTTTATTATGGTCTTCTGTTTTACTTATTGTATAACAAATATCATAGTAGTAGTAAATTTTACTTGTATATATATATATATACACACACACACACTAGCATGATACACACGCAATGCGGCGATACCAAGTAATTTTCACTTGTTAACATGTGCGTTTTCAAGACGTATGGAGTATGGTATTCATGTAATACGGTGACAATGAATAATTTTCATTTGGTGACATGTCTATTTACTTTATTTTTTTTACATTTTCTTTACATTTCTGTTCTTTATAATTGAAAAAAAGATTATGAAAATATTTTGTAATAATTAAGTTAATTTATAGTGGCTTTGATTTTCAAAACAATTGTATTGACTTTGATTTTTCATAAATATGTAAAGTTTAGTTATTAAAATGAAATATAAGAATCTTATTAACTATATTTAATAGTTACTCAATTTAGTTTATATGAGGGATAATTTAGTAATTTCAAAACACTTAAAATTTAAGAGTTTAATCAAAATACCTAAATGCTTATAATGTAGTGTATATATATATATATATATGGTAAGGTTAATTTGATAACCGTCTTTATTGCGAGAACTATTTATAACCAGCATTAATACTCGTCAATCACTCATTAATGTAGATATTTTGGTCATTTCTATATTTACCTAACCATAAAATGTGTACGGATGGATACGTCATTATTTAATGAGGCTTGATTTTTCTAAAATACACCTGTCATTAATAAGCATCAATGAAGGCTCATTATTGAGTCATTAGCATTATAGCCATTATTCATTT
This sequence comes from Dittrichia graveolens, assembly GCA_038502395.1. Classification (NCBI taxonomy): domain Eukaryota; kingdom Viridiplantae; phylum Streptophyta; class Magnoliopsida; order Asterales; family Asteraceae; genus Dittrichia; species Dittrichia graveolens. The sequence goes on along the minus strand of JARJIL010000001.1, from coordinate 76,304,169 downwards.
AATCAATGGTTAAGATTGGTTTTTGAGGTTCTCGTTATTAAGAACGGTTCTCAAATGAACATTTATATATATATATATACATACATACATACTAGCATGGTACCCGCGCAATGCGGCTGTGACGAATAGTTTTTACTCGATAACATATTTGTTTTCAATAATGCAAGGTTTGTATTTACACATTACGGTGACATAGAATAATTTTATTTTGCAAAATGTCCATTTTCTTTCTTCTTTTTTCCTTTTCTTTATTTTTTTATCTATCAACTCTTTTATTTATTTTTAAAATAACTTTTGAAAACAATAAAGAAGAAAAAATCTCTATTTATAAAATAAGATGATGATAACATATTAATGACTTTGAAATTTGTGTTGATATGTATGAGAAATTGTATTAGTATGAGATAATGTATTGGCGGGTGTGTATTTTTATAAAAAAATGTAAGGATATTTAAGATTTATTGTTCATTTTCCTTTACTTAAATTGTAAGAGTTTAAGTAAAGTAAAATAGAGAATGTTAAATATATTACAAATTAAACTTTTTATTTTAATTGTATGAGTTATTTATTTATAAAGATCCAAAAATGTTTATAAATTCGGATTGCGTTCATCAGATGCATGTGATGGTTCGCTAGAGGAACTTCCTCATCTATAAGATTTTAGAATACTGGAGGGGGTCACAGACTCATGGGATTGAAAAATCTCTCATCTATGGGATTTAAATCCCATCTTTAAAAATCCATGAATTTAAAACCCTAAACCAAGCATTGCATTTGGAAAGATTTGAAATGCAAATCCCATCAAAAGAATGAAACAAACACTTACTTACATTCTTGAAACCAAACATGTTATCAAACACAAACTATTCATTACCGTCACATTACATGAGTATTATGCTAGTGGTTTCAAATTTAAGGTCCACGGTTTAGAAAATCAATTTCATTTAGTTTATTCCATGATTTGATTTTCCGTATTTTTACTTTTTATTGCTGGATGTTTTTTTACAGTTCTATTTTTTCTTATTGCTAAAATCAATTAATGTGAATGGAGATATGTTGTAATCATTTCTAAAACACATATTGTAATTATTTAATATTAATGGTTTTAGAACGAAAGGTTTCACCTTACTTTAATCTACCGTCTATGAATTAAAGCTCACTCAAATGCAATCCATTTAGATCCGTTTAGTTTCCCATATTGCATTTAATTGTAAGTTATATGGATTCAACTTGCACTATTTAATTTTGGTAACTTACTTTGAGAGAAGGGTATTAGAGTCATTTTAAATGACTTCAAAATTAAAAGATTAAGCATTTGGTGTAAATGTTTTATAATATAGTATAGATATGTATGTTTAGATGTTCGTGTAAATACATAATTATATATGTTAAAGTATTGTTTATATTCCCTAAGATAAATATATGATAGTTTTGTATGAACCAAATAAGAGATTGATACGAGACTTTCTTAAAATTGAAAAAAAATTATATTAATTTCAGGTGACATATAAAAGTAAATGATAATTTCAAAAGGATGTAAAATTTAATTACGATAAGATTTGTAATATATATATATATGTAATATAGATAATGATAGAGAATTTAAATATCGAATATATCTGTTATTGATGTATACTAAGATTTAATAGATTTATTCTTGAATTAATATAGTGGATAAAAAGTTTGAATTAGAAAAACCATCTAACGCAAATTAAATTGATTTAAAGTCAACATCCAGTTTCAATTTTGACCATTTTGTAACGCCCATTTTTTTGCAACAAGGAAATAACAATAATACTTTATTAAAATACGGCAACAACCGGCTCAAGTATAATATAAAAACAGTTTTCTTTTATGTTGCCAAAAACCCTGTAGTATGTTCACATGGAAACTTCATCTGCCACATAACCTGAAAAGAATAAAACGTAGAAGGAATGAGCTAGAAAGCCAAGTGAGTAACTCCACAAAGTACTCAAATGATAATAATTAACATGTAAATATAATCTTATCAAAGTACGTCACTTAGGATATTATATCACATACAACGTATACAAATAGTTATATGCAAACGTCACAAATAATTATATCATCGTCATCACATATGTCGTCCCACCACTAGGAGTCACATCGACTTCTCATCATCATCACAACACACGTGGTCCTCGACTACTGGAAGTCACATCGACTTCTAATCATCACATAACACATCGCATATAGCCCGTATTGGCTTAAACATCATCCTTCAGATATACATATCACATACTCTGTCATCACACACATAATCACATTGATAAGCTATAATATATATCATTCGCCAAATGTCGGTCATTGACCCGGCTGACAATTGGATGGGGCAAGGGGCTCGAGCTACATGTAATGTTTATCACACTGGTTATCCGCTTACTCTTGATTCATTTAATCATGGTGTAAGCATATATACATAACATTCCATATTTATACTTCTTTACTTTACCTATTTAAGTATTTATAGCATATAACGCTGTAAGAACGCACTCTCTTTAATTATGTTATTATACATGTCAATATCACTTATTTAACTCATCGTATACTCTTAATATTCTGAATCAAACAACACTAATTATAATTACACTTTAAAGTGTATGATTAACTATTAAATATTAATCCCATCCTTTTCTCTCTTTTATTTATCTGGTTTTCACTTCTTATTTAATAATTCATACTCATCTCTCGTCATTTAGTTTCATACCAGAATATTCCACTCTTAGTCACAAATAATGTCCTTGTCTCACATCTCACATTTACTATTATATCTACATCTATTAATTTCGTGTACATCTCTGTATCATTTACCAATTAATTATTAGTAAAGCTTTCGGTACTAACAGATAATAACAATCATGTAATACATCTCATATTAGTATTGACTACACTCAAAAGTAATTAATATCTCTAAGTACCAGGTTGAGGTACTCACCTTAGCTAATCTGTTACGATTCTAAGGCCCGCTCAATGCCACAATTACGAATCACGTAATATCACGTATAAATAGTTGAAACATTATCAATATCACTTTCTGATATGCAACAGTGGCCAACATGGCCGTACCAGATAGGGCATGCCCTTGTGCTAAGACTTGGCACACCCATGCCTTCATAGGCATGCTCGTGCCCTATTCACACATACCTCCGTGGTCACAAGGCACACCCCAGGTCCATATAGGTTTAGGCACACTCGTACCCTTTTGACACACGCCCGTGCCTCCTCAAGTATGCCTTAGGGCACGGTTTTATGGTTACCATAACATTTCCGGTACTTCAAAATCATTCCATAACATCTACTAACTCTACCTAATAGTAAATTAACATCCTTTGATCATAAATCATCGTCTAACCTCAAATTGACCCATTAACACTTCAAAAACACTAATACAACAAGAATAACACTTACAATTCAAAGGTGATAATTAAGTGGATGATGGAATAGGTTTGATTCTAGCTTGCCAACAACCTTGATTCTTCTCTTCAATATGAATCTAAGTTGTATATGTATGCTTGTATGAATAAAACAAGAAAGGACAATATAAGAAAAAAGAACGAGGTCGCTGCCGACCTTTTAGCCTGCTCCCTTATCCGACCTACAACTCATCCATATACTATCTATAAATCCCAACGAGTATATATTTGAAATCATTATTTTAAACCATTAATAATTCATAATTTCTATCGGTTTTCCTCAACTTTTACTCCACAACACATTTTAAATACCTTTTTATAATTTGGGGTGTTACACATTTAAAGTCAGAATGGTGATTTTAATTTTGACCAAACGAATTGTTAGGATTTAATTTTAAATAAATGAAATGTTAGTATTCTCTAATTAAATATATAAAGATTAGTCATTTGTTAATACTAAAATAAAACAAAATAATAAAAGAAAAGATAAAAAGATTTAGAAAATGTCATTTTCAATTTTTCATCAAATTTGATTTGTTATACTTTTTAATTTTTCATCTTAAAATAGTGGCAATTTGAAAGAAAAAAACACAATGAGTTATCTAAAATTTTTTTAGTATTGAAGTAAACATCATAATACATAATTATATAAATGTGATTTTTAGTCATGTTTGGTGAATGTTGTAATTATAAATTTTAAGATTTAATATATTTATTTCTAAATTAATGTAGTGGATAATATATTTGAATTAGAGAAGTCAAATTAAATTGATTTAAAGTCAAAATTAAGTTTTAATTTTGACTATCTAAAGTCAAAATTAAGTTTAATTTTGATAAAAATAAACGGTTAGAATTTAATTTTGATTAAATAAATTTTTATGATTTTAATTGAATTTTTATTTATATTAGAAGATTGAAAAAAAGGATATATGGTTGTTGTGTATGAAATATTAGATGTAGAACCACTAAAAACGATGTTGTTTAGGGGATTGGTTAAAAAATCACGGCAATATTGATTTCTCATTCAATCTATAAGCATTGAATCTTTTCCAGTCAATCATCTTCTACAATCGATTCTCCTCGCGGCAGCATCTATTAGGTTTGCTATAAATTGGATTAAGTTATTAAATCTTCACGCTAATTACTGTAGTGCTCTATTTCCAAAGGGGTTTAAGGTCTAATTAGTTACTGATCTGTTCATGTTGTGTTTGAAATTAACCTTGTGTATATGATCTCACGGTCTCATAAAATAAAGTTTCTTAAAACATGTATAAGTGGCTCTGATACCACTATTGTGGTTTGTTCAGTTTTATAAAACTTTATATATTGAAACGGAAGCATGGATTTTTTTTAAATTTCTTTAAAAACTCAACCAATGATCCATATGCATGTATAAAAGAAAACAATACAAAACAACCAAAGGGTGTTTATAGAGATTACAACCTTTGTAGCGTGATATTTACTTTGATGAAGGTGTTGATCAAGTAAGAACCAAGAAGAGTTTCCCTCCAAGGTATCCATCCACAACATGCAAATGATGTAACCCTAAAGATGTGTTAGCACCTCCAACCAAAACTCCAAACTAATGCTAGTAGTAAAAAGGACACACTTAAAAGTACTGCATACATCCGTATGTATAATTCCTAATAGATCCTTGGCTCTTTCAACGTAACCAGAGAAAACAGCTTTAGTCATCTTACCATATAGATATGATTTGCATACATCAAATGAACTAAAGTCATTTGAATCCAAAATTAAATCATTTTGAAGTTTGGAGATTTTTTCTTATTTATATGACCAAGTCAACAGTGTCATAGATATGTTTGACTTAACCCATGCTGATCTTTTGGTTTTAGTGACATATCTCGAACTACTATCAAGAGACCTTTTAAGGTCAACTTCATATATTTCGTAATAAGGAAGAGCCTCAAAATGCAAAATGTTGTTTTTGAAAGCACGAATGCTATCATCGACGAATACATAAGTATAACCTGATACTTTTAATCAAGCTACTGATATAAATTGTTCTAGTCAAGCTAGGTACATAACAAAAATGGTCTAATATTAAATACAAACCATATGGTAATACAAGTTCAAAAGTTCCAAGGGCTTCAACAGTAACACTACTCCGTTCCTACATGGAGATCCAAATCTCCTGACTTTAGTAGCTTACTTCTTCTCAACCCCTGCACAGTGTTACAAATGTGAGTTTCACAACGAGTACCAAATATATGGGAGATCATGGAAAAAGTATATAGTTAAATCATATATATACCTTAAGTGCTTGCCTTGCCAACCTTCTTCTTCAACTCAGCAAGGTAATCAAGTTGGACAATTACGCATCAAATGTCCAACTACCCCACACTCAAAACAAGGTCGTCATTGGGACCATTCCCAAATTCTTCGGTGTCGGAGTCATGGCAATCTGTTTACCATTATCCTTTCCCTTAGCCTTCCTCTTTCCTTTACTCTTGGAGTTGTTTTTTTCTTCTTTTTCTTCATTCTCTCTTTTTGAATCATCAATACCTAAGGTGTTTTGTTTGGAATCTTACTCTCAGTGGTTTTTAACATCCCATGCAACTATGAGACAATTTTCTCCTAATTGTTCATATTATAGTTCATACAAATTGATCATATGTCTTAGTCGATGTGTTAAGGATCATATTATGGGCAGATTCATAAGTAATGAGAGATACAAGCCTTTCTAGTTGGTGAATGTAGCCCTTACAATTATTAGCAATTGATTTATATTAATCAAGGGCTAAGATTGGTTCTCGCAGTTCTCTTACAAGTGGGAGTCACACCCTGCGTTGTACCATACTTGCTAGACACACTTAGTGAACTTGTGCTAATGCGGACGGACCTTGAAACTTAGGAGTTTCCAGGTAGGCATATGGTGCTATTGGAGATGGACCTTGGAACCCTAGTGGTTGCCGGAAACGCATGTGGTATTTGAGGTATCGATGATAGTGATGTATAACGATAAACCCCAATAAGAAAGATGATTAATGATGAATAAATGATGCATAAAAAGTTAATGAAGTTAAAAGATGAATATGATAATTTATGATGTTTTTATTGATGCTTGCAATGATACTTGACCATTCGGAGATTTACAAAGCTATGGGGGTGGGTCAAATTACGGGTTGCGATTTATGATCTAAAGCTAAACATGTTTTACGAATGTTTTAACTATGATGATTTTGCGGTGATAACTAAGCTGACTCACGAAGCGTAAGCTAACACTTGCTTCTTTGAAATGTGCCTTGTGCTCATGAAGGTTGCTTAGGTGCGTGGCCTTGTGAGATAGGTGTCTATGGGTAGTTTATTTTTGTTTATGATGTTTAATGAAATAAACTTTTGGTTGTTAATGAACAAAGTTTCAAACAATGATGTGATTTTGACGTAACGGTGGTTTTATATTGATGGTTGGTTAAAATGATTTATCTTGTTTTAAAGTCTTCCGTTGCGATGAATCTGATTAAGTAGAATTTTTTTTTGTAAATCTCAATTTTTTAGTTATCATCTTCATCTAGGTTGCATTTTTGTCATCATTTTCGTTTGTTTTGATAAAAAAGAAATCACAGGATTGAAGAAGGTGACGTTTGATTAGAAAAAAAGTGGAGCATGTAAAAATGCATATTTGAAATCATGAGATTCATTTTTCTCTCGGTTGCATTTCCATTTGTTATTTTGATGAAAATGATGACAAAAAATGCAAGCCAAATTAAGATGATAACCAAAATGCAACCCAAATAAAAATGCTATATCATTTTCATCTTGGTTGCTTGTATTTTTTATGTGAAAATATCGTTGTTTACATTTTAGATTGTTGTCTGCTTGCATTTTTAATGTGAAAATTTTGTTGCTTGCATTTTAGATTGTTGTTTATTGCATTTTTTATGTGAAAATGCTTGAATATTTGTGTTTCTTATCGATTTTTTTAAATGCATATGGATTAATTAAATTGCATTTTGGTTATCGTCTCATTTTTTCTCTACTAGATCTGTTCTTTTTTTCATTTTCGAAGCATTTGCATATTCGTCAAACCATTTGTATTTTTGAGGCCGCCTGCATTTTCACAAAAAAAGAATTTCAAAAGTATATAAAGTCTAGTTTTGAATTAAAGAGAATGAAAAACGGAATCGATTGGTATAATTTTTTTGTACAAATTCTAAAATATAATGAAGATAACTAGTTAATTAAAGATTTGATGTGTAATAAGAAAAGGGTTTTGATGTCTTTTTTCATTTTAGCCTTTTTTAAATTGTCACATGTATCATTACAAAGGTTCTATGGTTAAGTATGATTATATAAATAACCATATATATATATATATATATATATATATATATATAAAACAAGGATCAATGTCGAACCAGCCTTATATACAGAATCTACATATCCGGTCGTAATTTCGACCGTTGATCATCCAAATATAAAAGGTTAAGATTGCTTTGTAGGTTCTGCATATAAGGCAGGCTCTGTACTAAACCTTACACAAACGCGCGCGTGTGCGCACACACACACACATATATATATATATGTATATATATATATATATATATATATATATATATATAACAAGGATCGATACGGAACCAACTTTCTATATGGAATCTATAGAATCAATCTCAACCTTTAGATTTGAATGATCAATGGTTAATTAAGATTACGACTTAATATTCGATATACGTAATCTACATATTTTATCGAAAATTGCATATTCGATTTACGTAAAATACATAACCGGCAATAATCTCAACCCTTAATCATTCAAATCTAATAAAACTTGAGGATTTAATCCGTAGGTTTTCACATTTTTTGTATGAAAAAGAGAATTAAAACTTGAGGATTACAATTTTGACGGAAATTGCTATCTTTCTTTAATACAATTTTCTACTTACCCTCTTGACACATTGATTCAAAATGAGATAGTAAATCATTTTTGAAAATATAAAAATAATTAGTATATAGCATAAATATGATAAACATAAGAATTCGTATTAACATATTTTACTTGCTAAACATTAAATTATATATTTTAACATTTTTCTTACTTATTCTTGTAAAACTAAAGAAGAATTATTAAAAAAGAGCTTCTGTATCTTTTTATCAAAAAAAGAATTTTAGTTGCTAAATCAAAATATATGTCAAAATAATATATAAAAAATTAGTGGATTGAATTTTTTTTATTTATTAGACTAAACGTCTTCGGTATAAATACAGGGATAGATAAGTTAAATTTTAAACTATTATTTGTAGGATTATATTTTTTATTGCAAATTAGAACTTTTAAACTATTATTACTTTTTACTCGAGAAACTACAACATATTATCATGATAGAAAACATGACGTCTCAAAAACAAATTTAATAGATAAGCATACGATTTATTATTATTACCATTAAACTTTTGTAAAAAAGGATATGCAAATATTAAGGAAAACATAACATATCATGATTCATATACCCATCTCTGGCCTAGTGGTTAAGAGGGAGGTGGAAGGCAAAGCCTTCCTTGGAGGTCCTGGGTTCAAACCCAGGCAAATACGTTTAATTACTAACTTGGTGCGTGGCTTGGGGCTCGCATACTGCCCTATATGGATGTCACTGCGGACCCAGCCCACTAACATACTAACATAACTTCGCTGTTAAAAAAAATATCATGATTCATATGTCATTTGTGAAAATAAAAAGGTTAATTGGTGAAAAAAATCTATAAATAAAATTATGATATTATATCTTATTTTTTTTGATATATATTAAAGAATATGATGATAAAATAGAAAGGTGACCATAACAAATAGAAATTTCGTATTTAAATATTTAAAAAATAAACTGATGATCTAAGAGAACTTTACAGAGGGTTTTATAACACTAAAAGAATAAATAAAAATACTTTAAAAGATGAAGTTGACAAGTGAGGGAGAGGAGAGAAGGTAAGGATAGTCAGGCATCGAGAAATAAATGTGCAGGAAGAAGAATGCATGCAGGGCCTCTTTTGGCAGAACCCAAAAGATAGATGTGAGAGCCAATACCCCCGAACGCTTTTCATTTTAAATCATTTTTTAATCGATTACTTTATGATTGCATGCTAACAGAGAGAGTAGTGTATGAGAAAAAAAAATCTAGATAGATGATATATCTATCTGATAAGTTAAAAAGATTTTAATTCTTACACTCTAAATAAATTAAGAAACCTTAGTCTATATAACAATTAATTAATTTTACAGTTTGACCAATTTTAATTGGATAATAAGTTTTATTCGTTGATTATACTTTTTAATTGTCATAATAATCTTTCTTCCCTTTCTCTCTATTCCAAATACATTTTTTGTATCGTTTTTTGTTTTTTCATTGGTTTTTTTGTTTTAATTAATAATAATATTTATTTTATGACTTTTTTTATAATTTTTGTATTAAGTTTTGGTTTTCTTATTTTCGTTGAAAAATTTTGATAAACATCTTTTATTTTTATTTTGAAAAAGAAAAATGTTACTTTTTTTTCTATTACTTTTTCATACTTTTGTTTTTCTTTAATTTACTTCTGAAAAACATCTTTAGCTGAATAAAAATGTAACTGTTGTATGTTAAACGATAAAAAATGTGAAAGAATTTTATAATTTGAAATAATTATTTGAATTTAGATAAATATTAATTAATGAATTGTTCATGATATTTTTATAATCTAAAAATTAGTAATGTTTATATAAAAATAAACAAACTGAAAATATCAAATTTGATTAATTAAACGATTTATAAACTAATTTCTTAGTTTTGAACCAACTTAAGTTTGATCTAATATAGTAAGCATCAATGTGATATTGTTATTTAAATTAGAGCAAAGTTTAGTTTAGTACTTGAATTTGGGCAACTGAATTAAAAACTACCCTAAAGTATCAAATATATAGTATAATATTCTGAATTTAGTAACTCGGTGTGTTTTAAAATACACTTGAATGAGTGAATAACACTTTTTACCATATTGATTTCATATGCTTATAACCAAATAATTGACATTTTCATAGACAAAATGCCTTTGTCTGTGTTATTTCCCCTATTAAATTGAAATACAAAATAAAAATTACTAGAATAGGGTACATGTTTAATATTAAATGTGTAATTAAATATAATTAAATTCGAACATTTAAAAATGGCATAATGTTAGATTTGAAAGTTTCAATCCATTTGCTTTGAAATGGGCCAATTTGGCTTCAATTATATCATAGGTAAATTGGATGCAAGTACAATAAACTTTATTTAGCATTTAAATAAGTTATGTATCTCTATTTTTTATTTTCCGTCGCAACGTGCGGTTTATAACAACTCGTTTCTATTATTTTTTGTCTCGTTTTTTGTTAAATTTAAACTTTTCATAAAGTCATTAGTTTAGAAAGCAAAGAATTTTTTAACGAAAAAAGTGAAGTTTATAAAATCGGCTACATTTATCATACAAAATGTTTTCATTTATTAAGTGATTGTTTTTAGCTATCAATTTATATATATTTTAATTTAAGATATTAATAATTTAAAGAAAATTATAAAACAAAAAAAAAGATAAAAAATAAAGAAAATGACAGAATTTTTGAAGAAATGATAGATAAAGGAGTTAGTGAGAGAGAATGGGGAATAGGAATAGTTTGATGGATTTAAAAAGGTATTAATGATTAGTTTATAATAAATATATAGATATGGCTATAGAGGTAGGTAAAATATAGACTAAGGAGTCTCTAACAACACGCTATAAATCAATAGAGAAAGTGAATAAAGAGAATTAGTAGATTACATATGTTATTTTATAGTGTGTAGAAGGATGAAGTAAAAATAAATAGTAGAAGGATATGAAATTTTTGGAAAATCTATATCCTTTAATCAAAAACTTTTACTTATCTCTAATATATTTTATCAAAACAAGTGTTAATAAGGGATAGAAAAATGATATATCATTCTACTATTTCTTCATACTTCATCCTCCTGGAATCCACTAATTCTCTTTCCACACTCTTTCATTGATTTTGACACTTATGTTGATCTTGTGTGTAGGAGAATATACCATTTGTCTTATTGAGAAGTTCTGTATTTTTGTACTAAATCTTTTTAACCTATGTTCCTACTTAAAGATTAAGAATAAGGAGATGTGGTGATGTGGCGGTGACATGCATAGATCTAAATCGAAGAGGTAGCAGAGAAAGAGAGGAGGTTGTGATGATGTGGCGGCGGTGGTGGTGATGATGCGATGGTGGTGAATTACCCATTTGTTGGTTGAGATATGCGGTCAAAATGAGAATCATTTGTGCCTCAGATCTCGGGGTCATTGACAAGGGGTTGGTTCAGAAAGGGATGGTGATGGTCATGCGATGGTAGTGGCCGGTGTAGATCGGAGAGAGAAGGGGTGGTGATGTAAACCGGAGTTGGTTTAGAGACAGAGGTGGTCATGTGTTGGTGGTGGCCGTGTGTTGGTGGTGATAAAGAGAGAGAAAGATTGAAAATGGGGGTGTTTGTTAAGTTGTATAGTAAGGAAGGAGAGAGTTTTATTTGAATAGGGATTGTGTGTTTGGTAAGAAGGATAAATATGAAATTGACCGAAATAACCTTTAACTAACGGTTAAACTTAATTAAAGTTAGTGTAAAGGACTAAATGTAAAACAGAGTAACAACCACAGTAACTATTTTCGTAATTATAAAAGTTAAAGAACTAAAAGTGAAATTTCATAATAACCACATGTACTATTTATGTAATTAACTCTCATTAGTACTACTACTCCTACTACTACTGCTACTACTACTTGCTACTACTGCTGCTGCGCCGCCGCCGCTACTACTACTACTACTGTTGCTGTTACTACTACTCCTACTACTCTTACTACTACTGCTACTTCTACTCCTACTCCTACTACTACTACTCCTACTACTGCTGCTACTACGAGTGCTACTGCTACTACTACTATGATAGAAATGTATTTTTTAGACTTCTGATGCTTTTGTTAAAATGTTTGAAATTATAAGTTTTAAAAAGTTCATATTTTCTAGAATATAGTGGTGTTACAATTGGTTTGTGGAAGAACATCATATTAATGGGGTTTTAATTTAAAGTTTAAACCGGAGGTTCTTGGTTTTAAGTCAGTTTAGATTTTGGGTTAAAAACATGAATTTTGATGTTTTTGGAAGATAATCGGTAAATGAAAATTGTTGAAAAGATGTGAACTTTGTGGTACTTTGTTTTTAACTTTTTAAACAAATTTTTAATCGATCAAAGTTTAACCGTGAATGACTTAGAATGTTTGAACCTCAAAGTGTGTTTCAAGCAACTCTTTGATGTCAAGCGAATAATTTTACTTCATAATTTTCAATTGCTTTAATTTCTGAATTCCACTTCTTTGATTTTTGTTCAAAGTGCATCTGTGCTCAATATCATGTGAAACTTTTTTTCTCTCGATAAGTTCTTCGGTTTCAAGTTTTCAAAAAAAAATCAAGTATTGGTCACTAGATATCAAGTGTAAGGCTGTGTTTAGTAGGAGAATTGTTTTTCCTCTTTTGTTTTCCTGTAAAAATGTTGGGGTTTTCATTTTCTAAAAAAATAGAAAACATGTTTAAACAAAGGGGTGGAAAAATTGTTTGAAAAAGTATGTAATTTGGAAAAAAGTGAGAAGTTTGATAAAATGTGGATGTTTTCTATTTTCTTAGAAATGTGTAAGTGAACGTGTTTTATAATTTTCAGTTTTCTTAAAAAAAAATTTGAAAAAATAAAGGATTTTTTTCAAAGTAAACACAGACTAAGTATGCTCAATAACTAGTACCCTAACCTCCTAATCTTTATCATTTTGAAAATTTTCCTAGGTGTTGTAAATTTTTGTAAATCAAATTTTTTAAGAAATTTTTTCATCTCATAGTATAAGTATGTCATATCATTATGTATACTATACTATTTAGTTAACTTTTTCATACATGGCTGACGAATATCTACATTCCTATTGTTCTTTAAAATCCTTACAAAACTAAAACCTTGACCTACAACTTATTAACCCTAGAGATTAGATACCCTACCGACCAAACAACTTTTTTGTTCATCCTACTAAACTCAAAACCCAATTTCTAATCATTTCAAAAATGTTACTTCACCATTTTTTAAAGCCATGCATTCATCCATGACCATCAACCTCTGGCATACATGTTTTAAAAATTTACGTTCAACTATTCTTAAAGGCATTAAAGTTTCTGATGACAGTGTTAATGAAAAACTTGAAGGAGAAGTTGATCATATTACTCTTGAGTTGTCTAAACATAACTTAATAAGTATATTGAGACTACCCAGAGTAAGAAATATCCCCAAGGAGTGACTATCAGGATTTACCAATTGACTCTAAGATTTTTGAAGGAATATGGAGTTAGGCTACAATCAAGAACTTGCTAGGTATGCCTACTTCTAAATAATGCACTTGAAACCTTTGTGGCACATAGGTCGGTATCATTGCTAATGAAATACGGGATTATTGGATCGCACACAAAGTATTGATCTTGACAGCATGTATAGAAGTAAAGCGGCAAAACAGTAAAATTAGGCCGTCACAAGGCTTCATGGCCTTTAAGCCTTTATGCTTCACGGCTCATCTTCCCTACTTGAAACAGGTCGTGAAGGCTTCATGCTTCACGGACCGTATAGGGGCAGCTAGCAGGATATTTTCATTTTATTGGACCATTTAATGGTCCAATGCATGTGTTCTCTTTTCGGGGATCGATAGCCGACCATGGGTAGTCCTAGAGGCACCTTAGGGATTTTAAACGCATGAAAAAGCTCTCCTAACCTCCTCTTGACCACTTTTGATACTTACATACACATATACACTAACTATATATAGCTTGTTGAGTGTTCTTGTGAGTTCTTCTTGAATGCAAGAGGTTTTAGTTGTTGTTCCAAGTTGTGATTTCAAGGCATTAAAGATCACAACAAGGCTTGCTAGCACTTGAGGGTTGACCAACTTGGTGTGGACTAGAAATAGTGAGGAAAGCTCTCTTGTCTGCTACATTATTCCTTCACTTACCCTTAGACCAGCTTCAAAGAGGGTATATCTCTTATCTTTTCCATCTCTTTTGTTGCATTAATATGTTATGGAGTATATCCATTCAGAATTTGTTTTTAAAAACTTGTTTTTTTACTTCCGTTGTTCAGGTTCTTATGACCATTGATTCACAACAGTGTTATAAGAGTCTTCACTACATGCGTAGTGCGCTTTGGTGGCCTGAAAATCAGAATTTTGGAAAATTTTCTTTCTGTATAATAACTCTTCATAGGCGTGAAAAGGCAGTGCTTCACGGTCGTGAAGGTTGCAGGACCCATGACTTGGGGTGTGCGTTGTGAAAAGGATTTTTTAGTTCATGGGTTTTCAAAGGTTGTGGGTAGCTTTAAAAATTTTGTGCATCACAGGCCATGAACGGCATGTAGAGAACTTTTGGCCTCTAGTAGAATATTGAATTTGAGTTTGGGCTCTTCTAGTGGATTCTTAATTCTGTCTAGTTTTTGGTTCACTTGAGGAAAAGCCACAAGTGTGTTTTAGTTCAAACACTTGTATGCATGTTATGATTTTGGCATGAAATGCATACATGCATACATTTGTAGTTTGTATATATGATTTTGGACGTCAAAGATGATATTAGTCATCATAATGCATATGTATAAGGATTGTTCTTTTGTGCCTTTGGTGTTTGTTTTAACAATCCTTACCAAACTATATTGTTCCTGGTTTGTGTGGCTCACCATGTTGTTATAGCTTTCATTAGATGGATCGCTTGTTTTTGGTAACCATAAATGCTATATACATATGTGTTGGGTTTTGATTGCATGTCATTTTCAATTTTTCCTTGTACTTGTAATTTTGAAGACCGAAGGAAACTACCGAGAATATCACTAGAGGTGATAGATTTAGTGGAACACATCTAGCAAGTCTTTGGGCGGTTGTCCCTACTTGACCTTGTTTTCACCATTTTGGCTAACATGGTTGTGATTTTATATTTATACATTGATGTTTAGGATATTCGCATGCTAGATAATTTTCTGAAATTAATAAAATCACAAGAGTTTTGTTAAAATGGTTAACAACTCCCTTTCACTCAGGATTAACAAAAATGGGTTTAAAATTGGTATTATATTCAAAATCAAAATTTTAAGTTTTGTCACTTGTTTGTTAATCAAATCAAAAGGTTTAAATTGGAAAAAAAAACTCCGGTTTTCTAAAAGTAAATCACATGTCATCCATAAGATGACGCCACCTCTCCTAAACTCCTCTTAACCACTTTTGCTACTTACATACACATATACAATAACTATATATAGCTTGTTGAGTGTTCTTGTGAGTTCTTGGGTGCAAGAGGTTTTAGTTGTTGTTCCAAGTTGTGATTTCAAGGCACTAAAGATCACAACAAGGCTTGCTAGCACTTGAGGGTTGAACCAACTTGGTGTGGACTAGAAATAGTGAGGAAAGCTCTCTTGTCTCCTACATCATTCCTTCACTTGCCCTTAGAACAGCTTCAAAGAGGGTATATCTCTTATCGTTTCCCTCTCTTTGGTTGCATTACTATGTTATAGAGTATTTCCATTCAGAAATAGTTTTCAAAAACTTGTTTTCTTACTTCCGTTGTACAGGTTCTTGTGACCATTGATTCACAACAGTGTTATCAGAGTCTTCACCACATGAGTAGTGCGCTTTGGTGGCCTGAAAATTGGAATTTTGGAAAATTTTCTTTCTGTCCAATAACTCCTCACATGTGTGAAAAGGCAGTGCTTCACGGTCGTGAAGGTTGCATGACCCATGACTTGGGGTGTGTGTTGTGAAAAGGATTTTCTAGTTCGTGGGTTTTCCAAAGATTGTGGGTAGCCATAAATAATTTGTGCATCACAGGCCATGAACGGTATGTAGAGAACTTTTGGCCTCTGGTAGAATATTGGATTTGAGTTTGGGCTCTTAGAGTGGATTCTTAATTCTGTCTAGTTTTTGGTTCGGTTGAGGAAAAGCCACAAGTATGTTTTAGTTCAAACACTTGTATGCATGTTATGAATTTGGCATGAAATGCATACATGCATACATTTGTGGTGTGTATATATGATTTGGATGTCAAAGATGATATTAGTCTTCCTAATGCATATGTATAAGGATTGTTCTTTTGTGCCTTTGGTGTTTGTTTTAACAATCCTTACCGAACTATACTGTTCATGGTTTGTGTGGCTCACCATGTTGTTATAGCTTTCATTACATGGATAGATTGTATTTGGTAACCATAAATGTTGTATACATATATGTTGGGTGTTTGGTTAGGTGATTATTCTTTCCTTAACTAAATGTTATATTGGTTTGTAATAATTAAATTTAATTCTATCTGTAAAACTATTGAGCTTGCATGCCATTGTATATTGATTGTACTTGTCCTAGATGTTAACGTTTATCGTGGTTTGCATGTCATTTTCCCTTTTTCCTTGTACTTATAATTTTGAAGACCGAAGGAAACCAACGAGAGACATGGAGGCGATGTCTTGGTGATCATATATCCGAGGAGATCATTGGAGGTGACAGATTTAGTGGAACACATCCGGCAAGTCTTTAGGCGGTTATCCCTACTTGACCTTGTTTTCCTCATTTTGGCTAACATGGTTGTGATTTTATATTTATGCACGGATGTTTATGATATTCGCATGCTAGATAATTTTCTAAAATTAATAAAATCACAAGAGTTTTGTTAAAATGGGTTTAAAATTGGTATTATATTCAAAATCTAAATTTTAAGCTTTGTCACTTGTTTGTTAATCGAATCAAAAGGTTTAAATTGGAAAAACAAATCTCCGTTTTTCTAAAAGTAAATCACATGTCATCCATAAGATAACGCCACCTGAATTTAGTGAAACATTGTTGATTGTTGAGCTAAGTCGAGTTAATCCTTGCATAACTTTGTGGAAGGTGAGTGTGGCACCTCGCAAGGTTGGTTTTCAATCATAAACTGAGCTAATAATTGATCGAGAGTACCACCATCTATCTTGATAGACGATTTAAAATTCTAACTTGGTATGCTTGGGTGATTGGCGAGCATTAGTCATCTAAGCGTATTACGTTGGAAACGGTGTGGGATGGCTCAAATATGTCAACCAACATAATGGATGCCACCGGATCCCGCAAGTGTCTATGATTTTGATCAATGGACTTCAATTGTTAAATGGTTACTAGCTTAAATAGCTCCATGATGTGATATACGGTAAATCCATTATGTAGTGGAGTGAAATATGGTTCTTAACCCTGGTTAAGATAATTGTTTCTTAAACAATTGGGTAAACATTTTAACAATGATCATATCAAATAAAGTAAAACGTACTTTGCTTAATAGATGGCATCAACGAGTAACACAACGACCACGAACTTATCACTGCGTACATTCCTTGAAAAGGAGCGCCTTGAGGGTGTGAACTTTCTCAATTGGTTTCCCTAATTGAGAATCTTGCTAGGGTGTGAGTAGAAGTTGCATGTCATCGAAGAGCTCCTAGTGGAGCCATATACTACCTACGCAAGCAAATCCATGAAAGACGCATTTGAAAAATGCATCAAAGACACTGAAGAGGTTACTTGTCTCATGTTAACGATCATGAACTCTGAGATTCAAAAGCAAATGGATCATCTCAACGATTTGACATGATTAACTTTCTGAAAGACATGTTGTGGACTAAGAAAGAACGCTACAAGTGTCTCAAGGCCTTTCTTGGTTTCTAGATGTAGGAGGGCAAAAAAATGAGCATCCATGTGCTTTGGATGGATGCACACGTGGAACGCTTGGAGAGGTTGGGATTCCCATTGCAAGGGAGTTAGCGGTTGGTAATATCCTACAGTGCCTTCTGGCTAGCTATGATCCGTTCTTCATGAACTATCATATGTATTACATGGATAAGTCCCTTCTGGAGCTTCATAGCATGCTAAAGAATGCAAAGTGCATCACGGCCAAGCATAAGCTCTCCATTGGCACCATGGCTACCCGAGTACCTAGAGAGTCGGATGAAGCTTAGGTCTAAGCATGTAAGCACCTCATTTTCAAGTACTAATATGATCAAACTACACAACACTGCTAAATTCTAATGGCTCGCCTTTAGATACCAGCTGTGGCACTCACATTTGTAACATTTTCCAGGTGCTAAGGGGAAGTAGGGCCATGGGTTCTAGAGAGATGGACCTCATCATGGGAAACAAGGAGGTTATCATGGTTAAGAGGATCGAGAGTGTTGATCTCGCGTTTTTTCTGGCTTATATATTACTTTACTTAATGTATGTTATTCGCTCCACATGGCAAGAAACATTATATATTTTTATACTCTAGTTTACGTTGGATATTATTTTGAATTTTGTAATTGAAACATTTTATGTTGTAAAATTATATAACTTATTTCAAAGCATATCCATGTCATGAAATATATGAAACAATTGTATTCTTCAAAAGTTATAGATCGATCATGAATGTTGATTTGAAGTCTGGAAATGGATAGGACAAGTTATCCCTGTTGTATAGTCATCTTGGCCATAAAAACAAGGCACACATTACGAAGATCCAAGCGGACGGGATCTTGGAATGATTTGACCACGGGTCAAAGTTCATTATGAATCTTGTTTATTTGGCGAGATAGAAATCACTTTCTACCGGCGTTAGCTAGAAGGGCAAAGGCTTGTTGGACATAGTCCTCACTAATGTGTGTGATCTGTTCAGGCATGCCACTAGAAATAATTTTAGATACTTTGTTACCTTTATCAATAGTTTTAGTTGGTATGGGTATATATACTTGATTAACACAAGTCTGTAACTTTTGAGGTGTTCAAAACCTACCAAGACGAGGTACAAAATCAAATTGGCACGATTATTAATATACTTAGATTTGATAGAGGCGGTGAGTATCTTAGTTCAGAGTTCCGTGACCATCCAAAAGATTGTGGGAATGTCTCACAATTGACCCTCCTAGGACAACACCTAAACTAAATGGTATTTCTGAGTGACGGAATCTGACTATTGGATATGGTCCACTCTATGATGAGTTGCATGGATGTACACATCAATTTTTGGGGGTATTCATTAGAGACAGCGGCCAGAGTCCTTAACCTCGTACCAACAAAGAAGATTGAGAATACACCTTATGAGATATAGCATGGAAAAGCTTCTTCGCTTGCCTATCTCAGTGTTTGGGGTTGTTTTTCCTACTTTAGACATGAGGCTGAAGACAAGTTAGAACCCCGATTCAGGAGGTGTTACTTCATTGGTCATGTTGCCGGTGGCTTGGGATTTACAAACCTTTTAAGAACATGGTGTTTGCTGCTCAGAGGGTGGTTTTCCTTGAAAGGGAACTGATACCCAGGAGCACTAGTAGGAAAAAAAGTTGATTGTAAAGAGGTTCAAGGATCAACCGATGGGGAACTAATGTTGACACAACCAGAGAGATATGGGTTTCACATATCTGAGGGAGACAACTTAAGGGAGGGAAATGATGAGCCTTCCACCGATCACAAAGTTATAGCTGGCCTAGAGTCCACTAGGTGGAGAGATGCGATGGAATCTAAGGTGCAGTCCATGTCGGACAACCAAGTTTGGGACTTAGTAGATCCTGCGTCTGGATTTAGGCCCGTAGGTTGCACATGGGTCTTGAAGAAGAAAACTGGCATTGATGGGACTACAAAACTTCAAAACCCGATTGGTGGCTAAACGTTTCATGCAAACTGATAGGAATGACTATGAGGAAACCTTCTCACATGTGGCCATGTTGAAGTCTCTGACACTTATGCCTATTTTCGGATTTCATGACTATGAGATACGGCAAAATGGATGTAAAAAACCGTCTTCTGTAATGCGAAGCTTACTTAAGTGATGTATATGACGTAACCCGAGGGTTTTGTACATCTTGAGTATCCTGATAGAGTCTATAGACTCAAGAACTCCATTTATAGGCTTAAACAAGCATATAGAAGATGGAATATTTGCTTTGATGAGAAAATCAAATAATATGAGTATATATACATGTCTACAAACCCTAATAAACCAAGCTTTCAGAACTCACGTATTATTTCATAGTTCTCGGCTCTTTCTCTATCATATATATAGTTAGTCTTAAATATGTTTGTAGGCCTTGTGTAACTATCTTATTTCTTGTTGTCATTAATCCCTTTACTAGACTAGTTACTTGTAAGAGCTTGGCTCACTTCCTTGTAATAGTTTGTAATAGTTTAGTCCAATATACTACAAGCCCAAGCCTTGTAGGCACATGGGTCTTGTTGTATATAAGCCTTGTAACCCTAGGTTCAAGGCAACCTTTGCAAACACTGATTAATAGAATTAAATACACATCTGTGTGTTTTTCAGCAAAGTGTTCATTGTTCTTATTGTTCATACACTGTTCATACAAGAAACATCATAGTTACTGATCTTTCTTCTAGTATTTGGATTTTCAATTAGTACCAGAGCCCTTTCCTTGCTGAATTCGTTCTTGATAACCTAAAAATCACAACATTGTGTGAAAGAATCCAAGTTTAGATGCTTTCTTGGTCACCTCGTTGACCCCTGTTCTTGTTCTTAAAGAAAACCCATTTTTCAAAAATCATTCTTCTTCAAAACACAATGTTTCTTTTAGTTTGTTGAGTGATTAAAGGTTGTTTGAGGTGGAGAAAACAAGTGGTAAACTTCAGATACGAAAACCAACAACATTTATGGGTTATTTTGAATTTTTTTTTGTTTCAAGTTTTGGAGTTTCTTCACTGTTTCATCAAAAAAATTTGGGCTATTTGTTGTTGTTTGGGCTTAAAGTTGTTTTTGGTAAGTGTTTTTGAGGTGGGGAAAGCTCAAAGTATAAGAAATTTTAAGTTTTAACGTGTATTTGGGAATTTTTCGATTTATGGTTAGAGTTAGTGATCTATGTGACAACGACTATTTTGAATCGTCCGACCTGCAGGTTTGACCGACTTCCTCAGTTAGACTTATCACTTGGTCCGACCTATTGCCTTGTCCGACTTTAAACTTGTGCGACTTTAAACCTGTGCAACTTTAAACCACGTACGACTTAAACCCATCCAACTTACACCTACGCCAAGCCACGAACGACTTAAACCCATCTGATTTACACCTAAGCCAAACCACGTACGACTTAAACCCATCCCACTTACACCTAAGCTAAACCACGTACGACTTAAATCCATCCGACCTAATCTCAAATCAACTCGTCCGATTTAACCATAAAAACTCCCATCCACTTACTTTCCATTTAAGCCATCCAACTTACAATCCTTAAACACGAGATTTTTACACACAACACAATTTCCAACACATTCAATTCACTTCAAGGAAAGATCCTAACTGAAAAGATGACTTCTAGCAATGAAATCCTTGCCATCCGCACTGACACAAAACCACCCGTTCTATTTCACGACGAATACACCGTATGGAAGGGCCGGTTCATGGATTTTATCGAGCATAACAACAAATACGGTGAGATGATGAAAGACAACATTCTGAATGGTGATGTTGTATTTGAAAAGGTTATCGAGGCTGTTTCCGATAATAACCCACTGCTCGCTACTGAAAGGCGTTTGAAACTCCCATCCAAGCTTACTACTGAGGAAAAGGATCGAGAAAGGGCATATAAAGATGCCAAATACTACCTTAATCAAGGTCTCTGTGTTGAGATCTACTCCAAAATTGACAGCTTGACCTCGACAAAAGCCATCTGGGATGAGGTCAAGCAACAAATGCAGGGAACCGAACAGGGAGCTTTCATCAAGGAAACGTAACTTGTCAACACCTTCCGAGAATTCCGAGCCAGAGAAGGAGAGCTACTGCAAGACACCTATAGTCGCTTCTGCATACTATTGAACGAGATGAGGAACCATGGATTCACCGGGTCCGATTTAGACATTAACGTCAACTGGATTAATGCCCTAGGTCCGGAATGGCAGGAATACGTGAGAGTGTACAAACACGTAAACCGCAACCTCAAGGCTGTGTCTCACCACTTCATATACGAAGAACTGAATCAATTTCAGGACGAAGTTTTATTAAGGGCTCTTGTAAAACTATCTCCTGATCCAGGGCATATCAAAGCGGGTTCGGTAAGACAAACAATAGACAGAGGTTCATGTTTGGGTCAAGGAGAAAGGACAGTTTTACTTTAAAAAAATAAGCGGTTCGAGAAGCTGGAAGAAACTCAGCAAGAGGAGAAAAAGTGTTACAATTACGGTAGAACAGTGCATTCATCAAAGATTGTCGGAAACCAAAGACAAAAGATATCGAGTACTACAAAACAAAGTTGAGGTTGACAAGGAAGAAGGCTAGGATGACATGACTTTAGCACATTTCTGTCTCATGGATCAGGATACAAGTTCCTCAAGTGACAGTGACAGTGAGGAAGCAGAGGTTGACGAATTTGAGGATGCTCGGATCGAGCAAGAGGCTGCCTACAAGAAGGTAAGTGTTGAGCATGCTCAAACTTTGGTTGATCATATTGAAAGACAAAACCGAAAAATCACAAAAATAGAAACAAAACTCACAAGTCAACCAGAATCCAAGTTAGGTGAACTTCAATAGATATTAGCTGCTAAAGAAACTGAATTAATCACTTTAAGAAACGAAAATGAAGTAATTGTTCATGATCTAAAAGCAACCAAAGTATCTCTAGAAGAACATTTTAAATACTTGCAAAAGGAGAGATGTCAATTTTATTCCAAAATAAAAAGTCTTGAAGATTTATTAATCAAACGAGACCAAACAACACAAACCATTTTTTTAAACAAACATAAAGACACAAGATTTTCATAATGGACATACGAGGGTCTAGGTTTTGTTTATCTACACATTAGTGATAAGATTAGTGCTAAACAACAGTACAATTTTGAAAGCATGAATCTAGGATTAACAGTGAGAATGGTATTTATAGGGTAAGCCGAAGAACTCGAGGAAGAAGCTATCAAAAGGGAAACCTCAAACAAGGCATCAACGTCATACGAATACAAAAGCTTAAATCGATCATATGAAACAACTGAATTTGCACCACTTATTTCAAATGATTACTTTCGGAGTTATACTCAAACAGAGATGGAATCAATGCCAAATTTTTCTAACACTCAAACAAAAACGCGTGTGTATATTCCTCACATGGAATTACTACTCCGATTTGAACCGGTTAAAACTGAACTTTTCAATAAATCCATCAACCATGAGTTAGAAACTATGATTTTACATGATAAAATTGGTGAACTTGAATCTGAATACACCCGATTTAGAAAATTCCGATGCATTAAGCACATCTGATACAAACACCTTTCACGTGCATACAAATAAGTGTTTTCATTTTCCAACTCAATCACCACCGACATCATAGATAAGTTGTCCCAAGTCAAATCTCAATTACTAGGGGCAAATGAAAGAATAGAACTGTTAATAGGATTGAACCATGAGGTTACATCTGATCTTGCAACTCATAAGAGAGATACAAAGAGTATAGAGGCGAGTGTGTGAATCTTGAATCCAAAATTTTCAAACTACAATCAAAACTCAATAAACTTGAGAACGAATTCTTCACTTCTCACACACCTGAGTCCACTGCTCTAAAAGGAAAAGCTAAGATTGTAATATTCTAAATTTTAGAACACCATTTATATTGCTTAATAAGGTATTTTATAAGTGGGTAAAATAAATTATGTCATATTAAAGGTAATTTGGAAATTTATTGTTTTTATGTATGATCTTAGCTATTTAATGACATTAGCCCAGGAAGTACTAACAGTAATGCACAAAGTGCAACCGGTTAAAGCTTTAAACAATTTGTGGTATAGAGATTATAATTTAAGAGTTATATGCAAACTGAATGAAACATTAAGGGTTAAATGTGACTAGTTAGGAACTAGAGGGGCTAAATGGGAAAATTGGGTATAAATATCTTTGTTTGACTCAATTGAGTCTATTTTCACAGCCATAAAGGCTGGAACCATCGAGAAGATGGGGGAGAGAGGGTAAAGGGTGAGTTTTCAAGGAAGAAGAAGGAATCAAGGGGTAATCTTGAGGCTTGGGGTGTTTTTAGTCCTTAATGTGTGTTTTAACACCAAAACCATGATAAGGATTTGGGTTTTTGGGCAAGAAAGAGCAAGAGCAAAAGGGGTTCATGATCAAGTAAGTTTAAACTTGTGATTGTGTTTTATCTTGGCTTTATATGTTGTATTTGTGGGTTTCATGGTGAATTTTGTGAAAATGATAGTAAATGGGTCAAAAAATTGGAAGAAATGGTGAGCTTGGGGTTTGATTAATTAAAGATATGAGAAGTGTTCTTGTTTTAGTGTTATTTGAGTCCTATTATGCTGCAAACAAGTGTTGATTTCAAAAGAATTGAGTTTTGGTCGAAATTGTGTTGAAAGCAAGCCGAATGTTACTGTTCACGCTAGCTCGCGGTGCGAGACTACTGGGCTGCGAAGGCTTGGTTTCCAGAGAAATTGTCGCGCGCGAGCTATAGAGCCTCGCGGCGCGAGGTACCCTTTGCATGCCAAAAATGAGTTTTTGACCCCTTTTTACTTGTACATGTTTGGGGTTTGATTCCTATGGTTATAGAAGGTGTTAATAGAGTCTTTTGTGGCCGAAAAAGTTCTTAAGACTAGATTTGAATTTAGAAATCTTGTTTTTGGTTAACTCATGTAGGTTAACCTTGTGTTTTGGTGATCATAGGTTTATGATCAAGTGTGTAAGCCTTGGTTTGGATGAAGTTGTGATCCTCATCACACCCTCAGGTGAGTACACCCTGTGGATACCCAATTATTGTTAAAATTACAAGTCATCATGTTATGTTTTGTTTGTTTGGCAAATGTTGATGAAACTTGATGAATCAAAGATTGTGGAACTATTGAATTGTTTCATAATGCGGGTTATATGAGTTGCAAGTGTTTATGAAGTTTTTGAACTTAAAGAATGTGGAAACCATGGATTGTTTTATAATATGGTTTACGTGAACTACAAATGCTTTATGAAACTCTTGGGTTCAAAGAATGTGGAAATTGTGAATTCAATTTAAGATGTGTTTTAATGATGATTTTCAAAATAAGACCATTGCTCCATGTTGGAGATGGTCTATGTTTAAATTGTGCTTTAATTAATGGTTTTAAAACATGATACTCCATGATGGAGTGGACTTTGGTTTTGAAATAACAAACATGATTTTGAGTAATGAAAGATATGTTTTACTAATGATGTTTTGGGCATTGAGATGCCAAATGTTGTTTTGATGGTTGAGCATTTATGCTCAAGTGATATGAACCGTGACATGTATGTATTTTGTGATAAGCTTCTATGCTTGGATTACTTGTCCTTTGTGGCATGTGATATTTGGCCTTGTTGGCATATGATTTATGTGACCCTTCGGGGTATGTGATTATATGACCTTTCGGGGTATGTGCTTATGTGACCCTTCGGGGTATGTGCTTATGTGACCCTTTGGGTATGTGATTTGGTCCGGACCACTGTGTGATATAAACTCTGTACCATAGGGTTCCTAGCCATTGAGACGTGCACAGGTTCATGTGGCTTTGGCAATTGAGGAACCGCGATGTACGGGTGGTTAAGGAATCGGTGCAGAGAGTGGAGGGGTATGTCAGTAGCCATCATGACCGTGTGGGTTCACTAGGCTGAAAAGCCACCGAACCCGGGGCAACACTAGTGGATTTGGTGAATAGGGCTTACACTCCAGATAACCGTTGTATGGTGGACTGCTTTGTGCATCCCCCACCTTGACGGGGTGATGTGGTTATCCCCCATGTGGGTACGTGTTGACCGTGGCTAGCTACCACGTGGATACATTGTGGCCCAATGGACAGACCCGCATCCTTATGTGCTTATGTGTATACTTTTAAAGTATATTGATTGCCAAACCCGTGTTTCCAAAAGAGAAGAATGATGACTTGGTTTTGAAAAGATAAAGGTTTTTGGTTGTACTCACTAGCTATGTTTATAGCTAACATTGTGTATGAAAATGTTTTGTATCCGCAGGTTGTCTCGTGGCCTTGGTGAGGCGGGTAGATGCCTTGGGCATAGCTTTGTTGCATTTCCAGTAATCTTGGATTTCCTACCCTTTAGATTATGGTCGTGAGATTGACTGTGGTAACACCAAAAGTTTTGGATTATATTTATTGATAATGTTTATTGTTGAAATATTTACAGAAAAAGAAAATGCTTCCGCAAGTATGTATAAAATATGTTTTAAATTGAAATTTGAAAAAGTTTAAATTTGGACTAAAAATCAGGGTGTTACAAAGATATGTGAACCAAGCTCATCAATGCTTCCCCAGTCAAAGACTCAACAAACCAATCGACATACAACAAAACCCCGAAAACAATATACCAAAGATGATATGTTAGCATGTTCCTATTCTAATGTATGTATGCATCTAGGTACAAGGGTGAAGGGGGTGCCGAAGCAAACACTGGGATGGAGGAAGAAGAAAACAGAGAAGACTGAGGAAGGATGCAATGAAGATGATTTATTTTTCCCAGCAAACTTTTCGAAACAAATAAACTTAGGCCCTGTTTGTTTCGTGGTATTTCCTGGGATTGGGATTTCAAATCCTGAGAAATCCTGTGTTTATTTGGAAAAAAGGCAAAGGATTTCAAATGATAGGATTTCCTTGAAATCCTACCAAATGCTTTAGACACGTGATTTTATAAATCCTCTCACCCCACTATTTTCAAATCCCACAAACAAGGGAATCTTCAAATTACCAAATTAGCTCCACCCCTACTACCCCCACACCACCCCACGCACCCCACCCCCGCTCTACCTACCCTTACCACACCCCTACCCTACCCCCCACCTTCACCCTACCCCCACCAATACAAGAAATTGGGGTCTTTACCAACACATCTTATGTGTGGGTAAAATACAAACATATGTGAGTAATTGTCTTTACCTACATAAAAGACATGTGTTACCATGTGTGGTCTCATGCCTGCAGGTAAAGATCTGTACCACATATATATTATGTGTTGGTATAGATAGCATCCTATACCTACACATATATGTATGTTTAAAAGTAATCGATATGTCTTGGTAAAGGTGTTATAATTTAGTTGTTTGATGACGTGGATGATGACGTGGCAGACATTGATGACGTGGCATGAACATACAAAGTGTTAGTGACACGTGTCACTCAATATGTGTGGGTAAATATATTTTTATGTGTAGGTAAGATGTGTTAGAAAAATCACTTATATGTGGGTAATAAACATAATATATGTAGGTAATAATATTCACATATGTGCAAATAAATTAAAAATGTGTGGCTAAAAATAATACAAATAGTTTTTACCATAAAAACCCAAATACCAATTATGTAACACAAATAGTAAACAAAGAAAAGAGTCAATAGTCATAAGTGTGCTATAAATTCGTAGACGATGTCAAATATTCAACCTAGATCACGAAACTAATCACTACTTTCATCGGACTCATCATAATGAGACTCTCCGGACCGTGGGTGGTTAGACGCATCGTCTTGGACAATTGGAGGCATAATATTTTTCTCGGTTAAAAGTTTATACATAGTTCCAACGGTTGCTTCCAATTCTTGAACTCGATGTGCCAATTGATTGTAACTAGGACGATTTGACTCCATAGTACTTGTGGTCTTTGTTGGGGTTTGTACCGTTTTAAAAAAATATATTTAAATGCAACGGAAGCGTGAAACACGTGTACAACAATTTTAAACTCTTTAAAACTCCCCACTAAGATCCATATGCATGTAATAAGAAAAACAAAACAACTAAAGGGGGTTTAAGAATACAACCTTTGTAGCGTGAACAGGTATTGATGAAGACTAGAAACGACAAGTAACCAAGTGTAGCTTCCCTCCAAGGTATCCACACGTGAGCAACATCCAATACCAACTGAGTGCTAGCCCTTTCAACCGTATATGTAGACAACACCAAGTAGAAGCAAGAAAAACTCTTTTCTTCTTCCTAACTTGTGTCCAAGTCTACTTGTTGTGGTTATCTCAACTTCTTGAAAAACCACCAACAATAATATCTTGTGTATGTGATACATGAGAAAGAGAACAAGTTGGTTATGAGTTTGTTTAAGTTTTCACTTAAACAAACAAGATCAAGGAAATCTTCTTATTTTCTTTTCTTCTTCTTATTGGCAGCCCCCATTTATTTTCTTTTCTTCTTCTTATCCAATTCATCTCATCAGATCTACCAAGAAAAAAATCTCATTTTTAATATAAGGCATCTTCTTTTTGGTAGTATATCAACTAAAAGGGACCTATTTTTTTAAACATGATGTATGTACTACAAAGAAAAATATAACTATACTCTTTTATTCATAGCTATACGTAACATACTCAAAAGGGAGGGTCCATCTTATGTACTTTTTATACATTATATTCATAACATACAAGCAATGTATAAAATATATGATGGGCTATATCCTTTTATCTTGTTATGTATTTATAAATACAAGTCTTGTCCAATAAAACAAATATTAATATTTGCAACATAATAAGGGGATACACTTATGTATTTCTTTATAACAAAATATATAATGAGCAAGAAGTTTACTCATAATATATATATATATATAGTTATCGTAAGATTATTATTTCACCTAAATAATAATGCGTCTATTAGGGTTGATTATATTTTAAATCGTATTCAAAACATATAATTAGCGTCTATTTGCTCTTTATGTGCGACCCTATAGGTTTATTTATTATTATCAATATCGTCGTAAGTTGCGTCCTGGGCATATAGAACCAACACTCTTACCCACAACAGGATCACGACCCCACCCACCCAAACGAACATAACTTCTTCCAAGTACTTTTTCCATAATAGCCTTGTCGCTCATTGTGTTTACTGAATTGTCGTTTTTTAACTTCAACATTTCTTCCTCAACCAAAAGGTAACCCAAATATAATAAATTAAAATTAACAATAATCAACAATATTAACGCATGTAAAACCAATATTTTATCACCACGCACCACAATCAAGCTAGTTTGACGATTAACACAAACACGACAATATATGTAATGTGTTAATTACTACTGCATAAATCACTTATCACTTAGTCATCATAGAAAAAATCCTCAAAATCGATTTTTGTAAAAATAAATTTTGACATTGCACTTTACTTAGAAAGGAGTAAGTAAACTTACATATTTTGCAGTTGCTTTCGTAGACATCCAACCTTTTTCAGCATCCCAATGCATAAGATGCCAAGTCTCAATTTGACCACAAGAAGACCCCAATCAAGGGCACGCTCAATGTGATAGCGTATTGTACTCTTTGAACCATTTCTACTATCCATTGTTCGCTTTTCACGAGCCATTATCCTTTTCTGTGCAGTTTCCTTTAAAAAAATACAACAAAAAACGAACAAGTCATTTTTTTAAGGTCTAATAATACGAAAGTAAAAATATTGTTCACATATTACCTGGTATTTTGGCTCTGACCACATGTTACAAAGATATTCCCAGTCTTCTTGGCTATTTAAATATGAAGGCTTTGTAGTCTTTGCTTTATTCAAATCTTCTTGCCCTCCAATCTCTTTGAAGTAACAATGCAAGTCACTTCGATACCCTCTCCATGCCTTTTCCATGTAAGTATCAATAACTTTGCGAACCTTTGGATCCTCAACATCAATGTCAAAAAGTGTCTTCAAGTAATAAATGTAAAAATCTTGTTATTAAATTAGTGTAGATATTTAAAATCACACTTAACAATAAAAGAAAATCTTACAAGTAGCTTATGGCGCAATGGTGCCCTAACATCTTCCGGTACATGCCTCCACTCTTTAAATTTCAAGTTACAATTTTTACGTAAAATGTAACCACACTCGTACATGAAAGATGAGGCATTGTCACATACTACTCGTTGTGCATCAAAATTGAACTCTACTGTTAATCTTGTCTTTGAAGCTTTCATTGCTTTCCGCGCTCCTTTACCACAAGTAATGCCACGTTTTGCTCTCGTATGACCACTACCACTTTGTTGCTCAGTTTCTCCCATTGTGTCTTAGAAAAAAAAGTAGATGTTAATTTACGTTTACAACACACACACACACACACACTAAAACATACTTAACTTTATTACTAACCATGTTGATGTTGATCTAGTGATTGAGATTGGTTGACATTATTGTTTGGGTTTGCATCTATAAGCATGATTAAGAATCATTGAAGACATATAAACAATTAGAATACTAGAAATATATAAATTGATTACACATCTGGGATTGAATCTGGTTGACGACTTGAAATGTGAAGGCTTCCCGAACTTCCATTACCTAATAGATGGGTTATATTATGTTTGAAATAAACAACTACATAAATTATTTTAACATACATGTTACGTTCAACACAATATGTATATATGTATTACATTATAAAATTTTACCTAAATTGGTAGTGGTTTCTCCATCTCGTCCCTCTTGTCTCCCTCCTCCACCTCGTGTAGTGCGTCCTCCTATTCTTGCCATTATGCTATTTGCAAGTATAACAAAAAAACATATTATAACTTAAGTACTTATATCAAATTTAACAATAAAATGATCATTAGTATAATCTAACCAATAATTATCAAGAAAATTCATGCAAAAGAGTCATCATCATTGGCGTTAAGATTTGGATCATTAGAATCATCATCGGTCTCGGAATCAAGAACTAATTCATCATTTAAAAAAATTTCACCCTCGTCATCATACTCATCGTCAATATGATGTAAGTTATCTACATAGGCATTTCCATTACGTATTGCTAACACTTCCTCACGTGGTAATGTTTCAGAATCTATATCATCTCGAACTAACAAAGACATATCGGGTAACTCTTCTGTTGGTTGAAAAGGTGGCAACTAATTAGATTCTTCTTCTTGAAATATATCATTCGTTGATATTTCTTCTTCATCATGCTCAGATATATCATAAATGTTCCGATGGTTTACTTTTTGTGCCACCATCCAATTCTTTCCACGTGCCAAATCATTTTAATAAAACACTTGTTGCGCTTGACTAGCCAAAATAAATTGTTCGTCGACATACCAATTAGATGCAATATCAATTGATGTTAAATTATGATCAACCACCATCCTCTTTCCCTTCGGATCGGTATTATACCACTTGCAACGAAACATGAATACCTTTCTCCCAAGTATGAAATCAAGCTCTAAAACTTCAAGTAAAACACCATAATAAATCATTTCTCCATTCTCGTTCCCTACAAAAACTCCACTACATTGTGTAGTAATTTTGTCATCACGTTCCTTGCAACGAAATCGAACACCGTTAATGATGCAACTTTGCCAACTCATGTAACGATCATCAGGGAATTGGGACAACGCGTACAAATCATCGGTCACTCTAGGGTCTCCGTTGACTTTAAGCAAAACCATCTATAAGCACCTAACATTAGTATTAAGATAATTAAAAACAAGGAATAAAATTGTTAGTCCCATGCTTAGAATAGTTAGATTTGATGAGACAAACCATAGCTATGTGTAGATGATAGGTTAAGTGGTAGGAATTATGTAAGTCTGTTGTAGACTGACTAGTCATCCTAGGCTGAGTAGTCAGCGTATAAACAAATATAGAGTTTTCTATGTAAGTACTAGATAGCTCTGTGACTTCTAATCTGAGATAGGTTTCAAGGTAAAGACTTGAAGACTTGAAGATCCAAGAACTCAGCTTGATGATGTCAAGTCTGAGTGAGTCAGCTCAGCGCCAGAAGTCAGTTCAAGAATTTAAGTAAGTTTTAAATTCTGTTATAAACTCTCGATATCTACGAAATTTAAATTAGGATATCTAAACCTAATTTAAACTATCTATTAGTTGGGTAGAGATCTCAAACGAAGTTAATTAGATATGTTCTAATTAAGGAGTTTGTTACAGGTTTAAAGAAAAGATAAGTTCTATCTTTAAATTGCGATTTTTTCGTAGATAAATAAAGTATAAATATAAACCTTCTTATGGGTTTTAAGAGACAGAGAATGATAGAAGGTTCTGCATAAGTTGCAAAACGTACGTGTGTTCATCATACTTGATACGCGTATGTTGCGATAACTTTGTGTGTTCAAAGTTCAAGAGAGTTTTCAAGAGTTCTTGTTAATCGGTGTTAATAAGAAGTTTGATCATCAATTAGTTTGTGATACAAGAGTGTTTAGAGAGAGTTGAATTTATTATCAGTGTAACATCAAATCATTATGTTGATTTGATTAAAGAGTGATATTGTAATACCTTGATTAATTATTGAATATAGTCTTGTTGAATTGTTTTATTATTGATTAAGTGTATTCAACCCCCCTTCTACACTATATTGGTTGCTTGTTTACCCTCTTTGGGACCAACAAAAAGTAACTAATTTTTATACTTACCTTTTTCTTGAACCAAGAGGGAAATTCACGTTTATGTATATTTTCTAAGTTTGCATCTTTTATATGTCTCGAGTGTAAAGCTTCATTGTGTTCACTAAACCAAAAAACAAGCAAGTTACAATTTATTTTTAATTAGATAGTGAATACAAAACTAAACTATAGTTAAAATGTGGCTAACTCACTTTAGGTAAATATCATGTTCGTCTTCGAAATTGTTGATGATGTACCACTGAACTACATCACTGTAGTCCCCTAGTTGTCCAAATTTGGAAGCTCCGAATGTACGGACTTTATTGTTGAATAACTCCATCTCATATTTAGTGCCTGGTACATCCCAGTTGCGTTCTACACGGTTAAATCTTGTCTCGATGTCATGTAAATAACGAGATAAAAACGTGTCAGCGTCATCAACAACATATGCTTTGGTAATTGAGCCATCAGCCTGTGCAAAGTTACGCACGTATCCCTTGTAAGTACCCATACGACGTTCTATCCCAAACATCCATCTATGACTAACCGTTCCTCCTAATAATGCCTCCTCGGTTAAATGTACACACAAGTGAACCATGACAGTGAAAAACGCAGGAGGAAATATTTTCTCAAGTTTGCATAATATGATAACAATCCCGGTCTTCATATCCTCAAGTTCATTGACATATAGAGTTTTGGAGCATATTTTTTGAAAGAATTGACAGAACTCAATCAAAGTTGTACGTATTTCCCTGTTTAAAAAGGGGAGAATGGCCACCGGTAGTATTTTCTGAAGCAATACATGATAATCATGTGTTTTCATCCCTCCAAGTGTATTATTGTCCGTCACACATCGACTTATATTGGATGCATAGCCATCAGGAAGGCGAACAGACTTGATAAATTTACAAAACTCCGTACACTCATCTTTACTCAATGTGTAATTAGCAGGAGGTTTCACAAATTTTCCATGTCGCTCTTTCAACCATAGTTCCTTGCAAATATTCAAATCCTCCAAGTCTAGACGTGATTTTATTGTGTCCTTTGATTTCACAAAATCATTTAACAACGTTCCAACTATGTAATCACAAACATTTTTTTCTATATGCATGACATCAAGATTATGACGCATGAGTAGTTTAGACCAATATGGAAGTTCGAACAAGATACTCTTTTTTAACCAATTTAACTGATCAATACCTCATTTATGTTTCCTATCCTCATTAGTAGGTGCCTTTCCAGTAGTTCGTATAGGAATATCCGCCAGTTGTTGCAAAATCATCACCTGTGAAGTAACGAGGTCGTCCCCTTTTTTCTTCCTTTCCATCAAACTCCTTGCTCCTTCGCCAATTGTGCCCTCTACGCAAAAAACATTGATGCCCTGTATAACATTGTTTATCGCGAATCCGGTTAGAACGGGTATCCTCAAGGCATACTGGACATGCTAGTTTACCCGTAGTACTCCACCCAGACAAGTAAGCATAAGCAGGAAAATCACTTATTGTCCATATTACTACTGCACGAAGAGTAAAATACGAACTTGAATAAACATCGTATGCTTCAACCCCATCACATCATAAGATTTTGAGTTCATCAACAAGAGGTCTTAAGAAGACATCAAAGTCTTTACCGGGAGATTTTAGGCCCGAAATCAATAATGTTAAAAGGTAATTGCTCTTATGCATTGTACACTAAGGCAGCATGTTATAAGGCATCAAAATGGCTGGCCACATACTATGTATTGTTATCATATTGCTAAAAGGGTTAAACCCATCTCATGCTAGCCCCATTCATACACTTCTTGGGTCAGCTGCAAAATCGGGATACTTCTAAGCCTTTCCATCAGCAGGTTGACGCAAAACTCCATGCTCATCTTTGCGAACTTCTTTATGCCACCGCATGTCTTTAGATGTGTGGTGCGATGCAAATAGTCTCTTCAAGCGAGGTGTGATTGGAAAGTATCACAACTTCTTATAAGCAATTTTGTTACGCACGTAACGACTACTATGACAAACAAGACATACTTCAGCATCTTTGTGTTCCCCTAAAAAATAGCACAATCATATTGACAAACATCAATAAGCTCGTAATCTAAACCAGCTTCGCAAAGCATCATCCTAACATCATAATAGCTACTTGGACAACTATAACCATGAGGAAGAACCTCATGTAGCAACTTAAGCAACATCTCAAATGAATTATCAGTCCACTTGTTCATCGCTTTTAAATTCATTAACTTCATGACAAACGTTAAAGTAGAATAATTTTTGCAACCTTCATACAAAGGATTATTTACAGCTTCATATAGCTTCTCAGAATGAGCATTTTCTTGGTTGTTGATTTCCTAGTAAATTATTGGTAGGGCCTATGTTAAAAAATTGATGACCAATGGTATCATCTAATCCTGCTCTTAAGTCATCAAATTCTTCATTTACAAGATCATTAGGTCCTACATCTTCCACATTGATGCCATCCTCACCGTGATGCACCCACCGTGTGTACGATTTATCAATTCCTACATTAATTAAATGGGCACAATGACACCGATATTTTGCAGTCTTGAATCGAGACAGTTAGAACACGGGCATAACATTAATCCATTAGAATTCAAAGTTTGTTTGGCAACATTTAGAAAGTCCTTTACCCCGTCCGCATACTCGGTAGAAGCCCGATTCATGTTCTTCACCCACTGATGATCCATATTATGTATCTATTTATCAAAATAAAAATTCACAATTTAGAGTCTTCGGAATATATGGGAGTTCTATGATTCTAAAAGTACATATGTTACATTCTAACTTGCACTAAACTAAAAGTTATGGGGTTTTTTAATGTTAGAAGCAGAGTACTATTTTCAGTGTATATATTTTAAGTTGACGAAAACCATCTATGACTCTAAATGTAACAGAGAAAGTTAGGGACATAAAGTGTAAAATGTCATGCTATTTCAAGAATTAATAAATAAATAAAAGGGTAGACTCCCCCAAAATGTATTAAACTATACCTTAAATGTTAATGTGTGTATCCACCTTTTAAAAATGCTATTGTGTGTATTGAACTTCAAAAAACGTGTTATTGTATGTATTAAACTTTATATTGTATGTATTAAACTTTCTATTGTATGTACTAAACTTATACCTTTTTTGCTTTTTTATGTAATCAAAATACATACAATAGCATTTTTGAAAGGTGGATACACACATTAACATTTGGGGTATAGTTTAATACATTTTGGAGGAGTTTACCCTGAATAAAACAGCCTTGTACATATGACTTCGCGTATCAAGTCTGATTTTACATTTAATGAGATCTAAGATGTTTGTGTGTTTGTACATTTGTGTATTTGTGTGATTGAATCATAGTAGAAAATAAACAATTATTGTTTACTTTTTCATTTATTTTTCATTTCTTTCTTTCTTGTTATGATTTCCAGTAAGTATTTTTCTTTTTTTCTGTTACGTACCCTTTATATATTTAGTTTAGCTTTCCATCATTATTTGCTTTTTTTCTATTATTTATTAGTAGAAAATAAACAATTATTGCTTACTTTTTTTATTCCACTTTATATAAATATGAGTTTGAAAACTTATATTCCAATACAGTAGATAAAAACATTTACGACCTAAACAATGAAAAAGAAAACCGAAGCAAAACGCGCAAAACGACGTAGCAGGGTTTAATTTGTAGGATTTTGTCATAAAATTGGAAAAGCAAAATTTTGGGCTTAGGTCCACAAACGTCGTATGATCGTATCTTTATTTGGTGTCTACATTTTTTGGGCTAGACCAAACAAAATATAGTTTGGAACTTTTTACTGGAACTTTTAAATATATTAAGCATGATAAAATGTAAATGTTTTATAATTAATAAATTAACTTCCTTAATATTGTAAATTAAATGATATGTATGAATTTCTACAAAAAGTGTTGATTAATTCTAAAACCAAAAAATTATATATACTAGATTTTAGAGGAAATTACATCTGGTCCCTAAGACTTCTATAAATATCGGATACGATCCTTATAACGGATTTGTTTCCTTCTGATTCAAACTTATTAGGAACTTGGTCCCTTGTTAAAATAAAAGATCAAACTGCCCTTATCTAGATAATTGAAAAGATGATCCTTATTTCTGTTTTCAATCATTTACCTAAAATTTTAATTAATTTTAAATATTTAATTAACTTTTTTAAAGTATAAAAAAACACAAACCTCTACTCTCTCAAGCATTTCCTTCAATTCTCTCTCTCTCTCTCTCTTTCCCACCCTTCTATTATGCAAAGATTCTTTCTTTCCACAGCTAAAATCCTATACACGAATGTAAACGATTCCAACAGACTTTTAGATCAAGATTAGGACTTCTGATGTTAGTTTCAATGGATAAATTGATGATCGCAATTCTGACCATGAGTTGCCGGTGATTGCGAGTGTGGCATGGAGGTGACCAACGAGAGAAAGGGGGTAAACCATAAAGGGTAAATTGATGATAGCAGTTTCGACTATTGAGTATTTATTTTCATATGTATGTCAATCAACCATGGAGTCTTTGCTTTTCACATCTGTGTTTCGACCATGGAGTCTTTGCTTTATGGGTTTCTTTGTAATCGTGAATTGTGTTTGGGTTCGTTGTTGATTGTTCATTTCTAAAAATTTCCTAAAACCAAATGATGGATATGTCGATTGATCGGTTGTTGATATTGTTCTCCAAGGTTGTTGTTGATGATATGGTTGACGATTTAATATTCGCTTTCTTGTTGCCTTTAGCTTAAATTATAAAAAGTTA
Organism: Dittrichia graveolens; assembly: GCA_038502395.1. Taxonomy (NCBI): domain Eukaryota; kingdom Viridiplantae; phylum Streptophyta; class Magnoliopsida; order Asterales; family Asteraceae; genus Dittrichia; species Dittrichia graveolens. Next base: position 76,266,588 of record JARJIL010000001.1, on the reverse strand, counting down.
CAAATCACTCGTAACTGAAATCATCACTCCTCTTATATAATATGGTTATTGATTTATATCTAATAAAATTCTATACAAACAATAAGCTTTATATGTAATTAAGATTTAGAATAGGATGGTTTGGGTCAATTATATAGATGAGATAGGGTCGGTTATAGTTAACTGTTAGTGTTTTCATGATACCGTTAGTGATCACTGTAATTCGTAATATCGTTTTCATCGTTCTAGATAGTATTAGACCTTTAAAGCTACGTTCATATCGTTTCTCTCTATCCTACCATGGGGACACATTGTACATAAAAATAGGTAGAGTTTTTTTTTTCTTTTCCGCTTTAGTTATAACTCCCATCATTGCAGTCATAGTTCCTACTATCGTCGGTGCATGTCTTTGCACCACTCTGACCGCTATCTCGTAGTCGCATTGCCACCATGGAGTTCTTTTACACCTATCTTTTTCTTTTATATTTCTCTTTCATTGTAATTTTCGTTCTAGTGTGAGCATTCAGCCTTCTAAGGTTCTCACTACAGAGGAGTATTAAAGATAGTTAAGGCTTATTATAGGATAGTGTGATGCATTTGTATAGATATGCTAGTGTCAATTAGTGCTAACTATGAAGGTTTTCTTATACCCTTATACTCTATAAATAGTGCTCAATATAATATATGTTGAAATACATGGTGATATTTTCAAAAAGGTTTTACACGACGAAAACAGACAAATCACCATGTCACTCACCAATGGAATGACTTGCTCACAAATAGCAACTAAAAAGAAGCCTATAAGGATACCCTGAGTGGTTGAAGCTCTTGAAACAATATTTTGAGGATCAAGCCCTTCCTTTAGCATAACAAGAACTTGATACAATCGTTGGTGCTAGCCAAAAAAGATGAGAAAAATCCCTTTAGACCAAATCAACCCGGTCCCGAACCAAAAATGAAACCGAACCAGACCGATTTACACATTTTCAGGTAGGTTTTTGACTCATATGCTTCCCTCATTGAACCAAACCGGAAACAGAATAAATTATGAACAAACGGATCGATACTCGATTCTTACGTTTCGGTTTCATTTTTCGGGTTTGGTTTGGTTTGTACCCTTAAAAAGATAAGATAGTAGACTCAATATGAATTCAAATTTTATTTATCTAAAGTCAGACACAACTGTGTCTAAAGGACACGCTCATGACACATCAAGGTGAAACGGCCATGTCAAATAAACACGACTATGTCCCAGGCACTTGTATCGGTAGTCATGTTACTAGTTCTCTATTATCGGTGGACATTTGTCATTAATACGTATTTAGAGGTTTTTATTATCCTATACTTTATGTTAAATAATTTGAATTATTGTTGTTTATTGTTTGTACGTGTTTTATATAGAAATGTTTTATTATACATAAACTAACTCATATATTATAAAAAGAATGATATAATATAGGTGGAGTTCGAGGGTTGGTTGCTAAAGACAAAGCTTTTTAAAAGCTATGTTTTTCCTTTCAATGACAAAAGTGAGAGAGAGAGAGAGAGAGAGAGAGAGAGAGAGAGAGAGAGAGAGAGAGAGAGAGAGAGAGAATGAAGTTGGGTACGTATTGTCTTTTTTGTGTAATCACAAGGTCATGATGGTTTTATGATGAGTATGTTATCTCCTTGTTTTAAGTGCATGGGAATAGAATTCTGGTCTTTTTCTTTTATTTTTTTAAAGAATTTGCATTTAATGTTCTGTACTCTCCAACTCTTTTTAGCCCTCTGATTGACTGTCTACTGACACGCATAAATTTTAATACAAGTCCTTTTCATGAGGGAAGTAATTCACTATAATGTATTGACATTTAGAGTTTTTATCTCCTATTTTAAAATATTTTTATATATTTTTCTTATTACAAAATCAGGTAAAATTAATAAAAAAATATAATAAAAAAGAATTAACATATTATACATATTATTTTATAATGGGTATGAAGATAGTAAGAGAAAATGGTATAAATAAATATAATATTCCTTTGACGTATACAAGAAAAATGATATATACTCATACTATTCTTTATACTTTATACTTCTAGTAATAACAAGATAACATTTATAATTCATTAATTTTCATTTTCCATCTCCTCTATTGATTTTTTATCATTTGTGTTGATATTGTAATTAACATAATAAGTATTAGAAAATAGTATGATGATATATTACCTCTCCATATACAATTATAAGTGTTTGGATCCTCTCTCTCTCTCTCTCTCTCACGTATAAGATATATCACATCAATACATTATAGTTTTTAATATAGCTCATACACTCACACACATTATATCACTAGGGTCATTTTACATTTACAAAACGTTCAAATAAAATCATTCTCTAATAATCTAAACCTCTTGTAATTCTAAATTGACCTCTGTTATATGCTGTATGGCGGTGTGTGACATGTATTAAAAAATGTAATTGATATTATATATCTGCCATGTAAAGAGACGTGATCCAAGTGGGTTGTGAGATTTTTGGTATGTGAGAAATGGAAGGTCCAAATTATATTCTTGTAAACTCATTATTAATCATTTCTATCTATATGTTTAATTGTATAATTGTTCAATTAAACACATTTTGTCGCGTGTTCTAAAATATTATTGTATACAATTCATGTCACGTTTAGCAAACCGACTTTTACATCAAAGTCTATTTAATATTGTACTATTTTTCTTAAATAAATAATTAGTTGATTCAAAATGTTTTTTAAGAAAAAGTAATTAATTAATTATACCAATAAGAATGAAGGGAGTACTCCTCTTTTCACTCTAATACCTCAATTGCTATATTAGTATCATATCAATTTTTCAGTTTATATCCCTTTCATTCTCATTTTCATTTTCATTTTCGATCACACCGAAACCTGTAATATGCATCTTTTCACCTCACAACCCCACTAATATTTATTAATTAAAAATTACAAATATATTCAAAATAATTAAAAAGAAAATATATACTTACAAATATTACAACCAGTACATAAAAATTGAACTATAACTTACTAGATTTATTTAAAAAAATAAAAAATAGGGTAAATAAGAAAAAAATTAATACACCAAATTTATATAGTTACTTAAATAAGCTATGAAATAAAAGTTGAGAGAAATGTGTAAAATTATAAATTATTAAATGGTTCGAAATAATAGGTCTACATATATCCTTATCGAGATTTTTAGATAACATATGATAGTGTTGTAAGTCAGAAAGAGGAGCAGAATACCCGCTAGAGAATGGGCTACCACCAAAGAAGCGGCAGCCATATGTTTATCTTGTTAGTCTTTTATTTTCTTCTTATAAGGACCTAAATTATGCATATATAAGTTGTGTTCAATAAAGTCCATTTAAAAAATATAGTCCTGAAATTTTAATATTTAATCACAGGTGATTCGGTATACAATCACATGTGATTTGCCAAAGCATCACATGTGAATTACAAAAACTACGAAAATGTCACTCCGCTCAAATTTTTAAAATTTAATCTGGACTATTGATGACATTGATCCAAAGGCTAAAATTAGTCCCTTAGGTCTATGAATTAATTATGGACTATATTGAACATTCTTCATAATAATAATAATAATAAATACTAATATATATATATAGGGGAGGGTTCATGCGAGAAGCCTTATTTTTGCGAGAAGTGCGAGAAGCATTTTTAGCCTTTGATTGTATTTTCATCTAATAGTTTTAAAAAATCAAATTTTTTTATTTTTATTTAATTATAAAGGGTAAAATGGTAAAAAATAATTTATCTCTCCAATTTATTTATTTTTCCTTTTTTTCTTCGGTTAGCAATTTTTTTTCTTCAAAATTATTGTTCGTTAGTGAACATTTGTTTTATATCTTTTTCCTAAACACCTATTTTTATTTTATTACTGTATTCAGTAATGAACATTCGGTCAATATATTCTCCGGTTAACATTCTATATATATATATATATATATTTGTCTTATTAGTTAATCACTGAAAATTCATAACTTTATTAGACATGAATAATCTAAAATTTTAAAAATCTAAATTTTCAATTCCTTTTATTATTTATTCACCAGTGAATATGCTAACAAAAGCTAAAGATATTTTATTATATTCATTAGTAAACAAGTTATAAACTTAAAAAATCATGTTTTGTGAACATCGTACATATACAAAAATCAAGACAACGCACAGTGTACTAAAAACAAATAAAAATTCACCACAACTATGAAATGGAAATTGAAAACATAAAAAGTTCAGATTTGTATCAACATTTACATATATCAAGCGACAAGAAGGAAAAGCTAAATAACAATGAATCAAGATGAACAAAGGGAGAAAGGGTGGCATTCAATATTGAAACTAGATCTGGGAAATATGAGATTGAAAACGGAGAGAGACCGAGAAGGAGATGGCGGCTGTCGGTGGTAGTTTAGTAGTGTGTGTCGGTAAAGGTTAATGTGTAAACGGCCGCGTCACTAGGATGGGTGATCGGCGGTGGGTTAGTATGGTACCTCGATGGAGGGCGGCGACCATCAACAATCTCCAGATCGGCAAAGATTGATGGCAACAGTCGACTGTGGGCTAATGTCCTGCGTCGGTAGAGGGCAGAAACTATGATAGCTCTGGTGAGAGAGTAAAATCAAAAGAGGGCGGCAACTATGATAGTGTCGACAGAAAGACGGGGAGATCGGGGAACCCATACTTGAAAGAACTTGAGTGCTACCCTCTATTGCTTCTAGTGTCCGGTGGCTGGGATGGAAAAGCCAAAAGAGAATGTAAGCAGCGATGGATTTTTGAGTCAGTGGTGGTGGCTACAATTTCTAAGCTCTCTGAATAATTCAATGGGTATATAAGAGAAAAAGAGGGATGGGTTGCTTAATGATGAGGCGTGTAACAGAAAGAGACAAATGGGGGTTTTAATTAGGGTAAATTAGGTTTTTAGCTAAATGACTTTTTTGTCCTTGTTTCCTAATCTAAATATCCTTGCAACCTAAGTTAATTACAAAAAGACCATGTTTCATCTTAGCCTTACATTAAATCATCTAATGGCTAGAAATGCTTCTCGCACTTCTCGCAAAAATAAAGCTTCTCGCATGAACCTCCATCTCTCTCTCTCTCTCTATATATATATATATAAATATAAATAGGATCAATATAGAACCCTTCTAAGACATACAACCTAAAGAACCATCATCCAACCATTGATCTCATCAGATAGCTTAAGGACATAATCGATAATTGTCATTTTCGTTAATTAAGCAATCGACATTTACCATAATTAGTATTTACAGTTACCATATTTAGCATTTTACTAATCTATGTATTAGATTAATTGATCTCATTGATTTTGGTATTTGATTCCACAATTTTGTTGAATGTATTTTAGAGATTTTACTAATTACATTGTGAAATACACATTTTCTATATGCATGTTCATATAAATTGTAAATTGTATGACGAAAATGCAAATGCAAAAAGCAACCCACATAAAAAAGATAACAAAAATGCAATCTGAATGAAGAAGATAACCAAAATATAACCTAAATGAAGAAGATAATCAAAATGCAAACCAGATGAATATGATAACCAAAATGCAACCGAGATGAAGATGATAACCAAAATGCAACTCAAGTGAAAATGATAATCAAAATGCAACACAGATGAAGAAGACAACCAAAATGCAAATAACCCAACGACTTCAAAACCATAGAGAGAGATGGTTACGTCACTTTACTACCTCCAAAACCATGATCATCGGTTCCACGCCTCAAAAACTTGGTTTTGCATTTTGATTATGTATCATATTGATTTCCTGAATGATGAAAACTGAAATTTTGGAGCTTCAATCTTCACGCCTCAAAAACTTGGTTTTTTTTTTTTAGTGATGTTTATTGGTTTTGCATTTTGATTATGTATCATATTGATTTTTTGAATGATGAAAACTGAAATTCTGGAGCTTCGATCTTCCTGGATGCGAGTTTCCTTTTTGCTGGTTTCCTTTTAGTGTCATGGAAATAAAATTGATGGTTTATGATTTTTTACATTTTTGCCCTCCTATGTGTACTAAATAAGGATTATTATTGATTGTGATTATGTGTTTCTTAAATGCAATCCTAGCCATCCATTTTTAAATCTAATAGTTTATATTGGTTCTGTAAGTTATATACATAAGAAGGGTTCTAATTGTAACCTTACCCTATATATACACACATGCAAGAAATAATAATAATAACTAAACTCACCACCTAATGCCCATACCATTTTGTAGCCAAATAAATTAACCGTGAAGAAAAGACGATATTCCATTTGAATTGTAATCTAATCCTAATATGTGGCTTAACCTCCGTCCGATTTTAACGCAAAGAGATTAGCATTCCCTTCTGAATTGGTGGCCACCTCCACATGACTCTCGAATGAATTTAAGGTCCTAAATAATCCATTCTGCCCCACCGCTCACCCAAACCTCGTCTATAGATAGAGAGTGAGTGAGCGAAACTTAATAACTATAGGTCACGGCAGCAGGAAGGAGGCTTAAACCGAGACCTAAGAAGAGTATGTATGACTAAGGAGCGGAGTTCAGAAACATGTTGAGATTGTTTTCTGCTGCTACTTTACAAGATCAAGTTAGCGAAAGAGTTTAGTTTGATAAGGTAAATCTTAGCTTCTCATTCGAAAGAATTTTATCTAGTAACTTATACCAATGTAACAAGTTAGTTAGTGAATGTTTTCATGCGTTTTATGCGTTTTGATCGATTGCCTGGCGGTCACCATTAGTAACTCAAAATTGAAACCACTTGGGTCTAAAAACAGTCGACTAAAACTCAAAATGCAATCAGTAAATTTATAAGAAATTGCCTAATATGGACATTCAGATCTTTTGAATAGAATCCCAAAATAAATATATGTTGTAATGAATATATGTATGTCTTGATGTACATTTTGAAGAAGAAAAAAATTAAAAAGTTTTCTAAATTTATGTCTGATTATTACCAAATTAGTATGATATGTGAGTTAAATTACTTTCTTGGTTTACAAATTAAACAAGAAGCAGAAGGGATTTTCATTCATCAAACTAAATACATTAATGATCTACTCAAGAACTTTAATTTTGAAAATTGCTCATCAATGAAGACACCTATGTCTACTGCTATTAAGCTAGGAAAGGACACTGATGGCAAATTAGTAAACATTACTGCTTATAGAGGTATGATTTGGTCACTTTTATATCTAACTGCTAATAGATTAGATATCATGTTCTCAACATGTTTTTGTGCAAGATATTAATCAGATCTCAAAGAATCACATTTTGCTATTGTTAAAAGAATATTCAGGTATCTCAAAGGAACTTCTAATCTTGGTCTTTGGAACCCTAAGGATTCAGATTTTGAGTTAGTTAGATACACTGACTCTGATTTTACAGGGTGTACATTAGACAAAAAAAGTACTTTAAGAGGTTGTCAATTTCTAGGAGAAAGACTAGTTAGTTGGTCTAGCAAGAAACAAAATTCAGTACCAACATCTAGTGTTGAAACTGAATACATAGCTACATGTACTGTACTCAAATTATCTGGTTGCAAAATCAACTTCTCGATTATGATGTGAAGTTTAACAACACTCCAATCCTCTGTGACAACACAAGTGTCATATCAATATCAAATAATCCAGTGATGCATTCCAAAACTAAGCATATTGAGATCAAACATCATTTCTTAAATAATAATGTGCAAAAGAAGAAGATTTTCATGCAATACATCAACACTTATCTTCAGTTAGCTGATTAGTTTACAAAACCTTTGGATTAATCAAAGTTTAATTTCATAATATCCAAACTAGGTATGTTAAATTTGTAGTTCTCTCGTGTGTTTGTGTGTTTTAGTTAGTTGTTTGCTTGTGTGCGTATGGTGTATCTCTGTTTTAAAATGTCCTACTTATATAAGTATCTTCATGTCTTACTAAATCATGAAAATGTTTAAGTTATTTTGCTCAGCTGATGACCATCAACCGATCAAAATGCTAAGCTGATGATGCCCAGCTAAGGAAGAAATGCTCAGCTAAGTACTTCATTAGTTGATCCATTGTTCAAAAATGTCTATCAATTGCTACTAATATTAGCTGATCCTTTAACTCATCAGCTAATACTCCATACTTGTGTAAATTTTGTTTTTACAGTCTTTAATGTGTTTTAACCTAGGTCATTTATGTGTCTTTGTTAATGTTTTACCGTTAGTCATTTCTGTTTCAGTGTGTTTTAAATACCATTGTTTTCTCCCTCTTCATTCACTTCTCTTCAAATTCCTTTTCCATCTCTCTCTCTCAAATTTTCTCTCTTGCAAAAGAAACTGTACCCTAGATACCACCCCAAAATTCAACTTCATCATCTTCTTCGAGCAATGGCCACCTATACTCCTCATGAAATTGTTCAAGCCACAGAAAATATTGATACGGGAACTGAAATGAACATAACCGCAAACAACTGCTTGGTATGTCTATCTATTCCTTCATCGCGATTGAACTAGGGATATGAACCCATGGTTGATTTTATTAGGGCACATCCACTTTACCCATGCTTATCTACCGATCCACATTTCATATTCCCCGACCTTATTAGATAATTTTGGTACTCTGCTACATGAAACCCAAACACTGACATCATCTCCGTTACCATACGTGGTGGAACTCACCAAGTTGACATCACTCATAACTCAATACATGCATCTCTCAATATACCAAATCTTGCACCTTACACTCCCTTCCCTTCCTGAACCCAAATCAATTATGTTCTTCAAGTTGTTGGTTACAATCAACCAATAACCCGCGGCCAAATCAAGCTCTCAGTCTTAGCATATCCATGTTGACATCTTTCCCATGTGATTATTAGATGTTTTGGACCCAAATCTGGTAGTTTCAACCTCCTCAATCAAACAGAATTATTAATCCTTTATGCTCTGGTGAATGGATCAGCATTGACTTTGCTCAAGTCATATTTGAAGTTTTGATAGATAAAATCACTCAAGGAACAAACAAGAAGTCAACAAGGAATTAAGTTACTTACATAAGATTTCTAAGTCTTATTATTCAAGATGTGATTAGTGCTAAAAGTTATGAGCAATTGAATGAGACCCTTGAGTTCCTTCCTATTCCATCCTTAGGAGAAAAGATCTTCCATCATACAACTCAAGAGATGTGTAACACCGCTTCTGAAAACAGTTGCTTTAGTGATAACTCAGGTTTAGCAGCGGAAATTTTTCTTTTAATATTAACAAACAGTTAATTACGTCATCTATGTTTCCAAAACAGTCGCTGGTGTTACCTATATACAGGAACCGACCATAGTATCTAACTACATTACAACATATAAATACAAGTGTTCCACCCACAAGGGGCATTTACATCAAAAGTCACACGCCACGCAGACCATCTAGTCTTTACCTGAAAAGGGAAATCATAACACCATTAGCTACACTAGCTAGTGAATACATACTTAGCATAAGCATCAATATAGTGAGTCGTGCATCAAACACATCATACATATCATATCATACACATCGTATAAACATCTTAGCTTGCAAGACTTACTCTACCGAGTCTCATGAAAGTAGGCACTCACCTGTTTCGCTTACAGCGTTCGTTCACTCAATCATGGTTCAGCTGACACGTTCACCTAAGACATCGGCAATCGCGTTAGGTTCTACTTCTAGAACACTCACAACCTTCTTAGTAGTCTTAAACCATTTATTAAACTTGCTTTGAATACTACATAACCTAATCAACAAGAACATGTTAATCAAAACGAATCCTTGCTGAAAAGGCTGTGTCGCGTCGCGACCACTTAAGGTGTCGCGCCACGACGCCCGAAAGTCGGACCAGACGAGAAAAGCTCATGCGAAAGTCGGACCAAGTAGCTTCATAGGCTATCCGACAGTCGGACCATCAAGTCGGATGGACCATCCGACTGTCGGACCATCAAGTCGGATGGACCATCCGACTGTCGGACAAATGTCGGACCACATATACGAATGTCGGATGAAATAAGTCGCATGGTTCAAATTCACGCGGCGTCGCGCCGCAACCAACACTTGTCGCGCCGCGATCTTCAATTTTACAGTTTTTCATCATCTTTTTCATTAGCTTTCATGCGACTTTCACTTCAATATTATAAAAACCTAGATTTCTAAACATGTCGTTTTTACTTCTTAAACAATTCTAAGCTTCATATATCACCTATATGAACCTTATAAACAACTTAACACCTTTTAAAACATCAAAACATGATAAACCCACTTATAAAGTGAGCTTCATATTCATCCATGGTGTTTTCCATTTTATCACTATTTCCAGCCATAAAATATCCATGTATCTAGCATATTACATATATATTTCATTCTACAATCATCATACTAACCTTGCTTTAGGTTTAGAACTTCAAATCTTCAAACTTTATGAATTCCTTCTTCAAAACTTACAAGAGCAGAAAGTTTGCTTGGTGTTTGTTTTAGCTTGGAGTTGTTTTGACTTTGTGAGTCAAATAGCTCAACACATATACATATATATCTTATATCAATCTTATCCAGAGGCAACCATCTCTGGATAAAATATCTAATCTTTTTCTTTTCTTTTCCTTATTCTTTTTTTAATTTACTTTATTCACTTAATTAGTACATATATATATTCAAAATATATAGATATACATACTTACATATTAATTCCTCTAACTTCACACGTACTTACAATTACTTACAACAATTATTCGTCTATTGAACTAATCACGTACACTCACGTACTAATTACAACTAGGCCCAAATCGAGGATGTTACAAATCTACCCCCTTAAGAAGATTCCGTCCTCGGAATCTACTCAGGCGAGTGTATTTTGCCTTTATCACGTCCTCGATTTCCCACGTCGGGTTTGGACCTAAGCCGTGTTCTTACTTCACGAGAACTAGCTCGACTATCTTCTTACGCTGCTTCTTGACCTTCGTGTCAAGAATCACTACAGATTCTTCTTCAACGTGGCACTTACGTAAGTAACACATGTTAAAGACAACACATACACTGATCAGTCCAGGCGGCAGCTCAAGAGTTACCGTCTGATCATCGACTTTACGCACGATTTTGAACGGGTCTATAGAACATGGACTTAACTTCTTCTTACACCTAAGACGAATAACGTCTCTTTAAGGAGAAACTTTCTAGAATACTCACACGCAGTATATTCTCCAACGTCTGGATCGTACGTTCAGATTGGCCATTAGTCTTTGTATGATAGACAGTGCTTAGATGAACACAATGTCTAACTCTCACTTCAAATTTTCTCAGAACTAGAGACAACAAAGAGTGGAAATCAAAACAATCAAGAAAGACCGTGACCTGTCACAGTCTCACTAACATATCTGAATCAAATGAGTCAACAAAACAGACTCATTTGTGGCTAAGAAACGAACATCAATTTCGTTGCAGACGATCATAAGATCTCTGGTATTCATCTCCACTTGTGTGCGTATCTGACATCATCATAATCTTCATAAATCTAACTCCCGTTGACGGCCCTCTATGGCTTAAGACATTTGTTACAACACTAGCTTCACCATGGTAGTAACGGATCTTACAACAGATAGTAAAGTCTTCCGAACCTTCAAGCAAGGTGAGGATTGGAGCTTCACATAACAATTGCTACAGGTTCTAAAAGGATTCTTCCTAAGCTTTCAATCGTACAACAGATACATCTTTACAAGTCAGTTTAGCCAACAGACTCGCAAACTTCTAGACATTGCGAATGAACCGCCAATAACAGCCAACTAAGGCAAGGAAACTTCTAATTTCAAGAGGAGTTCGAGGAACTCTCTATTTCATCATAGTTTCTATATTAACGGGATTTACTTGACATACAGATAATATGACCAAGGAAATACATTTCCCTTAGCCATAGCTCACACTTAGACAACTTGACATACAATTGTTCTCATTTGAGAACTTCAAGAACCTATCACAATTGGAGCTCTAGCCACCACAATAGCTCCCGGAACAACTTAATCTTACAATTGACATCATCGACCGGAGGTAAGGCCGGCAGTTTCTCAGAAACCACATCAGGGTAATCAAATACTACTCTGATATGTTGAACCGGTTGTTTCTCTATCTTGGCATAAATAAATTTGTGAAGAAAGAGCCACAACTTTCGAAACAGACTTCTAGGTTGTTAACAACGGAGATAACAGGAATATCAGATCCCTGTCGTTCTCCACAAACAACAGCTTAAGATCCAGAAGAGGAATCTTAATCATCTTTTGAAACAGAGAATCTCGGCATCACGCTTGCTGAGTTAATCCATTCCAATTACCGCACCAGAGCCCGCACTAGGCATCATAAAGAACGAGATAGGGAAACTACTTCCCTTGACACCAAAACAACTTTTGGAGCTTCCTCCGTAACAAAACTATCTTATTGTTAACAACCTTCATATTAAACGACTTACCCCAACTTGAAAATAGGTAATTTCAACCTTTACAACAACAAAACAGAAACAAAGGAGTAAGTAGCTCCAGAGTCAAACAACACAAAAACATGATTACAACTAGCAAGGAATGCACTCGGTATAACATCCCCCGTTGTTTTCACCTCCTCCGTTGTCATCTTGTAGAATGCCTTCCTTTTATCACGAGATGCATTATCTTACTTTTGCCTTCGGGAAGGCCCACCAGTTTCAGGACTCTACTTACCAGGACAGTCAATCCTGCTGTGACCGGGCTTGCAACATTGATAACAAACAGCTTCCGGGTATACACATTCGATATTTTCATGACCTATTTGTCCGCATCTCCAACATTTTCTAGTGGCTTTGGAGCACTCACCTGAATGGTAGGTACGGCACTGGGAACACCAAAGGTTGCCAGATTTTGGTTTCTTAGAAGTGTCGACTTTATTACCTCCAGTGGTCTTCCCTCTTGCAGACCCAGGTTTCGGCAATGGCTGAAACTTCCTTTTACAGCCCTTGTTAGTAGCTTCATGCCCGCACTGTACAGTAATCACGGGGTTATCACTCCCCTTGATTGTCAGAGACTCATTTGTCAAGAACTTCGAATCCGCCTTGCGCGTCTCATTTAACATGGTATGTAACAAGAATTCCTTGCCTAACCGAAGCTCTTCCTCCAGACGATGTATATAAATTATTTGATCTACCAGATCTACCACTTTCAGCATTGCGCTGAAAACGTTCATTTTCAGGTTAATGAGGCACATGTGAAGAAGCCACATCTTTCAGAGCTTGCTCTGTATTGCCACATTCGGCAGACATCTTTTCTTACTTCCATACGACAGAGAAAGAGTAGTTAATACTCAATCTCACTATCCCAATCCAACAAACAAGTCATCATATAATGCTAGCATACAAATAACTCTCACTCAATCCCCCCCTTAGGAACACTTCTTTATGGTCGGGCCCGAGCTTGAGATCGAATACTCTTACAAGTACCCAATTCACTCAAACTTAGGCTCTGATACCTAATTGTAACACCGCTTCTGAAAACAATTGCTTTAGTGATAACTCAGGTTTAGCAGCGGAAATTTTTTCTTTTAATATTAACAAACAGTTAATTATGTCATCTTTGTTTCCAAAACAGTCGTTGGTGTTACCTATATACAGGAACCGACCATAGTATCTTACTACATTACAACATATAAATACAAGTGTTCCACCCACAAGGGGCATTTACATCAAAAGTCACCCGCCACGCAGACCATCTAGTCTTTACCTGAAAAGGGAAATCATAGCACAATTAGCTACACTAGCTAGTGAGTACATACTTAGCATAAGCATCAATATAGTGAGTCGTGCATCAAACACATCATACATATCATATCATACACATCGTACCGTACACATCTTATCGTACATAAGCACACATTGCTAGCTTGACACATAGCGGTGTGCTGACAAGATCAGTAAGAGTCATATCTTGCAGGGGTGTCCTGCGCAACAACTCAGTCCGGGGAAATCAGTCACAACCAATCCGCTGGTGGGGGAGCATAAAGCAGTCCACCAAGCATCATTTACAGAACACAAGGTTCCCTGGTAATCACGGCCAGATCCTGGCTGATTACGGTCTTACGTTAAGACACGGCGGTTCTGCAGAACCTCGATGCGGGATGCACCCCGAATCACCGTAAATCCAGAAATGACCGAAGTCCTGTTAGGATCCAGCTAGTCGGCTGACCTTAACCATATGTCAGATAGTTTGCAGACAGTTCACACACACATATACGTACATTCGATCCCACAGGGATCCATCTTTATCATTCATTCATATAGTCATATATCGTTCATAGGATCCCACAGGGATCCGTCATTCATTTATTCATAACTTTACATGCAATCATCATACAATCTATCAGTCATGCACATCATTAAATATTAACTAAGCGGTTCCAATCTGGACCCGCTGGCATGCACCTATTATACATCTTACAAGCGATCATAACGTCAATCAGAAACTTACACTCATCTTCTTAAGCGTACCTGCATAAACAGGTTAGACATACAATCATACATATTCACACATTCATATAAACATCTTAGCTTGCAAGACTTACTCTACTGAGTCTCATGAAAGTAGGCACTCACCTGTTTTGCTTACAGCGTTCGTTCACTCAATCCTGGTTCAGCTGACACGTTCACCTAAGACATCGGCAATCGCGTTAGGTTCTACTTCTAGAACACTCACAGCCTTCTTAATAGTCTTAAACCATTTATTAAACTTGCTTTGAATACTACATAACCTAATCAACAAGAACATGTTAATCAAAACGAATCCTTGCTGAAAAGGCTGTGTCGCGTCGCGACCACATAAGGTGTCGCGCCGCGACGCCCGAAAGTCGGACCAGACGAGAAAAGCTCATGCGAAAGTCGGACCAAGAAGCTTCATAGGCTATCCGACAGTCGGACCATCAAGTCGGATGGACCATCCGACTGTCGGACCAAATGTCGGACCACACATACGAATGTCGGATGAAATAAGTCGCATGGTTCAAATTCACACGGCGTCGCGCCGCGATCTTCAATTTTCCAGTTTTTCATCATCTTTTTCATCGGCTTTCATGCGACTTTCACTTCAATATTACAAAAACCCAGATTTCTAAACATGTCGTTTTTACTTCTTAAACACTTCTAAGCTTCATATATCACCTATATGAACCTTATAAACAACTTAACACCTTTTAAAACATCAAAACATGATAAACCCACTTATAAAGTGAGCTTCATATTCATCCATGGTGTTTTCCACTTTATCACTATTTCCAGCCATAAAACATCCATGTATCTAGCATATTACATATATATTTCATTCTACAATCATCATACTAACCTTGCTTTAGGTTTAGAACTTCAAATCTTCAAACTTTATGAATTCCTTCTTCAAAACTTACAAGAGTAGAGAGTTTGCTTGGTGTTTGTTTTAGCTTTGAGTTCTTTTGACTTTGTGAGTCAAATAGCTCAACACATATACATATATATCTTATATCAATCTTATCCAGAGGCAACCGCCTCTGGATAAAATATCTAACCTTTTTCTTTTCTTTTCCTTATTCTTTTTTTAATTTACTTTATTCACATAATTAGTACATATATATATATATTCAATATATATACATATACATACTTACATATTAATTCCTCTAACTTCACACGTACTTACAATTACTTACAACAATTATTCGTCTATTGAACTAATCACGTACACTCACGTACTAATTACAACTAGGCCCAAATCGAGGATGTTACAAGATGGGTCCTCTAATCACAGCTCAAATGCAATAAATGATTGATGTTGCCAATGATAACAATGGTGATAGTCGTGATGGTAACAATAATGGTGGTAGTGGTGATAGTGGTGATGGTAATAACAATGGTGATGGTGATGGTAATGGTGATGAAAATGATGATAAAGATGGTGGTGTTGGTGAAATCAGTGGTAAACTTTGGTGAAAAGATTGTTGATGAGATACTGATGTTGGTACTCAAAGTACAGATTCTTATTCCCCACAATCCAAATAGGATACACACTATGTAAGCCCAACATGTGTACGCCCATCACCATCCTCTGTTCACACAAAACTCCATGAGCCAAGCTCTAGTGAACTCCTAATAGTTTCTAGTTTTACTCCTCTGAAAACATTTACAAGAAGGACAGTGTACTCTCCACTGATCCAAGAGGATGTAACACTTACACCTCAGACCTCAATCCAGTCAACTACCTCTTATTTTGAAGGGGAGAATGTGGAGATTGACTTTGAACACTTTAACCTAGTGGATGCAGTCACACAATAGATTGTATCTGTAAATATGGGAAGCCCACAATTTGAATTCCCCTCCCAACAAGGTGACCTCATTGAAAGACATGCCTTCTCCTAAGGTCATATTGTGTCTACACATCATTAAGTGACTACCTCCTTCTTCGAGCCATGATGTCCGACACCTCGTCAGGCGTTTTCACTGGAGACCAACTCCACCCGTGTCATCTCGACTTCGTCAGGTCAATTTTCCGCTCCAATGATGGTACCCCTGACGTTCCAAACATAGAACTGTCTTCCAGAACGTAAATACCACGTAGCAGTCTACTCTGGATTATCACTCGAGCATTCCTAGAAACCTTTGGTCCATTCCTTTTGCTAGAATAATCATATACATTCTTTGCCAAAGTACCAAGGGAAATCAGGTTCTTCTAGCACTGGATCCATCTGACCACTCTATCATGCATCTTAATCTGCACCGTACCACCAACCTTGACACTCCGTATCCCATCATCCCCCAACTTCACTTTACTATTCCATTCCTTGAAAGAAACAAACAGGTCTCGTGAATACTCCATGTGATGAGATGCACCTATGTCTAAGATCTAGGTATCAGCAGGACTATCGGTGCATATGGTCAAAGCATTGCCTAAATCACCATCTTCATGAATCACATTCGCATCTCCTTTTGGTTTAGGTCAGTTTCTCCTTATGTGACTAGCCTTCTTACAGTGATAACATAAAAAATTTCCCCTGGATTTTGACTAGGAACGCGACCCACCCATACCACCCTCTTTCTAATGTGTCCTTCCTCTGCCCAAATACAAGGTAGAACCAGACTGCCCCTTATTACCTGAAACCATGCACTTAAGTTCCATTGACAATAGGGCATCCTTTACCTCTGTAGCAAAAATTGTTGACCTACCATATAGTATGGTATCAACAAAGTTCTCGTATGAACTCGATAGTGAACACATCAGAATCAGGGCAAAATCTTCATCTTCAATTTTAACATATGCCGCCTTCAATAAAGGATGATACGACTAAAATTATCAAGATGATCTTTTACTAGGGTGCCTTTCGACATCCAGAGGGTATACAACCTTCGCTTCTGATAAAGCATATTCATGAGGGTATTTTTCTAACACATCTCACACAGCTCCTCCCACAGACTAGCAATCGTTGTTTGATCCACCACCTCCCTCAACGCCTCGTTAGTTAAACACATCAAAATCGCAATGTATGCTTTTGCTAGAACATCTCTTTTTATGTCCTCCTTCATATCCTTCGGCAACTTGTCTTCACCTTTTAACGCCACTGCGCAACCCTACTGAACCAGAAGATCCCTCATCTTTACATTTCACAATGTGAAGTCCTTTGAGCCATTGAATTTCTCCAAATCAAACTTCAAAGATGACATCTTCAATCAACAAATGTGCGAGCCAAGGGAGAACATGGCTGTGATACCACTTGTAAGGAATCAGTCACCATCTTGTAAGGATCGAACTTGAAACCTTAACAAGAATCTGTTTGAAGATGCGGATAACTGAAACAAGATAAACATGACACCAAGATATAATGTGGTTCGGTCAGGGTCGCGACCTATGTCAACTGGCAGGAACAAATATCTTTCTAATCACTTCAAGTCATATCCTAGTAACAATGATCGTGATGGTTTGAAGCATACCCTCCGGCCCCTAGTAATAACGATCTTTGTTTCCAAAAAAAAGGCAAAAGGAAAGCATAGTTGTATTATCATATATACGATTATTGTTGTTTGTACTAGAAGGATGGAAAAATACCAAAAAGTATGCATATACCTTTTTTTGTCACCATTAATTTTATTTCGCACAACAAAATCTACTTTCGGCAGTTGTATATTTGTTATTGTATAAAGGGGCGAAGATATGTGAGGGCTGAATGGTGTTAGCTAAACCCCTCTCAATTACTATATTGTAATAAAATAAGATCTCTTTATATTAAAATCCTAGCTTCGCTCTTGATTGTATAATTGTATAATTAAGCCCCCTTATAAAATAATATTATATATCTATTATATGTGGTTTATTTGAACTATATTATTTCATCTTTTATTGCTATCAACTAAAAAAATATGCTCATTAACTATGGCATGTGGCTGCATTTATATTTGATGTTCCAAACTATATAGTATTGTTCGATTATTAAAGAAGATATTGTTAGAGAGTATGTTAAATATAGCATAGTATTGAAAAGATATATCTCATGATTGTGAGCTTTAGTTTTAGGTACAAAGATGTAGACTTAAACTAAAAAAATTTATAAAATTATTATTTAAAAATAAAGTTATTTATTTTGAATACTACATATAGTATGGAGAGTTGACCCTTTGGGACTTGAAATTGATAAGAGAGAGAGTCGAATAGTAAATTTAATTTGAGTAATAAGTTATAAGTGCATAAGGGGTATTTTATACCCAAAATTATGGTTTGAGCTATATAAAGTAGAAAACACACACTTACACACCTTGTGTGTGTGTTTTGGAGAGAGAGTAGAAAGAGAGTCTAATCAAGCTTGGATTAAGAGATTTTGAGTTAATACAAAGTGGCGGCTGAAGATTGAGACAAAATTCAGCTATAAATTACATACAATCAAGTTCGAAATTACATATAATCAGGTTACAATCAACTGTAAATTCTTGTTGTTAAGATGAGTTTAAAACTGAATTTTTGGTGATTTATGGGCTATACACCGAATGTTTTTATATAACAGTCAAAGCGGTCATGGGCGTGCCCTCAAGAATGAACCGTGCCTCGACCGTGCCTAAGGAAGCACGGGCATGCTTTGAAAGAGTACAAGCGTGCTTAACCCTAGTCGGGCCTTGGATGTGTCTTTGACCATGGGGGTGCCATTGGGTAGGGCATGGACATGCCTGTGAAGGCATGGGCCGTGTCATATACCCTAGAGATCTACAAGGTGTGCCACACCTGATACGGCCATGACATGTCACACGGTCGTGCCTCGGGCCGTGTTGTGTTCTGAGTAGTATTTAAAAGTTGTATTGTAACTTGAGTACGTGTAATATTATCAAATATTAATTCTTAGGTATTTGGGGACCTAAGAAAAATATAAGAGAAGACATTGAAAACTCTGGACTACTGGTGAGTACCTCAACCTAATACTTAAAGATATTAATTACCTATAGTTGTACATATAAAATACTAGAGTGAGATTTATCATATAATTGTTATTATCTGTTGATATCAAGAGATTTGCTATTAACTAGTTGGTAAAGAGTACTCAATAAACACAAAATTAACAAAGATGAGTATAATTATATATAAGAAACACGAGACAGAGATGCATGTTTATGACTGAGGTTTGAGTATCGTGATATTATACTAAATAATGAGA
This sequence comes from Dittrichia graveolens, assembly GCA_038502395.1. Taxonomy (NCBI): domain Eukaryota; kingdom Viridiplantae; phylum Streptophyta; class Magnoliopsida; order Asterales; family Asteraceae; genus Dittrichia; species Dittrichia graveolens. The sequence goes on along the minus strand of JARJIL010000001.1, from coordinate 76,246,914 downwards.
AAAGAGTACGAGTGATTAAATATGAAGGGAAAACTGGATGAATACTGAGGAATAATATTTAGTAGTTCATCATACATGTTAAAGTGCAACTATAAATAAATGTTGTACGGTTCATAAACTTAAGTGATATATGAAGTTTTAAAGAAGTGATGACGATATGTATAATTATACAATTAAAGAGAATATTTATAGAGATATATATTTATACACATTAAGAGAAACGTGGATTACTAAAAAGACTAGCATCATTGATAGATACATAACAAAGTCTTAAAAATAAGAGTATTTGTGAATGTATATACACACATACACAAATATGAGAGAGTATGATGGACCGTGTGTGTAGAGAAATATGAAATGAAACGAGTAAAAGATGAAGAACAGAGTAGACGAGGTGTAATATGTAGGAATATATATACCTACACAATGATAAGATAAATCAAGAGGAAGAGAAAAATTAGAGTTATAAATATTACACGTGTAGCTAATATTGTGATACTTACACATTACCAATGTGACTATGAGCATGATGACAGAGTAAGTGATATGTATATACATATATATATAGGGGAGGGTTCAAACGAGAACTGTTTTTCCTACGAGAACTGCGAGAACCAATCTTGGCCGTTCATTTTGGATAATGGAATTCATGGATGAAGAGTGTGGGGGGATTGAGTGTGGAAGGGTGCATGTAAGGAATTCATATGTGGGCAATCCAATGGAAGGAGGGGGAATTGGACGGCTAAGATTAGTTCTCGCGGTTCTCGTATAAAAAACAGTTCTAATTTGAACTTTTGCCTATATATATATATATAAGATAATGTGTTGGCCAATATGGCTACATGTGATATTTGTATATGTGATGATGTGATTATTTTATAGGAGCAGCCCATGATGTATTTATTAACAATGATAGCCTGAGTGACACATAATAGCCTTAGTGGCATACAGTGGCCTGAGTGGTACATAATAGCCTGAGTAGCATATAATAGCCTAAATGCTATATAATGATCTGAGTGGCACATAACAGCCTTAGTGACATACAATGGTATGAGTAACACATATTAGCCTTAATGACATATAAAATAGCCTGAGAGGCAAATTGTAAGTTATTTGACTAATCTATTGTCGACGTGACTTCCATTAGTGGTGTTATATTAATGATTATATATTTGCCGAGACTATTGATATAGCGTTGGCCATTCTGGCATACTTTGATGAGATCACAATTGCATGTAAATTATTATCATTTGAGTGCTTTGTGGAGTTGCTTTCTAGGCTTTCTAGCTCATTCCTATTGTTATTTATTTTTTTCAAGTGTTGTAACAAACGAGACTTCTATGTAGACAACATAAGAGTTTTTTTGCAACATCAAACAAAATTGTTTTTATAAAATACCTAAGCCGGTTGCCCTTTTTATAGAATAATATATTTGAAATCATTTTATTAGAATTTACATGTTGCATGTTTAAAATAACAAACGTTACAATTGAAACATGATAAGTTGAGTTTTTTTATGAAGTACGGTCATGATTCATATATTCATATGTGTAATGACCCAAATTATAAAAATTTACACTAAAATACTATTTAATATATATTCACATCTGAAATTTTACTCAAAAGCGGAAGCGTAATTACAACAAAAGTTGTGTGTTGTTTGAAAAAGATACACATATAAGTACAAGTGTAGTGTACTAAAGAACTTTAAAAAACATGACATAAAGAGGCGTTAATATTTTCCAAAGATTTATGCAGAAGTGGTCAAACCGGAGCTTTGCCCTTGATTTACTGTGTCTTGTAAAACATTTTAAAATCAATATCATATAAGTTATGAGAGTTTAGTGAGTATGCTAAACTATAATTCATATAAACACACGTATAATGTCACAAATAGATACCACGTATATGAGGCAATTTAAAGCTAGCCTCTGGTTCTAGACCCAGGGCAGCAACATAGGTCACAGTACTGTACCACATTTGAGCCTTACTGCACATAGCAATATGCTAAACAACACATATATGAATAACACATGCATAATATTCTGTCATGATAACACACATGCTGCAGATATGAATAATAGTCTAGTAAACTCACCTAGGAACCTGTAATGTTATAAATCAATCCACAGGTAATTATGGTTCAGTGAAAACGTCCACGACTAGTTTCTATAGGCATAATACCAATAATATATTAAACACATGTTGTAACTTAAGATATAGAAAGTTGAACAGGGCAGGGCACGCCACGCCAGTACCCTACTGTAGCCACGCCCATGCCTAAATGGTGTGACTTATGGGTGCGACTTATAGGTCTGACTTATGTGTCTAACTTACAATACTCTGAGTCATACGACTTTAAAGACACGCCCATGCTGGGCCTTTGGTACGCCCGTGCCTTTACTCTAAAGCACGGGGGTATGCCATGGGGCCTTAGGCACGTCTGTACCCTACTTAGGCACGCGTGTGCCTCCCACTTGTCTGTACCAATAAGTCGGTCAGCTTGTTGTTTTATGCGATTTTTATTCACAACTCAATTACAATCGATTTCAAACTTCACAAGGGTGATTCCTTATACCCTAAACAGTTAGTAACATCAATTAACACCAAATTAACATGTTTTGATTCGTGTATCAATTCTTAACCCGTTTATACACCTTTTTCAATCAAACAAAACAAACTAATCTTACCTTGACTGTAAAAGAGTTGTTATGATGCAAAAAGGTTGATGATTTGTTGTGTTCTAAGTCCAAAATCGTAGGGAAGAAAGCAACTTCAGTAAGCAAGTATGAAATGTATGTCTGTGTGTTTTTCTAAGGAAGACTTCAATGAGAAGTCAAAGAAACAAGTTATATATATATATATATATATATATATATATATATATATATATATAAGGTTAGGGTAATAGTACAAATGGTCCCATACTTATTTAACTTCTATTTTGACTGTTTAAGCCCATCTAGTTTTATAAACACATTTAATCCCATAAGGCAACTCATAAAACACATACAACACTTATTATTTAATTTTATTATTATAATGGGTTTTGAACCTTGGATGTTACAATATGCAATGGCAATTCATGGTCAAAGGCTTTATTGTCTGTTCATATTTATGCCTTTGATCGTACGACAATGGTTATTCGGCAGATTGCAAAGCAAACTTCTTTAATTTAAGACCATGTGCATCTATACTACAACTTCCTATTGTTACGTCAGTGTCACTTTTTTTTCCCTCCTCTCCCACTCCTATCATTCTAACCCCCACATCTACCCCCCTCCAACCACCTCATCTTTTACATATTTTGATTTTTATTTTTCTATTACAATTTTTTAATTTAAACAATGTAATTTTTATAAATAATTTAGAATTTAATGTATAAGATAAATAATAAATATTATATTTCATAAATTAAAACGAAAAAATAAATAATACGTAATGAAATTAAATAATACACAATAAAATTAAAAAAAATCTTAATAGCTACATGATAGTCCTAGTCCAAATTGTATTTTGGTTGTAGAAAATCTTTATGGGCTAAACTGTACTTAGCGCATTTTCTGAAAGATGCGTGTGTGAGATGTAAAACTCGAGATCTTTTTACGTTTACTTCGATGCCTTTCGTTCTTCTTTCATTTTCATAATTTCAAGTTTCTCCTTCTTGAGTTTGAAGTTTTCTTGTTCCGCGGTTAGCACTTTGTCATTTTGCTTGTTAAACATATCCACAAACCCCTTAAGTTCCTTCATGAAATTTTCGTCTTTTGGAGTTACCGTGGATTTTGACGCCGCACGTTTACCCTTGTCACGTCCCATCAAACATACAAGCTCTTCTTGTACATGAACACCATTCCCCTCGTCCTCGGCCTTGTCCTCATCTTCGTTGAGGTCAAACCGACAGCGTGCGTCAGAAGACTTGGTGTTTGCGTTCAAATCCGAAGTAGTCTTTCTGTTTTTGGGCTCTCGGGTTGTCATCCATCAGAGGTGTTTTTTTTATATTTTGGATAGTCTTTGACTACGGTTTAAGCCGCTTCATTTTTGAAACCAACGTTTTTTGATTCCGCCCTATAACGCTAATGTGCCCTCTCCGAATAACAAGATTCACTCCAACCGGAATAATATTTGAAGTTTAAACCATTGTAGATTCCGTTAAACTTCGTCATGTGTCTCTTCATACCAGACTATTTTGATATTATTTGGTCTTTTGTGCCGCTCCGAAAGTTTCTTTCATTAAAGTAGTCGATTACACGCACCCAAAAGTCACCTACAAATAAGCAACTATATAAATTAAATATGGCAAATATATATAAATTAAATATGGGAAATATATATAAATTAAATAAAGCAAATATATATAAATAAAATTATATATATATATAAATTAAATATATACCTCTTTTTGTGCATTTCCAACAACGACATCTTCGAAGTAGTGAATCCATGCACTTGCCAAGAAATTATCTTCGTCCATGGTCCACGTCAGTAGGCTCATTCTCTTTGAAAACTTTGTTGTTCTTCTTTTGCAGCGGGCTCGGGGTTAGGTTTCAGGAACCGCCTCGGGTTAGGTCTCGGGAACCCCCTCCATCTCATCATCCTCTTCAACGTGTACATAATCTTCTTGTTGCATTATATGTTGAAAGCCAACTTGATGAGAATTTGGGTACTGTTGAAGAACGCCATGGTAGATCGGTTATGGTGAAAACAAAGGCATTTGTTGCATGTTTGGTTAATATGTTTCCGGTAACGGTTGCGAGCTTGTACCTTGCGATTTTGAAACTCGTCGTGGGATTGTGAAATTATTTGGTTGGTTTGGATCCATATTTTTTTTTTAAGAATTTGAAGTTGGTAGAATAAAGAAATATAGATGATAGAAAAGAGATGTGTAAAAAATGTAAAGGAGAGTAGAGTATTTATAATTGGAAATTGAAAAAAAATTCTTATATATATAAAAGTGTCTGTTCAACGGTAATATTGAAATATATATATATATATATATATATATATATAACAGTTCAATGGGGAGGGAAAAATACAAAAAGAAAAGGAAAATGTAAGAGTGAATGGGAACCAGTGACACCCCTCATTCTCAACTTTAGGGGTGGGGGCGATGGTATTGCAAGGCTTCACACACCAACCAGTTATCCCACAAGCTGGTTGTATGCACATGGCCTAAAGGATTATTACATCATATTTGTTGGGGCCTCTATCTAGTATAATAAGGATGAATTGTAGTTGCCCAATGATATTTTGGCACACTTTGAAAATTTGATATATTTACAATTAGTATCGTTATTTATAGATCCGGTGGCATTATTGTCTTGATATATTTCCTTAGGGGGTGTTTGGTACTGGAAAAAGAAAAGAGGAGAAAGGGAAAAGAAGATAACTCTCTATTGTTTAGGAGAAATGTATATCATTTTGGGTGGAGAAATGCCAATTCCATTTCCATTCATCTTTTGTATTTTCATTTCTCTGTATTTTGTGGAGAAATTGGGAGAAATGGCTATTGTGATGTCTGTGGTGAATGGACAGAGAAATGTCGTATGTGGTGTCGTTGCAATGTCATATGTTGCGATTGAACCCTAATCGTCGGTGATGTCGTCTGTGACGTCGTGTTTATGCACGAGGCGGCGTTGTCATCGGTCGTCGTCGTCTGTTGCAATGTCGTCGTCACTGCGATTGAACCCTAATCGTCTGCGATGTTGTAACACCCGCAAACCTGAGCTAGTTGATTAGCAGGTTATCGGTATGTGCTTATTTGCGTTTAATTAATTATGTGTTTGTTTAAGCTAATTAAACTAATTAATTAATTGAATATATTTATATATGTAGATATATATAAAAGTAGTTGGAAGAAATAAAATGTTAGGTATATGAAAATGTTCACCGGAACATATATTATTATGTATGCATGTTATGTATGTAAATATGTGTAAGCATGTATCTATGTATGCGTACGTGTGTGGATATATATTATAAATTGAAGAAATAGTCACCTGGTCATATTTTGAAAGTGAAAAAGCTGTTTATGTGTGTAATCTTAAAAAAACCTCTCATTGAAAAAACCAAACTTGCAAACTTGGATTTTGGATTGAAGAAATTATTGGTTGATAAATCTAAGTGAAGGTTAGTTTATGTTTATAGCATGATTAAAATCATTATGGTATGTTTTTCTATGGAGTTACATGTAAACATGAAGAAACACCATGTATGGTTTTGAGGAATCGTGTTTAAGTGGGTTTTGTATGTTTTAATGATTCATGTGATTAAAAGATGTTTATGATACATGAATACATGTCTATAGATGATTAGATATGTTTTTGTAAGGTTTGATGAGTTTTGTGAAACTTGGAATACTATCCATGGAGGTTGAGGTTGACAAATTTTGTGTTGGGGAAGATGATGAGAAAAACCGACACCTCAAAACCGATAAGATTTGAAATCCTCTAGTTTGAAATCCTACACTTTGAAATCCTATACTTTGAAATCCTATACTTTGAAATCCTATACTTTGAAATCCTATACTTTAAAATCCTATAGTTTGAAATCCTACACTTTAAAATCCTACACTTTGAAATCCTATACTTTGAAATCCTGTACTTTGAAATCCTACACTTTGAAATCCTATAGTTTGAAATCCTATAGTTTGAAATCCTACACTTTGAAATCCTACACTTTGAAATCCTATACTTTGAAATCCGATAGATGAATCCGACACTTAAATCCAGTACTTTGAATCCGGAACTTGAAATCCGACAAACCCGAAATCCGAGAGTAGGGAATTCGACGAAGTGAAAGCCGATGGTTGTGAGATCCGATACCTAAATTCAGGAAATGTTCTTGTTTGTTGATGATTCGAAGTTTTTAGTTATATATGTTATAAAATGAGATATGAATATATGTGGACAGATATGTTTATGAGCTCGAGACTGATTTCGTTATTACTGTGTTTTCAGGCAATCCAAAGACTCAGTGATATTAGATATCTGAGTTCGCGTTGAAATCACAAGGTGAGTAGATGTGAACTCACGGATGGTAAAAGTTATGATTGTGATTGATTTGATGCATGTGACTGCGTTGATTGTTTGTTTGACTGGAAATGGATTATTATGGAAGTACTGTATGATTGATAGATTGTTCGTGTTTATTTGATTATTGAGCTTTCGGTTGTGATTTAAGATCAGCTAAGCGAGTAGTACGGCTGATAGAGACGGTATTTGAAACCAGCTAAGCGAGTAGTACGGCTGGTAGGGGTCAGCTAAGCGAGTAGTTTAGCTGGGCCTGATCGCTATTAGTTGAGCAGTTGTAGACCCTCTCATGCATGCGTTGTATTGGAGGGGATCTAAATATGCTAATTGGCGGTGGGCTATCGGTAAACCTTTGCTTTGGCCCGCATTGGTTGTAGGTTCGGCAGAACCGCCGGTCCTCTGGAGATCACTGGACTGTTTGGTTTGTGTTTGTGCCTGTTCACTGATCGTGCTTTTTGCTAATGTGTCGTAGTATCCTCTCACTTAGCTTTGTGCTAATTCCCCTCAGTTGTTGGTTTTTGCAGGTTTGTGTTTTGTTGGTGCTCGTGAAAGGAAAAGTTGACCCCGCTCTGATATGTATTTTAAAATGGAAATGAGCCATGTGTACTTTGTAACACCAAGTTGTTTGATGATTTGTTTTGTGAACAAATGTTGATTGTTGATTGTAAATACAAATGTACTACGTTTAATCTTGATTAAAGGCTTCCGCGGCGTATTTAAAAAAAATGGTTTGAGATTTGCGGTGTTACAGATGTCGTCTATGGCGATGTGTTTACGGCGAGGCGGCGTTGGCCGCAACCGTCATGGTCTGTTGCGATGACGTCGTCGTTGTCGATGGAACCTTAATCGCCGTTATCTGTTGCGAAGTCCGTCGCCACCGACATAAACATTGTCGCCCACTGTTGTGATTGACCCTAATCTAGTTTTCTGGTGATGATGTGTAGTCCAGTGTTTGGCAAAGTGGTGTTGCCGCCGCCGCCGTTTGGCAAACTGGGCCTCTCTCTTTTCATTTTTTTGATATACCAAACAAGTGAATAGTTTGCTCATTTTCATTTCTCTCATATTTCCATTTCAATTCTTTTTATTTATTTTCTCTCTACCAAACACTCTCTTAGTGTTTTAGAATATTTTTTCCAAAAAAAAACTAAAAACTAGAAAATCTGGTTAGTTACTCTCTCTTTCATGAAAACAAAAAAACTACATACTATATATTCATAAAAAATGAAAACTTCACCCCTATTTTTTTGAACGGCAAAAACGCACTCATTAAACCTATTTCTACTCCATTATCCATAATGAGACTTGAACCCACAACCTCTTAAAAAAACACAACATTAAAATACAAAATACCGCTAGAATATAATCCCTTTAATAAAAATAAACTTCACCCCTATATCTAATATGTTTTCCACGTCCTTTAGAAAATGAAAACCCATCACTTTTCACACATAACTAGTTATGAAAACTAAATACTTTTCTCCACTTAAACATCACCTTTAACATTTCAAATTGTGTTAAGTATTTTGAGTGAGGAAATTTATATATAATATATCTTTGTTCATATATAATTTAAAGTTTTAGGTGATATTGATGCGAAATAAAAATACTAAATATGTTTTTGGAAAGTACTAAATATTGAATACGTCGTATAGGAATAAAATAAGAGCGAGGTTATATATTATTCTACTAAATCTTTTTATTTATCATTTTATTTAATTTCATCGAGACAAATTAAATGTCAAAATCAAATATATCTGGAAAAAAACTAGTGCACTTAATATGTTATCTTTTTGCGAAAGGAAGATAACAAGAACATTTAGTAGAAACTAATATAACTTTTGATAAATTGAATGAAGTATGAAGAAATCAATCTTTTTTTTTAAAAAAATGTTGTGTTTTAACAAACTCTCATTAATAATAAATAGTTCGTACATAATTAGATTGAATTACAGAGTTTGTCCTTTTATAATTAAGATAAATTCGCATTTGTTTTTTTAAGTTAAAAAGTTATAAACTTGTTACTTTATTTTGGAAAATTGCATACGGCTTGTTCTTTAAATGTATACTATTAAACCCTTCGCATCGGAGAGCCAACCCGATGTGGGGTTGCATCGGGTAAACCGGGAACACCATCGCCCCTAGTGGGGTTCGGATGGGTATATACGGCACCCGTCTAGTCGTGGAATCCGTTGCGGGTTTTTTTTTCTTTCTCCTTTTCTCTCTTTCCTCACATTTAATATATATTTTTTATTAATATTTGATGTAGGGTTGAATAGGGTTGGATGTGAGGGTTTGTGAGGTAAGTTCGGTTGAAGGTGAAAGATGATGTGAATGCTGATGTGGCAGTGGGGTAAGTTGGGTAACAATGTAACATGGGTTGGATGCGGATGGTCTTAGTCCTTTATTTTAAAAAATCACACACTATTAATCATTTATTTTAACCAACAAATGACTAATACAGTGCGATTTTCTAAAATAAAGAACTAGGTTTGTAACTTTTTGCTTTAAAGGACCAAATATGAAATAACTATAAGGGTAAACTGCTTCAAAATACAACTAACTTTAGCTAAGCTACTATTGTATGCAACGAATTTTTTTTAATTAATACAATAACTTTTAAATCTCGTACATTGTATACAAGAGGTGACCTAAAGAATAGGTAATCGGTAAACTTTGTTATTATTTATTTCTTTTTGTAAATTAATTGCGTTCTAGTTCCTATTGTTTTTATGTTCTTGAATATTCAAGTTATTCTTCATAAATAGACTTTGAACTACAAACAGAAAGATAAAACCTAAAACTAAAGAACAAATCTCTACAAATGAATCAAGAAAATCAATTTACAAATGAACCAAGAAAATCCTAACCCGCTTGAATATACGTAATCATGGAACACAAAAAACCGAATTCGTAGAACCTCAACTTGATTGAAGTAGTTGAAATCGATTGAAGCAAATGAGATTATAAAACACAAAAACCTCATATGCAAATCCCATATAAAACACACGTAAATCAGTTTTTTGAATCACTTAAAAAGCTCAACTTAATTGAAGCAGTTGACATCGCATACGCCCAGCTTGAAATTGATTTTTGCAGTGGTTCCAACCCTAAAACCCGATGGTCGGCAAACCAGGCGACGACAGTGGTGGACTGAAGGCGGCTGCAATGGTTCGAACCCTAAAGTTGATTGTATTAATTTACAAAAAGTTCGTTGCGTAGCTTAGCTAAAGTTGATTGTATTTTGAAACAGTTTCCCCAAACTATAATTTTAAAAAGACCATCAGTATAATTCACTCGTATAAATACTACCAAATAAAACATATATTTATTACCTATTTATATATGATTCTTTTCATGTTTAAATATTGTTAAGCTACAACACAATTGCAAAACTTTTGTTTGAAAGGGTGGATTGGGAAAAAATTATAGTTTCTTATACTAAATTAAGAGAGGTTTTAAATCTTTTTATAAAGGGTGTTACTATTTAGTCTCCTTTTCTTACAAACCTACATGTCAAATCAAGAATGTTATATTTTCAATGCATCTTTTTCACTCACATATGTTAAATCAAGGGGGCTAAGTAGATAATCAAGGGGGGCTATATAGAATTACCGTTTTATAAAATGCTTCTATTTATCTTTCCACTCATAAAATCAAGACAAGTGTCAAAATTAATAGAGAATGTGAGACAAGTGAATTAGTGAATTCCACGTGTCATCCTCTAGTGAATAGAATGATAAAGTAAGAGGATATAGTAAAAATAAATATAATTTTTCATACATTAATTTTGTTTTCCTATTTTATTTCTTGATATTAACTCATATTTTAATCTATATAGATGATGCACATAGACGAAGCTAACCTAAGTACCTAAACAACATGGGTCAAGCGACCCCATTTAAATGACAAAATTTTCAAAGATATATAGTAAATTCTTAGTTTTTAGCATACCCTTTAAACTCACTCATATGTAATAGATGATGAAATCCTTAGAATAAGAGACTTGTTTATGACCATCGTAAAGGAATTGTATAGATCCGTTTGTGATGCGTTAATAAAACATTTAACAGAACAAAAATAATCTATTTCTTTCTAATTTATCATCTACTCTATCTTCTTATTTACTTAAAGATTTTGATAATTGTACTAATCAACTTAATAGGAGGATAGATAAAAATATTTAATACAAAAATATGAAACTTCTGAAATAATGTAAATTGTTAAAGAAATATGATATATTTTTCTACTATTTCCTCATATGGTCAATAATGGTTTAATCATCAAAACATTCGTTTAGTTTCGATTTAACCATCAAAGTTTTTTTTAAACAATTTTACCAAATTTTTTTGAATTTGTTGTGATTTAAATCTCAATGTTATATCATATGGTCAAAAAAAATTTTAAACATTCGTTTGTAAAAAAACTTTAAGGTTTAAACAAAAAAAAAAAGATGTAACATTGAGTATTAAATCATAACCAATTCAAACTTTGTGGTAAAATAATTTTAAAAAAACTTTATCGATTAAACAAAAACTGAACTAAAACTTTAATAGTTCAATCATTATATATTAACCCTTCTTCTATTAATCTCGAGATGAAATGTAAAATCAATTAATTTTTTTTTCTTATGTTTTTTTTTGAACGGCAACAAAAAGATCCGATAGGAAAGAGCTTCGGTTCGGCCATCACCCCTTCCTAGCAAGACCTAAATATATTAAGAGACTACTAGCAAGATTCTAAAAGAAAACAAGAGTTTACAGCCCAGCAAGAAATAATACAACAGACGAAACAAAAACAATAAAACTATATTAGAAAGGACTCTAATAGATTTGTATTATTTATATGTTGCGAGTAAAATGATAAATAAAAATAGAGACTTGTGAGAAGGAATAAGAGAGAATAAATGTGGTGTGAATAATAAATAAGATATCACATCTTGAAGGGACCTGTGTGTAGGGGACTGACATCGTCCTTCAACAAAGTGACTGGTGGTGTTGTCTGACCAGCATTAATTACGCTTCTCTTTGCAGTACGTTAGGTAGTAAAAGTAGTACCAATGCGTATGTGTGTTATACAACTAATAAAGGAAGTAAAGTGACACACACATACACACACACGGTCAACAAAAGGTGGGGGATAGCAAAATGGCATACGTTTATACACCTACTTAATAAAAAATAAAAAATAAAAAATAAAAAATAAAAAATAAATAGGTTCTAAATAAGTAGCAAAATGGCATACGTTTCTTTCAACAATGTGTTGTTTTGTTGATACTTGATAGAACCTATTTATTTTTTATTTTTTATTTTTTGGATTGGGACAGGATACGTTTATACACTTACTTTAATGCAAATTAAATCAACTTTATATATTTTAAATAAATCGATAATTAAACTATATAAAGGGTATTATAATCCTAAACGGTTCAATAATTAATTTTGTGAACAATAGTGTCAAAATAACATTAACGTGATTAAAATATATTAAACAGTTGTAGCTAATCCATTAATTTAGATAAAATTACTAATTATTAATAAATATTGAAATCTACTTGTAGTTTTTTTTAAATTAATTGGTCAACTGTTCTTTTAACTTAGTAATTTCTGTTGATTTAGTCCTTTAACTTTAAAAGTGGTGAATACCGTCTCTTATAAATCATTTTGTGGTGTGTTCCGTCCTTTCTAACGGATTCCGTTAATCATCTCTGTTAAGTCATGGTAAAATGATATTACTACCCTTATTAAGTTACAAGTTCTGATTATATATCATACTTATTTATAATACATTTACAACCTTAAAAACTCTTAATTTTAAGTAACTTGAATGTATTAAAATACTCCTTCACCATTTTATTCTCTCTCCTAATTTACTTTAACTTTTAAAATACCCTTTTTAACCATTTCATTATCTCTTCTAATTTACTTTAACTTTTTATCTATTTAAAATATCCCTCTAACACCATCCGTAAGGCCTCTCCCGAGACCTCTCGGGTTCTTTTGGGTTCAAGGGAAAGCTTCGGGAACACCCCTACGGGTGTTTCGGGTTCCGAATTTTTTTTTTCAATTCAGGTCCGCCAAACCGAAAGAGTTGTTAGACTTTTTCGTTTTCTTTTTTTTTTGTTTTTTAGTGAGAGTGGGGAGAGAGAAAAATATCTGGGTTGTTTGGGTTGATTTAGGAAGTGTTATACTTGACTTTTGGGTTGAGAAGGAAAAAGTAAAAAAAGCTGATGTGGCATTTGGGTTGGTTTGGGAAGGGGAAAGGTCCTACGGATGGCCTAACACTAAAACACCCTCTCACACAAACACAATTATGCACACACATCAACATATTTTTTTAAAATTTTATTAACTTCTCTCTGCTTATTTTAAAAATATAAATCTTTTTTTCTTATTTTAATGTCTTTTAGAATTTATTTTTAAAATTAATTAAATAGTTTATACAAATAAAAAAACTGACATTGTATGATACTTTTTCGTGACATTGAATTGCGTGAATAACATATTATTACATTTTTAAAAGCAACATGATGTAAATTAGAAATTATTTGTCGTCGTAGCATTGCGCGGGTACCTTGCTAGTATATATATATATATGTATATAATAAAAAAGTAAACCATTTATCTCTTCTTCTCTCTTCCTCTCTCTTGCAAACCACCACCACCATCGCCCCTATCACCACCACCACATTTAAGCACCACCGCCACCCACACACACCCTTTCTAGAAAATCACCACCGCTACCCCTTTCATCGGTAACTACCACCACCACTACAAGGGAGCCCTGCCCAGCCAACAAATTAAAGGGGTTGCGAACTATTTTCTTGTTAGGGTTTCTCTAAATCTACATTCTTTTTTCTTCTTCTTCTCCATCATAACAATTAATGCAATTTCAAGTTTTTTTTTTTGGGTCAAGTAATGGTTTTTCTTTGAGAAATTCTGGGTTTTTAGTTGAGATTCAACATTTTTCAAGAATGGGGATGAAATACGGGAAGAATAGGGATGAAATTTTGGGGTTTTTAGTTGAGAAATTAAAGTGCTTGCTCATAGATCAAAATCTGGAAAGAATGGGGATGAAATATGAAGAGACCCTTATGAAGTTCTTGGTGTTTCTTGCAACTCTACAGATGAAGAAAGCAAAAGCGCTTACTGTAATTGGCTTTGAAGTATGGTTATGCTTTCTTATCCTCACGTCTCTCTCATCCTCGTGAGTCACGTCTCTCTCCTCCTTTCGTATTAGAAGTTATTTTCTGTGGTGGCAGCAGTGGTGGTGACGAAGTGGTGGTGGCCATCGTTTTCTAGTGGTTGCCGAGTGAAATGGTAGGGTGGTGGTCTTGGGAGTGCGAGAGTGAGTTGGCGGCGGCGATGGGCGGTGGCAGTAGTCAGAAGTTGGTGGTGGAGGCGGTGGTAACTGAGAGGGAGAGGGAGGGTGAGCTGAGAGTGAGAGAGAGTGAGTGAGTGAGTGTGTGCATATAGAGAGGGAGAGAGAGAGAGAGGGTGTCTGTGTATAGAGAGAGAGTACATATATTTTTATTTAAAAAAGATTAAATATTATTTATTATTAATAAAAAATTAGAAAAGATGTTAAAAAGACCAAACTACCCCTGATTTAACAGAATTGACTAACGACCAACATTAGAAAGAACTATTATCACCACAAAATGGTTTATAAAGGACAATATTCACCACTTTTAAAGTTAAAAGACTAAACTGTCAGAAATAACTAAGTTAAAGGACTATTTAACCAATTAACTCTTTTTTATCAACATTGGATTCAATTTTAACTATTATTTAAATTAAATTAGATAGAATTTCGTATGTCTTTTTTAAACATTGGAATATCTTGTCAATCCAACTTTATCAATATCATATTTACTTTTTATAATATTTTAAAATATCATATTTAATCAAATTCTTAGTTTTATCATTTTAAGATATTTTATAATCTTTTAAAATTACTTTTAATTATAATCAATAAATACCCGACTTTATTGTCTTTAATTATAACAATAATAATCGATAACTTATATAAAAATACAATCACTTGTCTTAGTATTATGATATCACGTTTCTGTTCTCACATATGTCATCCCCTCACGTCAACGCTTCCATCGCTAGTCTAGGTGTTGACGCTGTTTGTCACCATATTTTTAATTCTCGTTTTATTTGTGTTTCATAATGATTTAATATCTTTTTACTATGTTTAATATTTTTTTATTAATAACTAGTATTAATGCAAGAGTATAAAATTACATGTTTGAGATTAATAAATAGAGAGGCGATATATCTTCATACTATTTCCTCCTACATATCCTCTTATTTCACATGATTAATATAAGTGTTAAAATTAATGAAAAATATGAGAAAAGAGAATTAGTAAATTTTACATACCATCTTGTAATAAATATAAGGATAAAGTAGGAAGAAATAGTAAGGGTATATATATATATATATATATATATATATATATATATATATAGGGGAGGGTTCATTTGAGAACCGTTTTTATTACGAGAACCGCGAGAACCAATCTTAGCCATTCATTGTGGATAATGGAATTAATGGATGAAGAGCGTGGGGATTGGGTGTGGCAGGGTGCATGTAAGGAATTCATGGGTGAGCAATCCAATAGAAGGAGGGGGAATTGGACGGCTAAGATTGGTTCTTGCGGTTCTCGCAATAAAAACGGTTCTCAAATGAACTTTTCAATATATATATATATATATATATATATATATATATATATATATATATATATATATATATATATTGAATAAATATAGGATGCTTCGATGGTTGGATTTCTTTTTCTTGGCCTATGATGATTTAATAGCCTAATTCCTTTTAGCCCATCTTAGGCCCCTCTTAAACTTTTCATGTGGGTATTTTATTCGGAGTACTCTTCGCACCCTAATTTAGCTGTGTTTTTCATTTTTTGGAGATGGCACCGTTGGATCATCATTTTTGGAATTGGATGGTAGCTTTCTAATATCTTAGGGAAGGTTCTGAACGATGATCGATTTTTGAGCTCCGTTTCGTGTCTAGATAGATTGCACATAATTTGGGTGATGTTCTTTCTCTCTTGTTCTTTGATTGTGTCTATACATATCTTGATATTAGATTCCAAGATTATATCGATAGTTGTATGTATCTAGTGTTATAAAGACTGAGAAGTTTTGTATTACTCTCATATGGTTTTTGGATTTTAACGGCACTAGGTGTCCCATGATTTTTACTCTTATTTTGAGAGGGATTCCCTGTTTAAAAAAATTGGTGTTCTTGTTGAACATTTGCTTAGTACCATTATTGTTGATTTGATTTTTTTTCGGTTGCTATAAGTTGGCTTATAAGCCGAATGATTTACCCTATATATTTACATCCTAAAATGTTCCTACAGGTTGCGAGAATGTTCTCTAATGAATGTTAAGTTTCGTATTTGTTTTTATACCGTTGTGACCCATTGCTCTTTCCCATCAGATTGGTATAAAAGTCATTGGCTTTTGTTTAGGGACTTAACTTGTTTGAACAATGAAAACTACACAAGTAGGATGATCAATTTGAATGATTTTAATTATCATCTCTCGAAATAAAAAATGGCAAATTTTTTGTATGTTAAAAATTGCTACAAATGCAAATGTATTTTCTACCGATAAACATCAGAAAAATACAAATGCAAGATGAACCATTTTGCATAGACATGTTTGTAGGTATTAGGGTGTTCAAAATAATCCGAATTTGAATATCCGAAAATACGATCCGAAATTATTCAAAAATTTGGATATCCGAAATTTCGGACTCAGACTTGGATAGTAACTTTTTGAAGTTTCAGATATTTCGGATATCCAATATCCGAAAAATATTTTTTATTTTTTTATTTTTATATTGCTTATTTATTTAATTTTCTTAACATATATAATTTTATATACATGTTATTTTCATTTTAAAGCATACTTAAGCTATTTTTGGTTATTAAAGTTTAAAATATGGTTATTTAGTAATTATATTTAAAAAAAATTATATAAAAATATTTTTTTTGAAATTCTTTCCTACAATCTACCAAAGCTTCTATCTTCTCTTTTTCAGAAACAAATTGTGTTATAGAAATGAGAAGAAGCTTTTGTTGATTTCATTTTTAAGTAGGCATTTCGTAAGAGAGTTCATATGGCAGATGTTTTGAGAAGTTTTACAATTAACATGCATTCTTATTCTTCTTCAAACTAGTCAATGACATAAATGGAAAGTTCACACCTGCAATAGTGAAGAACACAAACATAGAGGCAGTTTTTTTCTTTTTGCTCGTGTCCTACGGATGACGTCAATGTTGCTACATCGATCAGCCAGTTCGGTTTAGATGATCTTGTTGAGCCGTTGTCCATCTTCCTGAGCTTGGATCACATGCTGCAAACATGAAAGAAATCCGCTAGAAGGGGACCCAAGGCCGAAGCCCCAGGATCCACCCTCCAACTCTCAAGTCAAAACTCGTATATGCTTGCCTCACTACTAAATGTGTTCAGAATATATATATATATATATATATATATATATATATATATATATATATATATATATATATATATATATATATTGAAAAGTTTATTTGAGAACCGCGAGAATCAATCTTAGCCGTTCATTTCTTTCTCATTCAATTGGATTGCTCACCCATGAATTTCTTACATGCATCTTGTCACACTCAATTCCCCCACGCTTTTCATCCATAAATTTCACTTATCACTTGAATAGCAAAGATTAGTTCTTGTAGCACGGCAGCAATTTTTTTGTCGACATAGTTATCATGACGTTTATTATAATTACACAGCATAGGCATTTTTCTACTTACAGAAATGTGTGTAAAGTTGGATTCAGCTGACCGATTTTAACTCCCAATTTTCTACTTTCGAGGGGCTATATTGACTTTTCTTATTTCTGCTTCCCTTCTCCGTATTTTCTATGTGTACATGTATTTAAAAAAATATATATGAAGAAATATTATGTAATGTTGACAAGAGATAGATATGAAGTTATACTCACAAACCACTTTAATAGAGGGTAATTTA
Source organism: Dittrichia graveolens (assembly GCA_038502395.1). Lineage (NCBI taxonomy): Eukaryota > Viridiplantae > Streptophyta > Magnoliopsida > Asterales > Asteraceae > Dittrichia > Dittrichia graveolens. The sequence goes on along the minus strand of JARJIL010000001.1, from coordinate 76,228,836 downwards.
GTTATTTTTCATATTTATTCGTTTAAGTGATTTGTAAATATAACATCAGCCAACTAGATAAGTTATGTGATATTAATATTACAGATCATTTTAAAAAAATATATATATATAGAAGACTGTATAGTGGGATTTATGGTCGCTACACGACATAAATAATAAAACTAGTAAAACTTAAAATATAAGGACATTAAATACTTAAAACGACTTTTACAAAAAGAAATAAAGAAGTTATATCTTACATTTTTTACAGTTATATAACACGAAGAGGGTTCAAACGAGAACTGTTTTTCGTATGAGAACTGCGAGAACCAATCTTGACCGTTCATTTTGGATAATGGAGTTCATTGATGAAGAGTATGGGGGGATTGAGTGTGGCAGGGTGCATGTAAGAAATTCATGGATGGGCAATCCAATTGAAGGAGGGGGAATTGGATGACTAAGATTGGTTCTCGCAGTTCTCGTACGAAAAACAGTTCTCGTTTAAACTTTTGCTTATACAACACATATTATTCATATTTTAGAAGTGAATACGATAGTTGACATGAGGTTAATTGCACCACTAGGACAGGAATGCAAGGGTTGTAGAACACATTGACGAAGGTTAATTTTTTAGGGGTAACACTCTTAGAACAAAATTTTCAAATTTGACTTAGTTTTTAGTAACATCATTCACATTTGACTTGATTTTCGAATAAAGTTATGATTATGTGATTTTTTTAGGTGAGCTGACCCTACACAATATCTTTTAACCATACACAATAAGGTACAATCACTTAATGCATATGGTATAAATTGATGATGCGTAAATTATTATGTATGATCATTTTTATTGTGTAAGAATCACCACACTTTTTTTATATTTGTGATTTGAAAGTGATGCACATCCCAAAAAAAATTATATATCAAACTTGTTAACTAAAGTTTCCTTTTAAATCAATTGAGAAGTTAAAAAACTTTCATGACAAGAAACCAACAGCCAACCAAAGCCTGACATCTAAAAAGGGCCCATTTACATGTATGCATGGGTTTACTTTAGCAGCCCAACAAGAAAGATAAACCCAATAACTAAGTACACCTAATTGGCTGTGCTGTTGATTCCTGAAGACGGAAACATTGTTGTTCTAGAAAATATAATAAGGAAAGAATAGACGGCGGACCAGTCGATTGGTTTTTCATGCCTAGAACGAAATAAGCTAATAATACATGGTATATGTGACCCGTACAATATACCAAATAGATATATGACATTAAATTTACATTCGTAACCACTTTTACTAGGAGTAAATATATGCAATGATTGACGGGGAATGTAATTCGCAACTAAATTATAAGTATACTCGCTCGACTACTTTTGTAATTTAATATTTAAGCTTACCATATGGAAATCACTCTAAATGACGAGTTCAATAAAATAGGAGTGGAGCAAGTTTTTACAAGATTCTTTTAGTAGGCTAAAAGTAGTACTATGAAATGCAAATATAGCTGATAATTGTACTTAGGACTATGCAAATATATTAAGCTTAGACAACAGAGAAAAACCACCATACATTAATGTTGAAATATGACTTGAAAATGACGTATTTGAAATATTAAAACTTGAATATCATGAGTGCAGAGCGTGCAACATTGCTGCATGGAGCGCAGCGTTCGAGGGTGCTCGGCGTGTGACATGGGCACACGGCGTGGAGCATCCGTGGGAGCTTGGGGTGGGCCTCTGCTCCACAACGTGGAGCAGGTCTTTTCAGCCCAGAGTTGTTTTTCTCCTTGTGCGGCGACCATATCCCTATTTTGGTTAATTATATTTTCTATAATTAAGATTTGGGGTTTCTTGGTGTGGTGTACCTTCTATGGTTATAAATATCTAGCCTAGGTTTCAGTTATTTGCATCCTAAATATTGTAACTCTCTGATATCAGTAATAATAGTGTCTCTAGTTCTTGCGGTGGCTCTCTGATATCAGAGCCACGGTTATTCTCTGTGTGGCACACATCTGTTGATAGGAGGATTTCGTCTTACAAGTTTGATCTAGAGAAGTTTAATGGGTCCAATGACTTTACTCTCTGAAAGGTCAAGATGAGGGCGCTGCTGGTTCAACAGGGATGTGCGATTGCATTGGAGAGGGAAGACAAGTTTTCGGAGGACATGAAGGAGGAAGCTAAGAGAGTTTGTGGTGAAGGCTCATTCCATGATTTTGCTGTCGGTTACTGATGAAATGTTACAGGAGGTGGTAGATCAGAGGACGGCTGCTGGGTTATGGATAAAACTGTGTGAGAAGTATCAAAACAACTCTTTCATGAACATACTATATCAGAAACATCTGTACACGCTCCGGATGGATGAAATCTCTCAGGTAAAGGATCATCTGGATACTTTTAACCATATCATTCTCGATCTTCAAGGGGTTAGGGTAAAAATAGATGATGAAGACCAACCCTTATTTTACTGTGTTCGCTACCTGGGTCGTATGAAAATTTTGTGGATACCATGCTTTATGGTAGGATCACTATTTCTGTTAATGATGTGAAAGATGCTCTTTTGTCCAAAGAACTTAAAAGGAAGGTTTCTGGTAAAGAGGGATCTGGTTCAAGTCTGTTTGCATGTAGGGGAAGATCGCAGGAAAGGGACAGTGAGAAAGGGAGGTCGCATTCTAAATTCAAATCGGCTAGCAAAGTTAAATGTTATCTTTTCAAGGAGAAGTGGTATATGAAAAGGGACTATCCACAAAAAAGAAAGGGAAATTTAAAGGGTGAGTCGAGTAACAGTGGCAGTGTTGCTGTGGTACAAGACAGTTCTGATGAAGGGGATGCCGGTGATGTTCTGACAGTTTAAAGTGCAATCACTACTGATACCTGGATTATGGATACCGATGCTTTTCATCACATGACGTTCTCTCGTGATCTATTTGTTATCTTTAAGGAGTGGAATGGAGTAGTGAAGTTAGGTGATGATGGGGTACTTGCCATAAAGGGAAGCGGAGTGGTGCAGATTAAAATGCATGAAAGGATTGTCAGGAAGTTTGACTACTAGTATGTTCCTAGTCTGAAGAAGAATCTGATTTCTCTTGGCACCTTAGCTAAGAATGGTTTAAAGTATCATGGTGAAGGTGAGTGGTTGAAGGTTTCAAAGGGTGCTCTAGTGCTGATGATGGGGAAACTGCAGCATGGGATTTATTTCTAGCAGGGCAGTTCGTTTACGGGAACGGCGGTGGTATCTTAGTCCTCGGATGAAACTCATGATAGGACGAATTTATGGCACCGACAATTAGGTCACATAAGTGAGAAGGGTTTATCTGTGTTGAGCAAGCAAGGATTACTTGGCGGGAATGTGATGGGTAAAATTTAATTCTGCGAGGCATGTGTCAAAGGGAAGCAATGCAGGGTAAAATTTAGTACCGGTCAGCATACATCCAAGGAGATCCTAAAGTATGTTCATTCGGATTTGTGGGGTCCCTCTTTGGTGAAAACACAGGGTGGTTACTGATACTTTGTCACATTCATTGATGAATATTCCACGAAGGTTTGGTTATATTTTCTAAAGATGGGGTGTTTAGGATGTTCAAGGAGTGGAAGACCATGGTTGAAAAACGGACGGGTAAACAGGTTAAAACTCTAAGAACCAATAATGGGTTGAAATTCTGCGATGCTCTATTTGATGACTTCTGCAAGAAATAAGGTATAGTGAGGCACTGCACTGTACAACACACATCACAACATAATGGAGTTACAGAACAAATGAATCAAACACTCATGGTGGGTGCTAGATGTATGCGCATATTTGATGATCTGTTGAAGCAATTATGGGCGGAAGCAGTTAATACTGCTTGCTATCTGGTTAATAAATCTTCATCAACTGCAATCGAATTAAAGACTCCTTAAGAGGTTTGGTCTGGTAAACCTACTGATTACTCTAATCTAAGAATATTTTGGTTGCCCTACGTATGCTCATGTTAATGATGGTAAACTGGAGCATAGGGTAGTGAAGTGCATATTTCTAGGGTATGCAAAAAGGGTGCAAGGTTATTGCTGTGGTGTACAGAAGGTAAAACTCCTTGTACATTTATTATTAGCAGAGATGTAACCTTTGATGAATCTGCTATGCTTGATAAGAGTAGAGGTAGTGAGAATGTTGAAGGTACTAAAAATCGTGATGCTGACAAGAAGGTTGAGATTGAAAGCCCTGACAGAGTTACATTAGAAGATGAACTTCAAAGTAATACTGATCAACCACATCAGCCAGACCAGTCAGAGCCTCAAGGGGAACTGGTTGAGGATGAGGCTAGTGATGCTAATACTTAAGTTGATGATCACATAGCCATAAGGAGGGGAAAGAGGAATATTCAAAAACCAGCAAGGTATGCAGGATGTGTCAATAGCTGTGACATTGATTTTGTGGCTTTTGCCATGGCGGTTAGAGATGATATTGAGTCTGATGAGCCAAAATTATATAAAGATGCTTTGAAGAGTAAGGATGCAGAAAGCTGGGTGGTTGCGATGAATGAAGAAATGCTTTCTTTGGAAAAGAATAAAACTTTACAACTTGTTACATTACTAAAGGGAGTGAAACCAGTGGGATACAAATGAGTCTATAAACGGAAGGAGGGAATTCCTGGAGTTGAACCTGCAAGGTTCAAGGCGAGACTGTGGGGAAAGGGTTTTCATAAAAGGAAGGGATTGACTATCATGAAGTCTTTTCTCCTGCTGTGAAACACAAAACTATCCGGGTTCTTTTAGCCATGGTGGGTGCATTCAATCTGGAGCTGGAACAGCTAGATGTGAAAACTGCATTTCTTCATGGGAATCTAGAAGAAAGGATATACATGTCTCAACTGAGGGATTCGAAAGTTCCAAAGAAGGCCAGGCGAGCTTGCTAAAAAAGTCTCTGTATGGTTTGAAGCAGTCTCTGTATGGTTTGAAGCAGTCTCCGAGGCAATGGTACAAGAGGTTTGATTTCTTCATGGTTTCTCATGGGTACACAAGAAATCAATTTGATAACTGCATTTATTCTAAGAAGGTTTATTAGGATTCTTATATTTATCTGTTGCTATATTTGGATGATATGTTAATTGCAACGAAAGACATGGCTATAATTAATGATCTGAAAGCTTTACTTAAGAGTGAATTTGAAAGGAAGGACTTGTGTGCAACAAAGAACATAATGGGTATGGAGATTTATCGAGATAAAGCAGCGCGGTTACTGCGGGTTTCTCAAGAAAAGTATATTGAGAAAGTGGTGTAGGTGTTCTCTATTGATCAATCAAAGCCAGTATGTACTCCTTTGGTGGCACATTTCAAATTTGATCGGAGAACTATACCGGGTACGGATGAGGAGATTGATTACATGAAGACAGTTCCATATTCCAGTGTAGTTAGAAGTCTTATGCATGTCATGTTGGTTCTATGTGCACAAGACACAAATTAATACGATATTACTGATAATAAATAAACCCATAGGGTCACACATTTACAATCAATGGACACCAATTACATATTTGAATATGATTTAAATATGTTTCCAACTCATTATATATAAGTATATATGCATTGTTGCATATTATTATTTATGTGAAATAATAATATCACTCTTATATATTGATATAAGGTAATGCATATCAAATACACAAATATAAACATATGATTTTATATATATGTATGAATATATATATATATATATGTATAAATATATATTTGTTACAAGTAAATTGTTACTAGTAACAATTATATAAATGTATGTATATCCTTGTTACAAGTAAAGAGTTACTAGTAACAATCAAGTATGTATATAAAATACATGTAGATGTATTTTATACATAGTATGACATATCTAGTATATCTTTTATATATTTAAAAGATTAATAGCTAGAAATTCTTACAATGAGCAAGAAAGGGGCCATATGGTGTATTCTTGTATAAGACTTAACCAAGACATGCATGTATGGGACAAGTAAGGAAGCAAGAGGCAAGAGGGGACCCTCCCCCCTCTAATTTTCGTCCATAATGCAAGGGAGGGGGTCCTCCCTCTCTTGCTTTGCTTCTTCACTTTTATAATTACATGCATGGTCCCTTTTGTAACATACTTGCATGCTATCACCTTTCTTTGTGTTCTTAGAATTGTTCTAAGTGTTTTATACTTGAAAAACATCCTTACTATCTAGTATTGGTGTTCTTCAAGTTAGCAAAGGTGATACATAAACACATACTCAAAATGCATACATCTAGTTCAAGAAGAAGAACAAAGGTTGTTGCTTGCATTCTTGAATATCAAGGGTTGGAGAGACTAGCATCTTGGAGGTGTTGGACTCATTGATTTGTGGATACCTTGGAGGAAGTCTTCTCTTGGCTTCTCATAGATCAACCACTTCACCAACGGTTTACTCACGCTACAAAGGTTGTAGTTCTAAACACCCTATGGTTGGTTTTGTTTCTTAAGGCTTGCATATGGATCATTGGTGGGGAGTTTTAAAAAGTTTAAAATTGTTGTTCATGCTTCCGTTGCTAAAATATATTTTTAAAAACCGAACAAACCCCAACATGTCATGGTTTGTACGAGGCCGGATATGGCATATGCAGTTAGCGTGGTGAGTAGATTTATAAGTAATCCGGGAAAAACTCACTTGGGAGCTGTGAAATGGATCTTGCGTTATCTAAAGGGGGATATTTGCTTGGTGCATCCTAAAAGGAGGGATGATGGTTTGACAGGATATGTGGATGCTGACTATGGTGGTGACCTAGTTAAATGAAGATCACTGACTAGTTTCATCTGCACTTTATTTAGATGTGTCTCAGTTGGAAGGCTACCCCTACAACCTATGGTTGCCTTGTCGACAACTGAGGCGGAATACATGTCGATGACCAAAGGAATCAAGAGTCTTGGTCAGAAGGTGGAGAAACTGGAGGTGTTCTGTGATAGTTAGAGTACTTTGAGCTAGGCTAAGAATCCGGTGTATCACGAGAGGACGAACCACATAGATGTGAGGCTTAATTTCTTCCGGGATGTTTTGGAGGAAAATAGGTTTTCTATCCAGAAATTAGCTACCGAGCATAACTCAACAGATATGTTAACAAAGGTGTTACCGGTAGAGAAGTTGAAGCCTTGCTTGCACTTAGTGAATGTTTGCAGGAGGTAAAAGTCCCTTGGGGGCATTTGGCAGGAAGGATCCGACTGAGAGAGACTGATGAAACCTTGGCGGTTGAAGAATTTCAAGTCAAGGTGGAGATTGTTAAAATGTGACTTGAAAATGGCTTGGAATATTGAAACTTGAAAATCATGAGTGCATGGCGTGCAAGATTGCTGCACAGAGCGTAACGTTTGAGGGAGCTCGGCGTATGACATGGGCACACGGCGTGGAGCAGGTCTTTTCAGCCTAAAGTTGTTTTTCTCCTTGTGTGGCGGCCTTGTCCCTATTTTGGTTAATTATATTTTTTATAATTATGATTTAGGGTTTCTTGTTGTACCTTGTATGGTTATAAATGTGTAGCCTAGTTTTCAGTCATATGCATCCTAAACATTGTAACTCTTTGATATTAGTAAGAATAGTCTCTCCGGTTCCTGCCCGTGGACGTAAATTGACACACTGTTAATCAAACCATGTAAAATTCATGTGTTCCTTTCTCGTTTACGCATAACAATTTACAATATTACTACAACTTTTACTTTGAAAGAATGAACGAGTCACAAAAGTAAGGGGGCGTTTGGTTCGCAGATTTTTTATGGGATTTGCATTCTGTCAAAGGATTTGCATTTCCCAAGATTTACATTTGACAGGATTGTGAATCCAGTCCTGTGTTTGGTTGACAAAATCTATCAGGATTTGCATACCTGAAATCCTGTTTGTTTTATACTTCAATCAAAGGATTTGGTTTGTTTCTATGACAAATGATAGAATTGCTCTTCAGTTATATTTTAAATATTTTTTTTGTCTAATTAATTAAACAAAAATTCTGCATCAAGGATAGATCAGTCCAAAACACAAAATTTTGTACTTTTATAATGTTTAATTTCATGGTTTTGGGGATAAAGATCAACAGGTCCAAATAGAGGCTAAAGATCAGTCAAAAACACACAAAATTCTGTACTTTTATAATGTTTAATTTCATGGTTATGGGGCTAAAGATCAGTCGAATAGCAAGTCCAAATAGAGGCTAAAGATTAGTCGAATAGCAAGTCCAAATAGATATGAATTGGTTCGATATCTTGATTTCTTGAAAGCAAAGGTTTTGATTTAGGATGAACACATATAAGATCGAGAAAAGCAAAATTTTACTGGAGATGAGTAGTGGCGAAGTTGCCGGTGTACAGTTACCGGTGTATAGTGGATGAAAACGTAGAGTCGCCAGTGAGCAACGCCGAGGGGCGACGAGGCTGAGTTGCTGGAGATGAGGGGGCAAGGGGCGATGAGGATTGAGGAGCTACGATGGGCCGAGCAGAGGAAGCAGCGATCGAGGGTTTAAGAAGAGGGACGTAACTTGTGTTAGGTTTAATAAGGTTAGAATGGTAATTGGTAGAATCCTTTGGGTGTGGGATTTTAAAATACTAGGGGGGTGGTTGAATTTCCACATTTCTTTGTTTGAAGGAATTTGTAACACCCGCAAACCTGGGCTAGGAGATTAGCGGGTGAGCGGTATGTGATTACTTGTTCTATTTGATTTTGTGATTATTTGAAGTTAATTAATTCGAGTAAACATATATATCTTACTCCTTTATAATACATTTACAACCTTAAAAACTCTTAATTTTAAGTAACTTGAATGTACCAAAATACCCCTTTTTAACCATTTCATTCTCTCTCCTAATTTACTTTAACTCTTAAAATACCCCTTTTAACCATTTCATTCTCTCTCCTAATTTACTTTCACTTTTTATCTATTTAAAATATCCCTCTAACACTAAAACACTCTCTCACACAAACACAATTATCCACTCACGTCAACATAATTTTCAAAATCTTATTAACTTCTCCCTCCTTATTTCATAAGTATAAATCTTTTTCTTACTAATGTCTTTTAGAATTGATTTTTAAAAATATTTGATGCAAATAAAAGAATAAAAAAACTGACATTGTACGATACTTTTTCGTGACATTGAATTGCGCGAATAACATATTATTACATTTTTAAAAGCAACATGATGTAAAATAGAAATTATTTGTCGTCGCAGCATTGCGCGGTTACCTTGCTAGTATATATATATATATATGTTTACCTATGGATCTTTAATTAGAAAAGGAATTATGGTTGTATGTCTGGTATGTATGTTAAGTATGCATTTATGCATGATATTGTGAATAGGATTTCAAAATGCCACCACCTGCTTTGGTAATATAAAGATATATGTGTACGTGTGATTGCATGAAACCTCATCATCGGCTCATTTTGATTCAAAAGTGAAAGTGTGTGGTGTGTGTTTGAGAGAAAACCCTCCTTGTGAAGAAACCTTCAAAAACAAGTTTACTTGAAATTGTAGATTCAAGATTTTGTGTTTTTTAATTGGGCAAAATGCGCGAAAATGCAACAAACTATGCCTAAATTGCCATTGTATGCAACCAACTTCATTTTGTACCTAAAAATACCACTTACTTTCATTTTTTGTACATTGAATGCAATATGTTACCTGCATAGCAGGTTCTAGGTTAATTTTTTTTTTACTTTTTTTCATTTTTGTGTTCTTGTGTTCTTCATCATTCAAGAAACATTTGCAGATCCAAAAATAAAAAATTGAACACATCATGAATCTAAAACTATAGATCGCACATAATATGAATCATTTGCAAATCCAAAATTTAACACATCATGAATCAAACACAACAAGAACAAAATCAAAATATGTGATCTGTAGATCCAGAATTGGAACCCTCCAAATTCATCAAGAAGTCCCAATCTTTGAAACGAAAATCAACAAGAACCGGTCTCGAAATTTAAACAACCAAATGCAATAGCGAACTACAATCGATATGCAAATATACAAATGAAGAGTTTCTAATCTCAAATGAAAACCCTAATATTTGAAACCCTAATTGCAATACTGGAACAGACCCACAAAGGAATAAATCGGTCAAAATAAAAACAAATAAAAATTGGAACCTTAAAAAAGCCCTAAACAGTTTTGCCCTTTGAATAAGAAGCAAATCCCTAAACAAATATGAAAAAAATCCTAAATGAATGAACCATACAGATGAATCAAATCCTAACTTGCATTCAAACCTGGATTTACGGAAGTTTGATCAATAATCGCAAGGATATGCAAGTAATAACCACTCCATTAACCCCAACTCAAAAAACTGTATGAATTGAGGGATTTCGAATAGAAATATCACAGTGTAAGGACCTACAAGTGGAAGCATCTTCATGTTAGATTATATGCAAACGGAAGCATCTTCATGTGTGACTGCGATTATGTGCAAATGGAAGATCTTTGATTCACGTTCACCCCACAAGAAGTGTCAAGAAGCATGTGCTCACATATATGTTTGAAGACCTGCAAAAAGTAAAACAAAGAATAATAAAAAAATATAAAAAAAACTAAAAAACCGGATGTTAACCAGTAAACATAGGTAAAATAGATACAATGACTTAAAATTGTTAGTTGGTTGTATTTTTAGGTATAAAATAAAGATGGTTGTATACAATGACAATTTTGGCAAAGTTTGTTGTATTTTCGCACATTTTGCCCTTTTTAATTCAAGAAGAAGGTGAGTATATGTTTATATCATGTTATGATTCGTTTTGATAAGTTTATCGGTTGAAAAACATGATTATATGATGTTTCACCATTAATGGAACTTCAAGCTCAAACTAGCTAAATTGGTTTTGCATAAAATGATGTTTTGATGAGTTCTAGGATGTTCATGATAGTTGTACACATGTTATATAATGTTTATACATGTTTAGAAGAGTTTTGAATCGGAAATCAGAGGTTAAAATGGGGTTTGAAAGTTTGAGTCGGCTGGAAAATCGGAGAAGATGATGCAGGGTTCGACGCGACACGACACGTCATAACCTTGGACGCGACACGTCCCTGTTTTTTTAGCGGATTCTTAGTAATCCGAAGCCCAAATCCGATAGTGTGAATTCCGATACCCAAAATCCGACCCTAATAATCCGACAAGTGAAATCCGAGGGTTAGAATCCGACAACTTGAATCCGGGATTTGAAATCCGGCGGATTCTTGAAATCCGATTGAAAAAATCCGACATTTTGGGCCGACGCGACGCGTGATTTTCGGAATTTTGGACTTTGTTTGATTGATCTTTGATTTGTGTTTCATATGTTTATGTTATATGGACTTATTATATGAATTGAAACATAAATATATGTGGGTAAATATATTTTATGTTCGAGACTGATTTCGTTGTTATCGTGTTTTCAGGAAATCCAAAGACTCAGTGATATTAGACATCTGAGTTCGTGTTGATTTTGAGGTGAGTGGACGTTAATCGTGGATGGTAAAGATTATGGTTAATGTTATTGATGTGATGCATGTGATTGTGGTTGGAAGATTGATTGATTGAATTGTTGATTGTGATTATTGATTGATGAAATCTGTTGCATGACTATTTGGCCGATACGCGCTCTTTGGATGATATTGAGTTGCGTTTGAGAAGTCAGCTACACGTAGAATTGGGCTGGGCTCGTTCACCGGTTGGTTGTACAATGATAGTCATACTGGTGTATACGTTGCATCAGAGGGGAATTTTTACTGTGCAAACTCAGTGGAGGGCTATCGGTAAACATTTCCTTTGACCGGCATTGGTTGTAGGTTCTGTGCCGAACCGCCGGTCTTCTTGGATATGTGATTACATGCTTTGGTATTGACTGTTGTGCTAATTCCTCTCAGTTGTTTCTTTTGCAGGTTCGTGTTTTTGTGGTGTTAGCAGAAGGAGATGTTCCCTGTTCTGATATTCTGTTTTAATGAAACGAGCCATTATGTTTTAGTAATACCAAAACGATTGTTGTTGTTTGTTTGTGAACAGATGTTGTAAATTTGTAAATATTGGTTTGTATGTAAATAAGTTTGTTTAATTAATCTTCCGCAGTGTATTTAAAAAAAATGGCTTGGGTTTTCCGGTGTTACAGAATTTGTGGGATTTTAAAGAAATCTCATCATTTAGATTCCTTTGTTTTTGTTCCAAACAAATACAAGATTTTTCAGGATTTGAAATCCTAATCCCAAAAAATCTTAGAAAATATCACGAACCTAACGCCCCCTAAGTACCTTCACTTTCAAAAATTGACTGGGTCTGTTGAAAAAAAAGGAGTGAATGAGTCACACGAGAAAGAAACTAGGTAGTAGGTTGTTATGATTCGGCATAAAGCAAGTCAGTCAAAATCCATACGTGAAAGAATATTGCAGCTCAAAATCTGCGCCGTTCAGTTTTACTCAAGTCGTCGGTCAAGGGTAATTTTTTTCGAATAGAAATCTAGATACTCATTAAACACCTTTGTAGGTGTGTTTGTGGTTAAAAAAAAGACAGTACTTAATTAAACATCAACTTTGCCCCCCTTTGGGTCAACCCTTAGACAATAAAAGCAAATCCTGATTTCTAACATGATACATATTATCTGGAAACTAAAAGACGATAAACTAATGTAAACATTGTCGCTAACCACGTCACAATTTTGTGGCATTGAATTATAAGTTGTTAAGAGTGTCGCTTATAACCTTTTTTTAATTGTAGTCGACTAAGGAGTTAGTAGTTCCTTGACGATCAAAAACTGAAAGTAGGGCATTATCTTTGGCAATCATTAACCTAAGAACCATCACCGACTTGGACAATTGACAAAGATAATTTTTTTTTTTCGAAAATCGATTGATTTGAACTTTTGGCAATAATCAAAATTTCTAAATCGAAACAAAGTTCAGGATTTCAAAATTGGCAAAGATAAATGATCTTATAGTGTTTAGCAGCTTAGTAAATTCAAGGTAGTACTAACTTCAAATCGGTCATTTGAGAGCTTCAACCGAGTAACCGATCAAGATTTTATTTGGTTATGGTGGTGATACCTAGACCGTATAGTTTAGACTCGAAGAAAAAAAAATTCTAACCTTCAAGTGAGATAGGTGAAATCGTAAATACCTTGCACTCACAAATACAATTAATTATTTAATTATTAGGATATATATACAGGGGCGGACCCAGGATTTGAGAGAAGTGGTAGCACCGGACCTAAGATTTGAAACGAGTGGTAGCACCACATCGAAAAAATCGGAATTTACACTACGAAAAATCGAAATTTACACTACGCACGTAAAATTGAGTGGTGTCCCGTGCCCCCGCACCCCCTACCTAGGTCTGCCCCTGTATATATATATATATATTAAACAAATGTAATTTCACATTTAGAATGGTACTACTTTTACATAAATCTATGGAACCACACTTCATGATTGTGTTTCTTGAATTCCCTTTCAATTCTGATCAACGACATATGTAAGAAGCTATAAGTCAAATTATTAGACAGAAAAAAGAAGGCATATGATGGCAACAATGCATTCATTCTCCATATATGTGAGTAAATATATCCCCTCTATTGCAATATATGGCCTGCTCATGATCAGTCTCCTACCATTTTTCGCGCCAAGGATCTTTCGTTTGAAAGCATCAAGACAACTTCAGGCATGGTTGGTCTTAAACCAGTTGGTAATTGTGTGCACCTCAAACCAATTTCAACGATCTTCTTGATATGTTCTTCATCACATTCCTCAAGATCTAAAGTATCGTCTATGAGTTTTTGATGCATGTTGTTCTCATACAACTTCCATGCCTATTCACAATATTAGAGACACGTAATTAGTATTTAATTAGGGACCATTTTACTGAATTGGGTTTTCAAGAATAAGTTATATGTACACCAATCTTGATGAAGATCATGCACTTGTAATATTTTAAGGTTGTAAATCTTACATCTTCAACAAGGTAATACATGTCGGATCTTTGGGAGTTTACATCGTTACATCTTCGGCCACTAATTATCTCAAGGGTCACAACACCAAAGCTATAAGTATCTACTTTCTCTGATAAATGTCCACGTGTTGCATATTCTGGTGCTGTATAACCCCTACACAGCAATATTATTAATGCTTATAATTGATAATCTTGAGAAAGTTAAGCCATGGAATTCAAATTGAAGATATCAATTAAGAAAAAATATATAATATGAATCAAACTTACAAGGTCCCAGCAAACTTAGTGCTAACATGGGATAGATCTTCTGGTTGCAACCTTGCCAATCCAAAATCTGCAATTTTGGGTTGGAAATCATCATCAAGGAGAATGTTTGCTGATTTAATATCCCTATGAATGATTTTGACATGGAATTCATTGTGTAGGTGTGCAAGACCCCTAGCAATCCCAAATATGATATTAAACCTTTCTTTCCATTTCAAACTTCCCCTCTTTTCGCCTGCTCAATCATAACAAAGTTACTTTCTAATTAATATACATATATCAGTAGCATACATAAAAGAGCAAGAATCCAGCTAGTTATTGTTGAATGTATAAACTAAACCTAGTTTAGTATTAAAGATGTAAATAGAGATAGTTTTATGTATAAGTTTAAACATAGAAGTAGAAGTGGGGGTTATGGCACTGTGGATTACCACCGACGGGTTTACCACCGTCAACCACCAACTGCCGCCGTCACAACGGCGTAAGTAACCGTCGACGGCCGGAAACCACCAAGAAACCGCCAAATGTACAGTGTGTGATTTCTCTGATTAATTAAGCAAGTATCTTAGTGTATCCTGATTTTCGATCCAACAATTGGTATCAGAGCATCAGGCTCTCATCATCTACCATAGAAATCGAGAAACCCACCAGTCGCTAGAGAAGAACACCACAAAGGGTGTTAACCGGAATCAAGGATACCCAGAGGCGGCCGAGATCCCGAAGGATACTACCACCGTCTGGCACCCAACCGGAAAAGTAAAAGGGGACTTACCTCGCCGGAGAAGACAACCGGAAAAGACGACCGGAGTAATCGCAGAAGTTTCCAGCGAACAAAAGGCCGGGGAAAACTCGACTCAGAAAGAGAAGAGAGAAGCAGGCATCACGGCCGTGGCGCATCGCCGGCCAAGAAGAAGAAATCAATTAACAGTTCCACCGGAGTAGCAGAGGAAGATAAGGCGAACGGCACACAAAAGGGGAAAACCCTAACGTGTTTTGTCGTTGCACAGAGAAGACCAAGGGAGCGGTATTTTATTTGTTTTGCAAAAAAATTTACTTTAAATAAGGAGGCGTGTTTTTTTAAAAAAAAGAGAAAAAAATCTAATTTTATATTATTAATAAAAGGGATTTGTGTTATTTGTAAAAAAAGGGGTTTTTATATAAATTAATTAAACTTTTGTATTAAAATCATTGAAGTAAGTTTATGATTTTAATATATATATTAATATGTGTTATTAATATATATTAGAACTTTTTTATGCATGTAAGAAAGGATCAATTAATTTGATCAAAGCAAGCAAGTTAAGCCCTAATTAGCGACTTGGTTAGGAGCGCGAAGGTTGATTAGCAAGTTGGTCAACGTTCGTACTGGGTAGCAAGTAGCCCATAAAGCAAGTTTGAACTGGGTAGCAAGTAGCCCAGAAAGCAAGTTTATTGGGTAGCAAGTGGCCCAAACAGCAAGAAACTGGGTAGCAAGTAGCTTAGAAAGTAAGATTATTTGGGTAGCAAGTAGCCCAAATAAAGCAAGAAATTTGATCATAGGATCAACACCAAGAAATTAGAATCAATTTTGATTCTAAACAAGCAAGCAAGAGAAACCTCATAGTTTCTATATAAGCAAGGTACATAAGCAAGCAAGTAAGCACAACAAGAAAGAATGGCAGGAGGTGCATCAAGTAGTTCAGTGCGTGGACAAGGGAATTTTCACTCGAATGTCCCAAATTGACAGATACGAATTATACAACTTGGGCACTGATGTTGGAAACAATATTGAAGGCATGTGGACTTTCGGAAGTAATTGATGCAAAAAAGGATACATATGGCAAGGAAGAAACAACAATAGATGAGAAAGCAGTAAATACAGCGAAAGGAATGATATTCCAAACATTACCACAAGACATGTTAATGCAAGTTGCACAATACACCACTGCAAAGAAAGTATGGAACTCAATCAAAGTTAAACATCTTGGAGCCGATTTAGTTCAGAAAGCCCGTTTGCAGACTTTAAGAAGTGAGTTGGAGACATTAAAGATGAAACCGGATGAAAGTGTAAGTGGGTTTGCAGGAAAGTTAAGTAGCATACAAGCCAAGTTTAAAAGCCTTGGGGGCACTCTAAAAAATAAAGTACTCGTGAGGAAACTGCTTAACTCAGTCCCAAAGAAGTTTCTACCGATCGTAGCATCTATCGAACAATATCAAGAGATTGATACAATGTAATTTGAAGAAGCCGTAGGAAGAATAACAGCTTTTGAGGAACGACTTAAAAGCCAAGACGAACCAGAAGACAGTTATCAAAACAAACTTCTAATGGCAAATTCAAATAATCAAGGAAATTGTAGAGGACATGGAAGAAACTTCACCAAAAACAAAAGTAGTTATGGAAAAGGTACTAGTCATGGAAGCATAGAAAAAAGCAAGCTCACGTGTTATGAATGTGGTGAGCATGGACATTTCGCGAAAGAATGCACGAAGTGGAAAGACAAGAAGAAAGACAATGAGCAACAAACATTTCTCATCTCAGAAGACGAAGAACCAACTTTGCTGTAAAAGCAAGTCAAAGCAAGTTGAAGACCTCACTTAAACTATGTTTAGTTTAATGGGGAGTGTTGAATGTATAAACTAAACCTAGTTTAGTATTAAAGATGTAAATAGAGATAGTTTTATGTATAAGTTTAAACATAGAAGTAGAAGTGGGGGTTATGGCACTGTGGATTACCACCGACGGGTTTACCACCGTCAACCACCAACCGCCGCCGTCACAACGGCGTAAGTAACCGTCAATGGCCGGAAACCGCCAAGAAACCGCCATTTGTAGGCCTATATATATGTGTGTATGTAAACGAATGTACAGTGTGTGATTTCTCAGATTAATAAAGCAAGTATCTTAGTGTATATCTGATTTTCGATCCAACATTTATATGTCATTGCCTTAGATGAGTGAATCAATTAACTTACCCCATAAGAATCTATCAAGGCTACCTTTTGGCATGTATTCCATGACGAGAAGGAGCTCTAGTTCTTTTGTAGACCATCCAAGGACACGAACAAGGTTACGGTGACGAACACTGCTCATCAGCTTAAGTTCATTGTCGAATTCTGCTCTTGCTCTATTGTTGCATACATGGAGCTTTTTTACTGCCACAACATTCTTCTCGTCTATAATTGCCTATTAAATGACACAAGACTTAATGATTTACATTCCTTCCATCCTAAATAAACTAGTTTCCCTATTGTTTTACCACGAGCGCTTTAAACTGCGCTATGCTGCAGAAATTTTAAATATAAATTTTTAGACACGATTGGACTGTTTTTAATTTATATTCATTAGAAGAAAACATTGTTATTGTTTTGCCTTTTACATCTTTTAGTAACACTTGTTTATTCGTATGATTATTTATAATTTAACTCAATACTAAAAATTTGATTAAACCAACAAATCTGAACGACCTAATCTATGTCATATTTGACCAAAACCAAATTCATGGTGTTAATATTTAACAATACTATATTATAACTTTTAGATTTAGATAAGTCTAAAAGCAATATATATACAGGCAAAAGTTCAAACGAAAATTTTTTTTGTACGAGATCGAACTGCTAGAACCGGTTTTAACGTCATTAATAACTCATTAATAGGGTATTTTGGTAATTTAGTTATTTATCCAATTGTGAATTGCGTCCGGGTGAGCCGTCATTAATTTGCGAGACTTGATTTTTTCGAAATAACCCTTGTTAGTGCGTCATTAATAGGCCATTAATGAGTCATTAATAAAGCATTAATAAGCCATAAAAAACTCTTAGCCATTAATTAATTTTAATCGATGGCTAATATTGATTCTTGCACTTCTCGTACAAAAAATAATTCTCGTTTGAACCCTCTTCTATATATATATATATAATATTCTAATTACAATAACAAATAAAATAGTACAAAAATTAAAATTTTAAAAGTTTTTTTGACTGAATATAACTCACTATTTCTAAAAGTGAATATAGAAAACTTGTTATAGAAATATTATTTCTTATGAAAAAACGTTTGTCCAAATAAATTGTTGTTATCAAAATACAATAAGAAAAAAGAGAGGAAAAAGAAGTGTTGACAAGAAAGAGAATAAAAAGAATGATTGAAAGTGAAAAATAAGAAACAGAAGGGGTCGAAAGGGAAAAGAAGAAGAAAGAGGTCTAAAAAGGGAAAAGAAAAAAGGCTTACTATCCAAAACCATATTGAAGTTGTTAGTTTTTGTTATTGTCTATACCTATCTTTCAAAACTATCGTTTAATGTATTTAATTTTCTAAAACTATCATTTAATGTATTGGAAAACCTGATGGACAAGTTGCAAGTAATATTTTTAATTTTAATTTATTTTTAAATTCCACATTACTAAATTATTATTATTATTATTATTGTTCATGCTAAAAGTAATTAGAAAGAATTAGAATGATGAAGAAGAAAATCATGTTTGAAGATGAACCCATGTGATGAAGATGATTGAAACCCATGTGATGAAGATGAACCATACTAATTGAAACCCATGTGATGAAGATGAACCATACTAATTATCAGTATCTGTAAAAAATTAAATACACAATAAATCGCATATGAAAAACCCATCGGATGAAAAACCCAAAATCGCATATGAACCATAAATCGAAGAAAAGGGGTTTTATTTTGAAGGATTAACACAAATGAAGATCAAAAAGTACCTTCAAAGAACTTAGATCTGGAAAACAAATAGAACCCTAAAAGATGAAAAATCAAACAAGAACCTTGAGAACTCAGATCTGGGCAACAAAAATTGATCAACAACTCAGATCTGGAACAAGAACTTAGATCTTAAACACTAGCAATGGATGAATTGACAAACCTGTTTGAATGAAAAACTCCATAGCAGCGGATGAATCAAACCTATTCACAGTGGAACGAAAAACTCAGATCTGGAACGAAAAACTCAGATCTCGGAAACCCTTGATGAGCCCAGATCGGGCGAAGAACATGACTCGACAACTTGAAACAAGAAATCGTAGAAACCCTCGATGAACCTAGATCGAAAATCTCCGATGAAGATGAGATTATGAAAGCAAATCGGAAATCGTAGATGTAGGAAACACATGATAAACTATTTAACTGAAAATTGCAGCTAATGGAGGCACATGGATGAATTGCTGATTTCAAATTCTCCTAATGATGAATTGTGAAACCAAAATTGGAAGCAGATGATGAATTGCTTATTATTATTATAAAATTAAATAAATATTAGTTTCATTTTGAATTAGTTTTTAATTGAAAATCACATCTCATGTTCCATGTCACCAGCCATGTCACTCAAACCGGTTCCACATCAACAAATAATATGCTATAGCAGGTATGATATATAAATTGGTAGTTTTAGAAAGTTGAGTACATTAAACGGTAGTTTTGAAAGATGTGTAAACACAATAGCAAAAAGTGACAACTTCGGTACACTTTTGGATTAGTAAACCCAAAAGAAAAAAAAAGAAAATGGGCTGGAAACGATTAATGTTCCTTTATTGATCAAATTTGAACACAATATTTTTTACCACCTACAACAATCATACATGTTTAAGTGTATTGTGGTTAAAACATACACTTTTTGTTATGTATGACTAAAAAATACATACCTTGTATACTTCACCGAAGCTTCCTTTCCCTATTCTGTAATCATGACTAAAATTGCTGGTTGCTTTTTGGATATCTTTATAACTATAGTTTACAGCCCTTTGTAGCTCAGACGAATCTACACATATCACATGGATGGTAGAATTATATCAACATCTTTAATACATCATAGAAACCCATCTCAAGAAAAGTGATTTACCTTCTTTTATTTTCTTAGACCTTTTTCGCCTATGGTAACATAATGACATAGCAAGGATAAGCAATAAAATGCCTAAACCAGTAGCTAATGCGCCAGTTATTCCTATGTTGCTTGAACTTCCTGCAACATACAATATTTCCATACAACGACATAATTCTATTAATCTAGGGATATTGATTGAAAAAAATTTCATGTCGTGTAGCGGCCAATAAACATTAAGTAGACCACTTAAATAATAAAGTGGCCAGAGTTTGAATCCTGACATGTATCCTATGCGGTTTATGGGTCACTTCAAGATTAATGACTACAATATAGCCATTGAATGTAGAAACAAAGTAAACGTAGAGAACTAAAACATTTAGTTATCCCTTCTTTAATTAAGCTAAATATGCGTAAAAACATATGTGAATGTTGAAACTAATTTAAAACTTCAGATGATGAGTGTTTTAAACCATACTATTTTACTTTTGATTTGCCTAAAGGGAAGGATTTTCTTCAATGAAGACAACAATTTATTTAGGGAACCTTTAAATGTAGAATGTAGAAAGATGGTGTATACCATGCCCTGATGTGGTTGGTTTTGTATGTGTGTGTACGTGTTTAGCAACAAAAAGAAGATTCCATACCTTTCTTTAGGAAAGGTGTGATGTTTATTGTCTGGTTATCTTTAAAAATTGGGATGTTCGAATACCTCATAAAACACCCTAAGTTAATAGCTTTTCCATCAATGTTGGGGAGACAACCATATAAATTGTTATAAGCTGTATTCAAGCAGTTTTGGCAAATGATCCGGGGTGTGTTTTCAATGCATTGTGCAATTGCATATAATGTTTCGTTTCCACCTGAAATTTTCCTTGTTGACGCGACATAAAAATCTGACGTTCTTGGAGTGGCAACTCGGATATCTGAAATAAACTCCTCCACAAATTTGTTAAAAGTTGTCGGCTCTGATGTCGATTGATTACCACATACTCCAACAGCTGTTTGGCCTACATCCTCTATAATTGTTGGATCATTGTAGTATTCTCTATAGTTTTGATACCTTTATAGAGAAACAACAACGCTTTTAGTGTGAACTTGAATAATAACTATGTCAATATTTAACCTTTCATAAGGATTATCTACACTTGTTTCTTATTTGGTTTGAAACTAGAACCTTTGATTGATGAAAAAAAAACTTGGTACCACTCTCGGAATGGCCTATTGTTATATTAACGATCTTGCTAAGAACAATCACAAATCATTATAAAATATATACTCAGGTTCTTAATTTCATGTCATTCTGGACTCAATTAATTTATTAATTCAAAATTTAGTTAGAGCAAACAAGTGGCTGGAAACAGAAAAAACATGTACGTACTTATGCCAAACTCTATAAACAATCCTAAGCTTTGTTTAATTTAACTCCGACTCACCAAGATGATTGGCATGAAAATCACAACCATGTGACATTTCTTTGGAAGCTTATCATATTCCTTGTTTAGTTATAATATACATATTAACAATAGAAAGTATGTATTGCTTTTGTTGTCATAGTATGAAGATCAAATTTCTTAATGAAACTCATGAAGGTAAGGATAAAACTCATAAATTCTTTGTAAAAGAATAAAGAAGATTACAAGCCAAATTAAAGCACCCAAATTACCATAAGAGTATGTCAAGCCTTGAGATGTAGAAAACAATCACTTTGATCATGTTAGAAATCATTGATGATCATGTTGTTTGAGGCAGAGGAAGGTGGACATTCAAACCGGTGACAAACTAACGAAACAATGATGATGGCAACCCATTGTGAAGATATCAACATATTTATGCTTATAGCAAGAAGGAATGACACAGTGTGAACGAGATTTGTGGCTGATCATGGACGAAGTGGATGCTAATCTCTAAATGATTCATTCTCTTATGTTGGACAAAATTGTTAGAGATAGACGACACTAATGTTGTCACAATAGACAAGTGTGGCTATACACAACAGAGAATGAAATTCTCCAAGTAGACTATGTCATAATAAAATATTATCACCAAGAAATTCTCCAAGCGTGTCTGATCACGATATTACCTAAGCCCTGATATTCAGCTTAGAGCGAGTGGTAGTATATTGGCTCCTAGATGGACAAAATAAAATATTGTCAACTAGAAAAATACAATAGCCTGATGTAGACCTTGCCCAACAACATTAAAGTAAGAAATGAGAGAAGCTATAAGTGAGGTGTATATCTAAAGACCATGATCCAAAGTTCCTAGAAGATAATGATGTTTGCTTTTTTAATGTAGTGAAATATGACTCACGAGGGTCATGCATGTATAGAAAAATCCGTTGAACAATATAAATCAAAAGTCTTGTCATGTCTTGTCAAGGTTAGATATTAGAGAGCCTCGATTGCAAAAGAGAGTTGCATCCGCCACGAGCTCGCGTGTATCTCCATGTTTCAAGTCATTTTCAAATGTTCTTTTGTAAAGGCTGGAGTTTATGTGATATTTTTTGAAATGGAACATACCATGTTGACTCCGCATGACAAAAATTCCTAGAAAGTAATTAACTGTCCCAAGGTTAGTCTTATCAAACTCATGACGAAGCAAGGAAATAAGATGAAATAGATGGGTAGAAGATGTAATAAGGGCAATATCATCAACATATAGAAGTAGATAATAAATATCCATACAATAGAAAATGAACATAGATGAGTCACACCTGCTATGCTAAAAGCGAATACGAGTGGCGAACGAATTGATACTGCCAAGCTAATAAGTGTACGAATGGTTGGTTGGTTTAACCATTAGGCTAAAAATGTCATCAAATGCTTCGACCATTAGCAACGAACTAAACTTCATACAAAATTAAGAGCAACATGGAATGAACTCTATTTGAATTATTGGGTCATGGAACAAGAACCCATGTACCATTTTTAATAAGAGCTTTATATTCGTATATCATATATAGCCCTAAGCCAATTCGGATCTTGAAGATCATGGATATGAAATTTAGGTAAGGGAGATAGAGTGGTGGTGTGAAGACTAGGACAGTGTACTGATTTGGTGATTCTATTATGAAGCGAGTAACTGTAGGGTGATATGTAGTTGAGGTGGAATCACAAGAGGAGGAGGAAGTGATGGAATACCGGGGGTTTAGGAAGGAAAGGAGTACTATTGGTGGGAGGAAAGGAGGGTTGAACATGGATTGGAGCTAGAGTAATGGAAAGATCACAAGAGATGAAGTTAGGATTGGCTTATTTGTCTAAGAATATTTAAGAAGGCGGTTGTTGAGGAGTCAAAGATCCAAAAGGAAAACTGGTGATGACGTCGAGACAGTGGAACCCTAGTGATGAGAGGGATACGCAAGGAAGACAAGTATATGGTGTAGATCGAGGAGTAAATTAGTTAGTGGTTTTAAGGTGAGGTTAGCAAAGTCAACCGAAAGTACAAAGACTAGAATAGTTATACAAGTGTTGTAATAACTATGGTGAGGGATGCCATTCGGAATAGTTGTGTGAAGGGGAGAATGCTAAGATATGTGGCCATATTAAGAGCTAGCTTTAACCAAGAAAGTCAAAAAAAGATGGGCTTGAAAAAAAAAGGTAGGAACAAAGTTATTCAAAGTGAAAATCATTCTTTTGTTGGACCTAATGTTTAATTAAGTTTTAGTATATTATTAAATGACTTATATTATTATTATTTTATTTTATGTAAATAAGTGTATAGCACACACATGCTGTGTGGCGGCAATTTAGCCACCATGGGCCACCACAGCACAGCCAACTGCCACCGCAGTTGTTTGGCGGCAAAGGGAAAGAAACTTCCAGATTGTATGGCTATAAATACTTGATGTATGAACATATATTATTTTAGTGTGGGAAATCCAAGTTCACGTATTATATTGTTCGTGTGTTTTTTCATTTATCCACATACTTACGTTTCATATATACATACTTTGGTGCATGTATTTTATCCAATTGATTTTCTGCAAGATGGTTTCAAACAATCGAGAGTCAAGAAACAGAAAGTAGATGAGGGGTAGATATCAAACATGGTATCAGAGCCCAAGGCTTGGGGTGATATCTTGGGAGGCAATTATCGATCGATAGGCAATGATTCGAAATTGAAGACGGAAATGCTAACAGGGGATTGACAAACAACGTCAAGCAACTCGATGATACAGGCGACGGCATACAAATCAAACGGTACCCACTTGAACCCTTCGACATCTGCGTTTTAGAAAACACAAGGATGGGAGATGAAGGGACTTACCTTGGCAGTAGGAGAAGCGATGGATGAATGTTCCACGACTGATGTTTGCGAAAACAATGGGAGGAAACCAGCGATGCTTGGAGATTTTTCTTCAAAGAAAGGCAGGACACAACAAGGAAAACCATCTGATCGATGGGAACCAGTGAAGGCTTGGCTAGTTGGAAACAAAGAAAATGAAGATGCTTTCTAAAAAACTTGGGATTTTTATGAAGAAATTGAAAGGGACACTGTCTTTAAAGAACAAGAGGGTCGGTATATAAATCTCTGGAAACAACAAAGAGATGAGGTTTTAAAAGGGCCGCAACATTTGAGAATTAAAGGCACTTGTGTTTCACCATGTTCTAAATTAAAATCAGCAGAGTTATCAAAGAAAATGAAGCGGTCTTGATGTTACATTTGCTATTTAAAAGGGCATGCATACTGGAATTGCCCAAACAAAAACAAGAGACGTGTTTTGAAAGGTAAACGTGAAAGGAACGAAATAAAGCGGACTTTTGATGATGTAATAGTCCCGACAACAACTTGGCAAATAATCGGCTCCAACGAACGTGGCTGGAATGACATTTGGTATGTTTCTGATGAATATCCAAAACATATGACTCCATATTTAGAAGCATTTGATAATTTTATGGAAGGATATTTGAGTTCAGAAGTTATTGGTTATAAAGGATTCGATATACGGGGTTTTGGTGAAGTGTTAGTGTTAACGGAATTCAAGCAATATGTAATACCGGGAGTGTATTACACACCTAATGTGGGTTTGAATGTATTAAGCCTTAGTCAATTGATTGATCAAGGTTTTGAAGTGGTGTTTAAGGATACCAAATGTATCTTAAAACGTTTTTTTTTATGAAGATAGTAGTGTTGAAGTTTCTGGTTTGGGAAGTGATGATGATAGTGAGATAGACAGCAATGGAAATATTTTTGGTTATATTTTTGAGGATCATGAACACCTTCAAAATATGAAAGAGATTGTGAAGAAAGCGTTGAGGCGATACTTTGATGAGTTGCATGGGTCAAGGCCAGCAATTGATGAGATGATGGATACAAGCCAAACACCAAAGGTACCGTAAAAAATGATTTCGATAGCTTTGTCAATTTTCTTAAAATGTTGCATGAGCAAGAAATCAAGGAGGAGTGCAAGTTCTTAGTAAAAGAACACTTTGATAAAATTGTGGAATGGTTCTATGGCTTGTTTGTACAAACAAAGAGAAGGTTTTTACCCGCTAAGATTGAAGGAGGTGAAGTAGTTTTGCTAGATCTTTACATGACGGTAAAAGGTATGGGCGGAATTGAAAAGGTTATGAAGAAGAACAAATGGTTTGAGGTTGCAAGGGCAATGGGTTTCTCGATCGATAGTGCGGATAACATAAAAGTATGTTATGCACATTACTTAAGTCTTTTAGAGGCTTATTTTGACATGGCGAAAGACTACTCAAGTGAAGAAATTGCAATGGAGGCTGCGGATAGCTTGGATGCAATTGGAGTAGAGGCAAGGGTATTGCCAAAACAAGATGCCATTATGGGTTATGGTGAACCCGAAGCAGGAAAGATGGAGCTCGATGGTCAAGCGAGCAAAATCAAGATTGATGATAAAGAAACCATGATGATTGGAGCTGAAGAGAAAGACAAGCAAGGAGCAATGGATGAGGAGCAATGGATGCGGACAACGACAATAAGAAGATGATTGATGACGACTATGTCATCATTGAAGGTTGAAGGCAAGAAGAAGGAACAATTAAACATTAAGGGGGAGAATGTTGGACCTAATGTTTAATTAAGTTTTAGTATATTATTAAATGACTTATATTATTATTATTTTATGTAAATAAGTGTATAGCACACACATGCTGTGTGGCGGCAATTTAGCCACCATGGGCCACCACAGCACAGCCAACTGCCACCGGCAGTTGTTTGGCGGCAAAGGGAAAGAAACCGCCAGATTGTATGGCTATAAATACTTGATGTATGAACATATATTATTTTAGTGTGGGAAATCCAAGTTCACGTATTATATTGTTCCTGTGTTTTTTCATATATCCACATACTTACATTTCATATATACATACTTTGGTGCCTGTATTTTATCCAATTGATTTTCTTCAAGATGGTTTCAAACAATCGAGAGTCAAGAAACAGAAAGCAGATGAGGGGTAGATATCAAACATCTTTTAGATTAGATTTACCATTTTGTTAAGAAGTGAATTTGGATGCCATTGGAGGTGAACATGTGAATGTGGAAGTTTTGTTAGATTTACCCATGATCACATTGAAAGGCTTCTTATAATTGGGTTTTTACCTAAGACTGAAACTAAAATATTTAGTAAAAGCATTAAATTTGTGATGCAATGGACGAGTAGATGATGTATAAAAATGTGAGAAATGATCGAGATAAATAAGATAATACTTAAAACCCTCAAACTACATATTGGAAGAATAGAAGATCGAAGTCCATAATCCTAAATGCACAATATCAAAGTGATGAAATAATAGTAGTGCCAAGCTTGCAAGCATGGAAAAGTAGAGGCTACTTTGTTATATTACAAGAAAGTAAGTTGCTAGAAACTAAGGTATGTGGCAAATTGTCACCAAGATGTCTTATGTCGTCTATGTCATGTGGACTTACTAGTAGAGAGCAAAGCTGTAGGCAAGCTAATGGGGGTAAATGTCAGCCGCTCTATCATATCAAATTATATATATAATATGACAGGACCGAATTCATCATAGGAAAACCACATTCATCATGTTTAATTGTGCATTTGTTATCACTAGTAAAAGTATATTATGAAGGTGAAGAGATATATGTATGGATAGAAAAGCATTTATTACACATGGTAGTAAAGTTACTAATTTCAACACTAAGATGAGAAGAGGCTCTTGTGTCCATCTTCCTTCATTATTTCCACATCTTGGAAGGTCAAAGTACTAAAACCATGGGAAAGTAAAAACGTGTGTCAACAGGGCTTGAGGAGCATCAAACTAGGCTAGATAAACAATTTGTGGTTGCGATAACTGAGTAACAAAAGCTTGCTAGTGGGGAGTCTGTTGGGCCTGCACTAGGCATAGGGTGTAGCGCAAATTGAAGAGGCTGCTAGGGAGGTCGAAGCCCAATCTATAGAAGTTGAAGAGGAGGCAGGCTTGGAAGACGGGTGTGGGGACGATTGATGAAAGGCTTTACGATTGATGAAAGGCTTTTGTGGGAAGAAAGTGTAAAAATATACTAGTTTATTAGAAGATAATTAATTATGTCTTTGCTCCTTCAACATCCAGTTAATATTAATTTGTCTGCAACTTTCTAAACAACTTGTTCATTGATGTAAAAAATACATATAAATAGTTAATTTGTTCAACAATTATAATGATCATCAAGTGCACATAATAAATTTATAAATATCTGATTCACAAAACTCAAAAGATAATAAGAATAAGAAAGGGTAGCAACTTAATTACCTGAGGAAACAGTCATCAAGTGTAGCATAACCACCATTTCCAGAAGTGCAACTGGCCATTTCAGACACCCCCACATTGAAACAAGATGTACACTCAGCTGCTGAGAGGTAGCGCCTGCACTGAGCGACACCATAAACCGAATCAGCATCTCCTAAGTTTTGGGCTGTAGCAAAATATACACCTTCCCTTGATAATTGCCTTCTAAGTGAAGCAAAAGTGGAGTTGAGATTGCTGAAAAAAATAATCGGAGACATGATATCAACACGATTACAGAATGATCTGATGACCATGTTATCAGTCTTGGTGGTTCCTGGCTTGAAAATCGCAAATAGAAACACTGCCACGGTGGTCACCCGCCATGAAAACAGGTGGCCTATTGCCATTAATTAGGAACACAAAAACAAAACTAGGGAGAAGAGGGATGTATATATGTTTGACTTTTGATGAACAGGATGGCATGATAAAATGACTTGTAATTAACAAGACTAGGTTGGCTTTTTAAGTATTATAATAGAGTTATATAGGCAAAATGCATAAAAAAATCAAAGATCTAAGAAGCTTCATCGCGAAATCTATGGCATTTAATGGAGAAGTTGAACATGCAGAGTGAATTATGGGGAAAAAATAAGTTCTTTTGCCCATGTATTGCCCTCGTATCGAGTAAATTAACTTTAATTTGTGTACTCTGATTAAGAAATGTGACAAAATCAATAGATGATATAAGGAAAAAATTAGTAATTTCACATGTTACAATTTAGTGGTCAAGGTTAGGAGGATGAACTAAGAAGATGTCGAGACAAACAAACAACTGATTAAGTATAATTTATGAACACCTCAAATTCTTTAAACTTGATGTCGAGAGCTTTATTAAAGTTTCAACTATTTTACATTCAAATCAAGAAGGGGACCCATGATTTACATTCAAATGAGTATTAAATGTAAACATAAATGGAAAACACAATATTTTAGTATAAAAGCTCGAAATCATATTTACATACTAAGTTCATACATAATTATTATGTTATTGCTTCAACATTGGATTGATATTTGATACAATTGGGGCTAACAAATTAACTAGTATTTATACCCTTAATTAAGGTATTTACACAAATAACCTAAACTATTATTAATATAAAATGTAACACTAAACTCCACTAAAATGTATTAAGCACAATTTAAAGGATGTAACACACATATAACATATTACCTCATATTCATCAAACAATCAAATTTAAATCTAAATCAAATATGGTTCTATATCCAAATTGCTTCATAAATCTTGAAGAACAATAAATGATAAACTAAGCATAAATAACTTCATTTTCAAATGAGACTAGTGGCTCGAAGAACCGTATGTAGCAATGGCTTTGTTTGTAGGATGGGTTTCAGAGGTGGCCACGTGGATTCTCACACTTCGATGATCAATGGTTGTAGACCTCATTGGACGCCTAATTTCTTGCAGTGATAATCCACTTAAAAGTGTGACCACTTCAGACATTGCTGGTCTAGCAGAAGGTGTTGATTGTGTGCACATCAAGGCTATCTCAATTATTCTCTTGGCATCTTGGGCTACATATTCACTTGGATCTAGTGTTGCATCTATGAGATTGAAATGCATGTTTTTCTCATACAGACTCCTTGCCTTTCAAAAAGAATTAAGAAGAAAGTTATATATGTTAATTATTAATAGTGGGGTGAAAAATTGTTGAATATATAATACTCCGTTTGTCCCAATACTATTGTCCATTTTACTATTTTATTCTGTACCAAAATAATTATTCACTTCTAAAAAAGAATGTCATTATATGTTACTTTTCATATTTTACCCTTAATTAGTTACAATTATTACATCTTTTACCCGTTAACAAAGTATTAAATATAAGGCTAAAAATGACACTTTTACTAATTAAACCTTGTATTAATTGCACTGCCTAAAAGTGTGTGTGTTTTTGTTAATGGACAATAATCTTAGGACAAAGGGAGTTGCTATTTGCTAAGGAAAAAATGACTGAAATGTTAATTAATGCTAATAATTTGACCTTAAGATGCTTACATTCTCAACAAGGTTCAGTGAGATAGATCCATTTTCGGGCATGTCATTGCACCACTTTCCACTAATGACTTCAAGGACGATAACACCAAAGCTGTAAGTATCAACTTTCTCAGACAAGTGGCCGTTAAATGCGTATTCAGGTGCTATATAGCCGTTAGACCTAGTAAAAGAATGGCAAATTAATCAGTGTGCACATTTTTATGAATGGCAAGAACAAGATGGGATTGCTAGAATCAACATACAAGGTTCCTGTAACTTTGTTGCCAGATGTAACTTTGTTGCTCAGATGAGTCTTATCTTCTGGCAACAATTTTACTAGCCCAAAATCTGATATTTTGGGGTGATATTCATTGTCTAAGAGAATGTTGCTAGACTTTATATCTGTATGAATAATTGTAACATGATACTGTTCATGTAGATATGCAAGACCCCGCGATACACCGAATATTATATCAAATCTTTGATTCCAATTTAGGCTGTTGCATTTGTCACCTAATGATAACCATACAATAGATCAGTGTTCTAATGTTCATAAGTCCCAAAAGTAGATATTTGCTTTAATTAACTCACCATAGATAAACTTATCAAGACTGCCATTTTCCATGTATTCGTGGACAAGATATAGGTAAGGCCCTTTACGACAGTAGCCAAGCAGACGTGTTAGATAGCGATGATGAACATTACTGATGATTTTTAGTTCACCTTCTAAGTATGCTTTTCCTCTCTTGCTTCCCACGAGTGTTTCCTTTATTGCGACCGTATTTCCGTCTTTCAGAACACCCTGATTCATGCCATGTACATAAGAAGTCAAAAAAAGTAATCTTTTTTTTTTTGAAAAGCAGTCAAAAAAAGTAATCTATTGCCAGTTTAATGGTTTAATAAGAAGATTGCTAATGAGGTATTACCAAACATTACCTTATAGACTTTTCCAGAGGCGCCTCCAATTATATTTTCGTTGCAGAAGTTATTTGTGGCTGTTTTTAAATCTTTATAAGTATAATCAGCTGGCATTTGCAGCATTTCAGTTGCTCCATTTGAATTACCTAGTAATTACAGAATTATTGTAATCAATACTCTTTTTTTTTTCTTTTGAACTGCTCATGTTTTGAAATTATTGGCAAAGATATGCTAGAAAAAGCTTCTAACTTATTACAGGTATAAACATTAATTTAAGATTCTAAAAATATTATAGAGCAGAGTAAACTGATAAAAAGCCAACAATTTATCTTGAAATACGTTCTAATTACCATCTATGCAACGGTTTGACTTTCTTGATCGACGATGCCAAAAGATGAATGCAAGTATGAACAGCAGAAAGCCTATGCCACCAATGACTCCTCCGATAATGAATCTCATATTTCTTGAATCTCCTGTCGAAGCCATTATCAAAAGCATTAGTTTTATCGATCTAAAAGATTATGGATTAAGTTTTCTTGTTGCAGTACGTTTTTTCTTGTTTAATGAAACTATACACAGAACCGGTGATCAACTCTAAGGCACAATGATAACAAACAAAGGATATTTCAACTAAGATCTATCAAAAAAGTCAGAAGTCATGAAATACAAATATGGAATAACAAAGAAAATGCCACATATTGAAAACAAAGAAGTATCTTACCTTTGTTTAAGAATGGTGTGATATTAGTTGTCTGATTGACTCCAAATATTGGAGTTTCAGAGTACCTCATAAAACACCCACTATCAATTGCCCTTCCAAATGTTTTAGGAAGACAGGAATCTAAAGTTTTCTGTCTGATCTTTAAGCATTCGACACAAACACCTTGTGTTAAATTGCGACTGCATTGTGCAATGGCATACAAAGTCCAGTTACTTCCACTAATCGGCCTTGTTGAAGCAGCAAAGAAATTCGATGTTTTGGGTGTCGCAATCTGAAGATCTGAAAACAACCTTTTTGCAGTCTTGAATAGTTCCTTTGGATGAGATGATGTTGTGTTGCCACAAATTCCAACACTAGTTTTGATGATGGCCTCACTGTAGAAGTTGCTATTTTCATACCTACATGACCAGAAGATTAGCTTTTAATTTAGTTGTAATTAAAACAATTTTTGTTCATAATTATTCTTTCATGGAAACTTTTGATTTAAGGAAATGAAACATGTTTTTGGGAAATTATAAAACATATTGCATCATATTCACCAACAACAATAATACTCAATCCTGCAAAAATGGGGTATATATGTGGAGATAAGTTGTAGACAGTCGAATCTCAAGCTAAGACAGAAACAAACACAGATTGCATCAGATTCAAAAGAGTAAATGTTCACCTGAGTTCACAATCATCATAGAAAATATGAGCACCATTGCCAAGGCCACATACTTTTAGATAATCAACCGCGGTGTCAAAACAAGCCAGACATGCTGCAGTGGAGAGATATTCACGGCATAAAGCTAAACCATAGACGGATTCACCATTGATCACAGTCTTTGCAACAGCGTGATATTTGTCGACTGCAGATAGCTGCTTTCTGAGGCTAGAAAGGGTGGTGTTGAGATTCCTTAGAAAAAACTCACCATTCATAACTTTGAAAAAGCTACAATACCATCTGATCATAGTGTTGTTTCTATCAATCTTCTGTGATGTCACTGGCTGTGCCATGACTATGATAAGAACCGCGAAAACACTCGCTATTATCCACCATGAATGCGGATTCGTCGCGTGTCTCATGATATTTCCTTGATAATTTAATCTGTTTGTCTTTTCTCTTTAGTTTTCACTATATATATATGTATGTTTCAGGTTCAAAGTACAGAAGGCTGGTTTTACTCTTTATCCTGTTTATAAAAGATGGCGTATGAGTAAATTATTACTTAATGTCATATAGTTTAAATTAATTGAACATGTACGTATTTCCCTGTTCGCAAATCCTAACTCATAAATATGTATTTAATAAGAACAATGACATCTTATTGCTGCATACTGGATGCGATAAATGGTCTAAAAAGTAATAAGGGAAGTCCAAAAGTCAAGATGAACAATATTAATACCAAAAGGAAATTGAACAACTGTGTCTCAATGATTTAAAAAAAAACCGAGTATGTTTTCCAATCCGGATTAAATGTTAAAACACATATGCTCCATGGTGACCAAGACATAATTCTGTAATTGCTAGGTGGTAGGACCGAAGGATACAAGAAAAAAACCTGTGTAGTAATGGTGACACGGTATATATCACTATCCCCTTGTTGTAAACTTGCAATCCTCTTGACTTAGAGAACTCCTTCATCGACCATTAACTAACACGAAAATTCAAGAAGAAGCCAAACACGGCTCAGTTCAACCAAAGCCCATGTCTTTTGAAGTTTTCAAGAATAAGCCTTTTCGAAGTCAAATTTAAAAACTAGGTTCCTCTTCTTACTTCTCTTAGAAAAATCGACCACTTCATTAGCTCTAAGTAGTGTGATAGATTTAACTGAATTTTCCGAACTGAACGGGTACACGTTATAAGTTTTTGGTTCCAAAAATCAACAATTTCGTTTTCGATCACTAGCTTTTGGATCTGTAGCGGTTTGGTCCGGTTCTTATAGGGGTGAGCGTATCAGCTTGGAATTTTTTGAACCAAACTCCTCTCGAACATGTACCGAGTTTTCGATTTGGTGTTCGTTTTCAAGATTAGCAATATCAGTTTTGAGACTTTGATACCTATTTAAGCTAGTTCTAGTTCCGAGCTCACTCCTAGCTCTTGGAAATGAAAGAAGAATTATATTTTTGTATCATTTATAATAAATAAAAATATTAACTTACTAAAAATTTGTTTATAAACAAGTTAGTGAAATAAATTTTTAGAATTAATCGGTAATAATTTTTAAAAATAATAATTAAAAAAATAAAAGCTTCTATTACAAAGTACAAGTTTCTAACTTTACATTATGTTTTTAATCGTTTATGTAAATTTGTGATAATTCGATTCAAAAGTAATCGACAATAAGTACCTCAAGACGCTTACAAAGTTACACTTGTCGAATAATCCGATTTGGGATAATACTTAGCACGCTTCCTTGCTTGTGGCTTTTTGAGCCTAACACATTGATATATATGGGTTATAGTGTGTGCGTGTGTGACCGTTTAACCAACCACGGGTGAACTTGACTCTAATAATATGTAAATATGTAGGGTTTTAACTCAAAATCAATTAACAATGAGTGAAATAACCCAATACTCCTATATACCAAATTAAAAAGTCAAACGAATTCAATATGAGACAATACTTGACGGTATATACCATGAACTTTCTTTTCAAAAATATAAGAATCTTACTTATGACAATTTACGTAAAAAAATTTAGAAAATAAAAACTGTATACAAGTTTTAATTTTCATGTTATAAAAACTAAAACTTAATGATTGGGACGTTCATGCTTCTTTTTCATTGTCTATTCTTCAAACAAATCTTCAATAAAACGTAAAAGAAAGTACAATACATTAATAAATTAAAAGGGTTTAATAAAAAGAACAATTCCCAATTATTATATTAACTACATTATTTCACATGACAACATAAAATTCTCTATGGTTGACTTTTCTTTTCCGCAGCCACATTAAATTATGTTCTTGATCTTTTCTTTTTTCTTCAAATACCAAAAAAAGCCTCCGTAAACAAGGGTTTTATTTTTAGAGGAGTGATTTGTGTAGTTTTGTACATATCTAGTAGCCATACCAAATAATTAAATATTTTTAGGTTTTTATTCCCTTATATACATGGATATCGATAAGAAATAAAGTTGATAAATAGATAAAAGACAAAGATGTCAATTTTATCAATTAGGTATCGTGTACAAATCAACTCCTCTATTTCTAAATCAAGTGTATTTATGCTTAATGCTTAAATACTTAAAGCCAAATTAGCGTCGTATAAGCCAAACTAATTCCTCACTTATCGCATTGCATGTTTCAAACTTTTTTTTAAACTAATAAAACATTACACCACCAAAGAAATTGCAAAATTATCCTAAAGTAATTAATTGATAAAAAGATCTGCAGTTTATTCATCATCATCATCGTCAAATACTAGAGTACTTATATATTCGACCAAATCCGAACGCATGTTATTATGCGTTTCACCACAACGTATTTTTCGAAGCGAATGTTTGATAAATAATTTTATACTGTACATTTGGTTCCTCGTCGAAAATTTGATAGGTGAATTTTAAATTATTCGGTTGTTCAATGACATTATTTATTGGCACTTGATAGAATCATAGAATAGTAATACATCATAGTTTTTATTATATTCATTTATATAAGTTGAATAAAAAAGTAAAATCAAAATTTGAATCAAACCGAAATAAATACCGAATTTGAAGTTTGAATACAATCGAAACGGACATTGATTATTAAAGTTAGAATATAAATGAAAATCATTTTCGAAATTCTCAGTGACAGTTGGAAAACTAACATGGAATCCGAAAGATTGATAAAAAATTTCGTACTTGAAATGGAAAACCGTATTCGAAAACTGAAAATCTTCTCGTCGATGATATTTGGCCTAAATGAGTTGACCTGAAGGTCGACACGAACTAAACACGAAAAACTGACACGACCCGAACCTGATACAAAAATAAATGGGTCGAAATTGGATTGACACAAAACTGACCCAAACCCGAACGACACGAACCCGATAACATGAACCAAACCCGAATTGATAGCCTTACATTTATGCTTACCGATGATTCTCTCTTTTCTGGAAAGGATCGCCGGAAGGCTCCAACACTATGAAGACAACTCATGACTAAAACATTTTTCCGCTATTGCCCAATTTCGTGTTTATATTTCTAAATTTTTTCTAGAACAATATTTGTTGTTTTTTATATTTTGTTTATCAAATGTACTTGTGAAATGGCATGTAGTTCTTGATGGGGAACCTTGCTATATTTTATTGGGTGAAAAGTATGTCTATTTTACTCTCACTTTGTATAAAAAAATCTGGGACGTTACAAAAGGCTCATTAACGAGGATTATTTTAGGAAAATCAAGCCACGTTAAATAATAATTTATCTATCGGATGTGATTCACCATTGGGTAAATATATACATGACCAAAAAACCCTACTAATGAGTCATTAATAAACATTAATGGTGTTACAAATCAGGTACATTGTTCGGTAATTTGGTCTCCAAAGTTGTACGTAAATATCTCGTTTTTTAGTTAACCGCATCTAAAATAACCAGGTACCGGTGTAAAACCGAGCAATCGGACAGACTTCTCATGCGCCTTTTCATAAGTTCACGTCTGTTCTTTTCCCATAACTGCATCCCTTCGATTCGAAAACCCCACATTACATGTACGTTTTGGAGGGTTACCTCTCCAATTGGTAGGTAAAATGTGTGGGTTTCATGACGCCATCTTTCTACAAGCGCGGTTATAAGATTGTGATCAATTAGCTTGTAACCACATTCAAATACACTACCAAACCTAGATGCACGTATATATTTCATCACCCTCAGCAGGATTAGGTGGTTTTTTATAATTGACCAAGGTGGTTTTTTATAATTGACCACAATTGCTGTTGAGCTTTTCTAACCTTTAACGTAGTAATACCATTTAACCTCTTGTAAAATAAAGAGTACACACGGTATTCCATCTCTAAAAACAACAACTAATTGTTGACTGGACCAGGAGTAACTCCTACATTCTCCGGTTTTCTACTAAAGTTTATAAGTGTTATATAAAATATGAGGTTTTAAAAAAAATGATGAATTGAAAGTGTTATAGTAGAGTGTAACGCCCAAAAAAGAAAATTTGTAGTAAAAGCAATAATTCCGTAATAATAGTATATAAAAATATCTCATAACATTTTTCAATAATATCCAGCTGCACAACACACAAGACTTATGGCTAAAATAAAATTCGTTATTTCAAATACTTATATTAGAGTTAATAATATGCGGAATTAGTTTCCACACGCGGTGCCTTGCTATCCATACGAGACGGTCCTAAAAACATTCAACAAACATGAGTAAGCATAAACCTTAATGAGTTAACACAATACTTGCACGTTATAGTAGATAGCATGTATTCAGGAAATAAGTACATCACATCAACATCGTATAACGCCACACAGGTGGATAAGTGCATCACATCAACATCATATAACACCACATAGGTGGATAAGTGTCTAGTTGCACATAGATTGTCAAAGCTGCAATAATAATCGTTGACCTGCGCATAAATATTACATCAACATATCACAATACAATATCACACACGAAGTCACGAACAGTCATCACACTATAAAGAGTAAGTTAGTGATAACTCACCTAATCAGCAATTTTTGTAATCACAAAGAAGCAATAACTTGTAAGTTAGTTGCAATTACCATGAGAACTACAAACACGGTTCCACTAGATTAACACCGGTTAAATCTACTATACGCAAACACTAAAGATCCCGTCTCAAAGTTTACAATTCACTCCCACTTTTTGATTAATCCATCATAGCTAAGTTTTCGATTGGAGTGTAAGACGTTCAATATATGATTTGGATCTCTTAGCCAGCTACGAACAAATTTACTAACCAATTACTATTCCTCAAATTTCCTGAACTTCTTGATTCACTGGAATCGTGATTTAAGTTACAATTCATCCCAAGTCAAGAACAATTGCGATTCGTTGAATATATATATGCATACAATTGATACTAAATTTTTGAATCTCAATCAAAACTTATTCATTTTCTCTCCTTCTTGTTTCATTAGATACCCATCATCATTATAATAAACCCCTCAAGATTAATTTAATTTTTATTCACTAAAACATGATTAAAATCTCATTCTTGTTCTTGGCTCCTATTCCACCTATCGAACAATAACAAAAATCCTCTAAACTCATTTCTAAACGTGTAACACTCCCCAAAGTTCAAAAGTCTTAATGATTAAGTTTTATAAAGGACTAGAGGTGTTTTTAAACTAGAGGGGCTAGAATTGCCAAAACGAAAATGAAAGAAGTGCAGGGATTGTTTTGTTAATTGTTGATACTTATAGTTATATATTGACTTTTCTAATAAAATTTAAGCAAACCATTTATAGCATTCATATATGTGTACAAGCAGCTGCCATTTTCTCTATTGATCTAGAAAAGCAAGAAACAAACATATCATCATAATCATATCAATTGTAATAGCATCAAGGTAAGATTTGGGTTTTGTTTTCAAGCTTCAAATGGGTCAAATGTTGGATTCAGGATTAAAAGGATGTTAGTTATGTTTAATTGATGTTAGTAGTTGTTTGGGGTGTAGGAAAACACCCTTTTGCATTACTTTACCAATTAAGAATGAGTTTTGGGTGAGTTTTGCCGGAGAACAGCAGAGCATTCATAAAGACTGCTACTGTTGTTCTTGAGGCACGTTCGCGCCTATGGAGGGTACGGTCATGCCTGATGATCGTGACCTCCATTGTTCTTGAGGTACCCCTCGTGTTTTGGGGTTAAGGCAAGGGAGTATTTGGGAAGGCACGGGCGTGCCTTAAGGATAAGGTACGCCCATGTCTGAGTTAAGCACAACCATACCTAGCTAGGCATGGGCCTACCCTTGCACTGTCTAGTTTTCAGAGCAATATTCTTAGCAGATTTCAGTGCAGTTTGAATAGTTTATAATGCCTAGCTTAATTCACTGATGTAGGAGGGTGCCTGGATACTTGACAACACACGTTACTTATTTAGCATATTACTCGATTACCAGGTGAGTGTAGTACCTCTTTGTATGTATAGTACATATGTATGAGAATTATATATTCAGAACAATATGGATGTATCTATGTTATATACGGTGTTGTATGATATCATTGTTGGGTGAGATAGCTATATATATATATATATATATATATATATATATTCCTTGTACATCAGAGGTGCATAGCTATGCAGGTGGAATAGCTATACTAGTTACACACGTGGAGTAGCTGTATACCAAGACGGTGACAGGGGTACAATATGTATGTTGTGTAGCTGTATACCCGAACGGTGTTAAGGGGTATGACTACGCAGGTGGTGTAGTTATACTACAGAATAGTAATAGTTTGTGCAGAATTGCAGGTGTTACAGCTTGGATGTGAGACATCTCGTGGAGACTTTACTCCTGTTTTATGTTACTCATGTTTAGCTAGTATGCTCACTAAGCGTTATCTTATGTTTCGGTGTTATATGTTGCAGATGGCACATGTTCTAGCAAGGGTAAGACCCCAATGCAATGGTGAGCTGGATAGCTCTTGGTTTTGAGAAGCAAACTTTTGACACTACTTTTGTAAATGTTAGCACGTGTGTACTTAGAAACTGTATTTTTATAAAACTCTGATATCTTTTGGGTGATAACTTGTAACATAATGTTTTGAGCTAAAATTGGAAAAGTGGTATTACAAAACTTGAGTAATCAAAACAAATGACGATTTGAACTTCCCTCTCATTCAATCGATAAAATCCCAATTGAACTTCCAATGATAGTTTACCGATGATATAATACTCAATAATCACATACAATTAAATATTAAATTAATTCTCAGCCTGGTACAAAAATAAGCATTATGTTTAAAGCGTACAAAGCTTGGTACACGGCCTGTGTACCACTACACAACCCCATCTACACGACTACACTAGCCAAGCAAGGGATGTGTTG
The DNA here is from genome assembly GCA_038502395.1 of Dittrichia graveolens. NCBI lineage: Eukaryota > Viridiplantae > Streptophyta > Magnoliopsida > Asterales > Asteraceae > Dittrichia > Dittrichia graveolens. Next base: position 76,189,469 of record JARJIL010000001.1, on the reverse strand, counting down.
AGAACTAACCCTACATGGCCCGTATAGTTTGTAAGTACACGGTCTAGCGATCTCACATAGCATGTGTAATAGAAAAGGGTTGTACACGACCCGTGTACCTCTGCACGAGGCTATACATGACTGGCACCAAAGTACACGGTCCGTGTAACCAAATTCACAGCAACAATAGTGTTCGACTAGAACAACTACAAACTCGATTAAAAACACTACCAAACTCAACATTGACACACTAAAGTGTATTCCAACACTTTACAACAACAAATTACAGCTAAGAACACTTTTAAAACCATAAAAACATCAACTTTGATCATCCCTTGAACATATCATCATAAAAACTTGGTTTTGACCTCTTTGCTTCAAATAACAACACATGCATTAGTAAAAATCAGTACATAGCTCTATATAATTCATGTCTCAGTAACAAGGGTTCAACTAAATCATCATCAAGATGATTTAAACTCAACCATCTTACAACTTCTAAACATAAATTACCCAAAGTCATGTGCATGCAATCTAAATGGGTCCATTAACATACCTTTAATGCTTAATCTTGATTAATCTTCAAATGTTCATCCAATATTGACAAGATTCAACAATTCATAGCTTGAAGTTAGTGCTTCTTGTGGCTCCGGACAACACACACACACACACTACACATATACAATTTTGACTATGTTAACTTAGACTACACACACACATGCGTGTGCGCACAAACAAACACACACACACACATATATATACACATAAGTTTGGCAGATTTGGCAAATCTATCCCTTCTATTCTCATTTCTTTTATTTCAGCCACAATCTAAATATTTCCACTTACATATCCATTTTAGTAATTGCCAAACTCAATTTCTCTTATATATATATATATATATATATATATATATATATAGGGGAGGATTCAAACGAGAACTGTTTTTCGTACGAGAACTGCCAGAACCAATATTGGTCATTCGAAGTGGTAAGTGGAATTCATGGATGAAGAGCGTGGGTGGATCAAGTGTGGCAAGGTGTATGTAAGGAATTCATGGGTGGACAATCCAATTGAAGGAAGGGGAATTGGACGGCTAAGATTAGTTCTCACAGTTCTCATACGAAAAACAGTTCTCGTTTGAACTTCTCCCTATATATATATGTATGTATGTATATATAATCTCATGTATCAATTAAAATATATAAATTAATAAATCTCTTTGAATTATAAATCTACTCACAAGTTTTTGGGGTGTTACACCCTAAGACAACGTGGCATGGCCTGAGGGAGAGGGAAGTTACCGGTTTAATTTTGAGATACTGGTAAATTGGCAAAGATACCGATTTTCTAAATCTAAAAAACAATAGAACTGAAATTTAAAAAAAAAACTTCATTAGTTTTGTTAATTTTTTGATAAAATACATTATTTGTGAAAAAAATTCAAAAAAAAAAAGAGAGTATTGATTGCTTGATACTAACTATTATTAGTTAAGTTTATTGTCTATATGATTTAATCTAACTGTTGATTTTGTTGAATATAACTTAACATCTCTAATATAAGTACTGATAATTAATGCATGATGTTAACATGATCGAAATCGCAAGAAAATGATGTAGTGATATGATTATGAGATTTTAAGTGATTGACAAATCATGACGTTGTTCAAACCATGCAATCGAACAAATTAGTCGATCTGCTTACAAACTTTTTTGGTTTTATGTAACAATTGTCAAATTCACACGTACATGTTATATTTTTTTAGATTTTTCATTTTCGGTACTTCCTCTATAATAATCATGAGTACTCATTTCGCTTTTCGGTCCATCATCTCACGTTGTTTGCTTAAAAACTTCAGTTGAGATATTTTACTACTATTTCATCCCGAGTATATATAATTGGTATTTAAAACTCATGATTAGCCCTTGGCATTACCTAACGTGAGATGATGGATCGGTTACGTTGGTGGCGTGGCGTTGAGCTCCAATTGATCGACGACTCACATGCGACCACTCGTGTCACTCCGTATCCTTTAACTAGCTAATTATGTGTGATGAAACTTGAAAGACCTTATATATCACCTTAATCATCAATTAGCAAGTAAGGACAATTTAATTTTTTGAACAACGTTATATACACACTCTCTAATCTCACTTCTAAATCTACATTTTATTATATCGCTAAGCTATAAAATCTTCTCATGTTATGATCTATTTGTAGGTCTCAATCTCATGTTTATGAAAGATGATGATGCGTTTTCTTTGATCAATCTATTTGTAGGTCTCAATCTCATGTTTATGAAAGATGATGATGCGTTTTCTTTGATCAAAACATGAGAGAATCATAACTTTAGGATAATTGTTAGAAATAATTTTACTTAAATTAAGTCTTAAACCACATGATTTCACATGAAATACCAATCGTTGACTTCACTTTTCGACAATAACACTAAATTCTCTCTTGACAGTTTCTTAGATATTCAATTCCATATATATATATATATATATATATATATATATATATATATATATATATATATATAGGGTAGAGATCAAGTAAAAAGGATTTTATGGTAAAAAGGGTAAGAGGCAATAATAAAATCCTTTTAATTTATTGATTACAAATAATTCTTCATCAATTTATTTTTGATGAATCCAACTATTCATCACTTTTTACAGAGCAAAAGAGATTTTCAAATGTAAATTTTGAAACCAAAATTTTGGAATAATTTGTTGATGAACAAAATGCTTTCATCTAAAAAGTGATGAATATGTTGGATTCATCAAAAAGAAATCGATAAAGAACTAGTTTTAATCAATAAAGATGATAAACTAATAATTATCAGTTGATGTATATATCAAAAAATGATCAAATAATCATCCCTCTTACACTTTTTACTTTAATTTTCTTTTTATTTGATCTCATCCATATATATATATATATATATATATATATATATATGTGTGTATGTATGTATATAAAATCTTTCCTATGTCTGAAGTTGAGATGCTTCTGCAATTAGCAAGTTGGACAAATAAGCACGTTGTTTCACATGAATACATGAAATTCCCCGTCGTTGAGCTCCTTTTTCCGCAGCCTCATTAAATTCCACATGCATTTAGCAGCGCTAACGAAGATTAATTTTTTTTCTTAAAATAATGATATTAAAGAATCAGCAACTACGTAAATAAGGCAACCCTTATCCAATCTGCAAAAGAGGAGAATTGAAGACGATAGTTACATAACAAAAAATGTATGATTGACTAATATTTTTTTTGAACAACACGCACACACACTTATAATTAGGGGTGTAATCGAGCCGAGCCGAGCCGATACAGTGCCAAGCTTGAGCTCGACTCGGTTCCAAAGCTCGACGCTCGAAACTCGACTCGAGCTCGGTCGAGCTTTTATTTTCAAGCTCGAGCTCGACTCGAGTAAGTAATCGACACTCTTGAGCTCGACTCGGCTCGACTCGACTAAAATTAAATTAATAAAATTTTGTAGCAACAAATGTTAAAATATATTCCGGAATTTAAATTTCACATTTTTTTAACAACAATTAACAACTAACTACTAAGGGTACTAAAATGGTAATTTAGTACAAGCTCGATTAGGCTCGTGAGCTTTGTGAGCTGAGTATTTCTAAGCTCGAACTCAGCTCGACACCCTACTCGAGTAGCTCAAGCTCGACTCGGTTCAGCTCGAGTCGATTTCGGGTTTTTTTCGAGTCGGTCTCGAGTAGCTCGCGAGCTATTTCGGCTCGATTACACCCCTACTTATAATATACACATATGTTAAATGACAAGATTTGAATCCTTAACTTTATAAAGTGGGGAATACTTTATTAACAACTTTTTGATACCGTTAGGCTAAATGCCCTTAAATTTGTTTGGCCAATAATAATACTCTTTAACATGTGAATTGAGAAAAACAGTTAGTGGACTTATAGAAACATAAAAACTATAATTGTTATCCGTAACAAATAGGGTTAAGACAATGAATAACATACTACTTTTTAAAAAAAGTTGATGTAGCTAATTTACCTTTTAGTTAATTTATTTTGCGGTGACCTCTTAAAATAAGTAAGAACTATAATATATATTTTAATAAGAGTTTTAGCTCTAGCCAGAATATATAATTTACTTTGAAATAATAAATATTTTAATTCATATATTAACTACACACGGTCAAACTCTTAACTTTTAGATCTTGCATATTTCGTAAAATTCAAAATAATGGAATTGATAATAGTTTTTTAAAAGAATGAAATCAAATTTAAAAGAATGAAATCAAATTATATAAGGATAGAATTCAAAAAATGAAATGAACTTAAATTATATAACTTTTAGATCCCATAACATGGTCAACCTCTAACTATAAACAGTTATTGTAGAAACATAAAAACTATAATTGTTATCCGTAACAAATAGGGTTAAGGCAATGAATAGCATACTACTTTTTTAAAAAAAGTCGATGTAGCTAATTTACTTTTTTATTATTCAAATAGTTAATTTATTTTGCGGTGACCTGTTAAAATAAGTAAGAACTATAATATATATTTCAATAAGAGTTTTAGCTCTAGCCGGGATATATAATTTACTTTGAAATAATGAATATTTTAATTCATATTAACTACACACAATCAACCTCGTAACTTTTAGATCCTGCTTATTTCGTAAAATTCAAAATAATGGAATTAATAATAGTTTTTTAAAAGAATGAAATTAAATTTAAAAGAATGAAATTAAATTATATAAGGATAGAATTCAAAAGAACGAAATGAACTTAAATTATATAACTTTTAGATCCCATTGTTATGGTCAACCTCTAACTATAAAATATTTTTTTATATAAATAATTTAATTAAATCCTATAGTTTTACTAATATTAAATTAGGTATTTCGAAAAAAATTATAGACAAACACCTAACAAATATTACATTACTATGAGTGTTTATGAATGTAGAAGCACTTATCATATGCGTTTTTAATGCACACATTATTTTCCCCGTAGTTAACTTGGTAACATTTTTGACTCATTTTACAACTTTTAAAAGGAATCAAATTATATGATATATTAAAATATATTTATATTTATTTTATGGTAATATCCAAATTATTGTAGTCAAACTTAAATTATTCATAATATTCACCCTAAAAAGATACCTCTATTATAATAATAATAATAATAATAATAATAATAATAATAATAATAATAATAATAATAACAACAAGAATAATAATAATAATAATAATAATATTAATATTAATATTAATATTAATAATAATAATAATAATATTAATATTAATATTAATATTAATATTAATAATAATAAATAAATAAATAAAGTGTTTCAGATTTGCGCTATGGCTAATGAGTTGCCATAGAGTTTTTTTTCAATTATGTAAGCCATCTTTGTGTTTTCCCCCAATAGTTTGATTTAGAATATTTTCATTTACACTTATAGAGATTATATTTGCATTTCATTATGATTACACTATGAAATTTTGAATATGAACCAGAAAGCACCGCCACCATCAACAACAAAATCGGGATAAAAATCCAATTAATGATGATGATGTTAGAACTATAACATTTTAATATTATAAAATTGCTATGTGTATTGATGTAGCTACAGTTTCATCCATAAAGAGAGTTTACAATCCAGAACTATCATTTATATTTGATATCCCCTTTTATAATGTATTTTTATATTAAATTATATTAATTATGACTTAATTTGTTATATTATGTTTTTACAGCTCTTGAAGAAGAATTGGATAAAACAGTGAATAAATCGAATAAAATAACAAAAACTCATAGTCTCAACATATCTTCACTGTTTTGGTCGTATCTTACTCATACGAACTCAAATTAAGGTGATTTAAGTGGTCACGGAAACTAAACTCAAAGGGCTACAGTTTCATCCATAAAGAGAGTTTACAATCCAGGGAATTCCTCACGCCGTGAAGTCGAGTCGGCAAACATGCCTATAGATTCGTTTTTTGAACCCTAATTTGAGAGGAATTCATACTTCAGCCTAGGACTTCATACTAGAGCCTTAAGGGGGCGATTTTCAGTAGATAAGGACATGCTTTTAGGGGGAATTAAGACAATATGTTAGATTTCTTATCGATTACACCCGAAGATTAAAGATCTGATGCTACATCTACATGTTTTATTTAATTCATCATCATTGTCTATAATGGTGCAGTAACTTTATTTTTTTATGTTTTTAATGTCTTGTAACTTGTCTATGAGTTAACTCTTTAATTCATTTGGATGATTTGAAACCTATACCATATCTGATTCATCTTATGGATTACTTGATGTTTTCTTGAACAATTATCCATTTTTTTATTTAAAGAACCCTTAAATCTTTTAGCTTTAACATTTGCTTGTTTGACTTGTTAGTTACATGTATTTATTGATCATGAAAGTGTCGTAATTGTGTGATTTATTCTACTTTTTCGCTTAGTTTTTTTGAACATCGAAGTTATATTAGTGGGCTGGGTCCGCAGTAACATCCATAGAGGGTAGTATGCGAGCCCCAAGCCACACGCCATGTTGGAGTAAAACCTCCTCTATTGTTTCTAGAAACCCCCAAAATGAGGCTCGAACTCGAGACCTCATAGTGGGATAAAACCCTCCATACGACTAGGACAAGTCCTAGTTAGTACTTTTCGCTTAGGTGACGTAGTAGGCAACTTACTAAAAATAGAGGTTGAAATTGAACGCCAATAATCTAGTTAATTTCTTAAAGGACTAATTCTTGAAACGGAATTTCTAGGATTAGGAGGGACGAGAGATCTGATCCCATAATTGAACGATAATTTGAGGTGTGTTATTACATAGGCTTTGTTGGGGAGATAATCACTTCATCCAAATAATCAACACTGCCTATGCTAAAACATAGAATTTGATGATAACCAAACCCTACATTCAGCATGACTTAGAAAGAATTCAAACATGTGTTGTTTGAATCAGTTTAAGTAAAAATATGCCAAGTATGGAACCATCAGCTGAGCATCAGATCATACTCAATGTATCAGCCAAGGGATATCAGCCAAGGAGCATCAGATGAAGAAAACAAGTAAAGAAGACTATCAGCTGAGTGAAGAAAGTTGATCAGCTAAGTGCCTACACCATCAGCTGAGCAAGGACTTTGCTCAGCTACTCCATCAGCTGAGTGAACAAATGGATCAACTGAGGCCCAGAGCATCAGGTAAGTAAGTCTTCCTTTACACAAGTCATCTCTCCACATAAACTGATGTATTTGAATGATCAACTGATCATACAAATACATGAGCTTATGCCCTCCTAAGCTTACTATTGATCAGCTGCGCATCTATATGATTAGCTGAGCAATATGTATCAACTGAGTCCTAGCAAAAAGTGAACAACTGATATGTTTTGTCAGTTGAGTAGTGAATATCAGAGTTCCTAGTACAATCTGTTAGCTGAGTCGTGCAAAATGTCAAATCTGCACTATCTCTTCAGATTGTAAGTCATATGTAAAAGGCAGAACATGTGTTGTTCTATTATGCCTTAGATCTTTGTTTGTAAAAGTAAAAATGCACTTTTTGGATCAAGTATGAGACAAAAAGGTTTGATCGTATCCTCTGGAAAAGGATAATGTTACCTCAAACAGACGAAGATCTTGAAGATTTGTTCAAACAACTAAGTATGGCTGGCAATCCCATACTTTGTAAAGTCAAATCAAATAGAGGCATGGTGTTGATTAAAGTACAAGCATGGAAAGGGAAAGAAACTTTAACACGACAGTAAATGTGGGTTTTAATATTTTATATTGTGAGTGAGTTGCACTTTTGAAGAAAAGTACAATTACTTTTATCAAACAGTTGATTAAAGTAACTTTACTTTTCACCCACTACCTTTACAATTAAAATATTATATTTTCACACCCTCTTTGTCTCCTACCTTCATGCAACCGGATTCACCAAGATTTCTATATATACTCATGCATGGTGGACATGAAAAGATAACAACACAGTGAAGTCTCTACTCCACAGAAAGAAAATCTCATCAGTTGAGAAATTCGTAGAGTTTAAGCATTGTGTAGAATCAAACTTGTTCATGTGTTGAACACTCTATATACATTATTTGTTTTAGAGTTAGCTTGTCTATGTGTTAGACGAATAGATTGCCACCTTTTATTGTACTTAGAATTTCCGCTTCTAGTACATGTAATTCTTGATTCAATATCAATAAGAATTATATAAAAGTATATCAGTGTGTCTTTAAATTTTAAAAGCTACAGTTTGTATTCAACCCCCCATTCTACAAACATTTATTGTTGCGTACTCAATCTGGGACTAACAACTGGTATCAGAGCAGGTTAGATAATCAATATCTAGATCTGTTTTGCTTACTCTACAACTGCTTCTACCCCTCTCAAAATGGCCTCATCAGGAAACAACATGAATATCTCAAACACTGGGTCCTTAACAAGATATCCCATGTTTGATGCAAAAAATTTCTCCATGTGGAAAAGTAGAGCACATCTTTTCTTATTCACTCTTGATATCCAAATGCTTGAAATAGTCACTGATGGTCCTTACGTTCCAACATCAGTGTTATCCATTCCATTAGAATCTGAAGGTCAAACCTCTACAACAGAAAGAATCATAACCAAACCCATGCATCCGTGGACAGATGAAGATAAGAGGTTGGTTAGCCTAGATGTTAAGGCTAGATCAGCTCTTGTCTCTGCACTACCTAATGAGATCTATCATCAAGTGCTTAACTGTACTTCTGCTAAAGAGATGTTAGATACACTCACAGTTGCATATGAAGGGACTGAAGAGGTGAAGGAGAACAAGAAGCTCCTCCTCAATAGAGAGTATGAATTCTTCTTTGCTCAGAAAGGTGAGAGTCTTACACAGACATACACTAGGTTCAACTGCCTAGTTATTGACTTGAAAAGGGCAGACATAACCAAGAGTAACTTTGTTTTGGTGAACAAGTTTCTAGACTCCCTCCCTGAAACATGGGATCACTTTTTCACTGTTCTAAGACATAGTGAGAAGATAAAGGGAATGTCTCTGGTTGCTCTCTATGGTAACTTAATAAACCATGAGAAATCTATCAAACAAAGGAAGTTGTCATACAAGGAGATGAAGGAGGTCGTGAAAGCTACACCAACTGCCCTTGTATCAAGAGATACAAAGATGAGTAGCTTGGCAACTATTGATTCTGGTTCTGATAAAGAAGGAGATGAAGTGGAGAGTGCTGGAGAAAGTGATGAGGAGAATGATTGTGAGGAGAGTAACCTGGAGGAGTTGGTTGAAGATGTAGCAATGCTGGTTAAGAAGTTCAGACCTTTCAAGAAGGGAAAGGGTGTCAAGAGGTTCAGCAAGAGGTCATTAAAGTTTGTCAAGCCCAAATATACATTTGATGCCTCTATAGCAGAGTGTTATAATTGTGGCAAGATTGGCCACATAGCCAGTGACTGTAAGTCCAAATATAACACTGGTTCTTCATCTGTGCAAAAACATGAGGGCAAAATTGATTATGAAGCCAAGTATAAGAAACTCTTTGCTGCTGTCCTTGACAAGAAGAAGAAGAAAGCCCAGGGCCAAGTTCTTGTTACTGAAGAAGAAGATTGGGCAGAAGAAGATCTCTCCTCAGATGAAGATGAGGTGATCTCTGCTCAGTTCTGCATGATGGCCAACAACGATGATGGTAGTTCCTTTGATGAAGACATGAAAAAGGCTGCAAAAGCTTGTTCAACTACCAATTGGGATCCTTCTTCTATGTATCAGGTTGGAAAATTTATTAACTATGATGATAATGAGAAGAATGCTATGTTTGATTACTTGTGTATTGATTTCTAGTCTGCTATTCAAAGAGAGAAGAAGCTAAAACTAGAAGTAGAATCACTAAAGGAAAAGTTAGTTCTTAAGGATAAGGAACTTAAGCAAATAACAATCTTAAATGAGGAACTAGCTAATCAAAAGATACTTAATGAGATCTTAGTAAAAGAAACTAGTGAAGCAACCAAAAAGTTTAATGACCTTCAAAAAGTAGTAAAGTCTTGGTGTGTATCTGCAGAAAAGACCACTTAGTGTGTCAAGGAGCAGATACCCAAACAAGTTCAAGCTATCATTGGTGGAAATTACTCTAAGGCTGCTAACTATGTTGATTCTAATAAGAACCTTAATATCTTAGACAAAGCTTATATTTTGCCACAGACTTTTCACATAACTGTTAAATGCAAAAGTTTGTTCACAAATAAGTTTGTTAGAAGCAAAAGTTCCCACTCAAAAGAATCAATTATTCCTTCTGTTGAATCATCCTCTAGTAAGATTTTAGAATGTAAAAATACTAATAATATAAAGTCAAAGGATGTGAGTAAAGGAAAGGAATCTTTAGATGAAACCTCAGAGACATTATGTTGTCAAACCTTGAAAACAGATGACTTAAATCTTAGTATTTCACAAACTAAAGAATCATTAGCTAATACTACTCCATCAACTGATAGGTTAGCAGATGATAAATGCTCAGCTGATAACCTGTCAGTTGATCATAGCTCATCTTCTAAACAATAAGTTGATCTAGAAGTAATCAACTCTCTTTCAATAGAAGAAACTATGAGTAAAAAGAATGATGTTCACATTGTTCCCATGTCTGCCACTCCAAAGATTGGTGAAAAACTTTCTAAAAACAAAGATCAATCTAAGGTGCTTGTAAATAAAGACCTAAGAAATTTACAGGATAAGCTTCATAAGCTGAATGGTCAAGTTAGTCAAATGATGACTGATAAGAAAACTCATAGGCATTCAAACAATGTTTTTCAATGCTCCAAGGCCACAAAATCTCAAAAATGTTATAAATGTGGAAGCAAAGAGCATAAGGCATTTGAATGTTCTTTAGAAGGGAATTCAAGACAGCGGACTTGTAATGATAACGCGGTCATTCCTCTCATAAATAAGAAACCTGAGATGAAGTGGAAAGTTAGGTGCATTCCACAGGGATCCACTAAGTAGTGGATTCCTACTTGTGTCACTAACTCTTCTTTCATTCAATCTGTGCAGGGTGTTGGTTCTTGGTTTCTTGACAGTGGATGTTCAAGAACCATGACAGGTAACAAGGCTTTGCTCAGTATCTACAAGAAAGAGAAAGGTCCAAGGGTGACCTTTGGTGACAACAACCATGGGCAAACAAAAGGCTATGGTGAACTTCATAATGGGAACCTCAAACTGTCCAAAGTTTCATATGTCAAAGGGCTGAAATACAATCTCATAAGCATAAGTCAATTGTGTGATGGAGATAATGAAGTCCACTTCACAAAGACAGGAGGCTCCATCATAAATAAAGAAGGTAATACAGTATTTAGTGCCAAGAGAACCAAGGATGTGTATACACTTGACATGTCCTCTGGTAACCCTTCAAAGGAAACATGTTTGTACTCCAAGAATAATGAGGATACAAATTGGCTGTGGCACAAGAGGCTTTCCGACCTTAATTTCAAAAATATCAACAAGTTGAGCAAGGGTGAACTAGTGTCAGGACTACCTTCTCTGAATTATCTTAAGCCTAAACCTTGCACTGCTTGTGAGAAGGGAAAGCAGCATAAGACATCATTTCCATCCAAGCAGGCCTTCTCAATTACAGAACCTTTCTATATGTTGCACATGGATCTCTTTGGTCCTGTTGCAACTGCTAGTATTGGTGGAAGTAAGTATGCTCTTGTATTGGTTGATGAATTCTCAAGATACACTTGGGTTTTCTTTCTTAAAGCAAAGAGTGAGGCTGCTGAAGAAATTATTTGTTTTATCAAGAAGATGGAAGTGTTGAATGGAAATCTGGTGAGGAGTCTTAGAAGTGATCATGGAACTGAATTCAGAAATCATACTCTGGAATCTTTATGTGATGAGAAAGGGATATCTCAAAACTTTTCTGCTCCAAGAACCCCACAACAAAATGGTGTAGCTGAAAGAAGAAATAGAACATTGATTGAAGCTGCCAGAACCATGTTGTGTGAAAGTGGGTTATCCTTTAATTTCTGGGCTGAGGCTGTAAGTTGTGCATGTCTCACACAGAACAGGTCCCTTATTATCAAGAGGCACAACAAAACTCCATATGAAGTGCTCAAGGGAAGGAAGCCAACCATCTGCATATTTTTGGTTGTCAGTGTTTCATACTCAATCAAAAGGATCAATTGCAGAAGTTTGCTCCTAATACTGATGAAGGAGTGTTTGTAGGTTACTCAGTGATTTCTAAAGCATACAGAGTATACAACCTCAGAACCAAAGTCATAGAAGAATCCATCAATGTAATTTTCAATGAAAATGACTTTGTTGCTTCCTGTTCTTCTAATCATGTTTCAGGTGAAGAATTTAATGATCTCATGCAAACTGGAGAAGACACTCCAGATCAAGTAGATCCCTCTCCACCAGCTGCTCATGATGTAGATGAACCTGTTCCTATCCAAATCTTTAACCATGTACAACCATCCTCGTCCAATCCTATACCTCTATTGAATCATGTGGAAAATGACTCAACATCATTGGATTCTAATTCCATATCACACATTCCCTCTTCAGTAGAGATACCCACAGATTGCAACAATGAAGTTATATCAGCCACTCAAAATGAACTCATTTCTACTGCTGATAGCCAACATATAAATCTTCTCCCTAAATCCAAATGAATCCCAATTCCCAAGCAATCAAAAACGCCTTCAAAGACCTCAAGCACCATCCTCATAATTTGGTGATCGGCAACATAGATGATCCAGTTAGAACAAGATCAAAAGCTTACAACATCTGCTTGTATTCTGGATTTGTCTCAATGATTGAACCAAAGAAGGCTGATGAAGCTCTCAATGATCCCTACTGGGTGTCTGCCATGCAAGAGGAACTGGCAGAATTCAAAAGAAATAATGTATGGACTTTGGTACCCAAAGCAAAGGATAAATCCATCATTGGAACAAAGTGGGTGTTCAGAAATAAGCTAGATGGAAATGGGCAAATCATAAGAAACAAAGCAAGGCTAGTGGCACAGGGGTATTGTCAAGAAGAAGGTATTGATTTTGATGAAACCTTTGCCCCTATTGCAAGATTGGAATCTATCAGACTGTTCCTAGCCTATGCTGCCTTCAAAAACTTCAATGTGTTCCAAATGGATATGAAGAGTGCATTTCTGAATGGAGATCTGAAAGAAGAGGTGTATGTGAAACAACCTCCTGGTTTTGAGGAGTCAAGCTTACCTGTTCATGTTTACTTTCTAAACAAAGCTTTATATGGTCTTAAGCAAGCTCCAAGAGCCTAGTATGATACCTTCTCTTCTTTTCTCATTAACAAAGGTTTTACAAGAGGATGCATTGATAGCACTTTATTTATAAGGAAGTACAAAGGTGATGTGATACTTGTGCAGATATATGTAGATGATATAATATTTGGGTCTACTAATTTGGAACTATGCAAAAAGTTTTCTAAACTCATGTCTGATAATTATCAGATGAGCATGATGGGTGAGTTAAACTATTTTCTTGGTTTGCAAATTAAACAAGAGGTTGATGGTATTTTCATTCATCAAACAAAGTATGTCAAAGATTTACTCAAGAAGTTTGCTTTTGAAAATTGTTCTTCAATGAAAATACCTATGTCTACTTCTATCAAGTAAGGAAAGGACACTGATGGCAAATCAGTGAACATTACTACTTATAGAGGAATGATCGGGTCACTTTTATACCTCACTGCAAGTAGACCAGATATAATGTTCTCAACATGTCTCTATGCAAGATATCAAGCAGATCCTAAGGAATCACATCTTGCTGCTGTTAAGAGAATATTCAGATATCTCAAAGGAACTCCTAATCTTGGTCTTTGGTACCCCAAAGACTCAGATTTTGAGTTAGTTAGATATTCTGATTCTGATTTTGCAGGGTGTACATTAGACAGAAAAAGTACTTCAGGTGGTTGTCAACTTCTAGGAGGAAGATTGATTAGTTGGTCTAGTAAGAAATAGAATTCAGTGTCAACATCCACTGCAGAGGCAGAATACATTGTTGCAGGAAGCTGTTGTGCTCAAATTTTGTGGTTACAAAATCAACTACTTGACTATGATGTGAAATTTGAAGACACCCCAATTCTATGTGACAATACAAGTGCAATCTCCATCTCAAATAATCCAGTCATGCATTCAAAGACAAAGCATATTGAAATCAGACATCATTTTCTCAGAGACAATGTGCAAAAGAAGAAGGTAACTTTGCACTACATCAACATTGATTTGCAACTTGCAGATTTATTCACAAAGCCATTAGATGAAGCAAGGTTCAATTTCCTAATATCCAAACTAGGTATGCTTATTTTATAATTTAGAATAGTAGTAATTTAGTTTGTGTTAATTTATAAGTGTTGAAAATCATGAGTTACTTATTTAAGCATATCTAAGTCTTACTTAATCTGTGTAAACTGAGTAACTATGATCTACTCATACCTATCAGCTGATCAAACTTACTCAGCTGATCACCAAATATCCCACTTTCTCTCTCATCCACCTTTACCCGTTCAAACTTTCTAAATTCCCTCTCTCTCTCTCTACAAAGAACTACACTATTCATCATCCCTACCAAATGGCCACCTATATTCCAGACCCCGCTGTCAACCCTGGTGAGAATGTTGCACCCAACCAACCAATGAATATAACTCCAAACAACATTCTACTCTGCACCACCATCCCTGCCTCACGAGAAAACCAAGGTTATGAGCCAATGGTTCAGTTTCTTCAGGCTCATCCTTTGTTCGATAGTCTCACTGCTGATCCACAATACATATACCCTACAATTATTGGTGAGCTATGGTACTCCGCAACCTACAACCTAAACGACAACACCATCCACTGCACCCTAGCCCAAGGAAACTACCATCTCCAAATCACCACAGAAACACTTCGAGAAGCCACGGGTATTCCTCACTTCCCACCTTACACAGCTTTTCTCTCCAGAGCAGAAGTTTAAACCGTTTTGCAAACCATCGGCTACAATGAACCTATAGTGCATGGTCAAGTAAAAGTCTCTGCTCTTTCTCATCCGTGGAAGTATTTGGCCAACGTGGTCATACGTTGTTTTGGTCCAAAATCTGGAAGCCACCATCTCATCAATCAAACTGAGCTTCTGGTGCTCTATGCCCTAATCTTTGGGGTAAACATCGACTTTGCTCAAGTTATATTTTCTGATCTTATTGATAAAATCACTCAGAGCAAAAACAAGAAATCATCAAGGTCTCAAGTGCCCTACATTCGATTCTTAAGCCTGATAGCTATGAGGGAGATTGGAGAAACTGGTTATGTGGGCTTAACTGAACATTAAGAGCATATTCCTGTCCCTGCCATGGGTGAAAAGATATTCCACTTTCTAAAGGCAAACAGAGGTCCTCCAATCACTGCCCAAATGCAAGAGTTAATAGATGCTGCAAATGACAATGCTGGTGATGATGATGAGAATGAAGATCATAATGATGGTGATGATGCTGATGAAAGTCACACTGGCACTAATAATGAAGATGATGATGCTGGTGATGGTGATGGTGATGCTGGTTAATTTACTCCTATCAGTCCAATGGTATTAAGTCCTCTTGGTGGTGATGGTGATGCCCAAGAACAAGAAATTTCTGAGCAGCTTCTGGAGCTCATTGACAGGAGAAGGCACATCATGTCCCAAGGTAAGGACAATTCTGATTCCACCTCGGAGGATATTCAAATGGTAGTCCCAACCTTTGATAGCCCATCCTCCTCTCCAGTCCATACACCAATCCAACAGTCAAGCTCTAGTGAACCTCATGTGGTCACTAGTTCTACTCCAATTCGTAGCCCCATATATACAAGGTCACCAGAAGTGACTCATTATGAGCACTTTGAGGGAGTGCAATCCACACCTCTGACCTCAACTCCAATTACCCTTCCTCATGTTGAGGGGGGGCAATTGGATGTTGTCACCATTAAGCCAGTGGATGTATCCTCACAACAGGATACATCTGTAAAAATGGGATCTAAGCCGCTAGCCGAGACAACCTCCCAATAGGTTGACCTCATTGAAAGACAGACCTCCACCCAAGGTCATACTGTGTCTACCCTACTATTGAGTCAGCCTATACCATTCACATTCTCACAACAGAATGTGGATCCAATAAGGGATTTCCTATTATGGAGTGCATCCCACACTCAATCCACTTATCTTGCACCTCTTATCAATTCAATTCTTACACAAGCATAGTCTTCCAATGCTAGTGGTACAAACCAACCACTTGTACAGGGCACAACAATCCTTCCCAATGGGTTTGAGCTTATACACCAAGGCTCAAATGAGGGGACACAAACCTTACCCAATTTCTTTGAACCTATCTCCACCCCTTACAATTCTTTGAACCTATTTCTTTGAACTTACCCTTGTCCAAACCATAAACCAAAACCTTGATAACCTAACCCAAACCTTCCAAGCCTTCCAAACCCAAACCTCTACTCAACTGTCTAGACTTGCAAAAGACATTGAGTCCCTCAAGACCCCACCCCAACCCTCCCCTGCACCTACTGCCTCTCCCATTGATCTTACCCCCATCCTAATCAAAATAGACCATATCTCTACCCTTATCCCATCTCAATCACCCATCCCATCCTTCCTCAATCCACTATCTCTTCCCTTAACCAAACCATCTCAAACCTACTATCCCAACTCCAAATCCTACGCCCAATAAACCCAAACATTTATGTCCCTATCCCAGAACCACTCCTACCCATGCCTTCCTACCTTAAAGGCATCCTTGATGACATTGAAGCCTTAATTGAACAATCCAGAATGAGTCATCTCTCATTGTGGAAAGCCCTAAAAGATCTCAAGGATGATCTCTCCCTTTAACTTTCTAAACTTACGTCTACCAACACCTATACCCCTTCCTCCACCCCTGCCTCTACCCAATTCCCAAAACCAACAACATGTGACTCTCCTTCTCGTTTTGATGATGCCAAAAAGGGGGAGAAATTCTCAAGTTCTTCCAGGGAGGATGATCCTGACTCTGAGGAGATTGACGCTGCATACAATGAAACTGCAACCAAAATTCTGCAGCAGGAAGCACTAAATGCAACAGCTCCTCCTACTCTCAAAAGAAAAGAACCTTCTAAGGGGGAGCAAAGGTTTCCAAAAAGATTAAAAAGAATGGCTAATAGGCCAAAGCCAAGAAGGAAAGTTGCTGAGGGCTATTCTCCAACAATTGCCATTGAGTCTGATTCTGATAATAAGGATGATACTCCACTCTCTAACATCCTCAGAAGAAGAAGACAGAGCCCAAAACCATCTACTCCACCAGTCCAATCAACTCCATCAGTCCAAAAGGCTTCAACCTCTGCTCCTAAAGACAAAGGCAAACAGAAAATGACATGTGAGCAAGTTGAAGCAAATGAACAAATGCAAAGGGAGCTTGCACTTAAAAAGCAAGAAGAAAGGGAAAATACCCAAATGGCTCAAGCATTGGGTGTTCCAGTTGAAGAGATCTACCAAGCCAAGGAGCTAGCATATCAGCAAGAACAAGAACAAGTTCAAAACCAAGCTTCTGCTCAACACAAATTGGCAAGGGAGAAATCTCAGTCTGAACTGCTCAAAGCTAGATCTCATGCGGATGCCATCAAAACCCTCTTCAACCTTGATCTATCTGCTCCCTACAATCTAAGTCAACAAAGGCTTCAAAGCTTCAGAGAAAAGATCAACATTCTAAGAAACATAACAGATTCAACTCCAATCACAAGAGCCACTGTCCACAAAGGTGATGGTGAATCCTACCTCAAAGCTATAAGGCAAAACAACTTCAACAGCTGTGAAGTTGTATCCTATGAGAGGTGTGATATCTATGGGTTCACAGAGTTAGTTGAGATCCTGTACCTTCTCTTCAAATCCAAATCCAAGCTCAAAGTTTAATTCATTCAAAAAATTCAAAATTGGATAGGTCTAGCTGTGTCACAAAGGGCCTTCACTCCAGATGACTATTACAGACATGTGCACACAGTTGATAATATTCACAAGAAAGGTTCCAAACCCTTTAAACCATTTGAGCTAAGAGAGGTACTACCCCAGCATGAATACTTATCTGATTTTGAGGGTCTCAACACAACTCTGTCATTGAACATCACCCCTGAGCTGTACAAGTTTATAGTTATGCCTCTTGAAGGTATATTCTTTCTGGACAGAGTTGGCACTTGGAGATTCTTTAGACAGTCTGAAATCCTCAAAGCTAGCAAGAAGTTTCTCTTTGGGCTAAGGATATCTACAAGGGGCAGAACTGGAAATGAACATTTTGAAGCCCTTGTACAAGCCCAATGTGAAGTCTTAGCTGAAGCAAATCCCCATGCCAAAGACTTTGAAGTAAAAGAAGAACCATGGTGAGATGATTGAAGACTGACGTAACTCTGAAGATTTGTTGATATCTAGTTGATTGTATATTATAGACTAGTTAGTTAGTAGTTAATCTCTGTAAATACTTTTGTACATTTCTTTATTCTGTTATTTCAAGTGATGTTTATGTATATCAGAAAATCCAAAACATATAAAAATGGAAAAATGAAAAGATACCACAAAAACATAACAAAATGGTACAACACAGAAAAGGATTCCACAAAAACAGAACAAAATGGAATACTAGAAAAGAAACCAAAAACAGAACAAGGTTCAAAATAAAAAGAGCTACCAAAAACAGATAGCTAGGTAGCCAAATGTACTTAAAAGTTCAAATCTTTTGTATTCGAAGTCAAACTGATTCTTCAAAAAAAAGGTTTTGTCATCATCAAATAGGGGGAGATTGTTGGGGAGATAATCACTTCACCCTAATAATCAACTCTGCCTATCCTAAAACATAGAATTTAAGGATAACCAAACCCTACATTCAACATGTCTTAGAAAGAATTCAAACATGTGTTGTTTGAATCAGTTTATGTAAAAATATGCCAAGTATGGAACCATCAGCTGACCATCAGTTGAGCATTAGATCATACTCAATGTATCAGCCAAGGGATATCAGTCAAGGAGCATCAGATGAAGAAAACAAGTAAAGAAGACCATTAGCTGAGGAAAATAAACCATCAGCTGAGTGAAGAAAGTTGATCAGCTGAGTGCCTACACCAGCAGTTGAGCAAGGACTTTGCTCAGCTACTCCATCAGAGTGAACAAATGGACCAGCTGAGGCCCAGAGCATCAGGTAAGTAAGTCTTGATTTACACAAGTCATCTCTCCACATAAACTAATGTATTTGAATGATCAACTGAGCATTCTTGATCAACTGATCATACAAATACATGAGCTTATGCCCTCCTAAGCTTACTATTGATCAGCTGAGCATCTATATGATCAGCTGAGCAATATGTATCAACTGAGTCCTAGCAAAAAGTGATCAACTGATATGTTTTGTCAGTTGAGTAGTGAATATCAGAGTTCCTAGTACAATCTGTTAGCTGAGTCGTGCAAAATGTCAAATCTGCACTATCTTTTCAAATTGTAAGTCATATGTAAAAGGCAAAACATGTGTTGTTCTATTATGCCTTAGATCTTTGTTTGTAAATGTAAAAATGCACTTTTTGGATCAAGTATGAGACAAAAAGGTTTGATCGTATCCTCTGGAAAAGGATAATGTTACCTCAAACAGACGAAGATCTTGAAGATTTGTTCAAACGACTAAGTATGGCTAGCAATCCCATACTTGGTAAAGTCAAATCAAACAGAAACATGGTGTTGATTAAAGTACAAGCATGGATTCACCAAGATTTCTATATATACTCATGCATGGTGGACATGCAAAGATAACAACACAGTGAAGTCTCTACTCCACAGAAAGAAAATCTCATCAGTTGAGAAATTCGTAGAGTTTAAGCATTGTGTAGAATCAAACTTGTTCATGTGTTGAACACTCTATATACATTATTTGTTTTAGAGTTAGCTTGTCTATGTGTTAGACGAATAGATTGCCACCTTTTATTGTAGTTAGAATTTCCGCTTCTAGTAGATGTAATTCTTGATTCAATATCAATAAGAATTATATAAAAGTATATCAGTGTGTCTTTAAATTTTAAAAGCTACAGTTTGTATTCAAACTCCCCCCCCCCCTTTCTACAAATATTTGTTGTTGTGTACTCAATCTAGGACTAACAGGCTTAGAGATGAAAATCCTAGGAAATATGTCCTAGCATTGCGAGAGATTAAACGAAAGTTAATCAATCAACTTCTACAGTGTTCACAATAATTAGGTTTTACTAATCAAATCTATGTTGAGGGGATATGAATTTGAGTGAATTGCATCTTCAATATTATCGTGGATCTGCTTTCTTTTTATCTCCGCGTACTAGTTAGCTTCTTTATTTTATTATTTAATTATAAAATCGTACTTTCTTTAAATAAAATCTTACATGTTGATTAATAGTGATTTATTTATTCAGATTAGCTTTATCGTTTCATGTGGAGATGATACCTAGACTTATCATTGCTATACTGTTACGCAACATGGTCATATTTGCCTGTTGTGTGGTTGTCAACTTTGATATTTCTAAACTTCAAAATTTTATAACCTTATTTCACACATCAATTGCAATGATGATGATAACATGGTTAATGATGAAAATATTATCGGAAAGGTGTTCAATAAACTTCATGATGCATATACCTTTTATAATCAATATACATTTGTACATGGATTCGGTATACGTATTCATTGGAACTGTAAAAATATAACAACAAATGAGGTTTATTGTAAGAGTTACGTGTGTAATAAATAGGGTTTCAAGAGAGTGAAAGGAAATAGTTCAAGTAGGGATTCTAAGAAACATCGTAGAAGTTTGAGAACCATTTGTGAAGCAGAATTGAGAATTTCTAAAACAAAAGATAGAAAATGGTGAGTAGATGTTTTTAATGATAATCATAATCATGATTTAAGCATTACTCCAACAAAAGTAATGAAATACTACTCTCACGAGAAGTTCCATCATTTCATGGCTTGCAAATCTCTTATGTTTAAACTTGGTGAAGCCCGATTAAAACCCTCCTAAATCAGAAGAACTGTAAATGCAATGAAATCTCCACATGAACCTAATGTTACCTTGAAGCAATGTGTCGATATATTATGTGAGCAATGGAAGCGGTACATAGGTAAGGAGTTTTTTGGGCTAATCAAACATTTACAAGATAAACAAAGACTAGACATAAACCAATATTTTGAAATTGAGTTTTGTGATGATGAGTCTCCTAGAAATATATTTTTGGCAAACTGTAAGATCAAGAAATTCCTATCTCTCTCTCTCTCTCTCTATATATATATATACACTAACTAGTAAGGTACCCGCGCAATGCTACGGTGGCAAGTAGTTTCTATTTTACATCATGTTGCTTTTAAAAATGTAATAATATGTTATTCGCTCAATTCAATGTCACGAAAAATTATCGTACAATGTCAGTTTTTTTTTGTTTTACATCAACTATTTTATTAATTATAAAAAAATAAATTTTAAAAGACATTAAAATAAGAAAAAGATTTATATTTATGAAATAAGGACAGAGAAGTTAATAAGATTTTGAAAATTATGTTGATGTGAGTGTATAATTGTGTTTGTGTGAGAGTGTGTTTTAGTGTTAGAGAGAGATTTTAAATAGATAAAAAGTTAAAGTAAATTAGGAGAGAATGAAATGGTTAAAAATGAGTATTTTAAATAGATAAAAAGTTAAAGTAAATTATGAAAAAGAATGAAATGGTTAAAAATGGGTATTTTAGTACATTCAAGTTACTTAAAATTAAGTGTTTTTAAGGGTATAAATGCATTATAAAGGAGTAAGATTGGAGGGTTCAAATGAGAATTGCTTTTTGTACAAGAATTGTGAAAGCCAATCTTAGCTCTTAAATCAATGGCTAAGGATTTTTGGCGGTTTATGATTTATTAATGGCCCAAATGACTCATTAATGAAAGGTATTTTGGAAAAATCAAGTCTCGCTCATTAATGACGGTACGTCTACCCTAGATGCATGCAATTCAAGATTGAGTAAATATATAATTAACCAAAATACCTATATTAATGAGGTTACAAATAGTTTTCGCAGTTCTTCTAAATAAAACAGTTCTCGTTTAAAACATTTCTATGTGTGTATAAGGGAGGGTTCATTTGAAAATCGTTCTTACCACGGAAACCAATCCTGATCATTGATTAAAATAAATGAAGGGCTAATAATGAAGAAGGGTTCATTAATGAGGGGTATTTTTTAGAAAACTGAGTCAATTAAGTAATTACATAACTGGACGAAATTCATGATTGGGTAAATATGTAAATTACCAAAATACCCTTATTAATAAGAAATAATGAGCCATTAGCGTTATAGGCTTATGGCCATTGATTTAATTTAATCAAGGGACAAAATTGTTCTCGCAATAAGAACTGTTCAATGAACCTTTCCCAATATACATGGGGTTTATTTAAGAACTATTCTTATTGTGAAAACCAATGTTAGCACTTGATTAAAAATAAATCAAAGGCTATAATCGAGGTATTTTGGGATAATCAAGCGTTATTAAATAACTGCTACCGGTCATAATTCATGGTTGTATAATATATAAATGACCAATATACCCTTATTAATAGTTATAAATGGTTCTTGTGGTTCTCGCATCAAGAACGGTTTTCGAATGAACTTTTGTGTGTGTATGTATACAATTGGCAATCCACAGTATGACAAAGAGTTGATGGCAATAGTAAGATAGCGATCTCGAAGGATAGCCATCCAAGACTTTGACAAATCCAAGGCTTAGAGATCCCAACAATGGCGATCACTAGGAGTCAATGATTAGTGACTCGATCAACAGGAGTTGAGAATCAAACAAGACAACAATCTAAGGTTAGCGATAGAAGATAGTGATTCAGAGATGGCTATTCAACCAAAAGATGAACTATAGCGATTCAACAAACTTGCCGATCCAAAATTCAATCCAAAACAAACTGATAATTTATTAACCTTCCGATTTTCTACCTTCAATTTCAATCAACCAACGTGAATTGATGAGCAAATCTCGAAAATGGAAATAAACTCATAACATGGAGAAAAAACTTAACTTAAACCCGGTCATAATTCATGGTTGTCACGCTGGTGCCTTGCCGTTGTCTGCTTAAGACAATTGAAAACATTAATTACACACGGGTACATATATCTTAGTAAGCTAAAACAATACTTGCAGATTATACGAAATAGCACGTATTCGGGTAACAAGTACATCACATCAACATCAATTATCATCACGCAGGCGAGTAAGTGCCCGTCTGCACATAAATAATTAGCGCCTAGCTAGCTGAACAGAAACAACAAGCGCCCAACTGCTTATAAATAACACAACATGTATCACAGTACATCATCACATATGAACAGTCATCTCTATATACGGAATAAGTTAGTGATAACTCGCCTGATCAGCAACACAGCGATTGCACTAACAACAGTACTTTAGCAAACAATTACATAATATCAGCGATAATTTACAAACACAGTTCCACTATATTAACATTAGCTTCTAACTCAACAGCTAAATATTACTAATGGTACACGATTGATTGTTTGGCCCAAATTTGTGATTGCAATAAGCTTCATCATATAGTTTCGCGATTCACTTTATTTAACTAATTAGCGAGTCCTCTTCTGACCTTCTATTTGCGATTAGACCTAGAGGCCCAATTTGCGATTCAGATGTTTAGATCAATTTGTGATTCATAGCTATTAACCAATTCTCAATCCCCTTTGTCAAAGCCATTTTACGATTGCATGATCAAACATAAGTTAATTTGTGATTCCATCACAAATTGATTTGCAATTCCATCCCAAATTGATTTGTGATTCGAGTAGAGTGTCAATTTGCGATTCAAGGTCTAGAACCAATTTGCAATTACACTGATATGCATATATCCAATTTGTTATTCAAGTTGCTACTTCAATTTTGCGATTACTCACATGTATTAACCGATTTGTGATTAACAATCCCAATACTAATTTGTAATTCAAAGATTAGCATGATTTATGATTCCGCTCTTACACTAATTTGCGATTCCCTATTTATAACTAGTTTGTGATTCATAAGAACAGTTCAATGGCTTCCTCTCCTATCGCCTCTTCGAAAAATCAAAACCGCCCAAAACTAAACCAAATGGATTAATTCCTTTTTCTATGTGTTCCTAACATCAAACCATCTAATCCTTATCATTTAATTAAATTTTCATAAAGGTTAAATACCCCAAAACCCAACATATCTCGGTTTTTCCTTCTTCTTGCCGAGCATGGAGAGCAGCCCAAAACCCCAACAAAACTTAATAATCAAATACATCAACATCACTAATCATTAATTGTATGGATTGGGGTTAGTACTTGTTGATTTCCTTGAGGTCTCCCTTACCGATTTGAAGAGAAAATACATAGCAACCTTCTTTCTCTCTCCATGCGGCGAAAGTGCTTCAAGTGTGGGAAAATGTGCTCTAAAACTATATTTATACTTTCCTAGATTTACTAAGCCTAATCCTCATTAGATTATTTCTAAAAATCCCATAATTTCCCTTAGTGATCCAATAACAACCAAGAGTCTAGTAACAACTATAAATACTTCCTTAAAGCCCATTAAATTCCTAATGATCCAAAATTACAAGAAGTCCCCTAAGTTAAAGCACCCATTTATTATCTCACTTATTTAAATAATTTAATTTGTGTTAAAGGAAACGGGTATTACATAATTGATTATAGATCACGAGGAACGATCTATGAAACCTAAAAACCTAATAAATTGAACAATATGACCACGGAATCGATCAATTAACACACCTTTGATCCACTACTTTACTCTGATGCCAATTGTAGGACCCTTGGTATCAAGTATCAATCACAATTGAAGCAATCACACAATGATTTAATGAACTTGGATCTTATGAACGTATGCTTAAGAGAGTATACGTCCAAAAACACAGAATTGTATTTTAAATATTGAATTTCTTAAAGATTAAGGGTTTACATACTTGTATTTAAATTTCTAGGGTATTTCTATTAAAAACACTAAACTATGACTAATGTCATATGTACTATTAAACACACTAAAATATATTAAACACAACTAAGGGATCCAACAAACAAACAAACAAACACACACACACACACACACACACACACATATATATATATATAGTTGGAGTTTCAAATAAAAATGAATATTTAGGTGAGAATAAGAGACTTATCCCGGCTCTTCATTTCATTTCATTGGATGGACTACATTTAAACCTTCATTTTATTCGTTACCCAACCATAAATTGCGACAATCGTGAATTTTAGTGGCTGAATTACGACTTAGATCTAATAGATTAACATCTAATTGATGACTTGGATTTGTTCACCCATTCTCACTTAAATATTCATTCTCACAATAACCTTCCTATATATCTTCCTATATATATAAAAACAACTACCTCCTTCTTTGATTGACAAGTGTACTTCAATAGTAAAATACTATTTCACATTTTTAATTTATTATTTATTATATATATATATACACACACTATTAGTTTATTATTTCTGAACAAAATTTCTTGCACATATATATATATATATATAATCAAAGCTAACAATGAAGCTTTTCAAATGTATCAACTTTGTTGGTTTATAAATTAATATTAACTTTGTTGATACTAATATGAAGCTTTTCAAATTTATTATGGTTAACTCCATATCATATGCTAAATACATAATTCGTAAATGTAATAATTGATATAATATTATATGATGCTCTTTCTACCCAAATCGCATTCTTTTTCTTTTATATATACTATTAATTATTATTTCCAAACAAATTTTCTTGCATATATATTATCAAAGCTAACAATGAAGCTTTTCAAATTTATTATGGTTAACTCCATATCATATGCTAAATACATAATTCTTAAATATAATAATTAATATAATATTAACATTATATTTATGACGCTCTTTCTACCTAAATCGCAATCTTGTTCTTTTATATATACTATTAATTATTATTTCGAAACATACTTTCTTGCATATATATATTATCAAAGCTAACAATGAAGCTTTTCAAATTTATTATGGTTACTTCATATCATATGCTAAGTACATAATTCTTAAATATAATAATTGATATAATATTAACATTGTATTTATGACGCTCTTTCTACCTAAATAAATTTTATTATCTACGCATTCTTGTTTTTTTATATATGTTCTTGTCCTCAAAACATGAAACATCTGTTTTGAATTCCTATTACTCTTTTAATGGTCTTCTTTGGTTGTTTAAAAATTTGATATATGAACTATTGTCTCTTTAGTGTGAGCTCTTATTATTAAATTTACATGAGTCACATATTTGAAATTTTGTTTACATAATTACGTATTTGGGAAAAGTTCATTTGAGAACTATTCTTAATACGGTTACCATTTGTAACCATCATTAATTTTCGTTAATGACTTGGTAATATGAGTAATATGGTCGTTTATATATTTTGTCTAACTATGAATTACATCCGGTTGTATAAGTCGCTATTTAATGAAGTTCGATTTTCCCAAAATATCCCAATTAACGAGTCATTAATGAGATATTAATAAGCTATTAGCATTATAGGCATTAGTTTAATTTAATCAAGGGTCAATATTAATTCTCACGTTACTCAGAATAATAATGGTTCTCAAATTAATATTTTCATACATATTTATGCTTTTAAAATAATCATAAAACGTAGTGGGTTGTGTATAGTAGAACCTAAAGGCTTTACTAGTATTTATATATATATATATATATATATATATATATATATATATATATATAAGGAATGGTTCATTGGAGAACCGTTCTTCGCGAGTATGGCCAGAACCAATCTTGGCATTAATTAAAATAAATTAATGGTTAATAAAAATGACAGCTCATTAATAAGGGGTATTTTTGGGAAAATCAGCCTCGCTCGTTAATGTTGGTCCAACCAGATGCAACTCACTGTAGAAAAATATATAAAAGACCAAAATACCCAATGAGCATTAATGATGGTTACAAATGGTACTCACAATAACAACGGTTCTCAAACTAACTTTTAACTTCTAAACTTTTATCTTAAAAGTGGGAAGTTTTGGATGGAAATGAAAGAAAAAGTTTTAAGATGTTTCATTAGTGACTAAATTACCTCTAATGACAACTAATAACTTTAGAAAATAAGGGTATTATTGTAATATAACTCATTTTTTTCTTGTCAGGATCGGATTATTAAACAAGCACAAAGGAACAATCCAAGAATAAACAAAGAAGTTTGCGGAATAACACTTTGAGTAACAACGAAACGAAAATTATATTGAACACTTGATTCAGAATACAAATGATTTAAACATCAAAATCCCAATATCTTGATAATGAATGATTCAACATACGTGCAATACTTTTCTATTGCAAGAATAAAAAACAACCTTGAGGCTAAAACTTAGATTACCCTCTAATTCTCAAGATATCTACATACATACAAATATTTATATTGTAAATGATAACAAAACAAAATCAATTATTTACCCTAACAGAATCATCTAATTACGGATAGATAACAACACATCTTATCCCTAATTATCATCCTTAAAATGAAGGAATTCATCCTTATCACGAATAGCAACATTAAATCTGTCATTGTTTTTGAACAATATTAACTTCTATGAATATTTGTATGTATGCAGATATCTTGACAACTTTGTTTTTGAACAACATTAACTTCTATGAATATTTGTATGTATGTAGATATCTTGACAACTAACAACATTAAATTTCACCGCAATATTAACTTTGTTGTAGCAGTATTAAGTTCTTCAAGCAGCATCAACAATTTTCACCGGTATTAACCTTCAATACTACTGGTCTGCAGCCCGCACTACGGGTTTTAGATGATAAAAAGCTTTGTTACACACTTGTTTTAAATTTATAAAAATGATATTACTTAGCTCAGACAGTTATGACATGGTCAGAGAGGTGTATAGACTTGGTAAGACCGGATATCGAACCTCAGGGAACTATCAATACTTTAACATCATTGTTGTTTGATCAATAGATTAATTAGCATGCAGATGACAATATTAACTAATTAAACTAAGTAAAACAATTCAGATTAAACACCAAAGGCACATAAAGGCAGAACAATCAGATAAAGATTCACTCAGACTTTCAACTCATCCTAACTAGTTATAGCAATAACTAAAACAATAAATCAAATAACGAAGACTTGGCGACGATAACAGATTAAGCCCAGAGCATGTTGTTCTACTAATTATCAAAACAACATCATCATGCAACGAATCATCACTCAAGTTATCGAGACTCTGACTTAACAATCAAACATGATCAAGCAAGCAATAACATATCCAAGTTTTCACTTAAGACATGAAGACTAGAATTCAACTACAAATCCACCAAATTGGGTCCAAATCATACTACATGAACATACATATTTTCAAATGACATATCTAGTAGTCCTCATAACCCAAAAAGGTGTCAAGGTGAAAACACTCAAAATAATCAAACATAGCACATTGACATAAAATAGGTCCTAACAAGTGCAAGGAGTTATCCTGGAAGCCGTAAGGAAGTATATGCTTGCGGGTGCAAGCAATGATGTTTGCGGCCGCAAGTGCTAATCCAACAGAACATCTCATTTTTGCTTAAAGAGATCCAACAATACAAACAACCTAGACTTTTATCTAAGATCATAAACACATGCAAATGGGTACAATGAAGTCTTAAACTCATCAAAACTCAAACCACACATGGGATTCAAGATATTTACAAATATATATCACGTCAATCTACCATTTCTAGCATAGTTAATATACTTTAAGCATGAAACATGTGAATATGCACAATGAACACTTAAATCAGAATATTCATGGTATATATGTTAGTTTATTTCGACACTTGACATATCCAAAAACATATTATGAATCCTTCATATATATATATATAGCATATTTGACCCATTAATACACCAAATCACCTAGATTTGCATCTAGAATGCTAAGGCATGAATAAAGCCACTATGTAAAGAACACAACCAACATGGACAAATCTGAAATGATCCAAAACATGTTCCAAAAATGCTTTCAAGTGAGAATCATGCAAAATATACCATTTCTAGTAACAAAATAACATGATATTTTATAAAATCAACATAACATTCTTGAATATCCACATACTTTGACATGTAGTATTACACCAACACATCATCAAACATAAACATCGTCAGATTAAACACGCTAACATGATTAAACACACTTATATTGAAGATGAAACATGCTTGTATACATCAAGTCAACATAAAATTCAAACCAAATATTATATTCCCATAGCTAGCCAAGAATCATGGCCCAAGTGAAATGAGTTTAGCTATTCATATACATCAAAATAATAACAAAAACATCTGGAATACATGGATACATGATCAAAAATTAAAGATAAAAATATTATATCAAGCTATTCCAAAGCTATGTATACTTTGACTTTCAATCCAAGCTTTCTTGTTCCAAGCCTTCTAGCAAACTCTCCCTCTTTTGATATCCCCAAAGTATGCTTATGGAGTGCTTAGGGTCGTGGGAGAGTGTTTGGATGGTGAAAAATCCAAAATTGTATCTCCTTTTCAAATGGACAGAATTTTGTCTATAAAACTGTTGAAACAGGGGTGCTTACGGCTGTAAGCAAACCTTTACGGCCGCAATATGGGCGGTGGATTTGACGTGTGCTAGGTGTAAGTTGTAAACCAGTGGATTAGTGGATAAGGGGCTCTTATGGCCGCAAGGGGATTCCTTTGCGGGCGCAAGGGCTAGTTTTTACCAAATCTTCATTTTTCTTTAGTTTTGCACTGGTTTTGTCCATTTTTCACACACTAAACCCTTTTAAGTGTTCATGGTGAATTCTAAGCAAATTAGATCATAATATAGACAATTCACCTTGGAAATGGGTTAAGAATGGGGCATTTCGGCATGTAAAACATACATAAAAATGCATATATATCAACTACTAGCATTAACTTCTTATAAATAGTATTAACAAACATCAAACAAAATCTTTAACCCAACAATCTCTCCCTAAACTTATGTTGACAAGCAATAAGTTTCTTCTTCATTCAACCTTTCTGTTGGGGATGCTACCAAAACCGCTCTTTCACCTTATTCTCTCCATCTCACCTATGAGAAATCTCACACTCAAAATCAAAGATATTTCTAGAAAGCACTCAACTTTACTTTAACCATTGATTTTAACTTTTCCGGACTGTAGTTGTATTCTCTTTCCACTATGAAGAACTCATACCTTCCAGATGTGCTTAAAGTATATTACACTCCACAATTCTCAAACAACACCCACTTTATCAATGAAATACCATTCTTATCAAACATATTTTGAACTTTCACAAGATCAAATAACATACACAAATACTCCATTGTAACTGATATCAAAGAGTAAGCATCATCTACTTCTCCATACTTTCTTAGACCAATCTTGTACATCTGCTCAAGATCATCTCTGTCAATCTCCTTCAACAACTTCACAAATTTGAATGAAATACTTCCCTCTTGTCGGCCTTGATCAATTTGAACACTTCATTATCATTATGTCCTATTACATCCCAATCAATCAACATTGGAGGTTTGGTACTCAATGGATTTACATCCAAAATTTCTTCAGTCATAACAATGATATTCACTAGACTTGTAGGCCTCGACTCTTCAGATTGTGATTCAATTTCTTTTTCTTCTTCTTTTCTCCCTTAACTTTCTCAACAAGCTCATCCTTCTCTCCCTCTTCTTTCATATCCTCTTACTGTTTTGTTTTAGCTTCAAACTCTCTTTGAAACAATTCATCTTCCTCTTCTTGTAGCACCCTAGCCAACTCTCCATAAGATTGATTTGTTTTTGTTTCTTTCCTGGTTTTATAGGCTCGGACATATCTTTACCTTTGCCCTTATCATTTGGATCAATCTTAATTACCTCAGGTTCTTGGCTTGTAGTTTCTTTCCTTCCACTTATTACCACTCCCTTCCATCTTGGCCTTAAAAACCTTGGCCTAAGAATAGTGTTTCCTTTCTTAGCTACTTTCTCAACTTGAACCTCTTCAGCTTTCTCATCAACCTTTTCATCCTCAGTTGTTTTCACGGATTCGTCATCTTTTTTATTTGGATTCTTCCCCTTTTTGGTAGCATCCTTAGAAGAGCTAGAGAAGCTAGAGGAGGAGTCTTTCTTGTTATTTATGTCCTTCATCAACTTGGACACCTGAGCTTTCAACATGATAATCTCTTTCTGTTGACGAGTGATGATAACATTATAGGACAAAAGCTCTTTTCTAAATAGTTTTTATCATTGCCATCAATTAAGTATAGTCAACACTACCCTCATCCCTATCATATGTGTTTACCATCTTTGGGGAATCTTGGGGAACAAATGTAGAAGTCATTTCAGTTCTAACTTAAACATGTACTTCTCTTGTGGTCTCTTGCGCCTCGGTCCCTCCTGCAAGTTAGTTTCTAAAAAAACACCCTTTCTAATGGTTGCCTTGGATTGGATCTAAATGGTGTTCACCCTGGCTTGAGAAGTACCTTGTACTGTATCCATAGGATGAGCCTTTACTAAATAATCCCTCATCTCCTTGGTGATCACCTTCTTAAGCTTAGGACACAGCTCTGGGTTCCCTTTTGATATTCTCAAGTGAAAAGTTCTCCACTTGAGTGCTTTCAGATTGAGAGGTAAAGAACTTTGAAGAGAAAGGAACTCTTGTAGTCCTTTTTCTCTTTAAAATTTTTAGTGATGGGGTCTATGTATGATGTTCAACAATAGGTGACTGTGGAGGTTGTTTTGGTGATGCTAGTGTCGGTAGGGACTCAAGGGGTGTGCTAGATGATGTGGATTGCTAGCTCAGTCCCTCACCAGCAGACACCGTCATTCTCACCATTATAGAGAACAAATGAGTGATTGTGCGAGAAAAACTTTTTGCTACCCGTCTCATGTTAGCAAAAACTTTCTCGGTATGAGCGGGTATCACATATTTTTGAAAGGGCTGTGACAAGCCATGGATTTTAGCATCAAACATCATTTGTAAAAAACGAGGATATATCAAAAATTTTGAAGTATTGGTAATATTTCACACCAAATCATCGAGAATCATTTGAGAAAAATTGAAACGTTGATTTGTAGGCAGATACGCAAATGCCTTTGCCACAATTGTGCCAAATTCACTCCATGCATTTTGTTTTGTTGAAATGCACTGTTGCAGAGTGTGTACAAGAAACTTCCATTGTGGTCATATAATCGGTGTAAATGGTTGAGTTCTCCGTAAGTGCATAAATGATGTGATACTCGCGTAATAAATCAATGATTTCGTGGAATCTAGTTGATTCCTTAACCTTGTGAAGCATGGCTAGCATATTATGTTGATCAGAATATGATAAGCCAACATCAGTTTCGCGTAACTCTAAATTCAATTCCTAAATAGGCTTTTATACTCTGAAATTACTTCCAATGGCACTTGCATTAACAACACTTCAAATGGTTCTAAACATTTTGCTGTATTAACTGAGGAAAGCAATACTAAGTTTGGCAGTAGTACTAAGTATTGAGAGCAGTATTAATAAAATTAGTAGTATTAACAAGTCTAGCAACATTAAGATGCAAGATAGTATTAACAAGGCCACCGGTATTAATAATGTTAACTAAGATAGTTCTACTAGAGGTATAAAGGATATGAGTAGCATAAACATAAGCAGCAGTACTAACCTGAAACACAAACAAAACATAACAAAACATTAGTAGCACTTGTACTAAGCAGCCTTCAACATGGAAAACATCATGAAAAATGATTGTGCCAGTACCAACCATATCCTTACTTGTGATTCTTCCCCTTTTAAAGGCATTACTAAAAACAACAAATCTATTAACAACCTTACCATCATGCCACCTGTGAACTTTTGAAGACATGAGATGTCTCCTAAAATGTGCCTAGAGCAGTCCCTAACCTGACCTGCTCTACACATGAAATCAAATAATCAATCTCTTTTGGGAACTTACGCAAAAGTGGTCTTGGGTTGTCCTTGAGCATAAATGTAGCTTATTTCCTTTAACACTTGAGATTTTATGAGATCATCACAATTTATAAAATCATGACTTGAGTATTTTGAGACATTTCTAGTATTAATAGTATTGGCAGTACTAACAAAACAATCAGTACTAACATTTGTTTTAGTACCAACAGATCCATCTGTATTAACAATGTAATCAGTAGTAACTTTTCATCTTTGGTTCTTTAAGAGTGCTTGTAGATGAACTAGCTTGAGATTTTGAACTAGTTTCATTTACTCTTACCCACTCTTTCTTTTTAGGCTTGACTAACTTTTGAAAAACTTTTGATTTTGCTTTGGTTGACTAGCCCTGGCAGTATTAACAAGCCTTGGTGCTGCTGGTTTGTTATACCGAACGTTTTGCACATTTCATGAAATCACCTTTACTCTTTCTTTTCTAAAATGATTTCCTTTGTTTATTGGATTAAAGAATAAATGCTTTTGCAAGGTGATTTGTTTTTCCATAGATAAAACATGAAATTGGTTAAGTGCTTTGAAATTAATACCATAGTTATGTGTCATTTGTTGAGTCCAATTTCTTTGATTTCCTCTCAGAGTGAATTTGTAATTAGTGTAGCACAAACAATGAGCATTTTTAACGATTGATTCAACCACCTTCTTTTTACCTTTGACACTCACATATTTGACAAAAGGAGTTCCTCCATGTTCATTTGTAACTATGTGATTATTTTGAGGAATAGTTTCATGCTTAACTACATTTCTCATATCCTTTTCATAGTTATCCAATTTACACACCATTACCTCACTTTCTTCAAACTTCTTACTAGCAGATGAACTAGGATTAACCTTAGTGATTTATGGGAATCTCCTCATTTGTGTACTTAGTAACTACATCCTTTTTGGTTAGAATGTAGTTCTTAAAAGTAGTGCAACATTCCTATAACCTATTCCTGATTTGAGTTTATCATGAATTTGAGACTTAATCAAATTCTCAACCGATGTGAATCTCCACTTTATCATGAATTTGACACTCCAACATCCTTTGAATTGGTTAAACCCTAGAAAAGCCAACATTTTAAGAAGAACCTAAAGTATTTCTCTTTCTCTTTGCTTCAACCTCAGCATCAAAAACTCTTAGATCATTGTACAGATCATCATGTTCTTTGTCTTCTAACTCATCATTTTTCCTGAAAGACATAGTGTACATAGTCCATTTATATCCCAAGGATTTGAGAAACTTCCTGTTCACATCATCTTGATCAATCTTGACTCCTATAGTTGCTAACTCTCCAATAAATTTATTAAACCTATCAAAAGTTTGTGTCATTGATTCTTCCTTAATAGCTTGAAGTTTTTAGATTGTTGCTTTAAGAAAGATCTTTGTTTCTTTTGGTGCTTTTAGTTCCTACAAATCTCTTTTCCAATGCTTGCTATAGTTCCTTAGCATCATTTCACATGTTAAACTGATGTCTGTACTCAAGGCTTTCATCTCACAGTCATTCTTTCCTTCCTTTCTCTAACGTTGGTTGGAGAAGGCCTATTTTTTACATTTCCATCTTCATCAAACTCAATCACTCTATTTTGACGATTTTCAATGATATCCCACATAGTATAATCAGTGAGTAGGATGTATTGCATAGTGTGAAAGTTTCCACATATCAAAATCATTTGTTTTCAACATTGGAACTTTTGAGATCATAACTCCCTCATTCATGTTGGCCATGATTTATGAAAAACAGTAATTTGAATCAAGAGCTATTGAAATCCTTGTTGATCTTGGATCAAGAGCCTATTATTGGCTCTCATACCACTTGTTAGGATTGGTTTTATAAACAAACACACATGAACAATCTAAGAATAAGCAAAGAAGTTTGCGGAATAACACTTTGAGTAACAAGGAAATTTATATTGAACACTTGATTCAGAATACAAATGATTTAAACATCAAAGCCCAATTTGTTGATTATGAATGATTCGACATACGTGAAATACTTCTCTATTGCAAGGATCAAGAACAAGCTTGAGGCTAAATTTTAAATCACACTCTAATTCTCAAGATATATACATACATACGAATATTTATATTGTAAATTATTACACCACAGAATCAACTATTTATGCTAACTGAATCATCTAGTTACAGAATTCATCCTTAAAATTAACTTCTATGAATAGCAACATTAAATCTATCATTGTCTTTGAACAATATTGACTTCTATGCAGTCGTACTAACTTTGACAACTAACAACAACTTTCACCGTTAGTATTAACTTTGTTGTAGCAGTATTAAGTTTTTCAAGCAGCATAAAAAATGTTCACCAATATTAACCTTCAATACTACTAGCATCAACTTCATATAAACAGTTTTAACAAACATCATCCAACATCTTCTACCCAACATTTCTCTTGAACATGGGAACACAAAATAAAAACAATACTCGTTTTCTTCTTTTCTTTCAAACTTGGGAACACGAAAACTTAAAAACAATTATAATTTCTCTTCTTTTCTTTTCTTTTCTCTCCTTGATTTTCTTTTAAGTTTTTCCCCTTCACTTCATATCTAAAACTTGGAAACACGAAATAAGGAAAGAAAATGTTTCTATGTGATTTACAAATCTATATCAAAAGATCTCTATGTATTAAAGGATTAGACCCACAGTTACACACATCACCTAAAACTGTTCCATATGTGTTTCCAAGATCTCTACTCTAGCAACGTTATATCCTATGTTTCTTATTTAAAAGATATTGTACCTTTGGAAAAAATTAAGAACCTTTTTTAATTAGTTTGTTAAACTCAACCAATCAGTGCTTGTAAAATCCCTTCATCTATTATAAATATACACGAAGTTATATGTAAGACATGTGGTATCAAGTATCAAACAAATATTGAAGTAATTCAACGCAATGATATGATCTTGGAACGTATGTATGAGAGGAATGATATGGACAATAAACAAAAAAACAGTATACGAATAATACGAATGCTTGGATTAGTTAGGGTTAATAACAAAGTATTTATACCATTCGAGTATTTACACTATGTACTGTATACTTAGACTAATTTCATAAGTCATTAATAACAAACTTCACTAAAATATATTGAACATAACTTTAGGGACATAACATTCTCCCCATTTATGTTCAATTTACATGTAAGCATAAGAATGAAAATTATCATTTAAGCATCAAAATAATCTCCTTGTTTAGGATATGTAGATATTCCTTTTCTTTCTTCATTCAACAACACTAGGAGATCGTTCTTTGATGTTTTCATTCTCAATAGTTATTGAAAGAGTCGCCCTCAACGATCACGTTATTTATTAGAATTTTTGGTAGAAACCTCGGGCTTTTCAAAATTTGCAACCATAGATCTTTTCAAAAGTTTACTCCCCCTCAAAAGTAGCTCTTGATCTAAACTATGAATAATGAATTGAAACTTAAGTAGCTCTTGATCTAAATGATGACTTGAAGCGTTATCAAAAACTTGTTCCCTTTCAAATCTGTGATTAGTTGTCTTATTTTATTTAAACTTCTTTATTGTTCTTGTTTCGTCTTTTTAGAAAATAAAGATCTCATCTCCTCAAAATGTAAGTAACAAGTGAAATTATAAGACACCTATTGTAACACCAGAAAATCTTAAGCCATTTTTTTAAAACACGCCACGGAAGCTTTAAACAAACAAGATTTACATAATCACTAATTAAAAACATTTGTTACAAAAAAAATTGTTCCATTGTGTTACAAAATATAAAGCATGGCTTGTTTCAAACTAAATTCAATATCAGAGCAGGGTCAACTTTTCCTTTCACAAGCCACAGACTCACAAACCTGCAAAAACAATCAACTGTGGGGAATTAGCACAAGGCTAAGTGAGAAGAAGATTAAAACACAACAGTAAGCATTAACAATCAATATCAAAGCATGTAATCACATAATCCAAAAGATCGGCGGTTCGGCACAGAACCTACAACCAATGCCAGCCAAAGCAAAGGTTTACCGATAGCCCACCGCCAATTGGCGCAGTTAGATCCCCTCCAATACAACACATGTATAAGAGGGTCTACAACTGCTCAACCAATAGCGATCGGGCCCAACCCAATTCCACACATAGCTGACTCCTTAAACGATACTCGATATCATACATCAAGCACATATCGGCCAAATAATCATGCAACGGATATAATCAATAATCAACAAGCAATGAGAATTAGACTGAACAGTCTAGCTAAACACAAACACGTGCATCACATCATTCATATAAATGATAATCTTTACCATTCGTGAGTTAATATCCACTCACCTCGTGATCTCAAAATCTGCACTCAGATGTGTAATGTTACTGAGCCTTTGTGTTTCCTGAAAACCCAGCAACATTGAAATCAGTTTCTGATTCATAAATATATATCTACATATATTTATATCATAATACTCATATTAAACCCACATATCATAAACACACAAATAGCAACCCAAAAGATCCAACAAACAAAATTTAATAATCTGAAAATTTCCAGACGCGTCGCATCCAACAACTTGACACGTTGCATCGGGCCTTCGATCGGCCACTTCGAACGGAGGCTTCCAGCGCCCCACACTTCGAACCACCGACCACTTAGAGGTGTAGTTCACTTCGAGCGGACCCTTCGAGCGCTCAGACTTCAAGCGGACCTCAAACTGACTTAGACTTCGAGCCATAGCTCACTTCGAGCGGGGCTTCGAATTCGAAGGCAACACGGCGCATTCCCTCCTTGGACGCGTCGCGTCGCGTGAATTACAGCCTAGACCTGCAACTTTTTCTTTATCTTCCAGCTCTAACCAAAATCGAACCAACATATTTTTCAAGCCAACAATTCATTTCTAACATATCTAAACTCACAGAAACATCAAATAACATGTATACATGCATCAAGAACACATCAAATCCATGTTTAAACATCAAATAATTAAAACCCACTTGTCATGTTTGAGTTTCAAGCTCCATCAATGGTGTTTCTTTATATATTCATGGAACTCAACAAAAACACATACTAACATGATCATATACATGGTATAAACATATTCTAACCTTTGTTTTGATTTATCAATCAACAAATCTTCAATCCAAATTTCCAAGTTGCAAGTTTTTGAGGTTTCCTCTCAATGAAGTAAACTTTAAACACTCTACACCTTTTCTAACTTGATTCAAATGAACTAATATCTTTCTAGCATAACACACGTATACACACATATTCTAATCCAAGCATGAGGTGTCAATACCTTCTTATCCAAATACACATGCATACTTACATACATACATCTTCTCATACATATATACATATAACCACTAGCATAGTTACATATAATATTAATTTCAATTTAGTTAATTAATTAACTAAGCATGATATTTAAACTTTCAAATTTAAAATAAATAAATAATTTAAACACGCACCGCTAACCCTCTAATGACTAGCCCAGGTTTGTGGGTGTTACACCTACACTTGATATGACATATCTCCCCTTCATGATGGTTAGTGTAAAACCTGTATCTTGTAAAAAATATAAAATATATATATATAATGACAATTTGCTTGCCAACTAGTAAGGTTATGTGTTTTGTGTTATTTATGTGTTATTAGGAGTATGTTGGTGTTTTATTAGCTAAAAATAATATATAAATGCAAAGTGATGAAAGATGAGGGACTAAACTAGTAAATATGCATATATATCTTGAGCTGACTCCAATAATTGGAGTCAAGGAAAGAAGAAAAGAAGGAAAAGTCTGGAAGAAAAGAAGAGAAAGAAGGAAAACATGAGGGAGAGATCAAGAGGGTTCTAGAGTGAGGAAGAAGAAGAAAAATCAAGGAAGGAAGTGTGGTTCAAGTGCATAACCTCAAGATTTGGTGAAAAGTTCTTCATATTCTTCAACTTGTGTTTGATTTGGATCAAGAGAACAGCCACTCAAGTTGGGGTTTTGTGAATCAAGTAAGTTTTAACTTGAAATTTGTGTTTGATTTGAGTTATGTATGTTGTAGTTGGTGATTCTTGGTTTGATTTTGTGTTTAATGTGTTTAATGGGTCAAAGTTGGGGAGATGGTTGAAATTAGGGCTTGAAATGATTCAATGTGTCTAAAGTGTTGGAAAATTAAGTTGGATGGTGATTTTACATGTGGTATTGATGATTGATGCTAAAAAATAAGGTTGATCGTAGTGATTGTTGGGTATTTATGTTGGACAACTTTTTAAATGGGTCAAAAATGGGAAAATTATGGTGTGTAGAGTTTTGATGATCAAAATCATGTTAGATGTTGTTAATATGGTGTATTGAAGTGCTCTTTGAGTGTTATTGTTGTTGCAAATGAGGTATGTTGAAAGATATGAGTTTTGGGTGTGTAAAGTGGAGAAAATCGGGGCCTGCAAGACAAAGAACAGCCCCGGGTTACTGTTCACGGGTGCGTCGCAGCGCGAGGTTACTGTTTGGCGATGGTCATTTTTCTAGAGAATTTCTCCCGGCGCGAGACCCCTTGTCTCGCGGTGCGAGGACCCGTGAAAGGTCCAAAAACTTGTTTTTGACCCCATTTGACCTTGTAATTGATAGGGGATTGTTTCTAATGGTTTTAGGGAGTCCGAAAGACCCGAAATGAGCGTTTAAGTCATGTTTTGAGTCTATGCTTGTGTATAACTTCATTGTATGGTTAACTTAACTAAGTTAACATTGTGTTATGATCATAGGATCGTTGTGCAAGTGATTGTAGCTTTGAATTGAGGTAGAAGTGATCCTCATCACTTCAATCAGGTGAGTTATGCCCTTCGGATACCCAAACTGTTTTAATGTGCAAGTCATCAACTGTTTTCCTATGAACCATGTTTATGTATATGTATGGCATCCATGTGATCTGTAATTGATATTGTCATGTTTATGATAATGATTTATGCAATTGAATATATGATTCACCTGTTTTGAAGCATGATATGCTATGTATTGATTATGGCAAGATGTGACCTTGTGTGTATAACTTGCATGTGATTATGTGACCCCTTGGGGTAATTGATTATGTGACCCTTCGGGGTATGTGCTATGTAACCCTTCGGGGTTTATGTGCTTTGGTCCGGACCGCTGTTTGTGATATGAACTCTATACCATAGGGTTCCTAGTCATTGAGACGTACACAGAGGTTCCTTTGGCTTCAGAGATTTAGGAACCGCGAGGTACGGGTGGCTGAGGGATCGGTGCAGAGAGTGGAGGGGTATGTTAGTAGCCATCATGACCGTGTGTGTTCACTGAGCTGACGAACCACCGAACCCGGGTAACACGAGTGGATTTGGTAAACAGGGCTTACACTCCAGAGAACCGTTGTATGGTGGACTGCTTTGTGCTTCCCCCACCTTGATGGGAGATGTGGACACACCCCCACGAAGACTTGTTGACCATGGTTGGCCCCTATGGAAAATACAAGTATAAGTGGACTTGTCCCCCACATCTTGTGTGAACTGTTTTACGATGCCATAACTGTTTTATGATCAATGATGACTTTTTTACCTATTTAACTGGTTTTGGCGCACTCACTAGCTTCGGCTAACAAAATTTGTGTTTATGTTTTGTATCCGCAGATAAGCCATAGTATGATGCAAGTGAGGCGGGTAGAAGATTTTTGGAGCACTTGTTGCCCGATGAATATGTTTGGAATACATGACTATTCTCATTCTGTTTATCTGTAATTAATGGTCGTGTATTCGGGTCAACAAGTAACACCACCTTTTGTAAATCCGAACAAGCTTCCGCTTTGTGATGTAAACAAACACACTTATGATGATGTTTATGTGAAATATAAAAGTTTAAATTTGTACCAAAATTCGGGGTGTTACAAGTTGGTATCAGAGCCGAGGTTTCAGAGAATCGAGCACTTTAGCGAGTGTTTGGTCTCAAACCGAGGCCGATCATTAATATGAGATCCAAACATATCGGGTGGGCATGTGGGTTAAGATGAGAGTTGCATGAAAGTTAGGGAAATTTTGTTCCCAATTGTGATAAACTGTTGAATCTTATGCCTTAATATGCTACCTGTCGTTGTCTTAATGTGTGTAGTAGACAAGAATTTGAGGCATGGATGCCCACAATGACGACAACTTCCTATTTGTTCAACCCGGAGGTGATGAAATACCTCTAGAGCACTCTTAACCGGGTGGAAATCCTGGTTCTCACCACACCCAGCACTCTCAGCCCCACTCGGGCAACCCGAATGATCAGTCTTCTGTGATAGCCCAACTCCTGACACGTATTCAGGAGTTAGAAAATCAATTGAAAAGGACCTTCCTGAACTGCAAGCCTCCTACCTATGAAGGTAGTGATGACCCGATTATGACTTTTGGTTGGATTCGTGAGATGGAGCAGACCTTTACCTCCTGTGACTGTGATGAGGAACACAAAGTTCCTTACTCTATGAGACAACTTAAAGGGAGGGCTCTTGTGTGGTGGAATACTATCAAGGCAGCAATACCTAAAGGTGAAGCTGACAGGTTGGGATGGGACGAATTCCTTGAACTGTTTTAACAGGAATTCTGTACTGAGAAAGATCTGGAACACCTCGAAAGGGAGTTCTTAAACATGAAATTGGGGGATTCTTCTATTGATAAACACGTTAGCAAGTTCAATGAACGTCTTAGCTTCGTGACCACTTGGATTCCCGATGAAAAGGCCAAAGTGAAGCTGTTTGTTGAGACCGTACCCCCGGAGAACAAAATTCACATTCGTGATTGTTCTACCCTTCTTTCGGCCACTCAAAAGGCCAAGTTCTTGTTTGATGACTTCAAGGCTACAAAGCAAGCCAAGAAGTTAAGTGGTGAAAAGAGAAAGGTTGAACCCTCTGGTGGTCAGTCAAAGAAGAAAGCAGCCCCATCCTACGTCTCCAAGCCCAAAACTGACGAATCTAGGCTACAGTGGTGCAGAATGTGCAGGTCTCACCACAAAGGAGACTGCACCAAAGACACCAAAGCTTGTCCTCGTTGTGGCAAACCTGGCCACATCCCTTCTGATTTCAAGTATAAAGAAAATATTTGTTTTAACTGTCGCAAACCGGCCCATAAAATGGCGGATTGCCCTCAGCGTAAGGAGGGAGGAGCTGGCTGTTCATCCTTAAAGGGCAAAGATCCTCCAAAAGCAAAAGGGCGAGCATTTCAAATGACAGTGGAGGAGGCTCGGGAGGCGAGGGACGTAGTATCTAGTATGTTCCAATTGAACTCTACCCCTGCCTAGGTGTTATTTGATTCCGGAGCCAATGGATCATTCATGTCATATGCTTTCTGTGAGAAAATGAAATTACCTTTTAGCAAGCTTGCCAAACCCCTTGATGTAGAAATTGCTGATGGCAAGATTATTACTGTGACCGATATCTGTGATAATTGTATTGTTGATCTTGATGGGAGTTCTTTCCCAATTTATTTGTTACCGGTTCATATATCTTTCTTTTGATGCGGTCATTGGTATGGATTGGCTTAGTGCAAATAATACGGAAATTCTTTGTTCTAAGAAATTGATCAGGATCCCTTTGCCCAACGGCGATTGTGTTATAGCTCGAGGAGAGACACGCAAATCTCGGATGGAGATCTTGTTTGTTATGAAGGCTCAAAAATGTATCTGGAAAGGTTGTGACTCCTTCTTGGCATATGTCCTTGATGCCAAAAAGGAGAAGCAAAGTGTTGGAGATGTCAAACTGGTTAGTGAATTCCCCGATGTGTTTCCTGATGATCTTCTTGGCTTACCTCCGGTTCGTGAGGTTGAGTTTCAAATTGATCTAGTTCCTGGGGCAACGCCTGTTGCCAAAGCTCCTTATCGACTAGCACCATCGGAGATTCAGGAAATGATGACCCAAATCCAAGACCTTCTGGATAAGGGATTTGTTAGACCGAGTTCCTCACCTTGGGGAGCCCCTGTTTTGTTTGTGAAAAAAAAGTGTTGGGAAAAATAGGCTTACAAATATATCCTCTTTTGTTGACACAAAAATTTACAACTTGTTTATATAATTGTATGTATTAACATTAACATATGTGCACATATACATATATATATATTCAATCAAATATATTCTCATCTATAATCTACAAAACAAGCTTCATCAAATGGCCAAGCTCCAATCGTCAAGATCCGAGTTCAAGTAGAAGCCGATGTCGAAGATTCCTACAAATAAACGTTCAAAGTTTATGAGCTTACAAAATAAATAATTAAATGAGTTTAAGTTTTTATAAAATAATTTTTATAAAAACTTTTATAAAAATTGAGAAATTTTTTATAAAATCACAAGCTTGGTAGTCAAAGCAAATGAATTCCTATTTTGGCAAATACTAAACATAATCTTCTATTGAAATAAGCCAAAACCATATTTAGCAAAAGGAATCTCTCAATGAGGTAAACTTCCAACATACTTTGTGCATTTGGTTTCTAAACTACCATTTTTATGATTAAATTCAAACTTAAGAAGTATGACACTAACCCAACTTTTCTTAAGCTTCTTTTCAGTGCATTTTTATGGTAAAAATGGGTTGTGTGTGATTTTGGTAAAAAGCCAACGTCTATATTCACAAGTCTCAAAAAGTTCCAGCAGGCCGACGGTCGATGCCACGGTCGACCGTGGATCGACCGTGGACAGTCTGGACACTTTTTGAGCTTGCACCTTTTTGCTTATTTAAGGCAACTCAAGTCTTGTGTTTTACCAAGCTCTTGCAATCTAAAAAACACAGAATATATACAAAAACTTGTGAGCTCATATTCTTGATACAAATTCAACATCTCAAGATCAAGAATGAAGCAAGAGTGAAAGCCTTCAAAGTTCAAACACTACATTACCTTCTTATATATTTGTAATTGTGTGAGGATCATCTCTAGCCTTAGAATTAGAGAGAAGTGAGGATCATCTCTAGCCTTTCCAATTAGAGTGAAGTGAGGTTTATCTTAACCTTGTTTGCAAGAGTGAAGTGTAATTCTTGTAAGCTAAAGAGAGAAGTTGTAAAAGGTTTATCTCTACCTTCAAAGAGAGAAGTTAGTGGAGCAACTCTTGGTGTGTGAGGCCAAGGAGTGGATGTAGAGCAAGGTTGTTAACCCTTGCTTGAACCACTATAAATCATTGTGTCCAAACTACTTCATTGGTG
Source organism: Dittrichia graveolens (assembly GCA_038502395.1). NCBI lineage: Eukaryota > Viridiplantae > Streptophyta > Magnoliopsida > Asterales > Asteraceae > Dittrichia > Dittrichia graveolens. The sequence goes on along the minus strand of JARJIL010000001.1, from coordinate 76,145,271 downwards.
ATATCTTTCTTCCTTAAACTCTTTAATTACTTGCAAATATTGTTAAAAACTTCAAAAAGTGGGCATATAACCTATTCACCCCCCCCCCCTCTAGGTTCTAACAAAAAGGATGGTACTCTCCAAATGTGCATTTATTACCGGGAGTTGAACAAAACAACCATCAAAAACAAATATCCGCTCCCTCGCATTGATGATTTGTTTGATCAGCTTCAAGGAGCAAGTTACTTCTCCAAGATTGATCTTCGTTCGGGGTATCATCAAGTTCGTGTTAAAAAAGATGATGTTCCCAAAACTGCTTTCAGAACCCGCTATGGGCATTATGAATTCCTCGTGATGCCTTTTGGTCTAACCAATGCTCCAGCGGTGTTCATGGATCTTATGAATCGAGTGTGCCGACGTTTCTTGGATAAGTTTGTGATTGTGTTCATTGACGATATCCTGGTTTATTCTAAAACCGAGAAAGATCATGAAGTTCATTTGCGGGAAGTTCTTGAAGTTCTTCGACATGAAAAGCTTTATGCGAAATTCTCCAAATGCGAATTCTAGCTACGGGAGGTTCAGTTCCTTGGCCATGTTATCTCTGAAGAAGGAGTTAAAGTTGATCCTTCTAAGATTGAAGCGGTAATGAAGTGGGAGTCTCCGAAATCCCCTTCTGAAATCAAAAGTTTTCTTGGTCTTGCGGGTTACTACCGTCGATTCATTCGTGATTTCTCCAAGATAGCGGGGCCGCTAACCAAGTTGACCCGTAAGAATGTTCCTTATTCTTGGACTGATGTTCAAGAAGGTGCTTTTCAAACTCTTAAGAAATTGTTGTGCCAAGCTCCTGTTTTATCTCTTCCCGAGGGATCACAGGATTTTGTGGTTTATAGTGATGCATCCAAGTCGGGTTTGGGATGTGTGTTGATGCAAAGAGGCAAGTTGATTGCCTATGCTTCCCGGAAATTGAAGCCTCACGAAGCCAATTATCCTACTCATGATTTAGAGATGGCTGTCCTGATCTTTGCTTTGAAACTCTGGCGGCATTATCTCTATGGTACTCACTGTGTGATCTTCACCGATCATAAAATCCTTCAGCATATCTTTGATCAGAAGGAGTTGAATATGCGGCAACGCCGTTGGCTCGAATTGATTAAGGATTATGATTGTGAGATTCGGTATCATCCGGGTAAAGCTAATGTGGTGGCGGATGCTCTAAGCCGCAAAACAAAAGCCGATGCCTTGTGTTATCAATCTTTTCAAATGGAGGTAATCTCCGACTTGGTAGAGAACCTGAAGACGGCTCAACAAGAGGCGTTGAAAGAGGAAAACCTTAAAGAGGAGCAAATGACGAAACTCAAAGATCGTTTAGAAGAAGATAGTCGTGGTTTAAAGATCTTTGTGGATCGTGTATGGGTGCCAAAGCTTGGCAACAACCGTGAGGTGATTCTTCATAATGCCCATCGTTCTATAATGTCCGTGCATCCGGGTTGCAAGAAGATGTATCATGATCTAAAGTCCTTGTACTGGTGGCCCGGGATGAAAGTTGATATTGCTTCTTATGTTGAGAAGTGTCAATTTGTGCACAAGTCAAGATTGAACACCAACATCCATACGGAAACCTTCAACCTTTGGAGATTCCGGAATGGAAGTGGGATCACATTACTATGGACTTTGTCACAAAATTGCCAAAGACGACTAAGGGACACGACATGATCTGGGTCATAGTTGATCGGTTGACCAAATGTGCTCACTTGCTGGCCACTCGTGAGACAGCGTCTTTAGACAAATTGGCCAAGTTATACGTGGATGAGATTGTGTCTAGACATGGAGTGCCTCTGTCCATTGTCTCGGATAGAGATTCGAGATTTTCATCCAACTTTTGGAGGAGTCTACAAAGAGAATTGGGCACTCATGTCCATTTGAGTACAGCTTATCACCCACAAACGGATGGTCAATCCGAAAGGACCATTCAAACATTGGAGGATATGCTACGTTCTTGTAATCTAGAATTTGGCGGATCATGGGATTACCATCTACCCTTGATCGAGTTTGCCTATAACAACTCCTACCATTCTAGAATTGGTATGCCTCCCTACGAAATGTTATATGGAAGGCGATGTCGAACCCCTACGTGTTGGCTTGAACCGGGTGAGAAACAATATGCAGGCCCGGAGATTGTTCAATTGACCGCCGACAAGGTCAAAATTGCACTTGAAAAGCTCAAAGCCGCGCACGATAGTCAAAAGATGTATGCAAACAAGAAAAGAAAGCCTATGACTTTTGAAGTAGGTGATCAGGTGATGCTTAAGGTTTCACCTTGGAAAGGGGTGATTCGATTTGGGAAGCGTGGTAAGTTGAGCCCGAGATATATTGGGCCATTCAAGATTCTCAAGCGAGTCAATGAGCAAGCGTACGAGATAGAGCTACCTCCGGAATTGGAAGGTGTTCACAACACGTTCCATGTTTGCAACTTCAAGAAGACTAAAGTGGAGGACAATCAAGTCATTCCCATCAATGAATTGCAGGTCGACCCGAAGAAGCGATTGGTGGAAGAACCAGTTGCAATTGTGGATAGGAAGACTAAGAAGTTAAGGAAACGCTTGATTCCTTTACTTTTGGTGCAATGGAAGAATAGTCAAGGCCATATCTTGACTTGGGAGACTGAAGACGATATGAAACTTCGCTACCCTCATTTGTTTAATCAGAATTGAGTGTTATTGTTGTTGCAAATGAGGTATGTTGAAAGATATGAGTTTTGGGTGTGTAAAGTGGAGAAAATCGGGGCCTGCAGCACAAAGAACAACCCCGGGTTACTGTTCACGGGCGCGTCGCGGCGCGAGGTTACTGTTTGGTGATGGTCATTTTTCCAGAGAATTTCTCCGGCGCGAGGACCCCTGAAAGGTCCAAAAACTTTTTTTGACCCCATTTGACCTTGTAATTGATAGGGGACTGTTTCTAATGGTTTTAGGGAGTCCGAAAGACCCGAAATGAGCGTTTAAGTCATGTTTTGAGTCTATGCTTGTGTATAACTTCATTGTATGGTTAACTTAACTAAGTTAACATTGTGTTATGATCATAGGATTGTTGTGCAAGTGATTGTAGCTTTGAATTGAGGTAGAAGTGATCCTCATCACTTCAATCAGGTGAGTTGTGTCCTGCGGATACCCAAACTGTTTTAATGTGCAAGTCATCAATTGTTTTCGTATGAACCATGTTTATGTATATGTATGGCATCAATGTGATCTGTAATTGATATTGTCATGTTTATGATAATTATTTATGCAATTGAATATATGATTCACCTGTTTTGAAGCATGATATGTTATGTATTGATTATGGCAAGTTGTGACCTTGTGTGTATAACTTGCATGTTATTATGTGACCCCTCGGGGTAACTGATTATGTGACCCTTCGGGGTTTATGTGCTTTGGTCCGGACCACTGTTTGTGATATGAACTCTGTACCATAGGGTTCCTAGTCATTGAGACGTACACAGAGGTTCCTTTGGCTTCAGCGATTTGGGAACCGCGAGGTACGGGTGGCTGAGGGATCGGTGCAGAGAGTGGAGGGGTATGTCAGTAGCCATCATGACCGTGTGGGTTCACTGCGCTGACGAGCCACCGAACCCAGGTAACACGAGTGGATTTGGTGAACAGGGCTTACACTCCAGAGAACCGTTGTATGGTGGACTGCTTTGTGCTTCCCCCTCCTTGACGGGAGATGTGGACACACCCCCACGAGGACTTGTTGACCATGGTTGGCCCCTATGGAACATACAAGTATAAGTGGAATTGTCCCCCACGACTTGTGTGAACTGTTTTATGATGCCATAACTGTTTTAGGATCAATGATGACTTGTTTACCTGTTTAACTGGTTTTGGCGCACTCACTAGCTTCGGCTAACAAAATTTGTGTTTATGTTTTGTATCCGTAGATAAGCCATAGTATGATGCCAGTGAGGCGGGTAGAAGATTTTGGGAGCACTTGTTGTCCGATGAATATGTTTGGAATACATGACTATTTTCATTCTGTTTATCTGTAATTAATGGTCGTGTATTCGGGTCAACAAGTAACACCACCTTTTGTAAATCCGAACAAGTTTCCGCTTTGTGATGTAAACAAACACACTTATGATGATGTTTTTGTGAAATATAAAAGTTTAAATTTGTACCAAAATTCAGGGTGTTACAGTTAGGATCATCATGATCATCATGCATGTGGAAACATAAACACTTCCATTTTTCTGTTGACGAGAATGATATTTTAGTGATAGTATCCATTGTAACATTGGGATCATATAGATTTACCCGCCAACATATCAGATTAAATAAACCAAGTGACCTATGTTGCATAACAATGACAACTCTTATTCAAGAGGAAGGAAATTTAAGAAGCTTATAAAGAAATTCTGATATGATGTTATGTATGAATTTCTAGTAATACATTTACTAATCTTTTAAAAGATTTTATATTTCTATATATGCTTATAATTATTGTGCTATACATGTTACTAATTTGTAACACTATATAAATATTTAAAATTTATTTTAACCATCCCCATGTTTATACACAGGGTGTTAACTAGTAAATATTATAAAATAATATCACTTGAGATGTTCTAGCGCTGTCATAAAGACAGACAAATGATTTCATAAGTGTCTTAGAGAAGAAAAAATGATATCATAATTGGTTCTAGACTCAATTAGTGCAAGAAAGGAGTTAGAGACCGAGTAGTTAAGTCTCTGTGTTAATAGTGTATGTACAAATAAAAAACATTAAAAATGATTTCATAAGTGTCTTAGAGAAGAACATATAATATCATAAGTTGTCTTGCTATTTTCAATATCAATAATCTCCAAGTGAGATGTTAATAGTGTATGTACTAAGTCTCTGTGTGAAGTTAAAACAATCATTTGTTAAGAAGTAATTAAGTAGTTGGGTGGGGTTTATGCATTGCATCACTAGGTTCATTGATGTCTTCTTCAAAGTAGTCAACATATGAGAACCAATAGTAGATGTGGCTACCCAAATATTAATACAATTTGATAAGGATCTTTTAGTATCTTTTAATCCAATCTCACACTCGACACTTAAACTCTCATAATTTTCTCACCTTCTCTCACAACATTTCTTTTCAGAAAGACGGACACTCGTGTTTTCACTTTTATAAAATATGAAGCTCCTTGGGTAGGCTTTGGTTAAACCATAGGAATAAGAAACTGCTTAAACACAGTACACACAAAGTGATATAAACAACATTTTTTTTGTATTTTTCAAAGATTTTTTAATGTTTTTTATTTTTCTAAAATTATTTAAAGCAAAAAAAATAAACTTCCTCTAAATTGATGCATTTGAATGTTTTACATCAACTTGGGTTAGAAAAAAATTGCTCCCCCTACAAGATACACATAAATTGTTTTCATTTGAAAAGAAGATTGTGATTTTGTAGGTTCTCAATGATTTGTCTATCAAAGAATTTCTCTAACTAGCTCCCCTACAATTAACGGTCATCAACACACATTTTAACAAACAATAATAAACAAAAGAAAATAAGCTTCTTGGGTCATCATACCGAGGCCGAAGCTACAAAATACTGATGTTTGAATTAGACCGCAGGGAACACTCATCTTTTTCTAGTCATGAGATTTAAATTTTTTAGCATATTAAACACAATGTACTTTCCAAAGTAATCAGAACGATCTCCATTATATTCCAACAATGTTTCAATGGCCGATCTACAAAACAAATTATGTAGATCTTGGTACCCAATTAAGTTCAGTCCTAGTTGATTAGAAGAATTAACTACAACTTCATTTTTAGGCATTCATTTATAGTTGGAATTTAATTTTTCCTTTTGAATTTTCTGATTTATCACAAGTGTGTTCATTCTTTAAATAGAGGTACAAATTTGTGCCTCTAATAACCTTATTAGATGTTTAATAGATGTTGAATTTTTGTTGGAATCTAAGCCACAAATCCTGATGATTAACCAAAACATTTTCTTTATACATGATATAATATAAATAAATTTAAACCATCACTTTATTAGTCTACGTAATAGTCCACTTGTTCTCGTAGAAGAGGTCAAGAGATCTAATACTGAAAACTTTAATCAGAGGCTCGCATCCTTAAAAAAAACTCTAAGAGGGAAAATCCCTTGTAATAAATTAACAACAAATAATATTACTAATGACTATGTTTATTTCCTATATCCCCTTAAATTTGAACTATATGTCTAAAGATTTTATTTTTGTTGCTAAAAAATGGAGCTAATTTTTATTGCCTTTTATTTCTTTTATATACGTGAGAAATCTCAGCTACCATATATGTATCAAACATATATTCAAATTTACTTTTTTCCTGTAACTGGAGTTTTAAAAAAGATTATCCCTTCTATTCCACCAAATTTGTGTCAAATAATACTCCCCATTATTGTCTATACTTCTAAAGCTAAATTTTCAGATTGTTAATTACATTTGGCATTAAAAGGGGTTTCATAAGTGATTTAGCTTCCGTATTGTCCGGAACCGAATACGAAATTTTCAAACAGAAAACCCGAATTGATCAAATTTTGGGTTATTCGGCTAAAACCAAACTAATAACCGGATATGGATACCGATGGATCGGAACCTGATCGGATTATTTGAGTACAAATGTTTCTTAAAGTGTTAAACGAATGATGCGTTAATTTTGCGAAAAAGTGGGTCAACCGGAAACACAACCCAAACCTAATCACATAATCGAGTGACACAAAACGAACCTGACACCAAATTAATTTGGGTCAAAATGTGTCAACACGAAAATGATACGAAAATACCTCGATATAAAACTGACACGACCTGTTAACTCGAATCCGACCCAAATTAACAATCCTACTAGTTTATATTATATAGGGGACATCGATCAATATGACGTTTACAGTTTGAAACATTCAAATGCAACATTCTTGGTGGTTAAATACAGCAAAATAACTTGTTAGAAAACTCATCTTAATTAAATGCGTTATTAATCAAACTAACGACCTGTCAATTCTGTTATTGAGGCAACAGCATTTGTAATGATTGAAACATCATATGGGGTATCATCATCCTGAAGATTCAAGTCTGTAACATTAAAATGCATTCTGCTTGGTGGCTTTTGATCTCGTGAACGATCATTTAGAAGCATCAGAACTTCAGACATAGTTGGCCTCTCAGAAGCTTGTGACTTAGCGCACATCAATGCTATTTCTACGAATTTGTTCACATCTTCTTCTGTATACTCACTTGGGTCAAGTATTTCATCAATAAGTTTTAGGGTCATATGATTCTCGTACAACTTCCAAGCCTGAATATATACACGCATATATATATATATATATATATATATATATATATATATATATATATATATATCCAGGATTAATATAGAATATTTAAGAAGAGTTATCATAATTAATCGAGCTCAAAATGTGTCATGTCATGAACATGAATTAACTTACATGTTCAAGGAGGTAATCGTCTGGAAAGGATGCATCCAATACATCGTTATACCTCTTGCCACAGATAATTTCGAGCATCACTAAGCCAAAACTGTAAGTGTCAACTTTCTCAGACAATTGTCCATGAATAGCGTATTCTGGAGCTGTATAGCCACTGCAGAGGTCAAATTAATACCAGTTACTTCAACAAATATAGTAGTTGAAAAAGAAACTAAACCTAAAAGATTTGTAAGTATTACTAAGAGAACATGATATAAACTCTAAACACCCAAATTGGAAGAAAGAATGAAAATTGAGAATACTATAGCATATTAGCATGACACTGACCCTTTGAGCTCCCAAACATACTATGAATAAATTGACTTACTAAGTTCCTGCAAATCTAGTGCTAATATGGGTTTTATCCTCTGGTAGAAGCCTTGCAAGTCCAAAATCTGCAATTTTGGGCTGAAAATCATTGTCTAGTAAAATGTTGCTGGGTTTTATGTCTCTATGGATTATCGTCACATGGTACTGTTCATGTAGATATGCGAGACCCTTCGCCATGCCATGAATAATATTACATCGTTGTTTCCAGTTAAGTATACCTTTCCTTTCACCTAAAGTATTCAAAGTCAGTAATTAATATCTAAGATTATAATTTTTGTATATATGCCACCAGCAATTAATATATAACTCTAAAGATTATAAATGAACATACAAGTTAGCGAATTATTACCGTATAAAAAGTTTACAAGACTTCCATTCTCCATATACTCGAGCACTAGAAGCTGCAACTCTTGTCCGTCACTACAGGTTCCAAGAAGGCGTATAAGATTGCGATGATGGACGTTACTAATGACCCGTACTTCGCTCTCAAAGGCTTCTCTTACACTATTAGAGCCCATCACTAGCCTTTTCACTGCTACCTTATTCCCATTCTTTACCACACCCTATTTAATGTAATTTGCCACATTAAATTGATAAATGGACAATGAAAAAAAATTTTGTACGGTACTTTCATGGCATACGAAATGTGCTATAAGAAATAAATTTTCAAGATCAGTTACAGACACAAACCTTGTATACATCTCCAGATCCTCCTTCTCCAAGTTTGTAGTTGTCACTAAAGTTTTTTGTTGCCTTTTTCAAGTCACCATAACTATACTTCATTGGATCCGGTAATTGATCACTTGGCCCGTGTGAGTTACCTGATTAAATAAAAATAGTTAATTTGCTGGTTATTGCAATCTTTCTCTAGAGCCACAAGATTTAACTAGACACGTGGTTTAATTAAACAGATCAAATATGTAAAATACTACATTAATTAACAAGCACAAAGACTTTTACACCATACTTGGAGAATATTTAGACTTGGTTAAATAGAGGGGAATGGGAATGGCAAAGGATAAGGGAATACAAATGAATACAATAATCATTACCTAGTATTATCATTACCATTGATATATTACTTGGTTAATCTAGATAATCATTACACAGTCATAGACACACACACACACACACACATATATATATATATATATAGTAGGTCGGTGGTGGTGGTTAGTGGTGGCAACATTGTTGATGGTAGTTTTTGATGGCAATAGTAAGTTGCAGTGGTGGTTGATGATGGTGGCAACAACCATAGGGGTGATGATCGGTGGTGGTGATGTTGGTTGAGGCGGTAATTAATGGCAATTAGTGACGGTTAGTGGTGATTGATGACAACGGTGGTTGTGGTAGTAGGTACGTAGAGGTGGTGACAGGAAATGTAGGCGGTGGTAGTGGCAAAGAGATACAGTGTGGAGGTTGCTTGTGCTAGCGGTGGCGGTGGCGGTGGTGATAGTGGTCTATAATGGTGGTAGAGTGTAGTGACAGTGGTGGTGGTCGGTGGACCAATACATACTTGAATCCATGGTGATGGTGGTGGTGGTGCTTGGGAAGACGGTGTTGTTGGTGGCGAAGATGATGTTGGTGGAGTGGACAATCAACGGAAATTAATGGTGGCAAACGATGGTTGATGATAGCGATGTTTGTGATAAGTGCTGATGGTGGAGGTAGCGGTGAAGGGTAGTGATTGTGTGACAAGTTTTTTGTCCGGTGATGGTGGTGGTGGCGGCCATACTTCAATTCATTACCCCCAAATTACGCAATGACTCGTTACCCATTAAACGGTAAGGATTGATTATATTTCACCCAACCAACCAATATTAACCACTCCCATTCTCATTCCTATTTCCTATCCCTTAAAACCCCCAACCAATCACACCTGTTAGGCTATTATTCTCTCTTTTAATGATTATTAACAAAAAAAAGCAATTAGATTAAAATCATGCTCAGATAATCATGGATTAGCTAGCATTTGAAGCCAAGGGACTGATAATATTCTAACCTTTTGATGTGGTTCTCTTCTTTGATCTACACAACCACATAAACATAAGTACAAGAACAAGACTTGCTAATACTACGCCACCAACAACTCCTCCAATTGTTGCTTCCTTTTTGCTTGAATCTTTCACAATATATAGGAACATTTAATATGATAACAGAAAAATTGCTATCTTCAATAAACTTGGAAGATAATAGAAACGTCATACCTTTCCCACTAAAGGGTGTAACAATAGTTGTTTGATGAAGGGAGAAAAATGGTCTATTTGAGTATCTCATAAAACAACCAGTGTCAAGTGCCCGTGCTTCCACTATATCAGGTAAACAATTCCTAATGTTGGAATGAGCCACTCTTAAGCAATCTTGGCACCCATCGTGTAAGAGTGTTGGCACACATTGTGCAATAGCATAAACACTTCGATTGCTACCAGTAATATTGTTAGAGGAGGCTACAAACAGATCTTTGATTCTAGGTGTTGTAGTTGTAAGGTTTGATAAAAGCTTGTCAACAGCCATTTCGAAAAGTCTCGGTCTGATTGCAGTACGGTTTCCACACAAACCAACATTACCTGGTTCTGTTGCCTCGTTGTAGAAATCAGTGTTCTCGTACCTGTACATGATAAGTCATTCTTCTGGTTCTTTTTTTTTTTTGGTTTTTTTTTCTCATTTTCCTTTTGCTAAAGCATAAATAAACGAACTAAGCCATCTTTAAACAAGATCACATTTGCGTACGATAAGCTATATATTAACAAAGAGTACAGATCTTGCTCTTCTAGTTTTTAATGAAATATGACGAATTTTCGAGTGTTTAACAAGTTCTAAAGTTTCACGTATATTTTAAGGTTACTTAAATGGTCAAAATCTATTGCCAATGAATGACCGAGTTATAACATCATTATATAATCAACCAACACTTCCCATTCACTTTTTTGGCTATGGATGATGTTTCTTGTTTTCTAAAAATGATCTATACCATGACCCTCATTCCTTACAAATGAAGTGTGTGTAATAGGGGTATTTTGGTCATTGATATACTTACCTAACCGTAAATTCCATGTTGTTGGTTATTCAAACGAACACAAACGAATGAACACATATATATACAAATGTAATACAAACCCAACATTATTAGATATAAACAAATACTAACTACGTATTTGTGTGAAAGAGAGAGAGAGAGAGAGAGAGAGTGTGTGTGTGTGTGTGTGTGTGTATGTATGTATATATATGTACACACACATGTAAACGAACATAAACGAACGTTCACAAACATAAATGAACGAATGAGACCTTTATTCATATTCGTTCATTTAACTAAACAAACAAAGATTTTTGTTTGTGTTCATTTGTTTATTAAATAAACAGTTCACGAATTTTTGAACCTTTGGTTCGTTTACAATGTACCCTAGGATTGAGGTCGGTGGAGAAGGGCACAAAGAGCAAACAAATTGAAAGAATGGGATTGATGGAGAAGGGCGTACAAAGAGCGAACAAAAGGGACGGTCTTCTAAATCAGTGTCTTCATCGTCAATCAGCAAAACATGGAGTGTCTTTGGTTGGCAACGATGTCCAGGTGTAAACTTCCCGTCACAACGGTAACAAATCCCCTTGGCTCGTTTATCGGCGAGTTCTGCTACGGTCATCCATTTGAGAGGTTGATTTCGCTCGTATTGGCAAGCGACACCGTCGAGTTCAATAGCTCCTGCGTGTACAATCCTCCTTCTATTGTTCGAGCTGGTTGAATCTTCCCCCTTTCTTTCCCTTGTTCTTTCACACTCTCATATTGGTTCTCATCTACTACGATCGCCAATTTAACTGCTTGACTCAGTCCTTTGGGCTGCAACAATCTAACTAATGTGCGAAGTGTTGGTATATTCCCACTGATACACATACACTAGCATCACTACTGATGAGGTATGGGCCTATTGGGTCACACGCCAAGGGTAGATTCCGGCAGCACAACACAAACATGAGAGAATATGAAATTAAGGTTTCTAGCGAGCTTCACGAGCCGTGAAGAGAAACTCTTCACAAGGCTTCACAACCCGGACAGATAGTTGTGGGGGCACTGCCTTCACGAGGGCTTCACGGCCCGTGAGAGTCCGTGAAGGCAGGCGCCATGCTTTTATTGGACCACTCGTTGGCCCAATGAGAGTATGCGGTGGAACCCGGCCTATGAGGCCTTCACGAGGGCTTCATGGCCCGTGAGAGCCCGTGAAGGCAGAAGTCAAAGTGTCACTTTGTTTTTATTGGACCTTTGTGTTGGTCCAATGAGAGAGTGGCTAGGTGGCCGACTCTGGTGACCATCTTGCCTTCTCCAGCCTTCATAAAAGGCACACCATCTCTCTCTACGTGCTTCTTGCCACCTTGAACATGTAAATACACTTATATGATACTTGAACCATTTATATGAGGGTTAAGCTGGTGTGTGAAGCAAGAAGGCAAGACAAGTATTTGTTGATGTTCCAAAGTCTCGAGGTCAATAGGAGGCTCGAGTTCAGGGTCGTTAGCAAGACGGAATCTTGGGAACTTGGTGTGGACTATCAATATATAGAGGAGCTCGGGTTCGAGTTCTCAAGATCTTCCTTCTCGTTGCCTCGTTCCATATCTCGTGATGGTACTTTTCTCCTCCTCTTTTGTTTCAGTTGCTATATTGCTTTGTAGCCACGATCCCCACTTGAGGAATACATGCATGTCGATTTTGATACCCGAAAACCCCGGTTTTTGATGTCGTTGCTTCCGCTGCGTACGGGTGTTGGCCTGCATGGATTTCCTACACGAAGTTCCTGTTTAAGCCGATGATAAACGTACCTTCCATGACCCTTTCAGGAATACCATCTACCTGAGTAGCTAGTGTTTCAAACCGGCCAATATATTCCCTAGTCATGCCTACTTGTTTTACTGCCACAAACTGTTTGTATAGGTCCCCCTCCTGCGAGGGTTGAAACCTATCCAATATTTTCCGTTTTAGCATCTCCCAATGCCTAAATCGATCCCTTTTATCGTTCCATCTGTACCAAGGCAGCGCTTAGCCCTCTATAAAAAGCATCGTGGCTCTCAATTTTTCTCCCGTGGCCACAAAATATTGAATATCAAATAATTGTTCTATCTTGTATACCCAGCCATATGTGTCTTCCCCATCAAATAGTGGCATTTTAAGTTTCCTCAAACGGAAATCTGTACCCGTCACCGATCCCCGATCAATACCCAGACCATTAGGAGGCATAGTCATTTCCAGATTCACGAATCCCCCACTCGTGTTTCCCATAGACAGGCCCGAAATATTTTGAAAAATACCTTCAAAATGGGCTGATGTTCTGCTATGCTGGCTGGCACTATTTTCCCCACGTGTATACAAAAAAATCCTTGCGTGTCCTATTGGTATCGGGAAACCTTGTGAATTGAATTGACAACCAGAAAAGCTAGTATAGGCAGCTGATTGTGGGCGCGATAGGAAGGGGGCAGGTTGGCCGCAGCAGTGTGGGAGGGGAAACATAGGGCGGTGATGGTGGTATGGGGTGGTGGGGTAGAGGTTGCAGGCCAGTTTGATTGGTCATTAGTGGTGTAGTGGCGGAAGCGGTGGTGGTGGAAACGGCGGTGGTGATGAGCTGTAAGTTTTTAACAGTTGCAATATTTCAGCAAATTATCGGTCGGTGTTAGCTTTGTTCTTCTCCATCATCTTCTCCATGGAATCCAATCGTTGCTCTAGTTTCAACACTCTCTTTCTCCTTCTTCATTGCGTTATTAGGTGAAATCAGTTTCAAGATCGAAAATCTTAGTCACGGCTGTAATCAATCTGATCAGTTGCTTAAAACAATTTTTTTTGTGAACAGTACTTCGTGTGTGAATAATGTCGGCGACGTTAACAATAACTTCCGGCGTGAACAGTGTTTCCAACATGAACAGTAAAGCCTGATTTTTTTATGAACGTGACTCTGATACCAATTTGATATAAATCAAACTGGCAAAGAAAACGACAACAGCAAACGGCACCGTTAGTCGGATGCTTGATTGATAAACCCTGGAATTCGAGAACCAGGAGGTCTCCCAAAACGAAAGAATAATTATCTGCCTACCAGACAATGGGGTGACCAACCCCTATTTAAAGCCAAAACTCTAATCAAGTAATTATAGAAATAAACCATAATAAGGAAATAACTATAATTATTAATAATAATGACATCTAGCCCCCTATAGTTCCTTTCTGTCTCTTTCTTGCAATGGAAAACTCGTCCCGAGTGATGATTCATATCATAAAGTGCAAGTGCACTGCACTTATCAAAAAATCAGGTGTTCAATGAAAGGTCAAAGCATATCAATGTAAAGTTGTATTTCATAAGCGAAGTGATTGAGTCAAAGCTGATTGATATTGAGAAGATACGTACCAAGGATAATGCTGTAGATATGCTAACTAAAGCATTAGCTGGGTCAAAGTTCCAGAAGTGGTTCCAGAAGTGGTAAACAATTCTGAATATCGGAAGTGTGAGGTGTGAATCTAAGGTTGTGAACTTGCTCAAGAAAGGTGGAGATTATTACAATATTCTTGAGTTAGTTGAGGAATTGTTATTGTTATTGTTATGTTCTTTTATTTGAGGGGTGAAGTTGGTAGTTTTCTTATTTCTTTATAAAGAGGACAATTAATTGTAGACCTAACTCAATTTTTCAGTATTCTATTCTTCTTCTGTTTCTTTGTAAATCCGGTAGGCTGTGATGGAGAAAACCTTTGTGCAATAAGAGAGTTCATCTGAATTCAATTGTTTTCTTTCTTGATTTAATCTTCCATTATCAACACAGCCCAACTATGGAATAGACTTTCCATTACTTAAGGGAATGTAAACATCTTAAAGAATGAGATTTCATTGAAAAAAATATACCAAAAATAATAAAACACGAAATTTGATTTCAATTCCACTATATTCCTTCGAATTCTGCGAAACAAACGAGACCTAATTTTCATAAAATGTATATCAACCAGTCAACCACATGCTTATCGTAAACAATGTCAAGCTTTTTAGGGTTTTATTAAGGTTTAAAATCTCTATATATACACACATGAAAAAGGGATGCAAAGAGAGGATATCCAGGACTGCCGTTTTTCATACAGAATCGTACTGATCTAGAGATTGAATTCTCGGATATGATCATCATGGTTCTTCAAAAAACATTTTTAAAAAATATTGAACAATGTTTTTGACAGTGGAGATCAGTTTTTGAAGTCTAATGATTATTGGAATTTTGAGGGCTGAACAGTAGCAAATTTCTGGAATTTTGAGGGCACTCATCTAAAAAGGCTCATTGTATTCCGCTTTTTTGTGATAGTACGTGGATTTAAGCTAATTCAAAGTTCTAGTGGTTTTTACTTGGTATTAATATTGTTGTAAAATAAATATATCAAAACACGTAAAAAAGAAATGCGAATAAATAATAGAAAACGAGAACACTAAGATTGAACACGGAAAAACACTTTAAATGGGGCACAACCGATAATAACACTATATGAGAAAAATATGAGGGAGTTACAAGAATGTAAATAATCAAAACGTAACCTAAACTTATGAATAACAATGAAAAACTACAAAGAAAATCTTTGTTTTTAATATGACGTAGAGTTGTACAAATGAAACAACCAAGAAATTGTAATAATATGAGATATCTATCTCATATTATTACAATAAATCTATCTCATATTATTAAAAACAAAGATTTTCTTTGTAGTTTTTCATTGTTATTAGTTAAGCGACTCGTGTGTCAACACGTGGATGATACAAGTCAAATTTAAACTTATATAGCTTTAATGAGTACTAACACGTGTAATAAAAATAATTAGAAATAAATTAAAGCAATTCCGATTAATAAACAATTCTGGCCTACAGATTCGATAAACAATGTTGATAATGGCAGTAAGTTCAAGTTCATTAGTTATTGTAATTCATATCTTTAATTTTACTTAAAATTTTCATTAACTTTAATATATACCTATTGAAAATCATCCGAAGATTAAAACCATAGGTGGCTATAAAATGACGATGGAATCATTTACTCAATCATAAAGCATATAAAATAATATAAATCTAGTGGACTTTATGTAAATTTTGAACTAATTTTTAATTTGAAATTAAATGCACCGTTAGATATATCATTTAAAAGAATCCGTGAACTTGTTCTATTATTTTAAATCGTTATTGAACTGTTATGAACAGAGTTGTCATGTGTAAAATGAATCATCCTTGATTTCTTCGTTTCTTTTAAATGCTCTTCCAATGAAGGTCGCTTTTGAGCACATGAAGAGGGTTGTTTATTATGCATAATTAATGACTATAATAAAAAGAACAATTGTAAACAAAACTTATTTTCATAGCATATGTGAATCATGAAGTTGCAAAGCGATTTTCATGAAATGTAAGTCATGAAAATAATAGTATTTAAATAATAGTATTATTTAATTTGAATAGATTAGTTGTAACTCATCTAAAATTCTTCAAATATCCACTTATTTAGTAAAATTCGAAAGTTATAACTCATCTAAAATAATAGTATTATTTAATTTGAATAGATTAATTGCAACTCATCTAAAATTCTTCATATTTAGTTAATTTGAATAGATTAGTTGTAACTCATCTAAAATTTCTCATATTTAGTTAATTTGAATAGATTAGTTGTAACTAATCTAAAAATTAAGAATATACTAATTTTAAAAAAGTGTCGTATTACAATAAAATTTACACCAAAACGTAAATAAAAATGAGACGGTCGCAAATATATAATTATTTTTTTCTCTAAACAAATATATCACAAGTTACTAAACATAATTTATAAATAACCTATAATTAATTACATTAATATATAATTTTTATAAAACCCCCTCATATTTTTTTAAAAGCCCCTCACAATTTTCATCCGGCCCCCTCCCAATTGTTTTAAAATTTTTCTAGCCCGACATCATCACTTTTAAAAACATGGTTTTTTGAAAAGGATGATGATATTATCATCCTTTCCTTTTAAATATATTATAAGATAAGATTCTCTCTAAAATCTGTGTTGTTTCACAAATTATCTCACGACTGCCTCCCAACATATATATTATATAACAAAAAACTAACACTAACATTAAGTAGAGTTCTACTCTATTCGTTAAGTAAATGGGTTAAGGGCTTATGTGGCCAAATTCGGATCATATGCGAGAGATATATATAGGTTCCTGTTGGATTTAGCTTATCCTATCTGTATGCATCCTCAAAGGTTCATACATCCAACATGTTTCTGAAATGAGGGTCTAATTCACATTGACCTTGTACCATTGTGTTTGTCATCAAATCGCTATAAGAGTTGTAGGGTTTATATGGCGGAATTAGCTGAAGTTGAGACTGATTGGTTGATAATCAAAGCTCAATCCATAAGCTATCTGGAAAAACTTTATTCTAGGGGATTATGAGAAATTATGTGTTTAATAATCACTTTAAGATTTTAACAGCCTATAAAAACTAGAATCTCAAGCCCCTATAAACCACCATCATTACCGAACACATCCAAACCTAACCTAAACCTACGAATAACAAAGAAAAACTACAACTAAATTCTTGGTTTGAAAACTTACGTATGAATCCAAGAATATTAATTAATGTATCACTGTATGTACGAATGAGAAAAACAAAAGAATCTCGGATTCTCTTTTGGTAAAAAACCACCAAGAATATAATGTATGTATATACATTATATAACCCCTAATATTAAAAAGGCTTAAAAATAAAAACCATCTAATACAATTAAGTGGATTAGGCCCAACTTCGAAATTCGGGTCACCTTGCAACAATATTCACCTTATGCCGAGTTTATTCTTGTAGGTAATAAGAAAATAAACTTTCACCGAACTCTATCATAAAAATTATTATGTGCCAACAATATTTTAAAATTAGACTGTTATATCATCCAAGTCAGAGCAAAGCTCACGCTTGGTTGTTGGAACATTAAAAGCGACCAAAACCTCTCTATCAAAGTCTTCTTTTGCAATATAAGAAGCTTTCATTTTTAAAACTTCATATAAAATATTATTAGATAAATAAAGATGCATTGTCAAGATCAATTGGAGTCAATATTGCTCACGTCTTCACTTGCCATAAAGAAAATCTTGTATCTCAGTCTAACAACGGAAGATCGTATTTCAAAGTAACAATGTCGAAATAAAACCTCGGTAAATTGAGAAAAAGGTAATTAGAAAACAATGTGGCTCATTATACCATTTGTTTTAAAATAAATATATCGAATGTAGAAACGAAATACGAATAAATAATAGAACACAAGAACACCAAGATCTAACGTGGAAAAAACCTTACAAGGAAAAAACCACATACACAACCGATGATATCACTATGTATGAAAAATATAAGGATTAAGGAGGTTACAACAACGTGAGTAATCAAAAGCTAACCTAAACATATAAATAATAAAGAAAAACTAAAACTAAATTCTTGGTCTGAAAACTTGCTCACGACTAAAAAACCACCAAGAATATTACACAATATGTCAATATTATATAACCCTAATACTGAAAGGCTTAAAAACCGTCTAATACAAATAAGTGGGCTATATGCCCAACTTTGAAATTCGGTTCGCTTTCCAATATGTTAAAGAAATCATCTCTATGATTAATAACATATACATATGAACAATTTACTACATATATTATGTTTTTACTTAATAACATCGATCATCTCTATTATGAAACTATTAAATACTTCGTTAATTAATTTTGATATGAAACAGTTGAAAATTAAGTTGGATTTGTAATTTCTAGTTTTATATGAAAATTCTTATGTATATATATTTATAGATTAAAAAAAATTCCGATTTCCGTAAGGATCTCTGATACCCGACGTGGACGGAGATATTAGAGATAGGGATGTAAGTCAATACTCCACGGATATGAATGTGGAATTAGGGGTGGAGAACAGAGATGTGTGTGATCGTGGTACCCTGACCCGTTTGTATCTATAATCTGATTTGAAATTTTCATGTCTTGATTGGTGATCATCACATATCTAAAAATGCCTTATTACTCGAAAAAGATTTACCGACGATAAAGGCAGTTAGATGCGAAATAAACAAGAACGAGCTACTGCATATATATAGCAAATTACGGCATAATTAATGATGCAATAATAATTAGTAATTAACCTGAGAAAGCAGCCATCAAGAAAAGCTCGGGCGCCATCAGCAGCAGCACAAGCACGTATGATTAAAGTTGCATGATCATAACACGCAAGGCAATCAGTCGTTGACATATAACTCCTACACTGCGCCATCACGTAGATCGGATCTGAGCTGCGAGCTTTCTGGGCTGTTGCAAAGAACGTCTTATTGTTAGTCAGCTGTTTTCTGACCTCTATAAACGTCTCATTAAGATTGCCAAAGAAAGTCCTTGTGTTAGTAGCGTTCAGTAGGCTGCATGCTCTAAGTAAAAGGTTGGTTTGTGGTTGTGATGTCGCCGGAGTTGTGATGTAAATAATGGTAACCACCACCACCTGCCACCCAAAGAACCACCGCCTGATCATTGCAACTTTGTTGCCTTACTCCTAACTAAATCTCTTCTTTAATATAGGGTGTTTAATTAAGTTTTTGTCAATGCATTGGGATTGCTGTGGTTCTGAACTGATTGTTTATATATGCAGCTTAATTATGTAATAATTTTATTAAATATTAGAACTAAGTATCACATTTCCCGTAGTTTACGAGTGAATTGAATAGACAACACATATTTAATCTCATCATTAACATGCCTTTTTTTTCATCTTTTTCTTTTCATACTAGTGCACTCGCGGTAAAATAAAGGGTAAATTACGCGAAAATACAATAAACTATGTCAATATAGTCATTGTATGTGATCAACTTTAGTTTGTATCTAAAAATACAAACAACTTACAAATTTGGTACATTGTATACAAGTTACCTATGATAATACCGGTAACCTAACAAAAAATAAAAGAGCTTTGGTACCTAAAAATACAAAAAACATTCAAATTTGGTTCATTGAATACAACCGGTAACATAGTAATCAGGTTACCGATTTGTATACAATGAATCAAATTTGTAAGTTGTATGTATTTTTAGATAAAAAATAAAGTTAATTGCATATAATGACAATATTGACAAAGTTAATTGTAATTTTGTGCATTTTGGCCAAAAATAAACACTTAAACGTTTCATTAATAGAAGAGTTAATTACAAAAATGGTTCATGTGGTTGTCACTAATTTTACTTTGAGTCATTTAACTTTAAAAATTACGAAAATAGTCACCGTTGATGTCATTTTGTTTCACTTTTAGTCCTTTAAACTAACTCCAACTAAAGTTGATTGTTAGTTAAAGGGTATTTTGGTCTTTTCATATATAATCCTTGTTACCAAACACACATTACCTATTATTATTGTTTCCAAACAACTTTTTCCTTTAACCTTCTTTCCAAACACCCTTTTCTTTTATATTTTATTTCCAAACAAAATATATTCTTTTTCTCACGTCTCTCTCTCTCTCTCTATCTCTCATCCTTTCTCTATCCATCTTATCTCTCATTATCTCTAACTCTATCTCTCATTCAATTCCCTCTATTGTTTGTTTTGGCTCAAGAAGCCATCACCATCCTCCCCTTCATCGGATGCCATTACCACCACAACCCACTTCTCTCTTCAAGAAATACAACCACCACCACCGCGTGACCACACCCCCGTCACCCCTTCTTTTATAGCCATCACCCCTGTCCTATCTCTTTAAGACTAACGGCCACCAGTCCCTTCTCTCTTCAACATCGTTGTCGCCGAATGCCACCACCACCACCACAACCCCCCTCTCTCTTCAAGAACTCCAAGCACCACCACTGCGCAACCACACCTCTGCCATCCTGTCTTCTCTCTGCAAGTTCGCCACCCACCATCCCTTTTTTTCTCTTTGAGACTGTAGCCACCCCCTTTCTTATCTCTTTAAGACCGGCAGCCACCAGCCTCTTCTCTCTTCAAGATCGTTGTCCCCGGATGTCACCACCACCAAGATCTTCTCATCTTCCTCATCCTTTTCCTTTCTTTTTTAATGATTTATGGATTTGTTCGTAGATCTAATGTGTGAGTGTTGAGTTTGTTCTAGATATGAGTGTTTAGATATGTCTGGGTGTTGAGTTTGTTTCAGATTTGAGTGTTTAAGTGAGTATGGGTTTTGATTTTGTTCTAGATTGTTTATTTCACCATCATTGAACACGTCATCCCAACTTTATGTGTTGTTGCGGAGAGTTATTACAAATCATTGGTGATTTCTATGATTTTTCTATGTTTATCAGCTAATTTTTTTTAACTTTTGCTTTTTTAATTTGTGTGTTGTTGCAAAGAGTTAATAAGAAATCACATTTGGCCATATGGATGGTGAATCAAGTTCTTGTTTCCGATTTAGGGTTTTGGTGGATCAAGTTCTTTCCTCTGTTCTTCCACAGAATTAAAGAAGGTAATTTTTGGATTATCCCAAAGTAATATTTTGTGAAACTCAGATTGTTAGGGAGTAGGGATATATAATTACTTCTAAACAATATTATCTACACAATCCAAATGATTATTGTGTAAGTTTGTGGGGTTATAACTAAACCAATTGTTTATAAGTGGAGTAGACATGACCCTTATTAAACACATTACAAAGACACTTTTCGTGCGATGTGAGACAATACTCAACATGCCTTTGACGTGTGTCGTTGTTTTTCGCGCCTAGCACGTGGATACTTATGGATTACATAGAGTCTGTGTCGCCTTTGACCAACCACGGCTGATCCTTGATCTATTACCATATAAGTTTGTGGGGTTCCAACTTGAAACCAATTGGCTACAAAAAAAAGTAGCTAATAACTCTTATTAAACACATTACAAAGTCACTTTTCATCCAACATGAGACATTCAACTTGATTCTTATCAATTCTATCATAATTTATCTAAAAAATCGATCTCTATTTTTTCTTTACACTTTTAAAACCGATATGTATAACATCCGGTTTTTAAGCCCTTACACATATGGACATTCTCGAATATTGGTCCTTATGATTTTTAAAAGGTGTATAGTGAGATCGACTATGGTTTAACAAATAAATATGTTAACATGAGTTATGTTCAATAAGGTCAATTTAAAAAACATAGTACGAAAATTTTAATATTCAATCACAGGTGATTTACAAAAATTTTAGTATTTAATCACAGGTGATTCAATATATTATCACATGTGATTTGTAAAAACATCACAAGTGAATTATAAAAATAATACTCCGCCCAAAATTTTATAATGCAATATGGATCATTAATATCATTGATCAAAAGACGAAAATTAATCTCTTAGAACTATAAATTAAGTATGAACTATATCCATTATTCTTCCACTTGTTAACGTATATTAATGTCACTGTTTAATTAACAAATATGTCACCCAATTGAAAAAATATAGAACTCAATAATGGAATGGAGATTCTCGACAAAACTACAACAAAAGGCTGTACTAGGATATTAATTTAACCTTAAAAACTTATAAAACACTAAAATTAATTTACGCATTAATTAGATTCTGAGACAAATGGCTGTACTAAAATTAATTTACGCATTAGTTTTTTTAATTAACATACTAGGATATTAATTACTTTATATAAAGTAGCGGGTGCCGCGCAATGCGGCGACGATCAAAAAATAATGATGGTGAATACTTTTGGTGACGAGAACGGAAGAGGCAATGATGTCTGTGAATTAAGTCTGAATATTACAACAAATTTGAAATAATTGAAGTAGTATTATTCATCAAATTTATGTTATATGAAAGTTTTTATTTAATAGTGTGGCGATATTGTTTATACACTTTTACTTAAAAGCAATATGAGACGGTACAAATAATACTAATATTATATGTTGAACTTAAAGATCATAAATACTATTTAAAAAAATTGAATTATATGTTTTTTAGAGAAAAATAAATTATAATTCGTATAATCCAGACATTTATTTATTAAATTAAGGAGAAAAAAGTGAAAGGTATAATGATTTGATGGATGATATTAATGTAAATAAAATTAAGGGTAGAGACTTAGGAGCTGTTTGTTTGCTGATTAATGAAACCATTCAGCACTGAAGGCTGAATCATTCAGCAATCAGCGTGTTTGGTTGCTACATCTGAATGAAGACGGTGCTGAATGATTCAGCATAATGCTGCTGAATCATTCTACCTTAAAGTGCATTCTGAATCATTAAGCACCAAGTATTTACCCTAATACTCATTCGTTTGCATGTTATCTTGTTAAACAATCATATCTTATAATATAAACTATCACTATTAAGGTTAAAATGATAATTTGCATCATTCAGATTGGTTATTCAGAACTTTTATCAAACAGCATGTTACATTCAGAGGTATATTCATTCAGAGCTTTTGAATTATTCAGACCACATAATGATTCAGTGCATAATCATTCTGTTTTAACAAACAGCACATTAGTAGTGATTGAAAAATTAAGAGCTATTAATTTTTTAAAAAGAGAGAGTGTTATATACTTAATATAGTGGTGTTAATTAAATGTTTAATCAAGCAAAAGCAGCCACAGAATGACAGAATGTCAACGAATTAAGAAGTAATTAAATCTTTCAAGAAAATAATTCGTTCTACAAAAATAGTTATTAAAATACTTGTTTTCTATTTTGCCTTTTAATTTTTAAATGTACTGAAATTGCTTATTCCAACCGTAACTTGGTAAAAAGGATAAATTGTTTGGTCGAGATTCTAAACCATGGTTTTTATTTTATGAGTCGGATTTAATGTTGAGATCGAGGTGGAAAGAGATGTATATCGGTTATTAATTCGGGTCGGGTTCGTGTTATCGGGTTCGGGTCAGTTTCGTATCGACCCAATTTCGATCCATTTATTTTCGTGTCGGGTTCGGGTTGTGTCATTTTTTCCGTGTCGACTCATTTAGGCTAAATGTTATCGACAAGATTTTTTTCAGTTTCCGAGTACGATTTTCGAATACGTTTTTCCGTTTCAACTATGATTTCCTTTATCAATATTTTAAATTCCATCTTTTTTTCCAACGTCCGGCAAAAATTTCGAAAATGATTTTCATTTATATTCTAACTTCACTAATCAATGTTCGTTTCGATTGTATTCGAACTTCAAATTCGGTATTTATTTCGGTTTAATTGAAATTTTGATTTTACTTTTTTATTAATCTATATAAATGAATATAATAAAAACTATGATGTATTAATTATTATTCTATCAAATACAAATAAATAATGCAATTGAACAATGGAAATAATTTAAGATTATTCATAATTAAATAGAATGATGGATCGATCAATACTAAATTATCACATATCAAATAATTAAATGTAAAAGTATCAAATATATCATATAGTGAAAATAACAAATATCAAAATAACGTACCATTGTTTTAACTGTAAATATTTTATTGTTTATTTTGAGTTTTTAACGTTTAAGGGTTTTATACTTTTGTTTGACGGCTTTATTGCCTTAAAATGTCATTCTTTTATTTGAATTCATAATCTTCTTTTCAAAATTTAAAATTTAAGTATTAAAGAAAATTTTAAAATGTTATAGTTTTACCTTTAAACGGGTCATACGGGTCATTTTCGGCTTGTCGGGTTAACCCTAACCCGACCCATTTATTTTCATGTCAAGCCGTTTCGTGTTCGTGTCACTATTTTCGTATCGGGTTTCGGGTCGACCCAGAAATTACCAGCCTTATAAAATCATCATATACTTAAGATAAATGTCAAGATGACAAATAAAATAAATTGATGGATCTCATATATTCTCGTTTAGCGAGTATGAGTATGAAATAAGCGTGTTTAATAAAAATAAATAATTTTTTTAATGTTATGCATGACAAGATGAGTGAGAATAGTGACTCGTAAACTAGATGTTATGGTTTGGACATGAGTACATGACGGCATGACCTTATACGGCTTTTGGAAGCTAGTATGAGTTGAGAGTCAAATGATAATACAATAATTAACCAAGTAGAGTTTTTTTGTAAGATTAAGTAAGCAATAGTTTAAAAAATGGTTAATCGCATATTTTGTAAGACTCCTAAACTAGATTTTATGACTTTTCTTGCAAATAACTTCTCTTTAATACAAATATTAGTGTAGTTATTGTTTTTTTTAATGGTAAACACACACCCACTAAACCTAGCTCTAAATCTACTCATGTTATCTAAAACGAGATTTAAACCTAGCTAAGATACAAACCATACGACATTAGTGTAGTTATTGTACGACACAAGATTATATCAACTTGCACTTGGTGATGGGTTTGTAAATTTATTTTTCTCTTTGCATTTCGGGAACCAAATATTGTTTCTTAATTTAGTTTATAGTAAATTACATTTTTTGAGATCCTAAGATTTGATCAAAATTATGGATTTAATCTTGTGGTTTAAATTTTTCGAGATTGGTTCCTCTCAATCCGGAACCATTATATTTTTGGTCCTGACCAAATTAAAATGATGAAAACACCACCGTCCTTTAATTTATTAGTTTTTTTCATTTTTAATTGATTTTACATTGTTAAATAATATTTGATTATTTTTAATAAATCTTTTAAATGTTAAACAAATAGTTAATGGTATTGTAGTCATAATCTCATAAATGGCCACCACCCTTTCCAACCACCATCGCCATTGTCACGCTGACCACCACCACTAGTTTAGGCCATTTCTCACTTCGACCATCAGCACCATTTATCACTTAATCAAATCAGTTCATTTACCCTTACAAATATATTAAACTTTATATCAGTAAAGTTAAACCATGACAACGACCTCTTTTGGAAGCATTAGATGACAACGATTCTCAAGACACTCGGTCTGTTAAAGTTCATAAACCCACACAAATCACCACCACCAGCCAACACACCGGAGTTTGAAATTTTTGAAAGGTTAGATGGGTATGTTTCTGCATGTATAAACGCTACTCTTGACCCTACTATCGCCCATTTGGCTATTGACTCAACTTCATCTGCTCAACTGTGGAAAATTATTGAGGATATGTATTTTCAGAACGCCTTTGCTAAGAAATCTCAGCTTCACAAACAGTTTCAAACCATAAAACATGGAAGTAGTTCAATAGCTTCCTATTGTGACTCGGTTAAACATATTGCAGACTCTTTAAAATCTATTGGTGAGCCTGTTTCACAATCGGCGTTAGTCATGCAATCATGGCCTCAACTCTTCATACAATACCGTTGTTTTAAATGTCGAAAATTCTGCAACAGAACTTACGTTTGCTCAGCTTTGATCTCGTCTCCTTATCTTTGACAAACGGCTAGCCCAAATCAATGAACAACCATCATCAATTTCTACAATGCAAGCAACAACAGGCTCTGAAACAGCACCGCATCAGGCCAAACCACCGTTGATCAAGCTTGAAAACCCACTTATCTGATCTATCACAAGGAAGACCACGACGCCTCTAAATGTTATTGGCGATACACACCACCGAACCCCACTTTCAATAAAAAAAACGTTATACATCTCGCCAATCTTACAATCGTGGAGGCCGTAATGGTTCCCGTGGCAGCAGAGGCGAAGGTCGCAACAGTGTTCGAGGAGGCTACAGTGGCAATTTTTAGCAAACAGTGTTCGAGGAGGCTACGGCGGGTTCCCTCCATCGCAGATACCAGTTGGCTGCCATACCCTATTTCCTAATGTTGGACCTCAAAATGGGCTTTCTAATGAATTTGTTACAGGTGGGCCTTCCTACTCCTAATGTTACAGGTGGGCCTTTCTAATAAAATTCAAATCTTTTTAATTTAGGTTATGGTAACTAGATCCTGTTTACTTTTCCGAGTAAACCCTCAAACGACTCATAGACAAATCAATTAAAGAGGTAAATATATCATAAAAACATCCGATTTGTATTCAATACAAGCCATTGATCAAGAAACGAAGGTTAATGTAACGACCTGAAAATATTGTAAATATTCTTAGATGTGAATTATATATTTATGAAATTTAAGGATATACAAATAATAGAAATATATTCTTTGAATATATTAAGAATGTTTTTACTCCTAAAATACGCGTATATATATAAGTATTATACGTATAATAATACTGCCAATATATATTTAAATACTTTGTATTTAAGGAGTTTGAGGATAGAGATTTAAATAGAGTTATTAGTTTACGTCGTAGAAAGAAATTAAATTAAAAAATTAAGGTTGAAGGTTTAATAAAATTCAAACCTAACTAAAAGGATTGAAAGTGTAAATTAAGGGGGCCTAAGTGTAACTTGTAAATTCAATTTGAATTCACGTGACCTTGCTTGTTGAGATGGTTTTTCTTTTTCTTTTGCAGCTTTTACTTTTACAGGCTTTGTACTTTATATATATATATATATATATATATATATATATATATATATATATATATATATATATCGATCTCTATATATAAATAGAGTAGAGTAGAAAGAGTTATAGAAAACAGAGAAACACAGTGATGAAATAGTGAGGTATTTTGAGCAAAGTCTCGTTTGTACTCGTATAGAAGTTACAGGAGACCGAAAAATATTGTTATGAGCATAGCTTCGATCGAGGTTTTGCGAGAATTGATCCGAGAGGTATATTTCTTTAATCTTACGCTTCTATTTCGACTATGAAGATGTTTAGGCTACATGCATGTCGAGTCTATGCGTTTCTATGGAGTTTCTAAGCACGTGAAGCGATAATCTTTGGTCGGGAGTTGTTATTTTGTCTAGAATCTTTGGTTGGATCGTGTTTTTAACATAGTAACCTTCATAGGTTATTTGTGGAGTTTGAGTTCGTGTTCTTCACGATCCGTGAGCGTTGTTTGTCTTTTCGAGCTCGTGTGTTTCGTTATCTGGACTAATGTGAGTTCAATATTTCTCAAAACTGAGTACTAGACAAAAATGATATATTTTCAAAAGTAATGATTTACTATAAAATGGTAATATGTGTTTATATATTACCTATGCATGAAATATGTGATATATATATATATATATATATATATATGATTGTTACGTGTTATGAAATTGTATGATGATCATGCTATGTTATGAAGTTATGAGTTTTAACGTAATATTGATTTACGAGACCTTGGGATAGGGGTAGTCCAATCCTTATTAATGATGCCTAGTAGGTTGAATCTTCTAGGAAAAGTGCTAGCCATTTGTGGGTTATCGGACGTTCATGACAATTCCGGGACAACGTGATGATGTATTTATACTCATTGGAATGATATTTGGTACTAGAGGTTGTACCTTATTAAATATCATGCGGGTGTGAGGAGGTGTAAGAGGTAAAACACCGTTATTACTTCACCTGAACGGCATTGTGGAATACGTTGTATACCACGTCGCCGGAGTAGCGATAGCGGGAGATGTTACAACTTAAGAATTATTGCAAGTCGCGCTCCAATGACTCTTAGACGGGTAATAACGTAACTCGTGAACCGGGTCTATATCTTGGGTTAAGATAATATCCCTAGACCATTAATGATGATTGTGATGATGACGATAGTTATGATTTAAAGAATTGCGATAACGGAGTATATGAAATAACTGTTTGAGGTACTATGATTAGTTGACCGTTATGTGCTAAATGTCAAATGATGGGTTGGTCAACTATGTGAATGGGCGGGAATGGATTATTATTTATTCTCATATTACCGCCTAAAATATGTTATGTTTTAATTGAATCTTTTCATAACTTTATTGACTCACGAGACTTTAAGCTGACACTTGTTTCTTGAAATGTGTCCTGTACTCGTGCAGGTTGCTTAGAAGATTGCTTGTGAGACAGGGATTTTGGGTCGTGTACTGTCTTAGATGATACCATTTTGTTTTATCGCATCAGACACTTTATGTCTTTATGATTAATGTTTATGAACGTGATGTCGTGATTTTCAAACTGATGTAATCTCTTATCGTTTCGGTAAGATGTATTTTATGGCCAAAGACTTCCGTTGCATGTTTTCTGATAAAATGGCAAGATTTTTGTAAATGGTAAATTTTGGGAAATTGCGGTCGACACAGTTAAAACCAATAAAGATTGAAACTATGATTGAATAAAAATGAAACTAGAATCAATTCATATATTAACCAAAGAAATCAAGCCATATCATACTGGGTTTGATCATAGGGTGAATACAAAAGGAAATTAGCCCATAGACAGGCTTTAAACAATCAAAAACATAATGAAAATCCAAGTGAAATCTAGAAAACATGTAGGATCTACACAAACTGAATGACATTTGGTGATAATTAATGGTTGATTTCCAATTCTCAAGCCGCTAATGGTGGAAAATAGTTTTCTCTAGTCATTTTTGGCTCCAGGGGTGTGGTAGGGTCGGCCACCATACAAAATTCCTCTTTTGAAACCTAAGAATTCAATTTATAATGTTGGTCTGCCAACGAGCTCGCGGCGCAAGCTTCATACCTCGCGGTGCGAGGCATTAATTCCCTAATTTTTCAGAACTTTTCCTCCCGCGCGAACAAGCTTGGCATCCGGCGTGAGGCAATATTGCGGAGCGAGATGCTGATTTTCAGCCGTTTCTTCGTTTTTTTCGGTTTCTCTCCCGATTCCACTGTTTCTTCAACTTTTCCAACATATTTGATCTGAAAGCAACCCAATACCATAATTAGGTGTAGAATTACTCATTTATGCATAATAAACGTGTAAAACTCATAATATTGACGGATAAAACATAGATAAATCCGGAAACATCATATGCCTATGCTACAACCGCCTTTCTAATTAACAGACTTCCTTCTACTACTCTTGGGTCTATGTCACCATATGAACTTCTATTCAAATACAAACCGGATTACTCTGGTCTTTGCACCTTTGGCTGCCTCTGCTATCCATTTCAAACTATCTCCAAATCTATTCCATGTATCTTCACCGTGTCACATTTCATGATACTGAGTTTACCATATGCTCATCAGACAGCTCTCATACTTCCCCTACCTCCGTTCCATTACTGTCTTTATCTATCCCAGTCTTGTCTACTTCCACTACCTCAACTAAAACCACCACATCCTCTCATAATCCATCACCTCCTCCCTCTCCTCCCCACCCACCCCTCCCTTATTTTCTCATCCTATGATCACCCGATCTCATGACAACACTCGTCAACCCAAGTCCTTTCCTGATCATATGCTTCACCATGTCACCTCGCACTCTGAGAAAGAACTAACCACCTTTTCCTAAGCCCAAAAGCTTCCTGCATGATGGGATGCTATGTGTACTAAAATTACCGCCCTTCACTTGAACCGCACTTGGATACTAGTTTCAGCTCCTCCACAAGCAAATAATGTTAGATGTAAATGGGTGTACACGATCAAACGCAATCCCAATGGCACCATTAGGTGGTATAAAGCTAGACTTGTTGCTAAAGGCTTTCATCAGCATGAGGGCACTGACTACATTGAGACCTTTGGTCCTGTTGTCAAACCGACTACCATTCGCTTGGTTTCAGTCCCGTTGACCCGCCCGGGTTTATGGTTGACACGTTTTCATTTTTTATTTTAATTTTTTTTAAAAAATAAAAGTTCAGCAATTTAGTCACCTTGACGGTTGACACTTTGAAACCCTCACTCGACAGAAACCCTAAAAATGAGTTGTGAAGCCCTCTCGACAGTCTATGGTGGCTCCTATCCTTTGTCATCTCCGACATGCGACTGTTCTTCAAACATAAACTTCTATTGAGCTCATGTAACCCTCTTAATAGAGTTTTCATTTTATGCTTAACAGATTATTTAGTTTCTTAACAGATTAGTAACTGTTTCCAACTTTATATACATACATATATATACACACATGCATATATATTTTAAATTTCTAAAAACCGGGTTGACCCACCGGTCGAACCGGTTAACCCGTGACCTGGTTAGAAGACCGGGTCAACTAAAAACCCGGGTTTTAAAATATTGGCAAATACGATTTAAGAATGACATGTGAAATTATCTCTAATAATTTTGATTTAAAGTTAAAGTCAAAATGAGTCCATTACTAACCAAAAAAAAGTGAAATTTAGATTTAATTTTTATTAAAATGGATGGTTAAAATCTGATAATTAAAATTTTATCTAAATTTAAAGGCTAAGATTATCTAAATGACTTTAATAAAGTTAGTCTTTTCTTTATATTAGAAGATTGATATTTTTTGAATAAGTAAGCACTAAGTTACCAACAACTGGGACAATTTTTATAATTTCATCTTTTTTTGTATTGTTTTACAACCCGCAATGTTGTTCTTATCTTTGATATAAACATGAACCTTCGGTCAATCCAAGTTAGTTAGTTACGAGACCAAAAATTAAAGCACACTGTCACATCAAGTCAACAATTTTTAACCACACAAACACTACCCTATGAGCCTTGATACTTCGCTAGATTGAAGAACAACCAGGTGGTCTAAGGATTTGAATTGTAGCATATTTGATCCTTGAATCCAACTATCATGCCTTTACAAAAGCATATCTAATTATCTATAACTAATGTGCTAATCTACAAGCAGCCTGCAACAATTCTTTGAATATGTAATCAAGTACTATGTGGAATCATCATGTTGTATCAGATCCCCAGAGTTTGTATGATAGTCGGAATACAATCAGGTTCAATTGGGCTACAACTTACATGTAAACAATCGGCTTAATTAATAGAACAGAATGCCAGACTGATTACATCTTCTAAGACAACCACCAATATCCAGTCTTCTAGATTTCTTCATCGTCTGTTTTTATTCTTGTCTCAGTTTCAGTTATGGTAATTTATAACTACTAGTCGTTAATTTGCTGATAGATCTAAGAAAGCTTGTGTTGACTAGATTATGTTGGAAATCAAAGATAAATAAACAAGATATTTCACCAAGAAATCCGTCTTTATTTCTGTAAGATCGGTACAAATATGCCATACTCGATACATGTATATATAGGGGTGAGAATGACGGTTATTCGGCGGTTTCCGGCGGCTGACGGCGGCTAACGGCCGTTTGGCGGTTACCGGCGTCGGTTATGCCGGCGGCGGTTGTGGTGGTAACGTTTTCCAATCTAAATACATAATACATAATAATATGTTTAGTTTAATATCTAATACTCCCTGTTAAACTAAACATAGTTTAAGTGAGGTCTTCTATTCTTCATGACTTGTCCATAGTAGAGTTGGTTCGTCATCTTCACTTCGAGTTAAGTTAACCTCCTCATCCTTCTTTGTGCATTCATACTTGAAGTGTCCAAATCCGTTGCACTTGAAGCATTTTATGTGTCTCTTGTCTTATTGGTTAACATCTTTGTTCTTCCATAGTTTCCAAGCTCTACTTCGTCCTTTTCCTCTGAAATCTTGAACTGACTTCTTATGACCGCAACACTCACAGCCATCTTCCTTGTCTTCGTCTTTTTGGCCTGCTTTGGCATACAGAAGTCCATTATGTGTATCTTCTTCTTTGCTTGGCTTTTTAATGCGTTCTTCATAGGCTTTCAATCTTCCAACAACTTCTTGAAATGAACTTTGCTGGAACAGATCCTATAAGTTTTCGAACCAATCTTTTGTTCTCTATTGTTGAACAAAGATTATTTGCTTCTGACACTAGTTGACTAATCTTTCCTGTAAAATCATCGAGAGATTCTAAGTCTTTCATCTTCAAATATTCAAAATCTGATTCTAATGTCTGTAGTCTTGCTTCCTTGACTCTGTCTGCACCAACGAATAGAGCTTTCAAGTCTTCCCATATATCTGTGGCTTTTGTATGATGAGCAACTTGTAGAACAAGTTGTTCTGGAAAGGCTTGAAACAGATACGCAATAGCCATTGTGTTTTTCAGTGTATCCACGTCTCCTTTTGGTTCGAATGCTTCCCATAATCCTTACACATTAAAAAGTGTTTTAATCTTCACGGCCCAAATAGTATAATTCGTTGAATTCAGAATTGGGCATTGGAATGTCATCAACATCCCTCCTTCAGTTTTCTTCGATGTTCCGGAATCCATCTCTTCTTTATTTTTTCGGGGTGTTTCTAGATTCTTTGTTTTCTTCTTTCTTTCAATTTTCGGCTTTCCTTTCTTGAGCAGAAAACTATTCTTTCTTGTTTACGGGGCAAATCAAACCAACTGCTTCTGACAGTCCCCTGGTTCTTTTTTTACCGGACAAATTTCTGTCTTCTCCTGTTTTGTTTGAGCGAATCAAACCAACTGCTTCTGATAGTCCCCTGGTTCTTTTTTCACAAAAACAGAAAAAAAAAATAAACTGATTTTTCTTGTTTTCGTGATGAATCAAACCAACTGTTTTGAACAGTCCCCTGGTTCTTTTTCCACCAAACAAACTTTTCCTTCTTCTGTTTTGCGGGGTGAATCAAACCAACTGTCTCTTAACAGTCCCTGATTCTTTTTCACCAGACACACTATGGTCTACTTTTGGGGTGAATCAAACCAACTGTTTTCGACAGTCCACTGGTTCTTTTTTCAACTGGGCAAAACTACTTTCTAAACTTTTCTTTTCTTTTCACAAATTTATAAGTTTATTAATTTCATAAAACTTATTTATGAAAAAAACAAAACTTTTAATACTTTACTAATTTATAAACCTAAATAATAAATTTCTTAATTATTAAATAAAAAACAAGTATCCTTTTATTTTCCTTTATATTAAAAAAGAACTTTAATAATAAAACCTTAATTAAAATTCCTATTTTTAAATACTAGGGTTTCTTGGAAAACAGGCCGCCCCCTTCTTTCTTTACGTTTTTTTTCCTTTTCTGTTCCTCCGAGAGAAAAAAAAACGAAAGTTTCTTTTCCTCCGGTGATTTCCTCCGATCGATGGTTGCTACTTGTATTCCGATTGTTATTCCTGTCGGATTTGCGACTGGTTGCTTTGGAATGATGGTACTCTTCTGCCTCCGGTTGTTTTCTCCGATCTGGTCGTCTTCTCCGATCTGGTACGTCCCTTTTCTCCGATGGGTGCCGCGGTGGTAGTTCCTAGTTGAACGGCCGCCGTAGGTATCCTCTTTTATGATGAAAATCGAACCCAAATCTGATGGTTTTCTTCTTCTGCCTCCGATTTGAAGAATTAGGGTTTCGATTTCTTTGGGTATTTCTGGGTAGATGATGAGAGCCGTGGCTCTGATACCAAATGTTGGAAATCAAAGATAAATAAACAAGATATTCCACCAAGAAATCCGTCTTTATTTCTGTAAGATCGGTACAAATATGCCATACTCGATACATGTATATATAGGGGTGAGAATGGCGGTTATTCGGCGGTTTCCGGCGGCTAACGGCCGTTTGGCGGTTACCGGCGTCGGTTATGCCGGCGGCAGTGGTGGTGGTAACGTTTTCCAATCTAAATACATAATACATAATAATATGTTTAGTTTAATATCTAATAGATTATATATAGTCTTCCCATCACAGTCATTTTACTTGTATTAATGTTCTTTCACTATTTACAGGTTTGGGTACCAGGCCCGGCCTAAAGGCAGGGCAATGGACTAGGACCCATAAATCTTAGGGGCCCACTGTGAAAAAAAGTCTCTATATATAATAAGCCCGTTAAAATTAAAGGGATAGCCCAATGAAAAATTCCAACTGGAAAATTAAAGGAATAGCCCAACTGGAGAGGCGGAAGGAATGAAAAGTCGAGTACCGGCCATCTTGGAAATTGCATTCTCGATCTTTTTGAAGTATCGAAGAGAGTGAAGTTCAAATGGAAGTCGAGAAGTCGAGAATTGAATCGGCTGAGAAGGAGAGAAGCCATAAGGCCCAGCACCAGCAGATCTTGCCAAGAACTCAAGAGTCGACACTCGTGACTCGACAGACGTGATTCGTGAAGCGGCTGAAGCCAGATCGGTGCTCTTGAAAAAATATGAAACCATAGAGAAATGGGATCGACGTCTCGGAAAATCCTTCATCGAGTTCCGATTGAATCATAAAACCCTGAAGCTAGTTGCTGAGTTCTTCCCCAATCGACAAATCACAAAATCTTTTCAACCTTTCAATCGACGCCATCTGCGACTTATAATCGACGATTGTGAATCAAAACCCTAGGTTTAAACTTTTACCGATTGACGATTGTGAATCAAAAAAGTCGACTCCTCAAACTGTAACGTGTAAGCCTGTAAGTTTCTTAGTTTCTGAATTCTAAATTTATGTTCTTCAGTTCTTCCTTACTCCTTAGTTTCTTAATCTTTATTTGCACTTAGTGAATCAAAATCATACTAAAATGATCTAAATAACGAAAATTTTGTTTTTGGAATAGCCTCGGTGGACAGTGGCTTTGTGGCTTGATAATAACGAAAATCAGACTGTCTGAACTTTGATTCCTTGAATCAGAGATTCAAAATCGTCAATTGGGCAAATCTTTTACCTCATGTCATCAGGTGTATAAATTCCTATTTATTTTTATAATCCTTTACCTTTCACTTTATGTTTGTTTTTCTATTGCATTGTTCTCTAATAACGATATAAGATTTAAGTAATTAATTGAGTAACCGAGTGAATCTGTGATTTTGTGAGCATGTAAATTTGAGTATTTGACCTCAATCTGTGAAGTGAATTTGAGTATTTGACTTCAATACGTGAATCTGTGATATTTGACTTCAATCTGTGAAGTGAAGTTGAGTACTTGACTTCGATATATGAATCTGTGATTGTGTCTTAGCCTAGTCATTTTCTATGCAAATTCTACTTATTTGCTAAAAAAATTAGTTTAGGGGTCTTTCTAAAGTTTTCGTCCAGGGCCCAAAAAATAGTTGGATCGGCCCTGTTGGGTACCAAGCATTAATGTGCTCGATCCAGGCATTGTAATGATCGTCTTGTGGTTGATTCTTAGGCTTATTTTTTTGTGAGCATTATTAGTTAATAGTCTTTCCATCACAATATGTTCGATCCAAGCATTATAGTCTTCCCATCAGAGTCGAGATCAAGGTACTGTTGATATTCAAATTGAAATGAGTCATTGTTTATATTGTTCAGTGATTGAAGGCTTCCATTTTTCTGGTTATGCTAATTACAAGTATTTTTAGCACAAGAAACTCGGTCAAAGATAAGAAAGAGTAAAATATGTGGATCTCCATGCTCATGCACCTTTAGTCTTTACGAAGCCATGGTAATCTTATCCATTGTAACTAAATTCATCTTCTAGACTACTGTTTTTTCGAATTGATATACATTTCAAAGCAAAGGTTTGTAGCTTTTGTTTTGCTTCTAGCTAGTAGCTTAACTAAAAGCTGTTATGGCGCAATCATTGATAATATTTTCTCTGTGGTACTCAATTACGACCATCTTGCTATTATCATGGAAGGTGCTGCAGGAGGAGAGCTGCTTAAAAGGATTTTCAAAGCAGGAAGATTTGCAATATGAAACATCAATAAAGCATGTTCTTCTTAGCAGTGTGTCACTAGATCGAATATGTATATTGAATGATTACCATTATATACGCACAATATGACAGGCAATAACAATAGTTTGTACTTGACAACATGTTCAATTTAAGAAATGTTGGGTGGAATGTGTGAAATACGGTGTCGGGAAATGAAATCTGTTCGACAACATATTCATTTCTTTCTCTCTTTTCTATTTTCTTTATTTCTTTTTTTCAAGTAACCCTCTTATTAGTTATTAAAATAGTTTTTGAGAAACAATAAAATAAATATATATTATTAAATGATTAGATAAAAAGATAATATAGTCTTAAAATTTGTATTGATGTAAATGATTTAATTAAAGTTAGATTAATTAAATAGTTGTTGTCGAGTTTAATACTTTAATGATTTATTAAAACAACAGTTGTCATAAATTAGTTGAGGTAATTAAGAAAATAATTAATTTAACTATTGCTCTAAGTGTTTATGTCTTATGTATAAAAACATATACTACTTAATATTAAGTAATCTTAAAACTTTTAACAGAAAGAAAGTTAAATGATTTATAATATATTGATAAGAGTTTAGTACATTCAACAGGTGTGCATATATAAGCTATTGGGTTAATCAAAATACTTCACTATATTTCAGGGGTGGACCTAAAATTTAAAATGGATGGTAGCACAATCTCGAAAAAATCGAAATTTACACTACGCGAGATCGAAATTTACACTACGCGTACAAAATTGGATGGTGTCCCGTGATCCCGTTACCTAACCCTTGGGTCCGCCCCTACTATATTTAGTCCGTATGTTTCTTAACAAAAACCTTTGGTGATTGTATACCTTCATGTATTTAAACATGCTTACCTCTTTAAGATATCTATGAAGACACTATATATAATGAAACAATCGAAATGATGAATCAAACAACCTGACCAATAGCCCAAAAACTGAAATTAAAATCCTTAGGTCTAAGCCCATTTAACTTTGGTCAACCAATGAATTAAATTAAACTAAGTTTAATTAAAAACTGGACTTTAAAGGAATAAAGCCCATCCATAATCCATGGATAAAACCTAGCACATCCGAGCCAAACTTTAACTAATTTAAAACCCAAATTAAATAAAGGTTAAATATTTGGTCCTTGTTATAATTTATTATAAACGGAAAATAAAATAAAACTTTTAAAAATCGGCCAAAACTTGGCCTAACAAGTTTTTGAAACCTTGATAATTTTTATATATATAGAAGAGAGATCATTTGAAAACCAATTTTTATGCAAGGACCGTCAGAACTGTTTGTGGTCATTGATCATAATTAATTGAAGGTTAATATTAATTGTGACAAACATATAATTAATTAAAAATATAGCCATCATTTTCACTTTTCAAACATGTTAGAGGGATATTTTAGGCAAATTTCCTAAATAAATGGGAGACCACTTACCCTCACTTTCTTAAAACTAAAATATCTCCTAAATCCAAATGTTTTAAAATACGAAACTATACCAAATTAACTAGAAAAACATGTTTTTAATATGACATTCGTATTGCTATACTTTTTCAAAGAAAAAAGTTTCATTTTTGCCGGTTTTTTTTCTTGCACAGCATGAGATATGTGCACATTACACTTGATTTTTTTCAAGAACAGGTGCATATGTGCACCACTTGTTCATACTCCATAGGTGTGTCTTGGTGCATTTATGTATCATGTACGTGCGTATCCCGTGCAGATATGCATATGCACATATAGACATACCACTTTTTTTTCAAAAATAAAAATTTGTTTTTTACTGGTTTCTTTTTCCAACACCGCACCAGATATGTGCACATGTACACGCATCACTCGCTTTTTTTCGAGCACAAGTGTAGATAGGTGCACATGTGCATATTACACTAGATTATTTTTCAGCATGTAGTTTTGTTTTAGTAAAGGTGCATTTGGGTACATATATGCACCGTGCACGTGCGCATCTCGTGCATATATGCACATGTTCATGTACGCCTAGATGCATATGTGCACGTTTGGGTTGTAAACGAACTGAATGTCGATGAACTATTCGTGAACTGTTTGGCTGAAAGTTTGTTTATCTTCGTTTATTTAATAAACAAACGAACACAAACAAAAATATTTGTTCATTTAGTTAAATGAACGGACACGAATAAAGACCCTTCTTCGTTCATTTTATGTTCGTGAACGTTCGTTTATCGGTTTGTTTATGTTAGTTTATATGTATGTATATATGTGTGTACATAGATATATATACATATATTTACATACACACATTACTCTCTCTCTGTCTCTCTCACACACACACATATATACACACACATAGTTAGTGTCTGTTTATATTTAATAATGTTAGGTTTATATTATATTTGTATATGCATTCGTTCCTTTGTGTTCGTTTATGTTCGGCTAAAATAAAACGAACGAACATGAACACAAATATTTGTTCGTTTATCCCGTGTTTGTTATTTTGTTCGGGTAAAGTTAAACGAACGAACACGAACAAACCCCGTTCGTATTTGTTATGTTTGTGCAACTCAAAATTGGTTTAGTAAAACTCATTACCAATTTAAAAAATTCTAACAAAAACGATCCGGAAGATATAAGTACTTAATAGATAATTAAGAAAATTCCAACAGAAATATAAATGATGTGATTAATAAATAGAGAAGAAAGTAAAAAAAATAATATACAAAAAAATAATATTTATTGTATATAAAAAAAGAAAAAAAATGATGGCTGAAATAGTTTTTATCACAAATGTTACTTAAAAGGAAAACAATTCACATAAAAAAACAGCGGCCAAAAGAAAACCGCGGAGCGCGACAGTGCTTCGATCAATTTTATCAATTACAGTTATGTACTTTTTAATTTAATTTAATTATTTAAGACAAGACAGTAATTGATGGTTCATAATGTTTATCATAAAAAAATGGTTCACAAATAAACTTATACATATATATATTTATTAATTTATTTATTTTCAAAATAGTTAGAAAATGACCGGCTTTGATACCCTGTTGGGTTTTGAGAGAAAGAATAACCATTAATTAATAAAGATAACTTGTTATTCAAATTACTAAAATCCAATAATTAAAGTTACAACAACACTTTATATAATTAATCAGATTAAAACTATGAACATAAGAGATTAAATAAAACCACTTTTAGCTAAAAATCCAATTACCCAAAAGAGCATCTAGTCTTCAAGATATACCTTAGAGTAGGTTAAGAAAAATTACCTCGGTTTTTAAGATTTAATCCACCTGTAATGACGCAGACGAGTTTTTCTCCTAGTTGGATACCCAGTAAAGAATCCGAAGGCTTGGACTGCTTTAGTCTTGCTTGCTTGGTTGATCAACACAAAACCGAAACCCTTAGGTTTCTTTTTTGACATCGAAGCAGAGGGAGAGAGAGAGTTCTTAGGTTTGTTTTCAAATCGACTAATAATAATCTGACATTGAAACCTTAATCAAAGACACTTATTTATAGGGTTGAAAAATCTATTTAAATAAGGTAACAACTCTAATAAAAATTATAGTTTTCATGTATACAAATTAATTAAACTTGGTCGATAAGTTATTATCTTATAATCATTTAAATAATCAAGCTAAAATAATTATCCTAGAAATACCGAAATTTCCTAGAATTAAACTTTAAAAGCGGCCAAATATATTATAAATAAAAAATCGAAAAATTCAGCTTTAATTTATTTATAAAAACTTAATTATATATATATATATATATATATATATATATATATATATATATATATAAGGGAGGGCAACGAGAATTGTTTTTCGTACGAGAACTGTGAGAACCAATCTTGGTCGTTCATTTTGAATAATGGAATTCGTAGATGAAGAACGTGGGGGGTTGAGTTTGGCATGGTGCATGTAAGAAATTTATTGGTGGACAATCCAATTGAAGGAGAGGGAATTGCACGGCTAAGATTGGTTCTCACGGTTCTCGTACAAAAAACAGTTCTTATTTGAACTTTTGCATATATATATATATATATATATATATAATCCTAAATAAATATATATACGTACATAACTAACAACTTGTTTGGATAAATAACTAAAAAATTAAATACCATTAATTTACTATCTTTATTACATAAACCCTACATAATAATGTCTCCCTTAATCTCTCTAATTTTGGTTCCTAACACAGGCAGATTTATAGCATTTAGAGTGGTAGGAGTGGAAGAAGGTTAAAGGGATATGTGGTATTACCACTTGAGTCGTGAGAAGGGGTGTCACTAGGGATGTAAACAAGTCGAGTCGAGCCGAGCCGAGTTAGACACTTATCAAGCCGGGCTCGTTTAGGCTTTTTTAGGCTCGAGCTCGAGCTCAACTCGTTTAGAGCTTATGATGAGCTCGGCTCGTTTAATGTTTATGAAGCTCGGGCTCGACTCGTTTAGGTTCGGGTATTATTTTGATATTTTTATTAAAATGATGTATATAATTATTAAAAATTAAATATATAAAATATAAATTATATTATATATGGAGCTTGTTTAAGCTCGTTTCGCGAACCCACTCTTTGGAGCTCGAGCTCGGCTCGTTTATTAAATGAGCTTTAATCTAGGCTCGAGTTCGAGCTCGAGCTCGTTAAGGCTCGGCTCGTTTCGAGATTTTAATGATCCGAGTTCGAGTAGCTCACGAGTAGCTCGGCTCGTTTACATCCCTAGGTGTCACTCCATGGCTAAGTGGTGGTGGAGTTTGGGGGGTGAATACCACACAAGGGGTGGCTAAGTGAGTCCCAAAATTTAGTATGGTAGAAAGTGATTGGTTAGTGGGTATTAAGTGAGTCCCGAAATTTAGTATGGTAGAAAGTGATCAATACGTAGCCGAGTGGTGGGTTGAGTGATAAGAGAAAAAAGCTGACGTGACGATGACATGGATGTGATAGTGTGTAACCACTACTAACACTCTTATACGTGTGATTTTTATGTGTACTATAACATTAACTTTTGACATCATGTAGCTTTTGTGCACACAAAATCTAACAACTTGATTGACCAGTAATTTAAATTGCAAATCAAGTTCATTACCTTTTGTTTATCCTGAATTGCATGTTGGTGCTGCCATGTCTAGAATCTCTAGCTGGACGCCTCGATCTGATTATAAATTTAATTCTTAATTATCTCATTGGAAAGTCCTCATCTCTATCGGTAATTGGGAGGATTTTACTGTGTAAAACGGTGTTGGGTAGTTGCATGTTTTCACTTAACATGCAAAGCTCCTAAAAAGGTGATCAATCTGTTTGAGACGGTAATTCTCGTGAGAATTTTTGTTGGTTGCATGGTGTGTGGTTGTTGGATAAATCGGGTTAATACTCAGTTGCTTCTCTCTGTAATATGAGGGTAAAGACACAACGTACGGATTAAGATTATCCCAAGTAAACTACAACATTATGATTTGGAGACTACAACCGATCGAGGACATTAGCTACTTGATGCAATCTCCTTACTTAATTACTCCGGGGGCGTGGGGGTGTTTGAGTTATAAAGTTTGATGCGCCCTCTATGGCTTTATGCAACTACCCTTCATTAAAGTGGTTTGTAAGTGTAATATCAATTAAATTATGTGATTTTAACATTACGGATTATTTCCTCTTTCTCTTTTTTGTGGATGTATCATCTAGCTCCTTGCTAGATTTGTTCTTTATTAATATCAATTTTGTAGTTAAAAAAAAGTGTGACGATTTGTTGTTTTAATTAAATTTTTTGCTTTAGTTCCATTTTTAGTTTCAATTATGGTTGTATCTCAAGCATGTCATGTCATGACTAGAAGTTTATTAGTAAAATACTTAATATGACCTACTATATTGAACCATAATACTCGACTAAAACACATTAAATT
This sequence comes from Dittrichia graveolens, assembly GCA_038502395.1. Lineage (NCBI taxonomy): Eukaryota > Viridiplantae > Streptophyta > Magnoliopsida > Asterales > Asteraceae > Dittrichia > Dittrichia graveolens. The sequence goes on along the minus strand of JARJIL010000001.1, from coordinate 76,103,166 downwards.
TTAGGGAGAATTCATATATATTTTTCAAAACTTAATTCCTAGTTATATATATATATATATATATATATACTTCTAAAATATAAAAAAACTCTTATATATATTCAAATACTTAATTTAATATATAATTAAACTGTTATAAAATATAGTATCTAGCTCCTACGCAGTGCCATTTCAAACTATGTAACATGCGACGAGTCATGAGACATTCTCTATTTCTTACACCTTTAATACAGTCCTCCTTAAATATGCGATACATACAACCATGCGCCTCTACAACCTTCGATACTTTATGCAACATGCGATGAGTCATCCCCTGATTGCTCTAAAACACTATTTTCTTTCTAGTTGATTCCATGACCATGACTCTGTAGTCCTCTCATATCAATAAAGCTATCTATTTATTTTTGTTGTAACCTTGAAGTTGTTGCTCCATCACTCCATGCATGGGTATTTACACCTACGTATGCTTTTTCTTGGCCTTAGCACCAATTTCTTTTATTTAGTTTTTGCAGCTTTTTTCATCACTCTTCTAATATCTTGGCTAACATATGTGAATTATTTAGTATTTTGTTGTTGATGCCTCTTTTATTGACAAGATTTAAAAAAATAAATGGCATGTCATATATGTAATTAAGAAACCAGCAAATCATGAATGACGATTATGGTCACCATCAAGAAAACCAAAACATTAAGCTTGTAGCATTAGCTTGTGTTGGAGTGTTGATTACATTAGCTTGTAGCATTCTGAATAAACCAAGAATTGTCAGGAATTTAGTCTTCAATTGATAAGTTTATGCTCCGAATTAGTGGTCGATGACGAACAACAAAAAAAGTTGTGATCGACCTTCGGAGCATCAAAGTGAATATGGTGGGGTGTTGTGCCTTTGTAGGGTAAGGGTATTCATGTAATATAGTATTTAAAGTTATTAATCTTTTAAAGAATAATGTTTTTATATTTTTTAATAGTTTAATATATTAAATTAAATATTTCGATAGATACGAGAGTTTTAATGTTTTAAAAAGATATATATGTGATTCTAATTTTTACAAAGATAGTATGTAATTAAGAAAGTTTATGGGGATATATATGAGATTTTTCCTTAATTTTATGAATGAATATAGCTCATCAAATACTGAATTAGACTATGCTTATAGCCTTTGGGCTTTGGTATCGGGTGAGCCTTCGGGTTCATCGAGTTTGTGTTTAACACCCCCCCGGGTGAACCCACCAGCTAGGTGATCGATTCGGCTCCCTACACCCGATGGCACCTCCCCCCTCTCTCTCTTCTATCTCTCTACTCTCTCTTCTCTCTTTCTCTCTTGCATATATATTAAAATAATAAAAAATTGGGAAATAAATTGAGTTAGTTTAGGTTAGAGAACATACCTTGCAGAGCATGATTTTCGGAACTTTTTCCAACATCATTTGTTTCGGTAGTTGACCGCACATTTGGCTGACCTACTGGTTCATTATGCTGCCGCTCCATTTGAGTTTCACAGTCTCTTGCGCCTAGCTAGCCATCGTAAGATATACAAACCATAAAAAATTTAAAACTAGTGACATGCCATAAGCAACATCTTATAAGGTATTTAAAAGAAAATAATAATAACATCATTATCCTTTTTAAAAAATCATATTTTTAAAAATGATAACATGATCCTATTTATAAGGAATTTTATAAATAGGTTATAAGATTGGAGGGGGCTGGATGAAAATTGTGAGGGGGTTTTATAAAACATATGAGGGCTTTTAAGAAAATGTGAGTAAGTTTTATAAAAATTGTATATTAATGTAATTAATTATAGGTGGTTTATAAATTATGTTTAGTAACTTATGATATATTTTGTTTAGAGAAAAATAACTATATATTTACGACCGTCTCATTTTTATCTACGTTTTGGTGTAATATTTATTGTAATATGACACTTTTTTAAAAGTAGTATATTCTTAATTTTTTGTTTAGCTGAGGGGTTTTTTTTTTGGATTATGGTGATGAGTTGAGTGATGAACTTGAATATACTATTTAAAGTGTTTAGTTATTGATTTTAAAACATCTTATCTTATAACCTTATTAAAAAAAATGATTACAAAACTAAATTTTCACCGATCACAACATTCCATTTAAAAAAAATTAAAAAATTTGTGTTTAACAATACAGTGATGTCACCCAATTTTATTTTTTTTAAATTTTAGATTAGTTACAACTAGGAAACTGTTGTTAAGGGTTATGTTTGTCGAAGAGGTAAGTGTCGGAAGAAATTCGGACCGTCGAAGAAGGTAACGCAGAAGGAGTCGCCTTTTTTTTCCAGAAACCCTAAGAGTAATCTATTTCAAATCCAGGTTACGCGTGACCCGCATTTTTTCTTAAGCTGTTGAAATGGGATGTGTGACATCATTGTATATTTAACCACAAATTTTTGTTTTTTAATGGGAGGTTTTGATTGGTGAAATTTAGTTTTGAGAAGGATGATGTCATCATTTTCTTTTAATAAGGTTATAAGATAAGATACTCAATTTTTCAAACACAAAATTCTTTCCAACTCCTTGAAAATATTGCACCATTTATTTATTGTTCTTCAGGTAAATATGTTTTGTTTATATTTTATGAAAATGATTCACATATGCTAATGTAATATATTGTTCTTTTTATTATAATCACTAATTATGGAGAATAAACAACCTCTTTCATCTACTCTAACGCGACATTCATTGGAAGAACATTCAAAAGAAAGGAAGAAATCAAGGGTAATTCATTCCATACATGACAAGTCTGTTCATGACAGTTCAATAACGATTGAAAATGATAGAACAAGTTCACCGATTACTTTAAATAATATATCTAACGGTGCGTTTATTTTCACATTAGAAATTAGTTCAAAATTTACATAAAGTCCAGTAGATTTATATTCATTTTATATGTTTTATGATGAGAGTATATATATATATATATATACTTGTGTAAATATATACACATATGATTGAATAAATGATTCTATGATCATTTTATAGTCACTAATCGTTTTAATCTTCGGATAATTTTTAATAGGTTTATATATTAAAGTTAATGAAATTTTTAAGTAAAATTAAAGATATGAATTACAATAAACTAATGAACTTGAACTTACTGTCATGATCAACATTGTTTCTCGAATCTGACAACCATAATTGTCTGTTAATCGGAATTGCTTTAATTAAATTCTAATTATTTTTACTATACGTGTTAGTACTCCTTAAAACTATATAAGTTTAAATTTGACTTATATCACCCCGTGTTGATACACGAGTCGCTTAGCTAGTATACTGTAATTACAATATAACATATTTGATTGCATGAAACAATTGCTATCATAATTTATTTATTAAAACATGCATGCTTACAAGAAGTAAATAAAGTTCATTGCTAAAATAGGCGTGAAAGTAAGGATGACATAAAAAACCAACATAAAATAGGATGCTGTAATTTAGGGATGAGCATTTTGACCGAAAAATCAAACCGGAACCGGTTAGAATTAGATTTGAGTTTACGATCCAGTTATCGGTTATCCAAAACCATTATTTTCGCTTATCGGGTATTTCGGTTCCGGTTATCTTGCTTTATGGGCTTAGAACCGGAAGTTGAATAGGTTGTTGAAAATCTTCTATTTTCTAGGAAACAAAAGCAAACAATGATCCATCAAGTTTTACTCCCGATTTCTTCTGCCTCAAAAAAAAAAGATTTTCTTCTCTCGTTCCATCCATCAATCTTTAGGGTAATTTGATATGGCATTGCTAATTGAGTTTCATTTTCAAAAAGAAAAAAAAAGATTATCTTCTATATCCAATATTATATGGTATTGCTAATTGAGTCTCATTTTCAAAATTAAAGGTAATTTGACTATGTGGTTTGATGATGTGTCATGATTTAAGGATTTTTGGCTTTAGTTGTATATCTACTTCGGGCCTAAGCTTCTCATCCATGTCTTTTAGGCTACTTCAATTATGAAAAAAACACATTCTCACCTATATATAGTATCTTCATCATAACAAACATCATTCTATATCATCAGCCACATTTCTTCCCACATCCTGAAGCAGCCTAACATGTACAACTTTACATTCATTGTCTTACGTGCATCTTATTGCACAACACTTCTTATATAATTGTTCATAGTTGATCTTCTTTTATTATGTATAGGCAGTTTGTGTGTTCGATTACTCAACACGAATAGGTTCATATATGACCTCGATTGTTTATTTAATTAGGTTTGGTTATCTTATTGTTACATTCTCTTTGATTTTGCTAAACAAAAATTTAAATTTGAAAGATGCATATCAAATGTTCGATATTTTCTCACAGAGAAACCGGAGATATTGATGTTTCAATGGTTAAGGAAATTATTTTCTACAATAAAATGGCAACTGAACCTATACTCCTTGGGTTTGTAATAAATTTTGTTTGTATAATTCATGGGTTTTCCTTATTTAGTTGTTTTGTGATACATCCTTTACATGGGTCCATTTTTTTGTTACAAGTTTTTTGATATAATTAATTTATGATGTCTACATATTATTACTGTAATTTGTTAACGAAAATAGTTTCATTGTTGGTTTCTGGCATTTGATCATCGTCATATGCACTTTGTTCTAAAACAAATCAAGGCTTGTAATAGTTTCCGTTGCTAATTGCATAAATCTTAATACTTTTTTTAAAATATAAAAATGACAGCTTGTAACATGTTATCTTCATTTTATATACTTCTATGTACTTTTTTCATATGCCGGTTTCTTGGAATCAATATGAATAGGTGAGTTTCCTATATTTTTATTTGAGTTTTTGCTTCTATTATTCTCTAACAATTGGAGCATTTTACATTAATGACATTATTGACATATGATTAAAACACTTGTCTTTTGTTAATGTTAAGTCTTTGAATTTCTTTTGGCTTGTATAAGTTGTTGTGCTAGGGCTATATGAGTCGGGAAAACAATCATACCCCACAAGGTATACATTGGAGAGATTCTCTCAACTATGCATACTATTGGTAAGCTCTAATGGAACTGTTTTGTATGGTAAAATGTTCGTCAATACTTAAGAATATTATCTTTCAAGGTATTATGTGTCAACGAGTCTAATCATTGTAAAAGGTTATAGTACTTTGATGTAATCCTTGCATATTCCATAAATAAATAATCAATATTGTTTATGAAATTTCATACTATGTCTGTTTTGTTTCTAACTATAATATTTTCAACATGTGATTCGTAATTTGAGATTGTCAATTAAATCTACTGAACTTCTTATTGCATTGTTACATAATAGTTTATAAGTTGTTTAGGTTTGATTGTACGTATTGTTATCTAATTGTGTGGCTCTCTAATTAATAAGTACTACATAATTTGAAAATAGGATAAAGGTGCCCATATGACAAATATGAATATTGATTAAAAGTGTTAAATGTTAACATTTTCTAGGTTGTAAATAAATCTGTAAATGTATATATAAGATAAATAACAATGTATATAATTTATTTTTAATTTTTATAACGCTAAAAAAATGCTTATGATCATTTAGACTTGAGCAACATTACTTATCATGTCAAATACTGTTAGGTTTTTATTAATCTTGACATGTTATTTTATTTAAGTAGTAATTTAGTATTTATTTTATTTAGTAAATTAGAATTATTATTATGTGATCCGTATTTGTTTAGTTAAACAAATGATGGAGTCATAGAGAAAGTCATGGTTGTGTGGGTCAAGTTTGACCAAGTATTTAAGAGAATTTGATAGCACGTGTACTTAGTTATTAACCCTTCCAGTAAGTCTATTAAAGTAGGTAATTTGCTTTCAATTTTCTTAGTAACTTCAGTTCTTTTCTTTGAGAAATAAACTCACGTAAACTTGTCCCATTTGTGTGCTTTCTTTTCTTTTATATATTTGGTTTGTTTTTTATCTAGATTGCACTGATATCCAACAAATACATCTCTTACGATTGACCATTCTTTATTCTTTGGATCCTTGCTATATATAGAAGACCTTGTCGAACTGTGATGCAAAAATAAATTAGCACCCATATGTACTATGAAGTTGCATCAAAATCATCTTTGTTATAGCCCATATTAACGTCTACCCATTCACATCTAAATATAACTACTCGTATTTTACTAGAGTACTTTAATTCAAGAGAGGTAATATATTATCCTACTTTTTTCTTCTACTTATTTTATAACACATAAGATCAACACGATCAAAAAATTAATGGACTCTACATGTTATCTTATGGTAAGTAAGAGAATTAAATAGGAAAAAAAAAGATAGAAGTATATATTATTTTTCTTAGTTCAATAATGTCTCCCAATTTCGCATAATAGTTGTTGACACCTTCAATGCACTTTGATACGTGAGAAATAGTAGATTAGTAATAAAATCAAAAAGTAAATAGGCTATTTAGCTGTACAAAATTATACAACTACATAGGCTATATGTAATCCTTATTTCATAACGTACTTTAATGTATCTTATCTTCTTTTTAGAATATCTCGACTTCTTAACATATATTTAGGTAAGAACAAAAAACAAAATTATAAAAACCGATCTAACTGAATTATAATTTAGTTAGTTTGGTTCGAATCCTGAGACACTACATTTAGACTGATTAGATCTTAATGTGTGATCAAAATCTACTCGGATTCAATTATTGGATTATATTATAACTATTCATCCAAACAAATTAACCTTGTAACAGAAATTCTTAAGAACTTTAGAGTATTTAGTACAATATTTAATAGTCCACTAACAAAAATATATTCCATTTCGATGAAGTTCTCTTGTGAAACTAATGTAGTTTTGACTTTACTAATAGTTTATGAAAAGTATTTGACACTATTGGAGTTTTAGAGTTGTAACATATATAGCCCACAGGTTGGTTGATTCATCCAGCTTTTTAGTATTGTGCAACCTGCTGAAAAGCTTGGATAATAGTCATTCAGTTCTAACCTAGAACTCACTTCATAGGTCAAAAAGTTCAGGAATTATCATTGGTGCGAGAGAAAGAGGGGAAGAATATGCCATCTATAGTAGAGATTATAATTTCATGAGAAGTTATATATCCTTCTATATGTTATGGGAGCTGATTTATACACAACATTTTTTAGCCAAGGTACAAATATATATTGTACATGGTACAAGTTGATGATGTATAAAGTTGTTGTGTATGACCAATTTTGTTGTGTACGTCACCTCCCATATGTCATTACTACTCTTTCTCCTATTCATGATAATAAAATAAGTGTCAAAATCAAAAGAGACTATACAAAAATATTAGATTTCAATTCTGACAGGTTGGTTGATTCATCCAGCTTTTTAGTATTGTGCAACCTGCTGAAAAGCTTGGATAGTAGTCATTCAATTCTGACCTAGAACTCACTTCATAGGTCAAAAAGTTCAGGAATTATCATTGGTGTGAGAGAAAGAGGGGAAGAATATGCCATCTATAGTAGAGATTATAATTTCATGAGAAGTTATATATCCTTCTATATGTTATGGGAGCTGATTTATACATAATATTTTTTAGCCAAGGTACAAATATCTATTGTACATGGTACAAGTTGATGATGTATAAAGTTGTTGTGTATGACCAATTTTGTTTTGTGCGTCACCTCCCATATGTCATTACTACTCTTTCTCCTATTCATGATAATAAAACAAGTGTCAAAATCAAAAAAGACTATAAAAAAATAATAGATTTCAATTCTGACAGGTTGGTTGATTCATCCAGCTTTTTAGTATTGTGCAACCTGCTGAAAAGCTTGGATAATAGTCATTCAATTCTGACCTAGAACTCACTTCATAGGTCAAAAAGTTCAGAAATTATCATTGGTGTGAGAGAAAGAGGGGAAGAATATGCCATCTATAGTAGAGATTATAAGTTCATGAGAAGTTATATATCCTTCTATATGTTATGGGAGCTGATTTATACACAATATTTTTTAGCCAAGGTACAAATATCTATTGTACATGGTACAAGTTGATGATGTATAAAGTTGTTGTGTATGACCAATTTTATTGTGTACGTCACCTCCCATATGTCATTACTACTCTTTCTCCTATTCATGATAATAAAACAAGTGTTAAAATCAAAAGAGAATATAAAAAAATAATAGATTTCATATGTCAGCATCATGTAATAAGATAAAAGGATGTAGTAAGAAGATTTACCAGGAAAAAGTATAATTTTTATCAACTTAACCAATGACACAGATACTAGATGCATGTTACATGTATGCCCCCATGTTCTTACATAGTTAATTATATTAACCAAAGCATATAAAGCAAAGCTCAAAGCAAAAGGTGTTAACGAATATTTAAAAGTGATAAGCACTAAGTTAAGTGGAAGAATGTGTCTTGAGTACTTGATTGAAAGCCTGTGATTATACTAAATTATCTTGGTTTGTGTGGCAGTATACTCATATTATTGTATGAAGAACTGCTGTGTCATATATAACTAATTAAGTCTCCTCTTTATGGATTGAGCTTTACAGTCTTATTTATTTATTAATAAATTAATTTTAATTATACAATCTTAATCATGTATTTATTTAAAATTGATCAATCAATTTTAACTTTTAAAAGTCAAGTAATACAAACTACGAATTACATTGAATTTTATGTATCTTTATTTGAAAACACAGTTAATGAATAATGTTCATCAATAGGTAATAATTCGTACACAACAAAATTAGTTATACACAACAAGTTGATGCATTATCAACTTGTACCATATGCTATTAACAACTTGTACTTGTTGTGTATGGAGAAATTTTATTGTGTACAAATCAGCTCCATTCATCAATATGTACATTCTTAATCAAACCTTGCTAACTTTAAATTCTATCCTTATTATTTTCATAATTTTAAAATTAAATTTAAATTATATTCTCATAAATGTTAATTCCACAATTATGTGTGTATATAAGAAAAAGTTCAATCGAAAACTTTTTTTTTCATATGAGAATTACTTATAGCATCATTAATAACTAATTGATAGAGGTATTTTGGTTAATATTTATATATTTACCCAACCTTGAATTACGTCCGAATGAGTTGTCATTAATTTGTGATGCTTGATTTTTTCAAAATACCTCTCATTAATGAGACACCAAAAATTCTTAGCCATGGATTAATTTACCAAGGGCTAAATTAAATTTGTTCTTGCCGTTCTTGTACGAAAACAGTTCTCATTTAAACTATCTCTCACACACACATATATATATGTAGATATATATTTTATATGACTACTATCTGTTACACGAGATAAGTATTTAATCTATATTATTTAAATATAAATACAATATTATATTTGTTACATAGATATTACATTTTACGTTGGATTACTTGTGAAATGCATGTATTATAATTATTCATGGTCAAAGTTCTATAAATACTTTCCATTCATCAACTACAAATAAGTGTAACTTATTTTATTAGATATACAACTACAACTAAATACTTTTCTTTTTCGGCTTACATATAATGAAAACATCCTTTTAGCAATCATTATCAAAGTGATTATATTTCATTATATATACATATCTAAAACAATATAAACGTAATTTATTTATTATTTTTTTATGTTTTTCCTGCATTATACTATCACGTATATTATCTATCTTTATCATGACAATAACCATAAAATTCATTAATATTTATAATTTTTCTCAAAAGATCAAGTTTTCCCATGGCCAATTATATATTTCTATATCTAGTGTCACCAATAATACTTATAATTTACAATGATAGAATAGTGACTCCAAAAATTATGAATGTCAAATAAGTAATACAAAAAATTTGATTTCCTCTGTAATATAAAAATATTAATGATTTACGTTCGTTACTGTTTTGCATAAAATATTGCTTATCCCCCAAGTAGTACACGAATTTTCCCTCTAATATAAACAGTATTCTTGAATTACGTTGGTTAATTTTATATATTAGTTATTTCTCCTTGCCCGTATAATACACGAGCTAGTCATTTATCTAGTTTATTAATAATGTAATATTATATAAATTGTTAGGGAGAATTTTACGTAAATCCTTACAAACTTCCTTAATTTTATATTACGTTCTTATTTATGTCGACATATAAATAAAAATGAGTCGCTTACAAATATGTATTCAGACTTACACCAATTATTTACACCCTAACACTTATAAGAGAAAAATATGTTGGAAAAATTGTAAATCAAATATGAAAATTCTAAATCTTAAAATTTTTCTTCCGTTTTTATAATAAATAAACTCGTCCGTTGCTTGCCGTTTGGGGACCTTGCTACTCCTATGGCGCACTTTAGGGAAGAGTCGAATCTATGTCTCTTGGGTAGGCACCCATGCGACCTGCACGTGCACACTTTGATGTTGTACTTTTACTTTGTTTCTGTTTCTTTTCGGTTGTCATGGTTAATTTCTATCACGTTCATATTAGGTTTTTTTCCTTTTCTTTTATTTGGTTAACATTTTTAAATACCTCAATGAACTAGTTCATAATTTATGGCTGTTAATTCAGGTAGGGTTTAAGTTAGTAGGTCGTGTCATTTTCATGTTGATATTTTTTCGTGTCATTTTTATGTCGACCCATTTTTTATCCAATTTAATTTCGTGTCATGTTCGGTTGGTGTCACTCTATTTCGTGTTAGGTTCAGGTCGTGTTTCGGGTTGACCTACTTTTCGCAAAATTAACACATCATCAACTTTTGTTAAACTCGTTAATCAATATTCATACCCGAATAATCCGATTGGATTCCGAACAATTGGTATTCCGTTTTCGGTTGTTACTTTGGTTTTAGTCAGATAACCCAAAATTTATCCGTTCGGGTTTTCGGATTGAAACTTTCGTATTAAGTTCCAGCGAATAGAGAAGCTAAATCACTTATGGAACCAATTTTTAATGCCAAATACAATTAACAATCTGAAAATTTAGTTTTATGTCAAATGCAACTAATAGTGAGCTTAGACACCCATAATAGAGAAACTAAATCATTTATGGAACATCTTTTTTTAATTGTAGTTTCAGAATTTGATCCTGGGTCTTTCTGAAAGTTAGTTTCTTTCTTTTTACCAACATTGCTTGTGCTTTGGAATATTTGGATTTCTCATGGGTGATTTGAGTTTCAGAGGGTCTGCCTTTCATTGCGTTGTTGTAGTGTTTGATAACATAAGAGATCTGATTCTAAACATATTCAACATCATCGGTTAGCTTCATTCTTAATAAGTAGCCCATAATTTCATACCACTCGGTGTGTCCTAATTTTAGCACTATCTAATGAATGGTATGTTTTGTAATAGATAGGATCCTCTTTCCTTTGCAAGTTCAGAAAATGTCTACCTTTTTCCTTTTTTAGCCTGACTGATGTATTTGTTAGGATGATGTCTTGTATTTCTAGAGGCAAGCCATTCTTCTTGCCTTTTCCCAAAATCTTGTTTCTTCTTTAACACTTTTTCCTTATCAGCTGTAATATATTCTTGAATCTTAAGTTGAAGAGATCGAGGAGACAGACCTATTTTCCCAACTTCAGCTTCTTCGGCAAAAGCTTTTTCAGCTTCTAATCTCCCGAGTTACTTAGCAACTCTTCTTTCCTTATAAAAAGGATTCTCATCATTTGAATCATCACCAAAATTTTCACCATATTGACCGATGAGTAACAAGTTGTCAGGAGAGTTCAATCCCATAGGTTTCTTCCCTTTGTCTACTTGGCCCGGCTATGGATCAGCCAAGTCAGAAACCTCTTTGTTTGTGGAATTGGGTCCTTTAGAAGCAGAAGAACCTTGTTTATTTTCATCTAAACCACCAATATGTACATTTGGTTCAGGTTTGAGTGATAGAGGGACCACTACTTCTTTCATCAATCAACTTTCCAAATGCAACATCATCTATCTCATCAATATCTTATTGAAACAACTCTTTTTCAGCCTTTTGCTTATCATGCAAGGCTTTTAGCTCCCCCTCAACTTTAGCTCGAGTAGATTCAGCTTGAATTCTGGCTACTTTAGTCTTTGCTCTTGCTTGATCAACCATTTCTAAATCTCGTTTAGCTTTGTCAATATCTAGATCTTGAGTATCATTTATATCCTAAAGGCGTTCAACTTCACCTTCCAAGCTTTGAATGGTGGTGTTTCAAGAGTATTTCTTCTGCCATAAAAGATTCTTTCTGTCAGTTGTAGCCTTCTTCTGATGATTTGACAGATTTTGGACTGTCTCCTAATCTTCTCCCCCTTAGAAGTAGAGAAGAATCCAGATGCTTCTACTTTCTGAGACAGCTCCTTGATCTAATTAGTAATATTGTCAAAAGATGGTTGGAACATATCCCAAAGGTGATTTATAGCAGCTTTAAAGAGATTTACAGCATAGAACTTGTCAATTGAGGCTGAAATATTACCAATAGTAGAAGAGAGAGTGTTGTATTCATCGGTTAGTTGAGCAATAGAAGAGGAGGTGTTGTTGATAGAAAGTGCATAAATCATGTCACGAATCTTTTTATACAGGGTGACACGATTTTGAGTGTGAAGACAAAGTTCGTTGGTGAGAGTAGAAGAATATTTAACAAGAGATTCAGCTAGTTGTTTGAATTCATATTGAAATAAATGTTCATCATTGGTGTAAGTGGAGAGATTGAAAGAAGTATTTTTGACTAGATGAGAAAGTGACTGAAAAGTATCAGATAGACTTTGGAGAGAGGCAGAGATCGACATTTGTTTTAGATAACAAAGAATGGACAAACTGAGGAGATGAAAGAAAAGCAAAGACATTAGTGTCATGAGAAGGATTGACACCTATTTGTGGAGAAGAGAGAATGTCAAAGAACTTTTCAATGTTAGTGCTTTGGGAATACAAGGACAGAACAACTGAGTCAGTTGAAGTAGGGGGAAAAGATGTGCTGGAACAAGAGAGCCTTCGGAAGGTGTGATGGTAGCGGTAGTGGTTGAAGAAATGAGATCGAATAAGTTTGGTTCAAGGGATTTGTAGCCATAGTATCAACTAGGTTTGCTGAAACACTAAGGGATACAACAGGGTTTGCTTCAATTACAGTCTGGCCTATGACTGTGTCTTCATGAGCAAGTGCAATGTCAGGAGGAGTTAGGTTTGCTCGAACTTCATTGATTGGATGTGAAATAGTAACTAAGGGAGTTATTGAAGGAGCATCACATTCAATCTGATGTATAACTGAGAAATCACTTGCTTCGGCTATATCCATAGGACTAGTTATGTTTGTTGATCCATAAAGGGATAAATGTTGAGTCTCAACTCTAGGTTGGACTGAAGTATCGCTGGCCTTTGGGGCTTCAGATGTTGGAGGCATGCCAACACCATCACTAGCAGAGGTAAATGCATGACCGTCAGATGGCTTAGTGTCTGATGTATCATGTGCATAGGCTACATCCATAGGATCTATTGGTTTGACTAATCCATCAAGGGATGATGAGATAGTTTCAGTAGCACCGAATGTGGGAGCATCCCACTAGTGGTACCTGAGTATCAGTGGGTTTTCTGATAAACTCGTTGGTAGTAGGGTGAGAAGTCTCAACTGACTGGTTTCTGTCAGCGTCATGTACTTGTTCTGTGAAATCCATGGCATCAATAGGTTTCCTGATGTGTCAAGGGATTCATAACACAGAGGGTTGGTTGGCGACCTCAGTAACAACTTGGGATTTAGTTATCGCTTTATCAGTCTAGTTGCTTTAGAGACAAATGGTCTTTTGGTTGTCTCATTATCAGCAGTAACTGGTACTACTTCAGCCGGGGTTGTAGTCGACGTTATGTGGGTAGCACGTGTGATAGTGGAAAGGGAGGATGGAGTAAGATGAAACTGAACTCATCTTTTGATAAGGGGTGCTTCATCCTCATCATCCTCTAAGGAGGTTTGGATTGGTTTGACATGTGTAAGAGGCATGGGGGATGAAGATGGTGGTTTGGTACTAGGATTTTGTTAGAACCTAGAGGGGGGGGGGGGTGAATAAGTTATATGCCCACTTTTTGAAATTTTTAACAATATTTGCAAGTAAATAAAGAATTCAAGGAAGAAAGATATCACCAATGAAGTAGCTAGGACACAATGATTTATAGTGGTTCAAGCAAGGGTTAACAACCTTGCTCTACATCCACTCCTTGACCTCACCCACCAAGAGTTGCTCCACTAAGTTCTCCCTTTGAAGGTAGAGATAAACCTTTTACAACTTCTCTCTTTAGCTTACAAGAATTACACTTCACTCTTGCAAACAAGGCTAAGATAAACCTCACTTCACTCTAATTTGAAAGGCTAGAGTTGATCCTCACTTCTCTCTAATTTTATAGGCTAGAGATGATCCTCACACTATGACAAATATGTATGAAAGTAATGAAGTAATTGAACTTGAATGCTTTCACTCTTGCTTGATTCTTGATCTTGGTTTATCAAGGAATATGAGCTCACAAGATTTTTATGTATTCTCTGTTTTTTTCAGATGGCAAGAGGTGAGTCAAACACAAGACTATTGCTTTAAATAAGGAAAAGGTTGATGCTCAAAAGTTGTCCAGACTTTCCACGGTCGAACCACGGTCGACCGTGGCATCGACCGTCGGTCTGCTGGAAGATTTTGAGTCTTGTGTATATAGACGTTGGGCTCTTACCAAAACCACACACAACTCATTTTTGCCATAAAAATGCACTGAAAAGGAGTTTAAGAAAAGTTGGGTTAGTGCCATACTTCTTAAGTTTGAATTTAATCATAAAAATGGTAGTTTGAAAACCAAATGCACAAAGCATGTTGGAAGTTTACCTCTTTGAGAGATTCCTTTTGCTAAATATGGTTTTGGCTTATTTCAATAGAAGATTATGTTTAGTATTTGCCAAAGTAGGAATTCATTTGCTTTGACTACTAAGCTTGTGATTTTATAAAAAAATTGTCTTAATTTTTATAAAAACTTAAACTCATTTAATTATTTATTTTGTAAGCTCATAAACTTCGAACGTTTGTTTGTAGGAATCTTCGACATCGGCTTCTACTTGAACTCTGATCTTGACGGTTGGAGCTTGGCCATTTGATGAAGCTTATTTTGTAGATTATAGATAAGAATATATTTGATTGAATATATATATTTATATGTGCACATATGTTAATGTTAATACATACAATTATATAAACAAGTTGTATATTTTTGTGTCAACAAAAGAGGATATATTTGTAAGCCTATTTTTCCCAACAATCTCCCCCTTTTTGTTAAAGACAAAAATTTATAACTTGTATAACAATTGTATATATAAATTTAACATGTTAACATGTGCATATATACTGTAACGCTCGCAACCCTGGGCTAGGAGATTAGCGGGTTGGCGGTACGTGATTGGGTTGTTTTATTTGATTGTGTGTTTATTAAATGTTAAGTGAAATTAATTTAAATATAATTTTATAAATATATAAATGATATTGTTGATAATATAAAAGGAAAAGAAAGTTTAAGTTGGCTATGCATGTATGTTGGTATGTATGTATGTGTGCATGAGTAAATAGAAAGAATAGGATTTCAAGAATAGGATTTCAAGGAAAAACTATCTTGCCACCTCCTGCTTAGACTAAAACAATTATGTATGTATACGTGGTGTAATATCTGTTCATTTCATCAAAAGTGTGCAAGGTGTAGTGTGTGTTTGTTTGAAAGAAAAACCTCTATGTGAAGAAACCTTCAAAAGTTACAAACTTGAAATCCTAAGATCAAGACTTTGTGATCTTTAATTCAAAAGAAAGGTAATATGGTGTTTGTAACTTGTTATAATACATGTTGATGTGTTTAAGTATTCAAAAGCATGAATTTATGATCTTATACCATTTTTAAGTTTGAAAGAAAGTTTGCAAATGGGTTTTGAATGATTTGTTGTTATGAAGGAATGAAAACATGTTTTTGATGATCTATATGCTTGGTAAAAGCTAAATATGTGTTTTGATAGAAGTTTTATGAAGTTAGAATGAAATTTGGAAAAGTTTGGCTGTAAATCCGACACATTGAGGTAGAAGATGAATCTGTGAACACGAATGTAGCGGCGCTACACACTTTGGTCGCGGCGTGACATTCAATGAAAACCGAAACTAGGTTTCGGATTTAGTGAAATCCGAGTGTGGAGTATATAGACATGGAAAATCCGATTGATTAGTGAAATCCGACCCTAGACTCCGAAACCATGTTAAATCCGACACTTAAATCCGATCTTGATGAAATCCGAAAGAGAAATCCGACTGAAGCTCTCGGATTTGAAATCCGATGCACGTCGCGGCGCGACAAAGGGGATGTCGCGGCGCGACAGGCCCCACATCCGAATATTAACTAACTTTTTTATATATTTTGCTTGGTTTGAGTTGGTTTGTTTATTATGTGATTTATTTGAGATGTTTTGATAAATTTGAGATATAAATATATATAAGAAGATATATTTATATATCGCGATTGATTTGATTGTTGCTGTGTTTTCAGGCAATCCAAAGACTCAGTAAGATCAGACTTCTGAGCCCGTGTTGATTTTGAGGTGAGTGGACGTTAATCGCGGATGGTAAAGATTTCGGTTAATGTTATTGTTGTGATGCATGATTGTGATTGAGATTGGATTGAATTGATTGAACTGTTGATTGTGATTATTGTTGATTGATATCTGCTGGATGATTATTTGGTCGATACGCACTCTTAGTATGAATTTGAGTTGCGTTGGGAAGTCAGCTATACGTAGAATTGGGCTGGGCTCGTTCACTGATTGGTTGAACAGTGTTAGCCTTACTGGTGCATATGTTGCACCAGAGGGGGAGTGCATTGTGCCAATTCAGTGGAGGGCTATCGGTAAACCTTTGCTTTGGCCGGCATTGGTTGTAGGTTCTACGCCGAACCGCCGGTCTTCTCGGGATACGTGATTACATGCTTTGATATTGATCGTGAATGTTTGCTTTTGGTGTTTAGCCTCTACTCACTTAGCTTTGTGTTAATTCCCCTCAGTTGTTGTTTTTGCAGGTTCGTGTTTGTGTGGTTGGCAGAAGGAAAGGGATGACCTGACTCTGATATTATTTTTGAAATGAAACGAGCCTGTAGCTTTTGTAACACACAATGATACTTTTGTTTGTGAACACTGTTTGTAAATTTTTTAAATATTGGTTTGTGTGTAATAAGTTTGTTTATTAAAAAGCTTCCGTAGCGTATTTAAAAAAAATGGCTTGGGTTTTCCGGTGTTACCGTTTGGTATCAGAGCCTAGGTTTGGCGATGCATGCACGACTAGAGTGTTGCATTCCCAAATCTTGGCTCGTGACAGGTTAAGCGTTCCTTCGGGGGAATTAGAGTGAGTTAGAGTTGTCGGTTGTAGTTAGTATTTTGGATACTAACGGTTTATGCTAATAAGACTGTGAGGTGATGTGATTGTACAGAGATGGCAGACAAAGATACCCCTACTGACACTCCTGTGACCCAAGAAGTAGCTGGAACTTCAACAGTGAATGTGATGGATATGACATATCAAACTGGTACATTGAGATGTGAACCGAGGGATGAGCAGAGTAAGTGTATTGATAAACTGAAAGATGAAATACAAGAACTTCGAGATACTGTGCACCGAATGGAACGAGAGAGGATAACCCAAAATGTTCAAACACAGACTTATCCAGCTGCTATTACACAAGCTACAACGTTTCTAGTTCCGTTTCCATATCACCCTATGGCACAAGTAACACAACCACCATACTTATATTCAGTCCCATTTCAGGGAGCTATGCTTCCGGATTACTCAAGCGTTACTAGGAGGGATAGTACTTCTTCTCGAGATTTTGGCTTAGCTGAATTGGAAAGGAGAAATGTGGAATCCAAAAACAACATGACCCAAGAGCAAGTTTCTGAACCTGGATCCTGGATTGAACAATACTATTTATAAAGGCAAAAAGAGCAAGGTGGTCAGGGACAAGGGAACTTTAATCGTGAACCCATGCTTAGTGGAATTAATCAACAAGCACCACGATGTGGAAAATGTAAGTCACACCACCCAGGATCTTGTACTTACCAAACTATGCAGTGTCTTACCTGCGGACAGTTTGGTCATGAGATGAAAGATTGTTATTTCTCCCATAAGGTATGTTGGACTTGTTTTGGGAAAGATCATAGAGAGAGGGACTGTAAAATTAAAAGAGAACTCTAATCTAGACCAAGTATTGGGGAACCCTCATCGGCAGTTGGTCAGAAACAAGAAAAGCAACGCAAAAGACCTAAGACAGGTGGATCTAAACGAAGTTCGTTGTGGTGCTGCCGGTGTAGATTTGTTCATACGGGGCCTTGCACACCCCAGAATTTGCGTTGCATCCGATGTGGATTGTTCGGACATGAGATCAAGGAATGTGGTTTCTCTCGAGGTATGTGTTGGAATTGTCAGAAAGAGGGTCATCATATGAATGAATGTACAGAGGCAAGGAAAATGGGGTCGGGGTCAGGAGTGGATACAGGTGGAGGATCCTTGTCAGCAGTTGGACGAAAGAGAAAGAACCCTTCTGTGCCAGAGGGTAGAAATTTTGATATGATGAATGAGGACGATGTTGATATCAATGATGATATGACGGGTACGTTTTGAGAACTCTTATATTTATGCGTATGTTTATTAACTTTAGAGTTAATTGTTGATGCTTGATGTCTATGTGTGTTAAGTGTATGTGTTTACTTCCAAAAGAGCATGATTCTTTAGAAGTAAAGATAATTGATAATATGTTATCGTGAAAGTATCTGGTATTAATGTCAGGAAATGATATGATGGTGCATATGTGATAGGCGAAATGTGAATTGAACATAATATACTAAGGAAAGAATATTCCAGATTAGTTAAAATTGCATGCGATGCAATGTGTTGTAAGATTACAAATAATAATTGTTTATGTGCATAAGAATGCTGTGTTTGTATATGTATATATATGTGTTTATGTGTTATGTGAAAATGAGGGGAAGATAATTAATTGTTGAGGTTTGGAAGAAATTGGTGTTAACCAAGAGATGTTTGATGAAGATATGATTGAGATTATGAACTATTGATAGTAAATCTACTGGGTAAAGATAAGTGATAATGATGAATCTGAAGAGATTAGGGTATGTTGAGATATGGAAACTGTTGAATCAATAAGTGATGTTACGCTATGAGATTAAAGAGTGATTTATGCCTTATAGTAAAGATTTTGAGAAGAATTATTTAACCTATGACTTGAAAACTGTACATGATATGTTTGTACTGATTATGTGAGAAGTGTGGATTGTAAAGAATGATATGTGTGATTGACATGAGTATTAAAAGAAGAAAGTAAGCGAAAGAGTTAATGAAGTTTAGAAGGCTTTGTGACGATCGAGAGATGTTGTTGATAAATGAATAACGGAGATTACGAGTTATTGACAAAGCTAATGATTGAAGATAATCTGTGATATCAATTATTGAACTTGGGAAGATTGATGATTTATTGAGATATTGCATTAGTTGGATTGATATAAAGGATACTATGCTATGAAATTGGAAGAATGGCTTACATCGTGTGACAATTGAAGATTTTTAGAGGAATGATCTAATCCATACTTTTGAAGCTGCAGTAGATGCGTTGTGTTAATAATATGGAGATATTGATTATAAAGAAAGATAAGTGAAATTGATTTGATTATTAAAAGTAGTAGCAGATGTTTATATATAAGTAAACTTGATACATGTCAGATATGATAGTTAGAACGAATCAAAGATTATGGTGGAAAGATCTGATATTACATTGGAAAGACAGATTGCTGACAAATATATGAAAACAAGAGGGGATTTATGACGATAACTTTGAGAATTATGTGAGTTGAAGCGTACTTGATTTGATGGAGGAAATTGAAGTTATTCTTATTAGAAATTGATAACAGAGACGATTGAGATTATCAAGTAAAAAGAAAGAGGTGAATTGCTATAGATTGAACAAACCAGAAATGTATATACTTTGACTAAAAGATATCATGAGTGCTTAACTACAAGGAGTTTTACATGAGAATGAGCTAGTTATAATGAGGATTGATACTTATGAACTGAAGATATATGTGATGTGAAGAATGACAGATTAAATTCATGAGATAATAAGGAAAAGAGAAAAAGAATGTAATGGCCTGAACATAGGGAATGAAGACTTGTGGAATGAAGAACTTGCCTTTGCTAGGACGTACATATGCTTGGAATTGGGGATTTAATTTTGACAAAACTTATGAAACTAAATTGCCAGTGCACTTGGGAGGGCTAAATAGTATAATGCCATATAGAGTATTTAACGGATATCTTACTAAAAGGAGTGAACATGAAATAATTCGTGGAAACATGACGTGTTCAGGTTTTAGTCAAAGCGGAGTATTAGAGAATTATGAACGGTTGTGGTGACCAAAGATATCAGGACAGAAATGAAGACAAGTTATGATAGGTATGATATACAATGAAGTCCGGGTATATTACGAGAGATTATGATTGATCAATAAAAGTAGTTGTATTCTACCACTATGAGATGAAAATGGTGAGTGAAATTGCATCTTGATGGAATAAATTGAATATATACTTGAAAGATTTAATTAAATTTTGAAACAATTTATAACCAGCATAAAGAGGTGAGATGAACAATGCGACTAAGTCCTTATTGGATAATGAAGCAGTAGGAGTTGTGCAGATATATGGGAATGGACTTGTATTTGAGTTGAATTTTGATGATTCGAGGAATACATGATTAAGTTGATTAGACAAACGTGAGGTGATTTATATTGGATGAATGTTAAAATAGCAGTGGTAAGTTGATTTATGAGTTAGAAAAGACTCAACAATCAGAGATCAATATGAAGAGTGCCCGTTTTCTGGCTACATGCGAGACGACTTCTTTGAATAAGTAGCTCAACTGAATGTTAATGAAATTGTTGCGAGGTATGGTAGACCGTTATTGATAGTTTTTTTTGACAGAGACTTTAGGTTTGTTTCGAATTTCTGCAAGAGTCTACAGAGAAAAGTTGAGAATGATAATTAGTCTGAGTACTGCTTATCATCCCCAGATTGACGGTCAGACTGAACGAACTATATAGATATTCGAAGATATGCTACGTGCCTGTGTATTAGAGTATGGTGGATCTTGAAATTTGCACCTGCCATTAATAGAGTTTGCATATAATAATTCTTACCACTTCAGTATTGGAATGCCTCCATATGAGATGTTGTACGGTCGTCGCTGCCGTACTCCGACATGTTGGTTAGAGGCTGGTGAGAAACAATTTGCAGGGCCTGAGATTGTTCAGTTGACAGCTGACAAGGTTGCAATAGCCAGAGAAAAGTTGAAAGCGGCAAGAGATAGATAGAAAATGTATGCGGATCCACAGCGTCGTCCAGTATCGTTTGATGTGGGGGAGTTAGTGTATTTGAAGGTCTCTCCGTGAAAAGGCGTGATTCGGTTTGGCAAACGCGGGAAGTTAGCTCCCCGTTATATTGGTCCTTTCAGAATTCGTCAGATTGTAAACGATTAGACAGTTACATTGGATCTCCAAGCAGAGCTTGCGGGTATTCATGACACGTTCAATGTCTGCTACTTGAGAAAATGCAAGGTCGAGGACGAGAGTCAGATTCTCCCAGTGCACGAAGTGAAAGTAGATTCAAAGAAAAGGCTAATTGAGGAACCCGTTGAACTGTTAGATCACAAAGTGACCAAGCTCTGAAAGTAGCAAATACCGATGGTATTGGTCAAATGGAAACACAGTTTAGGTTCTGATTTGACGTGTGAGACTGAGGTGGAAATGAAGGATAGATACCCTCATTTGTTTAAGACGGAAAGGATTCCGAGGACGGAATCCTCTTAAGGAGGGGAGATTTGTAACACCCGTAACCCTGTGCTAGGAGATTAGCGGGTTGGCGGTACGTGATTGGGTTGTTTTATTTGATTGTGTGTTTATTAAATGTTAAGTGAAATTAGTTTAAATATAAGTTTATAAATATATAAATGATACTGTTGATAATATAAAAGGAAAAGAAAGTTTAAGTTGGCTATGCATGTATGTTGGTATGTATGTATGTGTGCATGAGTAAATAGAAAGAATAGGATTTCAATAATAGGATTTCAAGAAAAACTATCTTGCCACCTCCTGCTTAGACTAAAACAATTATGTATGTATGCGTGGTGTAATATCTGTTCATTTCATCAAAAGTGTGCAAGGTGTAATGTGTGTTTGTTTGAAAGAAAAACCTCTATGTGAACAAACCTTCAAAATCTACAAACTTGAAATCCTAAGATCAAGACTTTGTGATCTTTAATTCAAAAGAAAGGTAATATGGTGTTTGTAACTTGTTATAATACATGTTGATGTGTTTAAGTATTCAAAAGCATGAATTTATGATGTTATACCAATTTTAAGTTTGAAAGAAAGTTTGCAAATGGGTTTTAAATGATTTGTTGTTATGAAGGAATGAAAACATGTTTTTGATGATCTATATGCTTGGTAAAAGCTAAATATGTGTTTTGATAGAAGTTTTATGAAGTTAGAATGAAATTTGGAAAAGTTTGGCTGTAAATCCGACACATTGAGGTAGAAGAAGAATCTGTGAACACGAACGTAGAGGCGCTACACACTTTGGTCGCGGCGCGACATTCAAGGAAAACCGAAACTAGGTTTCGGATTTAGTGAAATCCGAGTGTGGAGTATATAGACATGGAAAATCCGATTGATTAGTGAAATCCGACCCTAGACTCCGAAACCATGTTAAATCCGACACTTAAATCCGATCTTGATGAAATCCGAAAGAGAAATCCGACTGAAGCTCTCGGATTTGAAATCCGATGCATGTCGCGGCGCGACAGGCCCCAAATCTGAATATTAACTTACTTTTTTATATATTTTGCTTGGTTTGATTTGGTTTGTTTATTATGTGATTTATTTGAGATGTTTTGATAAATTTGACATATAAATATATATAAGAAGATATATTTATATATTCGCGACTGATTTGATTGTTGCTGAGTTTTCAGGCAATCCAAAGACTCAGTAAGATTAGACTTCTGAGCCCGTGTTGATTTTGAGGTGAGTGGACGTTAATTGCAGATGGTAAAGATTTCGGTTAATGTTATTGGTGTGATGCATGATTGTGATTGAGATTGGATTGAATTGATTGAACTGTTGATTGTGATTATTGTTGATTGATATCTGCTGCATGATTATTTGGTCGATACGCACTCTTAGTATGAATTTGAGTTGCGTTGGGAAGTCAGCTATACGTAGAATTGGGCTGGGCTCGTTCACTGATTGGTTGAAGAATGTTAGCCTTACTGGTGCGTATGTTGCACCAAATGGGGAGTGCATTGTGCCAATTCAGTGGAGGGCTATCGGTAAACCTTTGCTTTGGCTGGCATTGGTTGTAGGTTCTGCGCCGAACGGCCGGTCTTCTCGGAATACGTGATTACATGCTTTGATATTGATCGTGAATGTTTGCTTTTGGTGTTTAGCCTCTACTCACTTAGCTTTGTGCTAATTCCCCTCAGTTGTTGCTTTTGCAGGTTCGTGTTTGTGTGGTTGGCAGAAGGAAAGGGATGACCTGACTCTGATATTATTTTTGAAATGAAACGAGCCTGTAGCTTTTGTAACACACAATGATACTTTTGTTTGTGAACACTGTTTTTATATTTTGTAAATATTGGTTTGTGTGTAATAAGTTTATTTATTAAAAAGCTTCCACAGCGTATTTTAAAAAAAATGGCTTGGGTTTTCCGGTGTTACATATACACATATATGTATATATTTTACTATCTTCTATATATTCTTCTATCTTCTCCCCCTTTTTTGTTTTTAACAAAAAGGAGACTCCCCCTTGACATAAGCTCCCCCTTGATGTGAGAACTCCACTTCTTGAGTTAAATGGAAACACTACCAAAAACTTTCCAAGGAGATGTGAGTATGAACAATATTCTAATCATGCAATTATCACAACCCAAATAGCAAATAGCATAGTGTAAGATGTCCATAGCAAGGTGTAGTAAAGAAATAGCAATCTAGTAGATTAAGTCAACAAGCAATCAGAAAATATAGAAAATACCGATTGTTGCAATAGTTAATGTCTGGTTAAGAAAATAAAAATAATTGTTTTTACAATCCATTCAACCATAGAGAATCAAGATGGTTCACCCCCGTCTGTCCCGGCATTGCACCTAAGTGCATTCATGATTGACCGCAACATCCCTTTTACCCCTTTGACCTCCTTCCGTAGAGATCGGGTTTCATTCCGCAACTCGTTGATGTTGCGATTTAGTGTATCAATTCGTTCATCGGTAGTGCCTTCAACCATGCCGTGATCCGGAGGAATTGAACCCTCCTTTTCACCCTCCTCCTCTTCACGAAAGGTGAATGCGTCAATCTCGGCTTCCGTATCTCCGGAGGATGATGACTGAGCTCGCTTCTTCCTTTTATGGGAATACATCTTGCGAAGTGTCGCAAGGTCTATGGGAACCGAGGAAGCTGGAGTAGAAGCTATGCGAGAAATATTGGGTAGGTTGGTGAAGAGAATGGAGAGGAGACGGCCGTATGGAAGGTCCCTACGGCTAGTGACAAGGCCACTCATGCGTTTAGCAAGTATGTGCATGATGTTGACCTCAGATCCCGTTTTGAGAGCATGAAGGAGGACGGCTTGAATGGCGCTAATTTTCGAATGATTCCCAGATTTTGGAAAGATGTTGGAATCAGTGATCTTATTCCACACAGTGCATTCGGGAAGAAGATCCCTCCCAAATAGATTGGTCGTTGTGTGTGGAATATTTGGCTTGCAAATCGAGCCAAGGATCTCCGGGATGGAGAAAGCGGCAGGGAGATTTGTGAGGTTGTGAGATGTGTTGTAGAACTTTAAACCGGATGAGGGGATATGAAGGATCATGCCTAGTTGGACAAGAGTAAATGTGAAGTCGATTCCTTCAATTGCAAAAGTGACAACTTCATCATCTTCATTGTAGTTAAAGGATGCATAAAATTCAAATATGCGAGACTTATATAAGACATTGGACAATATAAGAAACGTGGACCACCCAATTGCGTCAAAGGTCGCTTGAGTGTGGAATTGGTCTAGTTGGTTGACAACAACCAACCGACCTTCATTTATCCCTCGTTTTTTGAGGGCATTGGCGGATTGGCGCGGAGTTGGGTTGTCGGGTTTTCTTGAAGCTGATGTACGTACACGTGGCATGATTTTCTATAGAGACAATGATGATATGATTAAGTACAAATATATAGTATTAGGACTAGTGTGTGCCTAATGTGTTAGACATGTTCAATTTATCTAGCTATGACACGAAAAAGAGTTTGGTTTTGGAAATTTATAACTAGATATATGATATTTCAATATATATGAGACATATTTGAAAGTGTGCTTAAAGAAATATAGCAAAAACTTTGAGAATATGTCCATACGATGTGTTTGTGTCCTAAGTGTTAGAAGATTTTGAAAATTTTGATGAATCATGCGATGACAAGTGTTTGTTGGAGTATATGAAGCATGCATAAAGTGAATTTGAGCACTAATAGTTAAAACACTAAAAAGTGAAAAGTTCAAAAATTTCCAGATTGCTGACGGTCGATGCACGGCATCGACCGTGGATCGACCGTGGTTGGGCTGGAATTTTGCACAATAGCGAAGGTGGAGCGACGGTCGACCGTGATATCGACCGCCGGATGGTTTTTAAAATTTTGATTTTGTTTGTCCTTTTTGGAAACTCTGATTTTATTACTTTAATATACATCTAATTCTTATATACATCATAGATCCAACAAACCTATGAAAACTACAACAAAAGTTAAACCAAACCTAAACAAAACCCACTTTAACAACCATAAACCATTTATAACAAAAACTACTACATAATCTTGCCAAATCAAACCCAACACAAAAAAAGAACTTGAGATACACATGATTCATTTGTGCAAAAAGATAGAATCCTAAGGAGATGAGGAAGAAAGAGTTAAAAAACATTATACCTTGAGAGAGAGCGCGTGGATCGACTGTGAAAGAGGAAGAAAAACGTTTTCAACCGTAGATCGACCGTGAGCAGAACCGTGCCTTCGACTGTAAGTGAAATATTTTTACTTGTAATGAATTTTTTAAGCTTTTTGGAGAGAAAAAAATGGTAAAAGGCGGCTAGGGTTTGATGGAGAAGATGAGGGAGTATGAAAGTGGGGAGGAAAGAGAGAGGAAAAGGCAAGATAGGGTTAAATCTCGTCAGGTGACCGACGGTCGATACACGGTCGACCGTGGTATCGACCGCGTGTTTTCTTAGGTTTGTGACAGTGCCTCGACGGTCGATACACGGTATCGACCGTGGTTCGACCGTGAAGCCTCTGGATAGCATTTTTTGTTGTTTTTCAGCTTTTGGGTGTTTATCTCTTAAGGTACATGTTCCATCATTCCCAAACCGTGTCGTAATGTGTCAAATACTTCCTTTTTTAATGGTTTAGTGAATATGTCGGCAATATTTTCACATGAACTAACTTTTTCTAAGCTTATATTGACTTTTTGCACGTTATCACGTAGAAAGTGATGTCTAATTTCGATATGTTTAGTTCTAGAATGCAATACGGGATTTTTACTTAGATCAATGACACTTTTATTATCACACATAATAGGAATTTCGGATAGATGTACCTCATAGTCCAACAAAGATTGATTCATCCATAAGACTTGAGCGCATGCTCTTCCGGTGGCTATATATTCGGCTTCGGTTGTTGACAAGGCAAAAAATGTTTGCTTTTTCAAGAACCATGAGGTAAGTGGCAATCCAATAAAGGCACATACTCCACTAGTACTTTTTCTATCCAAGTAGCATCCACCGAGATCCGAATCCACATAGCACATTATATCTAAGCCGCTCCACTTTGGATACCACAATCCCAAGTTGATTGTTCCTTTAATGTATCGGAATATTCGTTTGACGGCCTCATAGTGTGATTTCTTTGGATTTTCCTGAAAACGAGCACACACACATACACTATACATAATATCGGGACGACTTGCCGTTAGATAAAGCAAGCTCCCGATCATACCACGATATCTTGTACTATCAAATCCTTCACCTTCTTCATCTAGTGTCAAGTGTGTGTTTGTAGCCATAGGTGTACTCATTGGTTTGACATTTTCAAAATCGAATTTCTTAAGCATGTCTTTAATATACTTTGATTGATTTATAAATGTACCATCTTCATATTGTTTTATTTGAAGTCCAAGAAAGTAATTCAACTCACCCATCATACTCATTTCAAATTCATTATGCATAAGTTTTGAAAATTCATCACACAAGTCTTGGCATGTTGATCCAAATATGATATCATCCACATAAATTTGAACAAGAAAGATGTCATCTTTTCTTTTCTATGTGAACAATGTATTATCAACTTTAACCATATTATATCCATTTTTCAACAAGAATGATTTTAATCTATCATACCAAGCTCTAGGATCTTGTTTAAGGCCATACCATGCTTTTCTAAGTTTATATACATAAGATGGATGAATGGGGTCTTCAAAACCGGGAGGTTGACATACATAAACTTCTTCATTTATAAACCCGTTTAGAAAAGCACTTTTGACATCCATTTGATATAGTTTGAAATTTTGAGCACAAGCATAAGCAAGTAGAATCCTAATGGATTCTAATCTAGCAACCGGAGCAAATGTTTCATCATAATCTATCCCTTCTTGTTGATTATATCCTTGGGCTACTAGTCTAGCTTTGTTTAGCCACTTGGGTTGTAGCCCAGTGGTAAGTGCTTTGGCACTTTGGTGTGGCCTAAGGTCAAGGGTTCGAGTCCCGTCGTGGACAAAAAGGTATAAATTTAGAAAAGGTGTAGAATTAGGAGTAGATTAGAGTGTGCGTGTGTCTTGCCGTTCAAAAAAAACTAGTCTAGCTTTGTTTCTAGTGATATTTCCATTTTCATCAACTTTGTTTCTAAAAACCCATTTAGTTCCAATTATTGTGTGACCACTAGGTAGAGGTACTAAGTCCCAAACTTGGCTCCTTGTGAATTGATTTAACTCTTCTTGCATTGCGATTACCCAATTTTCATCTATAATTGCTTCTTTAATGTTCTTGGGTTCTATGTGTGACACAAAGGCAAAGAAAGTATTAAGGTTTTGGGCTTGGGATCTCGTGAGTCTTTGATTCAAGTCTCCTATGACTTGAGTTATTGGATGGTTCCTATTTTCTTTAATTTTATTTTCATTACTTGTGGTTTTGTTATCTATTATTGGGTTTTGAACACTATGATGATTTATGTCTAATTTTGAGAGTTGTTGTTCTATGGCTTCTTCTTCTAATTTGTCATCATCTATTAAGGGTTGAGTCGTAGGAGGAAGTGGAGATTCATCAAATGTGACATTAAGGGATTCCTCCACAACCATAGTGGATTTGTTTAATGCTCTATAGGCTTTACTATTCAAGGAGTATCCTAAGAAGACACCCTCATATGCTTTAGGATCAAATTTTGTCAAGTAGTCTTTGGTATTAAGGATATAGTATTTACTACCGAATACCTTAAGATGTCCTAAGGATGGTTTTCTACCTTTGATGATTTCATAGGGTGTTTTATTTAACATTGGTCTAATCAAGACTCTATTTAGGATGTATGTAGCCGTTGAGACCGTATCACACCAAAACTTTTGTGGAATGGATTGTTCATTTAGCATTGTCCTACTCATTTCTTGTAAAGTCCTATTTTTCCTTTCAACAACCCCATTTGATTGGGGAGTGCGAGGAGCCGGAAAGTTATGAGAAACTCCATGTTTTTCACAAAATGCTCCAAATTGCGCTTCATTGTCAAATTCTCTTCCATGGTCGGTACAATTGAAATAATCGAACAACCAAATTGGTTTGAATTTTCTTGCCAAGAATTTTGAATTTGTCAAAAGCTTCATTTTTTGTTTTAAAAAATAGTGTCCATGTATATCTAGAAAAGTCATCTACAACAACTAGTGTGTAGAAGTTTCCCCCATAACTTTGAATTGATGAAGGCACAAAAAGATTCATATGCAATAGTTCAAGACATCTTTTTGTAGTTACAACATTTTTGGATTTATGAGATGAATTCACTTTTTTTTCCTATTTTACATGCATCACAAAAATGATTATCGAATTTAATATTTGGTAAGTCTCTAACAAGCTCATTTCTAGTCAATGTTTGTAGTAGTCTCATGTTGGCATGTCCTAGTCTTCTATGCCATAATGTTGAATTATCAATTATAGATGCAAGACATACTTGTGTGTTAGGATTATCACCAAGTCTACATGTATAGAGTCCATTTCTCCTAACACCTTTTACTAAAACTTTATCATCTTTGCATATTAAGCTTTCATGTTTAGTGAATTTAACATTTAGAACTTTATCACATAGTTGACCAATACTTATTAAATTGTAAGCTAAACCACTAACATGCTCAACATTCAAGAATTTGATATTGTCATGAAGAATGTTACCTTTACCAATCACCTTTCCTCTTAGATTTCTTCCAAACACAACATGTGCTCCATCATACTCCTTGTATGAGGTGAAGAGTTCTCTATTACCGGTCATGTGTTTTGAACAACCACTATCAAGAATCCATTCATGAGACATACTCTCACTTTTATTGCAACCCTACACATATGAAGTTTTCATTCAAGCTTTTGGTACCCAATGTTTCATGGGTCCTGGATGGTTAGCATCAAAAACTCCTATTCTAATCCATCTTTGTGTGAATTTAAAACCTTTATGATACCATGTGTTCTTAGGGTTTATGGGTTGAGAGTATTTTGGTTTTTGAGTCACATTTAATTTGGGTTTCTTGAATCCAAGTCCATGCTTTGTAGTTGGAGTATAAAACTTTCTCATTAACTCATTACTTGCAACCTTGGGCATACAAGTGGAAGAGCTAGAGACAATGTTTACATTTTTGCTCTTTAGAAAGTTCCAGTGACCCGACGGTCGATGCACGGTATCGACCGTGGGGTCCTGGATTTTTTCTTTCCCTTTTTCTTTCACAAATTGGATGGTTTTCAAGTGACTGATTGGAATGTTATTTGAGTGCCCAGAGAATCCAATGCCACCCTTATCTTTTGATGATTTTTGAATCTTTAACATTTCATCTAACTTTGTTGAACTATTCTCAAATTTTGACAATGTGGTTGTATCCAAGTTTGTTTTTAACTTATTCTCCAAATCTTTTATGCTTGTATGTGTATGAGATGCAATTTTGTTTTCTAGATCTTTTATCTTTATGATTAATTCATCATTTTCATTTTTCAACTTGACATTTTCCTTTTTTAAACTTTTGTTCTCATTTTTAACTCCTCATTTTTAGTAAGTATTTTTGAGCTAAAATCACATAATTGATCATATTGATGGCCATTATTATCACTATTGTAGCTAGAATCGGAATGTACCTCACTTGTCTCAAAGGCCATGAGACATTTTTCTTCTTTTGTTTCTTCTTGGTTCTCATCACCACTATCACTCCATGCTCCTCCTAGGAAGGCTTTGTGATTTTCCTTTTTCTTTGAAGCTATCTTTGGGCAATCACTTATGAGATGTGAAGAGTCTCCACATCCATAGCATTCTCTAGATGATTTCTTTTCTTTCTTGGCATCCACGGCTTGCTTATACTTCTTAGGATCAAATGGAGCTTTCACATGCTTGCCTTTCCTTTTGAAGAATCTTTTGAAGTTTCTTACCATCATGGCATACTCTTCATCATCATCACTATTGGTTTCATCCCCTTCATCACTAGAGGATTCTTTGACATGTTTGGCTTTAAGTGCAATAGACTTGCTCTTTTCTTTCTTTACCTTGGCAATCTCATCATCTTTTTGCATGATCACTTCATACACCTTGAGATTTCCTATTAGCTCATCCATTTGAAGTATGTTCAAGTCCTTTGACTCTTCAATATCCGTTACCTTTGCCCTCCATTTTGGTGAAAGATCCCTAAGAAATTTTCTTACAATCTTTTTGTTAGAGTAAGTAGTTCCAAGTGACTTGAGACTAGTAACAATAGTATTAAACTTTGCAAAAGCCTCATCAATTTTCATATCATCTAGTATTTGAAATTGTTCATATTGTTGCACAAGTAATTCAATTTTATTATCTAGAACTTGGGCATTTCCTTGATGTGTGGTGACAAGAGATTTCCAAATAGCATTTGCACTTTCACACATAAAGACTCTTTCAAACTCTTTTCTTATCCTCTTGATCCCATTTTTCTTTAGGAAGTGCAACAAAAGCATCTTGTTTGGAATCAAAGGTTTTTGGTACATAATCCCTTTCTTCAATAATTTCCCAAAGATTAACATCTTTGGCTTTCACATAAGTCATGAACCTTGTTTCCAATAACAAAACCCTTCTTCTCAAGAAGTGGAGGTCTAACCATAGAATTCCCCTTTACATAGTTTTGTCCCATTTTATCAACTCAAAAAAAATTTTTTTTTAGAAGATTTAAACAACTTTTCAAAAATTATCTAGAGCAACTTGCTCTGATACCAATTGTTAGAACCTAGAGAGGGGGTGAATAGGTTATATGCCCACTTTTTGAATTTTTTAACAATATTTGCAAGTAAATAGAGAATTCAAGGAAGAAAGATATCACCAATCAAGTAGCTAGGACACAATGATTTATAGTGGTTCAAGCAAGGGTTAACAACCTTGCTCTACATCCACTCCTTGGCCTCACCCACCAAGAGTTGCTCCACTAACTTCTCCCTTTGAAGGTAGAGATAAACCTTTTACAACTTCTCTCTTTAGCTTACAAGAATTACACTTCACTCTTGCAAACAAGGCTAAGATAAACTTCACTTCACTCTAATTTGAAAGGCTAGAGTTGATCCTCACTTCTCTCTAATTTTATAGGCTAGAGATGATCCTCACACTATTACAAATATGTATGAAAGTAATGAAGTAATTGAACTTGAATGCTTTCACTCTTGCTTGATTCTTGATCTTGGTTTATCAAGGAATATGAGCTCACAAGATTTTTATGTATTCTCTATTTTTTTCAGATGGCAAGAGGTGAGTCAAACACAAGACTTGAGTTGCTTTAAATAAGGAAAAAGGTTGATGCTCAAAAGTTGTCCAGACTTTCCACGGTCGAACCACGGTCGACCATCGGTCTGCTGGAAGATTTTGAGCCTTGTGTATATAGACGTTGGGCTTTTACCAAAACCACATACAACTCATTTTTGCCATAAAAATGCACTGAAAAGGAGTTTAAGAAAAGTTGGGTTAGTGCCATACTTCTTAAGTTTGAATTTAATCATGAAAATGGTAGTTTGGAAACCAAATGCACAAAGCATGTTGGAAGTTTACCTCTTTGAGAGATTCCTTTTGCTAAATATGGTTTTGGCTTATTTCAATAGAAGATTATGTTTAGTATTTGCCAAAATAGGAATTCATTTGCTTTGACTACTAAGCTTGTGATTTTATAAAAAAATTGTCTTAATTTTTATAAAAGTTTTTATAAAAATTATTTTATAAAAACTTAAACTCATTTAATTATTTATTTTGTAAGCTCATAAACTTCGAACGTTTGTTTGTAGGAATCTTCGACATCGGCTTCTACTTGAACTCGGATTTTGATGGTTGGAGCTTGGCCATTTGATGAAGCTTATTTTGTAGATTATAGATAAGAATATATTTGATTGAATATATATATATATATGTATATGTGCACATATGTTAATGTTAATACATACAATTATATAAACAAGTTGTATATTTTTGTGTCAACAAAAGAGGATATATTTGTAAGCCTATTTTTCCCAACAGATTTGTTTTGAGTCATTTGAGTGAAGTGATAGGTCTAGCATTAGTAGATGAAAATGGACGTTTGGGTTTTTCAGTGGTTTGTGGTTTGGAAACAGAGGTTGGGGCTTTTCTTTTCTTTGGGAGGTTGGAAGATGGTATAGGTGCAAGTGAAGTAGTATCTTTATCAGAATGTTGTGAGATAGTGAGACTACAAAGAGGAAAAGGAATAATAGGAGTAGGGTTTTGAGAAACGTACCTTGACATTTCCTTAGGAAGAGACAAATTGTAGGTAGTTAACGAACCAGCCCATACAGAACTTGGTAGAGTGAGATGATTGATCGGGTGAGTAGCAGTGTTGTATTCATCATGGCTTAGCAAAGAGTAAATCATCAGTGAGATAAACCTAGGGAAAGGAATATGTTGTGGTCTGGTTTTAGCAGATAGAAAGGTAACGAGACTATCCATGATTATTTTAGAAAAGTCTAAAATTTGATCATGGATCAAAGCATAAGCTATTTTAGCACAGTCTCACTGACTTGATCAAGTCCACCAGTTTTGCTAGTCATACAGAAGTTCAGATATACCATAAGACAATTTCACTCTTTACGAAGATGAGTGCGAAGCATCAAATTCCCTTTAACCTTAAGTTTATCACGGTATTGGAAGTAGGCAAACAATGCTTCCTAGGCAGCATTTTTAGCAACAATGATGTTTTGTTGGGGAAAGTGAAGAACCGTAGCAAGAAGATGCTTGGTTCCAGAAAGCATAGTGAAGTTGATACGTTGGGATTTGGTTTTGGGTTGAATAGCTTCAGCGGTCATCCAGAATTTATAGAGATGTTCTTCGAACATTGCAACCTTTGCAGAGAGAGTAAAGATCAGAGGACAGTTGTGAAGATAAGTCATAACTTGGTAGAAAAGGGAGTTGTTAACAGTTAATGTTAGATCGGCTGGATGATTGTTATCTTTATAGGAGATGGATGATATGGGGATTTTAGGTGAAATGGAGTTTGGGAGATTAACACAAAATGATGCAACCTTGGGAGCCATTGAAACATAGTTAACTTGTTTTTGCTAGTAACACAAAGAAAATTGCTTTTTTGCTAGACAAGATGAAGTATTGGTAAGGAAACTTGTGTGAGATGGATTTAAGGGTTTTAAATAGGTTTTGAAAATTCTGAACGGTTGAAGATTGATTGTGAGTTTTAATTGTTGGGTTAAAATATGATCCACAAAAACAATTGTTACAGATTCAAATGGTATGTAGGAATACCAACAGGTGTAATATGTGTCAGCCAACGTGAGAGGGGTGTTAAAAACTTTGATTGGAATAGTGCATGATCACTGAGACAAAACTTTAATTTATTTCCTTCAAATTTAGCCGAAAAAATTAAAAAGAAACTAGAAAGAATTACAACAACTGTGATTATATGACTAAATGTTATTAAAACTCAAATTTGACTGAATGGCTGAACTCGGGGTGTTTCCGTCATTATGAATATTCTAAACTCGCATTTTTGAGAACGAGATATAGTAATATATGCCATTTAGAATTTGTATTCTAGACAAGCAATAGACGATAACAGCAAACATAAGAGATATAAACAATATGCAATAAAAACACAAAATGCCAACACCTTCAAAAGCTAGGTTTATATATAACATTAATCATAATATTTACAATGAGTATAGAGACTACATTTCACTTAGATATTACAAAAGAGGTGAAATGATCAAAAGATTGCAGAAAAGAAGCATCAAGTGATAAGGTATACTTGAGTTGATACTCCAACGCCCAGACCATCTTCAGCTAGGTGTATTGTAATAGCGTTGCAAACCAGGAAGATGAAAAACGTGATAGTAAACTCCATGAGAAGAGACGGGAAAATTTCCTTGTAGAGATGGAAGGTTTAGATGAAGTAAAAAGAAAAAAAATAAACGAGATAGCTTGTTATATAAAAGAAAAGAAGACTCATGATTGCTTTAGAAATGATATGACACTTAGAAGTAAAATGAGCAAAATATAATTATATAAAAATAGATTTTGACGACTAGCATTAAATGCGATTTGAAAGACAAAACAGTCATCTTCAAAACAAAAATACTTAAAGAATTGTTAGTCCCAGATTGAGTACGCAACAACAAATGTTTGTAGAAGGGGGGGTTGAATACAAACTTTAGCTTTTAAAAAATTAAAGACACACTTATATACTTTTATATAATTCTTATTGATACGAATCAAGAATTACATATACTAGAAGCGGAAATTCTAAGTACAATAAAAGGTGGCAATCAATTTGTCTAACACATAGACAAGCTAACTCTAAAACAACTAATATATTTAGAGTGTTCAACACATGAACAAGTTTGATTCTACACAATGCTTATACTCTACGAAATTTCTCAACTGATGAGATTTTCCTTTAGTGTAGTAGAGACTTCACTTTGTTGTATTGTGTATTATTATCTGTTTGCATGTCCACCATGCATGAGTATATATAGAAGTCTTGGTGGATCCGGTTGCATGAAGGTAAGAGACAAAGAGGATGTGGAAATATAATATTTTAATTGTAAAGGTAGTGGGTGAAAAATAAAGTTACTTTAATCAAATGTATGATAAAAGTAATTGTACTTTTCTACAAAAGTGTAACCCATTCACAATATAAAATATTAAAGACCACATCTACTACCATGTAGAAGTTTCTTTCCCTTTCCATGATTATACTTTAATCAACACCATGCTTCTGATTGATTTGACTTTACCAAGTATGGGATTGCCAGCCATACTTAGTTGTTTGAACAAATCTTCAAGATCTTCGTCTGTTTGAGGTATCATTATCCTTTTCCAGAGGATAAGATCAAACATTTTTTTCTCATGCTTGATCCAAAAAGTGCATTTTTACTTTTACAAACAAAGATCAAGGCATAATAGAACAACACATGTTCTGCCTTTTACATATGACTAACAATCTGAAAAAATAGAGTAGATTTGACATTTTTCACGACTCAGCTAACAGATTATACAAGGAACTCTAATATTCACTACTCAGTTGACAAAGTATATCAGTTGATCACTCTTTGCTAGGACTCAGTTGATACAAATTGCTCAGCTGATCATATAGATGCTCAGCTGTTCAATAGTAAGCTTAGGAGAACATAAGCTCATGTATTTGTATGATCAGTTGATCAAGAATGCTCAGCTGATCAATCAAATTCATCAGTTTATAAGGGGAGTTGACTTGTGTAAAGAAAGACTTACTTAGCTGATGCTCTGGGCATTAGCTGATCCATTTGTTCACTCAGCTGATTAAATTCTCACTCAGCTGATCACTTTGTTCACTCAGCTGATCGATCTGTTTACTCAGCTGATGGAATATTTTCATCAGCTGATCAACAATTTTGCTCAGCTGATAGACTATTTTCCTCAGCTGATGGTCTTCTTTACTTGTTTTCTTCATCTGATGCTCCTTGGCTGATACTTTGAGTAGGATCTGATGCTCAGCTGATGGCTTATTTTCGTTAGCTAATGGTTCCATACTTAGCATATTTTTACATAAACTGATTCAAACAACACATGTTTGAATTCTTTCTAAGTCATACTGAATGTAGGGTTTGGTTATCATCAAATCCTATGTTTTAGGATATGCAGAGTTGATTATTAGGGTGAAGTGATTATCTCCCCAACAATCTCCCCCTATTTCATGATGACAAAACCTTTTTTTTTGAAGAATCAGTTTGATTTCGAATTACAAAAGATTTAAACTTTTAAGTACATATGGCTACCTAGCTATCTGTTTTTGGTAGCTCTTTTTATTTGGACCTTGTTCTGTTTTTGGTTTCTTTTCTAATGTTCCATTTTGTTCTGTTTTTGTGGAATCTTTTTCTGTGTTGTACCATTTTGTTCTGTTTTTGTGGTATCTTTTCATTTTTCCATTTTTATATGTTTTTGATTTTCTGATATACATAAACATCACTTGAAATAACAGAATAAAGAAATGTACATAAGTGTTTACATAGATTAACTACTAACTAACTATTCTATAACGTACAAATAATTAAATAACAACAAAATATTCAGAGATAGAATCAGTCTTCAATCATCCCACCATGGTTCTTCTTTAACTTCAAAATCTTTGGCATGGGGATCAGCTTCAGCTAGGACTTCACATTGGGCTTGAACAAGGGCTTCAAAGTTTTCATTTCCAGTTCTACTTCTTGTAGATATCCTTAGCCTAAATAGAAACTTCTTGCTAGCTTTAAGGATTTCAGACTGTCTAAAGAACCTCCATGTGTCAGCTCTGTCCAAAAAGAATATACCTTTAACAGGCATAATTATAAACTTGTACAACTCAGGAGTGATGTTCAGTGGAAGAGAAGTGTTGAGACCCTCAAAATCTGATAGGAATTCATGCTGGGGTAGTACCTCTCTTAGCTCAAATGGTTTGAAGGGCTTGGAACCTTTCTTATGAAGATTATCAACTGTGTGCACATGCCGGTAATAGTCATCTGGAGTGAAGGCCCTTTGTGACACAGCTAGAGCTATCCAATTCTGAATTTTTTGAATGAATTGAACTTTGAGCTTTGATTTGGATTTGAAGAGAAGGTACATGATCTCAACTAACTCTATGAACCCATATATGTGACACCTCTCATAGGATACAACTTCACAGCTGTTGAAGTTGTTCTGTCTTATAGCTTTTAGGTAGGGTTCACCATCACCTTTATGGATAGTGGCTCTTGTTATTGGAGTTGGTTCTGTTCTGTTTCTCAGAATATTAATTCTTTCTCTGAAGCTTTGAAGTCTTTGTTGACTTAGGTTGATGGGAGCAGATATATCAAGGTTGAAGACGGTTTTGATGGCATCAGCATGGGATCTAGCTTTGAGTAGTTCAGCCTGAGGTTTTTCCTTTGCCAATTTGTGTTGAGCAGCAGCTTGATTTTGACTTTGTTCTTGCTCTTGCTGATATGCTAGCTCTTTGGCTTGGTAGATTTCTTCAACTGAAACACCCAATGCTTGAGCCATTTGAGCATTCTCCCTTTCTTCCTTTTCTTTAAGAGCAAGCTCCCTTTTCATTTGATCATCTGCTTCAACTTGCTCATCTGTCATCTTTTGTTTGCCTTTATCCTTAGGAGCAGAGGTTGAAGCCTTTTGGACTAATGGGGTTGATTGGACTGGTGGAGCAGATGGCTTAGGGCTTTGTCTTCTTCTTCTGAGGATGTCAGAAAGTGGAGTATCATCCTCATCATCAGAATCAGACTCTATGGTGATTGGTGGAGAGCAACCCTCAGCAACTTTTCTTTTAGGTTTTGGCCTGTTTGCCATCCTTTTCAACCTTTTTGGAAACCTTTGCTCCCCCTCAGAAGATGCTTTTCTTTTAATGGGTGAGGGAGCTGTTGCTTTGGGTGCTTCCTACTGCATGATTTTGGTGGCTGTTTCAGCATAGGCAGCATTAATATCCTCTGAGTCAGGATCATCCTCCCTGGAAGAACTTGAGAATTTCTCCCCCTTTTTTTCATCATCAAAAGGAGGAGGGGAGTCACATGCTGCAGGCTTATGGGATGGGGTAGGGGCAGGGGTAGGGGTATGGGTTGAGGTAGGGGTAGAGGTAATTTTAGAGAGCTAAAGAGAGAGGTCATCCTTGAGATCTTTAATGGCTTTCCACAATAAGAGATGACTCATTTTGGATTTTTCTGTTAAGGTTTCTATGTCATCAAAGATGCCTTTGAGAAAAGAAGGCATAGGGAGTAGTTGGTCAGGAATGGGTACAGAAATGTTTGGGTTGATTGGGTGTAGGGTTTGGAGTTGGGATAGGAGGTTGGAGATGATTTGGTTTAGGGTAGAGATAGTAGATTGAGGTAGGCTGGGAATTTGTGGTTGAGAGGGAAGAAGGGTAGAAAGATGGTCTATTTTGGTAAGGATTGGGGTAAGGTTAATGGGTGCAGGGGAGGGTTGGGATGGGGTTTTGAGAGAATCAATGTCTTTGGTAAGTTTAGACAATTGAGCAGAGGTTTGGGGGTGGAAGGTTTGGAAGGTTTGGGCTAGTTGATCAAGGTTTTGGTGAATTATCTGGATAAGGGTAAGGTTTAGGGTTTGGGTAGATATGGATGGGGTAGAGGTGGAAGGGGTGGATAAAGGTTCAAAGAAGTTGGGTAAGGTTTGTGTTCCCTCATTTGAGCCTTGGTGTATAAGCTCAAATTCATTGGGAAAGAGAGTTGAGCCCTGTGCAAGTGGTTGGTTTGTACCACTAGCATTGGCAGGCTGTGCAAGTGTAAGAATTGAATTAATAATAGGTGCAAGGTAAGTGGACTGAGTGTGGGGTGCACTCAATAACATGGAATCCCTTATTGGATCCACATTCTGTTAGGAAAAATGTAAATGGTATAGGCTGACTCAATTGAGGGATAGACACAGTGTGACCTTTGGTTGAGGTCTGTCTTTCAATGAGATCAACCTTTTGGGAGGTTGTCTCAGCTAGCGGTTTAAGTCCCTTATTTACAGATGTATCCTGTTGTGAGGATACATCCACTGGTTCAAAGGTTGCAACATCCAATTGCTCCCCCTCAACATGAGGAAGGGTAATTGGAGTTGAGGTCAGAGGTGTGGATTGCACTCCCTCAAAGTGCTCATAATGAGTCACTTCTGGTGACCTTGTATATATGGGGCTACGGATAGGAGTAGAACTAGTGACCACAGGAGGTTCACTAGAGCTTGGCTGTTGGAGTGGTGTTTGGACTGGAGATTAGGATGGGCTATAAAAGGTTGGGACGACCATTTGAATATCCTCAGAGGTGGAATCAGTACTATCCATACCTTGGGACATGATGTGCCTACTTCTGTCAATGAGCTCCAGAAGTTGCTCAGAGATCTCTTGTTCTTGGGCATCACCATCATCACCAAGAGGACTTAGTTCCATTGGACTGGGAGGAGCAAAATCACCAGCATCACCATCACCAGCATCATCATCATCCTTAGAGCCAGTGTGGCTTTCATCGGCATCATCATCACCATCATTATCATCATCATTTTCATCTGCATTGTCGTTTGCAGCATCAATCAGCTTTTGCATTTGGGCAGTGATTGGAGGGCCTCTGTTTGCCTTTAAGAAATGGAATATCTTTTCACCCATGGCAGGGATAGGTATATGCTCAAGATGTTTTGTTAAGCCCACATAATCATCCTCTCCAATCTCCCTCATAGCTATCAGGCTCAATAGTCTAATGTAGGGCACCTGCGACCTCGATGATTTCTTGTTGGTGCTATGGGTGATTTTATCAATAAGGTCCGAAAATATCACTTGAGCAAAGTCGATATTTACCCCCGAAGACTAGGGCATAGAGCACCAGAAGCTCGGTTTGGTTGATGAGATGATGGCTTCCAGATTTAGGACCGAAAAAACGTATGACCACGTTGACCAAATACTTCCATGGATGAGCGAGAGCAGAGACCTTGACTTGACCATGCACTACAGGTTCATTGTAGCCGATGGTGTCTAAAACAGTTTGAACTTTTGCTCTGGAGGGAAAAGCGGTGTACGGTGGGAAGTTAGGAATAGCAGAGGCTTCACGAAGGGTTTCGGTGGTGATCTGGAGATGATAGTTTCCTTGGGCTAGGGTGCAATGGATGGTGTTGGTGTTTAGGTTATAGGTTGCAGAGTACCATAGTTCACCGATAATGGTAGGGTAAATGTAGTGTGGATCAGCGGTGAGAGTTTCAAACAGGGGATGGGCTTGAAGGAACTGAACCATTGGTTCATAACCTTGGTTTTCTCGCGAGGCAGGGATGGTGGTGCAAAGCAGAATGTTGTTGGGAGTTATATTCATCGGTTGATTGGGTGCAACATTCTCACCAGGGTTAACAGTCGGGTCTGGAATATAGGTGGTCATTTGGTAGGGATGATGAACAGTGAGTATCGAGAGAGAAGGTAGGATAGTTCTTTGTAGAGAGAGAGAGAGGGAATTTGGAAAGTTTGAACAGGTAAAGGTGAATGAGAGAGAAATTGGGATATTTATGAAGATTAGTTAACAGAGATCGTTAGATACTGCCAAAAGTTCTAATGGAAAACAAATTAAATAGCAATTAAATGAAAACTGACAAACGGAGTAAATAACTAGGGTTACAAAGCATTAAATGAGAGTAAAAAGTGAAAATTTACTAAGTGTAGAATCATTAGCTGATAAAGGAGAGTATCAGCTGATGAAAAACTATTAGTTGAAGGGTATCAGCTGATAGAAAACTATCATCTGAGGGGTATCAACTGATAGTGAGAATTTGGGTATCAGCTGAATAAAGTACTTAGCTGAGCATGTCTTCCTTATCTTAAAGTGATCAGCTGAGTAAATTAGATCAGCTGATAGGCATCAGCTGAGCATAGTTACTCAGTTTACACAAATCAAGTAAGACTCAGATATGCTTAGATAAGTATCTTATAATTTTCAACACTTATAAATTGACACAAACTAAATTACCATTATTTTAAACTAAAAATTTAGCATACCTAGTTTGGATATTAGGAAGTTGAACCTTGCTTCATCTAATGGCTTTGTGAATAAATCTGCAAGTTGTAAATCAATGTTAATGTAGTGCAAAGTTACCTTCTTCTTTTGCACATTATCTCTGAGAAAATGATGTCTGATTTCAATATGCTTTGTTTTTGAATGCATGACTGGATTATTTGAGATGGAGATTGCACTTGTATTGTCATAAAGAATTGGGGTGTCTTCACACTTCATATCATAATCAAGTACTTGATTTTGTAACCACAAAATTTGAGCACAACAGCTTCCTGCAGCAATGTATGCTGCTTCTGCAGTAGATGTTGACACTGAATTCTGTTTCTTACTAGACCAACTAATCAATCTTCCTCCTAGAAGTTGACAACCACCTGAAGTACTTTTTTTGTCTAATGTGCATTCTGCAAATCAGAATCAGAATATCCAACTAACTCAAAATCTGAATCTTTGGGATACCAAAGACCAAGATTAGGAGTTCCTTTGAGATATCTGAATACTCTTAACAGCAGCAAGATGTGATTCTTTAGGATCTGCTTGATATCTTGCACAGAGACATGTTGAGAACATTATATTTGGTCTACTTGCAGTGAGGTATAAAAGTGACCCAATCATTCCTCTATAGGTAGTAATGTTCACTGATTTGCCATCAGTGTCCTTTCCTAACTTAATAGAAGTAGACATAGGTGTTTTCATTGAAGAACAGTTTTCAAAATCAAACTTCTTGAGTAAATCTTTGACATACTTTGTTTGATGAATGAAAATACCATCAACCTCTTGTTTAATTTGCAAACCAAGAAAATAGTTTAACTCACCCATCATGCTCATTTGATAATTATCAGACGTGAGTTTAGAAAACTTTTTGCATAGTTCCAAATTAGTAGACCCAAATTTTATATCATCTACATATATCTGCACAAGTATCACATCACCTTTGTACTTCCTAATAAATAAAGTGCTATCTATGCATCCTCTTGTAAAACCTTTATTAATGAGAAAAAAAGAGAGGGTATCATACCAGGCTCTTGGAGCTTGCTTAAGACCATATAAAGCTTTGTTTAGAAAGTAAACATGATCAGGTAAGCTTGACTCCTCAAAACCAGGAGGTTGTTTGACATACACCTCTTCTTTCAAATCTCTATTCAGAAATGCACTCTTCACATCCATTTGGAACACTTTGAAGTTTTTAAATGCAGCATAGGCTAGGAATAGTCTGATGGCTTCCAATCTTGCAACAGGGGCAAAGGTTTCATCAAAATCAATACCTTCTTCTTGAAAGTACCCCTGTGCCACTAGCCTTACTTTGTTTCTTATGATTTGCTCATTCTCATCTAGCTTATTTCTGAACACCCACTTTGTTTCAATGATGGATTTATCCTTTGGTTTGGGTACCAAAGTCCATACATTATTTCTTTTGAATTCTGCCAGTTCCTCTTGCATGGCAGACACCCAGTGAGGATCAATGAGAGCTTCATCAACCTTCTTTGGTTCAATCATTGGGACAAATCCAGAGTACAAACAGATGTTGCAAGCTTTTGATCTTGTTCTAACTGATCATCTATGTTGCCTATCACCAAATTATGAGGATGATGCTTGAGGTCTTTGAAGGCTTTTTGGATTTCTTGGGAATTGGGATTCATTTGGATTTGGGGAGAAGAAGTTATATGTTGGCTATCAGCAGTAGAAATGAGTTCATTTTGAGTGGCTGATATAACTTCATTATTGCAATCTGTGGGTATCTCTACTGAAGAGGGAATGAGTGATATGGAGTTGGAATCCAATGATGTAGAGTCATTTTCCACATGATTCAGTAGAGGTATGGGATTGGATGAGGATGGTTGTACATGGTTAAAAATTTGAATAGGAACAGGTTCATCTACATCATGAGCAGCTGGTGGAGAGGGATTTACTTGCTCTGAAGGAACTTCTCCAGTTTGCATAAGATCATTAAATTCTTCACCTGAAACATGATTAGAAGAACAGGAAGCACCAAAGTCATTTTCATTAAAACTTACATTGATAGATTCTTCTATGACTTTGGTTCTGAGGTTATATACTCTGTATGCTTTAGAAATCACAGAGTAACCTACAAACACTCCTTCATCAGCTTTACGAGCAAACTTCTGCAAATGATATTTTTGATTAAGTATGAAACATTGACAACCAAAGATATGCATAAAGCTGATGCTTGGCTTCCTTCCTTTGAGCACTTCATATGGAGTTTTGTTGTGCCTCTTGATAATAAGGGACCTGTTCTGTGTGAAACATGCACAACTTACAACCTCAGCCCAGAAATTAAATGTTAACCCACTTTCACACAACATGGTTCTGGCAGCTTCAATCAATGTTCTGTTTCTTCTTTCAGCTACACCATTTTGTTATGGGGTTCTTGGAGTAGAAAAGTTTTGAGATATCCCTTTCTCATCACAGAAAGATTCCAGAGTTTGATTTCTGAATTCAGTTCCATGATCACTTCTAAGACTCCTCACCAGATTGCCATTCAACACTTCCATCTTCTTGATAAAACAGATAATTTCTTCAGCAGCCTCACTCTTTTCTTTAAGAAAGAAAACCCAAGTATATCTTGAGAATTCATCAACCAATACAAGAGCATACTTACTTCCACCAATACTAGCAGTTGCAACAGGACCAAAGAGATCCATGTGCAACATATAGAAAGGTTCTGTAATTGAGA
This sequence comes from Dittrichia graveolens, assembly GCA_038502395.1. NCBI lineage: Eukaryota > Viridiplantae > Streptophyta > Magnoliopsida > Asterales > Asteraceae > Dittrichia > Dittrichia graveolens. The sequence continues at coordinate 76,059,183 of JARJIL010000001.1, read as the reverse complement.
AGGCCTGCTTGGATGGAAATGATGCCTTATGTTGCTTTCCCTTCTCACAAGCAGTGCAAGGTTTAGGCTTAAGATAAGTCAGTGAAGGTTGTCCTGACACTAGTTCACCCTTGCTCAACTTGTTGATGTTTTTAAAATTAAGGTGGGAAAGTCTCTTGTGCCACAGCCAGTTTGTATCCTCATTATTCTTGGAGTACAAACATGTTTCCTTTGAAGGGTCACATGTCAAGTGTATACACATCCTTGGTTCTCTTGGCACTGAATACTATATTACCTTGTTTATTTATGATGGAGCCTCCTGTCTTTGTGAAGTGGACTTCATTATCTCCATCACACAATTGACATATGCTTATGAGATTATATTTCAGCCCTTTGACATATGAAACTTTTGACAGCTTGAGGTTCCCTTTATGAAGCTCACCGTAGCCTTTTGTTTACCCATGGTTGTTGTCACCAAAGTCACCCTTGGACCTTTCTCTTTCTTGTAGTTACTGAGCAAAGCCTTGTTACCTGTCATGGTTCTTGAACATCCACTGTCAAGAAACCAAGAACCAACACCCTACACAGATTTGAATGAAAGAAGAGTTAGTGACACAAGTAGGAATCCACTACTCAGTGGATCCCTGTGGAATGCACCTAGCTTTCCACTTCATCTCAGGTTTCTTATGAATGGGAGGAGTGACTATGTTATCATCACAAGTCCGCTGTCTTGAATTCCCTTCTAAAGAACATTCAAATGCCTTATGCTCTTTGCTTCCACATTTATAACATTTTTGAGATTTTGTGGTCTTGGTGTATTGAGCAACATGGTTTGAATGCCTATGAACTTTCTTATCAGTCATCATTTGACTAACTTGACCATTCAGCTTATGAAGCTTATCCTGTAAATTTCTTAGGTCTTTATTTACAGGCACCTTAGATTGATCTTTGTTTTTGGAAAGCTTTTGACCAATCTTTGGAGTTGCAGAAATGGGAACAATGTGAACATCATTCTTTTTACTCATAGTTTCTTCTATTAAAAGAGAGTTGATTACTTCTAGATCAACTGATATTTTAAAAGATGAGCTATGATCAGCTAATAGGTTATCAGCTGAGCATTTATCATCTACTAACCTATCGGTTGATGGAGTAGTATTAGCTAATGATTCTTCAGTTTGTGAAATGCTAAGAATTAAGTCATCTGTTTTCAAGGTTTGACAACATAATATCTCTGAGGTCTCAACTAATGATTCCTTTCCTTTAATCACATCCTTTGACTTTGTGTTATTAGTATTTTTACATTCTGAAATCTTACTAGAGGATGATTCAATAGAAGGAATAATTGATTCTTTTGAGCGGGAACTCTTGCTTCTAACAAACTTATTTGTGAACACACTTTTGCCTTTAACAGTCTTGTGAAAGGTCTGTGGCAAGATGTTAGCTTTTCTAAGATATTAAGGTTCTTATTAGAATCAACATAGTTAGCAGCCTTAGAGTAATTTCCACCAATAATAGCTTGAACTTGTTTGGGTATCTGCTCCTTGACACGCTGAGTGGTCTTTTCTGCAGATACACACCAAGACTTTACTACTTTTTGGAGGTCATTAAAATTTTTGGTTGCTTCACTAGTTTCTTTTACTAAGATCTCATTAAGTATCTTTTGATTAGCTAGTTCATCATTTAAGATTGTTATCTGCTTAAGTTCCTCATTCTTAAGAATTAACTTTTCCTTTAGTGATTCTACTTCTAGTTTTAGCTTTTTCTCTCTTTGAAAAGCAGACTGGAAATCAATACACAAGTAATCAAACATAGCATTCTTCTCATTATCATCATAGTTAATAAATTTTCCAACCTGATACATAGAAGAAGGATCCCAGTTGGTAGTTGAACAAGCTTTAGTAGCCTTTTTCATATCTTCATCAAAGGAACTACCATCATTGTTGTTGGCCATCATGCAGAACTGAGCAGAGATCACCTCATCTTCATCTGAGGAGATCTCTTCTTCTGCCCAATCTTTTTCTTCAGCAACAAGAACTTGGCCCTAGGCTTTCTTCTTCTTCTTCTTCTTCTTGTCAAGGACAGCAGCAAGGAGTTTCTTATATTTGGCTTCATAATCAATCTTGCCCTCCTGCTTTTGCACAGATGAAGAACCAGTGTTATATTAGAAATTACAGTCACTGGCTATGTGGCCAATCTTGCCACACTTATAACACTCTGCTGTGGAGGCATCAAAAGTGGATTTGGGCTTGACAAATTTTGATGACCTCTTGCTGAACCTCTTAACACCCTTTTCCTTCTTGAAAGGTTTGAACTTCTTAACCAGCATAGCTACACCTTCAACCAACTCCTCCAGATTACTTTCCTCACAAACTTCCTCATCACTTTCTCCAGCACTCTCCTCTCCATCTCCTTCTTCATCAGAACCAGAATCAATAGCTGCAAAGCTTCTCATCTTTGTATCTCTTGATACAAGGACAGTTGGTGCAGCTTTCACTACCTCCTTCATCTCCTTGGATGATAACTTCCTTTGCTTGATTGATTGCTCATGGTTGAGTAAGTTACCATAGAGAGCAACCAGAGAAATTCCCTTAATCTTCTCACTATGTCTTAAAATAGTGACAAAGTGATCCCATGTTTCAGGGATGGAGTCTAGAAACTTGTTCACCAAGACAAAGTTGCTCTTGGTTATGTCTGCCCTTTTCAAGTCATTAACTAGGCAGTTGAACCTGGTGTATGTCTGTGTAAGACTCTCACCTTTCTGAGCAAAGAAGAATTCATACTCTCTGTTGAGGAGGAGCTTCTTGTTCTCCTTCACCTCTTCAGTCCATTCATATGCAACTGTGAGTGTATCTAACATCTCTTTAGCAGAAGAACAGTTAAGCACTTGATGATAGATTTCATTAGGAAGTGCAGAGACAAGAGCTGATCTAGCCTTAACATCTAGGCTAACCAACCTCTTATCCTCATCTGTCCACAGATGCATGGGTTTGGTTATGATTCTTTCAGTTGTAGAGGTTTGACCTTCAGATTCTGATGGGATAGATAACACTGATGTTGGAACATAAGGACCATCAGTGACTATTTCAAGCATTTGGATATCAAGGGTGGATAGGAAAAGATGTGCTCTACTTTTCCACATGGAGAAATTTTCAGCATCAAACATGGGACATCTTGTTAAGGACCCAGTGTTTGAGATATTCATATTGTTTGCGGATGAGGCCATATTGAGAGGGGTAGAAGCAGTTGTAGAGTAAGCAAAACAGATCTAGATATTTATTATCTAACCTGCTTTGATACCAGTTGTTAGTCCCAGATTGAGTACGCAACAACAAATGTTTGTAGAAGGGGGGGTTGAATACAAACTTTAGCTTTTAAAAAATTAAAGACACACTTATATACTTTTATATAATTCTTATTGATATGAATCAAGAATTACATGTACTAGAAGCGGAAATTCTAAGTACAATAAAAGGTGGCAATCAATTTGTCTAACACATAGACAAGCTAACTCTAAAACAACTAATATATTTAGAGTGTTCAACACATGAACAAGTTTGATTCTACACAATGCTTATACTCTACGAAATTTCTCAACTGATGAGATTTTCTTTTAGTGTAGTAGAGACTTCACTTTGTTGTATTGTGTATTATTCTCTGTTTGCATGTCCACCATGCATGAGTATATATAGAAGTCTTGGTGGATCCGGTTGCATGAAGATAAGAGACAAAGAGGATGTGGAAATATAATATTTTAATTGTAAAGGTAGTGGGTGAAAAGTAAAGTTACTTTAATCAAATGTATGATAAAAGTAATTGTACTTTTCTACAAAAGTGTAACCCATTCACAATATAAAATATTAAAGACCACATCTACTACCGTGTAGAAGTTTCTTTCCCTTTCCATGATTATACTTTAATCAACACCATGCTTTTGATTGATTTGACTTTACCAAGTATGGGATTGCCAGCCATACTTAGTTGTTTGAACAAATCTTCAAGATCTTCGTTTGTTTGAGGTATCATTATCCTTTTCCAGAGGATAAGATCAAACCTTTTTGTCTCATGCTTGATCCAAAAAGTGCATTTTTACTTTTACAAACAAAGATCTAAGGCATAATAGAACAACACATGTTATGCCTTTTACATATGACTTACAATCTGAAAAGATAGAGTAGATTTGACATTTTTCACGACTCAGCTAATAGATTGTACAAGGAACTCTGATATTCACTACTCAGTTGACAAAATATATCAGTTGATCACTCTTTGCTAGGACTCAGTTGATACAAATTGCTCAGCTGTTCAATAGTAAGCTTAGGAGAACATAAGCTCATGTATTTGTATGATCAGTTGATCAAGAATGCTTAGCTGATCAATCAAATACATCAGTTTATAAGGGGAGATGACTTGTGTAAAGAAAGACTTACTTAGCTGATGCTCTGGGCCTCAGCTGATCCATTTGTTCACTCAGCTGATAGAGTAGGCACTCAGCTGATCAAATTCTTCACTCAGCTGATCACTTTGTTCACTCAGCTGATCGATCTGTTTACTCAGCTGATGGAATATTTTCATCAGCTAATCAACAATTTTGCTCAACTGATAGACTGTTTTCCTCAGCTGATGGTCTTCTTTACTTGTTTTCTTCATCTGATGCTCCTTGGCTGATATCCTTTGGCTGATACTTTGAGTAGGATCTAATGCTCAGCTGATGGCTTATTTTCAGCAGCTGATGGTTACATATTTAGCATATTTTTACATAAACTGATTCAAACAACACATGTTTGAATTCTTTCTAAGTCATACTGAATGTAGGGTTTGGTTATCATCAAATCCTATGTTTTAGGATAGGCAGAGTTGATTATTAGGGTGAAGTGATTATCTCCCCAACAAGAATTATTTAAGTATGAAGATACAGAAATAATAAGTTAAGAACATTTTTTTTAGATTAAGATAGAACACAAAGAAAGTGTTACCTTCAGTGAGCTAAGGTTTAGATGGATTTAACGTGCCAAGTTCAACTACAGGGAGTGTAAACCAATGCTCATCCAAGGCTTTGGTGAAGATGTCAGCGAACTGATGTTCAGTTGGAATGAAGTACATCTCAATTTCATTTTTGACTATATGATCTCTGATGAAGTGATGTCAGACATCGATGTGCTTTGTGCGAGAATGCAGAACAGGATTGTTTGAAATTTTAATAACACTAGTATTAACACTAGTATTGTCACAATAGATAGGTGTTTTCTAAAACATCAGCCCATAGTTAGATAGCTAATTTTCTATCCATAAGATCTGAGCATAACAACTTCTATCTAAAATGTATTTAGCTTCAGCAGTGGACAAAAAAATAGACTTTTGCTTTTTGCTCTGACAACGGACTAATTTTTCACCAAGTAACTGACAGCCTCCAGTTGTACTTTTTCTATCTATCTAAAAAACGCATAGTCAGAATCTCGCTGAAATCCATTGTTCAGAAGATGAATAGACAAAGTATAATACCAAGCTCGAGGAGCCTGTTTCAATCCATAGAGAGCTTTGTTCAACTTGTAGACATGGTTTCGAAAGTTTGGATCACCTATGATATTATCAATAGGATGAGCACGAGTCCACATTGTAGCCTTTGGTTGTTGCTCTTGAGTTCTTTCTGATGAAGTGATTGGAGGATGGTTTTCAATGATCAATGGAGCTATTTCTAGGTTTGAAAATGGATCATGAGTTGTTTAAGTGGGGGAATTATCAACTTCTATGAGTGGAGGCTAAAATGAGGGTTCAACTTGCATTTGAGGTGTTTCATTTGACTCATCATATTCATCTTCTTGAGAGATTTCAACTTGATCATCTTCAGAGAGAACATTCAATAATTCATCGAAATGACTAGCAGCTTCCTTTTTAGTGAAACATTAAGTTGTTTGAATATCGTACTCATCAAAAGTAACATTCATTGTTTCAACAAGAGTATACTTAGCAGGAATGAAGATTCAATAGGCCTTTGAAATTTTAGAATATCCTAGAAATAGACCTTGTTCACCTTTGCAATCAAATTTACTTTTCCGATCCTTTGTGTTAAGAACAAAACACGTGCTTCTAAATACTTTAAAGTAACCAACATTAGGTTTCTTCACGTATAATAAGTCGTATGGTGTCTTGCCATGTTTTGACAATGATTGAGCGATTTTAAGTGTAACATGTTGTATTGACAGCTTCATCCTAGAAGTAGGTTTTCAGAGGGACTTCAGCTAACATTGTACGAGCAGCTTCAATCAGCGTTTAGTTTCTTCTTCCAGCATCACCATGTATATGGAGCAAAGAAATTTTGTATGATGCCATTTACATCACAAAAGTCTTCAAGAGTGTGACTTTGAAACTAGTGCCATGACCACTTCTGAGTTGTTTAACTTGAGTGCTGAATTGGCGTTGCATTCTTTGAATAAAGCTAATGAGAATATCAACAGTTTCACTTTTGTGTTTTAGAAAGAATAACCATGTATATCTTGTATATTCATCAATTATTACAAGAGTATACGTCTTTCCACTCATACTTGGTGTGCTTACTGGAGTTATAGCCGAAAAGCAGTATTGATTTGATCATAATGCTTGGATTTGTATACTGATTTCTTTTATTTTCCCTTTTCACAAGCATGACATGATTTATCTTTAACAAATTTAAGAGAGGGCTAACCAAGAGTTAGTTGAGATTTTAACAGCTTGTTGATATTTTTGAAGTTCAGATGTGACAATCTTTTGTGCCATAGCCAATTTAGCTTGGAATCAGCTTCAGAATAGAAACATGCATCAGCAGCAGATGTAGCGGAACTAAAGTCTTCTACATACATATTTCCTCGATGTTTGACTTGAAGAACTTCTTTTCCCTTATTGTTAAAGATGAAACCCCTGGATTTTCTGAAGACGACTTCATAACCAACATCACATAGTTGACCGATGCTGATCAAATTATGTTCCAGTTTAACTACATGAGCAACATTTTTGATACTAACAAAACCTTGACTGAGACAACCATATACATAAGTCTTTCCACATTTTCCTCCACCAAAAGTAACATTTGGACTATTGACATATTTCACCTTATTCAGCATGGACTTACACCTGGTTTTATGTCTTGAACATCAACTATCAAGATACCATATATTGTCTTTATTGATTACCCTTATATGTCATTGTAGGATTCCAACCATCAACAGAGCTTAGCTTTCGGCTTCAACTACATCAGCATTGAACTTTCTTTAAATTTCCATTAGACACATAGCAGGGTGAGCTAAACTAGAAATTTCTTCAACGACCAAACACTTGTCTTTGTTCACTGCATTCTCCTCCACATCCGAAGAGGTTTTAGAATCAGTCCAGTTTAGATTTCTAGCAACCATGCCTTTTTCTTCCTTTTTCTTATACCCAGATGACTTTTGCTTTAGTGCATTGTACTTTGCTTTGTACTTGTCAGCGTTAGAAGGGTAACTCCTTCCCTGACTTGGAGCATTTGATTTGACATAACAACCAGCTACGAAGTGACCCGGCCATTCCATACTTGAAACATTCAACTTTTGATTTATCGAGTGCGAGCTTTCACTCACTTGTGGACTTCTTATCAAATTTTTCATACCATCATATTTGAATTTCAAAAACTTTTTGAAAATTTTTATAATGAAATCTTTTTCACCATCTTCATCATCTTTGATTTCTTCTTCCATAGCTACTGACAAATTTTTCTCAGCTTCTGAATCTTCTTCTGACTTGGATTCTTCAACAAGGACACTGGAAGATGTTGTTTTAAATGGTTGTCAGCAACCAGAGCGAGAGATTTTTGAATGATTTCTTTAGATGAAGTTTCTAAAGTCGAGTTTGCTCATCATTCAGCATAATACCATACAACTTGCGCATATCCATATTTCTAAGCATGTTGTTAGTTCTTAGAATCATGCACATAGTATCCCATTCAGAGGGAAGTGAATCAAGAAATCGATTCAGAATCTGAAACTGCTCTCGTGAAAGTCCATGAAATAATCCATGAGATTTTGAATAAAATGGTAAATTGTAGTAAATACTCAAAGTCTAAAATATCTTGAATAAATATCTCTTTGAATTTGATAAAACCTTCTTTAACGCGTACAGGGAAAGTGTCAACAATATTTCCCAAATACTTGAACCATTTGATAACCCATCTTAGATAATTATGGTCAAAATTCTTGTCGAAGAAGATAAACCATGAATCAGAATAGCTTCTTATGTAAAGAAAATTGAACCAAGCTTCTTGATAATCATAATAGTTTTATGAAGGATGTTGAGGAAAAGTTGAAAGGGTTTTATTGGTATATGGTTGATTTTTTGTTTAATTTCTTTGACAATATTAGTATGTTCTTGAGTCCATGGCTCGGGATTCTTCTTAACTCGTCTATATAAAGGTTTACATATTGTTCCTAAATCTTGGAAAAAAATCATGAACATAGTTATGTTAAGAGCAAAATATTTAATAAACACCTACTTCAATCATGTCATTCAATAAACAAATAAATCTGGTATAAACTTCAATCAATGTTTCAGGCTCTTTAGCACAAAAACATTCATACTTTCTAATTATATTCATTTTCTTGTTCTCTTTCATTTTAGCAATGCCTTCAAAAGAGATGCATAGATTTTTCCACCTTTCTCTAGTAGTTTTAAGATTACAAATAGTATAGAATATCTCATTAGGTAGGGAAATCACGATGTTATTCCTGATCTTAGCATCAAGATTAACATACTTCTTTTCTTCCTTTGTCCATTGAGATCGAAGTTTTGGACGAAGAGTAAATGAAATTTCAGATGAGCCAGTCTCAATAGAAATAGAAAGAGAAATATAGGCACCTTCCTGAAGGATAAAAATAGAGTTGCAATTAATGTTTTCTAAGTAGGGAAGCATGTGATTTTTCCAACTCGCGAAATGCTCAATTGAAAACTTAGGAGGTTTGGCAGAAGACCTATTATCCATGTATTCGGATTTTGACATCTTGAACATATCACTAATTATAGAAGAATTAGAATCTGCTCTGATACCAATTGTTTTTCCTGAATATATATGAAAAGATGTAATGCTAATAGAGATTAAAAATCTAAATGCGGAAATAGTATAAAGCAATTCGAACACACAGAAGTATCAAAGTTTGATTATATTAATAAACAAACTTTTAAGCACTCATTGAAATGGATGGACGAACAAACGAGCATTCCTCTTTAACATATGAGAGAGTATTTATATGTTACGCAAATGAATCCTGACCATCTAAACAATTACACATGTAATCATCTACATAAAAGTAGGCTAGGAAATCTTGAGAAGGTTGGATTTTGAATCGCTTGCCTCACACAATATAGCAATGATAGTGTAACACCGGCAAATCCGGGTTAGTTGGTTTACGAGTTAACATTACGCTATTTTGTGTTTATTGCGCTTTTGTTGGTTAAGTGGAAATTTAGAGTTAGTTAATTAATTTAATTAACTAAATGAAGAATATATATATAAATGTGTTACTGTAGAGTTTGAAATAAAAAGGAAAGGAAAAAGGCTTGCATGTATGTATGTAGTTAATTAAATAAGGTAGAAGCCACCTCATGCTAGGAAGGTGGGTATACGTGGGTGAATTCATGTAAAATAGAATCACTTGTTGATATTTATAAAAAAATCAGAAAAGTGTAAGTGTGTGTATGTGTTAGAATACCTTCTGCTGAAGAAAGCTAGAAACCAAGCAACTTGAGGATTCAAAGTAGAGGATTTGAGATTCATAATTCAAACTGAAGGTTAGTATGTGTTTATGGTATGATGTTATGCATCTGGATATGTTTTGTTTATGAAATACATGTTTAAATAAAGAACCACCATGGTAGGAGCTTGAAGCTCAAAAGAACAAATGGGTTTTATGTGTTTAGATGATTTAAAAAGGTTTAAGATGTTCATGATGTGTGTAAAGATGCTATATGAAGTTTCATGTATGTTATAGGTGTTTTGAATTGAGAAAATTGATGTTAAGTATGAAATATATAAGTATGCTTAGCTTGAAATCTGACAGATTAAGAGGAAGATGATCTGAAAATTTGCGTGTCGCGGCGCGACCCCGAAGAATCCGGGTCCTTGAAAATCCGACAAATGCAAAATCCGAGAAACCCAAAATCCGCTACCCGAAATCCGACACTCAAATCCGGAACCCAAATCCGACAGTGTCGCAGCACGACACAAGGGTTGGTTGCGGCGCGACAGGCCAGTTTCAGGACACTTGATTGTTTTGCTATGTATTTGCTGGGATGTGATGGGTTAGCATTTATATGATTATTTTATGTATTTTCAAGTTATATAGAGATATAAATATATATTACGGGTATATATTTATAAATCAGAGATTGACTTCAGTTTGTTGTGTTCTCAGGGATTGCAAAGACTCAGTGATATTAGACAACTGAGCAAACGAGATCGAGGACTGAGGTGAGTGGAAGTGTACTCATGAGTGGTGATGGTGGTAACGTTTATGGTTATATGAATTGAGAAATTCTTATGCTCTGAGATGTCATGATAGACTGTTTAGTCTGAGATGCCATGATAGACTGTTTAGTCTGAGATGCCATGATAGACTGCTTAGTCTAAGATGCCATGATAAACTGTTTAAGTTTGAGTTGCCAGTATGGAATGTGTTACTTGATAGATTGTGTTGATTGTTATTCGTTGGTAGTTGATTGATGTTTGTTGATTGTGATCGCTTGGATTGTTGCGTGGCCAGTGTACATGGTTAATGATATGTGCACGTGGCGAGACCTGTACATATGGTTAACGATATGCGTACATGGTTAGGGGTCAACTATCGTATGTGTTGGGTTGGGCTATCTGCTATTGATTGCACAGTTCTTGATCTTCTATGCATTTGTTGCATTAGAAGGGGTTTAACTGTACCAAGTAGCAAATAGCTATCGGTAAACCGTTGCTTTGGCCCGCATCGGTTGCAGATTCTGCAGAACCGCCGTTCCTCTAGAGGTTGAATTGGTTTGTGATGAGAATTTGATCTGTTTGAGATCTGTATGTTTGATCGGATGGTGATTGCTTGTGCTTGTTGATTGTGGATGCTTGTTTGTAGCTTCCATTCACTTAGCTTTGTGCTAATTCCCCTCGGTTGATTGCTTTTTGCAAGTTTGGCCGTTTAGCCTTGTTTATGGGGAAGGGAAATTTGACCAATGCTCTGATATTATGTTTTGAAAAGAGACGAGCCGTGTTTTATAAATATTTTGTAACACAACGTGATGTAATGATTATGAATAGTACTTTGTACTTTCTGAGTATTTGTTTTAATGAAATCAGTAAACGCTTCCGCAGTGATTTAAAAAAATGGCTTGAGAATTTACGGTGTTACAGATAGTGACAGCAGTGACATGTACAGACTGTTGAGGGGACCATTTTTCAGTGAAGACAAACTTCAATGGACCCTCAATCTTCAGTTCAGTAGAGCTTCCTTGAGATTGAAAAAAGGATCCTCTTAAGTGAACCTACTTCAGCGGCTTGCAAAAATAATAGGCTATGTAAGATTCTTTCTTTCAAACACATCTTGACCGATGGAATGTAAACAAATATGAGACTAACACCTTTGAATCATAAAACTGGACAAGGTTACAATTGTAAAATGACTTGGGGCTGTAGTCAATAAAAAAAAGTGTTAGGTGATTAAATCGTAAAAGGGATAGGGGGAGGATTAAGTCTCATAGTGAGATTCCGCAAGATCGCGAATTGAAAAGTATACTATCATTGTAAATCACGTTGGGTCTTAATCAAAAACCTTGTTATCGTGAAAGTAGGAGTTGAATTGAAAACATGAATTAAACCGTAGATCATAAGCTTGATCAATCGTAAATCGTATTTGACTCGTAAAAAAGTTAAATTGCAAATCAACCTTGGAGTTGAATTGAAAACATAAATTAAATTGTAAATCGAAAACAATTTTGGACCGTAAATCGTGGAGGAGGTCGAATCATAAACCAACTTAGGAATGAATCGTAATTTACAATAAAAATTATGTAATCATAGGCTGGAATCGAACACCCACCCCTAAGGTTAAGAATCGTGAATTGTGAATCGCAAATTGTGGCTATGGTACAGTCGTAAACTGCAATTTGGGTAGAAATATAAACCATGATTTATAGCAATCGTAAACCATAATTTAATAGAATCGCAAATTAGCTAAAAAACTGAATCCTGACATGTTGAAGAGATAGAATCATAAAAGTTAGAATGAAATTTGAATCACCAAGTGCGGTCAAGATTCAGAAATTTGAAATAACCAAGTAACCAGTAGAGATAGGTTGTGACCCTAGTAGATAACTAATATCATGATAAGGTCATATGTAGGTGACTAGCGGTAGGCGCATATCATGGATATTTGTTGAACTGTCACTGTAATAAAGCTACGTAAATGATGTAATGAGGTTGATTACTACGGTATCATGTATGATAGACTGTCTACTACGGTGAAGGGTATGATAAGACTGCCCAAGGTGGACCGGTAGTCTGGTACATTAAGAGCAACTACTACGGTAACAAGTAAGTCATGAACGATAAAAAATACATGTGATACGTTATGTGGGAGATGATTTACACACAAGATTTTGTAATACACAACAAAATGTACATGTTTGGACAATAATACTCTAAATATGTGGATGGTAAAAGTACATCACAAGTTTGTAAGGTTAAAAAAGTCATGATTGTTGTGCATAACTAATCCTTGTTGGGTACAAATCATCACCCTTAATAATATCTTCTTTATGCCCCTATTATCTTGGAAACTACAATTCTCGAATACATCAAATCGATGTCATACACACGAACTTAATCAAAATGTCTACTCACTCTACCTTATAAGACTATCCGTATAGCATCGGGCAACTCATTTGCGTTCCACCGGCTTCATCCGGTGAGACGGGAAAAACTCTACTACCTTTTCCCGAGATTTTCGGCTCCCACAACCCGAGCCTCACCCACCCCCACCCACCCCGCTTTCTCTTTATCTTTCTCTTCTTTCTCTCTCCTCTCTCTTTCTCTCTCATAAATATATTATAAAATAAAAATAAAAAGTGGGGATACAAATAGAAAGAATTATAGTAATTTATAAGGAAAATGATAAGAATGGAAGGTGATGTGGTGATATGTGGTAAGAGAAAAAGGATAAGAGCATGGGTGTACATGTTTAAAGAACTCCATGCTTCAAAGAACTCATATCAGCGTCACATCAGCATAACCCAGTTCATGTTTGAACCATGCTTAAACTCAATTACTACTTATGCTTCACATACTTCACAGATTTTTTATTAAAAAATAATTTCTCCTCTCTCCTCTCTTTCTTTCTCATCGTTTCTCTCTTTCCCTCTCCTCTCTCCACTCAGTAACCAAATGCATAAAAAATTAACATGTCTCAGTACCAATTAACGGGGGTTGGTGTTTGGTATCGGTACCACATGCCAAGTAAGCATGTTGATGCCTTGCCGACACCCACACCCCTTGCTCTAAAAACGAAAAAGCGATACGGATGACCCAAAGGAGGGTGAAATAATACTATCCCTTATATTAATCACTGCAAGTGGGTTTGTTTTGTTTGCTTTCTAGATGTCAGGTTGGAAACAATTTTTTTAAGGTTGTAAAAAGCAGTAACTAGCTGTTGGGCTCTGGGATCAAACACAAGTTACACTGTTTTAATCTTTAAAATATTATCTACAGATACAACCTTAGATTCATCAAAATCAAGATTGATGTCTCCAAAGTATAGTTAAATGCAGTGTTTTGACAACCAAAAGTAAAAAATATAGACAGTTTGTAGACAGAAATATCTTGTGATATTAAAGATCCATACTTTCTTTCTTTATCATATATCTTTTTGTTTTCATTTCTAGCCTTCTAGTGAACTTGTTAATGTCCCACCAATGTCCCCCACACCTCCACTATCTTCACTTTCTACATCATATCCCACTTTTTTCTCAATTTCAGCATCTTCTTCACCTCCATATGATTTGAACAGCAGCAAGACAAGACAGTGCTACCTTGTTTTCATCCTAGGTAGTGTAGTACAAGGAGTTCACCAAAGCTGGGTTGATTAAAGCTACTGGTCAGTCTTCTTACTCAACTTTCTCAATTGATTTTTATTACATTATGCTTATGATATATTTCCTTATCTTCTTAACAGTTAACACCTGCATCTTTGAAACTGACAAACTGCTGAGTACACCACAGAAACTGAGATCATTTAGATCATGTTTCTCCAACTTGTTGAATTATTTTGAAAGTTACCTTTTAGAGGTCAAACCCTACACTCATAAACCAATAAAAATAGTAAGAAATAGAGGAAAATCATGAAAAAGGACTACAAATTACTGTGGTGAATTCGAGGGAAATATGTATGCCTATGTGTAAATTCATTTCAGATCATATGTATCATGTCTTGCAGAGTTAACCCAAAAGGGTTATCTGCTTCTTCGCTACTTGCTGTCTTTTATATATATATATATATATATATATATATAGAAAAGTTCATTTGAGAACCGTTCTTATTGCGAGAACCGCGAGAACCAATCCTAGCCGTCCAATTCTCCCTCCTTCAATTGGATTGCCCACCCATGAATTCCTTACATGCACCCTGTCACACTCAATCCCTCCACGCTCTTCATCCATGAATTTCATTATCCAAAATCAACGGTTAAGATTGGTTCTCGCGGTTCCCGCAATAAAAACAGTTCTCAAATGAACCTTCCCTATATATATATATATATATATATATATATATATATATATATATATATATATATATATATATATATATATATATATAACCATTTGGTATCATATATGATTAAATCTTTGTAGTCAATAACTGAACTTGAGTAAGTTTATCTTTGATGTCAAAACATGAAAAAATGGGGTGCTGGGTACAAGGTTACCAACCAATCTTGCAGCTGTTGACTGTTGTGTATCTTGATAATTAATTTCAGTTTTTCCCCCTAGCCAAACATAAGTATATATATAGTATGGATTCAGCGAATATATAATATACATGGAGACCTTATATGTATATAAGGCCCGGCCTATATATAGACTAGTTGGGTCAAATATGTAAGAGAGTGCAGTTATGGAAATAAAGGTCTGTTAGAGTTTGATTTGTTTCTATATCAGAGCACTTGAAATGGAGTAAGGTATGTTATTGTTATTTATGATGATATATGCCCTTAATGGGCTATTTTCCAACTGTGGGGTCATAAATTGTTAGCATAGATGATGCCTCTGCACTGCTAATGTTCTATGGGTTGCTACTTGCTAGTCATGTATTTATCTGTAGGTTGATTTACCACAAACTGAAGTTTACTATATATATGTATGATGCTTTTAAAAATGATTCTAGAATTCTCAGTCATAATTTGATTCATTTGCAGGGAAACTTATTTCATTAAAACTCTCAACTTTGGGTTGAAAGACTGTGAAGTTACTAATAAGTGAATCCAAATTTATGATGTTTTCAAAAAGCATAGACCTGGAAATAGATATCCATGAAGATGATGATTCAGACAACATCAGCCAAGTTGATTCCAACACATCACTCCAAAAAACCTCCCCATCTCTTCTCATAAATAGCCTCAAGAAACCGAAAACATCCGAGACAGTTCACGATCACGTCTCCCTCGAGTTGAGTCTAACCTTCAACTTGAATAGTGATCAATTCTACGAACCACGAGAAGCTATGATCGGGAGTTCTTCTACATCGACCACAAGTAATAAAACCTCAAACGGATTAACCGAATCAAACACAACTAGAGTCTTCCCTTGTAACTATTGTAAGAGAATGTTTTTCAGCTCACAAGCTCTTGGAGGCCATCAAAATGCGCACAAAAGAGAAAGAATGCTCTCAAAAAGAGCTATGCGAATGGGTATTTTCTCCAGCAGCCAGATTGCTGCAGGTTTTCCTACTTCGTTAAGATCTCTTGAAATCAAAGCTCATTCGTCAAATCACCACAAATTATTCATGCCTTCGGTTATGAGCATTCCAACAGATATTAAAATAATGTCTCAAAGACATGAGTCAATGGATGGATTTGTGGGATTGCCGATATATGTGGAGGATGATGGACCAGATCAGCTTCTGTGGCCGGGAAGTTTTCGACAGGTGGCTGCAACAAGCGGTGGCGGTGAGTCGCTGCCGGAAACATCGCCGCCGGTGAATATGGTTGAAGGGATACGTAGTACAGTTTATGGTGGACATGCTGCAGCTACACCAGATCTTACTTTGAGACTTTAAACTACCTGCGCTCCATCGATCGATCTTCCTTAATTTCTTAATTTTCCTTGTAATTTAACTTTTAGCATTTTGTTAAATTAATTTTCTTCGGACATATCTTTGTTTGTACAGTTAATTATGATTATAATTAATTAGGCCACCAATGCTAGTTTAATTGCAACTAATTATGGGTGTTCCTTTTAAGGTTACCAGATCACTTGCTGTCAATATATATACATGAGCTAGCTTTGCAAGGATTATTAGAGATGATATTATGGTAAGTACATTGGTATACATACATACATACATACATACATATATATACACAAGGACGGATCCAGGATTTGAAATGGATGGTAGCACCGGACCTAAAATTTGAAATGAATGGTAGCACAATCTCGAAAAAATCAAAATTTACACTACGCGAGATCGAAATTTACACTAAGCGTACAAAATTAGATGGTGTCCCGTGACCCCATTAACTAACCCTTGGGTCCGCCCCTTATATACACACATACATATACGGAAAAGTTCAAACGAGAACTGATTTTCGTACGAGAACCGCGGGAACCAATCTTAGCCGTCCAATTCCCCCTCCTTCAATTGGATTACCCACCCATGAATTCCTTACATGCACCCTGCGACACTTAATCCCAGACGCTCTTCATCCATGAATTCTATTATCCAAAATAAACGGCTCAGATTGGTTTTCACAATTCTCGTACGAAAAACAGTTCTCATTAAAACCCTATATATATATATATAATATATATATGTGTGTGTGTGTGTTTTTTTTATGCCTATTTATTTTTGTTGAATTTGATTCGAATTTAGCCAAGTAAACCTTGCTCCATTTACTTCTTGAATTGAACGATGACTATTTAATATTAGAGTTGGTTTTATTATATATGTGTGTGTTGGTAGATGAGCTGTGAGAATGGTGAGTCGGAAACCAAGAGAGATTTTTTTCTTTTAATTATCTTTTTGTGAGATAATTTACTCCAAAGAGAGATCTAGATTTTTGGTTTCCAAACCAAGAATTTAGTTGTAGCTTTTCTTTGTTATTTGTAAGTTTAAGTTACATTTTGATTATTTGCGTTTTTATAATCTCCTTATATTATTCTCATATAGTGATATCATTTGTTATGTCCGAAGTTTTTTTCCTTAAAGGGGTTTTGTTAGTCATTTTATTTGTATATACTCCATTCCTGAAGAAGCTTTCGAAGAAAGCGACTGAAGGTGTAATATATCATTCTTTTGTAAAATGTTCTAACAACATCTGAAGAAAGAAGCCCGTAGTTCATCTGAAGATTAGTTCTGAAGTGAACGTCAGCTGAAGTTTGTCTTCAGTCATCAAAGGGTCTTCTGAACTGAAGATGCATCTGATAACCAGGATCTTCCTGTTATGTAAAGTGCACGATCTGCGCATTCTGAAGGAGCTCGAAACGGCAATCTTGTGTTCTGTTCCTAATTAAGTGTAGAACAGTACACGTGTAAATAAATTAAATGGTCAGGATTAGTTTACTTAACCTATAAATACCTGTTCGATTAAGGAGTAAAGGTTAAGTGTTTGTTCGCTAATTTGTATTCAAGTTTGTTCTTGTTTAGTTTGTACTCGGTGCTCAAGTTTGTTCTTGTGCACTCTTTGAATTTTGGTTATTAATATAATCTTGCTTTGAAAACTTTCGTGTGTTCGTTGCTTTAAAACTATTTCCGCACTTTGATTTTGTTCATAGTTAGTTTTATTCACTTTCGGGAAAAACAATTGGTATCAGAGCAGGTTCTAATTTTATCTATAAATTAGTGATCTGTTCAACATGTCGAAGTTTGATTACATCGACAATGGCTTCTCTGCCAAACCACCAAAGTTTTCAATTGAACATTTTTCCAGTTGGAAAAATAGAATGCTTTTATATTTAGAAAATCTTGACTGCAACTCAGGTACCACCAGAACAGGGAACTACCATTCATGTCTCTGCTGATCTTTCCCCTCTATCCCTTAATGTATCAGGAAACCCAACTGAGACTATAGATATTGACCAAGCACATGATGAGTCAGCACCCAAACCGGTTGACACTGATGCTCAGCCTATCACCAATGATGAAACTACAATACCCCTAGTTTTGGAGGTCCAACCAGTTGATGATTCTTCGGTTCACCCTGAAGATGAGACTGCAACCAAATCCCTTGATGTGTCACCACTCCCCATTGACACTATGGATTCTACCAGGGCAAATGATTTATCAGTTTCAAACCAAACTGAGAGTGATGCCCCACTTATCCTCATCAATGAAACTGAAGTTCAACCTCCTTCAGTAGAGATTCCTAATGCTAATGAAGACACAGTCTTAAACCCGACTGTAACGGAAGCAAATGAGCCTCAGGCCCCTGATGCATCAGTCACTCCTCCTGATGCTATGGCCTCCCCATCTCTCCTAAACACCTTGTTTGATATTCCTTCTTCTGATACAACTGTCAATCCTTTTGATGACAGTGATGCTTTTGATTTTCTTCAATCCCCCAAGTCTGTACATTCTCAAACCTCTGAGCCTCCAATAGACATTGCTTCCTCTTTGGAAAGTCTATCTGAGCTTGTTCTTTCGGTGTCTACTTCTGTTAAGTCCAATACCTTTCAAGGTCATTGTGTAGCCAATAATCAAGCAAAGCTTGAATCTGAGCTAAAGTGTCTTGTTGAATCCTTCAACACTCAGTTTACCACCCTCAACAAAACCATTGATCGTAAAAATCTGATGTTTCATGAGTCTTATAAAACTTTTCACCATCTCATCACAACTATAGCTGACTCTGCCACTCTTGAGTTTTCAAAGTTGAACTCTCAACTCTCTTCTCTCTCCTCTACTGTACATTCTCTTTCCTCCAAGGTTGACAACATCCATGCTGTCAATCTTTTTGAGACTGCAACTCGTCAGTTGCAAGATTTATTTGCTCCCTCCTTCTCTGGGCTTGCAAGGGAGATTTCGGCCTTGTCTCACTCGGTAGAAGCTTCAGGTCTCTCTGCAGCTTCTAAGGGGGAGAAAGTAAGAAGACAGTCCAAAATCTGTCAGATAATAAGAAGAAAGCCCATTGCTGATCGGAAAATATTCAAATGGGATAAAAAGTATTCACGTGGTAAGTACCTCAATGATTGGAAGAAGAAGTGGCACACTTCAAAGCCACTGATGAAGACAAGAATAAGGCCTTGATCAATTTCGAGGCCAAGTTAGCCAAAGCTGAGGAAGCTAAGGCACTTGCTGAGAGGGAGCTCAAAAGTCTCCTTGATTAGAGAAAAGCTGAAGCTGATATGTTCAGATCAGAACGGGATGGAGCTGAATGTCAGCAAATAATCACTGAAGCTAAAGCCTCTCAGATTCCTATTCCATCAGCTGCTCCTTCATCTAGTGGTCAGCCAAGCCAAACTGACAAAGGTAAAGGAAAAATGGTGATAGTCTCTTCGGATGATCAGATGAGTAAGGGTACATATGATCTAAGTGACTCAGATGACGAAAATCCAAGAATAAAAGACTTGAAAGTGGCTGAAGAACTTGGCAGAATAGCAGCAGAGAAATTTGCAGTTGAAGAGCTTCCTGCTAACAAAATTGATCTTGATCCTCTCGATCTTCAAAAACAGATTCATGCAAACATTGAAGCTGAAAAAGCTTTAGTTGAGGAGAAGAAAAGAATCATGGAACAAAAAGCAGAAAAGTGGTTAAGCTCTCGATACCAAAGAAGGCATCCAGATAAAATCACTGCAATCAAGCTGAAGAAGGTAAACAATGAAACCCGTCTGACGGTTCAGCGCAAAAATCTTCCTATCTTCAGCATACTATCTATCAAGGATGTTCAGCTGAACTATGCGGTGTCTGAATGGAATGAAAGACTTGATTGTTTATCAAAGCGTAAGCAAACTGATGAGGTCAAGTTTATTCAGAGAGAAATAACCAAAGTCATTGAATATTATGAGGAGGAAGTAAAGAAGAGAGGATCTAACGCAACTGTCATGCATCAAACGGAGAAACCCACTCGAGCAGAAAAATTAAAATTGCAAAGGCTTCGACACCTCGTTGCCTCATGGTCTCATTTCTCGATGCTTATGACAAGATTCGCTTTCAGAGAGTTTCAGATTTTGCCAAGGCTGACTGGCTTCATCTGAGATCTCTTCGATATTTGATAGACTATAAAGATCCGAATGTCAAAGACATTTTGGAGGAATACTCAAAGCAATTGGAGCTTACAACTCCAAAGGAATCCTCTCCTGAAGAATTCAAACCAGATTTGTAGAATAGTAATTCTTTATTCTTTCTATTCTTTATTCATTTTGTACACAGTCATGGATTATAAACAAATAGGGGGAGATTGTTAGTCCGTTTATTTGTATATACTCCATTCCTGAAGAAGCTTTCGAAGAAAGCGACTGAAGGTGTAATATATCATTCTTTTTTAAACTGTTCTGACAACATCTGAAGAAAGAAGCTCGTAGTTCATCTGAAGATTAGTTCTGAAGTGAACGTCAACTGAAGTTTGTCTTCAGTCATCAAAGGGTCTTTTGAACTGAAGATGCATCTGATAACCAGGATCTTCCTGTTATGTAAAGTGCACGATCTGCGCATTCTGAAGGAGCTCGAAACGGCAATCTTGTTTTCTGTTCCTAATTAAGTGTAGAACGGTACACGTGTAAATAAATTAAATGGTCAGGATTAGTTTACTTAGCCTATAAATACCTGCTCGATTAACGAGTAAAGGTTAAGCGTTTGTTCGCTAATTTGTATTCAAGTTTGTTCTTGTTTAGTTTGTACTCGGTGCTCAAGTTTGTTCTTGTGCACTCTTTGAAGTTTGGTTATTAATATAATCTTGCTTTGAAAACTTTCATGTG
The DNA here is from genome assembly GCA_038502395.1 of Dittrichia graveolens. Taxonomy (NCBI): domain Eukaryota; kingdom Viridiplantae; phylum Streptophyta; class Magnoliopsida; order Asterales; family Asteraceae; genus Dittrichia; species Dittrichia graveolens. Next base: position 76,038,056 of record JARJIL010000001.1, on the reverse strand, counting down.
TTCGTTGCTTTAAAACTATTTCCGCACTTTGATTTTGTTCATAGTTAGTTTTATTCACTTTGGGGAAAAACAGGTTTTCCATTTTAAATCTTAGTATTCTTGTTGTCTATTATTTATTCGTTATTTTTTTATATATGTGATTCGATACCAAGATACAAGATCTTCTTTTGTTGCAATTGAAGATGCAAGCAATATTGGCTTAAATTGATCTTGATGATTGGCAATTAAGTCTTAAAATGATACCAATTCGCCAGATAAGAGAAAGAAAGAAAAGATTGTAAGGTTCTCTCTTATATTTATCTCAATTTTATCTAATAATATTTTACAACAATTTTTAAAAGAAGATTCCATGTTTGTGGGAGATAATTCGCCATATAAAATTGCCACTTGAAAATGTATGATGGTGTTTAAGACCTTTGTCAAATGTTTAATATGTTCCATGTTTAAAAAGATATCTTATTTTTTTAGTACTCTTGATGTTAAAGAATACAAGTATTTTGGTAAATGTTGAGTTCTAAAGATTTCAAAAGCAACTATGATCGAGTTGAATGCTTCTTGTATTGCCGACGAAAACTTTTATGAAGATGTTTTGATCCTTGATGTTCCCGCAACTAAGTTTAAGCTTTGCTTAGACTTAGTTGATATGACGATCTAATTTCAAATGATTTTTATGATGAGCAATTCAACGAATATTTATCTTCTTATTAGCTACAAGTGCAAATTCGTCTCATGATAGAGATTTTTGGATATAATCCCAATTTAGCCAAGTAGACCTTGACCCATTTACTTCTCGAATTAAATTAGGTTAGGGTTAGTTTTTATTTATATATATATATATATATAGAGAGAGAGAGAGAGAGAGAAAGAGAGAAAGATAACAAGGATCAGATAGAAACGGTCTTAAAATGCGCGACAATAGAAACAATTTTTGTCTCTCCGTCCATGTACGGACTCTTTCTCCATCTTCACCCACAAGATCATGCATTTTCATTTTTATCTACCACAATCTCTTTAAATATCATTGTTAACACCTTCATTTCATTATTTCATAGAAATGGTGCATCAGATGCAATTTTTTTTTTTTTGCATCTAATTTTTTTATTCTATAAAACATATTGTTTTAAATAAAAATGGCATATCGAAAGGCAAATCATATTGTATTATTATCAAATGATGTTCCTTCAAGTTTTTTGCGATAAATTTATACTAGATGCAGTGTTTCTACCATTGTGCATCTTAAGACTATTTCTATTGGATTTTTAGCATATATGTGTGTGTGTGGTTTGGTAGATGAGCCGTGAGAATGGTGACTCGCAAACCAAGCGAGAGATTTTTTCTTTTTCATCTTCTCGTGAGATGATTTACTCAAAAGAGAGATCTAGAAATTTGGTTTCCAAACCAAGAATTTAGTTATAGATTTTCTTTATCATTCGCAGGTTTAGGTTATGTTTTGATTAATTGTGTTCTTGTAATCTTCTCATATTTTTTAATATAATGATATCATCATTTGTGTCGTGGTTTTTTCTCATAAAAGGTTATTCTACGTTAAATCTTGGTGTAATCATCATCTATTATTTATTCATATTTCGTTTATTCGTGGTTCGATATATTTATTTACAACAATTTTTCCAGATTGATAATACTAAATATTTCTACTTATCATCCGGCTTATATACAAGATCAAGACATGTGTTAAAATAAAAATAAAAATAATATAAGAAAAAAAATTTAGTTCATTTCATATATTATCATTTATTTTGCGAGTAACTAGGAAGATACAATGAAATAAGAGGAAACATATATAATTTTTCTTTACCAGATTATGCAACCATCATATATAAGTTTTTTTTTAACAGCAAAAGGGAAGAGCAAAGCAGGAGTTATGGTATTGCTATCACCCAGCTTAACAAATTCAAATAATATATTAATAAAAACTTCTAACATGGAAGCTAGAAACAAAAGTTTACATGACTCTAAAAAATGAACATAAAGAGTTAATACACCACATAGACACTTTACAAGTTTACATTTAGCTCTAAATTTTATCCAAGAAAAAGATTGGCTTGAATTATGGGCATATGGTTGACGAAATTGAAATACCCCTAAAATTCATTCGGGTGAGAATACGATGCAAGAGTACTTTCCACACAAAGCAATAAGAAGAGATCAATAGCTTGCGGTTTTATATAGTTGACATTAGCTAGCTTTTTTGGTAAAACACACAAATTAAGTCTAATACAAAGAGATCAATAGCCTGCGGTTTTATTAGTTTTGGGACGACGTATGCTAGCTTCTATGTCTATATTGAACAATTATGTGATGTTTCAGAAGTCTTGGAAATGCGACGTACGTTGCTCGTGTTGGGTATTTGATTCATGTCCAAATATATATATATATAGGATCAAATAGAACCCTTCTAATACATAAAACCTAACCGTTGACCTCATTAACTAGCTTAAGGGCATGATCGGTAATTGTCATTTTTGTTAATTAGACTATTATCGGTTACCATTTTAGCGTTTTTTCTAATCGGTATATTTCATTCATTGATCTCACTGATTTTGATTTTTGATTCTACGATTTGGTTGAAAGTATTTTAGATATTTTATTAATTACATTGTGAAATCACGAATTTTTTCTATTAATCGGCTTTGTATTAAGAAAAATGAAAAGTATAGATGAAAATGAAAAGAAAGATGACGTGAAACATTTATCAGATTTATACTGATTTTTACCTTCAAAAAATCTGTATAACATTTATTAGATGAAAATTCATAATGTAAAAATCTGTATAACTTTTGAAGTTAAAAATCCGAAAAAAAGGATGATGTGAAAATCTTTATTTTACATTTAAAAATATTCATTTTCACAGGGCCAAAATTAACAGTTATCATTTTCCATCTATATTTTGTATTTTGCATCGTTATAAAGCCTTCATTATTATTGAAATGCAAAATATTTGATTAAAATGATAAATGTACATGTATTAAGAAAAATGCAAAATACATATGAAAATGATAACATACAACAGTTTGTTTTGATAAAGATTTAGTTTATCAAAATGTATCTAACTTGTCACGGTTTGCATTGTGTGTGTTGGACTTTAAAATTTTCTATTGTATGTATTGAACATTTAATTTGTCGCTATTGTGTGTATTAAACTTTCTATTATATGTACTAAACTTATATTTTTTTTTCCTTTTTTATGTATCCAAAATACATACAATAGCAACAAATAAAAAGTTTGATACACACAAAATAAATTTTTAAAGTTTGATACATAGAATAGTAAATGTGACAAGTTGGATACATTTTGGTGAACTAATCCCTTTTGATAATGCACATTGTTTTAGTTTGCATTTCAAGTGATAAATGTGTCACACAATTATCATATTCATTGAAAAATATAAGTTATTGCCTTCAAAAGTTATCATATATCACTTACAAATGTTATCAATGTTAACTTTCATGGTAATCTTGAAAATGCATATGGTTTAGGTTGCATTTTAAAAGACAACATGGTTTAGGTTGCATTTTAAATGACAAGAGTGTCTTCTTTAACTTTTTGCATTCTGCATTTTGGTCAATGTGATTGTTATACATTTTTAATTGTTATTGAAATGCAAAATATTTTTGATTCAAATGATAAATGTACATCATGTATTAAAAAATGCAAAATACAGTTGAAAATGATAAATATATATCACGTGTTAAGGAAAATGATAATATTACTATACTATAGGATGTCTCTTTCCTTTTTGCATTTAGTCTATTTTTATTAGTTGCGAGATTTTAGCTTCAAAAACGGCAATTGAGTTGCTGGTTTATGATATGTTACATTTTTGCCCACTTATGTGTATTAAATTAGGCTTATTATTGATTGCAATTATGAGTTTATATTGGTTCTTTAAGTTCTATATATATAAGAAGTGTTTCTATATGTAACCTAACCCTATATATATATGTATGTATATATATATATATATATATATATTGTTGTAGACCAGAGATAATATGATGTGGACAAATGATGAGTTCTGATTGGTGGGATATGGTGAAAATTGAAGAAACTGTCAAATTGAATCCAATTTTAAATCAATTAGGAGGGGGCTAAATGAAAATTATGAGGGGGTTTGAAAATGTGAGGAGGTTATAAAAATTGTATATTAATGTAATTAGTTATAGGTTGTTTATAAATTATATTTAATAACTTGTAATATATTTTGTTTAGAGAAAAAATAATTATATATTTGCGATTGTCTCATTTTTATCTACGTTTTTGTATAAATTTTATCATAATATGACATTTTTAAAAAATTAGTATAGTCTTAATTTTTTGTTTTCCATCGATAGTAGTGAATAAGTAATTCTTGGAAAAATTTATATGTTTTTTATATTCATTCCCTCTTAGTACCATAGTCGATATAATAACTTATTTCTTGGTCTTTCCATAACAAAAATTTAAAATATATTATTTTAAAATTTAGTTTTATTAAGATAAAACTTGTATAAAAATAGATATGATTTATAATAAACTAAGGTGTATCTTAAATAGTTGATGCACTTAAAATATTATTAGGAATATATTATATTGATCTGTCATGTTTTAGTAACCTGATGTTGTAAAACATTTAAAAATTTATATTTAAGCGTAATGGATAAACATACATGTACCAATTTAAAATTAAAAATTCTTATCATAACAGAACTCAATCCGAATAATAACACAAATCAATACAAAAATGAAAGAATCATGTATATATGGGAGAGTTCAAACGAGAACTGCTTTTCATACAAGAACTGTGAGAACCAATTTTGGCCGTTCATTTTGGATAATGGAATTCATGGATGAAGAGCGTGGGGGGTGAGTGTGGCAAGGTGTTTGTAAGGAATTCATGGGTCGGCAATCCAATTGAGGGAGGGGGAATTGGACGGCTAAGATTGGTTCTCGCGATTCTCGTACGAAAAACAGTTCTCGTTTGAACTTTTGCCTATATATATATATATATATATATATTATAAAGCATTTAGGCATTTTGCTTAAACTCTTAAATTTTAAATGTTTTGAAATTACTAATTACCCCTCATATAAACTAAATTGAATAACTATTAAATATAACTAATAAGATTCTTGTATTTCATTTTAATAACTAAACTTTACATATTTAAGAAAATCAAAGTCAATACAATTTTTTTGAAAGTCAAAGCCAATACAAATTAACTTAATTATTAAAATATTTTATAACATTTTTTTTTCAATTATGGCTAACAAAAAAGTAAATGAAATGTAAAAAAGATAAAGAAAATAGACATGTGACAAAACAAAAATTATTCATTGTCACTATATTATTTGAATACCATACGTACTCTATACGCCTTGAAAACGGAATAAACTCTTAAAGGATAAAGAAAATATGCATGTCACCAAACCATAATTATTTGTTGCATGTCACCGTTTTACATGAATATCATACCACACTTAAGTGTTGAAAATAGAAATGTTATCAAGTAGAAATTATTCGTTAACGCTGTATAACACGGGTACCATGCTAGTATATCTTAAATATTTAAATAACCATAACTATTCAATTTTGAGAATTTGAGCAAAAAAATTATACCAATCTACTCATTTTTTTAATCCTCTTTCAAACAAGACACTTTTATCATATTTCTGAAAATTTTATTTCGAAAATGCAAACAATATGAAAATGATACCAAAATGTTATCATTTTGAATCATATGAATTTTTATCATTTTCGCCTGTAACCATGTGTATCTATATCATTTTCGGCTAAAATCATGTGTATTTATATCATTTTGAGCTAAAAAACACGTGTATTTATATCATTTCAGTGGCTAGAAAATGTTATCATTTTCAACTAGAATTGTTATCATTTTCAGCTAGAAAATTATCATTTTCGGATGGCTAGAAGTTATCATTTTAAATTTTGTATATTGTTATCATTTTCAGCTGAAAAGTTTTTCATTTTCGGTGGTTGAAAATTATCATTTTCGGTAGCTGGAAAATGTTATCATTTTCAACTGGTGGCTGGAATTTATCATTTTCGGTAGCTGGAAAATGTTATCATTTTCAACTGGTGGCTGGAATTTATCATTTTCGGTGGCTGGAAAATGTAATCATTTTCTATTGGAATTGTTATCATTTTCGTATGGAAAGTTATCATTTTTGGGTGGCTGAAAGTTATCATTTTCGGGTGGCTGGAAGTTATCATTCTCGGTGGCTGGAAATGATAACTTTCCAACCGAAAATGATTACAATTTAATGATAAAAGTTCACATGTTTTTAGCCCGAAAATGATATAAATACACATGTTTTTAGCTAAAAAAGATATAAATACACATGTTTTTAGCCGAAAATGATATAAATACACATGATTTAGCTCAAAATGATATAGATACACATGGTTACAACCGAAAATGATAAAAATTCACATGATTCAAAATGATAACATTTTGGTATCATTTTCATATGGTTTGCATTTTCGAAATAAAATTTTCAGAAATATAGGAAGAGTGGTCTTGTTTGAAAGAGGATTAAAAAATGAGTATATTGGTATAATTTTTTTGACTTAAATTCATAAAATTGAAATAGTTATGGTCATTTAAAGATTTAAGAGGTAAATAAAAATTTTAAAACAAAAACTTTTGAGAAGCCTTAAGGAGGTGTGAGTTTGGAAGATTCCTATATTACCCTTTTTTCTATAATTAAATCTTATAATTGGTTACTTAATTACAATAATGCCATTATTAAATCTTGACCATTGATTTAAAAAATCTAATGGTCCAAATTTGGTATTTGGGGTCTATGTTTAAACATATGACCTTTATTGATCCATTTTCTATATATATATAAGAGTGATTAATAAAAAAACCTCTCGTATATAAATATCTTTAGGAACCATTATGAATCATCAAATCTATCTATCAAGGACTTATTGAGAACTGTTATTACTAAGAGTACCGTGAATACTATTTATAACCACAATTAATGCTCATTAATAAAGACATTTTGGTGTTTTATATATTTTCCAACCGTGAATTGCGTCTGGATGGACCGTTATTAAAGAGCGACTCTTGATTTTCTCAAAATACCCGTCATTAATGTGTCATAAATAAGCCATTAATGAATCATTAATGAACTATCATTTTTATTGACCATTGATCTAATTAAATCAATGGCCAAGTTTGGTACTAGCAATAACAATGGTTCTCAAATAAATCTTCCCCCATATAATATAATATATATATATATATATATGTATATTTGTGTGTATTATATATATATATATATATATATGAAGAAAGTTCAATATAGTACATAATTAATTCATAGTTCTAAGAGACTAATCTTAGCATTATGATTAATGGTTCAGATTAAATTTTAAAAATTTGGGCGGAGTGACATTTTCGTAGTTTTCCATAATTCACTTGTAATGCTTTTACAAATCACATGTGATTGTATACTAAATCACATTTAATTGAATATTAAAATTTTACGACCATGTTTTTAAATGGACATTATTGAACACAACTCATATATGGGAGGGTTTTTACGAGAACTCTTTTTCATACAAGAACCGTGAGAACCAATCTTAGCCCTTGATTCAAATTAACCAATGGCTAAGATTTTTTGACGACTCATTAATGCTTCATTAATGGCTCATTAATGACGTATTAATAAGGGTTATTTAGGGAAAATCAAGCCTCACAAATTAATGATGGTTCACTCGGACGCAATTCACGGTTAGGTAAATATATAAATTACCAAAATACCCCTATTAATAAGTCATTAATAGCATTAAAAACTGTTCTCGTACGAACTTTTGCCTATATAGTAGACATAGGAGAGAAAAATGCTGACGTGACAAAAAAAATATGACTCATTGGTGACATGTAAATTTGACGTGAATAAATCTTGGCTTCTAATTCGTAGAAAGTATGGAATGTGTGGATAACCGTAACATCAAATTCAAATTAAATTGGCAGAGAGTTATATGAAAATTGTAAGGGAGTTTAATAAATATTATAAGAGGGTGTTATAAAAGTTATATTTTTATTATATTAGTGTAACTAATTATAAGTTGTTTATAAATTTTTTTTAATAACTTATGATATATTTTATTTAGAGTAAAAATTATTAAATATTTGTAACAGACTCATTTTTATCTACAATTCGATATAAATTTTTATCATAATATTACATTTTTTAAAAATAGTATTTTTTTTTCTAAATTTTTTAAATTACAAAGCTAGGAAAAGCAATGTTAATAATAACACACTGAAAAAAAACTACCTTAATAACAAAAAAAAGCTATAATGGTGGCCCAATATCTATAAGTAGTGGAAAACTAATTTGCAGTTTCCAATGAGCGGGTATACAACATCCCAACTATTATTTTATATTTATGGTTTTATTGGTTATGTTTCGGTTTTTTTTGTTAGGATGACCACTTTTAAGTGTTGATTAGTAGGTGAATAAATAAATATCCATGACGTACTTAACATAATTACCGGGTAGTGAAGTTGAGCCAACAACCACGACATAAGTGGGTTTTGCAATTACCTTTATAGCTTGATATTTTACATAATGATTTGAGTTATTTAAGTTTTCTTATTTTTAAGATAATAACTTCTCACATAAAATTAAGGTTATTACATGAATATTTGAATTAAATGTTATCTTGTGTTTTTCATTATAGTTAAATTAAATAATAATCTATAATCAAGCAATTTATGTATGTATAAACATAAGCTATTCTTTGTTATGATCTTGATTTTATGTGATGTATAAAAAAATTTAATATAAAGTTTTATTTACATACCTGAGCGCATTTGTTTCGTGCTCAATCGCGCGTCCACATATATACCACCACAAAGATATATACATACTTAATTGAAGTTTGATAACTTTGGCAAAAAAAAAAGACCCCTTGAAATCTTGGCATTTGAGAGCATACTAATACCATAATCTCCACCTTGAGTTCATATGAATAAATCACACCAAAACAACATACAATGCCTGGCGCAACGAGGAACTAATGTGCAGCGCGATGGGGAACTAATGTGCGGTGGGCAAAGCCTTTTGCTCAAAATCGAACGAAATAAACAAACGCCAGCAACTCATCAAACTCCGAAAATATCAATTAGATGGTCAAAAAATATCATGTCACCAAATAATTCCTTTAAGCAGGTAGCTTTCTTACGAGATTTGCTAACCGCCATTTGTTCTACCTTAGTAGAGGACAATGAAATTGTACACTATAATTGGGCTAGATCATACCGCAACCATTTAAAGTAAACATATACCATGTAATTGAATTTCATTTATTCAAGTTTTTACCATGGTCAAAATAAATATATCCAAACATCCCATCATTAGACTTTACAAATTGTAGATACAAAGAAGATGTCCATGCATATAACGAAATAATTACCGAACTGCTTTTTCAATATTCTATACTTGGGTTCGCCATTGTTAGTCCCGTATTAGTGCAAAGCAACCAAGTATTTATTGTAGAAATAGGGTTGAATATAATAATCACACAGATTTATACTTTCAAACTTTTCCTTTATTTATTAACTTATAATAAATATGTATGATTTTGATTTGAGGATCAGAATCGCGAATACAAGAACACACTAATTATAGGTCTCTCAACTTGAACGTATCAAGAAGCTTAGATAATTCAACAATCGGAAATTACCGTAGAATAATGAAAACACCGTGACTATTTTGTATTATATTGATAATTATTTACAGAGTATAAAAGGTACAAGAGAAACTTTAATATTAAACCCTAATGGGCTGTAAGCTATATATAATAGGCCTAGGTTATCCTATACTAAACTCTAATGTCTAATACTCTCCCGCAGTGAGAGCTATAGAAGATCGGACACTTACACTGGAGCAAAAAATACAATATAAGATAAAATATAAAAGAAAAGAGAAAAGAACATAGATATATAAAAAAGAAAACTACGTGGAAGTAAGGTAGCGACATGTTAGCGACCAAATTAAGGTGGCGGCAAGAAGAGAGGCAACGGCAGTAGAAGCTACGACAGCAGCGGCATGAGCTACAACTATGGCGGGCAACGACGGTAGGAGATACGACTGCAACGGCATGAATTACAACTACGATGGCGGCAAGTAGCGCGGCATTGACAAGAGATTCGATGGCGGCAACAAAGGAGAGAAAACAACTAAATTTTTATTTACAATGCATTTCCGGGGCAAGACAAGAGGGTAAAGAAAAGAAAGAAAGTTGTCACTCAAGGAGGACGATGGGGAGAAGGAAAGCGGCGGTGGTCAACCATAGTTCGGTGGTGGTGGCGGCAGCGGAAGGAAGAAAAAGAGAAGATATGGTCGGACATGTTGAATAATGAAAACTCCATAGCTATTTTGTAATTGTGATTCGTGTACTTGACGGATTTCTAGTCATATATTTAAAATTCCAAACTTATGTTATAGATTGTATTTGTGTTTGTGTTTTAGAACTATTTTTTTAGTTTGATTTTTTTATGCTTGCTAACTTAAATTATTAGTCATTTTAATTAATGTGGGGGTAATAAAAGTTTCGTTAAATTAATACAAGAAACTTCTAGATGAAATTGTTTTACCTCGAAAATAAGTTGATACAAAACTCGATCTTTAAATCAAGATTTTTTTTGACCGAAATCACAACTTGAATTCTTTTTCTTTGAAATAATGGGTCGATACGAAAACATGGCCCAAACAAATACGAAGTAAGTGACACGAACTGAACCAGACATGAAACTAAATTGGATCAACATGAATCATTTAACACGAACACAACCCGAATTATCGCTATTTTGTATTATATTAACTATTTAAAATGGTAAAATGGGAATTGACATTTGAAACTAGGCGAGGCACCTCCCTTCTCCAAAATTCTTAGGGTTTCATTTTTAAAATATATTACCCGATAAACTTTTAAAAATTCAAGTTTGAGAATTTGAGAAAAAAAAATATACTAATCTATCAAGACTGTTTTTCCCATATTTCTGAAAATCTATTTTTTGAAAATGCAAATACGATTCCGAAAATACAGGTGCATCTAAATTGAAAAAAAAACAAAATAGAAGTCAATATTATTGGAAACGCAACACCGTATACAACTAAACCAAAACAAATCAAAATGCACTACAAACACACACATAAATAAACCAAAATGCATAGTCACAACTATGCACACCAAAGTCTCAATGGATATTCAAAACAACAAAAAAAAATGCATAAAGCGAACCTCTAAAAATAGAGAACTAGTAGACAATATACGAAAATATATGAAAACACAGCTACCTATAGAAAACAACAAATTGCCATAGGATAACATAATTTAAAAATACAGTTGGATAAATTGCACAACCCAGATTTAAAATGTAGTCAGATAAAACCATTCTACTACATTTTAGATTAAGAAAAAATGCATTTGCATTTTAAACATACAGCTTCATCAAAATATATGTGATAGTGTATGTAGGTATAAGTCCAAATAATAATAAAAGCCCAATAATAATAAAAGCCCAACCGGCCAAAGGAACTTCGTTGACCTCTATTTGTGTATCTGAACTAAGAAGGACCAATCAGGTGATAGTCTTCCCAAGAAGACAAGTGCCACATCCCAAGGAAGATCATGACAGCAGAGACAAAGCAGGTCTGCACCTGTCCACTGACATAGAAGAAGGAACACAGCATGAACCGATGGATAATAGCATGCACCCTCAAACCACAACAAGGATAAGGTAAGTAACACACAGAAGGGAGGACATTCATTCTCCACTCACTCTCATTCTCTTTTTTCCTACAACCAATATACTCTCAAAAGATCCGATCTAATTCTCACGCCGGAGCTTGGTCACGAGGATCACTCCTCGTGACGAGGCTAACGGTGTTGTGTTTTGCAGGAATACCAGAGCCCCGGTGAGTCATTGATGTTCGCTATATCACTCTCAGAGCCGCTGTAGCAACATTTGGCGCCATCCGTGGGACCGTGTCTTTCATGGACTCGTCTCCACCTCACCCTCCAAACTTCTTCATCACCGGCGACACTGGAATGGTAATAACACCATCTTTTGCCCCAATGATAGACTCCATAATCACTTCCAACCACTCCTCAGAAAATCAACCACCCATAACACCTGAGCTAATACACCAAAACTACAGTCTTTTGAAAACCCTTTTTTGAAAACCACGAAAGAGAAGAAAGGTTGAAAGATATCCAAACCCGGCTAAGTTTTGGAGAAGGGACAACAACTGGACCCCTGTTAGATCCCAAAGCACCTCCCATAACATGACACTTTCAGAGACGTTCACAACATTGACAAGCTTACCTCTATTCTCATTACCGGAAACAACGAAAACCCATAATGCAGAACACCAACCTTACAAGCCTGGAACGATAGTCCTCGAAGACGAGGATGAAGAACTCACTAAACCATACCGACCCTCAGAAACCACCAAGTTCACGAAAAGGATAGCCCGTTTTAAGTTCTCAGGAAAGATCAAGATGCCATCTCATGTGCGCATGTACGAAGGAACCTCCGACCCGGAAGATCACCTTAGAGTCTTCACTTGCGCAGCAGAAGTTAGCAATGGTCTATGCCGGTCTGGTATCACATGTTCGCCCAAACCCTCATTGGATATGGTTTGACCATCAGCCAAGCGAAAGCATAGACACTTTTGAAGAACTACGGAGACGCTTCTTATCCAGCTTCATGCAGCAAAAAAGGTACACTCGGGACCCAGTGGAAATCCACAACATCAAACAACAAAAAGGAGAGACCTTGTGGGCCTTCATGGGAAGATATGTCAAGGAAAGCCAGGAGATAGGAGGAGCGGATGAAAAAAAATGAGAATCTCTGGCTTTATACACGGAATAAGGTCAAAGAAGCTCGTGGAGCGGTACTGCAATAACGTGGCAAAGACGGTCGAGGAAATGATGGAGATGGCAAGAGCCTTCATTAGGGGGAAAGAAGCTGCCAATCGAGGAATTGTCCAAGAAAGTGCCAGCCCACCATAAGAGCCCTCAATGGAGATCAGGACCGGTTCTGCAGAAACTTACAACCAATGCCGGCCAAAGCAAAGGTTTACCGATAGTCCATTTGCTATCCTCACACAGTATCATCCTCTGGTAGCAACAAATGCATCCCAAGGTCCTGATACTGATTAGCCAATAGCAAATGAACCCAGCCCATAAGCCCAGTCGTAAACTGACTTCCCTTCCAACATGTATACATATCACAGAATACAACAATTAACATTCACAGTTAATTAACCAATAGATATACAATCTATCCAACAATAGTTGTAACCAAACCAGTATAACTAATATCACCCGTGAGCAAACATCCACTCACCTCTGGTTCTCAAATATTCCACTCAGTGATCTAATGTTACTAAGCCTTGTCTATCCCTAAGAACACAACAACCAACCATTAGTAATCAATTCATAAATATATGTATCAATCATATATTTATGTCCTTTAATCAAACATAACATGTAAGATTCACATATGCATGCACATATAACACATAGCATCAAACAATGCAAACAAAAGCCAAACTGTCGGATTTCATGAGAAATCTGACACTACCATCGGATTTACACCAAATCCGCAACCACTATCGGAATCCGACACTTTGTATCGGATTTGAAGGAATCCGATACTTCCTTCGGATTTCACTTAGTACAATCGGATTTTCCATGCCACTCGGATTTCATACTTAGGATTCCACATTCGGATTCAAACCATAGGATTTCACACATGCAGATTTCAAGAGTCGGATTTTAAGATCCGGATTCAACACTCGGTTTTCATCATCATCATTAAAATCCGCAATCTTCAACCTTCCAAGAATCCGATAACTTCTAATCTTGCATACCTCAACTTTCCAGTTTATACAATTCACATACCAGTTCATATAATCACATATAAACATGTTTAAACATGCAAGCATGCATATTAAACACCATAAAACCATAAGAACACCAATAACATCAAATCCGATTACTTCATATGATGTTCATATCAATCCCACTCAAACCATAGCATATTAGTAACTATTCAAAGCATATACACATCATTCATGGAATTATCAACAACCTTGCTAACTTGAATCACATAATCAAGAAAATCAGAATTCCGATTGTTGCTCTTCTTCTTTGCTTTTGCTCTCGGTTTCACACAATACACACACACATGCAAATCTTCAAAGTGAAGTAATGCTAATGTTAACACACGTATACATATCCAAATTACATGAGGTGGCACGGTTTAAACAGTAAGCACATGCACACACACATCACCGTATACATACATACCTATACATACACACATATATATATTAAACTAACAATATTTATATATATATTTCATTTGATAATTACTTAATTAAAATTAAAATAATACTAACCAAATAATAATCCAAGTGTAACATACCCCAAGCCTACGTTTCTACTAGGCCCAATCTCAGGATGTTACAAATCTTCCCCCCTTAAACTGGATTCCGTCCTCGGAATCTATTCATCAATAAAAAACCACGGGTAACGAGCTTTCATATCGTCCTCGGTTTCCCACGTCAAGTCTGAACCCAAACTATGTTTCCACTTAACCAGAACCATCGGAATCTGTTTCTTTCGCAATTTCGTCACTTTTCGATCCAACAGTTCAATGGGTTCTTCCACCAACCTCTTGCTGGAATCCACTTTAAGATCATGTAGAGGTAGAATCTGACTCTCATCCTCAACTCTACATTTCCGCAAGTAACAAACGTTGAAGGTATTGTGAATACCTGACAATTCTGCCGGAAGGTCAAGAGTAACCGTCTGATCATTTACTACCCGTTGGACACGAAACGGCCCAATATAACGCGGAGCTAGCTTTCCCCGCTTCCCAAAATGGATAACCCTCTTCCACGGAGAAACTTTCAGATATACCAACTCCCCCTCAACGAATACCATTGACCTACGACGTGGATCAGCATACATTTTCTGTCGATCCCTCGTAGCTTTCAACTTATCTCGCGCAATAGCTACTTTGTCTACGGTGATTTGCACAATATCCGGCCCTGCATACTGTTTCTCACCCGCCTCTAACCAACAAGTAGGAGTACGGCAGCGACGACCATATAACATCTCATAAGGCAGCATACCGATACTCGAATGATACGAATTATTGTACGCGAATTCAATCAACGGTAGATGGGAATCCCAAGAACCTCCATATTCTAACACACATGCCCGCAGCATATCCTCGAGTGTCTGAATAGTTCTCTCTGATTGCCCGTCTGTCTGTGGGTGGTAAGCTGTACTCAGATTCACACGTGTACCCAACTCTCGCTGTAAACTGTTCCAGAAGTTCGACACAAACCTGGTATCTCTATCTGACACAATCGAAAGCGGTATACCATGTCGGGAAAAAACTTCATCTATATACAACTGAGCCAACTTACTGAGTGATGCCGTCTCACTAGTAGCCAAGAAGTTAGCACTCTTGGTCAATCTGTCAACGATCACCCAAATCATATCATTATTCCTCTGCGTACGTGGAAGTTTCGTTACAAAATCCATCGTTATGTGCTCCCACTTCCACTCAGGAATCTACAACTGTTTAAGTGATCCATAGGGTTTCTGGTGCTCTGCCTTAACCTGTACACAAATATGGCAAGACTCCACAAACTGTGCAACATCTGTCTTCATTGTAGGCCACCAATACAACACCTTTAGATCGTTATACATTTTTGTAACAGATAGTCTCAATTTATGAGCTTCAGTCATGATCAAACTCCGGAGACCTCCAAGCAAAGGCACCCAAACACGGGATTGATAAACCTTCAATCCTCTAGAGTCATCAGTCAAATCATTCTTTTTCTTCAACATAATTTCAGACTTTAGATTTTCATCCATCAAGGCTTCCAACTGAGCTGCCTTCAATCTATCGATCAAGTCAGAAACTATTTCAATTCACATGAATTTGACATGTTCACTAACTCCTTTGCGACTCAAAGCATCGGCTACCACGTTGGCTTTCCCGGGATGATAGCGAATCTCACAATCATAATCTTTAAAAAGTTCCAGCCATCGTCTCTGTCGCATATTGAGTTCCTTCTGCGAAAATACATACTGTAGGTTTTTGTGATCCGTACAAATGACGCACTTTGTACCATAAAGATAGTGTCTCCACAATTTTAACGCAAAAACCACAGCTGCCAATTCTAAATCATGGGTTGGATAGTTCTTCTCATTCGGTTTCAACTGACGAGAAACATATGCAATCACCCTATCCCGTTGCATCAACACACAACCCAACCCTGCCAATGACGCGTCACAATAAACTATGAAGTCATCTGACCCATCCGGTAAAGCAAGAATAGGAGCCTGACACAAGAGTCATTTCAACATCTGGAAAACTCTCTCCTGTTCATCACTCCATCTAAATGGAACCTCCTTGCGAGTCAATTTAGTCATGGGATTCGAAATCTTAGAAAAGTCTTTAATGAATCTTCTGTAATACCCAGCCAATCTCAAGAAGCTTTTAATCTCAAAAGGTGACTTCGGAGCCTCCCAGTTCATCACTGCTTCTATCTTTGCCGGATCAACCTTGACTCCATCACTACAAATGACATGCCCCAGAAAGTGAACTTCCCGTATCCAGAATTCACACTTCGAGTACTTGGCATACAATTGCTCCCGTTTCAGAGTTTCAAGAACCTGTCTCAAATAAACCTCGAGATCAGCTTCAGATTTCGAATAAACCAGAATGTCGTCAATAAATACTATCACAGATTTATCCAAGAACGGTCGACAAACCCGGTTCATCAAATCCATAAACACTGCAGGTGCGTCAGTCAAACCGAACGGCATGACTAAAAACTCATAATGGCCATACCTGGTACGAAAAGTAGTCTTAGCAATATCCCCGTCAGAAACTCGTACCTGGTGATAACCCGATCTCAAATCAATCTTCGAGAAATATGAAGCACCCTGCAACTGATCAAATAAATCATCAATTCTGGGCAGAGGGTATTTATTCTTCACTGTCCGCTTATTCAGTTCCCTATAATCATTACACATTCGCAGAGTACTATCTTTCTTTTTCACAAACAAGACTGGTGCACCGCACGGTGAAGAACTCGGACGAATAAATCCCCGATCCAACAAATCCTGAATCTGTGTCATCATCTCCCTTATTTCAGAAGGAGCCAACCGATAAGGAGATCTAGCCACTGGATTCGAACCTGGTATTAATTCAATCTTGTACTCTACCTCTCGAACGGGAGGTAGCCCAGGTAACTCATCCGGAAACACCTCCGGAAATTCTGATACGACTCGCACATCAGTAACTGCCCGTTTCTCTTTTCTAGCATCAATTGCATATGTCAGAAAACACTCGCATCCCTTACTCAACGATTTCTTGGCTTTCAACATCGAAATGATAGGAAACACACACTTGTTCCTTTCCCCTCGAGCCACCACACGTGACCCATCAGATAACGGAAACGAAATCAGCTTCCTATGACATTTAATACTCGCCCTGTGCTTACTTAGCCAATCCATCCCCAAAACCACATCAAACCCTGCTAATGGCATCAACAGGAATGACACAGGAAAACACTTACCATCTATGTCAATCTCAGGACCCGTCACAGAAGTCGTAACAAGCACTATCTTACCATCTGCTACTTCTATATCAATTGGCACAGAGATACTAGTAGTAAGCAAATTTAACTTAGCACAAAATGCTACAGAACTAAAGGAGCGATTCGCTCCAGAATCAAACAATACACGAGCAGGTAAGCAGTTTATAAAGAACGTACCGGTGATCACATCATCTGTGGCAGTAGCATCATCTACTGTCATCCGGAACGCCCTGCCCTCCGGAGTTGGAGGATTCTTCCTTTTCTGCCCTCCCGCTGCAGACGAGCCCCCTACCGCCCCTGCCCCTGACCCAGTCCCTGCCGCTGGTCTTCTCCCTGTAGGGCAATCACCCGCCCTATGACGCTCCTAATGACAGTTCCAACATACGTTCCGAGGGTACCGACAATTCTTCGATTCGTGTCCGTGAGTACCACATCTCACGCAACGCATAGTCTGAGCAGTACACTGCCCAGTGTGAGTAGCCCTGCACCTCGTGCACCACTATGATTTAACCCAAGAATCCCCTGAAGATGCCTTCTTGTTCTGGTTGCTTTGGGACTGGTTACCCTGCCATTTCTTCTTTTGCTGGCTACCCCCAGCTTGATCATATCTCGGCTTTTGTAAAGCCGCCTCCTCCTTACTCTGTTTATCCTTGGCTTGGATGTCCCCCTCAGCAGATTTTGCTAAGATGAAGGCCTGGGACAAAGATCCAGCCAGCCTGGTGGTGCTCCTGTATTCTGGCAATAAAGCCCCGATAAAGTGCTGAACCTGGGAAGATTCATCAGGCACCCACTGAGATACAAACCTCAGCTTAGAGTTGAACTGCTCAATCAGTTCATCCACCGTCATCTTCCTTGTCATCTTCAGTTCCATGAACTCCTGCCTTATTTTATTCAATTCAAAGGCGTTGCAGTATTGTTCACACAATTTATCCCGAAATTGATTCCAAGTGATTGAATCCATTTGTGCTCTCGATAAATGTGTGGTAATGGAATCCCACCAAACCATTGCTTTGCCTTTGAGCATACGGGTGGCAAAACAAACTCTCATCTCCTCCTCACAGTTACAAGCATCCAAAATCCTCCCTGTATCTCTCAGCCAATTCAAAGTAACATTGGGATTCGTGCTACCGTGATATTCATCTGGTTTACAATCCAAGAATTGCTTGTAAGTACACGGCTGCCTGTATCCCATACCTGGTGGAAATCCCATAAATGGATTCGAATAAGATCCCTGTGGCATCGACCCCTGTGGAACAGATCCTTGCGGATAGGGACCCTAAGGAAACAACGGATAATAGAAAGGTTGTGTCATCGGTTGAGTAAATGGTGGTATTGGCATTGACATTGGAGGAACCTTTGCCAATGTAGTTATTGCTGGAAAGATAGGGGGTATCGCAACAGTTGTTGAAGCTACAGAAGTAACTGGTGGTTGTGCTGCAGGAGCCTGCCTCTACTGCTCTAATTCTGATCTCAAATCTTGCAGCTGACCTTCCAGTTGGAATATGTACTCATCCTTGTCATCAACTGCTGTACCAGATGTACCAGTATTGGTTGGAATCTCAACAGTTGTAATAGGGACCTCAGCAGTAGTTGGGACAGTAGGGGTACCGGTTGAGTAATCACGTCCAGCCATTGTTATCTGTAACAATCATATCACCTCACGATTTATTAGATAAATCCGTTAGTACACAACATACTAACTCCACCCTCTCCAATTCACCCCAATCCCACACCCAAGGAGAAATCAACCTACCACGAGCCAAGATTTGGGAATGTAACACTTCCACTGTGCCTACACTGCCAAACCAAGGCTCTGATACCAAACTTGTAACACCGTATTTTTAACCCAAAAATTTTCACTTTTAATTACACCGCGGAAGAGTTTTAAACATCAAAGAAATTACAACTAATTACAACCACTGTTTACAAAATATCAGTATTACAAGACACGGCTCGTCACAAATACATTATCAGAGTCCTAGGAGATTACTCCCCAAGCTAACCACTCTCAGCCGAGCCGCTGACTTACCAAAAACTGTAAAAAGAGTGAAAGGTGGGGGATTAGCACAAAGCTAAGTGAATGGAGTATCACAAAACAGATATATCAGCTAGAACCGCATGATATCGACAACCACAATTAAGCATCCTGGAACCTACAACCAATGCCGGCCAAAGCAAAGGTTTACCGATAGTCCATTTGCTATCCTCACACAGTATCATCCTCTGGTAGCAACAAATGCATCCCAAGGTCCTGATACTGATTAGCCAATAGCAAATGAACCCAGCCCGTAAGCCAATTCGTAAACTGACTTCCCTTCCAACATGTATATATATCACAGAATACAACAATTAACATTCACATTTAATTAACCAATAGATATACAATCTATCCAACAATAGTTGCAACCAAACCAGTATAACTAATATCACCCTTGAGCAAACATCCACTCACCTCTGGTTCTCAGATATTCCACTCAGTGATCTAATGTTACTGAGCCTTGTTTGTCCCTGAGAACACAACAACCAACCATTAGTTATCAATTCATAAATATATGTATCAATCATATATTTATATCCTTTAATCAAACATAACATGTAAGATTCACATATGCATGCACATATAACACATAGCATCAAACAATGCAAACAAAAGCCAAACTGTCGGATTTCATGAGAAATCCGACACTACCATCGGATTTACACCAAATCCGCAACCACTATCGGAATCCGACACTTTGTATCGGATTTGAAGGAATATGATACTTCCTTCGGATTTCACTTAGTACAATCGGATTTTCCATGCCACTCGAATTTTATACTTAGGATTCCACATTCGGATTCAAACCATAGGATTTCACACATGCGGATTTCAAGAGTTGGATTTTAAGATCCGGATTCAACACTCGGATTTCCACTCGGTTTTCATCATCATCATTAAAATCCGCAATCTTCAACCTTCCAAGAATCCGATAACTTCTAATCTTGCATACCTCAACTTTCCAGTTTATACAATTCACATACCAGTTCATATAATCACATATAAACATGCAAGCATGCATATTAAACACCATAAAACCATAAGAACACAAAGAACATCAAATCCGATTACTTCATATGATGTTCATATCAATCCCACTCAAACCGTAGCATATTAGTAACTATTCAAAGCATATTAACATGAATCATGGAATTATCAACAACCTTGCTAACTTGAATCAAACAATCAAGAAAATTAGAATTCCGATTGTTGCTCTTCTTCCTTGCTTTTGCTCTCGGTTTCACACAATACACACACATGCAAATCTTCAAAGTGAAGTAATGCTAATGTTAACACAGGTATACATATCCAAATTACATGAGGTGGCACGGTTTAAATACTAAGCACATGCACACACACACATCACCGTATACATACATACCAATACATACACACATATATATATTAAACTAGCAATATTTATATATATATATATATAGATATATATATATTTCATTTGATAATTACTTAATTAAAATTTAAATAATACTAACCAAATAATAATCCAAGTGTAACATACCCCAAGCCTACGTTTCTACTAGGCCCAATCTCAGGATGTTACAAGAAACCCCATCCCTACTCTCTCTCCCCCATGTATGGGGAAAGAAGGGGAGTTGACGGGCGCAAGGGAATAATGTACCATCCCGGAGAAGATAGAAAACCACATTTCACAGCCCTGATAACGACTCCGCAGGAGATACTCGCCACGGAGGAGGCGAGCCAGAGCTTCATGCCTCCAAGGCCGATGCTGGCTCCCCCTGATAAGAGGAACCAACATAGGTATTGCGAGTTTCATGCAGACCGGGGACATAACACGAATGATTGTTTTCAGCTGAAGAAGCAGATCGAAGAAGCAGTCAAAACCGGTCAATTAGCTCACCTCGTGAAGGAGATTAAGCGGCCTACCAACAGGCAACATAATCGAAACCCCAAGGATCATAACCCTGGAAGAGGGAGGGGTAAAGAAATTTTGATGGTGCATGCCGAAGGAGGATGGAAGAAAAGGCGGACCTCAGAGAATGAAGAATGGATGAACAAGCAGATCACCTTTCCATCGCTGGGAAGTGCGAATCCGATGGTGGACCCCGTCGTGGTGAAGGGCGTAATAAGAGGATACGAGGTGCACCGAATATACGTCAATGGAGGAAGCTCCTCCGACATTATGTATGAACATTGCTTCCTTAAGATGGAGAAAGAGATAAAAAGCCTGCTAACTGAAGCCAGAGTGCTACTGATAGGGTTTGTAGGAGATTTGGTTTGGCCTATAGGAGAGCTCCGGCTACCAGTGACCTTCGGAGTCCCACCCCTGGATCGTACCGTTAACCTCAGATTCATGGTGGTGCGATCCACATCCTTATACAATATCATCCTGGGGAGGACATGAATTTTCTTCTTATGATCCGTGGTGTCAACTATACACTCCTCGATAAAGTTCCCTACCCTAGGAGGGGTAGTAACCGTTGCTTCAGAAAAGAATACCGCAAGGGAATGCATACAGATTGAGCAAGAGGAGTTACGGTCGCAGCAAGATGAGATAAAGAAGGAGGAAAGTCGGGCAATAGTAGTTAATAGGGAGTATCCGGAGCAACCTGTAACAATTGGTTCCGAGCTGAGCGACGATTGCAAGCGCAGATTGGTCCGGCTTCTTGAGGAGAACAAAATGTTTTTTGCATGGAAACCTTCGGATATGAACGGGATTCCTAGGGAGGTTATAGAACATAGACTGGGTATAGCAGAGACAGTCAAACCTGTGGTTCAAAAGAAGAGAGGCCTAGCACCGGATAGAAGTAGGGCCGCAAACGTCGAAGTAAGCAAGCTAACCGAGGCTGGAATACTTAGGGAAGTACAATACCAGTCTTGGGTAGCAAACCCAGTGATGGTTAAGAAGAAAGATGGCACGTGGAGGATGTGCGTGGATTTCACTGGCCTCAACAAGGCCTGCCCCAAAGACCCATACCCTCTTCCGGAAATCGACCTTAAAGTGGAATCGTTGTTCGGATATTGTTTCAAGTGTTTCCTTGATGCATACAAGGGGTATCACCAGATACAGATGGTGAAAGAAGTTGAAGACAAAACAGGTTTCCATACGGACAAAGGAGTTTTCTGTTACCTGAAGATGCCATTCGGCCTCAAGAACGCCGGAGCTAGTACCAACGCCTGGTAGATAAGGTGTTTCAAAAGCAGATAGGGAGGAACATAGAGGCTTATGTGGACGACATAGTGATCAAGAGTCGAACGGAGGGAGACCTGATCAAAGACATCAAGGAAACATTCGCCAATCTGAAGCGAGTTAATATGAAGCTGAATCCGAAGAAGTGCTCATTCGGCCTTAAGCGAGGACACTTTCTCGGGCATGTTATCACTCCAGAAGGGATAGAAGCCAATCCTCGTAAGACAAAAGAAATCATGGATTTACAGTCACCCAAAACAATGAAGCAGGTCCAAAGCTTAAGTGGAAAGTTTGCTGCCTTACATAGATACACTTCAAGGACAGCGGAGCATTCCTTACAATTCTTCAAGACGTTGAAAGACTGCATTAGCAAAAAAGACTTCCGATGGACGCATGAGGCAGAAGAAGCATTTCAAAGGATGAAGCAGACGATCTCGGAATTACCAACCCTTACATCCCCCAAGAAAGGTGAAACCCTAATCATGTATCTAGCTGCATCCACCCGCACGTTAGGTGCAGTCCTAATGGCAAAACGAAATAAGAAGCAAATGCCTATTTACTTTGTAAGCAAAATACTGCAAGGTCCGGAGGTCAACTACCCAGCTCTAGAGAAGGTAGCGCTTTGCTTGGTTTTTGCGACACGGAGGTTGCGAAGAAATTTCCAAGCACACCAGGTTAAAGTGATCACCGATGCTCCGATAAAGCACGTGTTGGGAAAGACAGAAGCTTCTGGGAGACTGGCCAAATGGACCGTGGAGTTAGGAACGTTCGACATCATCTTCAAACCACGAGTAGCAGTGAAGGGTAAAATCCTAGCTGATTTTACAGTCGAATCAGCCGAATCATGGGAGCATGAGGGTACCAAGGGTAAAGAAGATCAAGAAGGTTGGAAGCTATACACTGACGGGGCATCGAGTGTTGAAGGAGCTGGTGGGGGGCTAATCTTAACTAGTCTCACTGGGGCGGAATTCACGTACGCATTGCGTTTCAACTTGAATAGTTCTAATAACGAATCCGAGTACGAAGCCCTCCTTGAAGGCCTACGAATAGCATCATCCATGAAGGTTCAGAACTTACGAATTTACGTCGACTCTAAGCTTGTCGAATCGCAGATCAATGGTTCATACGAGGCGAAAGACCCGACAATGAAACGGTACTTACAAAAGGCGAAGGACGCCATGCTTAACTTTAGGTCATGTACGATCAAGCAAATACCTCGAAGTCAGAACGAGAAGGCAGATGCTCTAATCAAGTTAGCCTCCGTAACATTCGCACACATGACGAAGGAGATTCTGGTAGAAATTATAGACAGACGGTATATTGACACAGAAGAAGTTCATGCTATTGTAGAAGAAGAGGAAGATAGTTGGATGGCACCAATTGTCCACTATCTAAAAGAAGGGCAAGCGCCGGTAGAGAGCGATGAAGAAAAGCTACGGCGAGCCGCAGGAAGGTACAAACTGATTGATGGGAGATTATATAGGAAGTCATACCTAGGGCCGGACCTCCGGTGCCTAGGACCAAGCCAGGCTAATTACGTCATACGGGAGATACACGAAGGGTCGCGTGGATTACACACTGGTCCTAGGTCAGTCGTGGCTAAGGCAAAGCAGATAGGGTATTATTGGCCAACCATGCACCAAGACGCCTTTGAAGAAATCCGAAAATGCACAACTTGCCAAATTAATTCACCACTACCCAAAAAACCAAAGAGTAACCTAGTATCTATTACTGCCTCATGGCCATTCCTAAAATAGGGGATGGACATAGTTGGTCCCTTTCCCGAAGCTCCAGGAAAAATGAAATTCCTACTCGTAGCCATCGATTACTTTACAAAATGGTGTGAAGCGAAGCCGTTAGCTACTATCACCGGAGCGCAAGTAATGAAGTTTGTTTGGGAAAATATCGTCTGTAGATTTGGGCTGCCAAAAACAATAATCACGGATAATGGCAAGCAGTTTGCAAACGACCCGTTCCACTCATGGTGGAAAGAGATGATGATCGAACAGCGCTTCACATCCGTTGCTCACCCCCAGGCGAACGGACAAGTGGAACGAATGAACAGAAGTATAGTCGAAGGAATAAAGACAAGAATGGCCAGAGATGGAGGAGTGTGGCTGGATCATCTAAGTCACGTACTATGGGCACATCGGACCATGATCAAAACAAGTAATGGCAAAACCCCTTTAAGCCTGACTTACGGAACTAAAGCAGTGATCCCTGTAGAGATCGGAGTATCGTCATATCGAAGTAGCCAAGGGAGCGAGGAAAGCAACACAATGGGCCTATGTGAAAATTTGGATGCGCTGGAAGAACGGTGGGAAGTTGTTGCGATAGCAGAAGCAAGATACAAACAAAAGATCGAGAAATACTACAACAAGTGAGTCAACCACCAAACTTTCAAACCTTCGGACCTAGTTTGGAGGAACAACGAAGCTAGTAGATGTGTGAAGTAGGGAAAGCTGGCCCCCCAATGGGAAGGACCTTACAAGGTCCGGATAGCACACGTAAATGGATCATATGAATTGGAGAATCTACAAGGAAAACCAATCCCGCGTACATGGAATGGGATGCACCTACGCAAGTGCTACCTTGGAAATTAAGTAAAAAAATCAATTTTTGTCATAGGAACTTACACGCTAATGCACTATGATCGCTAAATGCAATTATCCATCGTTGGCCAAACTCATGTACTTCTTTTTTGAAGTTCTTACGAACCATAACAGTACTTGAATGACATAAAAAGTTCCTAGCGTAATTACGCACACAAATATACATTCTAGCATACATATGCAAATGATTACATATCCTATCGGATAACATCAAATTAATTACCGGGCATTATGAGGCTGATCATCCCAACGCCAAAATTGGCTTCTAAAAAAGCAAGCCCCATAGCTCTCGACAACGGTCTTGGCTATGTCATATACTCGAGTATAACAAAAACAAGTAGCTACAATAAACACAACATTGCTACGATAACATCATACCCTAAGCGATCACATACGAGTTAAATGAGGATAACACCCTCACAGCAAAAGATGTGCAAGTTACACCATGGGGAGGGGTCCATCTCCCTAACAAATAAACATGTCGAACCCATATTGTTCACAAAACATAACACCCGGTGGTACAAGTTTTTTCTAAACAAAAGAAACGAAGCAAGTATTTAGTGAACATACATCAACAGTCTTTCTCCACATGAGTACTCTCTGAAGTACCTGCAACAACCACAGAAGCAATTTCTCCAGCCACGGCTATCATCTTTCTAACCACACCGACGCTCTCGTCCATCACTTCCGCAGCAATCGGGTCACCATTCGTCTCTCCTTCTTGGATGGGCTCATGAACCACCTTATCCATATCATCCGTAGCTTTTCCCTCTAGCTCTGCATCAGCAGCGGCAGACAAGTCAGGATTATTCACCTTTACCTGCGAGTCCTTTCCTCCAGTCGTCCCACTAGACGTAGGAACAACCGAAGCCTGGCTTGCCGTCGCAGGCTCCACCTTCAGCTCTTTGATACCTCCCACACTACCAATCCCAGCTACCATCTCAAAAAAAGCCCCAAATGATGCGGTATCCCAAGCCTCACCAGCAGCACACAATTCACGAGGAGCATGAGCATTGTACCATGGTGCTTTAGCGAGCTCCAAACCCCGTTTCGTATAGCTCTCCCCCACCTCCCACCCTCGAACATACCCCGATGAATAACTTTTTGACTGCAGCTCACCTAATGGACGAAGAAAATCGTTGCTCCGCCGGAGCTCCCCAAACACATGTTTAAAACCCTCCGACATCAACCATGACCGATCCTCCTCAAGTTGACCATTCACCACCCTCAAGATCTTCACCTCCTTTTCCAAGCGTTTCATCCTCGCGTCTTTAGATACTAGCTCCTCCTTCGGAGCCGAACATTCCTCTTCCTTTGCAGCAGCAGCTTTAGATACCTTCTTGCAGGCACTCTTGTAGGACTTCTTTGACTCCCGGAGCACAATCACTTTCTCCTCCAGACTGGTTACCTGACCCTCACACTGCTCTATCTGTGCCGACAATTCCTTAACCTTTGCTTCGGCTATCCCCACGTCTCCATCGGCCTGTTCCCAACGATGGTTCACCTCAGCACCAAAAGCACAAATTTTAGCAAGATGGTAATACAAGCGATTAGTCACAACGTTATCAGTTTTTCCAGACATCCTGCGAAGCTCTACAGGAGGAACCATGGAGTCAATTAGGTTCCTACATACCTCCGGTTGATCATAGGTTGAATTATTCTTCACACAAGGGAGAGACGGAATAAATTGCTGATCGTTCACGATAGTACTTGCCCCGAAATACGTCGGAATGTTTTCATCATCCTCTTGATCCTCCTCTACCACCACCTTCTTACCTTTCCTTTGGACAGTTTCCCTAGACGAATCGCCAGTTGGCGTCGAAACCCCTACCTTCGCAAACGAACCACCTCTCCTCACATTCATAATACGTGGCCTATCAACATCATGAACTGGAGCCTCTTCGAATGCCTTATCACCCACATCATCTTCATCAAGGAGCACTAGGTCAGACAACCGACTCCGCGATACCAATTTCTTTTTCTTAGCAGCAGGGGGACTTCCCCCAGAACCACTAGCAGCAGGGACAACAGCTCGTTTCATAGACCTTCTGGTCGCCGTCCTACCTCCCTCCGTAGGAGGCTGATCTAGAGGAACACCAAGATTACCTTTATTAACTTCGACCAGGGAAGCTCCCCTTTCTTACAATCCTCTTCAGCAACTTCCACATCCTCTATCATCGAAAGGAGAATAAAATCCAATACATTCATGGCTGAAACAAGAAGAGAGAACAGATTAGCATTAAGAAACAGACAAAAAAAGCACACAAAAGGTAGACTACACCCCACCATACCCTTCCCATTATGAAGGAGCACTGGTCGCTTGTCTGGACGATCCCACAAGCAACTGATACCAGTCAACACAAGTACTTCCTCCTCAAACGACCGAACCCGAATAAGATGCTGCACCAACAGGTTAAATAACTCCACATCTACTTCCTCATCCTCAGGGACGGGATCGGCAATAGGGCGATCCATTTCCCTCTAACTCATCGCAAGAGGAACAGTTGTGGCCTTTACCCAGAAAAAGTGACCTTTCCATATCTTCAAACAAGAAGGCGACTCGGTTATACACACAGGCGAAGGAAATTTTCTCTTTTCCATCGTAAACCAGTCGCCGGCCTTTCCCAACTTATAAAATTTTTGAAACAACGGCACCGTTGGAACCCCGCCGAAAGCTCGACAATGAACCTCAAAACTCGTAATCTTTATCACCCCTAGCGGTGATAACTGCGAGATGTGTACTCGAAAATACTCAAGCATCGACAAGAAAATTTTCGAAAAGGGGAACCTTAGATTACCAAAGTCAAACCATTTCATATATACACCCACATACCCAGGCGGACAAATCACGGATAACAACCGATCAGGGCAAGTGGGTTGATATTCTTTCCCTATTCGGTATGTCGAACAAACATTTTGCACACTAACTTTATCGACGAAGGAATGCGTCGATTGAAGATTTTCTTTAGGCATTTCCAGACAAATGACACACACACACAATGAAACGGACATGCAAAGAAAGAAGAAAACGGAGAAATTTTACAAACCTAGAGTTAATAATGACAAGACGACGGAATACTTTCGGAATCCGATCGGCGACGGATACTTGCAACCGGGAGGACGGTTAGAAAGTTCTCTCGCTCTACAGAAATGATGCCTCTCAAACCTGAAACGGTTTTCAATAGAAGTAATTATCGCCTCTCCTGCAGGCGACGTCTTGTCAAATTTCAAATTTCAAATTTCAAATGAAGCACCAATGGTAGCGCTCCAGCTCTTTATCCCTCTCTTCAAAATCCTACTATTTTTATTTCTTTTATTTTCTTCTTCTTATTTCCCGGGCCATGAAGCCTAAACCGGCTCAGTCTCTTTAATGAAGCCCAATAGGAATTGCAATAATTTGCTAAATAAGCCAACATAAGAGCCTACACACACCACATAACCAGAGAAAGGCACATACATAATTTTATCTAAGTCTAGCATCTATTATCTCATACCTAGATAATACACACTAGACTGAGGGACTTGATAGTGTATGTAGGTAAAAGTCCAAATAATAATAAAAGCCCAATAACAATAGAAGCCCAATATATATATCCTAAACCCAACAAAAGAAACAACCGGCCAAAGGAACTTCGTTGACCTCCATCTATGTATCTGAACCAAGAAGGACCAATCAGGTGATAGTCTTCCCAAGAAGACAAGTGCCACATCCCAAGGAAGATCATGATAGAAGAAGATAAAGCAGGTATGCACCTTTCCACTAACATAGAAGAAGGAACCCAACATGGACCGATGGATAATAGTATGCACCCTCAAACCACAACAAGGATAAGAAGGTAAGTAACACACAGAATGGAGGACATTCATTCTCCACTCACTCTCATTCTCTTTTTTCCTACAACCAATATACTCTCAAAAGATCCGATCTAATTCTCACGCTAAAGCTTGGTCACGAGGATCACCCCTCGTGACGGGGCTAACGGTGTTGTGTTTTGCAGGAATACCAGAGCCCCGGTGAGTCATTGACGTTCGCTATATCACTCTCAGAGCCGCTGTAGCAACAGTATGAAAACAAATTCAAATTAATGAAAATGCAAACTAATCCCCTCTGGTATATTTATTTAATTTTTTCTGCATCCATTGTTTGAGATACATTTCCCTAGTAGCTTGAAACCAAAACCCAGCCACTATATTAACCTCAAAACCCACATATAGCAACTAATCTGAAGTTTGAATTAAATGCACCTTCAAGATTATAACTTGAATTTAATCATTGGACAATACATTAGAAACCAAAAATGCAACCCATGTTTTCTTTGGTCTTAGAACCATGTTCCTTCCGTCAAAATCAACCAACAAGATCATAAAACATTCTTTAGAGCAAAAACAAAAAAACAAAGATGAAGCTTACGTCTAAAAAAATCGATGGAACACCAAATCTTCCTATTGTTCTTCGTCGATGACCTAGGGAGAGAATTACATGTGGTGGCGGTCGGCGATTAAGATGGATAATGAGGGCTGGCAATGGACTTAGAAACTGCATACATAAACGATGGGAGAGGCTGGCGACTCTAATAGTGGCGGAAACCTTTACACACGATTGGCTGAGATGAATAGAGGAAAGAAAACACGTCTTTTAAACCTCCAACTTCATATCGGAAAAGGCCTAGCAATGGAGAATGATGATAGCTTGAGATATTATTTGGGTTTTCAAATCGAAGATTGATGGGGGTGTGGGAGAGGTTTACTTCTCCGGTGACGATGGTAAAGGAAGAAGGATCTTATTTCACCCAATTACTTACCACCTGTCTGCTATCCACCTGCATCTTCACAACACGAAGATCATCGTGCCATCACACAACACCGTCAGCATTAAAAACCCACAAACACAGTACCCAGATCGCATTATCGTGTTACTCTCTCATCTATGTCGGCCGTTGCAAATCTAAACTCCAAATACCATATCCGAGCTCCAAACAAACAACACTTTCTCGTTTATCCCTCTCATGATACTTAAAATCCTGATCTAAGCATCAACACGTTAACTCACCACCGCCACCATCTTTCGTTGGCACCAATTTCTACATCAACTTCAAACTGGTTAGAGTTTCACTTTCCAACTAGTTTATGTTTAGATCTGAGGGTTTTTTGTTGCTGAAATAAACATCTAATTGTGTAGGTTTTTCTAGAATTTTACTCTTTATTTTATTCAAATACAGATATGATTTTGTTATTTTTTTAATATCGATCATGCAATATTATTTTGTAGGCAATTTGCTAAAGATGTGATAATCAACAAAGTTTGAGATACAAATCTTAAAATTTTATTCGACATGTATAGTTCAATCAAAAGGCTTTCTTTTCAAGGTATTGTGTAAAAATATTGACCTAAGTCCGATAATTAATTGGGTGAAATGAGCACTAGTCCTATTTTTTTATTATTTTTTTTTGGCTTTCAAGATTGGTAATTATATTATACTACCGGAAAAGCTTGATATGGGTTTGTCTTCACCCAGGAATCATGTATAAGTACAAAATTCTAAGTTTATAATTATTGTGTTGTATTTTGTTGCATAAACAAGTGGTGTATATGCATTTTGTAAATGGTTGTTTATTGAATTATATGAATCTAGGTGCACATGTGCATATGAATAGTTGCAAATGTCTAGACCTGTGCTCGGAAAACAAAACCTTAGTAATATGCACATGTGCTTATATCTTATGTTGTGCTAAAAAAAACCCAGCAAACGTGATTTTTTTATTTAGAAAAATATAGCAAGATCGGTTTCAAATTAAAGAGCATAATTTTTTCATTATTTTGATATAATTTTCGTATAATAAAACCTTCTGTTGGGTAGATATATTTGTTTAAAAAAGTGAGAGTAAATGTCGTAATGTCCAAATAGCCCTTCACTTAATTACCTTAAACATATAATAAGTTTGATTTAATTAAGGTATCCATTAACAACCATTTAATCTATCTGAACCCTCCATCTTTTTTATCAACAGCTACAATTAGTTCTTGCGGTTCTCATACGAAAAACAGTTCTCTTTTGAACTCTTTCTCATATATATATATATATATATATATATATATATATATATATGTGTGTGTGTGTGTGTGTGTGTGCACGTGCGCCAACGCACGTGTGTGTGTGGTTGAGATAAAAAAAGAGGTGAATTAAATATAGATGGATAAGAGGGACTTTTAAGCGGTATTCTAGTCTTTGACATAATTGCTTCCACTCCCCCATCTATTTTGAATACCGAATGTTTCTAGCCCTAATACGTTCTCCCCTTTTTATCAAAGCCGCCGCATACCTCCGCCATTGTAGCCGCCAAGCACTATACAAGAAGCTACACCGGTTTGTTGTTTATTGAGAAGATAATATGGAAGAGATTGAGAGCCACGAGTTCATCGGAAGAGATCTGCTGTTCATCCACTACCCCTGCTCATCGCCAACCGCCAACCGCCGTCCCTCATAGTTTTTTCCTTCGTATATACTTCTGTCGTACTCTACATGATTGTCAATTTGGAATTGAGAGTAAGTTCACTAGTACTGAATGAGGCGCAGCCGTCGTACGATTCCGTTTCAGGTCGTTCATAATCAGTTACATGTCGATTTTGAAATGGCCTCAATTTTGAAAGATCTTTAAAACCGACGAATTTGAAAGCATCTCAAACCGGCAACATTTAAATGAGACGACCTCATCAATTCGGTCTCATCTACATGAGTTTACTTCATCAATTTTTAAGATTTATCTCATCAAACTAGATGATGCCGGTTAAAACAAAATTAAAAGCTATAACTACGTTTTATCTATTAGTTTTAGAATCTGAATATTTCATCAACTTCTTAGTTTGTTTACATATTTCATCGTTTTATTTATTGATTGATATTCATCAATTTTTCTTAACTAGCATGTTACCCGCGCAATGCGACGACGATAACTAATTCATTCTCGATAATATGTTCTTAACTAACTCATTTTTCTTAACTAGCATGTTACACACACTATGATGACGCAGAATAATTTCCATTTGCAGCATATCCATTTTGTTTCCTTCTTTTTCATTTTACTTATTTCTTTATTATCTATCAACTCTTTCGTTAATTTCTAAAATAACCTTTGAAAAACAATAAAATAAGAAAAAAAACAATCTCTACTTATAAAATAAGATGATAAAAACATATCAATGACTTGGTGAATTGAGTTGATTTGAATGAGAAATTATATAGGTATGAGATAATATATTAGTGGCTGGGTTGGTGTATTTTAAAAAATGTAAAGATATTTAAAACTATATTGGTAATTTTTTATTACTTAAAATTTAAGAGTTCAAGTAAAATATATTAAATATATTATAAATTAAACTTTTTATTTTACTTATATGAGTGTTTATAAACTCGATTACATGTTATCAAGTTTATGAGTTTTAGTTATACGAATTTTCTAATACTTCAATTAAATTATTTGGTATATGATATAATATTTCAAATAATATTTCTATGGAGGTTTTTTTATTTAATTTTTAATTAGTAATATTTATAGGTTGAAATTTAATTTGTATTGAGTTGACATTTTTAAACATTATTTTTATAGAAAGTTTAGTTATTAAAATGGTATTCAATGGTTTCCTTTTAAGATTTAAATAAGGGTAAGTTAGTAATATCAAATGACTTAAAATTTAAGAGATTAAGACATTTAGAAGAGAGAGTGTTAAATGCTTTATAGATTAGTATAGATTAGTATAGATAATACCATTTGTGTATTGGTTTCTTTTATAAGAAGGTGTTCGTCATTTTTCAAAGTTATGCTAAAAGTGATTCTTAAAAGGCAATGTGATTAAAGATTTTTAGAAGTTAGCGTATTTTAATTTCCTAATTTGCGCTTATACATTTTAAATTTAATATATATTGTTGATGAAACTGAGAGAAAGTGTGATATGACAAAAAAATTAATGACATCATTGATAACAAAAATGATGACGTCATTGATAACGTGTAATTGTGATATGGACAAATAGAATATTTTAATTGGTTGAATTTATTTGGGAGGGTTTGTATGTAAATTACGAGAGAGTTGTATGAAATATGTGAGTGGGTTGTATGAAACATGTAAGGGGGTTTTAAGAAAATAGTATATTAATATAATTAATTATAGATTGTTTGAAAAATATGTTTAATAACTTGTGATATATTTTGTTTAGAGAAAAAAATAATCATATATTTGTGACCGTCTCATTTTTATCCACGTTTTGATAAAAATTTTATCGTAATATGACGTTTTTTTAAAATTAGTATATTTTAATTGTTTTATCCATCAAGAGCAATGGGTAATGTAACATCCTCAGAAAGGGCATAGACGCATGCTGACGTGGTGCGTGTAATAAATTAATAATTGAATAAAAAATATATATTTAAAAATATTAAAGAAAAAAATAACTAATTAGTTATTTAAATGAGTTAATGAAATATTGATAAAAATATAAAAGAATATTAAATGGTTTAGAACGAGGTTTCCAAAAATATCCACGTTACTTAAAACGGGTACTCGTGCGTTAAGTTGTAAGTTGAAAAGGGGAACAAAATACCCACTTGTGGATAAATGAAACCCACAAGTCGGTCTCCCTCTTTACTCACGTATACACACACACACAACTCATTTTTTTTGCCTTTTATGTGTGTGTTCTTGTTGTTATGAAGATCATTCAAGGCTCAAAGAGTCTGCAGTAATTCAAGATTAAGTCCAAGCTTCAATTTGATATTGTCATCTTCTTCAACTCTTTATTCTTGTGTACTAGTTGATCAAGAATCACCTGTGACTTAGTGCTTACCTGTAATAACTCCACAGGTGAGTAACAGTTAACTCGAGCATGATATTAATATTATTATATAAGATGTTTTGTATGTGATAAACCAAGAAATTGTAGTTGTGCATGTTTAGAGGTTTGATGAACCAATTGTGTAATTCAAATGATATGTATGCATGTTTGAAGACCAGAGTAGGTCATTATTGATATGTTGAAGGCCTGTGTAGGTCAATCTTGATATGTAAGGGCCGGAGTAGGCCATTTGTGTTTATGATAAGGCCAGAGTAGGCCATTTGTATTTGTGATAAGGCCATAGTAGGCCATTGTTTGAGTGCCGGTACTATTTTGTAGAGATTGGGGCCAAATTATCCGGGTCTTGAGTTGGGACCTTGTGTCGCCAGCTAGGATGTGTGGAGATTCGATGATCACGAATCTTGGTTCTTGCTAAACCTCCGCCCCTCGATACTAACTCGGGGCTCTTAGTTCCCACTGATCCCAAATGGGATATGTTCCCGATAACGCAATGGTGGACCGCTACCCGCTTCTCCACTGGCGCGGAGGAAGTATCGGTTTCCCCAGTGAGGATCATTGAGCCGGGTTCGCTACCTCGCAAGACATAATGCCTGCTGACTAACCGGTGCTTCACCATGTGTTAGGATAGACTTGAATGAAGTTATGTGATGCATGTAATGTGTTTTGATACTGTTAATGTACTGCTTCCGTTTAATTGTTATTCACTAGCTATTTATAGCTAACCCTCTCATGTACATTCCATATGCAGGTAAATAGATTGAAGGTGAGTACGGGTACCTGCAGGGATGTCATGATAGGTTTTGGGGAACACTATGTAAAGACTATGTTGTGTATTGATTAGTGTAATGGTCGAACGAGTTGGTAACGCTTGGGAATAATTGTTTTAACAGAACTTTTGTATTACAACTTATATTTATATAAGTTGTATAATGTGAAATAAATCTAGCTTCCGCACGCGTTTTTAAATAAAAAAATATACTCTGAAATTTAAGGACCGGCGTTACAAGTTGGTATCAGAGCCTTAGTTTGAGTGAATTGAGTACTTTAAATAATATTCAGTCTCAAACTCAGGTTCAAACTCGACCATTACTATGTGTTCCCAGGGTGGTATTGGGATGTGTTGAGTGAAATATGTGAATTGTTATGTGTTAGAAAAGTATAAATGTTGATAAGTTAGTTAGATATATGATATATATATACTAGATACTCTACTTTTGGATATAAGTATAGAAAGTTAACTTACATGACTGGTTCTTCGAGAGATGATGATAAGGATGCCTACATTCTACGGCTGGAGGCTCAAATGTAGTAGGCAAACGTGTGTGAATCTTTACGTATGATCAGGGAGACTTAGAAATCTCCTACCTTCGAACCTTCTAGAGTTTTTAGCTCCGTACGTTGGTTGGCACTACTAATGACCCTTCCACGGTAGAGACCTAGATCAGAGAGATGCAAAATGTCTTTGAATCCAGCGAGTGTGATGAGAATAACAAAGTGAATTAGAAACAAGAAAGTAATCAATCATGAAACTGAATGAATATGTAAAAGATACAATAAGTGCCTTAATGGTACAAATTAACAGAGTTATGTAAGATAACTCGAAACGATAACGGTGAAGGTTTAAATTGATTACCAATATATTTATTGGTTATGTAATAAAGTGGGGTTTAAATCAATCTGATGTAATCAGATTGAAAATGATAGATTAAAAGTAATGTCAAAGGAATAACCAGAATAATAGTAGTCTAGTGGACTACTAGTAGTATGATAAATAGGGGAACTGTTCTCAGTTCCTATGAAAGGCAATTGATAATAAATGATGAAATCTAAGTGATTAACAAAAGAAGAATTATGGGTTCACGATTCGTTAACCTAAAATGTTAAATGAGATTGAACAGAAGTAAATTAACTCTATTGAGTTAAAATGTGTAAGTGTAATTAACACTTCATAGTAGAACCATTTGTGAGATCTAACGTGAGGAACAAATTGTAGTCATGAAATCGTTGTTAGGATTTAATGTAATGAGCTCAAAGCTCAATTGTTGATTGTGTGTCTAACTAATCAAACGTGTGTGATTTCCAAAAAGTATAATAAATGATATGTCATGGTTCAAACGAACAATGACATAAAGACATAAAAGTTCAGATGTATGAGTAAAGAGACAATAATTTCTAAAAGTTGAGAGTGAAATGAATATGAAGGTAACCCTGATTAATCAGTGGTTACAAGTAAATGAGTGAAGTTAGTGATTGAGATAAAAATAAGGACACAAAGTTCCATTTGGTAGTAAATGAAATCTAAGATTATGAAGTGTATAAAGTAATGCATATGTGTAAAAATTTCAATGAGCATGGAAAATTCATGTATCGTATGAATTTCCAGAAATGATGAGTTCACCTACTGGTGTAACTGTGATCATAAGAATAGAGACCTTACGAGGTAAGTTGAGAAAGATTAAGTGGGTTTGAAAATAATTGGTAAAGTCACAAGTGATGATTTACTAAAATGAAGTATACATATAAATGAATGAAATTTAGTTAATGTTATGAATAGGTAGTATTTTGATAAACACCATTCTTAACATAAGATGAAATATGATAAATTATTTAGAAAGACAAAATGTAAAAGTAAGTAATGTTAGAATCAAAGATGTGTGAGGTATTATGTAATATGTAGTGAAGGTCTTAAAGTTGATCCAGTGAAGATTGAAGCTGTAATGTAACACCGCCATTTCGAGAACCAGATTTTTCTTTTTAAAACATTTATTTATCTTATTCATTTGAAAATAAGCAGCGGAAATAGAAAACACGTGGAAAATTACAAACCAAAAGATGCCACATACAAGTTCGGTGTTACTGTTACTTATCTGCCATGATCCTCCACCTAAAGCCTTCGACCCCGAAGACTGTTCAAACTTCCTTTTGGAAGTTCCCCCAGCTTGTGTAGCATTATCGGTCTCATACCGGCGTGCAATATCAAATGCCCTATCCAGAGTAGTGGCAAACCGGACGGATGATCGATACTCCGGTGGCAGAGCAAGTACAAAACGGTTAATCTTTGCTTCTTCGTCCGGTAAGGAACCCTGCACGAAACGAACCAATTCGGTATACCTGGTGATGAGTTCCTCAACAGATCGATTGCCTTTATACAAGGCTCGGAACTCATTATCCACAGCTTCTACTGCCTGGGCTGAACAATATTTAGCCCTCATAATCCTCAGAAAATCAGACCACGTCATAGAGTTGAGGACAGCAGCCGGTGTAGAAGCTATCACCGTATCATACCAAGACACCGCTCTACCTCGCAGCATCTTTCGTGCATATGTCATCTTTTTGGATTCATCAGCCTCACATGTCTCGAAGGCCAATTCAGTATCGCGGATCCACCGCTCTGCGATCACCATTTCCATATTACCTTCAAAGGTCGGTGGTGAACATATCATGAAAGCCTTTAATCCCAAGGCCATCTTCTTCTCGGGAGCACGCTCCTCAGAGGCTTTAAGACGAGCCTCCAAGTCGCGAATATATGCCTCCCGATCATCACTCCCAGACATATTCAATCTCTAAATTCTGTTAGATCATTAAAGTCAAACATATTTAGTATACTTTTCCATACTTGATTAATCATGTTAATTAATAAACAAATAATCAACAACTGTGTTAGTCATGTAAATCATATCAATCTCTCTCACACCCCAACACCTCCCGAGGAACACTTTAAATAATGGTCGAGAAGCTGAATTTGAGACTGAATACTCTTTCAAGTACCCAATTCACTCAAACTTAGGCTCTGATACCAGCTTGTAACACCACCATTTCGAGAACCAGATTTTTCTTTTTAAAACATTTATTTATCTTATTCATTTGAAAATACGCAGCGGAAATAGAAAACACGTGGCAAATATATTACAAACCAAAAGATGCCACATACAAGTTCAGTGTTATTGTTACTTATCCGGACGACCATTATCAAATACATACAAACATAATATCAGAGTTATTACACACACAGTGTTCCTCCTAAGAAATCAAACTACCCGCAGGGTCCCGAGCTCACTGAGGATCACCTGCACATGTAGGGTGTAGCATCTGTTAGCTATAATAGCTAGTGAGTACTCAAATAGCATATGATTAACATAAATACATCACATATCATCAATCATGCTCAGATAATTCTATCCTAGCATCTCGCGATGAGTTGGCGTAGTCAGGAGGTAACATATCTTGCAGGGGAGCTAACCCGGCTCAATGCACCAAACTGGGGTACCAAACACATCAACTGCCCCGGTGGGGGAGCTATACAGCGTCCACTATTGCGTTTTGGAATCCACAGATTCCTCTGTTCTACAGCCGCAGCTATACCCAAAGAGGACAGCTTTGTCCTTAATTATAACAGCTTTGTTCTCGTAGGACAGCTTTGTCCAGGACAGCTTTGTCCATAGGATCCGGATCAACCACAAACAAATAATTGATTCAATCGAATCATCAGTCAATGCGCGCATATATATTCAATACTCATCATAGCATACACCTAATCAAGTGCATACTATACTGTGTCAACATGGTATATTCTAGCATCATCATGCAATCCTACACTTGAACAAGTGCATGTACAAATCATGGTTTACAATTCTGTAATCATTGTTAATATATGTTATAGGTATATTAATCGTTATGTTATCAGGCACTCACCTGTCGAGTTAGAATACTTCTCTCTACGATACTGTAGCTTCTGGATCAATCGGAATACGTAAACAAGGTTTACAACTATTAAAACCTTGTAAAACAGATTCTGCCAGGGGAAGGGCACGCTCGTGCCTGGCGTGGCACGCCCCGTACCTGAGTCTCAGATACCGCCCGTGACTTCAGGGTACCCCCAGGCTCGCTAGGGTTAGGCACACCCCGTACCCTTGGGAGGTACGGCCGTGCCTCCTAGGTACGCCCTAAGGTACGGTCTGTTCTTGAGAGGCACGCCCGTGTCCTTCAATGTACAGCAGCAGGTTCATGTAGAACCTGCTGTTTTCCCATCCAAAACATACCAAATCACTTCCAGAGTATTACCAATCGGTTTCTATGGTTCATATGTGAAATAACACATCTAAAACAACTTAAAGGTACCATTTTTACTTGCCAAAACATCAAAATCAAAACTTGGGACCAAAATCATCATTTTGACCCATTAGCCACTTTAATTTCCAAATTCCCTCCAAACCATCATTTTAATTACAGAATTTGATTTCTATGAACTTAGAAATCATCTAGGAACAGATTGGTAACATCATAAACATTTATTGAGTCCAAATCAGATTAAACCCAATTGAAACCCAACTTCAAGAAAGTGAAGAACAAAGAACTCACCACAAGGATGGAGAGGATCAAGGAATGATTTACAGCAGATTGAACTCTTGAATCCACACTTAAATTCAGCAACAAGAATCAGATTGCTTGAATCTTCAAGGAACTCCTCTTGGATGTCTTTTGCATACAAGAACACAAGAAGGAAAGTTTGAGAAAGTCTATATGTGTTGTCTGTACACACACGTGAGTTTAAACATATAGATACCTGCTTGTGGTTAATATTATCCACAAGTGGGTATCTTGTTCCCCTTTTCAACTTACAACTTTACGCACGAGTACCCGTTTTAACCAACGGGGATATTTTTGGAAACCCCGTTCTAAACCATTTAATAATTCATTATTATTATCTATTTTCAATAATATTTTTAATATTATCATTTCTTTATTATTTTCCTTTATTTTC
This sequence comes from Dittrichia graveolens, assembly GCA_038502395.1. Lineage (NCBI taxonomy): Eukaryota > Viridiplantae > Streptophyta > Magnoliopsida > Asterales > Asteraceae > Dittrichia > Dittrichia graveolens. Next base: position 75,997,948 of record JARJIL010000001.1, on the reverse strand, counting down.
TTATTTAATCAAATATATATATTTAATCCCTTTTATTCAATATTAAATTAGAATTTAGACGTACCAGATTCGAACACGACTAGGCCCATTTTGAGGTTGTTACATGTAATGAACTAGGGAACTCCTCAAAATCTTTCTGAGATAAAGAAGTTTCTTAGGTCTTGCTGGATACTACAGACGTTTTATCCAGAATTTTTCTAAACTTGCTGGTCCATTGACCAAATTGACCCACAAAGATGTTGCATATGTATGGAGTGAAGATCAGGAGAAAGCATTCCAGACTCTGAAGCAATTGTTATGCCAAGAACCAATACTAACATTGCCTAATGGGTCTGAAGACTTTATTGTCTATTGTGATGCTTCATATGCAAGTCTAGGTTGTGTTTTGATACAACGAGACAAAGTGATTGCATATGCTTCTCGTCAATTGAAGACACGCGAGAAGAATTATTCTACACATGATCTGGAGCTTGCAGCTGTGGTATTTTCTTTGAAGATATGGCGTCATTACCTGTATGCCACCAAATGTATTGTATGCACGGATCATAAGAGTTTGCAGTATGTGTTTACGCAGAAGGAGCTTAACATGAGACAAAGATGTTGGTTGGAGTTAATCAAGGATTATGATTGAGAGATCAAGTATCATCCGGGCAAGGCAGATGTAGTAACTGATGCATTGAGTCGAAAGAACTCTCCTGCAATGGCTAAATTCATGAAAATCACTGTTGAATCTGATATCATTGCTCAGTTGAAAGTAGCATAACAAGAAGAGTTTGCGGTATGTGTTTACGCAGAAGGACCTTAACATGAGACAAAGATGTTGGTTAGAGTTAATCAAGGATTATGATTGAGAGATCAAGTATCATCCGGGCAAGGCAGATGTAGTAACTGATGCATTGAGTCGAAAGAACTCTCCTGCAATGGCTAAATTCATGAAAATCATTGTTGAATCTGATATCATTGCTCAGTTGAAAGTAGCACAACAAGAAGTATTGCAAGAAAACAACTTGGAAGCTGAGATAATGATTAAAATATCAAAGCAATTGGGAGAAGAAAGTCGGGGTCTGAAGACATTTCAATCTCGAATCTGGATACCGAGTCTTGGTGGCAATCGGGAGACAATCTTACATGAGGCACACAAATCTAGATTGTCTATTCATCCCGGAAGCACGAAAATGTATCAAAACTTAAAATCTTTGTATTGGTGGCCTACATTGAAGCGTGACATAGCTTCATTTGTAGAGAAATGCCAAGTCTGCGCGCAAGTTAAAACTGAACATCAAAAGCCCTATGGTAATCTACAACAACTAGACATCCCGGAGTGGAAATGGGATCACATTACCATGGACTTTGTCACTAAGCTACCCCGAACTGCAAAGAGGAATGATATGATTTGGGTTGCGGTTGATCGTCTCAAGAAGATTGCACATTTTCTCGCGACTAATGAGTCTGCACCTATGAATCGTTTGGCTCAATAGTATATCAATGAGGTGGTGTCACGACATGGCATACCTCTATCTATTGTTTCGGATCATGATTCACGGTTCACATCAAACTTTTGGCATAGTCTTCAACTGAACTTGGTACGTGGGTGAATCTTAGCACAGCATACCATCCCCAAACTGACGGACAGTCCGAAAGGACTATTCAAACTCTTGAAGATATGCTGAGAGCTTGTATTCTAGAATTTGGTGGTTCTTGGGATTCACATATTTCCTTGATTGAATTTGCGTGTAATAAATTAATAATTGAATGAAATATATATATATATATATATTTAAAGATATTAAAGAAAAAAATAACTAATTTAGTTATTTAAATGAGTTACTGAAATATTGATAAAAATATAAAAGAATATTAAATGGTTTAGAACGAGGTTTCCAAAAATATCCGCGTTAGTTAAAACGGGTACTCGTGCGTTAAGTTGTATGTTGAAAAGGGGAACAAAATACCCACTTGTGGATAAATGAAACCCACAAGTGGGTCTCCCTCTTTACTCACGTATACACACAGACAACTCATTTTTTTGCCTTTTGTGTGTGTGTTCTTGTTGTTATGAAGATCATTCAAGGCTCAAAGAGTCTGCAGTAATTCAAGATTAAGTCCAAGCTTCAATCTGATATTGTCATCTTCTTCAACTCTTTATTCTTGTGTACCAGTTGATCAAGAATCACCTGTGACTTAGTGCTTACCTGTAATAACTCCACAGGTGAGTAACAGTTAACTCGAGCATGATATTAATAGTATTATATAAGATGTTTTGTATGTGATAAACCAAGAAATTGTAGTTGTGCATGTTTAGAGGTTTGATGAACCAATTGTGTAATTCAAATGATATGTATGCATGTTTGAAGACCAGAGTAGGTCATTGATATGTTGAAGGCCTGTATAGGTCAATCTTGATATGTAAGGGCCGGAGTAGGCCATTTGTGTTTATGATAAGGCCAGAGTAGGCCATTTGTGTTTGTGATAAGGCCATAGTAGGCCATTGTTTGAGTACCGGTACTATTTTGTAGAGATTGGGGCCAAATTATCCAGGTCTTGAGTTGGGACCTTGTGTCGCCAGCTAGGATGTGCGGAGATTCGATGATCACGAATTTTGGTTCTTGCTAAACCTCCGCCCCTCGATACTAACTCTGGGCTCTTAGTTCCCACTGATCCCAAATGGGATATGTTCCCGATAACGCAATGGTGGACCGCTACCCGCTTCTCCACCGGCGCGGAGGAAGTATCGGTTTCCCCAGTGAGGATCATTGAGCCGGGGTCGCTACCTCGCAAGACATGATGCCTGCTGACTAACCGGTGCTTCACCATGTGTTAGGATAGACTTGAATGAAGTTATGTGATGCATGTAATGTGTTTTGATACTGTTAATGTACTGCTTCCGTTTAATTGTTATTCACTAGCTATTTATAGTTAACCCTCTCATGTACATTCCATATGCAGGTAAATAGATTGAAGGTGAGTACGGGTATTTTCATCATGGAGACCGGTTTTCAAACCGGTCCCTATTAGGGGAACTCTCTATGAAAAAACAAATGAAGACCGGTTATAAAACATATGAAGACCGGTTATAAAACCGGTCTCTATAATAGGCACATGGAAACCGGTTATTAAATAAAAACCGGTCCCCTTAAGAAAAACATGGAAACCAGTTATTAAATAAAAACCGGTCCCCTTAAGGAAATCATAAAGACCTCTTAACAGTTGGAACTGGTCCCCTTAAGGAAATCATAAAAGACCTGTTATAAGTTGGAACCGGTCCCCTTAAGGAAATCATAAAGATCTGTTTACTTAGTAACCGGTCTTCATGTTTTAAAAAAAATAATAATGAATGAGTTGCCATTCAAAATGGCAACGCCCGTGACCTTTAACCCCGATGTCACGGGTTCAAATCCTCCTAGAGGCTTTTTTTTAATTTAAATTTGATTGTTTATTTTATTATTATAATTATATTATTCCGTATATATGTAAATATATTACAATATGCATAATTATTCTTATTTATTTTATTATTATATTGTCAATCAGTTTAATACATAAATGTAGTTCTATTGTTTTAAAATTTTGATGTAGATGGGTTGATATTGTTTTAAAGATCCAATTGTTGTACTTTTTGAATTTACTTGGAGTAAAATACTCATATAAGAAGTTTTAGAACTTAGTTTGAAAATTAAATGTGTACTACATAAAGTACTTGAAGAAATATAATTTATTTAATTATGTATTTGAAACTATTTTTATATATACAAATTTTACATTTTTCTATTTTATTTAATGTATTTCAAGATTTATTATTTGATGACACGTTATTGTTAGTGATAACAGTAATTAGTTTCAAGTGGGCTTAGTGATTACTAGCAAAGTAGTTGGGCCAACTGGCCCGACTAAATGCTTGGGGGACCAAAACTGATAAATATATTTCCATTCTAAATGCTAAGGCTGGCAATTTCTGAGTCGACCTGAAGCCCGACAGGAAAAAATTGACACGAACCCGAAACGGGTCAAAAGCGGGTTGACACGAAATCGACACGGAAATAAATGGGTCGGGTTAGGGTCAACCCGACAACCTGAAAACGACCCGTATGACCCGTTTATAGGTAAAACTACACCTTTTTAAAATTTCTTTAATACTTAAAATTTAAATTTTGAAAAGAAGATTATGGATTCAAAAAAGGAGTGACATTTTAGGACAATAAAACCCGCCAAACAAAAGTACAAAACCCTTAAACATTAAAAACTCAAAATAAACAATAAAAGATTTACAGTTAAAACAATAGTACGTTATTTTAGTATTTCTTACTCACTATATAATTTGATACTTTTACATTTGATTATTTGATAGGTAATACTTTAGTATTTTGGATCGATTCATAATTTTATTTAATGATAAATAATATTAAATTACTTGGTTGTTCAATGACATTATTTATTGGTATAGAATAGTAATACATCATAGTTTTTATTATATTCATTTGTATAAGTGAATAAAAAAGTAAAATCAAAATTTCAATCAAACTGAAATAAATACCGAATTTAAAGTTCGAATACAACGGAAATGAACATTGATTATTGAAGTTATAATATAAATGAAAATCGTTTTCGAAATTTGTGCCGAACGTTGGAAAACAAACATGAAATTTGAAATATTGATAAAGAAAATCATAGTTGAAATGGAAAACCGTATTCGGAAATCGTACTTGAAAACCGTATTCGAAAATCGTACCCGAAAACCGTATTCGAAAGCCGAAAAAATTCTCGTTGATGACATTTGGCCTAAATGGGTCGACCCGAAGGTCGACACGAAAAAACTGACACGAACCGAACCTGACACGAAAATAAATGGGTCGAAATTGGGTCGACACAAAACTGAGCCGAACCCGAACGACACGAACCCGACCCGAATTGACAGTCTTACTAAATGCTTGGGGCTGTTGACGTTGGGAAACCAAAACTGATAATAAGGTTTGGATTTTAATGGGTGTAGGCTTCTTGTAAATCATCATCAATGGATAATATATTATATGTAGGGGAGCTGATTAAGGGGTTTTTGTTGTAAAAACCGGTTTGCATATCTAAGAATAGAGACCGGTTATTTAGTTAGCAACCGGTCTCCATAACTTTCTTATGGGGACCGGTTTTTGTTATAAAAACCGGTTTGCATATCTAAGCATAGAGACCAGTTTTTTAGTTAGCAACCGGTCCCCGTAACTTTCTTACAACAAGACTGGTTCTATCCACACGAACTAGTCCCCATAGTTTTGACAAATTAATAAAGGCCGGGTTTTTAATAAACTAATCCCCATATGAGGGGTCTCTATCATAAGTTGTGTAGTAGTGATCACTAAAAACACATTAATATTATGTTTTATTTAAGTATTCTTGCACTGCACGGGTATAACATTAGTTGGTAGTTATCAATCACCATATATGTTGAATAATTGACTTTTTAATTAAATCCCAGGGCTCACAATCTCTCTTACACCTATACACACACAAACACACACACACCTTCCTTCTTCAAAAATATAAACAACCCTTTACAAGTTTACTCTCAAATCCTCTACAAATTTACTCCCAATTTCATATATAAACATTGTAGCAACCATGTCTCAAAGCAACTACGTGAACAATCCTTTCTTTCAAAACATGGTGAATTACTCACAGGGTTCGGCGAGCACTCACTCGAGCACAAATTCACCCGCACCTCCATAACAAAGACCCGAATTGACACAAGCCATCTTTAACTAACTCTACCTTCAACACCAACAACAAGTTATTCAATAAAATCAATCTTATCCACAATGAGGACAACCGTATTATCTACGGTTTCCACAACCACAACCTTAACCTTAACCTCAACCTCAACAATCACTGCCGGTAACCGAACCGGTGCCGGTGGCCTAACCCAAACCAGTACCCGAAGCCTCTAACATGTGTCGTTGCGTAAAAGTAAAAAGGAGACCATTCAAGGTACGGGGAAGAAAATTAGTTGGACCTCGGTGGCAATTCTCAAACTGGCGATAGGTTTTGGACTTAAGTTCTATAGAAGTTCAACAACCATATTGGGTCAAACTATAACCAAGATTAATTACTTCCAAACGGAGGACCCTATCAAACAAAGTAGGCAAGTTCAACGACATTTACCAAAGGTTAAACCGTGATAGGCCATCCGGTGCGAGGGACAAAGATATTATGAGACAAGCCCTTGCATTATACAAAAATGAAATGGGATTAGAGTTTGGTTCCAACTAGGCATGGGATGTTTTAAATGACTCACCAAAGTGACGGGCTCATCCGTGGGTAACTAGTAACAAAAAGAGACAACACACTGTGGACGATGAAGACGAGTACGAACCCGTTGTAGATCTTGACGCCAATTTCGATAACGAGCTTTTTGGTGAGAGCCTGTTCCTCGTTCGTCCGGCAAAGGAAGAAAAGATATGGTCCAAAAAAGTTCGTCCAATTCGGACACTTCCGGGTGTTCTTTGATTCATGTCGAGATCCTTGAACGGCTTGATGTTATAACCAACTTGGCCACCGAGAAGAAGACGATGATTATTACAATTCACGAAATGAAAGAATTAAAGTTTTTAACAATGTCAACAACCAACGTAGAGGACGATAATGAATGGAAAATCATACTCAAAATGAAAAGAAAAATTCGTGAAAAATATAATATTTAGTTACATTTTTTAAATTTTAGTATTAGTTGTAATTTTTTATTATTTAGTACCGTAATATATTTAGTTTTGATGGAATGGAATTTTAGTAATTTATTTTATTTAATTTAATTTGAAAATATGAATCTAGTATATATTTTATAAATATTATGTGTTTTTTTATAGAAATGTGAATAAAAAAGAAATTGGTGTTGACATGACGGTTAGTTATGACAGTTATAAGTGTTATCATTACGATTGTTTAGTTATTGTTAGTTATGCTGACGTGACGGCTAGTTATAACAACTATTCTAACAGATTTCATTTGACCACATTAGCCGTTAATTATTCTTATTATCATTATCTTCGGAATTAATTAAAAACTAGATAATATAATTACAAAATAACCATCCATAAAATCCCGATTATCCACTAAGCTCTGTCACTAACACGGTACCACCTTTTTTTCAACTAAGGATTTTTCTTACTAGATTCCCTAGGGGTGTGAGTCTTTGTCTATGATACACGTGGTTTCACCGGTCTTACCCGTGACTACTCCTGAAATAATCATCCGACCAACCCTTGATTGAAGCCCTCAAAATTTAATCCCTTGATTTCCCCTATAGGTAACCATCCGACCAACCCTTGATTAAAGCCCTCAGAATTTGATCCCTTGATTTTCCCTATATGGGACAAATAGACTGTCTAGTGAACCACCAAGGTTTAGTGGAAAAACAATTTGTTTTTCTTCCTACTCTATCCTTCTACTTCATTCTCATACATACTCATTGATTGAAATGTGTAAGGCACTAATTCTCTCTCTGGCTCATCCCTTTGAATTTGACATTTGTCTTGATCAAATGGATAGGAAGATATGTGGAAAGATTTGCAAAAGGATTTAGAACCTCTACTAGAAAACAAACCCCAACTAAACCATTGCTAAATATGGTTCAACCACCTTACGTTATGAGGACCGACCATCATTATTGCCGTCAGCTATCACTGCGGGCACCAACCATCACTCCATCAGTGACATCAATAACCACCACCATCTCTCCCGCCCTTTACCCTAGCAGCCTGTATAATTATCCGTCACCACTGCACCCCACAAGTGCCAATGTAGCCACAACTAACAAAAAAGATAAATATCAATTCAAAAGTGAACCCAAAGAAGAAAGATCTGTAGGACTTACTTGGGCGACCTGGAAGGAAAGTGTTTAAATTTACCCTTTTTTTCAAACAAAAAAAAAGTCAACGAAAGGAGATGTATTCATCAATCACAGATAACAGAATAACTTAATGTCATACAAAAATATCATTACTGTAAGCATGCATTAAATGGATCCAATCGACTATTGGCTTTTTTTTTTTTTTTTACTTTCTACGTTTATGGTTTGATTTATTTTACTCTAAAAGAAAATTACTCAACTTAATTAATTTAACAGATTTTCGTTTTAATCACTACAAAATAGTACTTGTCAAAACTATACATGGAATTACATTGAATCTAGCTACCTTAGTGTTGACCTTCTGCTTGCTCCATACCTGTTTCACATAGAAAAATATGAGAATCGCATAAAAAAATGATACCTACTCTTATTTTCAATGATTCTTGACCTCATTCAGTTAGTTAATTTACTTAAAGAGTTATTAGTTGGCATATCCCTATCTTTGTGTAATAATACTAATTTCTTATTTGGGTTTCGTGTTATAAGAACACGAAAAGACCATCTTTCATGTCACTCATGGATTCGGCTCAGAAGACCAGTTTTCCGTTCGTAACTTTCTTCTATCTTTTCATCCTTTTGATGTCAAATCTCTTAACATTGTTTATCTCGACCACTTTCTACTCCTCTTGTTCATTAAATTCAACTAGAAATAAACCCATTGCTGCTGATCATACCTCCAGTCAACCAGCAGCAGACCTTCCACCTGAATTCTTGGCCTTCACATCACCAAAAGTGCTTCCATTTGGAATGAACTCTAATTTTGACTCGGACAAAATATACCCTCCAGTTGGGAGCTCGTGTAACCTTTTTCTTGATGAAATCAAAAGCTACATGTCATATGAGGTGAATGGTTCTTGTCCAGATGATGAACTATTAGCACAGAAGCTGCTACTTAAAGGGTGTGAGCCACTTCCCCGCCGTCGTTGCCGCCCAGCTGCACAGGTTAAATATATTGAACCTTACCCTATTCCGAAGAGCTTCTGGTCCACACCAACTGACTCCTCAGTGGTCTGGACTGCGTATACTTGCAAGAGCTACTTATGCCTGATTAACCGCAAACGAGACCAGAAAGGTTTTGATGATTGTAAAGACTGTTTTGACCTTGAAGGTAGAGAGAAGACTCGTTGGACTGAATCCAGTAGCAGGGGTGGTATTGAATTTGGGATCGATGAGGTGATGGCTTTCAAGAAAGCTGGTACAATCCGAATTGGTCTAGATATCGGAGGGGGTGTTGCGACTTTTGCAGTAAGAATGAGAGAAAGGAATATAACTATAATAACAACTTCCATGAACTTAAATGGTCCTTTCAACAGTTTTATAGCATCAAGGGGTGTGGTTCCTATGTATATAACCATTTCCCAGAGACTTCCCTTCTTTGATAACACGTTAGATATCGTCCACTCGATGCATGTATTGAGTAACTGGATACCGACCACATTGCTACACTTCTTGTTATTTGACATATATAGGGTTATTAGGCCTGGTGGTCTGTTTTGGCTTGATCATTTCTTTTGTGAAGAAGAGCAGCTTGAAGAAATTTACACCCCACTTCTGGAAACCATTGGCTTCAACAGATTGAAGTGGGAGGTCGCGAGGAAATTAGACAGAGGACCAGAGCTACGTGAGATGTATCTTTCAGCATTGCTCGAAAAGCCACTCATTAATTCATGGTAGCAACGATCATCTATTCCACTCACCACCTGACACAAAAAACAATGAACAGGATCTAAAACTATCAACTATTAAGATCAACTCAAGTGCTGTAAGAACTGTTGGCATTTAAAGCAACACTTGGAAAACGATACATTAACCGTTTAAGGAGTTCTTGCTATCAACTTAAAGCCTCCTGATCATCATCTTTAGAACTGCCCTGTCCTCTAAAGGTTTTATAGCTACAGAGTACAGAGTTTTGCTGAGAAGTGAGAACTTACAGTTTTCAGTTTTCTGCTTCTTGGTTTTCTTCAGATAAATGTTGTCTCGCTAGTCATTACAGTCTTTATATGTATAGGGTGGTTCATGTGAAAAGTGTTTTTTTACGAAAAAGTCGAGAAGCAATCCTAACCATTAGATGAATTAATTGATGGATAGGATTAAGTATCGTATTTGTGCAATTAAGTTGAATTTAAAGGAGATTAAATTAAAAACAAAAGGGATACAACTAACATTTTACATTTTTACTCCATCTCTTACCCTAATTAAATCCCCATTTTATGCTCACAGTACATCCCCTCTCCTCTATCATCTCTCTATCTATCCCTCTCTAGCTTCATTGCCGCCGTCTGAATCATGGAGGCTGTAAGTGATACTAACTGCGACCATGGCAACTCCACCAGCTCCATCCTCATTCTCTTCGACATTTCTGATTTGCCCCAAAAACTTCGTCACCGCCACCGTACTGCATCACCTCGTCGGCCTGCGCACCTTCTGGGCATGAACAACAAAAAGCACCACCATAGTTGATGCGTTCATCATCAAGCACCACCGCCATCGATACTAAGATTATCAAGCAATACCGCCACTGTCAACATCATCGAAAACCAAATCTGGTTTGTGGTTCCCGGCGGAACTCATGATTATATGGTTTTTTCTCTTATTTATTGGTGAACAATGATTATTTGAGGTAAATAACTACAAATTTTATAGATTATATATAGTTCTCTATGAATTATTATGAATAAAAAACCAAAAGGAGAAACTAGGAGAAAATATTTTAGATTATTATTCACTAAAACTAAGAAGTATAGATTTTCAATAGTTGTTTGTGGGGAACAAACTTAAATTCATTGGTGAACAATTTATGAATAATTGACTATAAAATAGTAATGACAGAAAAACTCACGTATCTTTAGCTGTGTTCGTATTGAATATTGTAAATTTCATCTTAAACTCGTATACTTTTGATTGTGTTCATTATGAAACACAATAATGATGAAAACTCATAAATAATTTGGGTTGTGTTTACCAGTGAACTCCGTAAAATTAATAATTTACTCGTAAATTATTTTTAATTTTTTGTTTTTATTCAAAATTTAGGAGAGAAAAATAAAAGAAAGAGGGAAATAGCTTTGAAAGAGAAAAGTTTAGGTTTACCATTATACCCTTTTAAATTAAAAAAATTAATTTAGACCACTAGATCAAATTAAAATAAGTGACCAAGATTGATTTTCGCACTTTTCGCAAATAAAACACTTTTCGCATAAACCCTCCCCTACATATAGGGGAAGGTTCATTTCAGAACTATTTTTATTGCGAGTACCGCGAAAACCAATTATAGTCATTAATAAAAATATATAGGGTCCAGATTAAATAGTTGTTAATCAATAACCTTAATTAAATCAAATCAAATCATATGTTTAAGATAGTTAATGAGGGGTAATTTGGACATTTGGCATTTATCCTATTTCCTTAAAACTAAAATATCTCCCAAATGTAAAGGTTTTAGAATACGAAAATTATATCCAAAAAACGAGATATTTATGCTCTTTAATAGGACATCCATATTGCTATACTTTTTCGAATAAAATTTTTTTGTTTTCGCTGGGTTTTTTTCTAGCACGTACTGTAAATTCACTTATGCACATGGCATAGGTGGTGTGCATATATATGCACCGTGCACGTGTGCATCTCATGCATATACACCTAGATGCACGTGTGTACGCACAACTCAAAGTTTGTTTAGTCAAACTCAGGCTCACATCTGCATATTACACTGACTTTTGTCCAACGCATGTGCGTAAGTGCATATGCACAAGTACATCTAGGTGCACCTATGCATATGTGCTTCTAAAACTCATTTTTCAAACCATACAGATTTGAGACTAAATAAAAACAAAAATTTACATAATTAAACATGAAATTGCCAAAAAACTTCTTTTTGAGTTTTTAAAAAAAAAATTCTAAATTGCATTACAACATTACTAAATACATTTAAAGTGGTTAATTAGGCTTTTGAAGTGAAAACAACCTTACCTCACAATTATCATTATCGAGTCTCATATTTAAGGAAAAAAATCATAGCAAAAAACCTACACTAACATATATCTTGAACAATATTTAATTGTGTCACTAATAAATGAGTATGAACGCCATTAATACTAAACAAAGCTAACGGCACCTAAAAACCAAGAAATGAAAAGGAGATATCCAACTAGTATAGATTAGTCTCTTAAAAAACTAGTATTAATAAGCATTAAAAATCTTGTATCTCCTCTTTAAAAACAAGAAACAAGAATCAAGAATCAAAAAGTAAAAAGTAAAACTCAAAAAATCACATCATTCCAAGAAATCATAGGTTTAAACTTTGAACAACCCAAAAGCAAATAAAACCTCCAAGAACACATGGAAAATTTCCAATTGGCTCACTTCACAGATTTTGTTGAATGCTTCATGTTAAAATTGTACCTTTATCCACAGCATGAATGGTGGTGGTTCTTCAAAATCAAAAATCGAAATTAAGGTGTTCCACCATAACCTTTTGCAATTTTACCTTCAAATGAAATAAAGCCCATATTCCCTATGAAGTTCTTGCTAAATGCATTGAAAAATGTAATAAACCCAAATGAAAACCCATGTTTACTGTCAAAATGAAAACCCAAATGAACAGAGCGCGAGTAAAGAGAGAGAGATAGCTATCAATAAAAACCCTTTTGTGGAAACAAAAACCCATCAATGTGTAATCCAATTTATCCAGAGTGGAATCAATCAAGAGAACCCATCTGGTTGGATGGTGGTTGAGAGTTTGCAATCGGCGGCAATTGAACATTGGTTGGGATAGAACATAATCTAGAGGGGGCGGGGGTGGTGTTCGTCAACTCAGTAAGATGGTAACCACCTACGGCGATTGAAGACGACTGCTATGGTGTTCATCAACTCGGTAACAACCGGTTGTGGTTTCGGTAACCATTGTCATCTTCACCTATGAGAGATAGAGGGTAGAGAGAGTTTGAATACCATTAAGCTTGCAATTGTTTATGGAGACCACAGAGTGGAGAGAGAGAGAAGGGAGGGACACCCATTAACAGAGAGTCTTTTAACTTGGGTGAGAGAAGAGAGAAAAGAATAAAATTCCACCACTAAAAGATAAACTAACCCTTAAATTCAAACGGTGTTAAACTAAAGGGCCGAGACTGTTACAATTTATAAATGTCAAGCACTATCTTAGTAATTTTCAAAATTAAAGGACTAAATCAGTGATTTTCTACCAACTACAAGGAAGATTTAAGTAATTCACTCTATCTATTATGATTGTATTGTTGTAGTCTAGGCCCTCGTATTATTTGCTCATGGCTAATGTGTGTCTATCTATACCATGTATTATCAATGAGCATAGGAGAGGAGAATCACTTCAACCAACAATTATACAAATAAATGTCGGTCCTAAAAACAGAAGATGAAATTCTAAAATTAGTGGTGCAGGTAGGTTAATGTTTTAAAATACTCAATGTACTGGTGTTTTTCAAGATGCATCTATGTGGTTGGTGGTGCACCCATGGATTTTTGGTGTAAATTTGTTATTGCAGTTTTGGTTTTTGCATTAAAACAAGAACAAATTTTGCAAATTAGGCTTTTCTTTTTTCAACTTTGTCTTCAGCAAGATATACAAAAAAACCTCTAAATCTCTAATGATATTGTAGTGCCATGCTTTTATCTGAAAAGACACAACTGACTAGCCTCTATTCTAGGAAGACGTAAAATGAAAAGGAATTATCTAAACGTATATCTCTTGACTTACCTAAATATTCAAACCATATAAGTATTCAAAGTCAATAGAGCACATTAAAATTAATAAGTTGGATAAGGACATAATTGGTTTGAACTCATCTCACAATTTTCCACTCTCCCTCAAGCTGGGTACAAATGTCAACCACACAAAGCTTAGAACTTAGCTCTTCAAAGTTCTGTTGGGCCTTAGTCTGTAACTTAGTATGTTGTTAACTTAAGCTTTGATAGAACATACTTCAGCCTGAGATCTCTAACTTTCCTTTAATGAAGTGTGTGACAATTTCAATATGATTGGTTCTCTCATGGTGCATTGGTTTTCTTGCTATTTCAACAGCACCATGGTTCTAGCTGAAAAGAATCATAGGTCCTTCATTTATCACAGGACCTCAGTTAATATCCTTTTCAACCTAAACCATTCACATACACGGCCCGAAATTCAGCATCAGCACTATTTTGAACCATAATTGTTTCTTGCTTCCTGTCTCACTAAGGCTTTGTTTGTTTTTTTAAATAAGGTCTTACTTTAAAGAAACGTCTGCGGGTGCGCAGATGTTTCTGTTAAGCTTGTTTGTTTTTTCAAAGAAACGTCTGCGCGCCCGCAGACGTTTCTAATAAGGTTGTTTGTTTTTTCGCAGACATAAGACCTTATTCGGTCTTATTTTGCTTATTTTGAGAAGCTAAAATCTATAGCTTTTTTTCGCAGACCTTCTCAATCTTAAGACCTTCTAAACCACATCTTCTCCTGAAGACATGAATTAAGACATAAGACATTTATGTCTTCAAAAACAAACAACACCTAAGTTTCCCTAGATCACTAGATGTATGAGAAAATTCATGTAGTCAGTCTGCCATCCAATCCATATGCACAACAATCAGCATGTGTGAATGCTTCCACGTATTTTTTTGGCTGCTTTTCCAGAAAAAGACCATTTCCAGGGCTTTGTTTTAGATATAAAAGAATTTGCAAACTACCTCCAAATGAGTATTGTTCCCATCTACTTTTTTTTATTGAATCCCAGTCTTTAACCTCAATTTTCAGAATCAGCATTTCAATGCTCAGAAACTCTGTTCAAAGATAACCTGAGGAGGATAATCATCCTTGTATGTACTCCAAATTTAAGGAAATTGTTGATTCTGGTGCTAAAGACTCTCCAAAATCCACATTCTAGTTCTCTTTCCAAGTCCATTTACACGTATGTTTATCCTAAATGGCATAAAAAACTCTTACTAATGATAGCACACCTATACACCCCCCTGATCCACACCACACCCATTACATCTCAGATTGGGGTTTCATCCATCCCATTTCTTGAGCCAGCAACAATCACCATGCAAGTCATGCCTCCCACCATTTCAGCTCCAATGATGATGCAAACACCTTTTGGATTTCTATTAATCCAAACCCACAGCTATGTAATTCTATAATGTCTTATTATATATACGATGACAACCATCTAAGCTTCTATATAATGGGTTGTACCTAATAACTGAATTTCCATTAGAAAAGATTGTTGTGCAAGTTGATCACTCTTTAAAATACCAGTTGTAACAAACTACGGCTTTAATGATATCTTGTCTTAAGATTTGGGTATTTTGGTTTCACATCGACTCAATTAGATTACAATGAGGCATGAGATATTAAATTCACCATCCCCCCCCCCCCAAAAAAAAAGGAAAAAGGTAAGATGCAGAGAAAGAGAAAGTTGAAAATGTTAGTTGGAAGAATGGTTAAAATTGGTCAACCCACCAACAAAACATGTCGATTTTAGTAAAGGAAAGCAGGGATGCCACTCCCTCAGATAACTATTAACATCATCCTAACATAGCACTACATATTCTTTTTTCCACAAGCGTAGACAATAAAAAATATAAAGAAGAATTTATTTTAAATACTTCAACAAATAGAATATGTACCCGTAAATTATTTACCTCATCTGCGTACTGTGTCCATGAAATCCCCTTCTTTTTTCACATTCAACGAACCCTTGAGAAGTTCATCAACTACATACAACGAAGCATTTAATGTAGGACGTAGGGCATTTAACCATATCAAAAACTACTAGATGCATGGCAAAGACTGAGATTAATAAATACTTCACAACTTGCTGAGAGACTGCTACTCAAGCCACCATGTCAACCTGTAATGATATTATATAAACCCGCAAACAAAACAATTAAATATAAGAGGACTACTAAATGAAAAAGACAAGGAAAGAGAAGGCATAAACATACAACTACATAAATGATCCATTTTTTTTTATGAGATAGTGATTTTTACAAAAAAAAAAAAAAAAAAAATCACAAGTAGAAGACATGAACATGATGTACGTGTACATATACAATTATGAGAAACAAATTTTATCAAACTAATTCAAAGCCATGATCTTTTTATACTGAGCAGATAATAGAGGCAGCAAACAACAAAAACTAAGACTCATAAAAAGAGAAGTTGTGATTTGTGAACATCTTTTTGCTTCCACCGCCTACTATTCATCACAAAAAATCTTTCTAGAACAAGATTTGATAATAAACCATGACAGATTTCATATTCACTTCACTTGGCTAAGGAAATAGAAAAAACAAAAAATAAGAATTTTCTAGTGAGTTGATGAAACACCCAAAAACCACATATCAAAATAACAATCAAACATTATACATGAAAAAACAGTAATTTCCCATAAATCGTGCATACCGAGTAAGAGAAAAAATTGTAAAGTTCTATAACCAATTATAGTAAGTAGCGTCCGTTAAATATCTCATGAATAAGTCCAAATCAAAAAGAAGCATGGATAATAGACAGAGAGAGGGTATGCGGATGAAGCACCAAATAGAGAAGAAATCATGTATGAGATCATAAACCTTTCTTTTTCTAGATAATATTAGTAATTATAGCATCCCTAGGTCTAGAAGACTGAAAGGGGTAACCTAACGAACCGGCCTTGAGGTCTGGAGGACCAGAATGAAGGACTCAATAATGAAGTGTGATGTTGTACTTGAGGTCTAAAAGACCAGAGGGGGAACCTATTGTATCGAACCATGCTACTGGGTCAGTTGTTTTGGATCAGTCTACTAGGCCTATAGATTGGATTGTTTATAGAAAAAAGAAAGGGAAGAGGGCACCTGAGGTCAGCATGAGTTAGTTACAAAAGAGAGTGTTATATATGAAGGATGATGTATTAGTGATGCTTTTGAGAGTTTGTTCGGCTATTAGCTTGGGCAGGGTGTACCTCTATAATTCCTTTCATCATCAATAAAATCATCCTACTCCCTCTAAATCTTCTTCGTCTATATTGTTCTCGTATCTTTTCTTTATCAATTTGGTTCCATTGCCGGGGAACCGATCCATGGTTCAGTCTCTACCCAGCTTGTTTGGATGGCCAGGATGAGAAAATTGATTCACTCTCTACCCAGCTTTGTGATCTAACATATTTGGTGTATTCGATGACGGAGATTCTCAATGAATTGCCCAAATCGATGGAGAAGATGATACATGGGCAACAACGAGCAGAAAAGAAGCAACCCCTCTCGAGGATGTAATCAATGAAGCGTTCCAGGAACCGTCAATTGATATCTTCTGGATCAGGGGGAAGAACTCGTGAACCAGGCCCTCTAGAGAGACAGTTTGATCCATCCCTGTTCTCATTAGCCAAGGCTAAGCTGCCTCTATTCGAAGGGAATGATCTACGAGGATGGATTATTAAGGCAGAGTTGTACTTCCACGTAAACTAAACTCCCATTGCTACCAAGATGCACCTAGCTCAAATGTGTATGGATGGGATAGCGTTGAATTGGTATATGAATCAGCTCATAAAACACCCTCAGAAAGATTGGAATCAATTTTAAGGGGAAAGTATTGGCTTGATTTGGGGGAACATGGTTCCACAATGCTCATGAAGCTTTAGCGTCACTTGACCAGGGA
Source organism: Dittrichia graveolens (assembly GCA_038502395.1). Classification (NCBI taxonomy): domain Eukaryota; kingdom Viridiplantae; phylum Streptophyta; class Magnoliopsida; order Asterales; family Asteraceae; genus Dittrichia; species Dittrichia graveolens. The sequence continues at coordinate 75,980,417 of JARJIL010000001.1, read as the reverse complement.
GGAGATATGAATCAGTAGGGGGAACAATCGATTGGCCTGTTTCTGCTTGGGTTACAACCGGAGGTCAAGAACTTGTTCGAGCTCTTCATCCGGTCACTTGTTACCAGGCTACGAAATTCACCCGTCATGTCACTCAGGCCACCCTCTCGCCTGGAGGGAAGGAGGTGCAAAATGAAAGACGTAGTATGGTGGATCGACATATGGGGGATTCAATTGGAAGCAGCCAAACCGACTTACCCCAGGCCCAATTCCAGTTGCAGGTTTCTAAGCCCAAACCTTTACCCGCCCGACCATTACCACTAAGCCTGGTTACCCTAAAGTCACTCAAAAATCTAACAAAACAGGAGTGGGAAGAATGCTGACACGAGGGGCTTTCCTTCAGCTGTGGGCAAAAGGACTCCCACCAAAGGCAAATGTATTTTCCCAAGATGATCTTTATTCACAATGATTCCCAATATAAATACAAAGGAGAAGCTATAAATCAGGAATTGATCTCCCCGCATTTAGGGAGGATACAAGTAATTTACAGCTAATACACCCCCAGTAGAAGGACGAATGCATAGATTGGACCAAAAACGGCTGAAAAGATGACGCGGTAGCCCTTTGGTGAAGATGTCAGCGTACTAAAAATTAGCTGGAACATGTAAAACCCGGACTGCACCAATTCTGACCTTTTCTCTGACGAAATGAATATCAAGTTCCACATGTTTTGGATGCTGATGTTGTACAGGATTTTCAGATAAGTATAAAGTCGATATATTATCACAGTAAACAACTGTAGCCTTGCAAGTGGGAACATATAGTTCAAGAAGCAAGTTACACAGCAAACTCGTTTCGGCAACTGAATTTGCAACCCCATGGTATTCTGCCTCGGCGCTTGATCATGATATGGTTGCGTGACGTTTTGATAACCAAGAAACCAAATTGTCCCCTAAGAAAACACAGTACCCAGAAGTGGAGCGTTGAGAGTCGGGGCACCCCCCCCCCCTCCCCGATCGGCGTCAAAATATGCAATGAGTTTGGGTCGATTTAGAGGGTGAGATATGGAGTCAATAAGTAATTGTTCCTTTAAGATGACAGAGAACTCGTTTGAGGAACCCGAAGTGTGGATCACGTGGGGCATGCATGAATAAGGAAATTTGTTGTACCGCACATGTAAGGTCCGGATAGGTGATAGTAAGATACTGTCGTCAGGTAGAAGTTTACCATTTGTTGCACTCATTTTGGGGGAAGTGTCAAAAGGAGTGGAACTAGGTTTGCAATCCACCATATGAATGTTAGTGGCATAATTTTCTTGTGAAAGGAACATGCCGCCATCTTTATGTTTAACTTGGATCACGAGGAAATGATGAAGGTTACCTAAATATGACATAGCAAACTCACGAGATGAAAAAGCAATGATTTTAGTGAAAAGCTGGTCACTAGAAGCCGTGAGGACGACGTCGTCAACATACAACAGTAAATAGGCCATGTCAAGTCCCTTTTTGAGGACAAATAAGGAAGTGTCACTAACGGTACTCCTAAAACCACACTTAGTAATCTAGGTAGCAAATCTGTCATACCAAGCCTGAGGGGCCTATTAGAGCCCATAAAGAGACTTGCGTAATTTACACACATAAGTAGGGTGAGTTGTATAGGTAAACCCTGGAGTTGAAACATATATATTGTTTCATTTAAGTCCCCGTAAAGAAATGCATTTTTTAACGTCGAGTTGGTGAATCGGCCAACCCCGGGAGACGGCTAGACTAAGCACCGTTCTGATTGTGGTCGGTTTGACTACGGGACTAAACGTTTCATCACAATCAATTTTGACATGTTGACATTTCCCGTTAACAACTAATCGGGCCTTGTACCGCTGTAAGGTGCCAGTTGCATTAAACTTGTGATGAAACAATAGAGGAGAGAATGAGTAGTCTAAGGGTGCAATAGGATGTTTTTCCGAAAATGGAAGAGATGTCCCATCGAAAGTGACGTAACGATAGAGGAGGACCTTGCTAGAAGAAAGGTAAAAGCACCGATACCCGCGAAAATTGGCGGTGTTCCAACTTGTGTCACATTGAAAAGTTTTGAGCATCAGAGGTGAAAAAAGTGGAGTTGGTGACCGGATAAGTAAGAGGATATAGTCGGCTCAAGCTATTGTGGCGGGACAGCATCTAGCCACTCTTGTAATCCTTCACAGAAAAACCATTGGGATCAAATTCAATGGAAACATCATTATCAAAGGAAAGTTTACAAACAGACATGAGATTTTTAATGATGTTAGATGTGTAAAGAATGTTGTTAAGTTGAAGGTTTCGTGTGGTTGTTGGAACAGTGGAGGAACCCGATCCACGAACCGACACACGAGCACCGTTACCAACAAATATTAAGCCAATGGGACAATTTAACGAGGGATTAGAAATCTTACCTTGGTCGCCCGTGAGATGGTCATTGTCTGAAGTGCTACACCAAGTTGAGCTGGCTCAAGTGGGTTAAAGGCGTTGAGATTAGCCTGGTTTGCTGCTGGGTATAGATATCAAATAAAAGTAATTGCAAACTTATTAATTCTAGAGTTGATTAAAACCTACTTTATAATAAACAAAAGTTTATATTAGTTCACCTTTAAGATTGAAAATTTTAAGTTATATTAAAGTGCTGAGTGCATAATGATAATTCTATATTTTTAATGTGCAGTGTACGGAATTAATATAAATATGTAAAAGTTTAAGTTTCTTGTTATATATATTAAAAACTATCTTAAAATTTCAAACCAATATAGATACTTATGAATTAGGTTTATGATAATTCATTCAATTTATTAATTAAAAACTTTTTCAAATTTCAATCAATTTAGATGATTATGGAGTAGTTTTATGATAATTTATTATATTTATTAAATATAATAATTAAAAAACTATTTATTTTTTTAATTACTAAAATAACGTGACATAGTATGAGGATGAGACGTAATTTGAAGCTATTTCCATATATTAACCAATTCGAATGATTATAAAGTAGTTTATGATAATTAAATGATAACTATTTTAAAATTTAAACCAATTTGGATAATTATCTAGTAGAATTTGGATAATTGTGATGTAGATTTATGATAATTAATGAAAACCTATTTTAAAACTTAAACCAATTTGGATAATTATGTAGATTTATGATAATTCATTAAATTTATTAAATAAAATCAATTTTGAGATTATTAAAATTACATGTGGCATCATACAAGGATGACACGTGTTACCATAATATCCCCATACCAATTATTAAACAAAATAACAATAATGAAACAATAATATTACAATTAAACTTAAAGTCATGCACCTTGCCACACTAAATCCCCCCACGCTTTTCATCCATGAATTCCACTTACCAATTGAACGGCTAAGATTGGTTCTCGCGGTTCTCACACTAATAATGGTTCTCAAATGAACCCTCCCTGTTCATTTTAGATAATGAAATTCATGGATGAAGAGCGTGGGGGGATTGAGTGTGGCAAGGTGCATGTAAGAAATTCATGGGTGGGAAATCTAATTGAAGGAGGGGGAATTGGACGGCTAAGATTGGTTCTCGCGATTCTCGCAATAAAAACGGTTCTCAAATGAACTTTTCACTATATATATACACACACACATACAAGTTTGTGTTAATGAAATTCATGGATGAAGAGCGTGGGGGGATTGAGTGTGGCAAGGTGCATGTAAGAAATTCATGGGTGGGAAATCCAATTGAAGGAGAGGGAATTGGACGGCTAAGATTGGTTCTCGCGATTCTCGCAATAAAAACGGTTCTCAAATGAACTTTTCACTATATATATATACACATACAAGTTTGTGTTTACTAAATACAAAATAAGATACTACCACTTAGAAATTAATTTCTAACCTAAACAATTAAGGAGAAAAATCAATTGTGTATTGATAGAAACAAATTAATTGAAAAAAGTCTCTTGACTCTTTTGTATGCATAATAAGATAAACATTCAATTCCCATTTTTTCCAAAACTGTAAGATAAAGAATTATATTATGTTATAAAAACTTCAAGACAAAACGCATATATCTAAAGCTCTTGATACATCTCGCCATGTTTTTAAATGAACATCAGAAGGAAATTATGAAGTTACATACAGTAAAAAATGGGAAAAAACAGTTAACCCTAGTTTCTGTTTAATGATTTTGTGTTTATAAAACTTAAACCAAGTGACATAACAGATATTTTCATCCTTTATAGGTAATCAACATACAAATAATCTCACCAATTTCTTTTGTGATTTTAAACATTTTCATTGACATAACTTTGACTCTCAAAGTTAACACGAGATTTTGTGTATCTATTTACTTGGGTTTTAACAATATATCAATTTTATATTCCCGTGATATATTAAAAATTATTACTAAGCAAAATAACAATTATAACAATTATGAAACAATAATATTACCAGAAAAAGCTTAAAGTTCAAAAATTGTTCAGTCAACTTCATTCATGCAATATATCATAATAATTTGTAATTTATTATATATATATATTATACTATATTACATAAATACACACACACACACACACACACATATATATATATATATATTATACTATATTACATAAATATACATATATATTACATAAATATTATACTATATTACATAAATATACATATATATTGAGTATGAGTAAAAGGTGTAGAATTAGGACTAGATTAGAGTGTGAATGTGTTTTGCTGTTCAAAAAAAATATATACATATATATCGGTGTAGAGAGAGAGAGAGAGAAGTGGTGTATCATAAAAATATATATTATACTATATTGCATAAATATACATATATGTGTGTGTGGAGAGAGAGAGAGAGAGAGAGAGAGAGGTGGCATATTATGCAAATAAGTAGATAGCACCACTTAGGAATAAACTTATAACCTGAACACTTAAAAGGAGAAATCAATTATATATTGACAGAAACAGATTAATTGCAAAAAGTTTCTTGACTCATATGTATACATAATCAGATAAACATTCAATTCTCATTTTCCCAAAATTAAAAGGAGAAAAAAAATTATCATTGAAAGATATTTATAATAGAAATGCTATTAAAGATAGAGTCAGCGCTGCGTAGTAATCATTTTAAACAACAAAAATGCCATTTTAAAGTGATCTCAACCTAGTGCTTAAAGGTCATGCAATTTGACTATTGTTATGGGTAGACAGTATATAAGTAACTGAGTTCATAGTCTAGATCCACCAGGGATCTATTCGAAGACGGAATGATGCGACAACATTCATATATTTGTTAATCTACTAAATACAAATACAAGACCCAATGGTTTTGACTTTTGTCCACAAGGATCATAACTTTGTCTGATCGGAAGGTTATTTTAGACATTTTGTTAATGATATTTATTACAAAAATATATTGGTCAAATGATTTCATCTTTTTGGATTATGATAGTAAATGTGTTGCATTTATGAAATGGAGAGTAAATGCTATTAATGCCAACTAATTACACAAAAGAACCTCTACAAATAAGTCTTTATAAGGAATGAGCAGCAATCTACCAAAGCCAATCTCAGCCAAAGAAATCAATACCATTCTGCTTCATTTCGTTTAAACCTTGCTTTTGGACAAGCAGTGTCAGCATGAATGCTAATGAGGTATGCGTAGTTTTGCCTAAAGTGACTTATTTTTCCATGAAAAATCTCATGTTTTAATCTAAAATGCATCAGATAAAAAGTTAACTTCTTCTCTAGACTATTTATGATTTTTGGAACATTGCAGTAATAAAAATTGTTTGTTCGTTGTTGCACTTAACATGAATCCCTTTCGGTTTCTGTGTTGCTCTACTACCTTTTAGGTGGTAGTTTCAAATATCAATAACTACAAGAGGCAATTTCAATCCATGTATGAGGTAAAAGGTCAAGTGGGAATGTGGGATTATACATTACTGCTAACAGTCCAACAGGTTAAAGAAACCAACTAAAACGAAAATGGGTCAAACACATTAAAAGCCTCCCAAAGTAAATTTTAAGTGTTAACAACCTCCTAAGTTGCTTGTGAAATTAAGATAAATCAGTGTTGTAAATATCGGTCTCGGCGGCCGAAAAATCGGTGCCTCGGCGGTTGTCGGCGGCCAACCGACCTAGAAATCATATAATCGGTCAAACTTAACAGACATGGTCAAAATCGGTTCTTGGTGGTCCTCGGCAGTCAACAAAATTGTTTGACTTCATTTAAAAACAAAAAACAAAACAAAAATTGTTTAGGGTCTAAAGAATGGAAGGGGAGTTGTATTTCGGGTTTAAAATAATTATAAACTTATGGTTTTTATTTTTCAAGCTTGTTAAACTTTATGATGGTTATTGACTTATTTTGATAGGATATTGCTAATATTTATTTTTTAAAAATAATTTCATTCATAACTTAGGGTCCCCGCCAAGAAACCAATTAATCACCGCCAAGGCCAATTTATCGCTTGAAGATGGTAACCCGACTGTATAACGTCGAGCGATTTTCCAACCTTGAAGATAATATGCAAAAACATATGTTCTTGGTTAATCTAACCCACTTTGACCCATCCTAAACAGTATTCGTTTTAACCAGACAAGCTTGTTTTGCCACCAATACTAACTTGCTTTACTGTAGACTCTCTATATGTGTTAAGACTCATCCATCATAATTGCTTACGAGTTTTGAGATAAAGGAATTATTATTTTGTTGTTTCATGTGTTTTGTATTATGTTGCAACTGTATAAGATATATAATTCTCTTGGTGCACCTTTTTTCTGGGTGGTTGACAGAAATTAAGTTCAACGTAGTTACTAACTTGCTAGTTACTTCTCTTTTAGTATGTTTTTACTCTAAACAAGTAAAATAAAAAAATTTCCTCCTTGTGAAACAATCACCTTTATTTATTGACAGATTTCATCTATCTATGGTTGGTTTAGCCCTTTCTTTATTAACATAGTCCGTGCTTGTGGTTTTCATTTCTCAAAAAGTATCGACAAATTTGCAAATATAAATAGACACTTCATAATAGAACACTCATCGTCTTACTTCCCCTTTGCTGAAGTGTTATCATTAACTTGATCTAAAAGAATTATGATTAAACGAATTTTGTTTCTGTAGGGGGCTGGCGGTGTATGGTGGCTATACCTCTTTTTGACAAGGACTTTCTTTCAGCCTTGTAATGTTCATAGCAATGGAAATCATCAAAACCACTACTGCATTGAATGTGGTATTGTGGCATGCCAACACTGTGTGGAACAAGATATTCATACTAATCATAGGCTGATAAAGATATACAGACTTGTATATAAAGACGTTGTTAACGCTGATCAGATGAGCAGATACATTGATTGCTCACATATACAGGTATTAATATCACCTTAGTATATATATACCCAAAACTCTTATTTTAATTTTAACCTATCGTAAAATCCTACAGACAAGAATATAATATCCTATGCAAAAATATGTTGTTTAACCTCCAAAAATATACATCCTCTAATATGCACATTTCGGTATCAATCATAATAAATGATTCACCTTAGGTTCAATATGGGCCCTCATAGTTTTTTTCTAGATGTTAGATTAGTAACAATTTTTTGTAGTGTCATTGTTTATTTCACGTGTAAATTTAAATTTCAGATGAGAATCAAACTGATTCGATATAGGTTCGTGATTTTAGATTGGATATTTGTGTGAAATCTTACAATTTGTCCTGGTTAAAAGTTTTCGATATTATTATATTTTATGAATTTACACAATCTTGTATTTTTTTTATGTTGTATGGATTATATTGAAAATTCTTTTAATTCTACAAATTAGTGGTAACAAAAACTTAGTATAGGAGTAATCCACATTTACTCTAGAGATAAACAATTTTATTAAAACAGTTCTAACTCAGTTTATATCAGCTTGGGTTTATAGCACTTTATGGTTAACTTGTTTACTCCAAAAGATGTAGAACTGATAATATTTTGTTCCTCTAACAAATTAAAATTTGATTTGAGTACACGATTAACCTACCAATCAACCTGAGTACATGAAAATCGGATCTGACTAGTTTCACTTTATTATATATATAAATAAAAATAATATATTGAGTTATCATATTCAAAGTGCCGTCTTAATTCGTGTGTATAATTATATTTTGTAGCCGTATAGTTCCAATGGAAGGCAAGTGCTGGCCCTTCAACCCCTCCCACACAACAGATCAGGCGAGCTCAACCGAAAAGCTTCTTGCCAAACCTGCCAACGAATTTTGATGAACCCAAAATGCTACCGATATTGCTCCATTGCTTGCAAGGTAGTACATTACATATGCTTACATGCAAAACCTTTAAGTGTCCATTAAACTTGTAGTATTCATACACATTATATTCTCATTAAATTATTGATCTTCGCCTTCTTTCCTTGTACGCACCATTTGATCTTAATCACATTTCCAATTTATAGTTTCCAATGGGCAACGGCGCTGGTGGTGCTGGGGATGCTCCTGGTGGTGCTCCTGGTCGTGGTAGTGGTCGTGGTGGTGCTGCAGCTGGTGGTCGCAAAGCAGGGTTGGATTCGAGTACAGGTAGACGTAAGGGAGCCCCAAGCAGGGCTCCGCTTTTCTAAAAATTGCCTCCAAATCATGAGTATACAACATTTGATGCGTTTATTTTGTGGGATGGCCAAAGAGAGAATTTTTAGTTGGTTTTTTTTCTTAACAGTTTTGAAGATTCATATTCATCGGATGAAAACTTTGGAACTTTTTGGCAATTAAAATGAATTTTGCTGATATGAGTTATTTGTGGATTTTCTACAGTATAATCCCATCTCTAGATTCAAGTATGTCATAATAATCTAGAAAATATGCCAATTGTGAAATTAAGAATAACAATGAAGAGCTTTATATAAATTAAATCATTCATGAAAAATATGCTTCAATAAACTTCTTCAACAGTGTTATATGATAAAAGAAGTTGAATATTTATCTAAATACGCAAATGATAATAAAAAGAGTTCATGTACTGAGAATATAGGTGAGATCAGAAATGATACCGTTGAAAAAATGTTTGGTGTGGTCATCTGCTGAGAGTAAGTATACTGAGGCTCAGCGGTCATCACTTGAGATAGTTTGCAAGAAACTTCAAAAGCAGTAACGAGAACATGTGTGTCGTCTTAATCTGCATGCTTGCGTACATAAAGATATAAATGTATGCACATACACACACATATGAGCACAAACATATATTTATGCTAGATGTTAATTTCGCAATATAGATGATTAAAATAACAAATTGATTAAAGAATATAATGGTAGACCGGATTATGTAACAACTACAAAATGCAGTTGTGAAACATAGTATCGAGGGTTCAAAGTTTGAGTTTTAATGTAACACCCCGTATCCGGAGGCTACACATACGATACAAAACAGAGCAAAACTAGAATTTAATACCTCAAACAACTCGTACTTTGCTCTCGATCTCTTTACCCTTCAATTCCCGTGTAAACCTGCCGCATGGAAAGAAAATGCGGCTGAGCCAAATGCCCAGTGCGCGGATACAAAACCAATAAAATAATACAATACGAACACGACATACCAGATAGTAAGACTAACAATAAGACAAATAACGAAAGCAGAACAATAAATAACGAATCAATGGGTACGAACAATCCGAGCTCAATAATACCAACACTTGTAATAAACAAGCACCGGCCAATAAACAATGGGTACTTGGGCCGGCCGATCCAAAGTACCAAACAATGGTGGAAGAGGTGTTGGGCACTACGCCTACATCCACAAACAATAACAATACAATAACTATGGTTAACCAATACGCCTCCTAAAACCCTTATCACACCACAATGAGGAGACGCCGTAACAAATCACACCGTTACGGAAGTGTCGCGCCACCGGTGCCACAGTGACGTGCCTATGGTACCCCCATAGGTGGATAAATAGCTCACATACCCGGAGTAAGACGGTCAATACAATAAGCAATGAATCAATAACGATGAGGCAATAACAATGAAGCAATAACAATACGATACTAACGGTGACACAATCTCAATAAGAAACTCTAAAGAGGTATATAATAATCAATAAGTCAATGAACGAACAAAGTCTAACCAATCTAATCCGAACCGTATAAGACGTGAAAAGAACTAAGATTAGTTTCTAAAAGGAAAAGGTTTTGAGACTAACGTATATACAATGTTTTTAAAACAAGATAGTTGAGAAAACTTGATTTTAAAGAAAACAGGAATCCTTATTAAAGGTAGACATACGTACGAAGCCTCAATAACCACATGTCAATAGAATCAAGAAACGAAGACTAATAGGATCAAAACGAAACCCTTGACAATATAACGATTGTTAAGTATAGATAGCCGTACATAGAAGTTAAGAATCCGTACGACGAGATAATATTTGTAAAGGAAGATGGAATCCGTACCTTGAGAATCAAAGGAATGCAATCCGTAGTTAGTGCGGTCCAATCTATCTCCCTTACACCGGATCTAAATCAAGTAGTATATAATGTTATTATTGAATTTAATTAGTTGTCTTTATTAGTAATTCCTACTTAGTATTTATATCTTTCCAGATTTATCAATCTGTGAACTTGACTTTTCTTTATCAAAACTTTGGTTGTTAGTATAACTCAATTCACTAAGGATTCATATAATATAGTAACACCATCAGTTACCTATCCTTTTTAAATCAGGTTTAATAGTTTAATGAAGAATAATTTATCAAAGGATGTTTCTGAAAGTTTCATCATGAATTTAAATGAGGCATGCCCAGCTTAAGTTCCAAGTATGCTGATCTAACATTATTTCAATTGGATCTTCTCCTGCTTAACAATAGTTAACAAAACTTATTTAAGTAGGAATCAAGGATTATGACTTGCTTAAGTTTTGCAAGAGAACTTCTCGTCTGAATCATGCTGACATCAATTAGTTTTAGTAACAGTGCACATTAACTTAACTAGAGAATTATAGTTTGACACTTCGTAATTGGCTTTTATCTATTAGTCCATTGACATGCTTCCCATTAACATCTTCACCCTTACCATTGTTGGTGACATTTAGTTGCAATAAAATCAAACGCTGTCTTATACGCACAAAATCATTCAACACTAGTTTAAATGCTTAATGGATTTACTATAGCACCAAGTCAGATTCACGTAACTAATTTCACCATTTAAATCGAGGCATAGTAATAGGAACTAATTTCGGGTGTTCTTGAGGGATCCTTGAAGAAACAGAGATCATACTGACCTTATAGTTGCCGAAAAGAAGAAACAGAGGTGAATTTTGACTCTTGATCGAACTCACTCGTAGTAGCCTTGATGTGCTTCGATCGTCCTGCTTCCTTTCCTTCCTAGCCGTCGCAATCTGTTGCCCTAACTCTCTCTCTCTCTCTCACCTTTCGATTCGAACTTACAGTCGAGATTGGCAAAGTACCACCTGTATTTATGCAGCTTCATCGATCGAGAGTTCGTGAGCCTCGAAGTTACTGTATTTGGGTTTTTAAGTTTGCTAGTCCAACTGTTAAACTTCTTTGGTCCGGTTCTTATTTGTTTTATTAATTGTTCTATTTATTGATTATTATTATTATTATTATTATTATTCCAGGGTATTATATTTAAAATCAAAATGCTTTTCACATCACGCAATGTCAAATAATTGTAGTATACCACATTACGAAGTAGTGTGTAAAACGCTAGTAGTACACATAAATACATTTCCAAAGATGAAATGATACTAAATCGTCATTCGAATGATAAGCTAACTAACCTTTAGATTGAGTTGAGTTATTATTGGAATTTAATATTTTTTTAGTATGCAATATAAGAGTATATACAACCACATAGAAACTAACTTATAACCTCAACAAGCTATTATATATAAGCCGTATTTGAAAAAACAAACTAATTACATAACATCTCTTGACTCTTACAAATGCACAATAAAATATTCGATTTCAAAAACAAAATGAGAAAGCAAATCAATAATAACGAGTGGTACAAATTATAAAAATGCTACAAAAATATACTGTTAGCGCATATACTAATCATGTTAAATGACATCTATCATTTTAAAAGCCGTATGAACCTAGTGCTTGCAGGGATGCCGGTGATAATTCTAAGTTATGTTTACTTCTCATTAGATATTATTTAAACCATTAAATTAATAGCCCAGGGAATGTAATGGAAAACAAAATAATGTGACATCAAGCATTCATATATGTATTTGTAACTCTACAAGATATTATTTTATGGATTCAAAGTTCAATTTTCATATCAAATAAGATTACAATTTCAAAATATTGTGTTTGACGACAACAATAGATTACAATCTCTAAACATTATTTTCCAATGTCCATATCGTTTCAAGAGTTTCTTCTTGACAAAATTTGAAGTTTAATTTTCTTACATGCCCATTTTCAAGATTATATAAACAATAATGGTATTGACTTTTGTCCACAAAGATCTCTACTTTGGTATCTCAGAAATTCTATTAATTAGTGGTCTTTATTACAAAAAAAGTGTTTGTTTAAACGATTCCATTTTATTTGATTACGAGAGTAAATGCGCTGTATTTAAGGGATTCATGCAGTAAATGTTATTAATAGGTAAATTTCAGCCCAGAAATTTTTACATTGTAATCTTAATGAGTTATTAGAAAAATCGTTCATAAGCTGCCACAAAATACATGACTAAAGAAAAAACTTTTTTTCAGGCATAAATAAAAAATATTTTGACTTTATACCTCGTTTTTTCTAACCCTTGCATTATTCCAACCTCATCTCCAGAACATAAGCAACCATGTAGTATATATCGTACAAAAAATTATATGCTCAATTACAAACTTTGAGTTTCAAATTAAACAGATTTTCAATTGCAAAATTTTGTCATTTCGAAAATTTCATCTTGGCAAAATGAAGTTAAATTTCCACATTTGCTCATTTTAAAACTACAAAATTATTATGGAACTGACTTCCGTCTACAAGAATCCTTACTTTATCTTATAAAAAGGAATTTTAGACATTTAATTAATGCTTTCGGTTCGGATAAATGTCTATTCAAAGTTCAAACACTTCTACTTAATTGGATTACGAGACTAACGCATTGCATTTAAGGGATCGACGAAGTTAATGCTATTTGCACCCCATTATGACATATTTCTACACTAAAACCTTTACAATGAATGACCAAATAAATTTGTCTTATAAGCTTTCTCCAATCTAAACGAGGTATGCATTTGTTTTACCTAGGATGAACCCTAATGAGGTATGCATATGTTCATCTAATGCAATTTCTTTTTTGAAACAATAAATCTTTTCTTTTTTCCTAAATTTGTCAAATATTTAACAGCAAAAATTTAGATGATTGCAGTTCCTTTTTATCTATAACTATTATATCTTGTGAGATGTTTTGTTGCAACAAAAAAAATGTTTGTTAATTGCTACACTTAACATAAAGGACTTCATAATTGTATGTTACTATAGCAACTTCAAGGATCTGCTTTTAGATATAGATAGCTAGAATGGAGAATATTATACCTTCTATGTCAAAAGTGGTCAATTGGTGTTAATTTAAATAATAACAGTTCCAATGGCTAAGAGTTTAATTAAAAAACAAGACAGTCTAAAGTCTCTTAAAGTATATTAAAGTAGTTACAACCACCTTAAGTTACTTTATCTAAAAAATAATGTTGCTTCAAAAATAGGTTCCTAATTATATTTTATATTAGTTACTTCTAAGTTTATCAACAAGCCTTTGGCCTAGTGGTATTTAAAGTGTAAAGGTGTGCTTCAATTTTGAAGGTTCAAGTCCCATATGAGAAAAAGTGTAGGTAGGGTGTGTATGAGTATGTCATTTAAAGAAAAAGTTACTTACATACTTCTAAAAGTAGTACATAAGATGTTTGTGTGTCAACCCAAATCGTTTTAACCCATCCTAAAAATTTAACCCTTGTGAGGTTAACCCACTTTGATAATTTGGTTTGTTACCCAACCCACCTTTTTTTCCACGAATTTGGTAACTAGTGTCCTATAGGCTATTCAAGTGTTTTCCATTATGTTGCAAATGTAAAGATACTAGATTCTCTTGTTAGGGCTTCTTTTGGTTGATTAAAAAAATCAGTTCAAACTTATTTACAATCAAAACTTTACTTTTCTTTTGGTCTAATTCTAAGTTTATAACACTAAACTAGTAAAATAAATTTTTTTCCTAATTGTATGAAATCTACCGGCCTTTTTTCTTTTAAAATTACAATTGTTCATTTATCTGTAGTTGGTCGGTTATGAAACACAACGCCTGTCTTTATTAAGATACTCATTGTTTTGTGATTTTTATTGTTCAAACTGTATATACATCACTTTAAATGGAATGTTGAATGTGACAACTACCATACTACAAGACGAGCAATGTTGGATGGTCAGGCACTGGAAAAAAAACAAAAAAGGAAAGAAAAAAACGGGTGCATAAGAGTTTAAACGTTATGAGCAAGTGATAAGGTGGTATGTATAGTGAAAAATTATAGATGATTAGAAACTATACCGGCAAATGAAGTTTGAGGCAGTAACCGTAAAGAGGGGAGAATATGAGGTTCATCGTCTCACATGGTTTGCAGCATGTGAGTCTCCAAATAAACTGACGAAAATAAAGGAGTTGTATGAAGTTGCATGGATACATATATAAATACTTAGATATATACACATGCATGTACGTATACACACATGCAGTGTTGTAAATATCGGTCTCAGCGGCCGATAAATCGGTACCTCGGCGGTTGTCAGCGGCCAACCGACCTAGAAATCATATGATCTGTCAAAGTTATCGAGCATGGTCAAAATCGGTGCTTGGCGGTCCTCACCGGTCAACAAAATGGTTTGACTTCATTTAAAAACAAAAAACAAAAAAAAATTGTTTAGGGTCTAAGTAATGGAAGAGGGGTTGTATTTAGGGTTTAAACTAATTATAGACTTATGGTTTTTATTTTTCAAGTTTGTTAAAATATGTGATGGTTAATGACTTATTTTGCTAGTATATTGCTAATATTTATTTTTTAAAAATAAATTACTTTATAATCTAGGGTCCCCGCCAAGAAACCAATTAATCACCGCCAAGGCCAAATAATCGGGTGAAGGTGGTCGGCCGACTGTATACTGCCGAGCGATTTTTACAACCTTGCACAAATGTATACGCACAAAACAACTTCTTCTTACATAAAATGTTTGGGGGCTAAAAACGAATGAAAAAACTAAATTACATCGAGGTGATGAATTGGTCTCAATAGGATTTAAAATACTAACTTGGATCACTTGGTTAAAGGCCAAGCACTCTAACACAAAGATCCATATTTAAACTCGGTGTTAACTAGAAAGAATATAACACTTAAAAAGGAAGGTAACCTGGATAGTAGAGAGGGTATGTCTGTTAAGTAACATTTTTAACTATGGTTGGTTATAATCATTGAAATATCTGCTCTATATATATTATAAATATTATCTACAGGACCGTAATGGAGACTGGAGAGAAAAAGATATGATATGGTCATAACCATTTGTTGTATTTAGATATCAAAAGTGAATTGCTGCCTAATGCATTATGAGTTTATGACCAAAGATGTTAATATAATCAACATACTATTCTTTGCACAAGTTAATCTCATAAGAAAAACTGAATTTATGGAATAAAAAAGATTATCATTAATCACATGAGAATGGATTAGTAGAATAACAATTGTTATAATTAACTTGAAATCATAAGCAATCATATATTCACAGACAAACCTTTTTATATATAAATGGTGTATTATGCTTTCTTTACCTTTGCTAGGACCTACAAGACATAAGGGAAACGTGATATTTCAGGACAATTCTTAATTGCAGATACACCTAGTAGATGCAATTCCTATAGAACTAAATCTAGAGGAACGCATTCCGTTACAAAACTATATTTATCAGCATTCCATTCGAGATCTTCAATCTTAGGTGAAGAAAAAAGAGGCACTTGGAGTTCATGAACAAGGTTCAAGGAAAACCTAGGTATAGCTACCTAAGATTTGTTCAAGTTGAGACATACCTTTAAATTGAATTGGAAGTTCTGAACAATCACCAAACAAGAATTCGAGTTGTGTTCGACAATCGATTCGCCGTTATATGGACGACCTTCTCAACAATGTCATGGAGAAAGAGAGGGATCGTCGATTCAGTCTGAGTTTTGCGAATATCGTCGAGTTACTACCGAGTCAACCCAGTTTCAAGGCTTCGGTAGACGAGAGAAGCGTTTGATTGCTCAAAATTTTTGTTTTTTTGTTTTTTTCTTTTAATTCTCTCTTATCATCTTTATCTTTTGTTAATTTTTCACTTGTGTTGATCATTTAGTTAAAAAATTCAATTTTGTAAAACTTGGCCTAGACAACCAAGTACTCGGGAGTACTTAAAAATCGGACATATGTTGAGACGAGTCGGGACTACTTAGCCAAATTACTCGGTCAACAAAAGTCAAAATTAATTTTTTTTAATTCTTTCAAAGGCATACGATACACACCTAAGTGTATCATTTAACCTAGTCCATTTGCACTCTTCCACTATTTCTCATTTACAACTAGAGCTATGAGAAAGAGGTCAGGGTGGAGATAGGTTTCGAAGCCAAAGAAAGCTTCGATCTAGGAAGAGGATAGGAGAATAGTCTATGAAATTGATTGTTTTTCTTCCACTTTTTCTCACGGCGATTGCTAAATATTGATTGTCTCTCTTTCACTTTTTTTCACGATTGTCGACTATACAATTTAATTTGAAATTTCCAACAATTATATTTGTTTTTCTAACATATTTTTTAGGTCTTACGAACAATTATATTTATGTTGGAGTATTTACGAACATGTGGCATGTATAATTTTTGAAATTTATATATAAAAAAGTTGGGTTTAGTATCCGAAAGTGTACCGAAGTTGTCACTTTTTGCTATTGTGTATACTCATCTTTCAAAACTACCATTTAATACACCGAAGTTTCAAAATCTACCATTTAATGTACTGTTACCTTTGATAGCAGGTTATAGGTGACGTGGCACGGTTACGGGTGATGTGGCATCTTACTTGGATGCTGACATATAATATCTTTGTTTAAAAATAATTGAAAATATAACAAATAATAATAATAATAATAATAATAATAATAATAAGATTTAAGATCAAATCTTATCTACCATATTTGCTTCATCTTCATCTTCTTCAAAAGTTGTTTCATCTTCATCTTCATCGTCTCGTCGATTTGGGTTCATCTTCATTCGATTTCAACAGATTAAGGTTTGAACCGATTGTATGCTTCATATTCATCTTCGTTTGAACCATTTAAGAACACATGTAAGTTCAATTTAAGTTCTTCACAGAATCAATAGATCTGGAAACCAAGAACCAACCGAAAACCCTAAAAATTGTGAAACCAAATCGAACTCAAAACTGACAATGAAGGATCTGTTCATCGAACCAAACACTCAGAAGGATTTCAGATCTGTTGGTTCATCGCAAGTTTTGGATCTTATTATTCGACCATCATCTGCGATTTCATGAAGGATTTCCGATTTGAGGTAACTGTTGGTTTGATTTCTACGCGATTTTCATTTTCTACACGATTTGAGGTAACTGTTGGTTCGATTTCTTCGCCAATTTGAGGGTTTTCATTTTAGTTGCTCACGCAACAAAACCCAGATCTTGTTCTTGTGTTATTCCATTGCAATTTATGCGATTTTCGGAATAATAACAGCGATTTAGGATCCAAGTTAGGACCATCATCTACGATTTGGGTTTGATTTCTACGATTCAGGATTTCTAACATTTCTGCTATTTTCTTTTACAATTTAAGATCTCTGATTTTGGGTTTGATTTAGGATTTCTACGATCCAAGTTAGGTACCAATTTTGGGTTTGATTTTCATCTTCATAAACTCTAGTGTTCATGTTCTGGAATGGATTCTTGAAGATGATGAATATTCATCATCATCTTAGAACTTTAATAAAAAATAATATTAGAAATAGCACCATTGCATGATTTGCTGACATGGAAAAACATGTGGCTTTTAGAGGTATAAAAAATAATTCAAAAAGGTTAAAATTACTGGCTACCTGACTATCAGGTAAAAGGATACACAATTTGGTAGTTCTTGAGACTTTGATACATTAAACGGTAGTTTTCAAAGTTGGATACACACAATAGCAAAAGTGACAATTTCGATACACTTTTCGATACTAAACCCAAAAAAGTTTCGCCGACCGCTTTACTACCACCTAGCTAGTTTACAACATTGAAAATATATAAATGATAAATAACTTGTATTATTACATATATCAATCTTATTTTTTATTAAAAGACAACTAATTCAAATTTCTCTTTTCTTACATATCTTCAATTCAACCAATATAAACTCTTAGTTTCATCCCATTTGACTTAATTTTAAGGTAAAAAGGCAAAATTATAAATCGAGGTGAAACTAAGAGGTTGAACATCCCATTTGACTTAATTCAATTCAAACAGAGGTGTATATATATATATAAATAATTTTTGCTACGGGGCGCTGCCCCGCACCCCGCCCGCTGACCGGGCAGCGGGACCCCCGTCAGGGGCTCTGTCATCATTTTATAGTTATTAAAATTGCTCACGAGGAACTTCTTACTAGAAGCATCCTCGGCCATGTATTTGGATTCCAGGGCATCCCATAAATCTTTTGCAGATTCACAGTTTTGATATATATCAAAGAAGGAGTCCACCATACCGTTCAGAATGTGTCCACGGCATATGTAGTCATCGTTCTCCCATTTGCTGCGACGTCTGGTTTGTTCAATCGTCTCATCCTCTTAGGCTTCCGGCGCAGGGGTACTCAAAATGTAGACTACTTTCAAAGTAGTCAACAGGAAGTGCATCTTCTTCTGCCAACGACGAAAGTCGTTTCCTTCAAACTTTTCCAATTTGCCAAACTTGGAACTCATGTCTCACTGATTCTGCAGCCACCGTTATTCTCTTCCTTTCCAAAATTACAGAGTACGAATGTTGAAGGAAAAGGGTTTGTAGGAAGTAAGAATAATAATATAACTTGGATAATTTTGTGGATCGTGTTTAATACACTTTCCGTAATCTATAATTCGACCCTATTTCCTGGGGTATCACGAATTCAGATATAGGATAATCCAAGAAACTCGATTTGAATTACAGGCTTGATTCAAATCCAAACACAGAATACTTTTGCTTTATCTCTCGTTTATTTGAGACTATTTCGTCAGAATAACGACTTGTAAATCGTATTCTTTTGTACGTATATCGTATATATACTTTGCGTTTCGTATTTCCGCCTTATTGTAATGTATGTTTTCTGCGATTTCTGTGTACCGAAAACCAAGGCCGAATGGCCTATTTATAGGCAACCATGGAGGCGGTTACCGGCGGTGCCCCTTGGACTCCCGTACCGTATCCCGATACTAACTTAATTTATTCGAGTGTGCACTCCGCACCTCCAAACCTGAATTATAATCAAGTTTAGAATCGGCTAGTCTCAAAGTCAATCCCGGTTATACTAAATGGCTTTGATGACACTAAAATCACCAACATGTTTCACTGGCGATTCTTAAAGCTTGCGGGCACGAAGAGAAAAACACAGGTATTGAGTTCCTTCCATCAAATGGTAAAATAGAAAAACTAGAGGCTATGAAGAGAAACACGGTAAAAAAGAAAAATCTCTATGATACTATAGAAAAGAAGCAAATTTACACAACCCAGAAAATTTCAAACACAAATAAGAGAGTCATCACTACATAAGTTTATGTCACTATTATAGAATGTCATAAACTACTACAGAATGTCATAAAACTATTTAAAGAGATGAATTAAAGTATCAAACCCAAATGAACAATTTCAAACACAAACAAGAAATTTTGTTTCGTATCTGGGAACTACAAAAGAAAATAAGAAAGAAACTCATAAAGTACCAAATTAAAATGTTTACACCTGATTAAAGACATACAATCGATTGAGTCGATGATGATTGCAGATAACGATTGAGTCAGCCTCGTTGGATTTGGTAGTGATTGAGGCAGCCACGTTCGTCGATAGTCAGGTACACAAACGATTAGGCCTGGGATAAAAGATTAGGAGAATAACGATAACGATTGAGTCGGTTGAAGAGATTAGGAGGATAGGAGCTCATTGGGAATTTCAAATTTGAAATATCTAGCTAGTAGAGTAAAAGCGTGAATAAGAAGATAAGATGTCTGTTCACTTCCTTGCTTCGACCAGTTCAATGAGACTCTTCGTTTCCCTCTTTCTTTCTTCGAAGGGAATTTAAGATTTGAAAGTATGTTCACATCCCTATTTCGGTGAGACTTTTTAGTTTTCAAAGCATGAATAACGTCCTTCAAAGCCCTCCCGCGACCTGATTTTGGGCCCTTCTCACCATTCCACTGGGCTTCTTCCTTTTTTTCTACAGGAACATATAAAAGACTTAAATTTTCACGACGGGCCCTAGGCGGTTGCCCTGGTGGCTCAGGCCCAGGGCCGTCCCTGGGGATATCTATCTCATTTGGATATCATCTTCCCTTTTTTCGAAAAGAAACTTGGATATCATCTTCTGCAAACTTATTAATCTCTTCCCACTATTTTGTATTTTTCTTGCACAATCAATTGGGATATAGTGCCATGGAAGTTTAACAGATTTGCAATCTCAGTAATCTAAAATCACCAAAAATGAAATGAAACTAATTTTAAATTGTTGCAAGCTATCGACCTACCACCTTTATCACTTCCTCTCTCTTGGGTAAAGTGCAAGTTTATACACTATTCAATGCTGAAAGTTTATGAGTCCAAATGTTGGTTTTAATTTTTAAAATAAGTCAAGATGGTTGTTGGTTTATGTTTCAAGTCTATGATATATTCTAATTTTAGGCATAGTGAACAAAAGGAGTGGGATGGTGTTGTATGTGACACAAATGATATTATTATTATTTAGAGTAATATTTGATGATAAAAAAAGCATTTAAAGAATTGATAGGAAATCGATACTAATCTGCATATATAATATATTTACAATTATTTGTTGTAACGGATATTACCATTTAATACTGATATGAAAATTTGATTACTCCTTTTTTTTGTATGCGAGTGTGGTTAAAGATATAATTTTTTATATTTAAGTTTCCATCCTAACGTATTTATTGCAATTGTTGTTGTTTAGTGTTTTGGTATGATGGTTTACATTTGACTTAACCAATTTTCATATCAATTCTTTAAATATTGAGCTTGAGTTTTGACTTAAACCAACTTTGAGTTGGAATCAAATTTTCATATCAATACTTTAAATATTGAGCTTGAGTTTTGACTTAACCAACTTTGAGTTGCATATTTGTAATTAGTGTTAGGAATGTAAATGAGTTGAGCCGAAGTCAAACATGGTATTTATCGAGCTAGGCTCGTTTAAGACTTTTTAGGCTCGAGCTAGAGCTTAACTAATTTAAGATATACGAAACTCGAGCTCGAGTTCGGCTCATTTAAGTTATATCAATAATTTTTGTTCTATGTGCACACGTGCATATGCACATGTGCACCTATATGCACACGTGTCGGAATAAAAACCCAATAATATGGTGCACATATACACAAAAACAAAATTGTCTGGAAAAAATCCACTGTAATGTGTACGTATGCACTTGTTTGCAGCTGTGCTCGAAAAAAAGTGAGTGCCATGTATGTGCACATATATGATGTTGTGCCGAAAAAAAACTAGCAAAATCGAAAAAAATTCTTCAAAAATTTATAGCAATAGAGATGTCATATTAAAGATTATAAACTTCTCGCTTTTTATAACTTTTGTATTCTAATACCTTTGCATTTGGGAGATATTTTAGTTGTAAGAAAATTGGGGGATATGCCAAATGTCCAAATTATCCTTCATTAATTACCTTAAACATAGGATTTACTTTGATTTAGTTAAGGTTATCCATTAATAACTATTTAATCTAGATCCTCCATTTTTTCTATCAATAACTATAATTGGTTCTCGCGGTACTCGCAATAAAAATGGTTATCAAATAAACCCTCCCCTATATATATGTATATATATATGGTGAGGATCCAATAGGAATAGTCTTAAAATAGGAACGATAGAAACACTGTATCTTATCTATAATATCACTACATCCAACTTAAAATCACCGCATCATGTATAAAAAAACATACAATCTTCTTATAACCACTACATCTTGGATGAATGAGTCAATGAACTCATTTAAATACCACTACATCTTGTTTTAAAACACTGCATTAGGCTTAAAATTACTGCATCTAAAACCTAACACATTTTACTACAATTTCAAACAATAAATCCAATTCAAGAAAAAATTCATTTATGCTGGAAATTAAATATAATATGCAGCAATAGTTGACTTTTATTCACTCAACACAAAGGAATTTAAGTCTTCATTATGAAATTAAAATTGTTCGCACGTTCGCAAATTTTGCGTTCGTATTGGATTCGTTAACATACATACACTCTCTCTCTCTCTCTATATATATATATATATATATTAAAAAGTTTATTTTAGAACTGTTTTTATTGCGAGAACCGCATGAACCAATTTTAGCCGTCAAAACACTTAATCCCTTCACGTTCTTCATCCATGAATTCCATTATCCAAAATGAATGCCTAAGATCTAACGGTGACTTAGATATAAATCAGTTATAACCATTAGATCAAATTCATTTCAAATCTTTCCATCTAGTTGAACATTCGGACTACTACTCCTACAAAACTGCAAGGGTTGTTAGCATATCTATACTATCTTACTCCTATATAATGCATTTACCACCTAAAAAACTCTTAATTTTAAGAAGAGTAAATTTACTAAAATACACATCCTTTATATCTCTCATTTACACCTCCTTTAAGTCCACAATTAATGAATTTAAACAAATAAATATTGAAAACATAACCGACAACTAATGAATTTAAACAAATACTTATAACTGAATTATTTCTAACCATATATTTTTAATATTAACTTTTGATTTATAAGATCACTATACTTATAACTGAATTAAGTCTAATCATATATTTTTAATATTAACTTTTGATTCATGAGATCACCTAAATTCCTATTTTCAATAAGTCAAGTTCAGGAGATTTCACAAATACCAAACAAATGAAAGAGTCAACGAGTTGAAATTTATAAATATTGCATTCTAACTCAATTACATAATAACTGGAACTATGAAACATTACACACACATATACATACATATATATAATCAACAACTTCATGATTCAGCCATGCGACAAAATTCTTCCAACAAACTGAAAGACAAATAACTCAAAGTTAGCAATTTAATTCTTAATTTCAAAGTGGCTCTCGTAAAGAATCTTTACAAACTCATATTATCTTCATCTCGCAAGAAATCTTCACAAACTCATATTAGCTCTTTGTGATTACTCTGCACAAAACTCATCAAAGCCTCATCTTTATTCGACGCCGTCGCATTGCGCGGGTACCCCACTAGTATTATAAAATATATTTAAACCATTGAAATCTCTTAATTTTAAGTAAATTAAAATTACTAATTTACCCCTTATTTAACCCTATAAGGAAACTATTATATACAGTTAATTAGATTCTTAAATACCATTTTATAACTAAACCTTCCATAATAAATAATATTTAAAAAAGTCAAGTCAATACAAATTTATTTTCAACATATATGATATTAAATACAAATTAAAAATTAAATAAAAAGAATCTTCATAAAAATAATAGTTTTAATATTTTATCATATAACACATATTTTAATTTAAGTATTAAAAAATATGTATAGCTAGAACTTATAAACCTAATAACATGTAACCTAAATTTATAGACATTTTCAGATTTTTTCAAATGACTCGTGTAATAAAAACAAACGATTTAATTTATAATATATTTAATATTCTTTTTGTTTCTCTTTTGTATTGTTTTTAAAAATTAATAAAAGAGTTATAAGGAAAGAGAAATAAAAGAAATGGAAACATGAGAAAGAAAATAGATATATTGCGAACGAAAATTGTTCGATGTCATTATAATGCTTGATATAATAGTCTTACGCTATTAAAAACAGACATTTTATCGAGTAGAAATTATTGCACAGGTACTATATTAGTGTATACTTATGTATAAGAGTGAATTACTTAAATGGTCCATATTATTGTAGAAAACTACTAATTTAAACCTTTAAGCTTGAAAATTACTCGGACAATCCTTCACAATTACAAATTGTAACAAACTTAGTCTTTTTAACTTAACTCCGTCTAAATTAAAGGGTTAGTTTATCCTTCAGTAAGAGGTATTTTAATTTTTCACAATTAAACATTCTTTTAAAAATATATTTTATATTAAATCTCTCTCTCTAGATATAAAAATCACTTATTTATATATTTTTAAATATCTATCTCTCCTCCTCCTTCACTCTATTCTCTTACTCTTCTCACTATCTCCAATCTTTCTTTTTCTACCAACCTGAAATTAAAACAAAAAAAAAAAAAAATAAGAATCAAAAAGTTAAACTCAAAAAATCACACCATTCCAAGAAATCTTGGGTTCGAACTTGGAACAACCCAATTTAAAGCAAATAAAACCTCCAAGAAAACATGGAAAAATTCCAAGGAATCAACACCCTTTAGTTGACTATAGTTATAATAAAACCTCTAAGAATATGTGGAAAATTTCCAATCGGCTCACTTCATAGATTTTGAGTGTGTTTGGTGAAAGAGACCGAGGCTATGGCTAGGGCTGATTAATCATTAATCCCAAACCCAAGTTACTTGAAAAAGCTTTTATTTTTTGGCTTATAAAGGATTATGTTTTTAATAATCCCCTCAACATTGTAACACCCGAACAGGACTAGAGAGCTGAGGATTATGAAAAGTAGAATCCCAAGCCCCTATAATCCCCCATAAGTCCGTTGCCGAACACACCCTTAGTTGAATGCTTCATGTTAAATTTTAACTTCATCCACAGCATGAATGGTGGTGGTTGTTCAATATCAAAAATCGAAGTTAAGGTGTTCCACCATAACCTTTTGCAATTTTAACTTCAAATGAAATAAAAAAACCCATATTCTCTATGAAGTTCTTGCTGAATGCATTGAAAAATGTAATAAACCTAAATGAAATCCCATTTTTACACTCAAATGAAAACCCACATGAACATAGCGTGAGTGAAGAGAGAGAGAGAGAGAGAGATGCTTTTAAAGTACACACATAAGACCTAACATTTTGATTGAATTGAAAGATAGGGAAAAAGCTCAATTCAAGTGTTTATTATGTCAAAGACATGAAGGGAACATTTCTAGTCTAGGAGATTGTAGGAATCAGAACACATGATTATGATTGAGAACTGATATCTTTGTTGACAAGATCAGTGCAGCTGACTAACTACCCATATTGAGATGACCAAAAAGAGTTATAAAGAAGTAAACAAAATGCTTACCCACACTTTTGGGCAATTGGAATAAAAATGTCTGTGTCACTTTACAAGATACTTGTGTTTGTCAGAACATGAAGAATTTATAGGTGTGTTACATCACTCTTGCAGGTAGGTTAATGTTTTAAAATACTCCAAGTATTTGTGTTTTTCAAGATGCATCTATGTGGTTAGTGTTGCACCAATGGATTTTTGGTGTAAATTTGTTATTGCAGTTTTGGTTTTTGCATTAAAACTGTTGGATATCAAAGAGCATATCTTGAACTAAAAAACTCATGAGTATGAAATGAACTAAATTTTATAGGAAAAGAATACTACTGCTTAGTATGCCAACGAGCAAACCAAAGGACTACATTGAAAATACTTCCAATTGTTTTTAGCCACATACACTTCCAGCATATAAATAAGAAACAAAAAAACAAACTATCCTAAAATGAGGGACATTGAGGGTGGACGTGGCTACTGCCACATGCTCCACTTCTTGACTCCTAAAACAAAGTAAACACATGCATGCAAAAGCCTAAAGACTAGGTAAACCACCAAATAATTAACACTAATTCAACTTCTCCGGAACATTCACGCACATGACTCAATTGAATTCATGGGTTTGAACCTTTTAAATATATTTGACTTAGTTCCCGGGCAACAACACTAAACCCGTGACTCGGACGATATCGAACCGTGACCCGATAAATAAACGATTAACCCAACAAAAACAAGAATAAATTTTGCAGATTAGGCTTTTTTTAAATTCAACTTTGTCTTTGACAAAATATATATAAAAAAAACCTCTAAATCTCTAATGATAGTGTAGTGCCATGCTCTTATCTAAAAAGTTTATAGCAGCCTACTTTCTAAAAAGGCACAACTGATTGGCCTCTGTTCTAGGAAGAGATAAAATAAAAGGAATTATCTAAACATATTTCTCTTGACTCACCTAAATATTCAAACCATAAAGGTATTTGAGTCAATAGAGCACATTAAAATTAATAAGTTGGATAGGGACATCATTGGTTTGAACTCACCTCACTATTTGCCACACTCACCGTCAAGCTGGGTACGAATGTTGACCACACCAAGCTTGGAACTTAGCTCTTCAAAGTTCTGTTGGGCCTTTGTCTGTAACTTAGTATGTTGTTAACTTAAGCTATGATGGAACATACTTCAGCCCCGGATCTCTAACTTTCGTTTAATGAAGTGTGTGTCATATTTTAGTATGATTGGTTCTCTCATGGTACATCGGGTTTCTTGCTATTCCAACAGCTCCCTGGTTCTTGCTGAAAAGAATCATAGGTCCTTCATTTATCACAGGACTTCAGTTAATTAATACCCTTTTCAACCTAAACCATTCACATACATGGCCCGAAATTCAGCATCAACACTGCTTTAAACCATAATTGTTTCTTGCTTCCTGTCTCACTAAGTTTCCCTAGATCACTAGATGTATGAGAAAATTCATGTAGCCGATTTGCTATCCAATCCATATGCACAACAATCAGCATGTGTGAATGCTTCCACGTGTTTTTTGGCTGCTTTTCCAGAAAAAGACCCTTTCCGGGGCTTTGTTTTAGATATAAAAGAATTTGCGAACTACCTCCAGATGAGTATTGTTCCCATCTACATTTTATTATTGAATCCCCGTCTTAACCTCAAATTTCAGAATCAGCATTTCAATGCTCAGAAACTCTGTTCAAAGATAATCTGAGGAGGATAATCATCCTTGTATGTACTCCAAATTTAAGGAAATTGTTGATTCTCATGCTAAAGACTCTCCAAAATCCTCATTCTAGTTCCCTTTCCAAGTCCATTTACACGTATGTTTACCCTCAATGGCATAAAAAACTCTTACTAATGATAGCACACCTATACACCCCCTTGGTTAAGATCGACAGAGCACAATGACCTCTGATTCACCCGTGTTTTCAGGAATACGCACCCACAAGATCGACCATCGATGTGTAATTTGTTAACCAACACTTTGACATCCTTGAACCATTAGTTTGATCTCGGGTCAGGTGACTCACTATAGAATCGGTAGGGACTAAGTTAAATTTGGGCAGCTCAAACCACGAAGTGGGAGAGATCAGGTCGAGACTCCGCTGATCCACACCACGCCCATTACATCTCAGATTGGGGTTTCGCCCATCCCATTTCTTGAGCCAGCAACAATCACCATGCATGTCATGCCTCCAACCATTTCAGCTCCAATGACGATGTAAACACCTTTTGGATTTCTGTTAATCCAAACCCACAGCTATGTAATTCTATAATCTATAATGTCTTATTATATAAATTGTCAACCATCTAAGCTCCTATATAATGGGTTGTACCTAATAACTGCATTTCCATTAGAAAAGATTGTTATGCAAGTTGATCACTCTTTAAAATACCATTTGTAAAAAACTATGATTTCTTGTCTTAAGCTTTTTTTATTAAAGGAAGGCAGGGATGCCTCTCCCTCAGATAACCATTAACTTCATACTAACATAGCAGTACATATTCTTTTTCCACATGCGTAGACAATAAAAAATATAAAGAAGAATTTATTTAAAATACTTCAACGAATAGAATATGTACCCGTAAATTATTGGGAGAATTTTATCTATATTCTAAAAACTTTAATATTTACATATATATCCTTATAAAATTTGAAAATACATGTATGTCCTTATAAACTTTATAAACTCTCGTATATATCCAATCACTTATTTTAATTATCATCAACCATTTAAAAAGCTATAAAATTATCTTTAAATTAATTTATTTTTATCTAAAAATTAATAACATGTAGTATTACATAATTACCCTTGTCCCAAATTAAAAAAAAAACACAAAAATAAAGCCCCCCATTTTTATCGAAACCTCATAACCCACGTTGAATCCTCAAAGCCTATCTTCTCCATCCACGATTTCAAACAGATAATCCATATAGCAGGGAACTGATTTGTGTTGCCTCTCTTGATTGATTGGACCTCAAAACCATCTACTCCACTCCACCATGGTTTAAAACAATTTTTAACCAATGAGCATGTGACCGTTTGTCTCAATTTCCCTAAAATCGATTCTTGTTCTCCTCGATATACTGTCGTATTTCTCCTATAGTTAAACCAATTCTTTGCTTCACAAGAAATCCACATATTTTGTGAGTTCAAGGCCATATGCTGCAACACTGTTCTCTGCCATTAATTTCTCATAAGCTACCAAGTATCTTGGTAAGCTCTTGACGTTCAATAAAGATTTAAGGAGGTTTGTCGTTTTCTTTTAACTTCTGACACATAATCAAGCTTCAGATTCTCTTCTTAAATCTCTCTTAATTGCTATAGTTAGTTGATTATGTGCGCTGTGTATACCGGTCAAGAGGAAAAAATTGACATCGAGAGCGGTTGCCAGTTGAATTGTTACACTTCGAGAGAGTGGAACCCGATGTAAGAATATAAAATCTAATCGAGCTTTTTCATCTGTAATGATGATTTAGCGGAGATGGGATTGGAAACAAAATTTCATCCCTGCTAATTTGAACTTGCATCTCCGTTGGTTTCGATCACAATGGAGAAGATGACATCGTGGTTTCAATGGAGAGGAGAAGCATATAATACAGGGCTTTAATCTTTGGTTTGGGATATGGGCAATAACGTAATACTATATGTTATTGGTTTTTAGATAACACTAAACTAATTTAAAGATAATTTTAAAATTGTTTTTTAATAATCAAAATAAGTGATTGGATATATATGAGAATTTATAACGTTTATAAGGATATACACGTAGTTTTAAACTTTATAAGGATATATATGTAATTATCAACATTTTTAAGAATATAGATGAAATTATCCCTATATTATTTACCTCATCTGCGTACTGTGTCCATGAAATCCCTTTCTTTTTTCACATTCAACGAACCCTTGAGAAGTTCATCAACTACATACAATGAAGCATTTACTGTAGGACTTTGGGCACTTAATCATATCAAAAACTACTAGATGCATGGCAAAGACTGAGATTAATAAATACTACACAACTTGCTGAGGGACTGCTCCTCAAGCCACCATGTCAACCTGTAATGATATTATATAAACCCGCAAACAAAACAATTAAATATAAGAGGACTACTAAATGAAAAAGACAAGGAAAGAGAAGGCATAAACATACTACTACATAAATGATACATTTTTTTTTTATGAGATAGTGATTTTTTACAAAAAAATCACGAGTAGAACACATGAACATGATGTACGTGTACATATACAATTATGAGAAACAAATTTTATCAAACTAATTCAAAGCCATGATCTTTTTATACTGAGCAGATAATAGAGGCAGCAGACAACAAAAACGAAGACTCATAAAAGACAAGTAGTGGACATTTTTTTGCTTCCATCGTCTGCTATCACGAAAAGTCTTTCTAGAACAAGATTTGATAATAAACCATGACAGATTTCATATTCACTTCACTTGGCTAAGAAAATAGAAAAAACTAAAAATAAGAATTTTCTAGTGAGTTGATGAAGCACCCAAAAACCACATATCAAAATAACAACCAAACATTATACATGAAAAATACAGTAATTTCCCATAAATCGTGCATACTAAGTAAGAGAAAAAATTGTAAAGTTCTATAACCAATTATAGTAAGTAGCGTGCGTTAAATATCTCATAAAAAGTCCAAATAAAAAAGAAGCATGGATAATAGACAAAGAGAGGGTATGCAGATGAAGCACCAAATAGAGAAGAAATCATGTATGAGATCATAAACTTTTCTTTTTCTAGATAACTAGTTTATAGACCCGTGCACGCACGGGTATTACGGAAGCGTATTTGATTTATTTTAAAAATCAAATGATAAATAATGCAATAAATGAAATATCATAGAAAACTTATATATAGAGCATAATTGCTTAAAAAAAGTAACTAAATTTTTTGAAGCACTTCTTTATACGCTACATTTGTTCTTTTGTTTGTAACATTATCACTGTTGTCACAAATCAAAACTTCCATCCTTTTTTACCTTGTCACAAATCAAAACTTCCATCCTTTTTTACCTTTAACACGTGAAACGGCAACATACATTTGTCTATCCATAAACACAGGTTTCATGAGAAATAAATCAACTTCTGAAAGTGATTGTCCTTGACTTGTGTTAATCGTTATGGCAAAACACAACATCAGAGGAAATTGCCTTCTTTGAATTTGAAATTTAACTGGAAGTTTTGTATCTGAATGAATCATTTTCATTATAGGAATATGTGTAATCTCAGCAATATCCTTTTCAGAAATGATTTTGGCTTCAAATTTTAATAAGAATAATGTCTCTGCCGGATTAGTCAATGGGCGATTTAGAAATAAGAAAAAGAAGTGAATATACTCAAGACATAAATTCTTAAATCAAGCAAAAGCATCAACATTATAAGAAATAACCATTCTACTTGGTCAACCTGATCATTGGGAAAGAATAAAATGATAGTATAAACTATCAAATATAAAGAAGAACTAAAAGTTTTTCATATTTAGAGTGTGAAAATCCAAGTCCGTATAACTAATAACTTAGTGACGATTTAAGCGCACAGGTTTAAGAGAAAGAAAATATACATACAGATTTGTACACACAAGCATTACCAGACTAAACCTAAAACACAACATAATCCAATAAAAAATCGTTTGATAATTTAATGAATCAAATTAGTTGATAAAGAGTCTCGTCTCCATGCTTAAATCTGTTACTAATGGCTACATGTCTTACCTTTTGAATGTGCTTCATTGCATTTCCACTTCTAAAGCCGAATTTTCGTCTTTTGTATAAAAAATTAACACTTCTATATTGGTGTTACCTTTGATTAACTACTTACACTAATAAAATAGTTTCAGGACCATCAAGAACAAATATATTTACATATCTGAATTTAGATTTTTAAATATACAATATATCATCTTTTAATGATACTTTTTATAAAGGTTTCATACCTCTTTCTAATAAGATTGCAAATATTTTAAAATTAATAATTAAACAATTTGAATAACATACTCAAGTTGACCACTCAGCTTATCACCATAATCCTGAAAAAATCTACTCAGCTAAATCAAAAATTACCTACCTACTATTATTAATAGATAACAAAATAACTAAGAATATACTAATTTTAAAAAAGTGTCATATTATAATAAAATTTATACCAAAACGTAGATAAAAATGAGACGGTCGCAAAGATATAATTATTTTTCCTCTAAACAAAATATATCACAAGTTATTAAACATAATTTATAAACAACCTATAATTAATTACATCAATATACAATTTTTATAAAAACCCCCTCATATTTTCTTAAAAGCCCCTCACATATTTTATAAAATACCCTTACAATTTTCATCAAGCCCCCTCACAATTTATTTAAAATTAAATTTGCGTGTTTAATAAAATAGAAGCATCTTTCTAAAATTGTTTTTCAAAATTGAAGGATTGTGAAATTAAAGGTTTTGATTGGTTGATAAATGTTGATTTAATAGATAAAAATAGAAATAAGGTAAGCCTTTTATATATAGTTATAGATATTAGTAATGATAGCATCCATAAGGTCTAGAAGAATGAAAGGGGCAACCTAATGAACCGGCCTTGAGGTCTGGACTCTCGAGGACCAGAATGAAGGACTCAATAATGAAGTGTGATGCTGTACTTGAGGTCTAAAAGACCAGAAGGGGTAAACTATTGTATCGAACCATGCCACCGGGTCAGTTGCTTTGGATCAGTCTAATGGTCCTAGAGATTGGATTATTTATAGAAAAAGAAAGGGAAGGGGGCACCTAGGATGGCAAAACAACCCAAACCCGACGGGGTTTCCGCGAACCCGACTAGTTTCGGGGTCGGGTCGAGGAATATATTTTCGGGTTAGAGTCGGGTTAAGAGATTTTTTTTCGGGGATTTTTCGGGTTCGGGGCCACCGATATATGTTTATATATATTTTTATATTTATATTAGTGTTGTGATAATTGGTTGGCGGTATGTCGGCGGTCGACCACCGCAAGCGATAAATCGGTCTTGGCGGCGATTAATTGGTTTCTCGACGGTGACGATAAATTTTAAAGGAATTGACTTTTTAAATAAATATTAGCCATAGGTATTTAATTTATACATAAAATAAATTAAATTATATAAAAAATAATAAAGTAATATAGATTTATACAAAAAAATAGTAATTATATAATTTTATATAGTTAGAATATATTTAAAAAACTTTTGAAAATGGAAGTTGTAAAGGGTATAGGCTGAGAAAATGTAAAGTCTTGTCTGCTTGAAAACTCCACCTATTAACACCTACTTATTATCTATTTCTTTTACTTAATCTATATGGCAAAACCTTGAAGCCTCTTAGCCTTCTCCCTCCCCTCTCTCTCACAGCCCACACCTGAAACTTCAAAGCTCTTCTCCGGTGAGTGTGTCGGCTATGGTGGTGTTCTCCACTTCTTATAGAATCGCAAACGACAAACCGCAAAGGTAAGATGTATAACTTCTGATTTCTCGACTACTATAAATGGCTAATTTTTTTAAAGGTCAAATCTTATTGTTGACCGCCAAGACTGATTTTGACCTCCGTTAACCCTACCTGATTTCTTTGACCGATGAGTTGTTTTGTAGGTCGGCCAGCCGCCGATATCCGCCTAGGCGGCGATATATCAGCCGCCAAGGCCGATTACAACACTGATTTATATACATATATCTTTTATATATATATATGTATATAATAATGTGTATGAATATACAAAGAGAACGATTGTATATCTATTAATACAGAAGTTTCTAAAGTAATGAAGTTTTTTGTTACATTTTGAATTTTGATCCCCTAACTTCTTTTAAGTTCTACTTTAGTTAAGTTTTTTATTCAAGTTAATGATGATACTTACGTTCTTATTTATAAAATGATCGTCTCACGTTCTTATTAAGTTTTTTGTGTAGTTTCTTACTTCACTAACATAATTTTTAGTTGTTTGGATGGCCAGAATGAGAAAATCGATTCATTCCTTACCCAGTTTCGTGATCTGACATATTTGGTGTATTCGATGAAGGATATTCTCAATGAACTGCCCAAATTGATGGAGAAGATGATACAGGGGCAACAACGAGCAGAAGGGAAGCAACCCCTCCACGAGGATGTAATCAATGAGCATTCCAAGAACCGTCAGTTGATATCACTTCCGGATCAAAGGGAAGAACTCGTCAACCAGGCCCTCTAGAGAGACAATTTGATCTGATCCATCCCTGTTCTCATTAGCAAAGTTAAGCTGCCTCTGTTCGAAGGGAATGATCTACAAAGATGGATTATTAAGGCAGAGTTGTACTTCAAGTAAACCAAACTCCCGTTGCTACCAAGATGCACCTAGCTCAAATGTGTATGGATGGGATAACGTTGAATTGGTATACGAATCTGCTCATAAAACACCCTCAGACCGATTAAAATCAATTATAAGGAGAAATTATTCGCTCGATTTGGAGGAACATGATTCCACAATGCTCATGAAGCTTTAGCGTCACTGGATGAGGGAGGAAATAAAAATCAGTCGGAGGAACAATCGATTGGCATGTTTCTGTTTAGTTTACAACCGGACGTAAAGAACTGTGTCCGAGCTCTTCATCCGGTCACGTGTTACCAGGCTACGGAATTCGCGACGAGAACTTCCCAGGGGTCACCCATCCCTGGATTGCTCCCGCCCAAGCACACATAACTGCAGAGTTCTCATGAGATCTGCCATGCTTGTGGCCCCAAAACGCGTTTTGTCATGCAAGGCTAATGTTTACTTAAAAGCCCAACACCTCTCCTGTCCACGACCGGTGTGGGATTCACCTAAGGTGTTACAAACACCCCCCTTGGGACTCATCGTCCTCCATGAGGTTTGCCCCATCATCTCAAACGGCACAAGAGTGGCTCTTATACCATATGTAACACCCCACCTTACCACGACACAATATTTTCCTCTTTGCCCCAACTGGCTCACGGATTTGTTTCCGGCGACCTGACGAGAACTTGCCAGGGGTTCACCCATCCCTGAATTGCTCCCACTGAAGCACGCTTAACTACAGAGTTCTCATGAGATCTGCCATGCTTGTGGCCCCAAAACGCATTGTGTCATGTAAGGCCAAAGTTTACTTATAGGCCCAACACCTCTCCTGTCCACGGCCGTCGCCCAATGTGGGATTCACCTAAGATGTTACAAGTTACCATAACGTCATTCAAAAATCTAACAAAACAGGAGTGGGAAGAATGCTGACACAAGGGGCTTTGCTTCAGCTCTGGGGCAAAAGTACTCCCACCGAAGGCAAATGTATTTTCCCAAGATGATCTTTATTCACAGTGATCCCCGTTATAAATACAAAGGAGAATCTATAAAACAGGAATTGATCTCCCCTCATTTAGGGAGAATCATTGACCAAATATATGATATAACTTTATTTTTATATATTTTATACACGATATTTAGATATTTAAAGATTGATATTGCACAAAAATGGGACAAAAGGTACTTAATATTTGTGTTTGTTGAATATCAGGCTGGAAAAGAATAATGGCGATAAGTTTTAAGCAAAAAGGACTCAAGATTTGAAGAGAAGTCAAAATATTTTGAAATCAGTCAACGTAACGCGTTCGTATGGAGTAATGCGACGGGTTAAAAGATCAAGGAACACAAAACGTCGGAGGCTTAACGCGACGCATCTACGAAAGCTTCCTTACACTATTTACACAACCTTCTTTGCCGGCCCTGGGGTTTCAATAATTCTAGAGACAAAGTTTCAAAGACCTAGATTGGAGTTTTGCTTGGAACTTGAAGATCAAGCCTTGGGAAGTAGAGAGTTGAAGATTACATCATAGATCTACATTCGGTTAGCTATTACAATCATGTTTAGCTTACTTTCTATGAATTTCAGTTGTTCTTTTATTTATATTATGGACTAAAAGCTCTGTAATCTCTGCTTAGGCAAGATGAACCTTTGATTTTTACTTAGATTTTAATGATTTGGCTTATATGGAGTTATATATTCGTTATGTTTAGATTTTTCAAAGATCCATTCATATTAAAGTTTCTGACTTTATTCCTATTGCTAAATTTTTCATAGTTGAGATGATCATTCTATCTATCAATGCTTGAATCTGGATTGCTATGACCATTTGGATTCATGACTAGTGATGAATCAAATCTTAGGGTTAGGTTATAAATTAGAAATTAATTTTAATGTGTTTGCAATTGCATGTGATGACCATTCAATGTTAATTGATTGATTTTGTGACCGATACAAATCAATAGATTAAGTCTAGCATAATACGAATTAATTGACTAATTATAGGGATAGTTAATGCCATGATCATTGGGTTAATATTTCTGTAACTATAGGGCTAGTGAGTTGGACCAAGAGATTTAGCCATATTAGAAATCGGTATATGATAACATATTGATCCATTGAACTTTCATTGAAATATACTAAAATAAAGAGGGGACTCAAAGTCTAAGTACAGATTCTTCACATCTTGGTAGTTCTAATTCAAAACGTTCCTTGCTTTATCTTCTTTCTTGCTTTAAATATTTGTTTCTCTGATTCTTATGATTAAAGTTAGCCAATTGGGTTGCTTAGTTTAGATAATATATAAAAATTCGCCCTTTTTATTGCTTCTTAGTAGTTTATTAGTAAATTAGATTAAATATACCTAAAATCATACTCGTTCCCTTGTGTTCGACACTCGGTCTTGCCAATACTTTATTATAATACGATTAGGTTTTCTTGCCTATTGTGTTGAATTGGTACCTTGGTAATTCCTTTTTATGAATTTAAAACTGGTACGTAAAACGCACATCAATATACGACCTAAAGTAGATAAGAATAATTCTAAATATATAATAATGACACAACTAATACACCCCTAGTAGAAAGACGAATGCACAGATTGGACCGAAAATAGTTGAAAAAATGACATGGTAGCCCTTTGGTGAAGATGTCGGTGTACTGAAAATCGGCTGGAACATGTAAAACCCGGACTGCACCAATTCTGACCTTTTTTCTTACAAAATGAATATCAAGTTCCACATGTTTTGTATGTTGATGTTGTACAGTATTTTCAGATAAGAATACAACCGATATATTATCACGGTAAACAATTGTAGCCTTGTGAGTGCCGAGTGGGAACATATAGTTCAATAAACAAGTTACCCAGCCAACTCGTTTCGGCAACTGAATTTGCAACCTCACGGTATTCTGCCTTGGCGCTTGATCGTGAAATGTAAACCAAATTGCCCACTAAGAAAACACAATACCCGAAAGTGGAGCGGCGAGAGTTGGACCACACCCTCCCTTCCCCTCCCCTATCGGCATCGGAATATGCAATGAGTTGGGTAAGATACGGAGTCCATAAGTAATTGTTCCCTTAAGATAACGGAGAACTCATTTGAGGAACTGAAAGTGTGGATCACATGGGGCATGCATGAATAAGGAAATTTGTTGTACCGCATATGCAAGGTCCGGACGGGTGATAGTAAGATACTGTAAAGCTCCTGCCAATTGGCGATAATGTGTCCCATCAAGTAGAAGTTTACCACTTGTTGCACTGGATAACATGTTAGCGGCATAATTTTCTTGTGAAAGAAACAGGCTTCCATCTTTATGTTTAACTTGGATCCCGAGGAAATGATGAAGGGTACCTAAATTTGACATAACAAAGTCACAAGATGAAAGAGTAATGATAATAGTGAGAAGTTGGTCATTAGAGGCCGTGAGGGTGATGTTGTCGGCATACAACAGTAAATAGGCAATTTCAAGTCCCTTTTTGAAGACAAATAAGGAAGTGTGACAAACGGTACTCTTAAAACAAATCTTAGTAATGTAGGTAGCAAATCTGTCATACCGCGCCTGAGGGGCCTTTTAGAGCCCATAAAGAGACTTGCGTAATTTGCACACATAATTAGGTTGATTTTTATTGGTAAACCCTAGAGATTGAAACATATATACGGTTTCATTTAAGTTCCCATGAAGATAGCTAGACTAAGCACCATTTTGATTGTGGTCGGTTTGACTACGGGACTAAACGTTTCATCACAATCAATTCCAACCTATTGACGTTTCCTGTTAACAACTAATCGGGCCTTGTATAGCTGTAAGGTGCCATTTGCGTTAAACTTGTGACGAAACAACCATAGGTGCTGAATAATGTTTGCATCGAAAGGCCAAGGTACCAAGTCACACATTTGATTTTTCATTAGAGCTCGGTATTCTTCAGTCATGGAGTCATGCTAGTGTGGATCGGACAGGGCTTTGATGTGGGAAGTTTGTATGGGAGATATTGTAGCTTAGGCAATATTAAGAGTTGGATGCTCTGGAACGAGTTATCATGGGGTGGGTAGATGGGGGTGGTGGTGGCGGGGAAGTTGGTGAAGGTTTGGCATTGGGGCAGTAGTAGTTGAGGAGGGATGCGGGGTGGTTGTGGTGACCGGTGGTTGTTTATTCTAGCGGTGCTAAGTATGGATAAGAGGGGGCTATTGAAGAGTGATAGATGAGGAAGTGTTTTGTGCAGAAGTGGGCAGGTGGGTCAAAGATGGTAGGAGATGGATCAGACTCTAGGAATGAGTAGTCTAAGGGTGTAGTAGGATGTTTTTCAGAAAATGTAAATGATGTCTCGTCGAAAGGGACGTGACGAGAGAGGAGGACCTTGCTAGAAGAAAGGTCAAGGCACTGATACCCGTGAAAATTGGAAGGGTACTGGAGGAAAATACAATTGGAGCGGTGTTCCAACTTGTTTTTCCGTGTCGTGGTTGTGTTAGGATAACACACACATTCGAAAACTTATAGGTGGTCATAGGAAGGTTGTCGATGATAGCGAGTGGTCATAGGGGTGGTGAATTTTAAAAGTTTGGTGGAAAGAATATTGTGGAGATAGCATGTTGTATGTAATGCTTCAACCTAAAAATGGAGTGGGAGAGATGCGTGTTAGCGTGTGTGAGAAGTGTAAGGATGATATTTTGTTAGGAAGGGTTAGGGCAAGAGAAGCAGAAGAGTAAATTGTTTGTTTCAGCAAAAGATTTGAAATTGTGGTTACTGAATTCACCCCCAAAGTCACATTGAAAAGCTTTAATTGTGAGATTCAATTAAGTTTGAATGTATTTATGACACCGAGAAAATTTGGAAAATGTTTCAAAATTGAATTTCATTGGAAAAAACCAAGTGTATTGCATGAAATCGTCTATTAAAACCATGTAATATTTAAAACTTGTTTTGCTGGGGACATGACAACTTCCATAAGTCACAATGAACAATATCAAAAGGTAACACGGTAGTAGAAGTAGACTCAAAAAACGGTAATCGTTTGTGCATTGAAAGCTGACAAGAATTGCAAACCAAAGACCAACTAGGTTTAGAACATGGAATAATATTATTCAAACCAAGAAAATCCAAAACAGGAAGACTGGGATGTCTCAATCGATCATGCCAAAGGTCTTGAGCACTGGAGGTGAAAAAAGTGGAGCTTGTGACCGGATAAATAAGAGGATATAGTCAGCTCAAGCTATTGTGGCGGGACAGCATCTAGCCACTCTTGTAATCCTTCACAAAAAAACAATTGGGATCAAATTCAATGGGAACATCATTATCAACGTAAAGTTTACAAACAGAGATGAGATTTTTAATGATGTTAGGTGTGTAAAGAATGTTTTAAGGTGAAGGTTTCGTGTGGTTGTTGGAACAGTGGAGGAACCCGATCCATGAAACAACACACAAGCACCATTACCAAAAAATATTAAGCCAATGGGACAATTCAACAAGGGATTAGAAATCTTACCTTTGTCGCCCGTGAGATGGTCATTGTCTGAAGTGCTACACCAAGTTGAGTTGGCTCAAGTGGGTTAATGGCGGTTAGATTAGCCTGGGTTGCAGCCGGCTAAAGATATTAAATTAAAGTATTTGTAAACTTATTAATTCTAATTTTGATTAAAACCTACTTTATAATAAACAAAAGTTTATATTAGTTCCCGTTTAACATTGAAAATTTTAAGTTATATTAAAGTGCATAATGATAATTTTTTTAATGTGAAGTGTAAGGAATTAATATAAATATGGAAAAGTTTAAGTTTCTTGATACATTTATTAAAAACTATTTTAAAATATCAAACTAGTATAGATACTTATGAATTAGGTTTATGATAAATCATTTAGTTTATTAATTAAAAACTATTTTCAAATTTCAATCAATTTAGATAGTTATTGTTATTGTTAGTATTATTTAGTTAACTATCTTTGTA
This sequence comes from Dittrichia graveolens, assembly GCA_038502395.1. Taxonomy (NCBI): domain Eukaryota; kingdom Viridiplantae; phylum Streptophyta; class Magnoliopsida; order Asterales; family Asteraceae; genus Dittrichia; species Dittrichia graveolens. Next base: position 75,940,686 of record JARJIL010000001.1, on the reverse strand, counting down.
AAGTTAGATAGTTCACATTAGGTTATGGGCCTTGGCAGTCTTAGGATTTCTCATGTATATATATAGTTTAGTTGTCTTTGTTCAAAGAAGCAAATGAAATAAAAAAAGTTCAGTTTATCTTGTCTCTTAAAAAAACATGGTTGCCTTCCACCTCCACAGTCCCACCTTCCGTCAAAATTGACCCATCAAGAGTTGTTTGCTAATCTCACCCCCTAGAAGAGTCCCATGGCCTTCGGCTACGTCACTCTACTTGTCTGCCATCCGTCCACCGCCGCCCTCCGCCGCCGTTGACTCACACGTTGGCGCGTGAGCCCTCCTACCGCACCCGACGACTTTGAGACTTCACAGTCTCGGTCGGTTTTTTCCTCTAGTTCCATTTCTGGTGAGATATTAAAGTTTCTCTAAAGTTGATTATGCACCATTCTTTGAGTCTCATATGAGTTTGTTGAAGTTATCTGGTTTTCTTATTCTAAAGAGAGATTATGAATGTGTTGAAATTCTGTCAGCCCTAATTGTTCATCTAATTTCTGATTCTAGGTGGTTGATATTAATTTGAGCTGCTTAAATCTGTTGAGATTTGTCTGGAAAAAAATAAAGGCCAACTTGAACCATCTACCTCATTCTCTACATTTGTCGAGGGGTGTAATTCTACTTTTTTATTATCATCTGCTTTCGAATGGGTTATTGATTCTGGTGCATCAGATCATCTAATAGGTAATTGTAATCTACTCTCTAACTTTAATAAAGATCGATCTTCTGATAAAATCATAGTTGCTAATGGATCTACCTCTCAAGTGATTGGGTCGGGAACGGTTGAACTTTCTCAATTTATATCATTATCCTCGGTGTTAAGCCTACCTAAGTTCACATTCAACCTAATATCAGTCAATAAAATTACCCGTGGATTGAACTGCAGTGTATCCTTTTATCCTAATCACTGTATCTTTCGTGATCTTTCAACAAAGCAAATCATTGATAGAGAACGAGAATCTGGTGAACTTTATATATTTGTACCTCAAGAGTTGAAATCACAAGCAGGCTTGGTATCATTATCTCCTCTTGAATTACATTGTCATTTAGGGCATCCTCACTCCAGAATATAAAGAAGTTATATCCGCAACTTTCACATTTGTAATCTTTAAATTGTGACTCATGTCAATTTGCTAAACAACACTTATTCCCAATTGAACCAAAGATATTTGGTTGTAGTTGTTTTGTTCGAGACACACGACCTCACGTTAGTAAATTACATCCAAAGTCTCTCAAGTGTGTTTTCCTTGGGTATTCTCGTCTTAGAAAGGTTATAGATGTTTTTCTCCTCACCTCATTCGTTACATTGTTTCATGAGATGTCACCTTTGTGGAGGAAATGCCTTTCTTCCGGGTATCTACTTGTCTTGATCGTGAAAGCAATGATGATTTACCGATCTATGCTACGCCGATTCTGAATTCGACTGTTTCCAATTCCATCTACCTCAGAAGAGTCTTCAAAACAGTCTTCGGAACCATCACGACCGCCGGTGATTCATGTATATAGTAGGCAACACCGACCTACTTCTGAGCCATCTATAGTTCCCTCCGTGGCTCCAAGTGCTAGTCATGCCCCGACTTTGTCTATAGACATTCCAGATCATGTTCCAGCATCTGACTCATCACCCCGTACTAATTCAGATACAGTAGAAGACTTTCCTGTACATTCATCATCTTAAGAACCTGATCATGATGTTCCTATTGCTCTTCCGAAGGGTAAACATTCGTGCACTTATCCAGTTGATTCTTATGTATCTTATGCTAAGCTATCTACAGCGTCTCGATCATTGGTTTCTTCGTTAGAATCCATATCCACCCCTAAAACTGTTGGAGAGGCTTTAGCTCATCCGGGTTGGCAAAATGCTATGATCAAAGAAATGAATGCTCTTGAGCACAATAATACGTGGACTTTAGTACCGTTACCAGCAAGTAAGAAGGCCATTGGTTGTAAGTGGGTGTTCAATGTAAAGGTTAATCCAAATGGATCGATAGCTAGATTAAAAGCTCAGTTAGTTGCAAAAGGATATGCCCAAAACTATGGGATCGATTATTCAGAGACATTTTCTCATGCAACTTATAATTGAGCCTAGATGTGAAAAATGCCTTCTTGCACGGTGATTTAGTTAAGGAAGTCTATATGGAGCAACCACCCAGGGGGTGTGGTAAAGTATGAAAATTACGAAAGTCTTTGTATGGTCTAAAACAATATCCTCGTGCCTCGTTTGGACGATTTAGTACTGTAGTTACCAAGTTTGGTTTACGTAGAAGCGCATATGACCACTCGGTGTTCTTTGCTTCATCCAATTTAGGATGTATACTATTAGTTGTATACGTTAATGATATAGTTGTTACCGGTAGTGATGAAAATGGAATCAAGAAATTAAAAGACTTCCTTGCCTCTCAGCTCCAGACTAAGGATCTTGGTCCTTTGAAGTATTTCCTAGGAATCGAAGTCTCTCGGACTCGTAAAGGGATTTTTTTGTCACAACACAAGTATTGTTTAGACATCCTCACTAACTCGGGTATGATCGAGGCAAAACCCTGCGAGGCTCCCATGATTCCAAACGTGAAGTTGAAAGCTGATGATGGTGACCTTGAAAATCCAGAGAAGTATAGAAGAGTTGTGGGAAAGCTCAACTATCTCACAATCACACGCCCTGACATTGCTTTTCCGGTAAGTGTAGTGAGTCAACTTATGTCGTCCCCGAGAACCTCGCATTGGGATGTGTTAGAACCTAGGGGGGGTGAATAGGTTATATGACCACTTTTTGAAGTTCTTAACAATATTTGCAAGTAATTAAAGAATTTAAGGAAGAAAGATATCACCAATGTAAGTAGCTAGGACACAATGATTTAAGTGGTTCAAGCAAGGGTTAACAACTTTGCTCTACATCCACTCCTTGGCCTCACCCACCAAGAGTTGCTCCACTAATCTTCTCTCTTTCAAGGTAGAGATAAACCTTTTACAACTTCTCCTTTTAGCTTACAAGAATTACACTTCACTCTTGCAAACAAGACTAAGATAAACCTCACTTCACTCTAATTGGAAAGGCTAGAGTTGATCCTCACTTCTCTCTAATTCTATAGGCTAGAGATTACTCTCACACTATTGCAAATGTATATGAATGTAATGAAGTATATGAACTTGAAGGCTTTCACTCTTGCTTGATTCTTGATCTTGAAAGATTGAATGATCAAGGAATATGAGCTCACAAGATTTTTGTGTATTCTGTGTTTTTTCAGATTGCAAGAGGTGAGTAAAACACAAGACTTGAGTTTCTTTAAATAAGGAAAAAGTTTGATGCTCAAAAAGTGTCCAGACGATCCACGGACGATCCACGGTCGACCGTGGAATCGACCGTCGCACTGCTGGAGATTTTTGAGCCTTGTGCATATAGACGTTGGGCTTTTACCAAAACCACACACAATCCATTTTTACCATAAAAATGCACTGAAAAGGAGTTTAAGAAAAGTTGGGTTAGTGCCATACTTCTTAAGTTTGAATTTTAAACATGAAAATGGAAGTTTGGAACCAAATGCACAAAGTATGTTGGAAGTTTTTCACTTTGGGAGATTACTTTTGCTAAATGTGATTTTAACTTGTTTCAATGTAAGATTGTGTTTAGTATTTGCCAAAATGGGAATTTTGGCTTTGACTTCCAAGCTTGTGATTTTTATAAAAATTGTCTCAATTTTTATAAATGTTTTTATAAAAATTATTTTATAAAAACTTAAACTCATTTGATTATTTATTTTGTAAGCTCATAGACTTTGAATGTTTATTTGTAAGAGACTTCGACATCGACTTCTACTTGAACTCGGATCTTGACGATTGAAGCTTGGCCATTTGATGAAGCTTATTTTGTAGATTATGGATGAGAATATATTTGATTGAATATATATATGTATATGTGCACATATGTTAATGTTAATACATACAATTATATAAACAAGTTGTATATTTTTGTGTCAACAAAAGAGGATTTATTTATAAGCCTATTTTTCCCAATAATCTCCCCCTTTTTGTTGAAGACAAAAATTTATAACTTGTATAAGAATTGTATATGTAACTTTAACATGTTAACATGTGCATATATACACATATATGTATATATTCTACTATCTTCTATATATTCTTCTATCTTCTCCCCTTTTTTGTCTTAACAAAAAGGAGACTCCCCCTTGGCATAAGCTCCCCCTTGAATGTAGATCTCCATATCTTGATTTGGATGAGCTAGAGTACATACAAAATTCTACCAAGGACTCATAGTCCAATAAAAATTGTTGCATCCATAAGACCTGAGCGCATGCTCTTCCGGCGGCTAAATATTCGGCTTCGGTTGTTGACAAGGCAACGGATGTTTGCTTTTTCGAGAACCATGAGGTAAGTGCCAATCCAATAAAGGCACATACTCCACTTGTACTTTTTCTATCTAAGTAGCATCCACCGAGATCCGAATCCGCATAGCACATTATATCTTAGCCGCTCCACTTTGGATACCACAATCCCAAGTTGATTGTTCCTTTAATGTATCGGAATATTCGTTTGACGGCCTCATAGTGTGATTTCTTTGGATTTTCCTGAAAACGAGCACACACACATACACTATACATAATATCGGGACGACTTGCCGTTAGATAAAGCAAGCTCCCGATCATACCACGATATCTTGTACTATCAAATCTTTCACCCTCTTCATCTAGTGTCAAGTGTGTGTTTGTAGCCATAAGTGTACTCATTGGTTTCACATTTTCAAAATTGAATTTCTTAAGCATGTCTTTAATATACTTCGATTGATTTATGAATGTACCATCTTTATATTGTTTTATTTGAAGTCCAAGAAAGTAATTCAATTCACCCATCATACTCATTTCAAATTCATTATGCATAAGTTTTGAAAATTCATCACACAAGTCTTGGCATGTTGATCCAAATATGATATCATCCACATAAATTTGTACAAGCAAGATGTCATCTTTTCTTTTCTTTGTGAACAATGTATTATCAACTTTACCCATATTATATTCATTTTTCAACAAGAATGATTTTAATCTATCATACCAAGCTCTAGGAGCTTGTTTAAGGCCATACAATGCTTTTCTAAGTTTATATACATAAGATGGATGAATCCAAGTCCATGCTTTGTTGTTGGAGTATAAAACTTTCTCATTAACTCATTACTTGCAACCTTGGGCATACAAGTGGAAGAGCTAGAGACAATGTTTACATTTTTGTTCTTTTGAAAATTCCAGAGACCCGACGGTCGATGCACGGTATCGACCGTGGGGGTCCTGGATTTTTTCTTTCCCTTTTCTTTCACAAATTGGATGGTTTTCATGTGACTTGTTGGAATGTTGTTTGAGTGCCCAGAGAATCCAATGCCACCCTTATCTTTTGATGATTTTTGAATTTTTAACATTTCATCTAACTTTGTTGAACTATTCTCAACTTTTGACAATGTGGTTGTATCCAAGTTTCTTTTTAACTTATTCTCCAAATCTTTTATGCTTGTATGTGTATGAGATGCAATTTTGTTTTCTAGATCTTTTATCTTTATGATTAATTCATCATTTTCATTTTTCAACTTGACATTTTCCTTTTTTAAACTTTTGTTCTCATTTTTTAACTCCTCATTTTTAGTAAGTATTCTTGAGCTAAAATCGCATAATTGATCATATTGATGGCCATTATTATCACTATAGTAGCTAGATCTGAATGTACCTCACTTGTCTCAAAAGCCATGAGACATTTCTCTTCTTTTGTTTCTTCTTGGTTCTCATCACCACTATCACTCCATGCACCTCCTAGGAAGGCTTTGTGATTTTCCTTTTTCTTTGAAGCTACTTTTGGACAATCACTTATGAGATGTGAAGAGTCTCCACATCCATAGCATTCTCTAGATGATTTCTTTTCTTTCTTGGCATCCATGGCTTGCTTGTACTTCTTAGGATGAAATGGAGCTTTCACATGCTTGCCTTTTCTTTTGAAGAACTTTTTAAAATTCCTCACCATCATGGCATACTCTTCATCCTCATCACTATTTGTTTCATCTCCTTCATCACTAGAGGAATCTTTGACATGTTTGGCTTTAAGTGCAATGGACTTGCTCTTCTCTTTCTTTAGCTTGGCAATCTCATCATCCTTTTTCATGATCACTTCATACACCTTGAGATTTCCTATTAGCTCATCCATTTGAAGTATGTTCAAATCTTTTGATTCCTCAATAGCTGTCACCTTTGCCCTCCATTTTGGTGAAAGAGCCCTAAGAAACTTTCTTACAATCTTTTTGTTAGAGTAAGTAGCCCCAAGTGACTTGAGACTAGTAACAATAGTATTAAACTTTGCAAAAGCCTCATCAATTTTCATATCATCTAGTATTTGAAATTGTTCATATTGTTGCACAAGTAATTCAATTTTGTTATCTAGAACTTGGGCATTTCCTTGATGTGTGGTGACAAGAGATTTCCAAATAGCATTTACACTTTCACACATAAATACTCTTTCAAACTCTTTTCTAGGCAAAGCATTGTAAAGAAAGAGTTTTGCTTCAAAATTTTTAGAAACCATTTTCTTATCCTCTTGATCCCATTTTTCTTTAGGAAGTGGAAAAAAGACATCTTGTTTGGAATCAAAGGTTTTTGGTACATAATCCCCTTCTTCAATAATTTCCCAAAGATCAACATCTTTGGCTTTGACATAAGTCATGAATCTTTGTTTCCAATAACAAAACCCTTCTTCTTCAAGAAGTGGAGGTCTAACCATAGAATTCCCCTCTACATAATTTGGTCCCATTTTATCAACTCAAAAATTTTCGAAAAAAATATTTTTAGAAGATTTAAACTACTTTTCAAAAATTATCTAGAGCAACTTGCTCTGATACCAATTGTTAGAACCTAGAGGAGTTTAAGAAAAGTTGGGTTAGTGCCATACTTCTTAAGTTTGAATTTTAAACATGAAAATGGAAGTTTGGAACCAAATGCACAAAGTATGTTGGAAGTTTTCCACTTTGGGAGATTACTTTTGCTAAATGTGATTTTAACTTGTTTCAATGTAAGATTGTGTTTAGTATTTGCCAAAATGGGAATTTTGGCTTTGACTTCCAAGCTTGTGATTTTTATAAAAATTGTCTCAATTTTTATAAAGGTTTTTATAAAAATTATTTTATAAAAACTTAAACTCATTTGATTATTTATTTTGTAAGCTCATAGACTTTGAATGTTTATTTGTAGGAGACTTCGACATCGACTTCTACTTGAACTCGGATCTTGACGATTAAAGTTTGGCCATTTGATGAAGCTTATTTTGTAGATTATGGATGAGAATATATTTGATTGAATATATATATGTATATGTGCACATATGTTAATGTTAATACATACAATTATATAAACAAGTTGTATATTTTTGTGTCAACAAAAGAGGATTTATTTATAAGCCTATTTTTCCCAACATGATGCAATTTGTCATATTTTGAAGTATCTGAAAGGGGCTCATGGTTATGGTATCAAATATCAAAATCATAGTCATCACAAGATAGAAGGGTTTACTCATGCTGACTATGGTGGAGACCCTACTAGCAAACGATCTACCACAGGCTATTGTGTTTTTGTTGGAGGGAATACGGTGTCTTGGAGGAGTAAGAAGCAAAATGTTGTATCTAGAT